>JARWLC010000001.1:199329105-200781639 GCA_033318265.1 Phyllotis vaccarum
AACCCACTGAGCTCTCTCACATCACCTTTCCCTCTCAAGAATGGAATTTGTGACATTGCCCTTTTGCCCTCTTCCTTTGTGGTTTGTGCAACTATTTTAAGACAAGGGTAGAGCTAGGGAGATAGCCCAGGAGTAAAGTGCTTGCCACCCAATCATGAACATTTGGGTTTAGATACCCAGAATTCATGTGAAAAGCTGCATGTACCTGTAACCCCAGGACTAGGAAGTAGAGACAGTTAGATCTCTGGACTCCCAGGGAGCTGGTCTAGCTGACAGATGAGGCCAGTTCTGTGAGAGACCCTGCCTCAAAATAAGGTGGAGAGTGACAGAGGAAGACATTAGCATCAACCTCTAACCTCTCTCACACACAAGGTACACAGACATACACAGGTACACACATACATATGCTCACATGTATGCATACATGTACATATGCTCATATATGCTGGTACACACACATATACATGCATGCACATACACAAAAAGTGATTAAGAATATATGATCACTTTGCCATTGAACATTAGCTCCTAAGTAAAGGGTATTTTATTTAAGATAATTTCAAAAATCTTCCAGGGGACCATAACCATTTTTCTGGTTCTGGTTTAGTTTTAGATTCTAAGTCTCTGCTCTGCTTGATCTGAATTTTCCCAACCTTGGTGATTTCAGCCCTGTGCTTCATTCAGCATGACACACAGCACACTGGAGAGAGCTGACGGAGGAGGACCGGACAGGGATCAGCTCACAAAGACGAGGGCAGTGACTGAGGGAAACGAAGAGGGATGGCTGGCTCAGATCCAGCAAGGACCAAAAGCAACAGGTTCTAGAGACTGCAGGAGTGGACACTTGATGGACACTGCTTCATGGGATGAGGGATTGTCTCTACCATCTTCTGCTCAGATGGACTTGAGCACAATCCCCCGAACAAGTAGAAAGCCATTGAACAGACAGATGGACATGGCCCACACAGACGGTGACAGACACCCGGGAAGAAGCAGTACATCATAACTGCAGAGCTAGGATAAGAACATTACCTTTGCCATTCAACTATTCCAAAAAAAAAAAAAAAATAGATACATATATGTATGTGATATATACATGCACGCGCACACAGCACACACACGCCAGTCTGTGGCACACATAAATGCTAAGTAATGATTAGCATTACCCATGTAGACACCATTCTGTAAACCTCCATTTAGGTTATACTGTGATAACTCCCCAAACTATAGTCATTTGGTCTCTAGAACTACAGTAATTTGTTTTTCTGGATTCTTACCATCTCCGCGCTCATTGGTGATTCAAGACAGCTAGACTATAAGCCCATAGATGGGCTACTAATCAACCACATGGCATAGAACCTCCCAAAGACCCCTCCTGCGCTCGGCCCCTAAACGCTCCTCAGAATCCTTGCCATGCTGCTGTCTGCTATCTGTCTGTCCATTCCATTATCAATTCTCCTAATAAATCTCTTACCCCAAGGACAATTCATCTTAATCTTTGCCTGGCTGACTTTATGTCAACTTGTCACAAGCTAAAGTCATTGGAGAAGTGAGAAAAAAACCTCCTTAAGGTGGGCAGGCATTGAGCGTATTTTTGTTTGCTTACTTATTTGTTTTTGAGAGAGAGTCTCTCTTTGGAACAGCCCTGGCTATCCTGGAACTCGCTTCTCTCTCCCTAGTGCTGGGATTAAAGGCATGCACCACCACCACCACCTAAGCATTTTTTTATCACTAATGGGGGGGGGGGGGCAGCCCATCACTAGTGGGAACATCCCTGGACCAGTGGACCTAGGGTTTAGCTACAAGAAAACAGCCTGAGAAAGCTATGAGGAGCAAGCCAGTAAGCAATTCTCCTCCATGGCCTCTCCATCAGCTCCTGACTCCAGATTCCTGCCCTGTTTGAGCTCTCGTCCTGACTTCCAACAATGATGGACAGTGACATGGCCAGGTAAGCCAAATAAACCTTCCCCCCACAATTGATACTGATCATAGTGTTTTGTCACAGCTATAGAACAGAGACAAATATTGAAGCAGTTTCTGCAAGAAAATAATTTTTATCTTGCCAGAGTTAGCTTTTTCCCAACTGGCCATGAGGTACAGACCTCAGAAACATGGAGATTTCTCTTCGAGTGGGTGTGGTAAAAACACCAACCTCTGAAAGTCTCAAGGAGCAAACTTTGCACTACAAGTAATTAAAGAATCAAATTAATCCCCTGGAATCCTACTCTAGTTGCTGTAATACACCATGCTAACCAAAAGCAACTTGGAGAGCAACAGGTTAGTTTCAGTTCACCAGTTCCAATCCGTCTCTGATGGAAGGCAGGACAGGCACTCAGGGAAGGAACCTGGAGGCAGGAACTGAAGCAGAGACCATGGAGGAAGGATGCTTACAGGCTTGCTTCCTGTGGGCTGCTCCTCCTGCTCTCTTATACACTCCAAAACCATCTTCTTGGGGACAGCACCACCCACAATGGGCTTAGCCACCTGCATCAATTAACAATTAAGAAAATCTCCCACAGGTCAATCTGAATGAGGCAGTTCCTCAGCTGAGAGTCCCTCTTCCCAGCTGTGTCAAGTTGACAACCAAGATCAGCCACCAGAAACTCCTAGTCCCAAGACTTTCAGCCATCTTGTTGCCAGGTTATGTATTAATCTCTGTAGCCAAATTACCTCTCAAGTACGAGCTACACACACGTGTATGTTCAAAGCCTGTAGCAGTTGATTCCTCCCAAGAATCTACCATTTAGAGTTTGGGGACCTTAGGGGTTGTCATTTATTTATTCACTGACTATTGTGGCTGTTTGATTACTCACCTGTGGTGAGAAATTTGCTAAGTGATTTTCCTGATTTGTCTCAGTCCCTGTGTCACGATCTGATGGAAGCAGAAATTTTAGGCTCATTTACTGTCTAAGAAACGTAATGGTCGGAACGGTGTTACAGCACTGAGGGTTCACATGGAAAATGTCAGCAACTGTTCTCTAACATCTTCAATATTCAGCAGCGGAGATGGCTCAGTGGATGAAGCACTTGCCTCCCAAGCATGAAGACGTTGAGTTCGGTTCACAGAACCCACGGGAAAGGAGGGCTTGGTAATGTGTATCTGCATCTTCAGTACCAAGAAGGTAGATACAGGTGGATGCAGAGGGCTTGCTGGCCAGCCAGGCTTAGTAAAGGATCCTATGTCAAAAAAAAAAAAATGGAGTTGAAGTGATTGGTGAAGATGTCTGGATGTATATCAACCTCTAGTCTGTACATGTGCTGGCACAGGTAAACACACATACACACATGAATAGCACACATGTCACCACTGCAACCAAAGTGCAAAGCGTAAGGTTTTTAATCAGTCCCATTTTTATTGAGAAATTTTCATGCCTCATGGTCAGTGATTTTATAGCAGATACAGACAATAATTTGTCTTCCCAGTGGCACAGCTTCAACAGCTTGCAAAATAAAGCCCCCACTTGGCAGCTCTCTTGGCTTTCTTGCCCTGAGCTAAGTCTTCTGGATTCTGCAGTGAGAAGGGAAGAGCCTATCCCATCTGGTAGGTCTGACAGTCATTAACTAAATGAGCTTGAGAAAATTCTCTACTCACTCTGGACCTATGCCCCCTCATCTATAAAAGGAGAATAATAGACACATGTATGGGACTGAAGAGATGGCTCGGCAGTGAAGAGCCCTGACCACTCTTGCAGAAGACCCTGGTTCAGTTCCCAGCACTCCTGCCAGGCAGCTCACAGCCATCTGGAACTCCAACTCCATCACAGTGAAAGAGAAAATTGTCATCTGTTAGCTCCATTTCCTACTTGGGAAGACAGACTCTAACCCTAGGAAATAGGCCATTTACAGAGCACATTAGGAATTGGTGAACCTTACAAAAAGAAAGAGAAGATCGTTACTGTGGACTATGCTCTTGCATACTATAAATATTTGTCACTGTAAATATTGGTTTAATAAAACACTGATTGGCCAGAAGCTAGGCAGACAAGAAGAATTCTGGGAAGAAGAAGAGCAATCATTGGCCAAACTCAGAAGAGCAAGATGAGAATGCTGCGCTGAGAAAAAGATACCAAGCCATGTGACTAAACATGGATGAGAATCATGGGTTAATTTAAGAATAAGAGTTAGCAAGTAACAAGCCCGAGCTATAGGGCAAACAGCTTGTAGTTAATATCAACCTTTGTGTGACTGTTTGGGGTTAAAAGTCTGTGGGACTGGCTGGGCAAGACAGAGAAACTTCTGACTATAATCCATGGTTTGGGAACATGAATGACAGTTTTGGCAAGAGGGGAAAAAATAAGAATAAAAATAAACGGCACTCCTATGAAGCTGAGGAGGGAGACCACGTGGACTCTTGGGATGTTAGGAAAGGAGAACCCCAACAAGCTTAAGAGTCTTGAGGCAGGAGAGTCTCCTACATGTGCAAAGAGTAGCCAGTGAGGTAGACATGGCTAATTCTGAAAGTCAACTCATCAGGATTTGAGGATATGGGATATACAAGAATGAAAGCAAAGGTGTCAGGGTGATTCCAGGGCTCTGTTCTTTGATAAGAAAAGGATGGAACACTCCTCCCCCACCCCCATTCCTGGGTCAATGGGACAGCTGGCCTATCCTTTTAAACTGAAAGTTTTCATGCAATGCCAGTACAGGCATGCTCTGGACCTCTCTATTCTGTTCTCATTCATTGTTTGTCCCTCCAGGACTCAGGCTGACAGTGTTCAGTGTGCATTTCTGAGCTAGACTGACAAAGCCAGAGTTAGGGAAATTGGTATGACCCAGGCTGCAGAGATGGATGAGCAGCTAAGAACACTTGCTGCTCTTCCAGGATACTGTGTTCACTCCCAGCACCCATACATGGTGGTTCACAGTAGCTCCAGTTCCAGAGGACCAGATGCCCTCTTCTGAGCTCCAAGGGCATGTATGTAATGAACATACAGTCAGGCACACACCAATCCACACGAAATAAATTTTTAAAAATTAAAACCTGAGTCAGTCCCTGTATGTGGAAGGCAGAGATAGGAAGATCACTCTGTGTTCAAGGCCAGCCTTGAGCACAGAGTGAACTCCAGATTAGTGTGGGCCACTGAGGAACAGTCAGTCTTAAGACAAGAAAAAGGAGGAGAAAAAAAACGTAATAGAAGAGCATAAAAAGTAACTGGGTGGGCTGCTTCTCCTGCTCACTGGCTAGGTTTATCTACTCCTAACAGAGCCTTCTATAACCATCCAGAGACTGTGTGGTGTGTGTGTGTATGTGTGTGGGGGTGGGCATGTGCATGCATGTGTGTGGGGGGTGTATGTGTGAGTGTGTGTGTGTGCATGTCTGTGTGTATGTGGATGTGTGTGTGCGCATGTCTGTGTGTATGTGGATGTGTGTGTGCGCATGGAGGGTGTGGTGGGTGTTTGTGTACGTGTGTATGTGCATGCGTGCGTGTGTGTGTGTGTGTGTGTGTGTGTGTGTATGTGGGGGTGGGAGGAGGTGTGGGGGGTTGTGTGCATGAGGGGCTGTGGGAGTGTGGGGGGTGTGAGTATGTGTGCATGCATATGTACATGAGTGTGTATGTGCACATCGGTGTGTGTGCACGCATGTGTGCATGAGTGCCTGTGTATGTGTGTGTGTGTGTGTGTGTGTGTGTGTGTGTGTGTGTGTGTGTGTACCATACTCCTCATCCCACCCACCAGCTTTTTTGCCCTCATCATGCTATCCTGGAGGTCACTGCTTAATGAGCTGGCTTGTACTTCCTGATTCCCCTTTCATCTTCCTGCTCTTACATGCTTAGCTCTTACTGGTGAATACTTAGGGATCTTTAAATTATGTTATGGACAACATACTGTAATGCATAACCTTGAGAAATACTGTTCCATCCCCAGAAAAAGCTCTGGGAAGTGAGATTGCAGGCCCCAAGGCCAAATGCCTGTTATGTCTAATAGATTTCCCAAATTGCCCTTAAAAGATATCTACTGGTTTAATTTTCCTTCACTAAAACCTCCAAATATTTTAATATGCTACTGAGTTATTTCCAGAATTGGAACTTTTAATTTTTCTTTTCATTAAAAACATAAACCCATAATCATTACATGCCTGGCTCAAGTAGTTCAAGTTCATGCCACAAATATTCTTACAAATACAAACAAATGACTTAATCTATACATTCAGACCTAGCTCAGACAGAATCCAAAGGCAGACACACAAGGGCTGGGGGCCTTTACAATGACCGTTTGTTAATGAAGACCTCTGCCATGATTTTAGCTACTCCACCCACTCATTATTCATTAACATATTACCAGAATTCTTCAATTTCAGAGCAACCTCATATGAACAGCCCAGAACAAACACAAATTTCAAAGATCACAATTCCGAGGGAAATGGAAAATGTCAAGGCCAGAACCCGTTCGCATTTTCAGTCACTTTCAGGGAAGAAATACTAACTCTGAGTTTCCAATTTTCCGCAGCAATGGCTCATTAAGGCAAATTGAGATGAGGCCGTGACAGCCACTTTCCCTGCGTTCTGAGCAGAACGCCCCATGCTTTCCAAATTGGACACACGGTACCAAGCGCATCTCAGAGTAAGAACTGGTATGGAAGCATAGGACAGAAGGAAAGAAACGTGAACCTGATGTGTCCCCAAAGATTCAGCCTGAGAAATTTGAAGGACTAAACATTTAACTGAACTGGCTTTGAGGGGGCCCAATGTTCTTTCTAGAGAAAGATCATTTCATGAGGCAGTTTGATTTCAGGATCCTGACGACCTCTAGCCTCAGCAGTCACATGTGTATAATACACACACACACACACACACACACACACACACACACACACACACGGGGGGGGGGCATAGCTTTTAATTTTTTTAATATTTAAAAACCAATATCAAACAACTTGTGGTTTCCAGAAATATGCCTCTCTGGTAAAATACCACAGACTGAGAATCAAAGAAAGGAAGATAATATTTCAAGCAAATGGAGTTCAAAAACAAGTAAGCAGATCTGACATTTGATCAAGTAGATATTGGATAAACTAAACAGAAATTAGCCAGAAAAGTAAAAGCCGGTTGTGACAGTCCAGCTTCAACTGTCAACTTGACCCAGATTTATCTTGGAAGAGAATTGCTGAGGGGTTGTCTACACTGATGAGCTCCTTTTCATGCCTCTAGGGGATTGTTTGAACTCAGTAAATGATGTAGGAAGACCCAGTTCACCATGGGTGACACCATTCCCTGGGTGGATGATCCTGAATAGGATGGAGAAATCAAGCTGAACACAAGCAAGTAAGCAAACGAGCATGCATGAATTTCTCTCTGCTCTTGGCTTTGGATATGGATGTGATTAGATATTCCAAGTTCCTGCCACACTAACTTCCCCAAGCGGTGTTTATCACAAGAACAGAAATGAGACTAGAACACCACAACATACCATTAAAGGGTAGACTTCATCAAGAAGAGATAACAATTGTAAATATATGTGCACCAAACACTAAGTCTCCTAAATTTCATCCAATAAACACTAGCAGTCTTAAGAAACCACATGGGTCCTAATTGAATAATGATGGATGATTTCGATACCCCATTCTCATCTCTAGACAGACATGCCAGTCAACAAGGAAATCATAAACTACACCATGAATCAAATGCACTTAACAGTATATAATGTATTAAAAACACGAGTCACCACTTTATACTTAATTCAGCACTGTTTCTGGTGGAAGACACACTTTTCAGTGGTTCCCAGCATCATCAACTTCCCATGGGCCAAGTACTTTCATTTAAATGTAAAAAGTGCTGATTAATATTGACTGGTGCTCCCCTTCCTTGCCTTGGCTGACTCTGTCTTCAAATCTCACCGAAACACTGTTTCTGCATTTACTTAAAAGTGATGCAGAGGCCTTCAGTAAGTTCTCCACCCTTCTGATACAGCTGCTTCACACAACTCACAATTCGTAATGGAATTCTGCATTTACACACATCTCACAATTCTCAGTGTGATTGTGCACTTACTGGCTTACTGATGTTCAGTCTGTGTCGGTAGAGTAGGGTCCTGGCTGCCATGGGTAATCTCTTCATCCACAGCTCCCAGTGGAGAGGCCACATGCACATACATAATTGAAGAAAGACTTAGGGTAGAGTTAACATGGGAAGGGTTGGAGGGAGGAAAGAGACAGGAGAAAATGATGCATTTATATATTAACTCAAAGGCTTTTTTTTCAATGTAAATATTTGAGCAACTGCTTCTGACATGAGACCGGCAAGTCAAAAGCCGCAGAGCCATGTTGACTCGGGTTGTATCATCCCTTATTATGGAACTAGTCTTCTTGGACAGTGTAGGATGTCCTTGGCATTCCTGCCACACACTTGTTGAAATCAGCATGACTTCTCTATATGCCAATCACACACATCCAATACAGGGTTAAAATCATCTTTCCACCTCCCACCTCTCACTCCATTTCTGTGGCAGAATCCCTGACAAAGGCAACTTTAAGAAGGGAGAGTTGATTAGAGTTCATAGTTTTGGGGGATACAGTCCATCATGGCAGGCAATTCATGGCAGCATGAGACAGCGGGTCAGGTGACATCCACTGTCAGGAAGCAGGCAGAGATGAAGGCAGGTGCTCAGCTCGCTTCTTCTGTTTTATTTATTTTTTTTAATCCCATATATGACTCTGGCTTTAGAATGGTATCCACATTGAAGATAAGTCTTTCTTCCTCAGCGCAGCCTCTCTGGCAACTTCTTCACAGACCCACACAGAGCTGTCAGCTTGGGGAATGTAAATCCAGTCAACTTGATGGCAAATTATCATCATGGTGTGGCAGGGTCCAACCCTTAATGGAACACATTCTTGGGGTCCTGGGGATTTTTTTTGCTGGAGCAAGACAATAAAGTATCAATGTGCTCAGCCTGTCTTTCCATCCTGTTCTGTTTCAAATAAAGAAATAACGGAGAGAAGCGAAGAGAACCCAGCAGGTCTCCACAAGGCAATTCTGGCTCCCGACACCCGTGGGGTTGGAGAAAAGCCTGAAAATCAAGCTGAAGATACTATCATGAATTTTCCAAGAGGATGGCTTTGGTACCACATGTGTTTTGTTGGAGTGAAGTACCACTAACATAAGATGAGAAAATAATGCCAGCCTCCAGCAATTGGGCTTCTAACACTTAAAATGAAAGCACTGGAGCACAGAGAAAACCAAGCAATGAACCACTTAGAGCATACTTTCTCCATCAATATAGTGCTCAATTGATCCAGACCTGGTGACTCGCTTAGAAGGTTGAGGCTGGAAGACTTTTGAGTGTTTGACCCAAGACTGGTCTACATAGTGAAGTCAGATTGAACTAGAGAAGGGGACTCTTTCTCAAACAAACAATGGTAATCATCTGAAGAAGCATGGAGATAAGGCTGGAGAGATGCAGCAGTGATTAAGAGCACCAGCTGCCCTTCCAAGGAACTGGATAGGATTCCCAACACCCATACTGTGGTTCCCAACCATCTTTAACTCCCATTCCAGGAGATCTGATGCCCTATTCAGGCCTCAACAGAGGCACCAAGCACATAAGAGGTACATAGGCATACATACAGCCAAAACATCCATACATCTAAAAGAAGGTTTCTAAAAACAAATAAATAAGAAAAACATGACCCCTGTGTGTGTGTGTGTGTGTGTGTGTGTGTGTGTGTGTGTGTGTGTGTGTGTGTCTGTGTTACAATCAAGACCTGAAGAGCATGTATACTTCACAGAATTTTCTGAGTGTTCCTGTAAAACTGCTTTATACTAAGAACCTCACTCTCCCCAAGAGCTTCTTCTCTGGATTTTCTCTTTTAAATTGCCTTTTTGGTAGACCTGAGTCCCTATGCCTAACAATCTGTTGGGAACAGCACAGACTCAGCTAGAGTTCAGCATCCCCTTCTTCCCCTCTCAAGCAGGACAAGAACTAGGTGGGGAGCATTGTGATGGTAAATGTCAGGCTCCCTCTATGGGGTCGCTCTCTCTGCTGTGGGAAAAACCTTCAGGGAAAGACCAACTGCTTGAGAAGGTTCTAGTCAAGGATGTAAAGATACAGTTCAGGCCAGGGTTCCTGAAGCCTTCCGCTTGAATGTGACCTGTTATTTATAGGTTAGAAAGCATGCTGAGCTTGGTGTACTTTTGCGGGTAGTTTTTAAAATGTTTATGATGCATGGGACATTTTATTCTGATAAAATGTCAAAAAGAAATTTAATAAAAGGAAACTGCAAGTAGAGAGGCCTTAGCAGAGCAATAGATGTTCTGAGAACTTGCTCTAACCGACCCTCAGCCTGAGGCTGCTCCAACACAAAATTTCACATAATGACTAAGAGCACAGTGCTCTGGGTAGCTGGGTTTGGGGGGTAGGTAGACTCTCCATGGACTTCCCTGGAGCTGACTGTTCCATTTGCCCCACCCCCAGAGTACAGAATCTCCTGCCAATGACCCATGCCTGGTTTTAAACACTTCAGGAACCTCTTTCTTGCATCAGATGCCATGCTGATGAGTAAGATAGAGCTTGGCTATTCCTGTCTGTCAAGGTAGGCACACATGAATGTACAGGCTTGCTGCAGGCATAGAGTATGACCCCAACGGGGAAGGTAAATGGGGAAACAGGACAGGGACAGAGGCCAGCTCTCCCCAAGCTGCTGTGGCTTGGGGTAAACTCTGAAGGGAACAAGAGATGGAGCAAGAGCAATACATTACCTATTTTTCTCATTATGATAGAAGCAGTTTAAATAGGAATGGTTTGTCCTGGTTTGTGGCTTGAGCTGGTGCCATTCATCATGGTCAGAAGGCATAGCAGCTGGGTTGGCTTAGTTGGGTGGCAGAAGACAGTGTCTTGATAAATGGCACCAATCAGGAATTGCCTATAACCCTCTAATCCTCATCCTAGAACCCCAGCTCCCAGTGCGCCACTTCCTCCAGCAAGGATCCATCCCTCACAGATTCCGTAGCCTCCCAGACAGCATGCCCGATGAGCACTAAGTGTTCAAGTACAAATTTCCTCACATTTGAACCATAAAAAAAAAATTAAATTCAAAACTCCTAGGTTCTCATAGAAGTGTTTTTGTCGATGTAGGAAAGCTGGATGCCTGTGATTTTCTGCTATGATGAGTAATGTAGAAGCAGTTGGGTGGATGGAATGTGGAGAAATGCCCACACCATGTCATGGGTGGGTGACAAATCTATGAGTGGGTGGACACAGAGAAGGACTGACTGCATGACATCAAGACCCCCTAGGGTCTTTGTCGTGGCAAGCATTGTGGTCCAGAGTGGCACACAGTACCATTAGCTCCAAACCACAGGTGGTACAGTAGTTGGTTTGGGCTGTCAACTTGATACAATCTGAAATCATCTGGGAAGTCTCAGCAATTTTCTAGGTGAGGTTGGCCTTCCCACATGCCCATGACGAATTTTCTCAGTTGGTTTAACTGAAATGAGAAGGGCCATCCTGAAGGTGGGCAGCACCTTTTCATGGGCTGGGCCCTGGACTGGGTGAGACAGTCAGTCATGTGGGCATCCGTGTTTTCTCTGTCCTTCAATATAAATATGAGCAACTGCTTCAAGTTCCTGATGACTTCACTTCCTGGCTATGATGGCCTGTAGCCTGGAACCATGAGCTAAAATGGGTCCTTTTGCCACTACATTGCTTTTGTCAAATGATTTCATCATGGTAACAGAAAATAAAACTGAGATAGGTGGGTGCCATTAGATGAGACTTCAAAGAACCTGGAAGAGAGACATAGGAGCCCACACAACGGACCTGTGTACCTCAGAAACCAGAGTCCACAACAGAGGATAACAGGATTCTCGGAGGCTGTCTGGTGAGTAAAAGCATCCAGGGCCAAAGAGCAGCAAAACCTAGTCTCCTTATACCACATGAGGCCCCTTAATGCAGGCTACCCCGAGAGGAAGCCAGTGACCAGAGTCGGAGCTGGGAACCGTCTTAAACTGGCGATGCACTGAAGGCAGACAACACCAAGGTCTCTCGTTGGCAGACCTGAGTGGTGTGCTTGGAGCTTGGTTCACAGTGGCCTTGTGCTCAGCCTGGATATGAAAGTATAGGATAAGATACTCCATAATAATGTTTGAACCACGGCTGTAGAACCTGTAATTTTCTGAATCAGTTCACACAAGATTTGGAGCTGGAGTCAAGAAATGTGACACTTGGCATCTGTGCATCAAGTTCAAGCCTTCCCTAAAGAACATTTTTTTTCCCACTGCGCTGGGATGGAATCTAGTTTGTTGGTTGCCTGGGAGACAAAACGTACTGCTTTGTACCACTTCAATGTTAAGAGGGTTTCAATGTTGTTCTGCAAAGAGTTTACCCTGCACCCAATCCTACCAGACCTCACAGTCGAACAGGCAGGGTATTCCCTTTCATTACAAACTTCTTTGGAAATGAAGAAGGTGCGGTTCACTGCTGTCAGCTCTCTACCAAATTCCAACCAAAGTAGTCTTCGCCCAAGGTTGAGGACATCAGGTCCACAAGGTCATTGTGACTTTGTATTCCGCATCAGGCCTGATCACCATCAGCTAAGTACCAGGTTTTCAAGCTGTGCTTTCGTCAGCTCCTATCCACTCAAAACCTCAAGATAAGTATCAGTGTTCTGAGGAAGAAGCCGAGGCTCAGAAATGATAGAGGTGCATCATTTAGATAGATAGAACCCAGGCCTGCATGCTCCCAAAGTTGTGCTCTGCCCCAGCAGGCAGCATCCACGTACACTCTCGAGCCATGTAAGCTGTAGAGTGCACCATGCATTTGTGACTTGGCCTCAGACTTCTGACCCTGGTTGTTCACACATGAGCTGTGTGCAAGCCTTGACTCCCACCCTTGTATCTGCAGAGAAAACTTTTCTGCAGAGAAAACTGGGAGTCTAGTTATCACTTGGGGTAGAAGAAAAACCTGACAAGGCTCTTCTTGTGTGTGTGTGTGTGTGTGTGTGTGTGTGTGTGTGTGTGTGTGTGTGTGTGTGTGACAGCATGCAGAAGTCAGAGAACAGCCTGAGGTGTTGGTCCTTGCCTTCTACCTTGTTTGAAACAGTCTCTTGTTTGCCACTGCTTAGACTAGATGAACTGACTCTTAGGCTTCCAGTTATTCTCCTGTTACCACCTCCCATCTTCCCATAGGATCGCTGCGATCACACACACTAGTGTTCAGCGTCTGTCCTGTGGCTGAGAATGTGGGTTTTATGGATTCAAACTCAGGACCTTGTGTTTGCACAGCAAGTGCCTTTACCCACTGAGCCACCTCCCCCGTTCAGAGATGGATCTTTTATTTGTCTGATGTCAAGTATAACATTTCTCCGTAGCTCAACCCTCTTTTTCCACCGAGACCAGATGATTCTAGACTTCACAGAGTTGACATTTGAAGCTAACCATCGCAGTGAGGGTCCGGTTCCTTCATACCGTGGCCAGCATGAGTCACTGATGTTTTTATGACAGTCATCCTAGCTAGCGAAACATGGTTTTGACTCAGAAAGACTGCATCTAAACAGACTCCCTGTATGCGCATGGAGCTGTCCTTGGCCACGGTGCTGAAAGCAGGAAGACGTTCAGTATGGTGCACCATACCCTCTGCCAAACATGGGCAGCATTTCTTGGCTTGTATGAGAGGGAAAGTCAGTTGAGAAAAAGATAGGAAGCAAATGAGGATCCATGCATTCCTCATCTGCTCTTGACTGTGGATGTGATGTAACTATCCACCTTAATCTCTGCCTTTCCTTCCCCTCAATGAAGAACCCTGAAACCTGGGATTGCAAGCCAATTAACCCTTTTTTCTCTGAAGTGTATTTTGTCAGGGAATTTTATGACAATTGCACTTGAAGTCCCTCTTGTCTGCTTTTGACTTTCCATAGCTTATATCAAGTCAGCCGTCCTGCGTATTTCAGGATTTTTTCCAGTCTGTCTGAGAGATACTCACCTATCCTGGACTTAGGACCCCTGGGATTATTCTAGAACATCACAGTGTGCTTCGCCCTGTTTTTCTTGCTGTTGTCATTACTTTGTCTTGTTGAGACTGCTTCATTATGTATCCCAAGTTGCTCTCCACCTACGTGGCCCAGGCTGGCCTCTAACCCAGGGTCCTCTTACATTGCCCTCTATAGTCCTGGTATCACAGGTGTCCCCCACCATGCTTGGCTCAGAATCCTTTGTCCACAGCATCCCATGGCCTCTGCTTTTGCAAAACACCTGTTAGCTCTTGTTCTTCTTTCTCTACTTCCCTCCTTCCCATCCACTTTACAGCTTGTCAAAAACCCCTCAGCTGAGTGCTTCTCAACAGGTTCTGTAATCCCTTCTGAACTCATGGCCAAAGTCTTGTAGCTTGTCTCTTGAAGTCAGAAGTTTCTCTGTCCTGCCCTCAGCCATTTAATCCCTAATAATCCCACAAATGCTTATATTATTATAAACTGTTTGGCTGTGGCTCAGGCTTATTACCTGATAACTCTTACTCTTAACATAATACATGATTCTCATCCATGTTTAGCATGTGGCTTGGGACCTTTATCTCAGTGCAGCATTCTCATCTTCCCCTGTATCTTACAGGCATCTGCTCTGCCCTTCCTCTTCCCAGGATTCTCCTTGTCTGGTTGCCCTACCTATATTTCCTGTCTGCTTAGCTTCTGGACAGTAAGCATTTTATTAAACCAATATTTACAGAGACAAATATTTACAGTATACAAGAGCATATTCTTATAGCAGTCTCTAAACATTTAAAACTAACAAATGACTTATATGTTATTGTAAGAATGTGTGAAGGTGCTGGGAGTGGTACTGCTTTTAGTGCCTGAGAAAGTATCTATTATTATTGGTTACCAGTATTTTTATGGTGAAAAGAACACCAGTCAGGTGTTAGCAAGCCTCCAAAGAGCTTCCCCAAAATCCTCAATTCCTGGAACCCACACTTTTGCATGGTCTCAGCATTAAAAAGCAGTGTTTAGCCAGTAGATTATTACAGGCACAGTGGTGCATAGCTTTCAGAATAAAGTTATAAAGAGCAGTTTGGCCTCTGCTGTGTGCATTAAGGATTACCTGATGTTCTGTGTTGTCTGGAGAATGACCTGTGGTAGCCATGCTTTCAGTTTTGAATGAATGAGTTTATTAAGTAAAAAGCAAAAAATATAAATAGCAAATGATAGGTAGAAGATAGATGATTGATAGATAGATAAATAGGTAGGTAGGTAGGTAGGTAGATAGATAGATAGATAGATAGATAGATAGATAGATAGATGACAGACAGACAGACATAGTGTGGTAGTTTTAATGTGATTGACTCCCATAAGCCAGAAGTTTATAGGGAGTGGCACTATTAGGAGGTGTGTCCTTGTTGGAAAAAAAATGTGTCACTGTGGGGCTGGGCTTTGAGGTCTCCTATGCTCAAGCTGTGCCTAGCTCAAACCACTTCCTGTTGCCTGTAAGTCAAAATCAAGGACTCTCAGCTCCTTCTCCAACACCATCTCTGCCTGCATGCTGCCATGTTCCACCATGATAATAATGGACTGAACCTCTGAAAATGTAAGGTACTCTAATTAAATGTTTTTCCCTAATAAGAATCGCCATGATCATAGTGTCTCTTCACAGCAATAGAAACCCTAACAAAGGCAGAAGTTGTTACCAAGGGCTGGAGTATTGCTGTTATAAGCCTGACGATGCTTTTATTTGAAGGAATATGGACTGTAGATTAGAAAAGCAGTTGAGAACCAACAGCCATGGAGCCTGCATAGAACTGACCTAGGCCCCCTGCATGTATGTGACAGCTATGTGGCTTGGTCTTCCTGTAGACTTCTAGCAGGGGGAGCAGGGGCTGTTTTGGCTCTTCTGCTGGCATTAAGGACTCTATTCCTCATATTGGGTTGGCTTGCCCAGCCTTAATCTAAGGGGAACTGCTTAGTCTCACTGTGATTTGATATACCATGTTTTATTGGGAGGCCTGTCCTTTTATGAATAGAAATGAAGGAGGAGTGAATTGGCTTTGAGTCCAGCCTGGTCTACAGAGCAAGCTCCAGAGCATCCAAGCCTGGGCAGTGAAGGAAGCCATGGACAACAGCAAACTGATGATGATGTAATTGAATGAGGAGGCCATGTTCCAGCCCCAGCAGAACTTGGCAGCTTCAGCCATGTGGTTGTGGCTTTGAGTCAAGGATGGAACTAAAGAAAGCTGCTGGGGCCAGGCACGTGTCAGGGGTGTCCCTGAATGGAGGCCTAGAGAGGTCACTGCATGAAGCTGTGAAGGTAAAGCCTAGATTGGAGACTCCAGGAGGTTTCCATGAGACTGCTGTCAAGGAAAGCTGCTAACAGAGTGAAACCAGCCCAAGAGAAAGAAGTGTGTGTGCTATAGTCACCAGAGCTGAAAGGAGTTGACATCAGACATGGAGATGCAGAGACTGGAGTCTGCACAGATGGTGTTCAGCCTTTCTTTGGTCCAGTACTTCCTCACTATGCTCCCTTTCCTATGGTTTGAAACAGAAATACATATCCTGTGCCATGATATGTTGGACATATGTGATCTGGGTTTTTTTATTTTGATTTTTATATAGGATTACAGTTAAGAGATTACATAAATCTCAGAAGAGACTTTGGATTTTAAAACATTGCTGAGACTGTAATAGACTGTGGGGACTTTTGAAGTTAGACTAAATGCATTACAATATTGTTACAAGCTTATGGGATCAGTGAGTGTTTTTAAATGTTTTTCCTTTATAAGAGTTGTGTGGTCATGATGTCTCTTCACAGTAATAGAAACACATAGCTACATAGATTGGTGCATAGGTAAATATGTAGATAGATAGATAGATAGATAGATAGATAGATAGATAGATAGATAGATACATACATACATACATACATACATACATACATACATACATACATACACACACACAGAGATACATTATATAGAAGATAGAAAGAGAGAGAGAGTCAGGTGCTCACCACATCCAGCAGAAACCCACTGAGGAAGTTGAGGCTATCAGCTAAAGTTCTCAACTGAGCTTTCTCCCCATGGCTGAGCATTCCACACTGATCTTCTCTCCCACCACGGATGGGCTTTTCTCTTTTTTGTTTCTCCTCACAGACACTGTTACATCACCGGGCAGACAACAGTGACCCCTGTCAGAACTTAACTACCTTCTCTTTGAGCTGCACTCAGGGCATAATGTTTTCATTCACACGGTTCTCTACTGTTCTCTTCCCCTTCCCTGTGACAGAGTTAAGGGGACCAGCTCACTCCCGGTAAGGGGCTTGGAGAACACTTTGAGACAAACATACTTGCATCTGAAATGGGGAAGGAGGCAATCATGCTTCCAGAGCCAGCTTCTCAGTGAATTCAAGTGCCTGGTCCACATGCTGACACAGCCTCATAAGCATCCTTGAACTTCCTCATTGCTATGGTTAAACAGATGACAGAAGCAACTGAATAGAAAAATTTAGAACTTGGTTTAGAAAGGAAAGCCATCCATCACAGCAGGAGAACAGTGGAGGAAGGACAGAGCTGGAACCATCACATCTGTAGCAGTAAAGCAGAAAGACATGAACAATGGGTGCTTAACTGCCTTCCCCTTTTCCTTCCTCCCTCCCTACTCAGTCAGGATCCGAGGCTGTGAAGAGTGCAATCCACCCGTAGGATAGGCCCCTTCCTCTATTAAATCTCTCTGGAAATGTCCGCACAGTCTCTGCCTAAGCTAATCTCCTAGATGATTCTAAATTCAGCCAAACTGACAATAAAGATTAACTGTGGCACAGACCCAAGTCAGTGCCTTCTGAGGGGCTGGAGAAGTGGCTCAGTGGTTTAAAATACCTGCTGCTCTTCCAAAGGACCCAATTTTTCATTCCTAGCACTCACTTTGTGTGGCTCCCAACTGCCTGTAACTCTAACTCCAGGGAATTCCACACCATACTTTGGCCTGTGTCACAGCATACACATATGGCATACAAACAGAGACACACACACATACACACAGAGATACACACACAGAGATACACACATACACACACAAAGATACAGAGAGATACACACATACACACACAGAGAGATACACACAAAGATACACACACAGAGATACACACACAAAGATATGCACTCATAGAGATATATACACACAGAGATATACACACACAGAGAGAGAAACACACACATAAAACATAAACAAATATATCTCATCTGAACTTCTGACCAGAAAGAATGTGACAGATAATGTCAATGCTACTTTAACTTATAAGTGGCAGGATAGTTGATTACATAGAAATTGATAATGGTTATAGTTTACTAGAGAGCCAGCCATGTCTCAATAGCACAAAGTTCATTCCAAATGCCAGCATCCTAAATCAAATCGTGATATGTCTCTCTCAGTCAGAGATGGTCTTATCAACCAGTGCTAAAACAGATTTTTATTATCTATGCAACTGTCTCCAAAGAGCTGAAAGCCTAACTCAGTGGTCGGTAGAGCATCTGCTCTCCATGCATAAAGCCTCGAGGTGTACACACACACACACACACACACACACACACACACACACACACGTGAACACACACACAATTCTGGAGGCCAAATCAAAGCCAGTTCTTCACACTTTCGAAATCACAACTCAACATCTTACAAAGACCTTTAAGATTCTACACGTAACAAGAATAAAGCCTTTTGGGAGCTCATCACTGTGCAACACTGCCTCCTCCCTCCCCGCTCTAACGCACACTCCAGACAGTTGCTTAATAACTAGGCTACATTGCCATAGACTCCAAATCTGTGGCTTCAGCTTTGACCCAGGAATGTGTGATTAAAAGAAGCCCTTCTCCTGTCTCTGCCCAAGTGATGCTGGGCAGGCGGTGCCCTGTCCCAGGTAATGCTGGGTAGGTAGTCACCCATCCTGGGTGATACTGGGAAGGTGGTCCCCTGTCCCAGGTGATACTGGGAAAGTGGTCCCTGTCCCAGGTCATGCTGGGCAGGTGGTCCCTGTCCCAGGTCATGCTGGGCAGGTGGTCCCTGTCCCAGGTCATGCTGGGCAGGTGGTCCCTGTCCCAGGTCATGCTGGGCAGGTGGTCCCTGTCCCAGGTCATGCTGGGCAGGTGGTCCCTGTCCCAGGTCATGCTGGGCAGGTGGTCCCTGTCCCAGGTGATACTGGGTAGGTGGCCTCTGTCCCAGGTGATACTGGGCAGGTGGTCCCTGTCCCAGGTCATGCTGGGCAGGTGGTCCCTGTCCCAGGTCATGCTGGGCAGGTGGTCCCTGTCCCAGGTCATGCTGGGCAGGTGGTCCCTGTCCCAGGTGATGCTGGGCAGGTGGTCCCTGTCCCAGGTGATACTGGGTAGGTGGCCTCTGTCCCAGGTGATACTGGGCAGGTGGTCCCTGTCCCAGGTGATACTGGGAAAGTGGTCTCTGTCCCAGGTGATACTGGGCAGGTGGTCCCTGTCCTAGGTCATGCTGGGAAGGTGGTCCCTGTCCTAGGTCATTCTGGGAAGGTGGTCCCTGTCCCAGGTCATGCTAGGTAGGTAGTCACTCATCCTGGATGATACTGGGAAGGTGGTCCCCTGTCCCAGGTGATACTGGGCAGGTGGTCCCCTGTCCCAGGTGATACTGGGCAGGTGGTCCCTGTCCCAGGTGATACTGGGCAGGTGGTCCCTGTCCCAGATGATACTGGGCAGGTGGTCCCTGTCCCAGGTCATGCTGGGCAGGTGGTCTCTGTCCCAGATGATACTGGGCAGGCGGTCCCTGTCTCAGGTCATGCTGGGCAGGTGGTCCCCTTCCACTCCTGAAGAGAAAATGCTCCTAAAACTGGGCTACTCTCATCCTAGTTGCTGCCCTCCGAGTCATTTGTTCAAGCAATTGCAGTGCAGGAAATGGGACGACGCTGAATGCATTTACCCACGCAGACAAGCCGGCTAGTGGGATGGACCCACGACACTGAACGCTTCTGGGAGCACAAAGGAGAGCCTTCTCCAAATCTGAAGCTGGAGGAAAGCAGGCTGTGCCCCGGTATGGCTGACAGCATGAGGCATCACATTTCTCTGACTCTCATAAAGCACTCTAGCGAATGACTTAGGAGTCGCCTGCAAGAAGCAGAGGCCACCCGCATCTTCAGACTTTTCATATTCTTTTTGTACTTTGGAAACTCTAAGAGAATTGCATCTATTTTCCAAGATTGTATTTAAAAACTTTCTACCATCTCCAAACTGTCTGGGAAGATGGTTCAGCTGGTAAAGCACCGGCTGATTTATGTGCTATGAAAGCTCTGAGACCATGAAGGGGAAGGGACCTTAAGGGAGGGGAAGGACTCATTTCTCGTAAGTAAGGCTAATAGCGTACATGTGATGAGAACAAAAAAAAAAGGAGGTGACATGGGGGAAAATCTAGTGAGACTGGGCAAGAGGACAGGGAGGAGGTGGAGGAAGGGATCATAAGAACAAAGTGTGTTCAAAAATGCCGTAATGACACAGAAATTCAAACGCTCCCATTGCTTTTGCATTTTTCTGGCATAAATCCTTATCTTTCTCAATTCTTGACCTGCCTTCTTGAACTCTGCATATTGCTTGGCAGGTTCTCCTGGAGAAATTCTCCACCTTTTAACCCTAAAGATGGTGTAACTGAACGTTTTTGACTCATCTGGGCCCCTTGATTGGGACAAAGCTTTCTCACAGATGGGTCAAAAACTTTGGGCTACAGTATGGTCCCTTGGTGCTCGGCAGAAGCAGCTATTCCAAATTGCTTGAATAAATTAATTTAAAAAATATTTGCAGAAACCTATAGAGTCTTTAAATTCATTTTCAAGACTTTAAAATACTCATGAGGCTGGCGATAAAGCTCAGTCAGTGACATTCTTACCTAGCAAGCATGAAGACCTGAGGTCAGATCCCCAACACTGGTGTCGGGGGGAGAGAAGCCATACACAGAGGCATGAGTTTGTGATCTCAGTGTTAATGAGGCAGAGACATATGGTTCTCTGGACTCCTTGCCAACTAGCTCAGACTTCTTGGAAAACTCCTGGCCAAGAGAAGCCTCCCAAAATAATGAATGAATGAATGAATGAATGAATGAATGAATGAATGAATGACAAGGTGAGCATGAGGGATCGGGTTGGTCAAGTTCGGGGTGACACAGAGGCAAGGAGTCATCATGAAAGAGATGTCTTAATAGAGGGAGCCGTTATGGGGTTAAGGAGAAACCTGGTGCCAGAAATCCACAAGGATGACCCAGCTAAGATTCCATAGTGGAGAGGGTTCCTGAATTGGCCTGCCTTATAATCAAGCTAATGACCATCTAACTGTCATTATAGGACATACATCCAGTAATTGATGGAAGTAGATGCAGAAATCCACAGCCCTTCCACTGGGCTGAGCTCCTGGAGTCTAGGAAGAGAGGGAGGGGGGATTGATCGAGATCATGATGGGGGAACCCACAGAGACAACTGACCTGAACTCGTGGGAGACAATAGACTCTAGACCAGCAGCTAGGTTGCCTGCATGGGAAGGACCTCTACATATGGGTGACAGCTGTGTAGCTTGGTCTGTTTGTAGGGCCTCTAGTAGTGGGACCAGGACCTGCCCCTGCACATGAGCTGGCTTTTGGAACCTATTCCCCATGCAAGGATGTCTCTCCCAGGCTTGATGCAGGGGGAGGAGCTTGGTCCTCCTCAACTTGATATGCCATGCTTTGTTGGCTTCCATGGGAGAGGCCTGCCCCTTTCTGAACAGAGGAGTAGATGGGGAGGGGGTATACAGAAGGTGGGGGGAGAACAGGAGGAGAGGAGGGAGGGGAACTGTGGTTGATAATGTAAAATAAATAATACAATATAATAAAATAATAAAAAAACTAAAAGAAAAATATGACAAAGTGAACAGCTCCCACAGAGTGACACCTATGGTTAATCTCTGGTTTCTATAGGTACACACATTCAAATACACACACACACAAACATGCATGCATCCTATACTCACATACACATACATATACACACACACACACCATATACACATATCACACATACATACACACATACATACTCATCATATACACACATACACATACATCATATACACATTTCACACATACATATAGACACATATACACATCATATACACACATACATATATACACACATACCACATACCATATACACATATACACGCATATACACATAGACATACACATACATATACACACATACCCACACCATAAATGCATATACACACATATACACATAGACATACATACATATATACACACAACACACATACACAACACACATACCACACACCATATACACATACCACACATACATACACACACACACATCTATACACACAACACACATATACATATACGCATAACACCACACATACACACATAAACACACACACAAATACACAGAGATTTTACATTCCTCCAAGTCTAGATGCCCAAATCTATTAACACTTCTATGTGACAAACCACCACATCATGATCTGCAATCCAAGATGGCCTCTGCTCATCAGATATCAGCTGCCCAGGAGCACTTATCTAGGGTGCCAGCCTCCAGTGGGCTAACTTGGGCCATGCATGAGGTGGTCACAGTTCTAGAAACAACAGCAGAAACACTGAAGACCTTTTGAAGGCCGGGTTCACAACGCATATGTCATGACTTCTTAATTCTGTTGATCAAAGGTCACATGTCAAGCCAGAGCCAGGGGATGGAGAAAACAACTTCACCCCTAGGTGAGAAGTATCTGTCCATTTGACAGTTTGTACAGCTTCTCTGCAGATGGGCCCTTCCCGGCATGTAAGCCAGGAAGTACTGGTGTAGAGCAAGGAAGCCCCCCTCCTCAGACAATAAGCCCTCCTCCTCATGGCTTCACTGTATTGATTTGCTCATTTACGTTTCCAGGTCAGTGCGCATAGACTGGCCACCCACTACCCCAAAATGACCTCCCACCCAATATGTCCCAAATTCCAGTATCCCAAGTCCTAGAATGACCTCCCCTCCAGTGTATCCTAAATCCCAGAGTGACCTCCGACTCCAGTATAACTGGAAAGAACCAGGGGTCCGCTCACAATATAACTACAGACGCACCCTGAAATCGCTTTGTCTTCCCAAGAATTCTCTCCTTGTCTCCCTTCCCAGGCAATATCCAGTGGAACAATATGCATGGCTAAGGAGCCTTAGCCAACGGCCCATAACTGGGCAGTGGCAGGCGCAGCTCTCTAGAGCAAGATTTACATGCCACCACTCACTCCAGGTCCCTCGACGGCAGATCTGTGCTTATTGTTTTCACATTTCCCCCTAAAGATACGTTCATTGATTTGTACATTTTGTACAAGTGCGGGTTCGCTTTGAATATGCTGTCAGTGTTCGATACGGAGAGAAAATAACGGCTCATTTCTTTTCATTTGCCCTGTGTCCCCCAGTGTGATACAAGTATTGCTTCCCACGGGAAGGAGTTTGCGACTCAGGCAGAGGCGTTCTGCTGAAAGGTGGAGAGATTCCGTAACTCACGGAAGCCGTCTTAAGTACTTACATTTGCAAATTATAGCTCTGACAAAACTCCTTCAAAAGTTCCTGTATCCCGGCCTCTGTGATCATGGCTCTCAGACGGCCTACAGCGCCACCTTCTGGGCATGAACATCTGTTACAAGGGTACCCTGTGCTGAGAGTGGATCTCATGGTCACTGGTAACCAGGGAGCCAGGACCTGGAAACCAGAGAGCCATACACTTCTCCCTCTTGCAGGGCATGTCTGTAGGCCCCTGAAACCTCAGACCAAGTACCTCCCAACAGAGGGAACAGCCCTCCTTCAACAAGCATGCTGGAAATATGCAGGGACAGAAAGGGTTCCCAAGAGCTGGCCAGCCACCTGGATAGCACCCCCGCGCACCCTTGCCTTTCTGAGACCTCAACTTTCTCACCTGAAAAACTTATATGAGGCCAGACTGCCAGGGTTATTGTCCCCAGGACCAACAATAGCTAGTAACATTTGAGCCTGGATTTCCTCTAAACATTGCTACAAAAAAAAAAAAAAACAACAAGACTATCTGTAGTATGTTCCTTATAGTGGGAAGAGTGGGCACAATGGGATTAAGCATCTAGCAGGCTCTGAGAATATTTGCAAACCTTGGCATCCCATAGACACATGGATATTTCAGCACCATACACTGATGGGGGGGAGCTCATTAAAGCAGTGATGGTTTTAGTATAATCAATAAGTAGACAATAGGCAGGCTAATAGAGGAGAGATACTGCACGGGTTTGTGGTTGTGCAGAAGCAAAAGAGCTTTACAAGGTATGGGAAAGGGGAAAGTTACATTGCTGGAATTTAAATATCTCCTCATGGGGGTGAAGGTGCTGGCAGTTTTAGAGGAGGTGAATGGTTTGGGGTGGGGAGGCACAAAAGAGTCAAAGAACTGGGACCTAATTCCTCTGGTGTTCAGCTCTGAGGCTCCCTTCTTGCAGGATGACTTCAGTTTCCACGGTTAATGACACTTAGGGAAGCAGAAGGCCTGGGATGAGGCAGAGTTCTCACCTAGTGTATACAGAGTCTTGGGTTCCATCACATGCCGGGCATGATAATGCAGGCCTGTCACTCCAGCACTTGGGAGGCAGAGAAAGAAGGACCTAAAATTCAAGGGTGTCCCCAGCTCCTTAGAGAGTTCAAAGCCATCTGGGCTGTGTGAAACTCTGTCCAAAGAAAAAGAGAAGAAGGAAGAAGAAGAAGGGGAGGACCAAAGATCTTCACTTGGAGGTCCAGTCAGACAGAGAAGGAAACTTGGGTTATTACCAGTAAAGCAAAAATTACCACAACAGGAGTCCCACAGAGTCATAGGGACTCTACCTTTTTTTGTATTCTTTGAGAAATTTATACAGTATGTTTTATCACATTCTTTTCCATTTCCCAACTCTTCCTAGATCCTTCTCCACTCCCTACCCACCCAACCTCATGTTCTCTCTCTCTCTCTCTCTCTCTCTCTCTCTCTCTCTCTCTCTCTCTCTCTCTCTCTCTCTCTCTCTCTCTCTCTCTCAAGAAATGTAAAAGAAAGAAACCCAAAAAGCCATTAAAAACCTGGAGTCTAATTTGTGTTGGCTACAACTCCTCCTGAGCATGAGATCCCCTTGCAGTGTGGTTAATACCCCTAGTGACACTCCATCCGCTGAAGACTGATTTTCCCTCTCCCAGAAGCTATCATTTGCACAGCGTCCTGGCTAGGAGTGGGACCTTGTGCACACTTCCACTCCTTCATGCTGATACTTTGGCCTGGCTAGAGCTTGTTGAGATACTGTCATGTTGTTATAGTCTCTCAGAGTTCATATGTGCAATTGCCCTATTGTGTTTCTAAAAGAAAACTTGCCATTCTTATTCTCTGTGATGGTTTGAATGAGAAGGGACTCCCATAAGTCCATCTGTTTAGATGCTTGGACCCCGATTATAGTGCAACAGTTTGGGAAGAATTAGGTGTGGCCTTGTTGAGGAGGTGTGTTATTGGGGATGGCCTTTGTGATCCTCATGACTCCCAATTATCCCCAAACCTCTCCTTCTCTCTCTCCCTCTCTTTCTTCTCTCTTTCTCTCTTCTTTTCTCTCTCTTTCTCCTTCCCTTCTTCTCCTTATCCTTTCCATATTCTTGTGAATTGAGATGTTAACTCAGTTTGCTACCACTCTAGTTCCAAGCTAGTCTACCTTCTTCTATGCTTGCCATCATAATGAAAATGGACTCTAACTGTTCCTCTAAAAATGTAAGCCTCAAATAAACTCTTTCTCCTATAAATTGTTGTGGTCATGGTGTCTCTTCATATTAATAGAAAATTAACTAAAGATAGAAGTTGGTATCAGGAGTGGGGTGTTGCTGTGATGAGCCTGTCATGCTGTTTCTTAAGGAATGTTGATGTGGGAATGTCTTTCTGTATGCTGTGAATAAAGGACTGTTTTGGCCCATGACAGGCACAGTAGTAGTGGGCAGGAAATTGGAGCATAGGTAGGAGAAAGAGGGCGGAATCAGATAGAAATGGATCCAGCCACCCAAGATTCAGCATGTAAGGTAACACAGGTGAGCCACAGGCCATATGGCAGAGCAGATTAATGGAAATGGATTGAGTTAGGATGAAAGAGCTAGCTAGCAATGTGCCTGAGCCATATGTCAAACAGCATGAAATTAATATGAGTGTCAAAGTCATTTTGAGGGGAAAAGCATCCGCGGGTGGATCCGGACTGTGGGGCTAGTCAGGCCAGAAACCTCATACTACAGATGGCATCCCAACCTGGGCTGAACACCCATATAAAGTCTGAGAAAGCTTAAAAATGGTTCTAGAGCACATAAATAGAGCCAAAAGTGGGTCATGGTACAGAGATGGCATGGTGTTCGGGCCATGGACAAAACGACAGCTGTCGCACTGCAGGGAGAGTAAGCTGGAACAAGACTGGTTCCCAAAGTCTCACAGAAGACTCGGTATAAACAACAAGCATATGATAGATTTAAAGTTTCTGTTTTATTGAACAAAAATGGAGCAGAATCAAAGACAACTTCTTAGTAGCAGCATTTTCTTGGATCCCCTCTGTTTGCTGGCACTGAGCAGATGCGGCTCCTTTCAGAGAGGCTTCCTGACCCAGCTTTATCAGCCAAAACTGTGTGATCCTTTAAGAGACCCTGCTGCCAAATGCTTAAGTGGAGTGAGCAGCAGGCAGCCCTGGTACTCTACCTGGTAGTGTGGACCCTAAGATTCCCTGGAGTTGGAGTGGTAAAAACTTTCACAATATTTAATATTGCTTCCCAGAATTAGGAGGATAAGAGTTGCTCTGGCACCATGTTGAAAAGCTGATGAGTGGAACAGAGTCAGCAGGCAAAGAAGTCTAGCATTTTAAAAGCTCTTCTGGTTAGAAAATGATTAATGATATGCAATAAAACAGATTCAAATAAAAAAGACCTCTAAATGGGTTATAATGTGTGTAAAATGTACATAAGCTTTAGAGAGAAAAGAAAGAGGGTAGAGTAAGTCCCTTAAAAGAGAAATTGAGTAATAAAAAATATAAAAAGCCATATAAAGATAGAAAATAGACAAAGAGTCTGGATTATGGTTGTTACTGTGTTTTCTTTTAATTTTTAACTGTTAATGAGATAACTGCAGAAAGACAATGGATTGCAAAAGCTGCTAAGTTAAACAAACATATATATTTTAAAGGTATCTTGGCTTTGAAATTTGTGTCTAAGGATATGTTGCTTTGGAAAAGAGGTTCTGTTTTTGTTTCTACGAAGATGAGAACCTGTGGATTGCCTCCAGGCTAATATAGTTTCACCAACTAAAACTGCCTGAAAATTCTCTGATAGGAAGAGATGGTTGCATCAGCTTCAAGGCTACAGACTAAGATGATCCAGCCTCAGGACCCTCAAAAGATTGTCAGTGCCTCTTAATCAGCAGGAAGCAGTAATGGAAAGCTATGCCCAAATTCCCAAAATAATGTTTATAAATGTTTGTTTTCATTATAAATGGTTAATAGTCATAGTCAGTCTCTTTCTAAGAAGAGAAAGGGGATATGGTATATGAATGATTTTAAAAAGATAGATTATTGAATTTATTTTAATCCAAAACTCAGCTATTAATCTCAAAATATTTTACATTGTTATGGATTTTGGTTTATTGATACAAATTTAAGGTCAATTTTTTATGGTGTATATTTTTTTCTACTCTTGTTTAAGGTATGATGTTTATGTAACTCATTTAAAATTGAATGTATAATTAAGAAATGTAGATTTATAGTCATCTATAATAACCAAATTTATAGTCATATTAGGTATTTTTAGTTATACATAGATATACTTCCATTAGATAGGTAATCTTCAAACACTTCACAGACCTACAGAATATGTCATGTAAAATATTTTAAGAGCTTAGACTTTCCTGGACAGTGAGACAGCTCTGCTCCTGGCAACACCAATCTACTTCAAGAGAATGATGGGCATTGAAGAAACTCCATGTGGAATTTACTTTGTTTGTGGCAACAGTTAGGAACTGTTCTTGTATTGACTGCTTGACAGTATGCTGTATAAACTGGACATGCAGGTTCTATAGGAAAGTGACCTTTGAACTCTGGGCAAACAAGCCAAGAAGGTCCTACAGGTTCTTTCTTTGCAAAGAAAACTGCCATTCTTCAGGACACAAAGAGAAGCAACTGATTGCCAGAATGGGCAATGCAGTCCTTCCAATTTCCTGCTTCACTGATAAGTATGCCAGAGACCCTGGGCCTGTAGATTGAAGGATGCTCCAAAGTTACAAAGGAACTTTGGAGACTGTCTAAGCACACAAGTGTCATCTCTGTCATTTCTAGATTTTGGAAGTTGCTTGCACTTCCTGTTTACTTGGGTAATATATCCTTCTATGGTCTTTGATGTAGTTGAAGATTAGATAGTTATAGGTATAGTTTTTCTTAGTTATTTTAAAAGATATAATGGATATAAAACTTTAGATTCACAAGGATAAGGTAGATGGTAGAATATTTTCTTTAATTTTGCTAAATACAAATAGACTAGATATTGTAACTATGATTCTTGCTTGATAGCTGTTTTGTTATATGTAATTTTGCTATGTTAAAATTAAAACCTTCCTTTTTGATTAGACAGAAAGGAGGAAGTGACGTGGGAATGTCTTTCTCTATGCTGTTAAATAAAGGACTGTTTTGGCCCATGACAGGCCCTGTAGCAGTAGGCAGGAAATCAGAGCATAGGTAGGAGAAGGAGGGAGGAGTCAGAGAGACACAAGCCAGCCGCCCAAGATTCAACATGTAAGGTAACACAGGTGAACCACAGGCCATATGGCAGGACAGATTAATGGAAATTAGTTGAGTTAAGATGAAAGAGCTAGCTAGCAATGTCCCTGAGCCATAGGCTAAACAGCATGAAATTAATATAAGTGTCTGAGTCATTTGCAGAGGGGGGTGAAGAGGCCACAGACAGATCTGGACTGTGGGGCTGGTTGGGCCAGAAACCTCCTGTTACAGAATGTGGAAATTTTGGGGGCTTTAGACTAGGAAAGCAGTTGGATGCTGTGAGCAAGGCTTATCAGGAAGGGAATGATTCTGAAAGCAGTACAGACTATGGAGGCCCCAGTATGAGCAACTAGACTAGAGACCAGTCTTCTGATACATCCTTTGGCAAAGAATGCAGCCGGGTTTGTCCTTACTATATAAAAGGGGAAATATTCTTCTGTCACTGGTGGTGGGAATGTGAACTTGTACAGCCACCATGGACATTGGTATGGTGGTTTCTCAGATAGGTGGAAACTGATCTACCTCAAGACTCGTTATACAACTCTTGGGCATATACCCAAAAGATGCTCCATCATGCCACAAGGACATTTGCTCAACTATGTTCATTGCTGCTCTATTCATAATAGCCAGAAACTGGAAGCAACCTAGATGGCCCTCAATAGGAGAATGAATAAAGAAAAAACACATTTGCACAATGTAGTATTAATCAGCTGTTTAAAAAATGACATCATGAAATTTTCAGGAAAACGGATAGAATTAGAAAAAAAAAAACATCTTGAGTGAGGTAACACAGACTCAAAAAGATAAATATGATATGTATTCACTTATGTAGAGATATTACCTATTAAATAAATGATAACCAAGCTACAATCTATAGTCCAGTTAGGTCTATAGATTGGTACAGAGGTCAGGTGTAGTGCAGTGGTTCTCAACCTTCATAATGCTGCAACCCTTTGGTACAGCTCCTCATGTTCTGATGACCTCCAACCATAAATTTGTTTTTGCTGCTACTTCATAACTACAATTTTGCTACTGTTATGGATAGTAAATATTTTTGGAGATAGAGGTTTGCCAAAGGGGCCATGACCCATAGGTTGAAAGCCACTGATACAGAAGAAGGAAAGGGGGGTTGCAGGGAGGGGGCATGGATCTCCATGGGAGGGGGAAATAGATTTTAAGGGTGGACTGGGGCAGGAGGAGGAACAGAAGCAGAAGGATCAAAGGGAAGGAGATGGGAAGGTGGGGTGGACGGAGGGAAGGAGATGGGAAGGTGGGGTGGACGGAGGGAAGGAGATGGGAAGGTGGGGTGGACGGAGGGATGCAGTGAGAGACAGCTAGAATTCAACAAAAGAATCAGCTGTGGGTAAGTTAAAAAGTTTGAAGCTAATTTCGTTAGCAGAGTAGATTTCAAGACAGACTAATATCAACTCCTGCATGGTTATTAATAACCACTCTATTATATATATATATATATATATATATATATATATGTCTATAATTTTAAAAAAAAAAAAAAGCAAGCAGAGGGGGAAAAAACACAAAATGTAAAGTCTGGCAAGAAAAGGCACAGCAGGAAATTTAATATCGGAGCCAAGGCTTGTGCTGATGAGAAATGGAATAAAGGGAGTTGGTGCCAGGATGTTGGAGGTGCTGATGCCCTGAGATGTCTGCCTAGGAGAGCCACACAGAGATGGTGAACTCACCCCAAAAGAGAGAAGCATGTTGCAGTCATAAAGCCCAGAAGAACAGAGCCACCTACGTCCTCAGATTTCAGACATGGAGCTACAGATTGGAGTTGATCTTAATTTGATCCAGTATTTCCTCAGTATTCCCCCATTGCTCCTTTTTGAAATAAACTGAGGAGATCTAAAAATGACGGCTCCCAGTAATGGTAGAAAGGGAGCCTAAACTCGCCATCTCCTATAACCAGGCAAGGCTTCCAGTTTCCGGACTGGGACATAGTTCCAGACACAAAACCTTTGACCTACAATTTGGTCTGCCTGCAAGATGTGCTGGAGTAATGATGTCTCCGAACTTGTGAGAGTGTCCAACCAATGACTAGTCCAACTTGAGGCCTGTACCCATGAAAGGGAGGCCACTCTGACACTATCTTGAGGGCCAGGACCCAGAGGCTGGATGACCCAGATACCTAGGAAAGAACCAATCATGACTAGCCACAAAATAAATGAAGTGACTCCTGATGGTGTTCTGCTGTACCCATGGTGCCTAGCCCGACTGCCGTCAGAGAGGCTTCATCTAGCAACTAACAGGAACAGACGCAAAGACCCGCAGCCAAGAAACCCTGCAGAAGAGAGGGAGGAAGGACTGTAGGAACCAGAGGCGTCAAGGACACCACAAGAACACAGTGCAGAGAATCAACTGAGCAGGACTCGTGGGGGGCTCACAGAGACCAAAGATACAATCAGGGAGCCTATCTGGGTTTTAGATAAGTCCTCTACATATGTATTATGGTTGTATAGTTTGGCATTCTTGTGGGGCTCCTAACAGGGAGGGGGGGTGTCTCTGACTCTTTGCCTGCTCTTAGGACCCTTCTCCTCCTATTGGGTTGTCTTGTCCAGCCTCAATATGCAGATACGTGCCTAGTCTCATTGTAACTTTTTGATGTCATTGTTAGTTGATATCCCTGGAAGGCCTGATCTTTTCTGAAGGAACCAGACAAGGAGTTAATAATATAGAGGGGTGGGGAGAGGGGAAGGACAGAGAAATAGAGGGAGGGAAAACCTCAGTCCTGATGAGAAAGAGTAAATAAAGACATGAATAAATAAGGATGTGTCACTGGAGACATAGACTCACTTTCAGTCATAAGGGAAAACTGTACTTCTTCTTGAAAGGTTTCATAATACAGTCTATTCATAATAGATAATAGATAAATCCGCCAAAGAAACCCCACTTTGTGCATATGCACACAAGCCTCACATATTGGAAATTCAACGTCGAGCCAGATGGTCAAAGCTCATACAACACTCTGAGCACAGAAAGGGGTGGGTGCCTAGGGGCTCGGGCGAGACAGTGTCATCAGCAAGTCACTTAAGAGAGAACACATGGTGCAGAGATACAGCTGGACCTTGTCTCTAGGGACAGCCTTTGCCTGCTGATGCTGTCCTGATGTGTTTCCTTTAGAGATGGACATCACTTTTGCAGATGGTCACCTTTCCAGAGCTGGCCACATGTCTGCAGTGTCTCCAAATAGTCAGCTCAAAATAGGTCAAAGAAGTGAGGGGCTTATTCTGGTCAGCCTCTTACAATCACCGCTTTGGAGGGTTGGGGGAACGAGGGAGTGTCCTGAGTCCTACTAAGTTTGGGTTGAATTTTACTTTTCAATGATAAAGTTAGGGTTATATATTTTTTTTAAAGATTTATTTTTTAAATCTTCCACAGTTGCAACAGAATGGGCACTGATTGGCTTTGCAGTTATTGATTTTAACCTGTCACACCTGTGCTTCTCAGACATGACTCAGAGCTCCCTCTGTCCTTATTAATAATGACTTCCCACATCCGCCATTAGTGACCACTTCATACAAAACACCCTTCAGACCTCATTGGCCCAGTTCTTCTGGATCCCTCCTGAGTACTGAGAAATGATGGGCTTTTTCTGAAAAGTGGTGCGATTCTTGGGATGCCATATAATTCTGTCCACCAGTAGACTACTTTCCTCTCACTGACAATCAGTGTCTCTCCCCAGGCAGCTCAACGCTCCAGATACCTCAGGTGCTGTGTCTGGAGCCTCCCACCCTCCAGCTTAAACCAACCCACACCTTATCAGCTTCTTCCCTGATGGATGAATGAGAAAAGCCACAATGGACCCTGTTTGGACTGGACTGACCTTAGAGAAGTGGCACCCTGACCAATTCTGTACTCACATTCAGAGTCCTCCTCCTCCTCCTCCTCCTCCTCCTCCTCCTCCTCCTCCTTCTCCTCTCTCTTTCTCTCTCTCTCCCCCCTCTCTCTCTCTCCCTCACTCTCTCGTGTGTGTGTGTGTGTGTGTGTGTGTGTGTGTGTGTGTGTGTGTTCTCACAGCAGCCCCCTGAAACAGATTGTGTGCATAGTCTACAGAAAAGGAAGCTGAACCTCAGAAGTTTGCCTAATCACATGGTGTGAGTTAAAAGGACATGGACCCTAGGAAGTAAGATTCCAAAACCTGGAGCCATAAAAAGCCCTTTGCCTCAAAGCATTGGGCCTGTCTTCCCCATAATTTGTAGAAACAGAAAAAGAAAGCCCATAAAGGAAGAAATTGGGGGAAATATCAAAGCTTTGCTTGTTTCCTCCCCGCCCCCTGAGACAGGGTTCCCCTGTGTCAGCCCTGGTTGTTCTGGAACTCACTTTGTAAACCAGGCTGGCCTCAAACTCACAGAGTTCCGCCTGCCTTTGCTGGGATTAGAGGTGTGTGTCACCATGCCCACTGACTAGAACTTTCTTAATACTTCACAGTGTTTATGTTCTTAGTTCATGTCCCACACAGGCTGAACTCTCTAGAGACATCATCCAACTATGGCCTCACACAGTACTCACAATCAATGGAGAGAGGCAGGCACGGATCCAGTGCCACACTAGAAATTGGTCAAATCAAATCAGGCCAGCTCCTGTTTATAGCCATGATTCTTCCCCAAAAGCAATGGAGGAAAATGAAAACAAACTGAAATTCAGTCCATATTTAGGACTGCGGAGATGGCTCAATGGACATACTTAAGTGTGAGGATCCCCAGAAGTCAATTACAGTTGAGTACAATGTCCTACCTATAACTCCAGCCTCATGAAGCAGAGGCAGGGTATCCCCAGAGCAGGCTGGCTCACCCAGGAACTGTATTGATGAGTTCTGGGTTGGATTGGGAGCCCCTGCCTAACTGAATAAAGGGATAGTAATGGGGGATGATTCATCAACATTGAGCCTTCACATGCATGTGCTGAACCTGAACACATATCCCCAATGTGTTCACCTGCGGTGCAAACATACATACAGACACAGACGCACCACACACACACATGAAGATGTAAGCGGGGGCTGTCCTAATTCAAACATGGAAAACTCATGGGGCCAGCTACACAAGAACAGTGTCACTCTGAAACGGGTGGACAATGGTCACATCAGCTTAGAAAGTGAGGAAGTCCTGTGTCCAAAGTATCAAGGTTTGAATGGGAACTGGCCCTCACAGGCTCATGTATTTGAACAGTTGGTCCCAGCCCTTCCCAGTGTAAGAGTGGCCTGCAGATATGACTCTCCGGTTCCCCACACACACCTTTCCCAACCATGAAAAGCCTTCTGAGGTCCTGTTTTCCCATATGTTTTCCCACTATGTTGTACATAGTGCCGTTGCTTTCCAGAAGTCATGAAGATGTGTGGCTCCTTATTCCCACATTGCAACACGAGAGCTGGTGTTCAAAGGTTTTTTTTAAGAATTATTGTTTTAATTATGGGAGATGCATGTGAGTGAGAATGCCCAGGGAAGCTAAAAGAGGGTGTTGGGTCATCTAGAACTCAAGTGGTTGTGAGCTACTTGAGGCGGGTGCTGGGAACTGAACTCGGGTCTTTTGCAAAAGCAGCAAGTGCTTCCTTACATCTGAGCCATCTCTCCAGACCTTCAAGTTTTCTTCAAAGCCTTGGGGCCATATGGATAGTAGTCACAAGCTCCAGTAATTACTTCTGATCTGTTTACCTCCAGAGATCTTGCAATGTGGCCACCCTAGGATACTGTCTCACTAGGGAGAGCAGTCTGTCAGTGCACATGACAGACGTGAGTGCCTGATGTACACTTAATGAGCAAATAAATGAGTGGATGAGAGTATCTCAGTGAACAGATTTCTGGCAGGATCTAAGGCTACAGGATATCATAAGTAATGGGGCCTGGAAGAAGGCCAGTAGTTTCAGTTATGAAGGCCAAGTGATGACAAGGAAATCCTGTATCCATCATCAAGATATGGACTCAATCATGGCCCTGTGGCCAAGGGCCACTGACAGATTACACAAGAACAGGTTCACCTCCATTTCAGAGGCTGCTGGCCACAAAAACTGTGCTGGGCACCTGCTTTCAAGTAGCTTCCAATGAGATGGAGATTAATACTTTTTGCTCTGCCAACTACTCAGAACCAGCTCAGAGTCAAGCCAAGTCGGGCTCCTCCCCTCCCTTGCTACAGAAGGAAATCATTTTTTATAATGAGGTCTTCCTGCCATTCCCTAAGAAGGAAGGCTTATTATCACCCAGCCTCTGCTTCACTACTTTTGAGATGCACAGCCAATTTCCCTAGGTGCCAATGTCTCCTCTCCGTGTCAAGCAAGTGTAAGTCTGAGCTACAAAGGGCTTTTACCTCATAATCTTACCATTGGAAAGGTGTAAAGAGGGCTATGCTATCAACAGTGTTTTGGTTTTAAATTCCAATAAAAATGAGCTGAAGCCAGAGGTTTGAAGGTGTTTCTTTCCATCTGCTTCTATTGCCCCTGCTCTAGGGCTTCCTGAGAAAGCCATATGTTCTGCTCATCCATAGAGAGAGAGAGAGAGAGAGAGAGAGTGTGTGTGTGTGTGTGTGTGTGTGTGTGTGTGTGTGTGTGTGCTCACACATGAGAAAAATGAAACACATGTGGAGGTCAGAAAACAACTTACAAGAGTATGGGTCCCAGGGATCAAACTCGGGCTTTCTGTCTTGGCATCAAGTGCCTTTCCCCACTAAGCCATCTCACTGGCCCAGCTCTTTGTTTTTCTCCTTGCCCTATTTACATTAGACAAGATATTCAGAAGCGGCAGAAATCTCACCATGTCTTATGGCAACTTCTCCAGGATGGCACACAATAGCCAGGAGCCCATGAATAAGGACACACAGACACCGGCAGCGGGAAACAGAAGCAAAGCATGACAGCTCACAACAGTCACCGGCTGTCCCAGCTCACCAGCAGAGAGAATGCCAAGAGTGTAAAGTTTAAGTCAATTCAATGGTGTGTGAATAGTCCCTATTTTGTATGTCTTTTCTGGAAACAAATTAAATCATAACCTATGTCCCCATTAGTCCATCATGTCCAAAAGTCCCTACATGAACACCCCCTGGGGAAAGAAAGTTATAGAAACTGTAGTATACAGAATATTTAGGAAGAACCCTGAGATCTTCATCGTAGTACCAACTGGTGATTTGAGATGTGAGAAACTACTAAGTGTTCACTTCAGAATTATTTCTCTTAGTGTATGCTTGAGAGTGATATTAGAAGAGAGAATAATAAGATATTTAAATATTACTATCAGTTAATATTTCTGAAACTATTATCCAAGTGACTCGAAGTTCACATTATTCTCTCCCTATCATGCGAATGTGGCTGTGGTTTCTGAAAACCGTGGTGTGCAGGGGTTTGGGGTGTATCTCAGTGGGCAGAGTGCTTACTAACGTGAAGGAAGCCCAGGGCTCAGTCCCTAAAACAGCACAAAAAGTGGGTTTGGTGATGCCGGTCTGTGAGCTTAGCACTTGGTGGGGAGAGACAGGACAGTCAGGAAGTTTTGAGATCCTCAGGTAAACAGGCTAGCCTGGGCTATGTGAAACCCGTTAAGACTGAGAGAGAGGAGGGGAGGTCCACCTCAGGCATCTTCTTCAGTTGCTTGTACCTCATGTTTTGAGGTTGGGTCTCTCACTGACCTGGAGCTCAATTAAGAAGCCAAGTCAGTTGGCCAGCAAGCCCTGGGGATCTGCCCATCTGTCTCCCCAGCACTAGGAACACAGCAATGTAGCAACATGCCTTTTTCATGTGTGTTTGGGGGATGAAACTCCAGTCTTCATATTTGTTAGCATGACTTTCTTGACTCTGATTAGTGCAGTTCTAAAGCACAAGAAAAAAAAAAAAAACAGGTGTTGGCAGAACCTGAATGATGAGAGTTAAGACCCTATCTCCATCCACCTCACCCCAGCAAGTATCCCTCCAAAATGTCCCCTAAATCTGGGTTCACCCAGCATCTCCAGATGTCTCTAGTTACATTCCTGTTACTGCAGCAAATACTACCACCAAAATAAGCTTGCGGAGGGAAGGGTTTACTCGGTTTATGTTTGCAGGTCACAGACCATCATGGAGGGAAGTCAAGGCAGGAACCCAAGACAGGGTCTTAGTGCACAAATTCTATTTGGTATTATAATAAAAACCCGGAGCCAGATATTTGGGAAAAGATTAAAGATCAGAAAGACAGAGGAATAAGCCACAACCAGCTCTCACCCAGCCAGCTCCTCTGGAAGAACAGGGTAGATCCTGTCTCTACTAGTCCTCAGACTCAGTGCCCTTGAGTCCTCAACAGACGGAAGTGCAGGCAAACCGAGCTTCTGCCCCCTCCGCTTTCTCTGTCCAGCTCTCTCATTTGCTGGTTCAACTTTCCTAGAGCTAGGATTAAAGGTGTGAGCCACCACTGCCTGGCTCTCTTTCACCTTGAACTCATAAAGAATCTCTGCTTCTGAAGTGCTGGGATTAAAGGCGTGGGTCACCACTCCCTGACCTTCGTGGCTTAGTTCTGTGGGTGGCTCTGTCCTCTGATATTTCAGACTATTTTTATTAAATATACAATATATCACTACAGAGACCTAAATCAAAACTATGGAGGAATGTTGCTCACTCTCTGGCTTGCCCACATGCTCATGCTTGCTAGCTTTCTTACAGAATCCAGGGACACCCACCTAGGTGGGGACCTAGAGAAGGAACTGCCCACAGTGAACTAGGCCCTCCTTCACCAATTAATATGGACAATCCACCACAGACATGGCCACAGACCAATCAGATCTAAGCAGTTCCTCAGTGAACACTTTTCACTCAAATGACTCTAGGCTGTGTCAAATTAAAACTTAAAACTCTGTGCTCTGGTCAATACTGTAGGCTTGTGTGGTGCCCTGGAAGTCTCAAAAGGCTTGGGGTTATAGCTGCAACTGTGCCCACTTTGACAGGTTGAAAGACTTAGCCACAGGAGGTAGGTTCAGCTCACTGAAGCAGAGCTGGGATCTGAGCCTGAGACTAGTCTCATCCAGTCTGTACCATGCACCCTCCAGAACACCTAGGTGAAGCAAGAGTCATCGATGCTCATGGTAGCAAAACTCACAGCTATTCTATCAGCCATGATATTAACTATCACATGAATCCTAATTGATATTAATAATAAAAGCCAGGAGCCAGATATTGAAGAAAAGCTAAAAGATCAGAGAGACAGAGGAACAAGCTACAGCCACTTCTCATCTAGTCACTCCTCAGCCGACAGGGGAGGATCCACTCTCCAAGAATCCTCAGACTGACTAGTCTGAGTCCTGAGCCAAAAAGGAAGGGCAAACTCTGTCTTTCCCCACTTTATATACCTTTCTCTGCCCAGCCATATCACTCCCTGCTTCAGACTTCCTAGTGCTGGAGTTAAATATCTGTGTGCTTCCAAGTACAGGAGCAGAGGCACGGGATCCCAAGTGCTGGGATTAAAGGTGTGTGCCACCACTCACTGACCTCTATGGCTAATTCTGTGGCTGGCTCTGTCCTCTGATCTTTCAGCTTTTCCCTGATAACTGGCAAGTAGAATTCACGCAGCTCTATTGGTCATGCAACCTGAGAGATGTTCCCCTAACTCTGAGTTGGATTCTTCATCTTCAGTGGGAGTCAAGTGTGGTAGTGCATGCCATTAGTCCCAGCACTTGGGAGGCAGAAGCAGGAGGATCTCTGTGAGTTCAAAGCCAGCCTGGTCTACAAAGCAAGTTCAAGGACAGCCAGGACTGTTACACATAAAGCCCTGTTTCACAAAACAAAACAAAAATACAGGAGAGATGGCTCTGTTCTCTGATATTCCAGACTAATTTTATTAAATATATATCACCCAGACAAGGGCTACTGTACCTTCCTATAAGGGACATGGTGAGGTGACACTCTGGTCCAGAGGAAGACTCAGCCCTACAGTTAGCCCTCAATCTAGTGTGCTGGCAGGAAGGTACAGGTTGCATTTAGACAGAGAGTTCAGTAACCGCTGGCAAGCATCATAGGCCCCTTAGTTTTCAGGCTGCTAATCTGTTCAATGCCCAGCCTCCATGTCCCTATCTCATCAGGCTAACCTATGGGGTCTGGACACAGAAGACACCAAACCTGGCTTTAAGAGGAGCCCTGCTCTTGGCATAATTCCCACTATTTGGCATTTTTACTAATTTTGGAAGGAAGAGGGATCTTTCATTTTCAACGCAAACTGAGTTTCTTATTTCTCAGGATGCTCTGTCATCCTCTGCCATCCCAGTCTGTATTCCCACCAGGCCCCTGGGGGCTCTCATTAGCTTAATACACCTTTTCCTACTTAATACTGATTTTATCACTATGACTTTGTCACTGAGACTCTTCTCACTTGATGCCAGAATTTATTTATTTATTTGTGTGTGTGTGTGTGTGTGTGTGTGTGTGTGTGTGTGTGTGTGCGTGCTTGTTTGTTTGTTTGTTTGTTTGTTTGTTTGTTTGTTTGTTTGTTTGGATAGGATCTTAAGTGGCTCACTCTGGCCTCAAACTCACTGAAGAGCTGAAGATGACCCTAAATCTCTGATCCTTCTCCTTCCACTTTCCAAATGTTAGGATTATAGGTGTGCCAGAGCACACCTGGCTTTTTTTTTTTCAAGATTTATTGATTTATTATGTACACAGTGTTCTGTCTGCATGTAGACCTGCAGGGTGGAAGAGAGCCCCAGACCTCACTAGATGGTTATGAGCCACCATGTGGTTGCTGGGAATTGAACTCAGGACCTCTGGAAGAGCAGCCAGTGCTCTTAGCCACTGATCTATCTCTCCAGCCCCTGGCTTATTTTAGGGTTTCTTTCTTTTGCATATTCACTAGCTGGTTCTGGGATGCGAGCAAGAGGAGCCAGCGAAGCTGTAAAATTATAATAAGCAAACGCCACTAGTACCATTTCTCCTGCCTGATGGGGCAGAGGTCCCAGAGTATTAATAATAGTTTGCAGCGCTTCACTGATGAATCTGCTGATGGACCATGAGCCAGAGAGAAAGGTAGCTGGGAAGCTTCCCTAGAAGAGACTCAGCCAACTCTTCAGGGGTCCCTGACAGCTGGTCCTCAAAGCACTGAGAACTGGTTCCTCTATTTCAGAATTATTTGTAACACTGAGGGGTCATATCAGCCCTCCCCCTGCATCCTGAGCCCTCCACCCCTGTATTCTCTCCTCAAAGATGGAGGGAACTGGACCCAACTTCTAATCCCTTGCTGATGACCCTTCTGCTGAAGAATCTCAATTGAGAGGCTGCACTTTCCAAGCCTCAATTCCTCAAGAATAAAATAAGGGTTTGTGGATAATAAATGCATAAATAAGCCTGGCTTCAGCCCCTAGCACAGAAGGGGTGAGAAAGAGACCACACAGGTAGGTGGGATGAGTCTTTTGTCTTCCACAGCCCCAGTTCCCCTCTTTAAAAAAAAAAAAAAGTGATCTTGGTGTCTGTTTGTATTCTTATAAAACTTTGAAGTACTGTCTGCTGAATGTCTGTGCTTTTTAAGATTTGAAGACATCATCCACAAGGCAAACAAAATTAAATTCAGCAATGAACTCCAAGGTGGGTTCAGCCTAAGATCGCGTCCCTGTATGCCTTTTCGGCTATGCATTTATCAAGGGATTTATTGGCACTAACTTCTTAACATCTGTCACTTGACACCCTCGCCACCAGTGTGCCATGAGATCAAACTGACTGGGACAAATCTCATCCCAGCTAAGAGGGACAATGAGACCAAACCACCAGATGGCTAATTTGAGGTCTTCAGAGACTATTGCTCAGATACAGAGTGGGGGATGTTGTCAGATCAAAATGAAGTCATGCTGAGCACAGTGGCACTTGCCTGTAATCCTGATGCTTGGGAGACCAAAGCAGGGAGGACTGTAATATTGAGGCTAGCCCAAGCTAGCCAGACCCTGTTTCAAAACCGGGAACAAAATAGTGCAGAGACCCATAACAGACCCTCCAAAAGTAACTCCAGATGAAAAGTTACCCGAGGTGGTTAACTGAGTGCCTTCTAACCTCAGCTCCTGTTTGCAATCTGTTCATATTTGTTTGAAATGCAGGAATATGTTGAAAATTTCCAGACTAACTCATAGCTGTTTGGTATACTCCTCTATGCACACTTGTGTGCTGGAAAGTTTCTCTTACTGATGAGAAACTGTACTGTACCATCTTGAGAACTGTTGGAATGATTTCTTTGGAGTCTGAATGCATAGCATAAAAGTGACCTGTGATAAGTACTCAAGTGACCCCTCACTGCTCAATGATCCCCATGCTCTTTGAAGCCTATACCACCTCCCACTCTTACCCCGGATGTCCACTGACCTGTTCTGGCTCTCCAGAATTTTGCCTGTTTTGGCATTCTGTGAAAATGAAATTTTGAGGTATGTTGTATTTGTGGCTGGAATTTTCCCCTTAGCATGGCAGTCTTGAGACTTGTCTTGGATGGAGGACAAACTTGTTCCTTTTTAAAATGATTTTATCATTATTGAGGAGGGGGCACATGTACAGGTCACAAGATGGCTTTATGGAGATGGTGGTTCTTTCTTTCCCGCTTTACCTGCTCTCTAGGGTTAGAACTCAGACCCTAGTTTGTATAGCAAGCGTTTTGCCTGCTGAGCCATTGCCCCAGCCCCAGATTGTCTCTTTAGTCTCTAATGAGTGGGTTATACTCCAGAACTGTGTCACCATCTAAGGTTACATTCCCAGATGACAGATATCTGATTGCCCTATATGAATATTTATGTCTTCTTATTTTAGTCTTTTGTGCATGTGTGTAAGACAAGTTCTCATGTGGTCAAGACTGGCCTTGAATTCCTAATCCTTCTGCCTCAGCCTCCTAAGTGTTGGAATTATAGACCATGTCAAGATCACTGCTGTGGGATAATGCTCTTATATATTGTAAAGATTTGTCACTCAAATTGGTTTAAGAAAATGCTCATTGTCCAGTCACCAGGCAAGGAAGTATATGTGGGGCAACCAAACTAAGGATGCTGGGAAGAGGAAGGGCAGAGTCAGGAGTTGCCAGCCAGCTGCAGAGGAAGCAAGGTAAGAATGCTGTATTGAAAAAAGGCACCAAGCCACTTGGCTAAACATAGATAAGAATTGTGGGTTAATTTAAGTGTAAGAGCTAGTTAGTAATAAGCCTGAGCTACTAGCTGAACATTTATAAGTACTATGAAGCCTCTTAGTCAATTATTTGGGGAGCAGATGCCTGGTATTTGGCAGTTGCTGGCAGGACAGAAACTTCCACTTACAGATCACAGTTTATGTTTGTTTTTTTCTTAAATTACAGGGTTAATTTTGGCTCATGGTTCTGGAGGTCCAAGATAGAGGGGCCACAGCTATACCCAGCAAGGCCTTCCTGGGCTCATGTTCCTAGCAGGGAAGAGAGTCAGGTGAGAGAGAGAGTAAGCTCTTGTCCCAGTTTGGTTGGAATTGAAATGTGAATCTTTGCTTCTCTTGAGACACTATGGGAGTAGAGTTGCTGGGCAAACCTGGTTTGTATACATTTAGCTATCTGTAGAAGTACCCAACTATTTTCCACAGTGGCTGCTTTCATGCTCACACCAACAATATAGTAGGGTCATTTCGAGTGCTTCTTCAAGTGAGTGTTAACGTTTATAGTCCCTTTCTTCTTTAAATTGATCATGTAAGCATCAGTCTTCCAGATTTCTTCACCCATTCTGCTGGGAAGAAAAACAAAAGATACATAAGCCCTCAGCATGGAACAATAACAGCCATACTCCACAGTCGGAACTCAAAATCCCTAGAAAGCCCTGCAAAGATGCATTCTACAAAGTTCTGAGCTGACCGTGCTAGAGCCAGACTGATGGGCTCGCCAGATCCTCAACCGGGTCCACTCCAGAAGGTGGGACTTAGCTAGGAAGGCGGGGCCTAGGGGCGGGGATAGGAGCTGGCACGCTGCTCCGAATGGCTCCGCCCACCCAGAAATAGACTGCTTCCGACAAGGGCGGAGCTGGTGGGTGGAGCCCAAAGCGTGCGCTCTTCTATAAAGCCCGGCCCACCCCAAGCTTAGCTCCGCTCCGGGGGCGTGGCCTGGAGAGGGTTGGGGCGGGGCCTGCCTGGGAGGGCTCGCGGTCACGGCCCCGCCCATCGCGCTGTGTTGGGGCTGGTTCCCAGAGGGCTGCACCGGAGGAGCTGCCGTCATGGCTGGGCTGTCGGCACTGCTTGGCCCGGCGGGAAGAGTGGGCGCCCGGCTATGGCCCCGGGCCCCCTGGGTCCTGGGAGCCGCCACCCCCTGCGCTCCACCGCTCTGGGCCATAGCCTTGCTCCCCCCGGGGCCGGACGCCCGACTGCTGCACACGGCCCGTAGGGACTTCCTTAGCCGCCAGGTAAGCGTCCCCACACCCACCCGGACCCTGATCCCCAAGTAATCCAAGTGCCATGCCAGGGCCAGTCCTAAGGACAGCTTTGCATTGTACGTGCCTAAAATGGGTCACCTCCGGGGAACCTGAGTTCTCAGATCCCTAGAATCAAAAAAAAAAAAAAACCTCTTTCAGTTAAGCAACAGGAGAAACTGAGGCTGGGGGTGGTGTGACGCGCGACCCAAGGTCATGGAGTCGCCCGCCGAGCCCCAGTTTCGAAAGCCCAAACAGTGGCATTATCGAGCGGATCGCAAGGGGCCAGAACGGTTCACTATGAACTTCCAAGCCGGCCTCTGAAGTTGTCCCTTTTGAAGTCCAGGCCTGGGCACTGGGCCCAGGAGGCGGCTTTTCGGGGAGCTGGTGTTTCTGACGCCTGCCGGTTGCTCCACCCTTTTTTAATCTAGCTGAAAGAGCAGGTTCTCGGGGCGGGCAGTTCATCCTGTTTCGTTATAGTGTTTTCCCTGAATGCTAAGAGTGAAAACTAACATCCCTTGAGACAGCAGCGCAGCTCAAGCGGGTCTCTAAAGAAAGTAGTGGCGTTTGGAGATTCAAAGCGTTAGGTCGGGGCTCAGACTTCGGAGAGGGCTTCCAACTGCCTACTCCGTGGGCCATGTGACCTTAGATCCAGAGCCTAGGCGGCCTGGACCTGCATCCGACCTTTCAGAAGGCTCAACTGGCACCTTGCCACCAGGAGCCTGGAAGACGACCGGCATGGATCAGGCAGTTCTTAGTACTGTGCTCTTGTAGCTTTTCAGTAAGTAGCCAAAGGTCCTTGTCCTTGGGTGCTGCACACATAGATGGACTTTCTTCCCCTCTCCTCTCCTGGGAGATAGACAGGACACTGGTCTCATCTCTAATCCTGAGTGCCAGGCAGGATGCTTAACCATACTAACCTGATTCTTGATAATTTTTCAGCATAGCTTCCCCCTCCTCCAGGAAGTCTTCCCTGACTACTCTGATGCCCTGACCCCAACACACACACACACACACACAGGTACAGTCTCTTCTCTGGAGCTCCAGTCTTCTCTGCCTTCCTGATCTGCAAGTCTCTCACTTTGTTCCATCACATCTCTGCCCTGTTGGCAGCCCAGACTCTGCCTTGACAGGTGTGTGTTTACAGCAAGGATGAGTGTGGTCTCTGACACCCTGGATCCCTGTTTTCACTCTCACAGTTCCGTGTCTATACAATATTTAATAAGCTTTTTCCCAGAGGGTTAAAGTTGTAGGAGTTACCATGCTAGCTGGCATCTGGTACATCATGCCAACACAAGCAGGTGCCATCATCGGTGTGAGTACACACCGCAGCAGGCCCCCAGCTCCCAGGAGACAAGCTTGTCTCTTCTGCTGGTTGAGAGATGGATGGAATCAGAACCTAACTGAAGACTAGAACAAACCTGCCTTTTCACATCTCATCATTTCAGTGTTATGTAGACCAAGTGAGTGGAGTCTACTTGTGGCATTGTGGGGTGGGGTGGGGGGACACTCTGGCTTCCCTTATCTAATGTACAGCATCCCTCCCAGCAAGCTCCTCCTCGGTCCCTCGTCTTCCCTGTCTTCCTGTGCCACTGTTTGCTCCCTAACGTCATAGTGTCCTTTGAAGTTGGTCTCTTTGGCTCATTGCTCCATCTCCTTATCTGGAACACTCTGACCTAGAGAAGATACAGAAGGCGCAATGCTGGGACTGAGACCAGTTTAACCCCTGTGCTGTCTCTGGTCACACACTCAACCCCTCGGGACATTGCAGATCATCTTCTGTTCATAGGGATGTTTGGAGGATTGTACGGACTAATGTTTTCATGGCACTCAAGAACACTGCTTGGTACAAAGTCAATACCCATGTGCTTATCCAATGAATGGAATAGAGTGTCACAACACTGTCATCGGCCTTCCTGCTCCTTTTCTAATAGGGCTTTTCCTCTGGTTGTTTTGAAGCACGGTCTCACGTACTCCAGCCTGGCTGGCCTTAAACTCAGTAAGCCTGAACTTCTGATCCTCCTGCCCCCACCCACCTAGGCTTATACCATCAAGCTGAGTTTATACTGTGCTAGGAAATAAGAGCTTTGCACATGCTAGACACTACAACCGAGCTGCCTCCCCGCCTGAGTGCTTTTGAGGTCAGTGTCACACGCTCAGGGCTGTCTTTGGGAGTAGTAAACGGCAGTGCTTTATAGCCAGCTAGTATCTACAAATGTGGCACTGCTTGTAAGTCCCTCTCATAAAGCCCTTTGTTTTAGTTTCGTTAAACCCCTCAAGGACTTGGAAAAAAAAAAAAAAAACTGAAAAGCCCTTCATGTCCTGCCAGAGTAGCAATTCCTAATAAGAGAAACTTTTCCAGAATGTTCTGGTTCTGAAGGAGAGGAAGAAAAGCCACCACCACCTTTTGTTGGCCATCATTTGCCCCTCTCCCCTCCTTGAGCCTGGAACTCCCCCTACTGAAATGTTTGAAGAGGCTCTGGTTCTTTCTGATAAGTAATCCCCTCCCCCTGGGCTGCGCTGATAGGACAGTCACCGCCCCTCCCAGTGCCTGTGTCTCTGTTAGGCCATCGTCAGTCAAAAGCCCATTGATGCTTGGCCCAGACAATCTCCCTATGGCCCATTCTCCGTGGCCCAGAGCAGCCACAGCTGTCCCTGATGAGGCTCCTTTGTTCATACCCTCAGGTTTGGCAAAAGGCCTTCTGGCCCAGAAAGAAGAACAGAAAAGCAGCCAGACTTCCAGCTAGAAAATAAACAGCAGCTTCTGCAGGGCTAGAGGAGCAAACATTAGAACCAAACTTTGTTTATTTTAGAGAGAGGAGCAGGCTGGAGAGATAGTTTGGTGATTAAGAGCACTGGCTGCCCTTGCAGAGGACCTGGGTTCAATTCCCAGCATCCACAGGACAATTCACAATCACCTGTAACTCCAGTTCCAAGGGATCTGAGGCCTTCTGGTCTCCAAGGATACTAGGCATATACCTGGTGCACAGATGTACATACATGCAGGCAAACATCCATACACATAGAATAAATCTTAAAATTAAAGAAGGGGCCTTGGAAGGCCCAGTAGAGGTACTCAGAAGATCAGGTAAGCAGGGCTTTCCTTTCTAAACTTAGTGATTAACTTCCGATCCCATCTGGAACTGATGGCAAGGCCCAATCCCAGGTCTTTTCCCAGATCTGCAAAAACAAAAACAAAAAACTGGACGCATGGGCATAGGGACAAACAGAAAACCACTTCAGCTGCCCACTGACCAGCGTCCACAGACAGTAGCATTTGTACATCTAGGTGCTGGTAAGGGACACAGCAGGTCAGCATCCTTATCCCACAAGTGCAAAGTGAGGGCCTAGAGCTGCAGATTCAGCAATAAAAATAGACCTGGTGGTCCCCTCAGTGTGGCACAGCAGGCCGTATAGATGCTATTGGTGGGTTTTGTGCTGCTGCTCAGAACACAGGGCCCTTTCCCTCCCCTTAGGGGAGTTCTGACTCATTTCCTGGGTACCCTGACATCTCATTCCCCCTTGCCTCTGCAGAGTCACACCCTAAAACAGAGGAATCTGCCTGGCTGCAGAATCAATAACCAGAGGTGACCGTCCAGAGGCAGACTCATAAATCCTTTGGTTAAAAACATTCTCTTGTAGAGGTGTATTCTGTCGAATTTAAGTGTGGCTGGGATCTGTTCTCTGTTCCAAATTTGCAGACTCAGAAGATGACCTGGTGTGTGTTAAGTTCAGTTCACGTGACCAAAAAGATGGCTCAGTGGGTTAAACACTTGCCTTGTGCACCTGACAATCCTGAGCTAAATTCCTGGTACCCACTGTGCGGGCTAATTGAGAATGTCCCATAGTTTAAGCATTTGAACACTTGGTCCCCAGTTAGTGGTGCTGTCTGGGGAGGTGTCTCCTTTCACTGAGGGTGGCCTTTGAGTGTGGCCCTGCTCCATTTCCCAGTTTTTTCCCTGCTTCCCGATCTCTCAGCTTCCTGCTGTGGCCACATTGCTGCCAAGCCTCCCAGTCATAATGGACTCTTATCCCTCTGGAACTGTAAGCCAAAATGAATTCTTTCACAAGTGGCTTTTGATCATGGTGTTTTACCACAGCAACAGAAAAGTAACTAATACACAGCTGTAAAGGTGGGTGAAGAGAATCATCTACACAAAATTGTCATTAAAAAAAAGTTTGCTACATATCATGAGTGACTCTATATATATCCCGGTCAGTATTTTGTCCAGGAATCAGCCTACCCTGCCATGTTTCCTGTCTCAGTAAAGGCACATGGCTTTTAGAGCCCCACGCTGTTCCAACTCCACTCCCCTCTTGGGGTAGTAGACATGGAGTTGTGAGCCCACAGACTTGGATGGTCTGAGCTCTCACGGGTCACCTTTCTCATTTCTCTGACCAAATATCTGACAAAAGCAACATCGGGAAGGAAAGGACTCATCTTGGTCAAGGGAGTCGGTCTCGGTGAAGGGAGGGTGAAGCAGTCAGTCCGATTGCATCCGCAGTCAGGAAGCTGAGAGAAATGAATGGGGGTGGGGGGCGGGGTCTCCAGGGAATGTAGGCTCTCTACCGACATGCGGGGTGAGTCTTCCTCTTTTGCTAAACCCCTGTGGAAATACTCTCACAGACCCACCTAGACGTGTCCCCTAAAGTGATCCCAATCAAGCATCAAAGCTCTGGCCTTAATAAGAAGCCTACACGATGCACCCCTGATGCTTGGTACATTCGCTCCTATGCTAGAGATCAGAAGTCCAAAATCTGTCTCACTGTCAGGGTGTCAGCAGGGCCATTTTCTTCCCTAGGTTCCAGGGCAGAATCCCTTTCCAGCCTTTTGCAGCTTTTAGGCCCCCATCCACCCTGCCTCCCTGCCACGCCCGCCGCCGCCACGCCCGCCGCCACGCCCACATACCAGTAGGCCTGCGGAATAGCATCTTCAGACTTAGGCTGTCACCTCCTCCTCTCAGACTCAAACTCGCGGCTCCCTCCTTTCCTTTATAAAGGCCCACCCAGAAAATCCAAGTTAACATTCCCATCTCAAGACCCATGGCCAGATACCATCTACCAAGACCTGCAGTAGGAGGTGACCTGGACATCTCCAAAGACATCGTTTTACTGACCTAGCCTTGGTTTAGCAGAAGTGAGAGTGGTGACTGATATCTGAGTGAGTAGATGGGAGTGCACAGTGTAAAAACCAGTGGCAGCCACCAACATAACCTCCCTCTGCTCTGTAAACAGGAGCCCAACAGAATCACTGAGCCAGGAAGCAATGCCAGCAACACAGAAAAAAAGCTAAGCAAATCACAGCAGCTGAAGAAGGTTTTCCAAGAATACGGGGCCGTGGGTGTGTCGCTGCACATTGGGATCTCGCTGATCTCCTTGGGGATATTTTACACAGTGATTTCCAGGTACGATTTTCAATGGTGATTAACTCTATTTGTGGCTGGAGGTGGGAGTTCATGCCTGTGAGTGCCAGGGAGGCTGAGACTGCAAGTTCCAGGCTAGCCCGAGCTTTAGCATGAGGCCTGTCTACAAATAACTGAAGGAAGGAAGTGCTGGGGGAATAACTTGCCCAGCATTCACAAAGCCCTGGGCTGCATTCCTCAGACAGCATGGACCACACTTGTAATCTCAGCAAGTGAAGGCAAGAGGGTCACAGTTCCAGGTCAGTCATCCATGGCTACATGAGACCCTGTCTCAAAAACCTTTTTTTTTTTTTTTTTTTTTGGTTTTGTTTTGTTTTTTTTTCCTGCTGTAAGATAAGCTAATTATGTGGGTGAATTTTGTTGTTTTTGTTTGGGGAGGTATTTTGTATTTTGTTTGCTGAAACTTACCTACTCATCCAGTTTCTTATATATTTTAAAAATATGTATAGTTCATCTGGGTCAGCAAGAAGGCTCAGCAGGTAAAACGTACTTGCCACACAAGCCTGGCTACTTGAGTTCCACCCCAAAACACGCAGTGGAAAGAGAATGAACTCCTCTGCAAGCGTGCCATGGCATGTGCATTGCCCATACTCATACACATAAAAAGGCATAAGTGTTTTCTTGAATAAAAATTAAAAATACTTTATCTAGGCAAATCAATTTCTTCCTTTAATCCTGGCTGTAATGTTTCCTTTGTCTCTTTCTCTCCCCAGTGGCATAGACATGTCTGCAATCCTCCTTAAGCTTGGCTTTAAGGAGTCGCTGGTGCAATCCAAAATGGCAGCAGGCACCAGCACATTTGTGGTAGCCTATGCCATCCACAAGTTGTTTGCACCCGTGAGAATCAGCGTCACCTTGGTCTCTGTGCCCTTCATCGTTAGATACTTCCGAAGGGTAGGACTCTTTAAATCTCCAGCCACCAAGCCGTGAAGCCAGTTTCTTCAGAACAACAGGATTTGGGTTGGTTTCAGGGTGGGCTTTGGGGGGGGGTAAGAGGTTAATTACTATGTTCCTTGTGGTTTGATTTTATTTTTGCCAGCAAAAGTCAGGTGTTTAAATTTACTTTTTTTTTTTTTTTTTCCAATGCTGTTCTTCAAGGAGCCACATAGGTTACTTAAAATGCCATCAAGGCTTCAAAATGAGTTGACAGCGAGGCGTGATGGTGCAGGTTATTTAAGCCAACCACTGAGGAGGCTGAAGGAAGCAGAGCTCAAATTCAAGGCCTGCTTAAGCTACTGGGTTAGGGTCAATGTAGTGAGGCTGTGTCAGTCAACAGTGAAGAAAGAACTGAGGGCATTAGCAGAAGAGCCCTCGCCTGGCTCGTAAAAAGCTTCAGTTCCATCCCAGCACAAAACAGCCTGCAAAATGCTTCTAGATCATTGGACAGGAGTCCTGTCTACAGCAGCCCATGGGGCTAACCTCTGCTCAGGTTTAAAAGCAATAGTTAATTTGCTGGCTTTTTAAACTCCCCTCTCCTGATTTATGACTGGCAGCAGCCTGCTAACGCAGTATTCTGCAGGCAGCTGCCGGCACTACAATAATCAAGCAAAAATTAACAATGCATAATCATGACAGACGTCAAGCCCTTGACATTCACAACACTTGCTTCTGGGAAAGCAATCCAAGAATTTCTGGTATGCTTTGTTGGAGCACCTTCATATCTGGATGTGACAGGGCTGTTTGTCTGAACTTTCACTGATATGGGGCAGAAAAAACATGCCTGGTTGTGATGCCATCACTTGGCACCTGATGTCCGTATGCAGGGGAACTCAGACTCTCACATAGCAGAAAAAGCATCCTAGCTTTCATAGATAATCTCCACTTAGCTGTCTAAAACTTGAGACATTCCAGAGCTGACATGATGTTTACAATGTGCCACTGTTTAAATTTTTAATTGAATTAAATCATATATATGCATGAAGTATCTGTACCACTTTCAAAAAATTGAAGATATTTGTTCTAAATGGAAGACAGTCATGAAGCATTATAAGGGGAAGAGAGATGTCTTAATTAGGGTTATGAAATACCATAACCAAAAGCAATTTGGGGAGAAAAGGGTGGATTTCACTCACAGTTCATCATCAAAAGCAGTGAGGGCAGGAACCTGGAGGCAGATGATGCAGAGGCCAGGGAGGGGCACTGTTTACTGGCTGGCTCATCATGGCTTGCCAGTCTTTCTTACAGAACCCAGACATGGCACCATTCACAAAGGGCTGAGCCCTGCTATATCAATCACTAATTAAGAAAATTCTGTATAAGCTTACCTATAGCCAATCTTGTGAAGGCATTTTCTCAATGGAGATTCCCTCCTCTCTGATGACTTTGGCTGTGTCAAGTAGACAGAATAATGACCTACAGAGCTGGGCAGGTGTAACTAGTCTACCGAGGAAGAGTGTAGAGGAAGGTTGAGACTCAAACTGAGGCTTCATCCTCCAGGAAGCCAGAGCAGGAATTAGCTCCATCACTTCCAGGTCCCACCCCACCCTCGAGCGGACTGCCATGGGGCACTTAAGTCAGATCCAAAGGAAACTCCAGTTCCCCAAACTCTAAGACAGTCCAAATATCCAGAAATGGCTTCAGCCTAAACTATGGGGTTTCTGGTGAGTAGATAAAAGCCAGCATTCCTCTGAAACTTGTGAAACTGGTTCCCCTCTACCTAAAGCAGACATTTCCCTTACCTCTGACAGAAGGGACCTAATGCTGGCTACCTGTGGTGCTAATCAGCATATCAAAACTCATGCAGGTATCAGTTACCCCATACACATTTCTAAGTCTAGCATCCTAGCCCCTCTTACTTCCTTTCCCAGACTCCCCCAGGCTCACAGGCTTCCTTTCCCCAGGCACTCTTCTTATAACCCAGTTGGCCCCTCTCATTGTTCTTGGCTCCTGCCGCTCTGTGTTCTTTTCTCTATCCCTGTCCCCTTCCCCCCATCCCAGGTGATACCCTGGTTGTGTCTAGTACCATAGCCACGTCCAGTCTACTTGCTCTGGGCTCTGGACTCCCCGAGGTGCCTCTGGCTGTTTTCTCTTATATCTACAATTTAAAAAAAATCTTTCCCCTTAACCATACCATGTCAGTTTATACAGCTCTACCCTGGGGAGCCAGTGTTTGAAATCTGCCCAGCTGCCTGGTGCAAAGGATTGCATTCATTTTTCTTGCTCACAAGTTACTTTGACAATCAGGAAACAAAAGAACGCAGCTCTAACGAGCAGAAACGCATTTCCCGAGATCTGGCTGACAGTTTCTTAGCCCAGTTACCCTCGTCATTTGTCTTAGTTAACATTTAAAAGAATTCTTAAAAGACAAATTCTCCATTCGTGAGATCTTTAAAGTGATGTATTATTTTCCTAATGCAGCCCACAGCTGGAAGCTTTAACTGACTTAAAATCATGTATAACAGAAACTAATTCTAGTGCCAGCCACGTGGCTGAGCAAGATGCCTCAAGCCAGTGACAGGGGATACCTTGTGTGGCTCCCCACCCGTCCTGTTCTCCCATTCGGGCCCCTAAGAAACACCTATGCAAAGAAACACAGTAAGGTAGCAATAAAACTAATTGTACCCACGTGTCTTCCAAACCTATACCTAGCAGCCTGAACCAGGGATGAGTTGAGAGACCACATAAACCTACCAGCAAGACAAGCAGATCTGCTCCTGTTGTCTTCAGTGAAACTGGAGCAAAGAAACTATTTTAAAATGTAAGCTATTGTTTGCCTCTAGTTCTCTAAGCAGACCAAGAGCTCAGATGCTGTGAAGCAAATAAAAATCTTTGTAAAATGTGTTTTGTCATCTTCTAAAGTCATTGCTGCTGCAAGTTAGTAACAGCACCATGTGAATGTACAACAATCTGTTAGCATGAGCTGCAGACAAGTGTCCCCCACTCAGCATCAGGTCTCTGTAGCCACCAGTTCACAGCACCTTGGGTGGACAGTACATGGAATGGTGCTATTTCAACCAGCAGTTTAGCCCAGGACCAAAAGCTTATTTATCCCGAGGATGGCCTCTGCAGTTCCTCTCAGGCATGTTCTTAGGTGTGGGGATGTCCAGTTGACATTTTATGTGCACTGGCCTCTGGCATTTCCAGTCATCCAACATCTAGTGTCCTGAGTTAGCTGTGAAAGCCTGTTCCTCTCATTCCAAGTTCCTTTTTTCTAGTGGATGGGCAGACAACACTGGTTAGGAGCATAATCAGGAGAGCAGGAAAGCACACCTGCTCACTCCAGCCAACAGAGAGAGAGCAGGTGACTAAATGATTACCCACATGCGCCAGGTAGGTGTTATACATATATATTTAACAAGTTTGCATACATGACAGAAATTCAACATAACACCTGAGTCAAGTCCAAGGCAGGTGGAGCACAGGCTCCATTCTGGTTGTTGAGGATCCGATTACCATACAGGCTTAAGAAGGCTGAAGGGTGCCACTAAGAAAAAGAAGTCCATACAAATCTTTATTTTAACATTTAAAAGAAAACTACATATTCATTCCAACAGCTTTCCCAGGCCTGGCGACCCAATAAGTTACACACATACTCAGGCACTTGAAGACTACAGACACAGGTGATCATTGGGAAGGTGGGCAGAGTGGTAACTTTCCCAGTGAGACCCCACAAGGACACCTTGGGGCATAGGCCACGAGGACAGCTGCAGTGGCCCTTCCCTCCAGCTTACTAAACCAGGAAAAGCAGCATGATTCTTGGGGCTTGGGCAATGTCACCATGTGCTCAGGTGAGGCTTCCTGGATGCAAGGCCAAGGACTGTCTGCTCAGTGAGGTGTACTGGGGACAGTGATGATGGTCTGGGAGGTCTCCATGGTACATTCTCAGAGTTGCACAGTGGCGTGGCTCCGGATACCCTAAGATGATATGCTGGGTAGCTCTTTGTTATTCTGGCCAGTGGGAGATTTTGAGAAGTTAGCTGTGATCCAGGGGTGCTCAAGAACTTCTGCTAGTGTTAGCCTCTGGCTTGCGCTGTGCTTTAACAGTCTTGAAATAAGGTCCCTGGCTCCCTCAGTCACAAAGTCAGGGAATGTGAATTCAACCTGCAAAATAAATGACAGAATGACATGGGTCAGAGATGTACATGAATAAACACCAGCCCTCAGCAGGAGCTGAACAGCAGCAGCTTACCCGGGATATCCTTCTGTAAGTCTCCTGGTGGGTGTGTGCCTCGAAGGGGGGCATACCAACTAGAAACTCATAGCAGAGGACACCCAGGCTCCAGAGGTCCACCTTCTCATCGTGCATCCGGCCCTCAATCATCTCAGGGGGCAGGTAGTCCAGGGTGCCACATAGTGTGGTTCTCCTGAAAGCATAGGAGACTGGGTTGACACTCTGACATACACGGTAATGTGGTGACAGCATAGCTCTCCCTTGCCCAGGCAGTGCTAGCAGGGGCATGCTCAGCTACATCCCCACTTTTAGGAATTGGAGGGAGAGGATATGCAGGGTCACACACTAGCCACCGCGCTCTCCCTAGACTAACTCAGAACCTCCTAGAAAACCTAGAGCATACAGTGTACTCCTCTCATCTTTATCAGGACAGTGAATTTGGAGGACAGTCTGAGCTTTGAAGCAAGACCCCATGCCAGAAAACAAAGTTGCCAAACAGCGTTCTCTGTAAATATAATCTGGAGTTCCACATGAACTCTCAGTGAAGTGACACGCCTGTGTCCAGCTGGAAGTATTGGCTCACACCTATAATTCCAACATCTGGTAAGATGAGGCAGGATTGGCAGAGGTTCAAGGCCAACCTGGGCTATGGTGGGAGTTTTGTTTTAGAGAAGCAGGAATAGAAAAAGAAGTCTTAGAAATTAAGGGCCTACAAGATAAAAGAGGCAGCCACATACTGTATGGAGCTTCACTGGGTCCTTTCACACTCGGCAGTTTTAGGTTTGAAGTTTAAAATTCTCACTTTTATTTTCACATGTGTTTTACCTGCATGTCTGCGAACATGAACACCGTGTCCAAGGAGGCCAGAAAAAAAGGACTGTATCTCCTAGAACTGGAGTCACAGTTGTGAGCCACCATATGGGTAATGGGAACTGAATCCAGGGCCTCTGCAAGAGCAGCCAGTGCTCTTAACCGTTAAGTCACCTCTTCAACCGATTTTTTTTTTTTAAAGCATCTTTTGCTATGTAGCCCAGACTGGCCTCCAAGGAGTTATCCCACTGAGCTCAGCCTTCTAGCTGCTCCTGGGATTATAGATATGTGTCACCACACCTGCCTGAGATCTTCTGTTTTTAGACACTTTTACTAGACTGGTCTCAAATTTGAGATTTTCCTCTCAATTCCTGGAATTAAAGTACGCACCGGCACACTGGTCATGGTTAATTTCCCTCTCATCTTCACAGAGGTGTGTGTGTGTGTTCTGATTTAAAAGCAGCTATAAAATTTCATAGACACTGTGGACTAAATATTAGCTAAATTAGCTAAGAATTCAGCTAACCTTGGAGGTCACGATGGTGGTGACTGCAGAGTACCCTATGAGGGAATCACCCTATCTGAGGGAATGTACACCGAGGCATTGGGATGCTACAATTGACCAAATATCCACCAAGCAGATGCAGTGTCCAGGGCTCTGGAATGGGGCTGTGGTCAGCTGGGCTGCCAGCATATCTCACCGTGGACTAAGCCAGGAGGAAACAGTGGAGGCTACTGCTGCTGAGATGCTCGGAGCCATAGAGATACGATATAGGAATATTGGCTCCACAAGGCCAACCCACCAGAGCCAAGGGCCTCTGAAGGAGGGAAAGCCAAGATCTCCAGGAGTCCTGGTGCTAATTGTTCTCACAGGTGCTGACCTCTTCCTACAGAGGATCTGTGTGTGTAAAGGCAGCCCCTCTATGTGTTATTTCCTTCAAATTTATGGATTTAAATCCCCCTATCCCAGTGAGAAAACTGTCACACAGATAAGGTCTTCCAGGCCTTTATTCTCCCTGCCCAGAGCAGACAGTCTGCCTTCCCTATGGTTACCTTTGCTAGGAAAACAGTAGTAACTCATTTAAAACTTCTGGCATGCAAGGTCAGCCACAGACAAGATAACTCACTGACACATCATAAAGCCACCTCCCCTACTGATAAAAGTGCTATCCAGAGCTAATTAACCCCAGAAAGCTTTCTAAACCCTCCAGGCACCTGGATTCATTAACACAAGATCCCATCTTAAAAGATTAGGAATGCAAACCAAGCCTTCACTAAATCTGTCCTAGAGAAAGTGCATTAGCAGGTCAAAGAGCTAAAAGACCCATTGTGTACTCAGTCACCTAGCAACTGAGGCCCTAATGGCCTGGTCAGGGAACTGGCCTGGTTGGGATATATAAGATCTATGCTCTCAGTGCTGCATGCACTGTTATCACCACTGTATCGGGTTATGGAAGTTGCTGAGCCAATAAATATGAGAAGAAATTATAGTAGGTTTCCCAAGCCGCTGGTGAAGAAGCACATCTCCTGAATCTCTGAGAGAAAATTCTTTCTGGGGCTAGACCCCAGAAGGTTTTCGTTAGAGAGGGTTGGTTCGGGGCATACTCAGCCATGTCTGATGCCCCCACAAGCACTTCGTAAGACTCTCAAAATATGGTCCCCAATAACAGGCAACCATGATGGGAACTGAATTTGAGAGGCAACTGGAGCTGTCAAGATTCACATGCATTACCTCTCCTGAAACCTGCAAACTGTCTCTCTCCTAATGCACCACTGACAGGTCACAGTCCAGGCTAATCAGCCCACGGCACGTACAGCTCTCTCCAGGTTTGTTTCACTGGGGAGCGGGAACACCACTGATGTTATCAGTTCAAAAAACCTGCCAGTGGGATGTGGGATGTCTTTCTGTAAGCTGTGAATATCATTGGTAAATAAAGGGACTATTTCGACCTATGGCAAGACATCTTAGAAGTATGCCGGAAATCAGAGGAAGGAGAGCAGAGTAAGCTACCGGCACGCCGCAAGACAAATTATTAGAAATGGGTTGAGTTAAGACAAGGCTAGGCTCAGCTGGAGACAGACAGAAGTGACCTTCAACTGTGCTTCTTTTAAAAACAGCCTTTCTCTTTTTTTAAACTACATTTATTTGTGTGTGTTTTGTCATTAGGTAATATTTTAAAAAGCAGTCCCCAAAGTGGGCAAGACCTTGACAACTGGAGCATGCTTTAAGATACCCCATTCACACAAAATATCAAGGCTATACAAACCTAAATTCAATTTGCAAAGTTTGCCTACTTTTCAATTGTTGCATTAGATGACCTCTCTGCTTCAGCTTTAAAAGGGACAGTAAAGGTCTATTGCAGGACATAAGCAGGAGCCAGGCATCCTCAGATCTGCCCCTAGACCATGTGATTTCAAAGTTCTAAACAACTGGCACTTGGCTCTGCTCTCCACCCTTGGGCCAACTCCCTCAAGAACCATACATCAGCCTAAGTTCATCGCCCTGTTCATTAGCTTCTAGGAACATTCAGCACCCATAAGCCAAGGTCTATAGCTCCAGAGCTCAAAATGGTCACAGAAAAACTATCAGATCTACATTGCTCCAAAGTATTCCTAGGTCGGCCAAGGACCTCTATTTCAGGGTAGACTAGCATTCACTAAACAGTCATGCCCCCACCCCACCCCATCTAGGGCTTCTAAGTGCTTTCACCCCTGGAACCTCAAACCTGGAAGATGGAGCATGCACAGACCACCCAAAGTCTGCGATCTTCAATTCTCCGTTTTGCCCAAGAAGCAGGTTCTCTGGCTTAATGTCTCTGTGGATGACTCTCTTTGAGTGACAATAAGATAAAGCGTTTGCCAACTCCGTGATGTACTGTTGGGAAAAAAAAAAAAAACATGGAAGCCCAGGGGTTAGGTTTCTATGAGTCAGTCAGGCAATGAAAGTTGATCCAATGCAGACTAACGGCTTTCAGCTTTTGAAGCAAACACTATAGAAAAGGGTAAGCCTATAAACACTGCACACTGACAGACTAGTTAAGACTAAGCTAATAGCAGGAATTTGTCCCTATAAGGCAGGGAAGGCACAGTCCCACCAGGCCACCGTTAGCAAATCAAGCAGTTTCGCCATCTCTAAACACTTAAAGGGCCTGAGCAGGTACACAGACCTGGAAGGAAGAATCCCATAGTCTGCTCTGCATCCCATAACAAGATACTTAGGAATTAACAACTTTGATTAATCAACATGAAAGTGTGTAAGAAAAGATATATAAAGAAGAGGCGGGGTGGGTGCTTTTCTAATTCACTCCTCTTTATGTCCTGAGGCTAGACTACTTCAGTGATAGCTAGTCTGCATGCCTGAGACACCCCAGTCAAGTCACCTCAGGACAGAGCCGAGGGTGGAAAAGCGTGTCCTACTGTGTCAAGTGCACATGTAACTGGCAAAAAAGAAAGAAAAAAGTCATTGTCAAATAAGACATTTTGGATGCTTTTGTAGCCCCCAGCGGAGACCAAACTTTGGGCCTCAGTGAAGCTGGCACTGCACTGACAAGCAAAGGCAGTGGACTTTACTGCCGAGCCACGGGCAGCAGGAGTGAGGATTAGCCAGACCTCCCAGAGGCCTGGGACTGGGGCTAGACCCCTTACATGCTCTACAGTTACTTAGATTACATGCAAAGTAAACGGCTGGGGGCGCTGTCCTGGGAAATAAGGAGACTAGAGAAATGTTTGCATCCAAATGCACACAGTTGGATTGAGACCTTAAATGGAGACGGGTAAATGTGTAGACAACATTTATGTACAGGCATGGGGGCTGAGGTAGATAGAACACCAGAAAGCGATGCACAACTTCCTCATTTACCTTGAGAAGAAAGCTGGTCCAACAGATTTCTGTTTGTTTGTTCTGTCTTGTTTTTGAAGACAGGGTTTGCTTCTCTATAGCCCTGGCCATCCTGGAGTTCACTCTACATCAGGCCGACCTCAAACTCAGACCAACCTGCCTTTACCTCCCAAGTGCTGAGATTAAAGGTGTGTGCCACCACTGCCTGGCTGACAATTCTTACTAACAGCTAACTAAAATAAATGATCAGCCAAGGTTGCTGTCAGGTGGGCTTGATGGCAGCCTGTAATTGCACCATGGGGGAAGGAGATAGGCTGTAAAAGAAAACTGCTGTGCCACCAAGGAAAGCGGGCATCTAATGAGACATATGACAGCCAGTGTCAAGCCAAACAGATCAGCCCGAAGACACCATGACACAGTCAGAACCACTGATGTCCAAACTCTGACAGCAAATGCCAGGAGGAGGGGGCCAAACTGCCACCAATTGACCCAAGCACCCTGTCTGTGTAACACACAGTCACTGGAAGACATGCCTAACAATAAGGAGGTGGATGCTGCTCTCATGGCTGGGGGGGGAGTGTGCAGTGAAGCCCCGGGAGAGGGTTGCCCACAATGGTCCACATGCATTGGCCCTGCTTGCTGCATCAAGACAGATGACTACTGATCACATTCGCTCCCCTTCCTCTGCAGCTGAGGACCTAAAAGCATCAATAGCTCAGCAGCAAGAGCCCTGCCCTAGTCACCAGACCTCAGTTTCCAGTAACATTCTCCAACCAAGGAGCTGAGATCCCTAAGGAAGGAACGTGCTTCTAGAGCAGGCCCAGAAGTATAGAAAATAAACTCAGCACCAGAGCAAATAGAACCAAAAGCCCCACAATGGTGTTTACATGGGAATAGGCTCCCAGTAGTCAGCCCTGGAACCACAATGGAGAAGCACTGGCCAAACATAAACAAGTCCTCTGCATTTTAAGATAAAGACCGGGGAGACAGTTACTCTGCTAGAGGACCCAGAGTCAGTTCCTGGCACCCACACGTGTGCTGACAACCATCTAAACTCCAACACCCTCTTCTGGCCTCTGTGTATGTGGTACACAAATAAACATGCAGGCAAAATATTCATATACATAAAATAAACTAAAAATAATGAAATGAATCTGACAGGAAGAGCAACCTCCTGGCCCAAACTCCACACAATTGCCACTCCATTCACTCCTCATACTCCACTCCTCAGGGCGAGCCGTGCTCAGCAGCTCTCAGCACAGCATGGGAAGAGGACAATCCCGGTAAAATTGAAGGACAAAGACCACCCCAAGCTTACCACATTTGGTCCCATTACAAATGCACAATGGTGACATGTGTTTGTAACAAGAGTGCCCTTAGAACTAAGATCCCCCTCAGCACCCACACACCTTTCTCGTCACAAGAAAAATCAATGCACTCTGAGGTGTGGACTTCAGTGTACCCATTTTGGTTTAGTTATGACAAAAGTATAACAGTAACTAAAGCTGATAATAACAGAGAAATAAGGTGTGTGGCAAACAGAAACTCTTGTTATTTTTACATCTAGAACTATACTAAAATAAACTCTGTGGTAGTTTGAATGTAATTGTCCCTCAAACTCATAATGAGTGACACTATTAGGTGTGGCCTTTTGGAAGAAGTGTGTCACGAAGGGGGCAGGCTTTGAGGTTTCCTATACACCTAGTGTTTCAATGGACTTCCTGTGAGCAAGATTAGAATTCTCAGCTCCAGCTCCATGTCTGCCTGCATGCTGCCATGTTCCATCATGATGAAAATGGACTCAGAACTGTAAACCACCCAATTAAATGTTTTTCATTATAAGAGTTTCCATGGTGTCTCTTCACAGCAACAGAAACCTTAACAGATACAGACAGATAGACACACACACACACACACACACACACACACACACACACACACACACACACGGTAGATGACAAGGGAGAGGAGAACTAGATTTATATGTATTTCCACAAAAAAAAAAAAAAAAAAAAACCAAACCCACCAACCACTCTGTAAGGAGGTATAAGCTGCATTGATTTTTTTCAAATATTTGATCCTATTAACCCTTTTCTATGAAGACAGCGCCGACTCCACCATAAAGAAAGGATCATTAGGAATACAGGGAGAGGAAGCACAAGCCCGGACAGTGAGGCACTCACAGTGGCTGTTCTCTGCTCATCAAACTTGGAGCATCTCTGGAGCTCTCTATAGACTGTCCCCCGGGGTGCATACTCTAGAATTAGATAAACTCTGGTGGCATCATGGAAGTATCCATACAGCCTGAGGATGTTGGGGTGCCTGTAACAAAAAATAGAGACCATGACACCTGGCTTCAGAGCCCACTAGGATATACTGAATGCTGACCCCTGAGGAAATAAACCAATCGAATATCTCAGAGCCCACTCAAGAAAACAACACCTCATACATATCCACACCTGATTTCAAAGTACAAATGAATTTGGGTTGAGTTCACATTTAGCGGGAAACGTCAGCCAAACAGCAATCTCTATGTGTTTAGGGGAAGTGCGTCTGCGCAGGAATGGGATGTGCCAAGAAGATACAACCAAGACAGACGGGCAGCAGTGTGCAGGCGCCAAGTGGCCAGGCACAGCCTGTCGGAGGTGACAGCACCCACCCTGCCAGGTGACACCAGACCTTCAGGACTGGCATCTGAGTCAAACATGAAAAACACCAAAAGCAAAAATGTCAAACATCAAAACACACCACCTCAACCAGGGTCTTCTCTAATTCTCCTCCCAAGCAGACGACTTGGGTGGGAAAGGGCAGTTTTCATCATTCCCTGAGTGTCCCAAAGAAGCCAGGGGGTTCCTCTGGTTCCCCAGCTGTGTGGCAGGAGGGCCACTCACCGCAGGTGAGACTGTATCTCCACTTCTCTCCGAAGCTGGTGTTCCACCCCTGCTTTCTCCAGCTGGGTTTTAAACAGCACCTTCAGGGCCAGGATAAACTTGCTTTGTTTCTCCCTTGCCAAGTAGACATTTCCGAACTTCCCTTTACCCAGTGGGCGGCCAATGTCAAAATCTTCCAGAGTCCACTGCCTTCTAGAAAGTAATGTGAATATTCAAAATATGAAAAAAATCTCTACCATTTGCCAATGAGCAGTCAACCTGTTCATGCTCAGACTACCCAGTGTGTGCACTCAAGCACCGACCCCGAACCACCAGAATGAGCCACAAACCTTAAAGCCCCCCTGCCCCAGCCCAAATCAGCACTGCACTACAGAACAGACTGGACAAAGCCCTTTCAGGACCATGTGGGGACCTCCTCCCTGCATAGCCCCAGAAACCCACAGGCTGTGGGGCAGAGTCACTCTGGTGGAAAGAGCACTGTCACTAAAGCAGGACAGACCCAACAGGCCATAACCCAGGGCTTCGCAAACTGTAGAAGTTCATTGAGTTGTATTGCCTTCGGGTCTGTGTCGTATATTGAGGTATGATTTTTATTTACTACTTTTTTAAATAATAAATTTTTAAGAAAATTTTCTATGAAAAAATAATTAAAGTAGTAAAAATAACTTCTGATCCCCTGGGTAAATCTGACTTTAAGGCCTGCAGTCAGGTGGGTACTCTGGTAGAAGAAAAAAAGCTTACTTTTTTGAGTCTTCAGTTTTCTGTTTTGATGCCTGTTCCTTTTCAGAATTATTTCCTATATGAAATAAGTTAAAATATTGTTTTAGATCAACTACAGAAATTTCTTTTTTTAAAATCTATGAACAGAGGTAAATCAAAGAATAGTCATATCGCTGGGCATGGTGATGCACACCTTCAATCCCAGCTCTCAGGAGGTAAAGATAGGTGGACTCTGTGAGTTCAAGGCCAGCCTGGTCTACAGAGCAAGCTCCAGGACAGCCTGAGCCACACAGAAAAAAACAACAAAAATCCATCGCCAAAATGCAAAAGGTGCATCAGGTGGGATAAACCCCAGTTCTTCATTTTCATCGGGGAGACTACTAAACCAGAAACCATACATAGCCTAGAACCTGACTCCTATCACACACAATGGAGTTTCATAACTTCTAGAGTAAATATGAAATATGAGTAGGCCTTCCTGCAACAAGACTAAGAACACCCATCCTCACCCTGCAGGCTTTTCCTCAGGGAGTCTGCAGTAAGAAACCAGCAGCACCCCCATCTACAGGCTGGCACTGTCTCCTTCTCCACCTGCCATAGGCACAGCTGGCATCCACACATGGTTGTGTGGTTACAAATTATCAACATGGGAAGAGAACCAAGCCAGTCACCCTCCTTCCTAAACAAGGAAACCAGCTCAGGAAGATGCCACATAGCACACCTAGGGACCACAGGTGCTAATTCAAGAGCTGCATGTGTGGGATGTGTCCTTGTGACCTGAGACTCAAGCAGCACACTGGCTCCATTCAAGATATATGAATACTGGTCCAACTAATTTGTGATCCACTCTCTTAACTCATGTCTTAAATATCAACACCATGGGGGCTGAGGACCATGACCCCAAAATATGACCTGAGACCAGAAGCCACCCAAAATACACTTTACCCTATTCTATCCTACTGATCTGACTGCAGTTTGGGGGGCGTGGGGGAGAAGATCCTTGAAGACCCAGGTGCATTTCTAAAGGACATCAGGACAGATGGCAAAGGGACAAAGTGGGCCATGGGCCAGCTATGAGGCTGATCTGCATGGCACCATGGGCTTCCTTCACCTCCATCCACTCCTCTGCCTCCACAGCTTGTTGCTGCCTCTTTCCTTCTATTGGAAGACCCAGGCACCTCTCCCTTGATGGAGCTCAGCCATCTGGCCCTTCTGCAGTCCCAGGACTGGTATATGTACATAATTTAAGTGTATTTCTTCCAGACTATCTCTCTGCCGCTGGCATGTTTTACAATCTCCTCTACCTCCTGATGAGGGTCTAGCTTGGGTTTTCTCTCTCTCCCTACACCATTACAGCTACCTTTCCCCCGACCCATCTTCCAGGTCCTATCACCCAGTTGTCTTAAATGTCCTAAATGAAGTTCACCCACACCTATCCTTTCTGGAGAGTCTTAGGAGAACTGCTGAGTTTTAGACCCTTCTGTGTAAGTGTGTCAATAACTTGCTGTCTACCAGAAGCGGCTGCAAGGGTTGAGGGGGATGCAAACCAAGGCTATCTCAGAGCCTGGGAGCACTCACAATCATCACCACTAACCCTGCTGCAGTCACAGCCATCTGAGTTCAGCCTCCCTCCCAGGCACCCCAGAACCAGAAGCAGCCCCTCCCTTAGAGCCAACAACTTCTGCTCCAAAAAACTTCCAGTAGCTTCCCCTTGGCAGGGCCAGCAATTTTGTCTGTTTTCAACCCATCTTCTCTTCATCCTCATCGGACATGGTATAGAAGCTAGGGAGTCAAGGATGAAAGCAGATCTAAGCAGTTGCTTTTAAAGAGAATGGCCATCCAACGCAGTGCAAAGACCAGCTTACCAGAGGCTGCAGGCTGCGGCTGTGGCTGCTCACTCTTCTGGGGGTTACTGAGCCGGGAGACAGGTCGAGAAACACTGGCTGCTGGCAACTGTTTTGGTGCTGGCTTCTGACCTGAGACAAGCTTCTGTGCTTGTGAAGGCACTCGGTGGGAGGAGTTGGAAGGACACAGGACCCGCTGGGCCTGGCCACTGCTAGGCAGTCCTAGGTTCTGAGAAGGAGCCTGCTCTGTCACCAAAACTCGTTTTGGACCGAAGGGAACTGTGGTCTGGGATGGAGAGAAAGCAGACATTATGGCTGATGGTATCCTGAGAGCTCAACCAAGTTTCCTTTGTAAATCTAACAAAATTCATAAATATAGTAGATAATAAATGAAAATAGGGGCTGGAGTGATGACTTAAGCAGTGAAGAGCACTGGCTGCCCTTTCAGAGGGCCGGGATTCAGTTCCCAGCACCCATATGGTAGCTCACAACCATCTGTAACTCCAGATCCAGGGGATCTCATGCCCTCTATAGGCACACACACACACAGTATAAAAATATGCATGCAGGCAAGCATTCATTCACATAAAATATAGACAAATTAAAAAAAATAAAGTTAAAAGAAGGGGAGATGAAGCTATTTTAATGTGCATGTGGCTAAAGGAAGGATACCACCCACCCTCACCCCAAAATCCCACTCTGTTAACCAGTTTTGTACTAAGTCTCCATCCAGTGAGGGAAACATGAAACTCTGTAAAGTCAAAGCCAGGTTTACTGGCACACACCTATAATCCCAAAACTGGGGAGGCTGAGGCTGGAGAAGCACTGAGCTCTAGGTTAGCCTTGGCACCTCAGTCAGACAGTCTGTCAGGAACAGCATTTGCTTCTGAAACTTATCAAAACCTTATGATTTTTATTTAGGAAAAAGACTGAGAGAAAACAGTAAAATCCTCAAGCAATTTTGCAAAACAGTCTAAATTTACGGTTAGGCTAGGTTTTCCATAAGCTTGTTACTATTACTACTGCTAATTCCCCTGGGTTTCACTTTCAGAATACCTATTCAACAGGGTTTCACTATGTAATTCTGGCCAGCCTGGGACACACTATATTATATAGAACAGACTACCCTCGTCTCAGGCTGCCTACCTGGCCTCCAAGTACTAGAATTAAAGGCATGTTCACCAGGCCCTACCCAAAAGAAATATTTGTCAAGAAATGTAATCTCTGCCCAGGGGCTAGGGATGGTGGTGGAGCAAGCATTTTAGTCCCAACACTATGGAGGCAGAGGCAGGTGGATCTGTTTGAGACCAGCCTGGTCTAAAAAGCAAGTTCCAGAACAACTAAGGTTATTACACAAACTCTGTCTTGAAAAACAAAGGTGGGGTGGGGGTACTGGAGAGATGGCTCAGCAGTTAAGGATGCTGCCTGCTCTTGCAGAGGTCCTGAGTTTAATTCCCCGAAACCCCATGGTGGCTCACAACCACCTATAATAAGATCTGGTGCCATCCTTGCCTGGAGGGACACATGCAGGCAGAACACTGCATATGTAAAGAATAAATAAATCTTTCAAACAAAAGAAAAAAACAAAGTATAATCTTCAAAACCAAAAAGCCTAAGAAATTAAGTATGCAATAGGAAAAAAAAAAAAGAGAAGGACTTTGACAAAGAAACAAATGTAAGCTCCAGGAAGAGTAATTATTACAATTACCACACTGCATTGTAAGTAATGTGTCCTGCACAGCTTTTAAGACACAGGCTAGGCACTCTCAGGGAAGGTGGGATTTCCTCCTGCTTAAATGAGAGGCTCAGGATCCACTCACTTGAAAGGAAGGTTTCAAGAGCAAAGCAGTCTCCTGAAGAAATGGAGGCTCATGGCCAGGGAGGCCTCCAGGCAAGGTCAGGAAGGAACCACCCAAAGCAAAGGTGGTAAGAATCACAATAACAAAGCACTTTCTGCAGGAGCTGCCCCAGTGGCTCAGTGGTTAAGCTCTTGCAGCCCAAGTGTGACAACCAGAGTTAGATTCCCTGACCCACACACATAGTGGAGAGAACCCCTCTGCCGAGCTGTCCTCTGACCAACACTATGGCACATGAATGGACGCACACAAAACATTGCATTAATTATTTTTAAAAATACAGTCATGGTTACAGGTGATTCTGGTTACCTTAACAGGCCTGGGAACACAGTTTTCTTTACATCTGTCCATCTCACCTGAAGAGAGAAACAAGAGCCTTTCATTTAAAGGAAGCTGCTTACTTTAAAGTGCTGTTATGCTTGGCAGCCACTGCTTCTGACAGACAGGTCTCTGTACAGTGTACACCTCATACTTTTTCTGGTACACATGAAGCAGGCTGACAAGAGGTGGATGGTTTTACCCGATCCGCGCCCTGCATATGCGTGAGGTCCCTTCCCACTGACAATCACTGCATCTGGTCACATCCTCTCTCATTCTCTTCCCTCCTTGACATGTCTTTCCTGGCTTAACACATAATGCCCACCATACATGGCCTGCTTGCAATGTCTCCTACCTTAAAAAGCCCCATTTGCCCCACAGCACCTCAGGTGATGATGGCATTTCCCTCAGAACAGCAAAGCTCACCTGCTCTTCCTCCAAAGATCATTCCCATTGGGCCCCTTGAATCCCACTGAATTGCCAGTCTCTCAGCTTCCCCTACCACAGCAAAGCCAGCACTTCCTTGGTTCCTGAGGAGCAGGTACTGACCAACCACCACTTCTGCCCCGTTTCCCTATTTATTTATTACCATGCTAGCTGCCATTGGCATGGCCTCATACATCCCATTTGACTCAAAAATTTACAACTCCAGGTAAGAAAGTGCTTGTGACACAGCAAGCCGGGACTCAGGTTCCCCTTTTCAAATACATGGCTGCTGCCAGAGGAACCAACAACTGAAGAGCCCATAATGCAAAGATGAGGGAGGCTAGTCAGGAGACGGAAACATTAAGTGAAGGGCCATAGCTGTATCCACCTCACCAGATGCCTATTAGGAAATGAAGCTCCTAGGCCCAGATGGCATCTTTAATAAATGACCCTGCATTTTCACTTTCCAGTGATTAGCTACACCAGGGTCCTATCCCTAAGGGATTCGGATTCCCTACATCTGTAGTGAAACCAGGATTTTGTTTGGTTTTGGTTTTTTTAGACAGGGTATCTCTGTGTAGCCCTAGCCAGTCTGGAACTCATTATGTAGATCGGTCTAGCCTTGAACTCAGAGACCCTTCTCCCTTTGCTCCCAAGTGCTGGAATTAAAGGAATTTCGGACCATACACAGCCTTGTTTGTTTTGGGGACAGGGTTTTCATATAGCCCAGGCTGGTCTTGAACATGCTATTGGGGGGGAGGGGGAAATCACTTTGAACTTCTGATCCTCCTGCCTCCACTCCCCCAGTGCTAGAATTACAAGCATGGTCACTGTGCCCAGTTTATGAAGTACCAGGAATCGAATCCAGGGCATAGAAGGCAAGCACTTTTACTAGCTGAATTACATTCACAGATAGCCCCCACTTTTGAGAAAGGTTCTCACATTGTATCTGAGGCTGGCTTTAAAATCAAGGCTACTCTCCTGCCTCAGACTGTTTTGTGAGTAATGACACTTGGTGTGTGAGGAGGTATTTTTTTTTTTTTTTGACTATTTTTGTTGAGTCTGGGTCACATGTAGTTCAGGCTGCCTTCAGATCTACTATGTGGCTGAGGATTACCTTTAACTTCTGATCCACGCGCCTCCTCTTCCTTGCTATTGGGATTAAAGGTGGGGGCTACCATGAAGGTTTCGTTGGGCAGTGCTGGGGCTCGAACCCAGGGCTTTCGGGATACTCTACAAACTGAGCTTTAGCAGGTCTACACTTTCAACCATACCCTTTAAGTAGCCCCGACATAAACTACGCAAAGGGCTGCGATTAGGGCAGTACCGGTCCTGGTCGTTTGTCTCTACAAGGGGACTCCTGTTCATCGACTAACTTGATCCAACCAACCTAGACTCCAGCCTCTCCACCCGAAACAGTGCCCGCTACGCTGCAGTTGCTTCACCCATACCACCACCATCAGTTTGCAATTTACTGGGTTAGCTGGTAATCTGGGTCCTGTTTCCACCAAGAACCTAAACGAAAGGAATGAAGAGGCCATCTAGAGCTTTCTAACACCGAAGGCAAACCCACGGAGACAGCCCACCACCCCAATGCCACTCGACGGCCCCCTTCGGTTTGCAGCATCCAGGCTCACCCTCGTCCACCGGGTCCCCTTCCTACCCTCCGGGAGGATCCTGCCTTTGACCGAAGCCTCCAAGCGATCCCGGGAGCTCAGCCGTTACAATTCAAAGGTTCTCCTTTTAAAATAGGAGTTAAACCCTCTTCTCGGAAAGCTGATTGGCTAGACGCGAAGCGATGCTATCCTGTGATTGGCTCATCCTAAACGCGTCTACGGGAAGCTCGGTCCGTGCCGTAGCTGGGGCGCAGGCGCACTGAGCCGTCAGAGCCCGGAAGTGGTGTGCCAACGGCCTATCCGATCTGTGGCCGTTCTGTCGCTCGTCGTGCTCCCCAGGATCGGGCGTTTGCCGGTCACACAACAGCCCTTTGGGTTTAAGGTTGTCGCGAAGGTGATCAGCTCGGAGGAGGTGAATGAGCGTCTCGAACGTGCCAGTGAGTAAGATGGCGAGAAGGGCAGGCTTGCAAGTGAGCGGGAAGTTGCTCGGCGCTCTGCTGCTTGGCCTTTGCGCGTGCGCCGTGAGTGTGCGCTCAGAGCGATCGATCGGGCACGATTCGCTCCTCCATTTTTCTACAAGAGAGCGGGAGACCGAGACCCTGATCAGGGGGTACGGGGTTGGGGGCGTAGGGAAGAGGGTTGGTGCGGTTGGCTGAGGTCTGTAGTCGAGTGCGTGAAGGACTGGAGCTAGCAGAGTGGATGGCGGGAGGCCGTAAGCCCCAAATTCGTGTCCCAGAGTTGGCCGGCCAGGCCTGCACCCCGAGCCTCAAAGGGCCTCGATCCCGGCGGGTCCCTGCTTTCCTCCTGAGTGGGGTGGTCGCGCGGCTTCTTCCTGGGCTTCTGCATCCCCGGGTGTTAGCAGCCCTAGATCGGGCTCCTTCTGCCTCGTGCCCTAATGTCGCTTCCGGAGAACTGGAGAAACTATAAACAGACCTGTGCTCCATTGAAAGTCCGGTGGGGAATTAGGGTTCAACACCCCCGCTTTTATTTCTGTAAATCTCATGATACAGCTTCAGGTGTTAGTTGACAAAGTGAAGCGATAGTAGATCAGCGGTTTAAGTGGTGGGCTCCAGAGTGCGCAGACTCGCTCCACTTTGGGAGCTGACTTCAGCTTGAATGGGTGTCCTAGATTCTTGGAACTCATTTCATCCTCTCTTGTGTCCCAGTGTCTTATGCAAGGGTAGATTTGTACACATTTATTTCTAACGTGAGTTCACAAATATTTAATACTTTTGTTTAGTAATCTAACGCCAAGTATAGTATCTGGCAGCAGGAAGTGCCTGGTGAGTGTGTAAACTTGAGGACCCCCCCCCCATCAGTACGATGCTGTGTGTGGCCTTTGTTGTTGTTTCTGGGTCTAGTGTGTCTATCATGCTAAGCAAACACTGTAACCCTTGGCTGTCTCCCCAGTCCTACCTTCCTGTTTTGCTGTCCCCAGACTCCTATAGCCAAACATCTAACCACACACATTCTGATAAGATGAAACCGTCATCTTCCACTCTGTTTCATTTTCACGGACTGCAGAGCTTATATCTTTCCAAATACAACTGAGAGTTCAGTCTGTTCAGATTTGCATTCCTTATTTGTTTTGATGCTATCATATTGTTTGTGATATGGTCTCACTGCAGCCCTGGCTAGCCTGTGACTTCCTGTGTAGACCAAGCAGGTCTCAAAATCACAGGGTCTGCCTCTCCAGTGCTTGACCAAAGATGGGGGCCCAGCATTTGGCAACATTTTTACTAAGCAATTTAACTTAAAATTTTTACAGAACGTAAAATTGGCATATTTTTCATTTTCTAATCTTGGGGGGGGTTGTGATTGTGTCTTTACTTACTACCTCATCAAGTGGTATGATTATAGTGATAAGCTCGGTAGCCTGAAAATAGGTTTTAAAAATAATAATAATAAGTCACCCGTAGGATTACAATCCAGCAGTTGAGAACAGTAAATAGTCCAGGCATCTGACAAAGTCAGCTATCTGCTTATTGCAGACACCAGGGTTAGCAACCAAATAAAAGTTGCATGTGGTTAGTTTAGCAGAGGAAAAAAAAATGGTGAGGGGGTTCTGCTGTAACCATCAGTGACCTTATTTGGATAGTTTATGCCAAGCACCCACCTCTGCACTTTCTATGCACCATCCTGATTAACCTCCAGTCTCTTTGGTAACAGCTGAGGAACCTGAACCAGGGAAAACAAGGTCACCATCCATACAGCTAGTCAAGCTGAGAGTGATGTGTGTGATCCCACCTGACCTAGGAGACCCTCACTACTAGTAACTCAAAAATGCCTCGGCTTCTCATTAATGCCTGTTTTCTCTTGCAATAGTCAGGGAAATTGTCCTCTCCTGCAAAATGTACAGAACCAAAGTGGGTTTGAAGGACCGCCAGCAGCTCTACAAGCTGATCATTAGCCAGCTGCTCTATGATGGTTACATCAGCATTGCCAATGGCCTCATCAATGAGATCAAGCCCCAGTCGGTGTGTGCACCCTCAGAGCAGCTCCTGCATCTCATCAAACTAGGTAAACTTTGAATGGATCTGAACATCCCAGAATAACATTGTAGATGTCTGCCTGGGTCAGATTTTGAGGTTATTTCTATTTAGTTTCAATGTCCTGTGTGTTCAGAGTACAGTGATGGGTACCAGGGGGAAGTAAAGTCCAGGTGATGAAGCTGGTTTTGATGTATTCTTATGAATCATCTGGGTACTCTTCCTCAAGTCTCACTCAGGTGTCATGGGAGATTGCTCCTCTCACCCCTTTAAAAGTAATTCTTAAGGCTTCTCAAGCTCCTTTACTTAGTTACTCTGCTACAGTGATCCATTTTCCTTATACTATCTGAAAGTTGCTTTGTTGTTTGAATCATTTCTACACATTGTTCACCTTCCCATTCCTTACTCACCAAAAGACCAGAATCTCTGTAGCTATCGGGACCTTGCGTTGGTCATTAGTATGTCCTGGCACCTACCTAACCTCACAGGGTTTTGAACTACCCAGCTGTGTGCATGTGTCACTCCCAACATTTATAGTAAATTTGTTTGTTTAAGGTTGCTTTCAATCAGCAAGTGGTCTCCACCGCTCTCACACAACATTATTATGGGTCAGGATGGAAGCATGTAATTCTGAATATCAATAAAAGTATATAATGTTGAAGACTTGTTCTGATGAATTTTATTTTGAGTATTTAAATGACCAAGTCCCAAGTTATAGTACAGACTTGTGTTTGTTTTGAAAAGCAAGAGCTGTATGCATGGGAAGAAGCCACAAAAGTTCTTCACGTGTTCTGATTCCTCCTGTACCACTTATGATTATTGTTTATATGATAAATGAGATTATTTTGAAATCCAATGCTTTTTTTAAAGTTGTTTGAGGGATGATTTTATTACTGTCTTACTATTTTGGGTGTTTGGCTTTCATGTATGTCTGTGCACTGTATGTGTGTGGGTATCAGGTTCTCAGAACAAGAGTTAAAGGTGATTATGAGCTGCCCTGTGATGCTGAGAACTTAGCCGGATCCTTTGGAAGAGCAACCACTGCTCTTAACAGCTGAGCTATATCTCTCTAACCTGTTTTATAATATGTACGAGCATTTTGCCTGCATGTATATACATGTACTACATGAGTACCTATTGCTCACATAAGCCAAAAATGTCATCCAGTCTCCCAGAACTGGAATCATAGTTGTTTGTGAATTGCCATGGGAATGATGGGAACTGAACCTGAGGACAGGTGCTCTTAACTATCGAGCCACCTTTCTGGCCTTCTTGTTTTGTTTCAAAGACGAGGTTTTGTTATATAACCTCCTGTCTTGTCCTCCATGAGTGCTGGGATTGAAGGTGGGCCCCACCATGCCCAGCTTTTTGTTTGCTTGCTTGAGTGTTTGAGATTGGATTTCTTGTCTCTTGAACTCATGATCTCCTGCCTCAGCCTCCTAAGTTCTGAGATCACAGGCAACTTTTGTAGCACCCAAGGAACATTGTTTGTAAACTTCAGTGTACTTGAGTATGGCACTCTTTCAAAAGCACTTCACTAACGTTAGGAGCATAACTGATGCGCACCAACACTGCTAATTCTCAGTCCTAAAGACTAGAATCCAGGGCTGTAGATAAAATGTAGTTGGTTGTTTTACTCTCTGGCTCTTTTGAGGGACCCACCATCCAGCTCCCAAATAAATTATTCATGGGGGCTTATTCTTATTTGGCTTGGCTTATTTCTAGCCAGCTTTTCTTAACTTAAATTGTCCCGTCTGCCTTTTGCCTCTGCACTTTTACCTTTCTCTATTCCTATATAGCTTTCCTTTCTTTCTCATTTCAAGGGTCTGGCTGAGTGATGGCCCCTTCTTTTCTCATTCCTTGATCTCTCTTCTCTCTTTCTCCTATTTACTCTCTCTGCCTGGCAGCCTCTCTTAGCCTTTTCCTGCCTTGTTATTGGTCATTCAGCAGGCTTTTTTAAACAGTCAGAGCAACACAGCTTCACAGAGTTAAACAAATGCAACACATCTTCAACTAATACTCTACAGCATAAAACTCGATGATTGGGGTTTTGTCTGGCAGGTGTGAGGTCCTGGGTTATCTCCAAAACCATAAAATAAGCAAAGTATTGTTTCCTGATTCTAAATGGGGAAAATACAGTGCTGCTGTTTTTACTGCATTTTATAATTGTTGTTAAAGAGTGAATTTGGCTTTGGAAGTTATAACCCTTTCTGCCTACAGCAGTGTGCACTTGGCATAGGATGGACAGGGTGCATGTATGATGGTCAAGCATTTGGTGGTGTTGGTAGACATCATTTCTACTTTAAATCCAGAACTTGTCTTTGCATGAACAGCCTTTCTCACGCTCTCCATTTTGATCCCTTCAGGGATGGAGAATGACGACTCTGCAGTCCAGTATGCAATTGGTCGCTCTGACACAGTTGCCCCTGGTACCGGGATTGACCTGGAGTTTGATGCAGATGTCCAGACAATGTCTCCAGAGGCTTCCGAGTATGAGACCTGCTATGTCACTTCCCACAAAGGCCCGTGCCGCGTTGCCACCTATAGCAGAGATGGGCAGTTAATAGCCACAGGATCTGCTGACGCTTCCATAAAGATACTGGACACAGAGAGAATGTTGGCCAAAAGTGCCATGCCAATTGAGGTACCATTCCCGTCACCAGCTCTGGTTTGCCCCATGGGACCGTGGGCTTGGACCAGGTACCTCTGGTCCTTGAGCATCTGTCTATCTCTTCTTTTCTTGTTGGTCCAGGTCATGATGAATGAGACTGCGCAACAGAACATGGAGAACCACCCAGTGATTCGAACTCTTTATGACCATGTGGATGAAGTCACGTGTCTTGCTTTTCACCCTACAGAACAGATCCTGGCCTCTGGCTCAAGGGATTATACTCTAAAATTGTTTGATTATTCCAAACCATCTGCAAAAAGAGCCTTCAAGTATATTCAGGTTAGAGATCAGAGGAGCTTTGACTTTAATGTAGATGTAGTATTTCATGGTTATTTTCTTAGATTTGAGTATTTTGTGACTGACTATTTTTCCAGGTGGTCTCAGTGATCACTCTTTAAAGGACATGCCCTAGGTGGCACTCAGACCAGACTTCATTTGCATATGGGTCACCGCCCAGGTAGGACTACAGCTGTGAGACAAGAGTTCATAGTGTATGTCACTCTCAAGACTGCTGATGAGCAGGGAATTGTGGGTCACACTGTAATCTCAGCAGTCAGGAGACCGGGCAGGAGGATTGTCACAAGTTCAAGGCCGATCGATCTACTGCATAGTCAATTCCTTGCCAGCTTAAACTGTGGAGTGAAACCCTATCTTGGGGATTGCTGGGGTGTCGCTTCCATGACACTGAGTTCTAGAAAAACAAAACAAGCAAAAGTGTAATTTACAACCAGCGACAGTCTCAGTGCGAGCTGTTGAATGTTTCAGAAAAGCAGTTTCTGGTTCCCTGTTAGGTCTGTGCTATAGAAATATCTGTTTTAGAGTAGCTTCCATCATTCATTGGCTGGTTTCTTAGTATTTGCTGTCTTGGGGCAGATTAGGAAAGCTCCTTTTCATCTCTGGCTCCGAGTGCAGCTCCCTTCATCTGTTTCCGGGGTCCATCTGATTTCAGCCCATGTTCATTTGCAAGTAAAGTTCTGTCTGGTTTTTGGAATAACTGTCTAGTAAATGGTTTTTAGAAAGAACCAGTTTTCTGCATCCCAGGAAGTGCTTTTGTCCCCTCTGCCTCCTACAGTGTGTCAGGTAACTGACATTGTGTCTCTCCTCACAGGAGGCTGAGATGTTACGCTCAATCTCTTTCCACCCTTCTGGGGACTTTATCCTGGTCGGGACTCAGCATCCTACGCTTCGCCTTTATGACATCAACACCTTTCAGTGTTTTGTCTCTTGCAACCCCCAAGATCAGCACACCGATGCCATCTGTTCCGTTAACTACAACCCTAGTGCCAACATGTACGTCACCGGCAGCAAGGACGGCTGCATCAAGCTATGGGATGGCGTCTCCAATCGCTGCATTACAACCTTTGAGAAAGCTCACGATGGCGCAGAAGTCTGTTCTGCCATCTTCTCCAAGAATTCCAAATACATCCTCTCAAGTGGAAAAGACTCTGTAGCTAAACTCTGGGAAATCTCCACAGGGCGGACACTGGTGAGGTACACAGGTGCGTGAGAAGGTGATGCTGGGATTTCTCGGGGATCGGATTTCAGAGGAGTGTATTAACACTGGAGGAAAGGGTTCTGAGATGGCCTCAGCCCGTCCCTAGGCCAGTACAGGTCGCCCTGGAAGAGAGCGCCAGTGTCTGTAGAGCGGACCCAGTAGACAGGAGGAAAAGCCACATTAGTGCCTGACGGTCTAGTTTGTAGCAGCTGTGCCCATGAGCGGTATTCAGTTCAGATCTGGGCACAGTGACTACTGTGTGCTGCTACGCCTTACGGTGTTCCACAGCGGTTAACAGTGGAATTTGACAGGAACCTCCTGGGAAGTTCTACAGCCTGCCTCTGGTGAGATATGTATATCTCACTATACCAAACACACCAAGGTTAAAGATTGCAGGGAACCGGTATCATAAGAGGCTAAGTTAGCATCTTGGAGAGAGGAATGTAGGAGAGCTGGTGACATTGAGGCCACTAGGGTGCAGCACTGGTCTTTGTCATTATCCTTGATAACTTTGTGATACTTTATCTGATGTTGTTTTGGGAAGCATCATAAAGCCAGGTGCTCCTTAGTGCTGAAGCGATCAGAATGAACATGAAAATGCTCCATTTACAAGTGGCAGCCCTTGCTTTCAAGGGATGATGCACTTGGACAGGCAGGCGCCGATTGCTACCTAGAGCATAGATTTCTGTGAACACCTAGAGTGTGGTTTATTGGCTTATTTTAGTAGAGAATTTCAATTTTGTTTTTTTCCGAAGCAATATGTACATTACTGATTTCCTAATTCTCAGGTCAACATCCTAACAGTCAGCATGTCAGGGTTCACATTCTGGCTTTAAGATTTACTTAAAATGCAAAGTGGTTTTGAAATAGTGATGGAAAAGGGTAAAACTGAAGAAGACATTGATGTGTTTACTTCTTCATTTGTTTTTTACATAGTAGACAGGTCAGTGGTCTTGATCTATAGGTCGGCTATAGATAGATAAGAAAAAAGTGAACCTAAACTTACTGGGAAAAAGGCAAAATATGCAATGTTTTATGAGAGAAATCAAAATAGATTTACCGCCTTTCTGTAAACCCAAGAAGTAGAAACGGGAAGCATTGTTCTTGGCTCACCAAACCGTCTCTAACTCAAAGGTCTATGTTATTTTATTGGTGGAACTTTGAAGATGTCATCACATTTTGCTGATGAGTCACTAGGTAAATATTTCAGATGAGTGTCATGTCAAAAATTTAAATAAGTGGTTTTTGTCACATTCTTGAGTAAGTCCTTGTACCTACAGACAAGTTGATATCTGTCACCATTATTGGGAGTCAGTGGAAGTTAGCAACTTGTACAAATGTAAATTAGAAGCCAGCATCTACTGCAAAGCTTTGAGTAGAGGTGCCTTGCACCTGTTCCTCCATGCAGCCTTACAGATAAACACTCCTGATAGCATCTCCTGGGCACTCGCCTGGTGGGGCTTGCATGTCATTTAATCCTCAGAACTGGAGAGTTGAAAAGGGAAGGTTAAAATTAGGAAATCATCTACCCAAAGTCACGGTTGTAGATGCAAGTTTTTCTCTGTCTCGCCCAGTCCTCTGGTCTCAGAGGCTTATATTAATTACAAGCTATTTGGTCAATGGTTAAGGTTTATTAGGAACTAGCTCTTTCATCTTAAATTAATCCATTTCTATTGATCTATGTATCACCATGTGTCTCATGGCTTTCCCTGTGTTTCATTACAACTTGCTCCCTGGGCAGCTCTAGGCATCTCTCCCATTTCTACCTTTCTTCTTCCTATATCACAGCATGGACTCCCCACCTGGCTATATTCTATCTTGCCATAGGCCGAAGGTAGCAACACATATTCATGACACACAGAAAGACCATCCCTAAGGAGCACACACCCCACTAACTATGGAGGGTTTATTGTTCTCTTACAGATCTGCACTCAGACTCTGAATGAGGGTAGCATGTCACTTCTGGTTTCTGTAGTTAGAAGTGCAAGGGTATCTAGGAGACAATCCACCTAATACAACTTCATTAAAGAGTAAAATGCTCAGGCTGTTTTTATCTTTTATATATTATGTAGTATTTGCAGCATAAAATGTCTTTGTAGTCATGAAATGATAAAACTTCCCTTTAAAAGGTAAGTGTTTATGTGTGTGACGTTAGGAGTTTATCCTGGGGAGATAATGCTGTGTGCAGAGGGTTTTACAAACACGGTTCAGTGGATACAAACTGAATGCCCAGCAGCAAGAGAATTGTTAGTGATGCCAGACAGTGCTCAGCCCCGTGGCTTTAAACTACTATAGGAGATAAGTGATATGGATTGCAGTTGTCTTGGGTGGTAGGCCTGGAGGTGACAGTGTTGGCACAGTGCTAGAATATTGTGAGGGTCTATGGCTGCCCTTGGGTCCACAGGCTAACATGTTGATTTGTGTGGCAGGCGCAGGCCTGAGTGGACGGCAGGTGCACCGGACACAAGCTGTGTTTAACCACACTGAGGACTATATTTTGCTGCCAGACGAAAGGACCATCAGCCTGTGCTGCTGGGACTCTAGGACAGCCGAGCGTAGAAACCTGCTATCCCTGGGCCACAACAACATCGTGCGCTGCATTGTGCACTCGCCCACCAATCCTGGCTTCATGACATGCAGTGATGACTTCCGAGCTCGCTTCTGGTACCGGAGGTCCACCACTGACTGAGCTGGGCCCACTACTAGGGTCCTTGTCTCAGGACTCTGCCTTCCCTGTATCGTGCCGCCAGCTGCAGTAGTGAGCTGTTTGTACCATCTGTGGTGGGTGTGTGGCCGCCTGACTCCTTCCTGCCTTGGATTTGTATGTGGAAGTTCTTTTTTACCTTGATGTAGAATTGTGGGAAAAGTTGGAACCAGACCTATGTGGTTGGCCTGTTGCAGTGATTTCGGTTTGGTTCCCACCAGCTTAGGAAGTGCAGGATTTGCCATGGCTTCGACTCCTGTGCCTGGAGGACAGAATGTTGACATACTTCGTGGCACTCCGGGGAATTTCTCACAGGGGCTGCTGTCAGGCTCCTTATCACATCTTGCGTCTGTCTTGCCCCTCTGTATTTCCTTTCCAGATGCATTTCAGCACATGAAGAGGTCTGCAGTTCTGAGGACCTCGGATTTTGTGCCACATGGAAACACAGGGATACCAGTCCCATCCTGAGGTGACGTCATCCTGGTAATAAAGTTCAGATCCACAATCTCACTGTTCCTTCTTCTTCACTTCAAAAAACCTAGGGTTTCTAGGCGCCCTGTCTGCCATTCCTGCAGTGTCCTTACCAGCCCATAAGCCCAGTGAGGCAGGAGGATCAGGCGCAAGTTTGAGACCAGCCTGGGGTAGGCCTACCTTTTTAATTCCAGCTCTTGAGAGACAGAGGCAGGTGGATCTCTGTGAGGTCCTAGACTGCTCTACATAGTTTCAGGGCAACCAGAACTGCATAGAAAGGTCTTATCTCAAAAACAAAATAGATGGTAATGATTTGATAGAATACATAATCAAAAATGTATTAGTCTAAGCCACAAGAGCCTGCTAATGCCCCCAGCCTGACAGTAACTTCTAATCGGGTGCAGAGGGGAGCATGCTCTTGGAGGGAGTTTGCTGCAGTACACCATCTGATGGATGCATTTCTCTCTTGAAGTGTCTGGGAAGCTAAAGATGTCTCTCTGTGTCTAGCTGCATGTAGGTGAGCCCAGCCTGCTCCTCTTACTAACAAAGTTTGCTTTCTATTCCTACTGAAGAAAAAAGCAGAGGCAAACCTGGACAGAAGTACCTGAAATAATGTGAGATCACTGTTTAAAAATAGTGACTAGGCCAGAGTAAGTCATTGCTGTGTTGTGGGGACTCCAACATAAACATTCTGTTTCAATCTTACCATTGGGAACTGGGTTTAGGGTTACACTCCTAAAGAGCAGTATCTTTGTATCCACCTAAGTGTGAACTTACACTATTATTTTGCATTCTGATTTTCCAGTATTTGAAGGTGGCCACCTAGGGTGCTACCCATAAGGTTATGAGAAAGCCACTGGACAGGGACAAGGGCAGCCACTCTGCTCTATCCACAAGCTCCCCACCTCTTCCTCTGACTTCCCTGTGGCTTTCGTACTGTGACACTACAGAGCAGGGGCACAGCCGCCACCCTCTGCCCATCCGCACTCCCAGCACAAGCTGCCAGTCACTTGTGAATTAAGACAGTAATGCCACTGCATGCAGTCCCTGGGCTAGTCTGAGTGGCTGTGGTTTCAGGACCGACACCTACATGATCAGACGCTCTTCTCTGTTTCCCAAATCGTTTTATCCCTTGCTTTGTCTCTTCCACTCCTGCCTTTTAAAAGACACATTCACATTTTTTAGCAGGTGTCAATGCCAATATCACACAGGCTTGGTGTCCATATCCTGGTAATTGTACTGCATAAACACCCTGGCATTTGAATGATGAATTTATATCTGGTCAGAATAACCTATGCCTTCTATGTTATTTTTAAAAGATGTGATTTCTAAAATAAACTTTTTTATATAACGGTAACGTAAAGCTATTTTGGTTTTTGGAGGTTGCCGTGAGCTGTCCACGCTTGAGTGGCAGTTCTTAAGCCATTATGGTGGGTGGTACAATGCACAGCTTGCCGCTTGTTCTGGGAGTCCTGGCTGCGTTCCTACAGGCTCTTTACTCTTCTACTCTGAACAGAAAGGACTTGGTATGGTTCCCGTCCTCCCGGTCATTTCAAGGAGATCCTTCTTGCTTTGTATCTCCATTTTCTTCAGAAAAGCAGTATGGGAGAGTCTGGTCTGAGCTCTGGCCTTGACTTGATAGGTAGTGAAGGTCGTCATTTGCTGTAGACCATGAGTCCTTTACCTACCTGAAGATCTTCAGCGCTTGAGCGGTGGAGCTTGTTTTAGAGCACTGTGGTGTGTGTGGGGGGGGGGGGGGTGCTCCCAGGGATACTGCTGAGGAAGTGAGCCATCCTGCCCCCCTTGCCTTCAGATGTGAGTAGAACTTATTTTAAAAATCCACATGCTCTGCATTAGCTTGGGAGTTGACAGAAAGTAGGATGGTGTGTGTGGAAGGTCTCTGCGAGCCAGCCTGTGGACATGTACCTCAAACCCATGTGGAACTGTCACCACCACTGGGAGAAGACCAACTGGGAGCAAAGCCATCTCCAATGGGTGAGCAGCCACCAGTGCCTTAGAGAGGCCAGCCCAAGTCTATGAGAACAGGTAACAGAATCATGGACCCAGTCAGGATACGTGAGCACACAAGCCACTATAGTGCCAACATGCGAAAACCAACAGACCTGCAGAATTAGAATTAGCCATGAAAAATGTGTACATATGTAGATTATGTTTAAAAAGCCAAGACAAGTAAATTGAGGGTTAGAGATAATAGCCCAGCTAGTAGAGTTTCTAGGCTAGGTTCCATCCCTGGCTTCACACGAAGCAGGCTTGCTGGCATACGCCTGCAGTACAAGCACTTGGAAGTGGATACAAGCTCAGATGTTCAAGGTCATTCTATGTACATGGACATTGAAGGCCAGACTGTCCCAAAAGTAAAGCCTGCAGAATGGTATACTTATGTAACCTCAGCAGCCTGGCAACTGAGGCAGGAAGTTCGCTGTGACTTCAAAGCCAGCCTGGACTCTAAGTGAGTTCTCAGTGGCCAGGTAGGGAGGTGACTGTGAAACCAAGGCCTGCCTGGGCTCCTAGAGTTCTCAGCAGCCAGAACTATGTAACAAAACTGCCCTTTTTTTTTTTTTTTTTTTTTTTTTTTTTTTTTTTTTTTTTTTTTTTTTTTTTTTTTTATGTGCACGGGTGGGTATTTTACCTGCATTTGAATTATGTGTGTTTGACAGTCTGGAGTTAAAGTTGTGAGCTGTCATGTGGGTGTTGGGAATTGAACCTGGGTCCTCTGGAAGCACAAACAGTGCTCTTAACTGTTGAACTCTCTCCAGCCCTCAAGACTGTCTTAACAACAGGAAATGAAATAAAACTTGAAGAAAACTGCACAAATTCACGTTACTTTTGGCCTTTCTCTGGGTTTTTCTCCCCTTGCTCCCTGAGTATATATTTTACTCCTTCCTGGGGCCACTTTTGCTAGCATCTCTTGGCCAAGTGTTACCCCCTCCTCATGACAGCTAGATGCCTGTGACATAATTTTCTGTCCTGATTCTTGTTCTTTGGACAAACAGCCTTTACCCCTCTGCCCTACCCCAACTCATTTAACAATTTTTTTTTTTTTCCAATTCTTACTGATTCTGTCTCTTCAACTCTCCTAAATTAAGTGTGTGTGTGTGTGTGTGTAAGAGAGAGAGAGAGACAGAGTGTGTGTCTTCTTCCACCATGGGTTCTGAGGATCAACCTCAGGCCATCAGGCTTATGCCACAAATGACCTTACCTGCAAGGCCCTTTCTCCCAAGCTCAGAGATCTTGAAGCAGTATAGTCTAAAAATTAAAGGTCTTAATCCTCTGTACACTCTGTTCAGCTGTCTTTATAGCCCTGGTACTGAGTGCCCAGTGTTGAAACACTACCAAGCCAATAAACTTCACAGCCGAAAGCTGGTGTGGAGACTGTTGATGAGCATCAGACACAAAGCAACTAGCTTTCTTAAGACATATTAGGTCCTGTAGAAATGAAGTGAGCAAGTCCACTAACCCCAGAAAAGAGAGTCCAAAGTGCTATCCTCTGACGGCACTTGCCTATAATCAGAGCACTCAGGAGGCTGAAGCCATACTAGACTAAATCGCTCCAAGTTAACCTGAGCAGCAGTGTGAAGCTGAGACACGTGAACATCAAGGATGTGGCTACCAGATGGCGGGAAGTGGAGGCAAGAGGATCAGGAGGAAGGTCATCCCCTGGTACATAGCAAGTTCAAGGCCAGCCTGGGCTATGGCAAATGTTACCTCAAATAAATACAAGAGAAACCCAAGGTCACCCCTCGAGGTGCTTAGCTCAGTGTGTCAACTTTAGACATCAGGTATTTTGAAAGCACCGAGTTCCCCAGAATAGCCTGTTGCAATACTTGCTTGTCAGCCTTAAGTTGCAGGCAGATTACAGCAAAATAGCAAAAGGCACCTTCTTAGACTTTCCATTCATAAAATCAGATGGATCAAACTCGGGCCAAAGAAGTCAAATGTGCTTAGAAATTCCCAGCCTAGCCTTCTAGTAGGAGATAGCCCAACCCATTTCTGGCCAGATCACATTTGTTTGATGTCTAAATGAGTTTGACTTTGGTCTAGGTTGAGTTCTCTAGAACATGGTGTGTCAGTTACAGCGTCATAGTTCCATAAACTTGAGACACCCTTCGCTGTGGGGAAGGAGCCCTTCGCTGTGGGGAAGGAGCCCTTCGCTGTGGGGAAGGAGCCCTTCGCTGTGGGGAAGGAGCGCTGCTAGCAACTTGCCAGTGTCATAGGAACCAGTTCCCAACTTGAGTTACTTTGGCATCTTTCTCAACATCAAATCCCATCATAGTTACTTCACTATGACCTTTAGCAAGTTTGTGCTTTGTTCTTGTTTTTTTTTTAGACAGCCTTTTAATACTGTCTGAGTTTTCACACAAGTATGTATCAGATGTGGAGCATATTCCTGCTTTACCTCCAAGCCCTTGCTTTTCTCCCCTCTGTCCACAAAGACAATTTTACTTCATTGTGTGTGTGTGTGTGTGTGTGTGTGTGTGAATGATTTTATGTATCTACCTAAAATCCACAAGCCACAAATGAGAGAAATCATTTCTCTTTCTGAGACTGTCTCAATTCATAATGTCGTTATCTATTGAGCCCATCGTCCTGCGAATGGTATAACTTGGTTCCACATGATGACTGGAAAGAATTTCCCATTCCCCCTGTTGTTGGATGAGTAGGTTGGTTCCATGATGAAGCTATCATGGGCAGTGTTGCATTAACAGTGGCATGGAAACACCTCTGTGACACGTTGACTTAGAGAAAGTTCAGGTAGATACCCAAGAGTGTCATAGACTGCTCATAAGGAAGACATGGTTTTAGTTTTTGGGAAGCCCCCACGTTGTCTTCCACATTCTCTCAATTATGTATAAGGGTCCCCTTTGTCATTTTTCTCATTAACATTTGTTGTCATTTATTTTGATGACTACCACCTTGACTGGCTGAGATTGAGTCTGGGTGCTTTGATTTGTATTTGATGACTGGCTGGTGAAACTGGATATATATATATATTTTTTTTTAATGTTTATTGGCCACTTGGGTTTTATCCTTCAAGAACTGAATGGTCATTGAATTGGCTGGTTTGATTTCTTGTTTTGTTGTTGAATTCTTTGTATACTCTAGATACGAGTAGCCCTGTCAGATAATAACAGCTAGCAGAGATTTTTCTACATGTATATATGTATATGTGTCTGTGTCTATCTGTCTCTCCCCCGTGTGTGTGTGCATCTATGGATATATGTGCGTCTTTTGAGATTTGCCGGTCTTTGTCTCCTGAGTGCTGGGATTATAGGCATCTATCACCACACCTAGCTCTTCTCTCTTTCTGTAGGCTAAGGAGCCAGGATCTCATTAGTAGTCTAGGCTGCCTTCAAGCCTGTCAAGTGCTGGGCTTACAGACAAATGTCACCATGCCCAGCCTCCATCTGGTTTTTATTATAGGGAATTTCAAATATATACTGAAGTTAATATACAATAAAGCTGTGGTTGACAGGGTCTGGGAGAGGGAAGTGTGGAAAGACAGCAATTGAGGATGGGGTTTCTCTTCTTTACATCTCTATACTTTAAAAATCTGATTTTTGCACCCTTAAAAAAGGTGAACTTGGGGCCTGAAAAGATGGCTTTGTGATTAGGAGCACTGACTACTTTTCTAGAGGATCTGGGTTCACTTCCCAGCACCTACATGGCTGCTAACAAATATCTGTAACTGCAGTTCCAGAGGATCTGACGCCCTCTCTGGCCACTGTGGGTACTTCACACACATGGTGCACAGATATACATAGAGGCAAAACATCCACACCTATAAAATTAGAATCTTAAAGGTGAAATTATATCTAAATAAAGAGAAAAGGGTATGTTTGTAGAATGGTTGGTTGGTTTGAGACAGGGTCTCGTGTAGCCCAGGCTAGCCTGAAACTCACTATGTGTCCCAAGGCTGACTTCCGCTTCCTGAGTGTTTGTATTACTGCTGTGAGCCACCATATCTGACTTGGGTTCCTCATTCTTAAAAAAAAAAAAAAAAAAAAAAAAAGTTTAGGTCTAGAGAGATGGCTCAGCGGTTATGAACGCTTACTGTACTTTCAGAGGGTCCAGATGGCTCATAACTAACTGTTAACTCCAGTCCCAGGGATCTGACACCCTCTTCTGACCTCTGTGGTCACTAGGCATACATGAGGTACAATACGTACATGAATACAAGACACTCGTACATGTAACATTAAAGGAAAATTGTAAAAGTCTATGGGGTGGTAAGATGGCTCAGTAGAAGGCTTTTGCCACCAAGCCTAAGGAGGACCTGAGTGTGTAGTAAGAAGAGAACCAAATCCCCAAGTTGTCCTCTGGTCTTCACATGCACACTATGGCATCTATGACATGCTGTTACACAAAGAGACAGACAGACAGACAGACAGACAGACAGACAGACAGACACACACACACACACACACACACACGGAGGGAGGAGAGAGAGACTTTGTTAGGGTTTCTATTGCTGCAGCAAAACACCATGACCAAAAAAGCAAGTTGGGGAGGAGAGGGTTTATTTGGCTCACACTTCAGCATTGCTATTTATCACTGAAGGAAGTCAGAACAGGAACCCAAGTAGGGCAGGACCCTGAAGGCAGGAGCATCTGATGCAGAGGCCATGGAGGGGGAGGGGAGCTGCTTACTGGCTTGTTCCCGGTGGCTTTCTCACAGGACCCAGGACCACCAGCCCATGAATGGCACCCCACCTCATCAATCACTAATTACCAAAATGCCTTACAGCCAAATCTTATTTTTCTCAATTGAGGTTCTGTTCCTTCAGATAACTCTAGTTTGTGTGTTAAGTTGACATAAGAACAGCCGGGACAACACACATACATACACAGAGAGGGGGGGGGGGGTCTCTGCAATAAGGCCCAGTGTACCTGCCATGCAGACTCTTCATAGCATGTGGTCTTTCTGTGGTACCAGGAATCAAAGCTAGTGTCTTGCACAAACTGGGCATACACATGAACCACATCTTCAGCCTAATCATGACCAATCTTGATTTACCCAAAAATCCACATATTACATGAATGGCTGTAGCAAGTTCTCAGATACATTCATATATAAATATTTCAACATATATGGGAGAGGGGAACAGAGTCTTTCAAAAGCACAGTCAGTATTGTTAAACCTGAAAATATAATGTCGAATTAGCAAGGTCAATCACATTCAGCCAGTTTACACTTCCATACAGCTGTGTTCTAACAGAAGTTCCAAGTGACTCCTTAGTCATGACTGCTATTTGACCAAATGAATTCAGTGCCATCCCCTGCCCGGTTCCTTGTGAGTAAAGTAGTCACCATCTCCAAGCTACATTTTGAGATTGCTGTGAGTAAGTGAGGAATTAGCTGCTACGTTGAAGGTTGGACCCCAACCCCAGGTGACTGGTAAGCACTGTGGGTCTGGCCAAGCCCTAGTGTTCTGGAGTTTTTGCTCAACCTGTCAGTGTGTGGCAGTCTCATGGCACAAATGTCCACCAACAGGACTCAGCATTGCATCACAAAGAGCAGGGGAAAGACCCTTTTCGAGATCTCCAAGACAGGTAACCCCAGCAGGAAGGATGGACTTCCCCACCACATAAACCCACAGTGGGACCTGGGGTGTGGGTGCATGAGGGAGCCTGCAAACCCACAGTGGGACCTGAAGTGTGGGTGCATGAACTAGCCTGCAAACTCCTCTCTGTCCACCCTGGCTTCACAGCTTCTCCAGGTGCTAAAAAGAACTCTACCACAAGAAAGAAGTGTGTATGTGTGTGTGGAGGGGGGACTGAAGGACCAAAACCTAGACTTTGGTGGCTACTGAGCATTGCACTATTGCACTAATACCACAGATACCAGCACCATTGATGTTGCAAAGTACATCTTATTTTTTTACAGTCTTGCACATATTTACATAATGTATTTTGAACACACGCACACACAAAATTAAAAAAAAAATAATTTCAGAGTATTGTGTGCTTGGTACTATTTTGAGTGCTGGGAAGCATCAGTGAGTTACATGTGCTCTGCTTGGAAAGCCTCCCATGCAGAATGGGCTTTATGAAGTAGCTGCTTCATAAACCAGTGAGTTCCGTGGACCCTACATGAATGGGAGAGAATGTGTGTCCCTATCAATTCTCACTTTCACTTGGCTGTTTTCATCCAAACACGTCTTTCTTCTCTCTTTCTCCTGTTTCCCTATCGGGCATGGGGTTTGAGTTTTTGGAGTTTTAAGGCTTTCTGCTTTCTAGAGATATTTATCACACCCTGGATTCTTCTCAGGCCCCCACGTATTACAGAGATTAACTCTTGTTTTAGAAATCCGTATAAGCAACAAGTGCTTTTTAGTTGAGCTCAGTCAGCTTGGGCTGTACCCAATTGGTAACGGGCTTGTTGAGTACGCTCAAGAAGGCCCTGGATTTGATCCCCAGCACTACATACACTGGGTATGGTGGTACAGGCCTGTAATCTCAACACTAAAGAGGTAAAGGCAGGAGAATCAGAAGTTCAAGTTCGTCCTTGGCTAGAAAATGTGAGGCCATCCTGGCTAAATTAGAGCCTATTTCAAAATAAAGGGAAAAAAAGAAGGAAGTGAGGGGCGAGGGGCCTCTTCAGAAAACATCTGGGCTTAAGTCAATGGCAAGTCACTGAAAGGTTGGCAGTTTGGAGGCTGGAAACAGTCTGCAGCTGCAGTTCCAGAGAATCTGACACCCTCTTCAGGTGTCTGTGGGTACTGCATGCATATGGTGTTTTACCTACAAACAGGCAAACACCATCCACACTAATAAATAAATAAATAGCTGCCACAAACAGCACCTGCTCTGAGGAGTCTGCAGCTTTATGAATGACAGTATTGCCTTTTGATTGGTCACTGTGTGCAGAGCAGTGAGCTAAGCTCTTCTGTGTACTGAGGCTGCCGCTGAGGCTCTGGCCTTGTGACTCACAGCTCCTCTGCATCTACTGGGTTTCCTTAAAGGGAGCAGGCACACTCTCCTCTCATTTCAGCCCCTCTCCTGACTCACTCCCACCCTTGTAGATCTCATCTTCCTCCTGAAGCCTTCTGGAAATTACAGTGTCTTCCCTGTGGACTGTGACATGGGACACGTGACTAACTCAGTTTCTTGTTAAGACACAGATTCACACCATAGCCCAGAGTGGCCTAGAACTCCTAGGTAACCCAGGCCAGCCTTAAAATTGCAGCAATTGTCCTATCTCAGCATCACAGATGCAGGGATTGCAGCATGTGCCCTCATGCCTGGTTCTAAGTCTGTTTGTGAATGGACCTGCCATTCTGTCTAGTCACTGTCCCTTTCTGCTATCTGCCATGTCTGTACACTGCTGACTGCTTGTTCCTTAAAGATAATTTCAAACAGCGATAGCATATTTATTGATTTACTTACTTGTTTTTATTATGTTTATTTGTCTTATTTGGGGAAGGGTGTACATGCACGCTAGTGTGCATGTTGAGGTCAGAAGACAATTTATAGGAATTGTTTATGATATTTTGTTTGTGTTCTGACAAATAAAGCTTGCCTGAAGATTAGAGGGCAGAGCTAGCCTCTAGTTAATCATAGAGGCCAGGCAGTGGTGGCTCACACCTTTAATCCCAGCACTTGGGAGGAAGCAAGATCAGTAGTTCAAGGCCACCCTGGGCTACAGGAGATGGGAGGGGAAGGCAGGAATGTAAGGAGGGTGGAGACAGGATCTCGGCCCCCACTTGGTCTGAGGATTCATAGAGATTTTATTGTCCAGGCTGCTCTGCTTCTCTGATCTTTCAGCTTTCAGCTTTGATATCTGACTCTGGGTTTTTATTAATAAGACTAATTAGGATTGCGCTTCAAAAAATGGATTCTCTTCTTGCTTTATAGGGTTCCAGGGACTCCAACGCAAGTCTTTAGCTCAGCAGCAAACAGTTTACTATTGCACAAAATCTATTTGACCTTATAATAGAAACCTGGAGCCAGATATTTGTGGAAAGCTGGAATATTAGAGAGACAGTGAACAAACCAGAAGCACTTCTCACCCAGCCAACTCCTCAGGCCTCTATCCAAGACTCCTCAGTCTCCAACCTCTGTCTCCTCAACCCAGCAGGGAAGAGGCAGGGGAAGCTGAACTCCTCCCCTCTCCCCCTCTCCCCAGCTCTCTCACTTACTCATTCAACCTTCCTAGAGCTGGGATTAAGGGTGTGGGTCACCACTCCCTGATCTTTGCCTTGACTCTGTCCTCTGTATTTCAGGCTATTTTTATTAAATGTACCACCGCAGCTTTACTCATTTAACCATCTTGCCTATACAGTTTTCTAATTACTTTTTTTTTCTTTGAGACAGGGTCTCACTACATAGCCCTGGCTAGGCTGGAACTTGCTTTGTGAATCAGGCTATCCTTGATCGGCCTGCCTCTGACTCCAAGAGTACTAGGATTAAAGATGTGTGCCTGGCTTTTTGGGGTGTATGTGTGTGTGTGTGTGTGTGTGTGTGTGTGTGTGTGTGTGTGTGTGCCTATGCACGTGCATGCGTGCGTGCGTGTGCATATGTGTGTGTGTTGTGTGTGTGTGTGTGTGTGTGTGTGTGTGTGTGTGTGTGTTGTGTGTGTGTGTGTTAAAGATAACCTTTCGAAAATGCAGAGCCCTGCCTAGAAACTGGCAACTATACCCTGAATCAGATGTGGGGACTGGGGTGTGTGGGGTACTCCCCCCAAAAACTAAGAGTTTATAAAGGAAGGCTGGGCATGGTGGCACACATTTTTAATTCAACACTTGGGAGGCAAAAATGGGTGGGTGTTTGCAAGTTCAAGGCCAGCCTGGTCTACACAGAGAGTTCCAGTGCATCTGGAAGGAGCTGCTTAGAAGATGGAAACCCTTCTGCTTAAATGAAAGGAAAGAGCAAGCTCATTTCTACCTCTTATGCAGAGTGGCTCCTCTCTGGCTATCAAGTCCTGGTTGGGGAAAGCTTTAAACTCGGAAAGGTATGAGGACCCCACTGTGTAAACTCAGAAAGTGATCATTAGGTCACAGAGACACCTGGGCGTGGGGCTGTACCCAGTGCTCTTTGCAGAATGCCCACCATTAAAATAACACTCACCACCAAGGATCAGAGTGCAGAAAGGGGAGGGCCTAGGGTTTGGAGCAAGGATCTGTCCAAGGACCACTGGAATGGAAACTCATTTATGGGCACGACGCTTACTGCTGTTATCCTCGATGTCACAAGGCAAGGGACAGGGGCAGGAAGGAAGATGTGCTGACCACAGCGGAAACCCAGCCACTTCACCTCACTATGGAATTGCCTTCAGCCTGCTGCTTGGAATTGTTCCATAGTCCTCAATGGACAAGAATGTGGTGTGCTTCTACATTGAGCTGCACAAAGCAGGAACTTCACCTCATAAAGCAGAAGGTTTTTTTTCTTCATTGTTCTTCTTTTGTGGTTTTACACAGCAAGAGTGTGAGCCTCCACTTACAGATGAAGTGAGATGTCAGACATGGAGGCGTGAGTGTGGCCTGCAGCTCTGGCCCCGCCTCCATTACCCCTTTTATTTGACCCGTATTACGTGAAAGAATCTTCTCGACTGTTTTCATGTGTTGGCAAACAGTTCCATAGAGTCCAGCTTCTGGGAACCAGCCAGCAAGATGCAGTGAAGTTGCTTCATTGGACCCTGGGGCCAGGGATTTAGCCAGAGAGCTCAGAGGAGGCTGCTCACATCACAGACATGAGAGGGACCAGCGTCAGAGAGGGTGCACCCAAGGTGAGTGACTGATGGGGCTGTGTGAGAGAGGAAGCCTTTGGCTGGACTTCTTTTTATCTTTGGGTCTCTAATGAAGGTGAAGGCTAAGTACTGGTAGCAGGCGAGTTTGGGATGAGAACACTTCACTCTTTACCAGTTGCTGGCTTCGAGACAACTGAAAATGACCAGGAGAAATCAGCCAGAGACAGACAGCTCAGGTCTCCTTTGTCTGTCTGTTCACCACCCAGCAGACTTCTCAAGCAAGATGTAAAGCTCTGCCTCTGTCCATCTCTTCTTTCTCTCCCGTTCTCCGCATCCCAGAGGTGCTTAATATGGCCCAGTATGGGATTGATTTGGGCACTCATTTTCCTTGAACAGAGAGAGCCTAGACCCTGAGTCTGCTCTTGTTAAGACCAATGAGGATGTCCACGGGCTGCCTCATGTTCTCCTGAGTTCCTGGGGCTTGAGTTTTGGTATAGTCTACAAGTCTGGGTCATGAACCAAGAGGCATTCCTATGTAGCATGGCTACCCTAAGAGTACTGGAGCTTGAGGCAAGAGTCAGTGGCTAAAGTGTTTTCTATATGGGCATGGAGACCTGAATTCAGTACCCAGAATCCACATATAAAGCCAGGCATGGAGGCATGCACATGTAACCCCAGAGATGGCAAGGTGACAGAAAGGTCCCTGGAGCTACCCGAGACAAGAGACTCCAGCTTCAGACTCAAAAATAAAGTGGGTGGATGATAGAGAAGAATGTCACAGCCTCTAAAGCTCACAGTTGATATTTTCTGTTCTGTCCTATTTTTTTTTTTAAAAAAAAAAAAAAATTCAATAGAATGGTAAGACAAAGGAGAGGGGAAGCAGTTGCTAAGGGGGGAGGCTGCTTGCTGGAATGAAGTATCGGTTGTCATTGTGATGGTGACAAGTGTCAGCTGTGGGATCTGGGGCTGGGTTCTGAGACAACTCCTTGTTAAGATGTCATGTAAATATCTGAGCTGAGAACCTTGTCCCGCTGTTCACTCTGACATTTTTTGAAGCCCTGGGAAAGTGAGTGGTTTAGTCAAACCCTGCAGGTCTTTCACCCAAAGCCATCAGTTCCGGTGAGTTTCTGCTACTTACGGCATCTGTGTATAGATGAGTAGATGCAGCACATGCATTGCTCACTGTTGTTCAGCTGTCTGAAAATAAATAGCAAAGACTGCCCTCCACTGTCCTGGACTGGGGGTGTAGTTCAGGTGGTAGGGTGCCTGGCACGCACACACAAAGTCCCCCATTCTACCCTCAGCACTGGCCACTCATACCTGTAATCCCATCACTTGGAGACAAGAAGATGGGAGATTCAAAATCATCCTCAGCCATGGCTATCCAGGCTTCATGAGACCCTGATGCAAGACACCAACAGAAAATACTTCATCCCCGTGCATTTGAACATGTGTCCCTATCTTCACATTGATTTTATGAGTGCATGTGATCTTCAGACCGTAACCATGTTATTTCTCCAAGAACACACCTTTCCACCATTTTGGCTGTGGCTCATGGGTCTGTTTGTCCAATCCAGTCTTCATTCCAGAGTCCCATGTTAAACTCTCTGCCAGGTCTTGTCATTAATTTGGAATAATCCACTTCCTATTTTTCTTTCATGACTTTGTCACTTCTGCTTTATTTTGTCTGAACTATTGAGATGTTTTAAGATCTGTTTTAGTTATGTACCAATCATTCTGCAGATTTTCTATGTGACCGTACAATCTGTAAACATCATGTATATGTGTGTGTGACATTCTGGGCCTCGATGTGCAGCCCACTTGTCTGTTTGATGCAGGTCCCAATAACTAACTGCTGTCACTCACTGTGCGTACACCAGGCCCTGCATTACACTCCAGTAAGCCTCCCTCTCTCAGTGTCCTCACAGCTTTCCTAGGAAGCTGCTGAGCACCCAATGGGTTATCAGTGGTCCTGCCAGATCAAACCAGGCAGACTGTACTGTGCACCAGCTTTTAGCCCACTTACTGTGGTCCCAACTTAGACAAGAGATCTGTAAACTGTCTATAGGAAGCCAGCTCAGCTCCTGCTGGGGAGAAGGGGATGTGGCCTGAACTCTCAGCTCTAGAGAGGCTGTTGCAAGGCGGGGTTGCTACAATTTCTAGGCCAACCTGAGCCACATAGACCCTGACCCAAGAAACAAACAAAAAACCAGATGGTGTATTTTGCTCTGCAGGTCCCATGTGTCCGAATTTTACAACTCTTTTAAAACATGTACTGATATTTTTTTGGGGGGGGGTGGTTTGAGACAGTTTCTCTGTCTAACAGTCCTGGCTGTCCTGGAACTCTTTTTGTAAACCAGGCTGGCCTGGAATTCATTGAGATCCACTTGCCTCTGCCTCCCAAATGCTGGGACTAAAGTGTGCACCACCACCACCCAACCGCGTGTACTGATTCTTACCTTATAGACAGGTCATCCAAATTTGGAGCTGTAATCTCAACTCATGTAAGATACCCCTTAATTTCAGCTAATGTAAAACACCCCTTTCCAGTAAGGAGGTGCTAAGTGGGGACCCAGGCTTCAACTTCAAGGCCAGAGGAGCCTCCACTAACTACTAATTCTGTTTCTTGGATATCTGTAGATTGACATAAACACATGTATTTCTCTTCTCTCCTTCCTATCTCTCTCTCTCTCTCTCTCTCTCTCTCTCTCTCTCTCTCTCTCTCTCTCTCTCTCTCTCTCTCTCTCTCTCTCTCTCTCTCTCTCTCTCTCTCTCTCTCCTTACCAGTTAGCCCTGGCTGGCCTCTAGAGTATTGGAATTAAAGATGTGCCCCACCACACTCAGTGTCATATACTTTTCTCACACAAATGAGCAGGGCCAGCGAGTTAACACTGGATATTGTTGCTGTTTATATATAATCATCACATAATGCAATATACTATAATCAACGTATAACTTAATATAATAAATAATCAAATATAATATTCGACATACAGTTAGCATATAATATAGTCAACAATATGCATTAAAAGACAAAATCACACTGGTACAACTGATCTGTGAGTGGCCTGGCCTTATTAATTGTTGCTTAACTGTTTTGTTTTTTAAAATTGCATTATATTTATTTTGTGTGAGAGCCAATGTCATGGCAGGAGACCACTTACAGGAATCAGCTCTGTCCTTCCACCGTGTGGGTCCCAGGGATTGAAGGCTTGGTAGCAGGAACCTTTAACCACTGAGACATCTCACTGGCCCTCAGTTGCTTTCTGAATAGGAGAGGTGGCTGAGAGGGTTCTTCCAGGGAAGCTGTCTTCTTCTATAGTGCATGTGACGTCAAACCCCTCGCTATCCTACCATTCAAGGCCACGTACCCATTCCGACCCCAAGTTCAAACTTGTCCACTGAAGGAGGTATCTGAACTGTGTGATGCTGCGGCGGGCAGCTGCTTCATTGTTTTATAAGACGAGAGGAACTTTTAAAATTAAGTGTGATATGAACAAGAGGAGAGCCTGGTGAATTCAGCAGGTACAGATGTGGCAGGGAGAAGCCCAGTGGTGAATCTGTCGTCTCCTTGGCCTACTGGCTGGCTAGCTGACCTCCACCTCCACTCAAGAAGTACTAAAATTTCCCCAACGGGTAGAAGAAGGTGCTTGGCACCAAGCCTGGTGACCTGAGTTGGATCCCCAGGACACAAGATAAAAGGATAGAACTCACTCCTGCCAGTTATCCTCTGACTTCACATTTATGCTGTGGTACGTGCCCATGCATGCACACACACATGAATACACATACAATAAATACATAGGCAGACGGGTGGATGAGTCATAAGTTGTTTAAAGAAGTGCTAGGAACTTGTTCTGAAGGACAAGAGGAGCTGCCATGTGGTACGTGCCTACGATCCTGGGAGTCAGAGGCAAGAGGGTCATCATTTGAGGCCAGCGGCTGCCGCAGAGGAAAGCTGTGTTTCATGAGGGGAAGAGAAGGCAAATAGGGCTTTTCTTATATATGAATTCTTATTTTGACTTCTTGGTGTTTTAAAAAACTGCCCTATTATCTGTGCAGAATCTGGCATAGCCTCTGATCCCAGAACTAGGGAGGTGGAGAAAAGAGAATCAGGAGTTCAAAGCCAGTGTGGGCTAGCTGAGATCCTGTCTCCTCTACCCCCAAGGATGGCTGTCACTGGTCTCTGAAAAGGATTTCCAACACATCTTTGCCTTATCACTGAAAGTGATGGGTCCTATAATCACCTCTAGGGACATCTAACTTGTGACTGTTGGGGAATCTGCCCCAGCAGCCTTCTTCCCTCTCCACTCTCAAAAAGATCTGGGCAAAGACTTAGAATGAAAGACAAAGCTTCAGTGCACAGGAGGCTGGTTGGGAGGTGACCTAATGTGACAGACAGCATCAGCATGTCAGCTGCTGACTGGAATGAGGGCGCTTTCAGAGGCTTTGTCTATGGGAAGCAAGTTCAGCTCTGCCTGTCTCCACTGAGGCTGTAAGCAGGGGATCCCACACTCAATGTCCGAGAGAGTGAGTGGGTTCTTCCGCCTGAAATTACAAGAACCATGGACCCAACTGAGCCCACTCTGCAGAAACCCACCACATGAATCCCCCACCAGGAGGCCTCTTTGGACCTCTATCCAAATCTATCCCCCTATCCCACATGCTGCCATCATTCTGTCTTCACATTGTTTGGCCCTACTTGGTTCTTGGTGGGGGGCGGGGCATGGTTGACTTGCTCACAGTGCTGTAAGGGTGCCTCCAGCAGTGTGTGCATACAGTCGGTACTCAGTAAATGCCTCCTGGTCCACGTGGGTAGTTACAGGGAAGCAGACACTACCCTTGCAACACAAGCCCACCACAGAGATGGAGCCGCACTTCCTAGTTGTCAGGTATCTGGAAACAGAGGTCACCAGGGACCCTCAGCTCTCACATTCCTCTGGACCCCAGTCTGGATTCTTACGAAATGACCACCCTTCTGTGGTCACAGGACCGTTTAGATTTGAGTTGTTAGAATTAAAGTCAAGGTCACAAGGACCTTTCCTCTGAGCTTACCAATGGGTTCCCTTCATCATCCCTTGAGGTGAAATAGTCCAAGCATGGGACCAGATGAGGAGACACCAGCAGGTGTCATCATTTTTTTAACCTTTCACCTGACACAGAGGCTCTGGGCTATAGGAGTGCTAGGGCATGAAGGCTGAGCTGACGATCAGTACACAGTGATGTGTGGTGAACACAAAGAGCCACCGTGGAGATGCAGCGGCAGAAAGAACATTCCAGGCAAAGGAGGGAGCACATGCAAAGGCTCTGTGTGGAGAATGAGTCCCCTGAAAGGCCTGGTGCTCAGAGCAGAATAAACAAATGAAGGGAAACTGGAGGCTGGGGAAGGGGAGCTCAGTAGGCTGACAGCCTCATTTGATGTGTCAGGACTTCAGAGCTGCAAAGGAAACACCTACTTAAAGTGGATGGCATCCTCTGACGGATGTTTGAAAACATGACTCGGGTTGCTATGCAACAGAAACTGAGTGAGAAAGGACAGAAGCCTAGAGATGAGCTAGAAAACTCAAAGCCAGGGGTTTCACTTCCGTTCTGGATAAAAATCATCCTGTGCCCACTGCCCTAGAAAAGAATCCGTTTTCTCTGAACTTTGGGTGAGGGTGGGATAAGAATCTGTTGTGAGCATGAGCACCTCGTCAAGTGTGTCTTCATTCACTGAGTGCCTGCTGTGTGGCAGTCAGTCATTATTCTAAAAGTCACAGAGGGACAAGCATCTGCTTTCTCACTCTGGATTTATTGATTCAGAGACAGGGTCTCACCGTGTAGCCCTGGCTGGCCTGCAGCTCTCTATATATACCAGACTGGCCTTGAATTTGGAGATCAGATAGCATCTGCCTCCTGAGTGCTGAGATTAAAGGTACATACCGCCAATCCAACTATTCCTTATTATTTCATAGCTAGTTATTACCATCATCTATAAAATCAAGTGCGCACTCACTAGTCTCTTATTGAATGATCTTTATCCTCTGGACATTTTTTGCCTGTAGAAGGCATTTTATAAAAAAAAAAGAAAGAAAGAAAGAAAGAAAGAGAAGAAAGGAAGGAGGGAAGGAAGGAAGGAGGGAAGGAGGGAAGGAAGGAAATAGAATGTCACCACTACTTGGAGCTTCAAACATGGGTTAGCATCGGAAAGTTCAAAGGAAAATGAAGACAGGACAAGGGACAAGTGTGAACTCGGAAATGCAGAACAGTCATTTTGAGCTGTAGTGACTAAGCGAGGAAATGACACAGTCCTGGGGGAAATCACTCTGAAAAGGAGGAAGGGGAGGCTGCTAAGAAAGCTGTGTCTGAGGAGCTGACAGCTCTCCAACATGAGTTACAAAAAAGAGGAACTATACTATTTTAGGAACCATTTCCAAATGTGTATGCTGTATACTCAGCCCAGAGCAGCTGAGTGTCAAGTCAAAGCCCAGGTGTGATCCCATGCCTTGGCTCCAAGCAGGGCATTGTGAGACCTCCCATAGGTGCAGAACGAACCCCAAAGCTGTCCTTGATGCTTGGAGAGTGTTTATAAATGACCTTACAGGTGGCAGATGAAAAATAGCATGCTCTTTACTTTTGTTACAATTTTATTGAGAGAAAGAATGTATGCATGTGTCCGTGCCATGGCTTTGGAGGACACCCTTCAGGTATCAGTTCTCTCCTTAATTAAACTATGTGGGTCCCGAGGTCTGAACTCAGGTCCTCAGGTCTGAAAAGTGCCTTTACCCACTGAGCCATCTCACTGCCCGGGAGTATGTCTGTTGGTTCCACGCATGTTACCATCAGCCAGGCTGCTTGTCTGCTTCTCTTAGGGGAACAAATGTGGAGAAGAAAGCATAGGGTCTCTGTCCCCAGAGAGGAGATATTTGTCACCTAGTTAACAAGAAAAAAGGAAGAAGGAGGAGGAGGAGGGAGATAGAGGAGGAGGGAGATAGAGGAGGAGGGAGATAGAGGAGGAGGGAGATGGAGGAGGAGGGAGATGGAGGAGGAGGGAGATAGAGGAGGAGGGAGATGGAGGAGGAGGGAGATGGAGGAGGAGGGAGATGGAGGAGGAGGGAGATGGAGGAGGAGGAGGAGGGAGAGAAGAAGAACCTGTGGAGTGTTTGCTCCAAGTTCAGAATTTAAACTCACCTCACTGAAAGAGGAAAACACAAACACAGTTACTAATCTTGCATATTACAGGGCTGCTCCCATCTGTGAATGCTTTGAAGGGTGACAGGGTTAAAAGCCACTGAGCATCCACCATGACATCCAGAGCCACAATGGAGAGAGTTGATCTGAAGCCTGTCACTTTCAAATCAACAAACCCAGTAAACTATCCCGAGTGAGCCATGTCAGCAGGAAAGCTGACACAGTGGGGTCGCACAACCCTCCTCACATCCCTTAAATGACCCTGGAAAACATTGGAGCCAGTGGGTGAGTGTGCAGCTTCACTCACCATGTAATGTATTGAATGACTTTAGCCAACTTTAAGCACTCCTTGGTCAATCAAGTAGAAAAGTCATACCCTCAGAGACCTGTCCAGATGTTTTTGAGTGTGACCTGCCCAAATATTTTTTAGTGTGGCACACAGGTAGTTCTTGACATGCATTTGTAAATTATGTATAATTTACATTGCATTGGCGTACATGAGGAATCTGTATGTTTAAGGGGAGACTTAGAGGTCATTAGGCTTTGTTTCCTGTTTTCCCAGTCAAATCTTTCTTTTTCTTTTCTAAGAGAGTCTCACCACGTAGCTCTGACTGACCTAGAACTTGCTGTGTAGACCAGGCTAACCTGGGGCTCACAGAAATCCACCTGCCTCCACTCCTGAGTGCTAGGATTAAAGGTGTGTATTACCACCCCTGGCTCCAACCAAATGTCAGGATGCATCAGGCGAGAAGTAGGGATGGTATTGTCCATGAGAGGGAGCAGAGGAGCTGAGTAATTCTGCTCCCTGGGTCTCTCGTAGGCCATATCACAGAGAACTGATTTCTCCATGGCCCATGAGGCCCTCCTTGTTGCCTCGTGTCTTGAACATAAGGACTGGTGGGCACGCTGGCCCATGACTGTCGTCCCAACCCGCGTGAGGCTAAGGCAGGGGACAAAAGTGGGGTGTGCTTCAGAGTACCCGGCCAGTCAGGGCTACACAGTAAGACCCTGCCTCACACAACAACAAAGCCCTGAGCTTAGACCAAGGGTTTAAAGTACCTGTTACCTGGCATACACAGGGCAAACAGAAGAGTGAGTGGGCAAGACTCACTTGTGGTCAGGCTTCAAGAAGGGAATGTTTAATTTCTGATGGTGGTTTTGGAATTTTCCTATGGCCACAGCCTCTTCCTCAAAGAAGGCACTGCCCTCTACACAACGTGCAGCTTTCCCATTTGAACCAGCATGAAGAACTGACTGCTAAGTGGGGTCAGCAATCTTTCCCACAATGAAAAACGTCAGTCTGGGCTTGTGATGCTAGGTGGGGGGCGTTTTCAGAGGGATCGGGAAGATGAGGAAGCATCCTGTCCTGGGTTTTCCCTTTTCCTCCTCCGCGCTGCCTCAGTCAGTTTATTGCTTCCTTCTCCCTGGTGCCTCTGGACAAGGCAGCCACCGCACCGTGGCTGTCTGCATTCCGATGAACTGCAGGAAATCTGGGCGGAAGGTCTGGGGGAATCTGGCTGCTGGTTTCTGTCCAGAGAGACAGGCCAGAGCCAGTGCTGGAGAGCACTGTGAGGCACGTGTCCTCTGAAGTCCTGCAGAGACACGGTAGAGAGGAGAGGCCTGGGGCAGTGATCTCTGCTGCTGCTGCTGCCTCCTGAGGAGGCTGTGAAAGGATCAGGATGAGGATGAAGGTGAATGTGAGTGTCACTGTCCTCCCTGTCAGGTGCCCCTTTTCCGGTACTGTGGATTGCCAGGGGCCCTGTGCAACAGGCCTGGGGTTATTTTCAGACCGTTTCCTAAATCTTCAGGAAGTAGGCAAGCATACTTTTCAAAAGTACCTTGGGAAACAGGTTTGGAAACAAAAGTAAGAGTCTGTATTTTACTTTAAAAGATGCTTTCTGTGTATCTGGAGAAGTATGTGACTAGCTGAAATTTCAGGCTGAAGAATAAGAATTGGCTACAAGCTTGAGGCTAGCCTGGGCTACACAGCAAGTACCAGACCAGCCTTAGCTACTACCTAATAAGACCCTGGATGAAAGACAAGACAAAACAAAAGGTGACGTTCTGCCTGTTTTGTTTTTTAACTTAAATGTCACATTGCATAAAAAGCAATCAGAGAGGAAGGGTTCTAGGAGCATCCTTTCAGAGAAATAGCACCAGGTCACCCAGCTTCCTCTTGACAGCTGTTTCTCCCCAACCTCTAGATACTTTGTACTGTTTCAGAAAAGCACCCAGGAGCAGCAACTCCCTCCAGTGTCTGCATCTAGGATGCTGCAAGAGATCACTTGGTTGGTACCTCATGTAAACATCCTAAATCCCCTTTGTTGATGGAATACAGAATGCAGAGAAGCTGTCTGGGATGGGGAGAAGTAGCTGGACCATGTGAAATAACTGGATATAATATTGATTCTAGGGCAAGTTCTGGGCATAAAATGGGAAGCCCTTTTTGCTATTTTAAGTGACTCTCTCGGTTCCCTATTACTCATGGAATTTTACTTTAGTGTAAATACGTATAGCTGTGGAAAGACAGGAAGATCTCTATGAGTTTAAGGCCAGCCTGGTCTATGAAGCAAGTTCCAGGACAGCCAGGTATACACAGAGAAATCCTGCCCTCCTCCCCCCCCAAAAAAAAGCAAAAGAAGAAGCTTCTTCATGCTAGGCTTGGTGGCATTGGCTTATAACTCATTTACTTGGGTGGTGGATGCAGAAGTATCAGAAGTTCAAGGCCAGTCTGAGACTGTCTCAAAATTAAAAAACAAAAACAAAAAACAAACAAACAAAAAAAAAAGTAGAAAGACAGCTAGAGCCTCTGCAGTACTCTGGGCCCCAGCTTAGAACCTCAGTAGAGAAAGACAGACAGAAAGGTTGTGGGGGAAGGGAAGCAAGTTTCTTTCTATGTCACAGGATGGCATAAAATAGGACAGAAAGAGAGACAACCGGAAGACAGTCAGAGAGAGCTGTGAATGTCAGGGGCTGCTGGCCTGGTTCCCTTGCAACTACAGACCTCACAAGGTAACCCCAAGGATGAGGAATGCGGGCACACAGCATTCCGAATGTCACCGTGTCCTGCTACTATACTATGGCTAACACCCTGTCTGTCAGGCCCACCTGCCAGTTGAGCCACCTGCTGGATTTTTGTGCATAAGATCCAAAGTATCATGCAGCTGGCTGCAGGTGGAGAGAGTCACCTATTCTTTCCAGACTTGCCCCAGCTGGGAGTCTCTTCCAGCATAAACAACTTGATATTCATATATCTGCAATATATCAGGTGGACTTTAGCAGATGGTGGTCCACTGTCTTCTCTAAGGGCCTTCATTATGGCCTGTTCTCAGGCTGTGGGAGTTCACAGCCTCAAAATTCAGTAATTCTCAGGGCTTAGGCAGTAGCTCAGTGGTAGTACGCTTGCCAGGCTAGCAGGAGAAACCTGAGTTCAGATTCCTGGCATCCACTAAAAAGCCAGTACATATCTAAAATCCCAGCATTGGGGGTGGGGAGGGGCAGAAAGAGCAGGAACCCTAGAGTTTGCTGGCTGACCAGTCTAGCTGAATCAGATCCTGTGAGAGACTGTCTCAAAAGCCAAGGTGGCCCACCTTTGAGGATGACACCAGAGATGGATCTACGTGTACATGAGGATTTTATCTTCCATTTCGGTAGATTGTAGGCAAGTGATGTTAGATGACATATACAGCCGTAGAAAGGCTGTGGGATTAGGTGAGTTTCAAGGGATCTCTATGCTACAGGTCTTCCGAGAACCTGACCCTCCTGTCCTCTGGATGTCATCTCACATTAGAAGTGGTGCCCCGAGGAAGTGTCACTCAGATCCGCTGCCTTCTCCTTAGGGTCCCTCCTTCCTCCTCTCCTTCCCTTTTCAGAGAGTGTGGAGGTGGCAAGGGGGTTTTTATTTTGCTCTTGGAAAGTTTCTTTTCTCTTTTTTTCTAAACATATGTACTTTTTTGTTAATGGTTGAAAATAAGAATTCTTGACCCCCTCTAGATCAGGCTGTCTGCTCTGCTGTGATCCTTCTTAACCAAGCTTTGCATCTCTACAATGTAAACTATCCCCAAGCTTAGCTTCCTCATTACGATATATAGTGGATTCTGTTGGAGACCTCATTCATGGGACTCCACATTTTCCATACATCAAATGACTTCCCATGTGCACCATATATGTGCTATTTTATTTAACATTAGTGTGTGTATATGATGTTGGGGGTGCATCTGTGCTATGGTTTGGGTATGGAGAGCAGATGGTAACTTTGTAGAGTGGGTTCTCTCCCTTATGTGGGTTTCAGGGCTCAAACTAACACCATCAGGTTTGCACAGGAAACACCTTTATCCACTGAGCCATCTCAAGGGTGAGAGTACGCTGTCTTATCTTTATTTTATGTATACGTTTTCCCTGTGTGTATATATATGTGCACCACATATGTGCCTGGTGCCTATGGAGGTCAGAAGAGGGCATTGGATCCCCTAGAACTGAAGTTGTAAATGTTTGTGAGTCACCCATGTGGGTGCTTGGGATTGAACTTGAGTCCTCTGGAAGAGCAACAATAACTCTTAAACCTCTGAGCCATCTCTCTAGCCCTGTAGTATATTTTTTAAGGAGTATTTTTGATTAACCATCCTCTGTGGTTCTCATAAGGGAAGTGTGAGTGAGTCTTTCCTCTTCCCTAATAACTAAGAATTCTTGAAAATGAGCTAAGGAACCTGCAAGATGTAATCTGGAATGTTCAACATGGCCATGTGTCAAAATTGTAGTTCAAACAATGCCTGTGGTCACCCTGCTGCCCTGGTCCTTCCACACCCAGGGACTGCCTTTGTTTCCTGCTGGGGCCTCACTATGTGCTAGATCCCTCCTGTGTCTCTGGCTTCCTGGGACTTTTCTGTCCCCAGTTACAAAGTTGTTTACTTCAGAAACAGAGGAGTTTGGGGACAGGGACATTTTGTGAAAGATAAAACAAGCAGAAAGCAGGATTGGACACCATCATGCTGGCTGACCCCCAATTTGGAAAGAGGGAAGGAAGGAAGAAGAGAGAGATCCAAAATAGCAGGACACTTAGGGGCTTTGGGAAATCCTGCCCTGGGCACAGGTGCTCATAGCTAATGGCTGTTGACTTTCACCTTCCAGGAGGAGCTGGGCAGGTCTTTCAAACCCCAGCCATGGGTGGGCTGTGCTGCACACTACTTCCCTTGACCCCCTCAGTGATATTTTATTTATCATTCATATTATTATATAATTATTATTATTATTACTGTGTGTATGTATGCATGGTGTGTATAATGTCTGTATGTGGACACATGTGCTGCGTCGTGCATATGGAGGTCAGAAGAGTTCTGTGGAGTCAGTTTTCTCCTTCCATTATCTTCTGGGGATTAAGCTTAGGTTACAAGCTTGCTGGAAAGTGCCATTACCTGCTCAGCCCATCTCGACGGTCTACTACTTCCTTTTTCATCCCTCTGGCTCAGCCCTTTGAGAAGCAAAATGACTCTTTAAAGTCAGAAACACACCACAGTCTCCACCTCACCCCTATGTCTTAGGGCTGCTGTATTCACATAACTATTTCCTGCCCAGACCCTACCTGCCATCTCTGTGTTTTTCTTCAATGCTAGGATGGCCCAGGCATTGCAGGTGCCAGGAAGCTACTACCAGAGAGGCACACTCCCAGCCTATGGCCATTCTTAAGCCAGCTCCTTCTCGATTTGAACTCATTTAGCAAATTAGACTTGTGCTGAAGAAGCGGACTGGAGATGTGACGGTGACAGCCTCCAGGGTGACAAGCCCAGATCTGAACCCCAATGCATTATCTCGACCGGGTGACCTTGGACACAAAAGTCCCTTAACCCTGGTCTTACGTGCCTCCAAACTCTCATAATGGAGTCAACCAGACAAACTACCGGACTCTTCCCCAAAATCCGATCCTTTTCTACATTTTCATCCCTTTCATAAACCCGAAAGATGAAAATCAAAGATCTTGTTGAGGATCCTATTACACACGGGCACGCACACGGGCACGCACACGGGCACGCACACGGGCACGCACATGGGCACGCACACGGGCACGCACACGGGCACGCACACGGGCACGCGCACGCATATGCAGCCTGCAGAAGGGATTCCGGCTTAGGCACAAGAAGATGAAGATCCCAGGAGAAAGTTGAGACTGCTCCTGGCCCTGTTTACAGCTCAGACAGGATGCTACTACATTTTCTCTGGCTTCTACAGAAGATGTGAACTTGTCAGTTTTTCCAGCATGAGCTGCTTGCCTCTTTCTCCCTCTTCCTGCACGGTCCTCTCCCAGTGGACCCAGAACTTCCTGGATTTTTCCCTGCAGCCATGGGAAAGCAGACTCCATCCACTTTGGGCATTCATTGGCCTCTTTGTCTTGAACTCCATACACTCCACCTAGTCACAAGGTATAAATAGTAGCCACGGCAGACATCAAAGCCCTGACGATTGTGTAAGGCCATCCAGCTGCTGATTTTCCAGTTCACTCCTTCGTTCACCCGCACTCACACCCTCGCCAGGGGTTTTACACATTTCTCTTCCTCTGCTGACAGGCCCTCCTGACACCCTTCATCTGACTAAATCTCACCCCAGAGAACCACTGTCCCAGGAAACTTTCCCCAGCCCCTTCTACCACAACTTCCCCCCAGCAGGGCAGGCCTAGCTTCTTACAGTTTCCCATATTTGTTTTTTCCCATCATACTCAAAAGCCTCTTGTCTACCTCTGTGAATCTGATGTTTCCTTCTAGAAGTTGAATAGGAATAAGCCTTATCCACAAGAAGATAAATTACATAGATCAGGGACTGCCATGTTTACCATGGTGTCTTCAGCTTCTGGAAAGGGTATGTTTATATTTGCAGATGTCTGGTGAGTGAGTGGACAGATGGATGGATGGAAGGATGAGTGGGTGGACGGATGGGTAGATGGACAGATGGGTGGATGGGTGGATGGATGGATAGGTGGGTGGATGGATGACTTCCCATCTGTACCGCACGCAGGTCAATCTCCTCCAGCTGAGTAGTTTGCACACTGACTCAGGTGGGTCCCCCACCCTGCAGTGAGGTCCCCCTTGTCTTTTGTCTTTATGGTCCTAAGACCCTTCTATATCTGTCTTCCAAATGGCTATTTGTGTCCCTTCTGTTTCCCATTGAGAGGAGCATGGCAAGAGTCCATGGAAATGTCTGAGAGGGAGGACTTAGTCAGATGGAGGTGGGCAGAGGAAGAGACACATGTGAGGTCCCACAGAAGGGCTTGAGGATGTGTGAACAGAGGGAGTTAGAGGAACTGCAAAGTGTCCAGTGGTCTGGATGGCCACAGTTTCTCCCACACTGGATGTGGTGACACACATCTGCAACCCCAGAATTTAGGAGGTAGAGACAGAGCGATCCGAAGTTCAGCTATTTAGGGAATATACACTAGCACAGGGTATGTGTAATCCTGCTCCCAAGCCACAGGGGCCTGTAGAGATGACTCAGAAGTTAGGAGCAATGGCTGCTTTCCCAGAGGACAAGGGCTTGATTCCCAGCACCCACATGGCAACTCACAGCTGTTTGCAACTCCAGTTCCAAGAAGATATGATGCCCTCTTCTAGTTTCCTCAGGCATCAGGCATGCACACACATAGTGCACAGTTATGCATGCAGGTAAAACACCCATAAAATAAAATAAGAATAAGTAAAGAATAAACTAAGAATTATCTAAAACAAATAATCAGGGGAAAAAACCCATTAAAACTCAACCTAGCAGAGCTGGAGAGATGGCTGAGCGGTTAAGAATACTGACTGCTTTTCCAGAGGACTCAAGTTCAATTCCAGCACCCACATGGCAGCTCACAACTGTCTGTATCTCCAGTTATAGGGGATCCTCACACAGACATACATGCACACAGGCAAAATGCCAATGCACATAAAAATAAATAAAATCTTAATAAAAAATTCAACCTAGCAAGAAAGGAATGGACATGATAAGTGTTTAAAAAATATTTTTCATAAAAGCAAGAATGGAAAGGAACAGCTCAGAGCCAGTGAGAAGACTCAGTGGGTAAAAGGTGGTAAGGGTGCCTGCTGCCATGCCTAGTGACCTGAATTCTATCCGGAGACCCATACTGTAGAAAGAACCGACTCCAGCAAATTGACCTCTGACCTTCACATGCATGCTGAGGTACACATGCAACCACACAAATTCATGCAAAATAAAACATTTTTAAGTTTTAAAATAAGAACACCTCTTCTTTTGTGCATGAAATCTAGCTGCCTGTGTGCCCATAAGAAGCAGAGAGATAAATATGGATACTTAAGTATCCATGCCATTGTTTCCAAATTAACACTCTATTAAAGGGCAACTTTCCAGTCACCCTCTGTGATCACTGGACTGCTGTCGGGTTCCGTAGCTGTGGCTGTCAACTGCTTCCATATGTTCTTTTCAAAGAACTGAGCATGTCAGTACCAGGAGCCTGGGTGCACAGTGAAGACTTACTGCTGCTGTCACACCAGGGGCTGCTGTGGTGTCTCCTCTCCCTACATGACAAACTGCCCAAGACTTGTCCCACTGGATTTGCTCAGAGGGCCTTCCATAGTCCTTCATGGGGGAGACCAACTCTGCATGGAGGGAGGCAGCCCCTACAGAGGTGACCCTTGAGCTGAAAGCTGGCCATGCAAAGATCTGGTTAAAGAGTGTTCTGGGCATATGGAATGGTAAGGGATGGTCCCCAGCTGGGGGGCGTTATGGAAAAGTCAAGAAGCAGTATGGTTAAAAGACCATTCGTGAGGGTACCCTAAACGCAATTGTAATTTGAGTTTTTAGACAGGCTGTGTGTGTGTGTGTGTGTGTGTGTGTGTGTGTGTGTGTGTGTGTGTGTGTGTGTGTGTGTGTGTGTGTGTGTGTGTAGAATATTCCTGCTGGAGACTAAGAAGAGATTTGTGGGGATTGTGTCTCAAAAATAGATGGGAAGAGATCCACTGAGTCCAAAGGACTTTGGACAGGTTATTAGCTCTCTCTGACTTATTTCCTGACCTGTAAAGTAGAAACAAATCAGATCGTGTCGAGGCTCTGGAACCTGTGATATAAGCTGTCTGAGCACTCAATAAAAAATAGGGTCTCCTTCCACATAATCCACACGTGGGTCTCATTCCTCTTCGGGTGGTGTTGCTGGTGTTTCATTCTGTTTTGCTTGACTTTTTGAGACAAGGTTTTCTATAGACCAGGATGATCTTGAACCCCTGATTCACCAGCTTCCACCTCCCAAAATGAAATTACAGGCATGTACCACCTTGCCTCATTTGTTTTATTTTTCTTATGTAACAAACTTTGTCTGTCATTAAAATTTGGTGACTTTTGGGTGGTGCTAGCACATGCCTTTAATCCCAGCACGTGGGTGGCAGAGGCAGGTGGATCTCTGTAAGTTCAAGGCCAGCCTGGTCTACAGAGCAAGTTCCAGGACAGTCCAGACTGTTACACATAGAAACTGGGTCTTGAAAAAAACAAACAAAAACCTTTTTTTTTTTTTTTTTTTTTTTTTTTTTTTTTACTTAGGCTGGGGACATTTTTGTTGCCTACCTAGCATGCTTGAAGCCTTAGAGTCCATCTCTAGCACCACAGTTAATTAATTAATTGGGAAGTTATAATAATTGATTGCTTCAAGTAGCCAAAGGCACTCTGTGCTATTTATAAAGAATTGTGGTACAGAGGGACTTGTACTGTGGCATATTTAGAGGTTACATTGCTTTTGAAGATGTGGCCAGGCAGCAAACAGTCAGTTGCAGGAAATCATATGTCAGAAATGAAGCAGCTGCTATCAATCCAGAACAGCTGTGGGTGCCCTGTAGGGCAGATGCTTCCTGGCTTGAATGATTGTTCTGTGGAAACACCCCCACCTCCCTGACTGTCCAGACCCAGAAGAAGCCACTGCTGTCTGACAGTGTGGCTCAGCTGTTTTCAACAACTGCTCTGTGACACCCATAGTGAACCAGACAGACTGCATGATTTAGTGGCAGCCTCCCTTTAAAAGCACTTTGAATGGATTTCACAAGAACTGTGAAGGGTGAAGGCTGGATTTTTCTTTCCATTTTCCCAAAATAGGTGGTTAAGTTGTAATTTTCTCTCCTCCTCCTCCCCTTCCCTCTCTCCCTCCCTTTCTCCTTCCCTCCCTCCCTCTCTCCCTCCCTCCTTCCCTCCCTCCCCTCTCTCCTTTTTGATACAGGGTCTTACCTCATAGCCGATGTCTGGAACTTAGAATGTAGCCCTGGGTGGCTCTAAACTAACAGTAACCCTGCCTCAGTCCCCTGAGTAATGGGGTTACTAAGTAACTTTTCAAGGAGATAAAACTGTGAATTTTCTGAAGGGATAAAAAAAGTTGCCAGGTGCAATACAATCCCTGCACTCAGGTGGTGGAGAAAGGAAGATGGGGAGGTCAGCTTCTCTATAGAGAAGCAATGTTTAAAAAACAGAAATTCTATAAAGTATCCTGTGGCCTCACTAAGAGCCTTTAGTCCACACTCCAGGGGAGTCCATAACCCAACTCCCTTTAGCACATCAACCCCGCTGGTTCCTGCAGGCCTCCATGTAAAACCATGGTATCACATTCCAAGACCGTGCACCAGCATCTTCTGGTGCTCTCTTCTAGCAGTCTCTTTAAATATTGTTTAAAAGGTTGTCACACATCACAGAAAAATCCCCTGGTCTCCAGTTTTTAACCTCCTAAATACTTGACAGTCACAGCACATGGCTCTGCCCTGTTCATCACCTCAACAAAAGACTGAGGTGCACCCTGGGGACACAGCTGAGGGTGGGGAGAACAAGCACCCTGCTCTTATGGGACACAAGCAGAGAGGAGGCTGTCCTCTGTGAGTTAGATGTGAACATGGACATGGGGAGATCCCCAACAAGTCTGGTTTGCAGGATGGCATCAGAGAATCCTTTTTCTCAGGAAGTGGCATTTAAGGAGAGTCTAGACACCTGTGTGGGATTTCAGCGGGTAAAAGGCTGCTTGAATGTTAGAGGGCAGAGGATGAGCAATGGTCAGGGCTGTAATCTTCAGCAAGAGTGCTCATAGGAGGCTGGTGAAGGGGTGTGGGAGATAGAAAATCACAATCAGCCTGCAAGGTTCTGGACTCCAAGAATACCAGGGAACTATGAGGATGGTAAGAGGGAATGACAGAAGTTGGTGTTTCTAAAACTCGGTGCCTCTGACAGTAGCATTTGGTAAATGTTCACTGACCTTCTAAAGGAAGGTGTGTTAACATATGAGAAGGCAGAGTCCAGTTCTTGGCTTTTCCGCTTAATATTGGAAAGTCCCCTTGTTTGTGGTTCACCATGGGGGACCGGAAAATCTCTGCTCTGACTCCACAGGACCTGTCCAGAAGAATAAATTTGAGATAGGGGAAAGGGAAGGTGACCCAAGATAAATGGAAGCCACCCAGGGCAGTTTGGAGGGTCCGAGTAGTTCCAAGAATGGATTAAGAAGCGCTTCAAGGGCTGTGGAGATGGATCAGCAATTAAGAGCACTTGCTGCTCTTCCAGATTCTGAGTTTGGTTCCCAGCACCCAGCTATCCAAAGTTTCTTTGGGCACCTCAGGCACTTCATATGCAGACACACAGACACACACACACACACGCACACGCACACGCACACGCACACGCACACGCACACGCACACGCACACGCACACGCACACGCACATGAGAGGGGGGAGCGGGAGGGAGAGAGAGAATATTTTTAAAAGCATTTCAAGTGTTCCTGGCAAAGAGTGTTAAACAAGTGTGTCCCAAACATATCAGGAAACAGAGTCCTAGACAGGCTCTTCCAGTCGAGGCCAGTGGAGAAACATCAAAACTGTCATCTGCCCCCTGTGTCTGACAATACTCCGTACGTGCCTCCCACAGGTGAGGCACTCTGCCACTGAGACACATCCCTGGCTCTTTATTGTTTCTTGAGGCAGGGCTCACTAAGTTGTCCAGTCAGTTCTTGAACTCTCAATCCTCCTGCCTCAGCCTCTGGAACTACAGGTGTGAGCCACCAAGCCCAGCTAAGCTCAAGCATCTCTTGAGCTTCTATATACCTGGGCTTGAGGCTGATGCTGGGGACAGAGTAATGGATGAACAAAATGTATTTATCTCACAAATATATGTATATTTACATATCTATGCACAAAAATTAAATTTTAGTAATAAGGCCATTACTGGGTGTTACTGTTATTCTCATTTTATCCACAAGGAAACTGAGATCTTGAGAGGGTAGCTAAATGATCATGGACACACAGCTAAGAATTTCAAGCCAAGTATGTAGTACACATGGAACTTTAGCCCAACTGTGTGTCATCATGCAGCATGCAAGTACAATTTAAGAAAGGGTTTATTGGAGCTTCTTATCTTAGGTTTGGGGGTACAGGCAAATCATCCCAGAGGATGTGACATCATAAGAAACCCTGAGGATGAGAAGGATAGATCAGGTAAAGATCAGGACCAGAACCTATGAGGGGGTGTGTAGAAGAAGCCTGGAAATTTGTTTGTGCTATATAATTTCCTGGTGGCCTGGTGCAGGGATACCACCAACAATGATTTTAACAGCACATTTTCTTTCCCAGACCCTGTTGGCCAGGGCACTTTATGACAACCATCCGGATTGCTCTGATGAGCTGGCTTTCTCCAGAGGGGACATCCTAACCATTGTGGAGCAAAATGTGCCAGAAAGTGAAGGCTGGTGGAAGTGTCTGCTCCATGGGAGGCAAGGCCTGGCTCCAGCCAACCGCCTCCAAGTCCTCAAAGAGACCCCTGCAGACCGATCCTGTCCCCTGCTTCTGAGAGGCCTGGACACAGAGCTCACCAGCTCAGAGGCACTGTATCTCTGCCCAACACCCTCGGGTCCTGTGTATGAGCCGATGAGGAGCTGGGTGGAGGGGCCACTGCCAGCTACTGCCCAAGTCTACGAATTGCCTAAGTCACCTTCCAGTGCCAGGATTGTCTGTGAAAAGACTCTGAGCTTCCCCAAACAGGTGAGTGTGTCTCCAGGGAAAGCATATTAAGGGTATAGGAATACCCAGGGGCTTCAACACACTCCAGTCATTGCCATTTATCAGATCAGTGTGCAAAACAGGACCCCAGAGCCCTGTTGACCATGATTAGGCCTCATCCTATGTCACTCACTCTCAGCATCCCTGTGACTGCCCAGCTCACCAAGACTGAACCCTGTACCATCAGCTGAAGGCCCAGAAAGGTGTGTTCAGGAGCCCATAGACTATCCCCACATTACAGGGACCACTAGGGACAAGATGGGTTGTCAGTGATGGGTTAATTCACACTGTGTCAAAGGCAAAGCGTGACTCATCATGTTCAAGACACGCATCAGCCTGCACGCAGACAATTTCCTTCTAGAATCGTTGCAGAAATATACAAAAAGACAAAGAGAGATCAGGAAGGGGTGTGTGGTCACATTGGTGATTGGGAAAAGCCACAGGTCCTCAAGTGTTTGCATGGAGAAGGTTGTTTACAACATTTGTGAAAGGTTTTTCTCCCTACATTCACTTATCTATTTGGAAGCAGAGTATGCCTGGGCTACTGCATGTGTGTAGATCAGAGGACACTTTCAGGAGCTGGTTCTGTCCTTTCCTCCATGTGCAGGTCCCAGGGATCAACCACAGGTTCACAAGCTGGGTGGCCTGTGCGGTGATCTGCCTGTCGGTTCCCACCCCTCCCGCAACCCCTGCCCATGAAAACTGTCCTTTGCCCCTGTCATCAGGGCAAATGAAAAAGAAATGGAGTGTTTCTGTGTAGTTAGTTATTCTAAAAAGGAAGATGAGATTCCTCAACCAAAGATGAGGCAAAACAAAGACAACCAAAAACTCTGTGTGTGTGTATGCTCATGTATGCAGGTGCACATATGTGTCTGTGTGGTGTCTGTGTGTTTGTGTATGCAGGTGTGTGTGTGTGATCATGTATGCAGGTGCATATATGTATTGTGGTGTCTGTGTGTTTGTGTATGCAGGTGTATGTGTGTTTATGTATGCAGGTGCACATATGTGTATGTGTGTCTGTATATGTGTGTGTGTGTGTGTGTCTGCGTATGTATGTGTGTGTGTCAGAACCCCAGAGCACACTCACATCACTCAGCCCTTCCTCTACCGCCCCCCAACCACTTTTCACATTGCCCAGGAACAGAACAGGAATTCCTAAATTTTTTTTTAATACTTTGGATTCCCTAATGCCCTAAGCTGCCAGGCATCATGATGCACAGGCAATTGTCACGCACAGATGCTGGCTGCAGACACCATGTGGATGCTTCTGAGCCTCCAGCCACTGTCCACAGGGCCCTACCTGTCTTTTCTGGTAGTTATCCCAGGCTCCACTCAGCACCCTACTGCTGTCTGAACAGCTCACTCTGGAGGAACTTTGGCAGTGTTTCTTTAAGAATAAGCCATGAGGGGCAGTGACATGGTTTATTAGGTAAAGGCTCCTACCAAAAAGGAGCCCAATGACCTGAGTTCAATGCCCTGAACCCACATGATGAACGGAGAAGAAAACCTCCACAGGTTGGCCTCTAACCTCCACAAGCGCAATACTATAAACAAATTAAAATGTGGAAAAAAGTTAGGCCAGCCAGCTTCAATTTGAATTTCCTTCCATAATCACTTAAGTGTGTGTGGGGGGGGGGGGGGGAGAAAGGTAAAGATCTCTCTGATTCTCCTTGAAAGGAAAGCAGATGTGATGCCCACTGATGCTACAACCCCCTCCCTAATGCCAGCACAGGGCCAGGCTCCAGGGTCTGTCTGGAAACTGAGAGAGTGTGAGGAAAGCTGAATTCACCATTGCAACTTAGGCTGGTGCTGCATATGCAGGAAGGTCTCTCCTTGAAGCCTCAGCAGCATCCTTCCGGGAGGGCCCCTGTGGTGACCAAGAGAAACCACAGACTGAAGGGGAACAGGTCCTCTGGCCCTGAGCAGGTTCTCCAAGGGAACACAGAGAACACCTGGGGAATGTCCCTGCCTGTTCTCTTTCAGGTCCCCTCTTTGTCTATCCTAACTACATTCTGGCCCACCCTCTTCTCTTCCTCCTGATTCTCCTCCTCATCTTCACCCCTTTTCTTCTTCCTCTCCATCCTTCCTCTTCCTCCTCCGACTTCAGAGGCAGCTATTATCAGTCCTGGCTCTCAGGAGCTCTCTGGCATGCCCCCGTGGGTTAGGGAGACATCAGACTGATAACATCTAATGTCAGCCCCTAGCTGTACCCTTAGGAGACTCTAAACAACTTCCCCTACCCCAAAAAGGTAAGACTCAGACATTCCAAGAATAGTCAGCAATCAGTTACTAATGTTCTGGTCCGTAGGAAGGCAGGCACAGATGTCTTTTGAGCTCAGGACCATTTAGCCCTGCCTGAGTCTGAGGCTTCCCAGAAAATGTGTCTCAATTAGAAACAGTCACAGGTAGAATTGGGCAAGTCCAAACCCCATCCTTTCATGGGCCCCTTTATACAATGCTTGTCTCCCAGGATTCAAAGTGGTCCAGCATTCAAAACCAAGATGGCTGGAGCAGAGCACTCTGCTCAAGCTGTTGCGAGAGTTTCATCTCTGTCAGAATCGTGCATGTCTATCTAGCTAGAAGGAGCCTCTGAAGGCCTTTACCTTAGAATGGCCCTCTGTTCTACACAAGAAAGAATAGATTCTAGGAAGGTCAAACTTCCCATCCTGGTGAGCCTGATGGGAGCCCAGGGCAGAAACTGATGTTTTCAAGTCAGTCTGTGTCCATCTGTCCACCTTACTCTAAAGCAGAACCTTCATCCTCAGGGTCTCTGCTTTCTGTGTGGCCCTCTTTAGGCGACCCCATCTGAAGCTACTCTTTCTGTTTTAAGCATATATCTTCAGTTATCTAGAAACGTTTTTTTTTTTTTTTTTAATTACATTTTATTATGTTTGTGGAAGACGGTTCTCTCATTTCACCCAGTGAGTCCTGAGGATTATCTCAGGTCAGTAAACTTGGCAGCAAGCACCTCTACCCACTGAGCCATCTCGCTGGCCCTGAAGCTATTCTTTCCACTGAGTTTTTGCCTGTTTGTGCCTTCAGGTTCTGGAGGCAGAGCTCAGCTAGCTACTAGTATCCATAGGAACAAGATGGAAACAGCTCCCAGAAGCCCACAGGCCTTCCCTCTGTAGCCTCGCTCAGGAAACCACCCTCTGAGTCTTGTTTTGCTTTTCATTCCAACTTCCGTAATCTAATGTGGAAACCCCACTTAAAACACACACAGCATCACACATAGAACAGGCAGCCATTCTGAGAAGGGCCGCTGTGGTATTTCAAGTGTAAAGGGACAGATTTCCTGCTGATACTCACTTGGAATTACTTCCTTCTGCCTCTGTAAGTCTTTTGGAAACCACAGCACGCAGGCTGCTTCCTTAACTGATTCAATCTAGAACTTTATACTCTCAGAAAACACATTTTGAAGTGGCACACACAGGAAAGTCCCTGGGTGAACTGTAGGTGCTCCCACAGTCACATGACCCACAAAGTCATCCATTTACATAAAATAAGCCTGAAGTCCTGAGGAGCTGAGCAAGGAAGAGCTTAGGAAAAAAGGGGGAGTAGATTTAATTCAAACTGCAATTGAACCATTGGTGAGTTTGGTCCTGGGCCAATTGGCTTAAGGCTAAGGACAAAACCAGGGTTTGATTTTTCTTTTCTTTTCCTTCCTTCCTTCCTTCCTTCCTTCCTTCCTTCCTTCCTTCCTTCTTTCTTTCTTTCTTCCTTTTTTCTTTTCTTTTTTTTCAAAATAAGATCTCTCTATATAATCCTGACTGGCCTGGAACTCACTCTGTAGTGAGTGTAGGGTGGCTTCAAACTCACAAAGATCCTTCTGTCTCTGCCTCTTGAGTGCTGGGATTAAAGGTATGCACCACCATCTCCTGGATTGACTTTTCTAGTGTGTGTGTATGTGTGTGTGTGTGTGTGTGTGTGTGTGTGTGTGTGTGTGTGTGTGTAGGTTTTTAAGTGTGCACACATATGTATGGATGTGCATATACATGTAGAGGTCAGAGGTCAAGCTCAGGTTGTCCACCTATTTTTGTTTTGCTATGAAAACATAAACAGTGTGGTGGAGCATGTTATTAATTCAGCACTGAGCAGGCAGCTACTGGTAGACCCCTGTGGGCCCGAGGCTGGTCAACTAGGGCCAAATAGTGAAGTCCTTCTCAAAACAAAACAAGCAACCAGCCAAACAAACAGAAACACATCTTCCTTACATTTATTTGGGGGTACATGCTTGCCATGGCATGTGGGTGAAGATCAGCGCTCAACTAACTTGACTCAACTCTGTCCTGCTATGTGGGTCCTGGAGATTGAATTCAAATCATCAGTTTGGTGGTTAGCACCTTTACCCATAGAGTGAACCATCTCACCAGCCCACAAGCCTGCTTTAAAAAAAAAAAAAAGACAAGGTTTCTCACATGCTTGGAACTTGCCCACTTACTGGATAGTCTGTGAGCACCAGGGATCCCCACCTCTCCAGTGTTAGGATCACAAGTGGGTGCCACCATCCCAGCTCTTTTCACGAGGGTTCTGGGGATTGAACTTGGGTCTTTGTGTTTGCAAAGCAAGTACTTTACTGACTGAGCCACCTCCCCAGCCAGAGCTCAGAAGGTTTATGAACTGGGGATGATGGAGGTGTCTCACAAGCAGCTGCTAAAGTTTAATTTGAGGGAAAGGTGGGACTTCCATGGAGTACAACAGAGGTTGTGTTGGATAGCCCAAGGAGTCAGCACAAACCTGGGTTGCAAGGTCTATCCCTGGACACCACAAAGCAGAGGCAGGAAGAATGTCAGATTAAACCCTTTTATCCAAGCTTGTGAGGAGTCTGCACCTCTGTGTGGGTGACTGTGGTTTCCAGGTACCAGTGGGTGTTTTCTTTTTAGGACAGTACTTCAGGAAATCCTGATTCTGGGAGCCCAAGATTTTAACAGAATCATGTCCTATGAAGAAGAAAAGCAGTTTTCAAACAGAGAAGGGGACTAGTTTGACCCTCAACAGCTGCAGTGTATACTTGAAGAGACATGTGCTTTATCCTTGCTTGTGACCACAGCTGACGGACAGCCAGGAGAGTGTTTACATGCAATCCTGTCTCAGGCTGTGTGCCTTCATTCACCAAAACCAAACACAAGCCAGTGCTTAAGTGGTTTCAATCCAAGGCTGGGTCCTAGAGACAGTGATGAGTAAAGGGACCTGGCCTGGTTCTCAGAAGCTGCTCATCAGCCTGGGCTGCCCTCTGATTTCCACATTAAAATTCTGACACACACACACACACACCCAATGATCCAACTTGGAAAGCACCCTCCACAGAACCTCGCTACGTGGCCCATCCTCCTCTGGGTTTCGGTAACTTCACTTTTTCTTCACTGCTTTGTTTTAGTCCTTAGCCTGTGGCCTTGGTATGACAAGTCCTATCTTCTTTTTCTTTGCACCTTAGGTCCTGGCACCCAGCACCCTTTAGCCTATTAAAACAGAACAAGACCTGTAGCTCAGTTAGTTGAGTGCCTGGTACATGAAGTCCTGAGAAAGCCCTAGATTTGATCCCCAGCATTGTATCATAGTGGTGTAGCATGTTACATGCCTGTAATCCTAGCCCGTGGGATGTGGAGAAGGAAGATCAGGGATCTGAGATCATCCTTGGCTTCATAGGTTTTCAAGGCTGACCTCCAATCACGAGACAAGCTTGTCTCTACTGAAGGGCCCCCTCTGCACTCACATTCACCTGACATGCACACCAAGAATCTGTATTCTAACCCACTTCGCAGGGATGCAAACACTATGGCCCACCTTGTAAGGAAGACATGCCCATCACCATGGGACCTACCTATCAGTACTCCACTCTTTGTAGCCTCCAGCGGGTACTTTTGACATGTGACATAACATTGCCAGTTAGAAAGTTAATCCTCAGGAACTGTTCAATCAAGTTCTTAAAGCTTGAAAAAATATTATAATTTATACATAAATTTAAGATAGTGTATTGGGCTGCACTCATGTCTGTCTCTCAGCCTCAGGATGGACCCACCGGTGCTCTAGTGATGACAAACGTTCAGTGGTTGCCTCATTGTTTGGAAGATGACTCTAACCATGATCTTGGGTATCCTGACCCCATTCTTTACTCTTTTTTTCTCTTCAAGACCCTCTTTGTGCTTCCCAGACCTGCAAGAGCCTCGTTGCCAACTCTGCCTTCCCAGGTATATGATGTTCCTGTTCAGAGCCGGACCTCCTCCACGGTGAGCTTCACTCTGCAGCCCTGCCCCACCCTGATGCTTGACACCCAGTCTGAGATCCCAATGTCACTTGCCTGTGTGGCTTTCTTCATTCTGAAGAAGATGAGCTGTGGGTGTTTACTTGGGTGACTGTGGGGATGGTTCTGTGCCTGTACCCTCCATCTCACCCTTTCAGTGGAGAACGTGCCTTTTAAAGCATCAAGTCCAATGTCTCATTATTACACAGTCATTATATGGTAATTTAAGACCTAGGGTTGGGGTTGTGTTACAAGTGTTTGAGGACCTAAATCCAAATCCCAGAACCCACACAGAGCCAGATATAACACTGAGGCTCTCAGAATCATGTTTCTGTGGCAACATGGGAGGTAGAGACGGAGAATCCCCAGCCTGGCCAAAGTAGCAGTGACCAAGAGACGCTGCCTCAAGCAAGGCAGAAGGTGAGATGAGAACTGGTCCCAAGGTTGCCCATGCTTACACACGCATACACACACACACACACACAGAGAGAGAGAGAGAGAGAGAGAGAGAGAGAGAGAGAGAGAGAGAGAGAGAGAGAGAGAGAGAGAGGGAGGGAGGGAGGGAGGGAGAGGGAGAGGGAGAGGGAGAGAGAGGTGGGGGCCATTTGAGAGGAATGGACAACAGCTTTGGAACTCATGGAAAACAGAGCACCAGTCAGCATAAACATGGTGGGTGTGTCTTGAAGAGGCAGAGTCTTGGGGATACATTTCCTGAGGACCTCACACTGTTATTGAGCATACTCTGCTTACGGCCCTTTTTGTCATCCTTTCCCTTCATAATCTATGGGTTGTATGAAAACTCTAAAGGGGTTTCTAGCCCCTCACTGGGCAGTAGCACTGGTGCTTACAATAATAGTAATTCACTTTTCCAAGCATTGCTTCTGGAGCAAATTAATGATTCAACCACCACCCTTAGAAAGACTTTAGAGATATGTAGATCATTATTAAAAGTTAGGTTAAGATAGTTTTGTCAATGGATTTGATATAGAAAATTTTGGGGAGCAATTTAAAGTTTAGAAAGGCACACTTTTGATAGTTGAGGAAGGGATTCATTGAGGTCAGGGAACAGAACAAGGTGGCCTATTATTACTAGCTGGCATGTCGCTCTTGCTAAGATGGGTTAGTGACCAAAAGCAATGATTACTTCTTATATCCATTTCTTTTGTCCTCAGCTTCCTGGTATGATTTAATATTAAAAGAATTGATGAATGGGTGTGTAGTCTGAGGACTTCAAGCAGAAATGACTGTTTTTTATATATAAAAGTTTATATTTTTGATTAAGTTTTTTTATGAGATTACCTTTTGAGATGAATAACAAAATAATTGATCCTTTCTTTATAACTGCAAACAGCTGCCTGCCAGTACAAAAGCCTGCCAGACTGAAATATTCTTGGATTGCTTAGACTTTGTTAATCAGTTTTAGAAGAAGCATTGTCTTGATGATGAAGATCTTATAGTGGAAAATTAATACAAAGGAAAATGTTTGAGTACTTGTAGGCTCCTAAGAAACACATGTGACTTATGATCGTAATGTGATTTCTTCCTATGGAAAGACTTCAATTTGTTTTTGGAAATATGGAATTTGTGCTTGTAAAGTTGCATAGAAACCTTTTGTCTCAGGAGGTAGAAGAGAAAAACAGGAGAAGCAGGAGGAGAACGTCAGGAAGAGACAGAAGAAAGACTGGGAGAAGAAGAAAGTGACGGAGAAATAGACCAGAACAGAGAAAGAACAGCAGGAGTAGACAGGGAAAAAATAAAATGAAGAATTAAGCTTTGGCCCTCAGATAAGTCTCTTCTATGTGTATGCAGTTGTATTGACTCTATGCCTCTTCTTCAGCACCTGACCTACTGAGTGCAGGTTCCTCAGCAAGAGTGGGATGTGGGTGGGGGCAGAGAGTAAAAGATAGACAGAGAGGCAGAGTTTATTTTAGTTAAAAGAAAAAAAAAGAGGGGGGTGTTCAAGTTGGTGGTTGAACATAACCATCATAGTAAGGCATGTACACTTCCTCCCCTAAGAACTGTGACCACAAGCTCTGAAGTGTTCCAGGATTCTGTCCTTTATTGGAGAAAATACTCAACTTGTGGACTTTGTGTGGGAAATCCTTCAGAAAGAGAAATCAAAGTTTCCCTTCTTTGTGGTCTTTCCCTAGATGCCAGAGAAACAGCAGTTCTACGACATACCCAGCAGCTCCCAGAAGGCAGCGCTCCACTGGTCCACCAGCCAGGCAAGTGTGAGGATGGACAGAGTGGGGATGGGGAGCTAGGAGCATCATCTGGGGAAACGTTAGCTAGTTGTATTGGCATTTTCTGGAACTGTGATGAAATGCCTGAGAAAAACCACCTATGGAAAGGGAAGGTTCACGTCAGTTCACTGTTTCAGAGCTTATGATTGGTTGGTTAGTTGCCTTGGAGACTTTGGTGTGGTACAGAACATCTCAGTGAGAGCACACCGTGGAGGGAGATACTTGCTCTATGAAGGCTAGGGAACAAAGAAGAGACAGGGCTGGAATCCCAGTATTCTCTTCAATATGATGGTCCCGATGGCTCCACTTCCTTCTACTAGACTTGCCTCCCAAAGCTCTCATCAGCTTCTAACAGCAGCTCAGGCTAAGAACCAAGGCCTCAGCCTCAAGGAACATTCCAAATTCAAATTGTGGCAGTTGACCGAAAGGCAGGTGCAGGATCTTTGTAACCATCTCTACTTCACTGAAAGCAAAAATCCCTCCTTGCCCTGCTATCCAGAGTGGGCTGGAGAGATGGCCCTGTTGGTAAATGCTCACCTTGCAAGCATGAGGACCTGAGTTTGGATCCCTCGTACTCGAATCATTTTTAAGATTGAGCTGGAGAGTTGGCTAAGAGGATTGACTGTTCTTCCTGAGGTCTCAAGTTCCCAGCATCCACCTGGCTGCTTACAAACATCTGTAACTCCAGTCCCAGGAGATCTGATGCCCTCTTCTAGCTTTCATGAGCAGCAGACATGCACATGGTGCACATACCTGCAGGCCAAATACCCACATACACAAAATACTTTTTAAATGCTGACTATAAGTCAGTAGTCCCAAGCTGGGGAAGCAGATACAGCATGGCTAGAGCTGGTGGACCTGCATGTCCATTGAGTTTTAGGTTTAGTGAGAGACCCTGTCTCAAAATACAATGGGGAGAGTGAAAGATGAAGGTTCCCAGTGTACATTTCTGCCCCCTACACACATACACACACACACACACACACACACACACACACACACACACACAGAGAGAGAGAGAGAGAGAGAGAGAGAGAGAGAGAGAGAGAGAGAGAGAGAGAGAGAGAGAGAGAGAGGTGGTGGTTTGGTTAAGTTGGTTAACTTCCACACCCCCATGTCTCCATTCTTAGTGCAGTTATTCTGGAATATTCTGTGAGGTAATTTGTATAAACCACAGAGAAAATGTTCATCAGGTTCTAGAGAAGGACTTCTCGTGAGAGAACACATAGACATATTCTATTAAAGCATGCTTTTACCTTTATATTGAGGGACATTATTTGAGGTCCCTCATGAGAAGGGACTTATGTAATCCACATTTGTCAATGCATTTTATCAGATGTGTCCCACAGGCATGCTCCTGTTCAAGGATATGGTGTGGGGATATTTCCAAATATAATAAAAACAGTCAGAGATGTCAGAGGACAGAGCCACCTCCTCCTGTCTTATTTTTTTTCCCAGACAGAGTTTTCTGTGTAACAGTCCTGACTGTCCTGGAACTTGCTTTGAAGACCAGGCTGGATTTGAACTCACAGAGATTCTCTAGCCTCTGCTTCTCAAGTGCTGGGACTAACAGTGTGAGCCATGGCTTCTGCTGCCTGCTCTGTCTTTCTATGCCTGCCTTAAATACTTTCATTACTCAGTTAAGGCATGGCCCCACCACTGCCTGCCTGGGAGCCTGGAACTCCTTCTGTAAACTAGGATGACCTGGAACTCAGATTGGATTAAGGACATAGCTCATCACTCCTGGGATATACCCTGTGCTGGGATTAAAGGTGTGAGTTACCACTGTCTGATCCTCCTAGACTTACTGTGGGTAGATCCCTCTGGCATCTCCAGCCGTTTTTATTATATTTGAAAATATCCCCACAATATGGGATTATGGAGACCTCCCAATATTGTTACATTTCAGCAATGCCCTGAGTGATGTGCAGACGTTTGTTAGATGAAAGAGGAAAAGGCTAAAGAGGCCCTTAGGAGCAGAGGAAACAGTTGTCGTTAAACTTGGGGTATGAGTAAGTTTTCTGAACTAAAGAGAGAAAAGCAACTTGGGAAAGTGGATGCTGTATTAGTTCCTTTCTCTGTGATAGAGCATCCTGACCGAGATAACTTAGAAAGCAAAGCACTTAATTGGGACTATGGTTCCAGAGGTTAGAGTCCATGGTGACAGAGTAAAGGAGTGGCAGCAGGGACAGCTGAAGGCTCACATCTTGAAGCATAAGCAGAGGCAGAGAGAGCACAGCAGGTGGTGGGGGGCTTTTAAAGCAAAAGCCTGCTCTTGTGGCCCATCTCCTCCCACAGGCCCGCTAATCCTCTCAGGCAGCTCTGCTAACTGGAAACTAAACCTATGAGCCTGTGAAGGCCATTCTCATAAGATCACTACAGACAAACAGGCAGGAGTCCAGACAAAGACAGGCTATAGACAGAGAGAAGGTCCAAAAGGAGGTCAAGCCCGACTGTGAGAGACCTTAGATGACCAGAGCAGTGGGGGGGCATGGGAGGAGCCTGAGCAAGAGTGTAAGACCCTCCAAACGCTCTCTGATTGCTACTAATCTGCACAACTTCCTGTGGTTCTTTCCCAGGGACCGAGTGTTGTGCTGATGCCAACAACTGCCTTCAGACAAGATAGTGGCTGTAACACATTAGCCAGCCCTGAGAAATCAGAATGGATGAACGATGCTCCACGATTACTAGGAAAGGCTGATGTCAGAAACGTATCTCTGAGCAGTTTCACCAGAGAATCAGGGGCCACTGCTGTTCCAGGCTCCACTTCTGCTGTGCATATTGGAGCCATGACCCTCTCTCCACAGTTGGGAAGAACAGTGCAAAAGAAAGGCAGTCTTCCAGAAGAGCCTTCCTATGCTGTCCCAGCACCCAGGGACTCCCTTCCTTCTGATGGGGGTAGCAGCTACAGGGTTCCTCCTGGGTTTCTCATTTCCAGAGTGGAGCAACAGAATACCAAGCCCAACATTTATGACACCCCTAAAGCGATGCATAGTGTGTCTCGGGCTGGGAAGGAGCTGGAGAAATCCAAAGAGGTTCCAGAGAATATCCCCTGGGTCTCCAGACAGACAAATTCCCTGTCTCCTGACTCAGACCAATTATCCATTGCCAGCTCAGACAGCAGAGCTAGTACAGTGTCTTCATGCTCTTCCATATCCATGGACTCTCCCCCTGGCTCCTTGTCAGACGACTCAGCAAAGGAACTGTGGATGGACATGGACCTTGCCAAAGAGACAGCAGTGACCCTGCAGCACAAAGTAGCCAGTTCCACAGCAGGCCTGCTACTCTTTGTAAGCAGGACTTGGAGGTTCAGGGACGCCTTAGAGACCAACATTCATGCAATCCAAAGGGCTGCTGACCATGTCGAAGAATCCTTAAGAGAGTTTCTGGATTTTGCCCAAGAGGTTTGTGGGACTGCCGGCAATCTCACAGACAGCCAGCTTCAGGCTAGGATTAGAGATCAGCTCCAAATAATCTTGGGTTCCTATCAGACTCTGCTGGATGCCAAGGGGAGCCTGGACCGCTGCAATTGGTCCCTTGAAGTTCTCGTGACCGACAAAGTCCAAAACAGCCTGGATGACCTGGAGAGGTTTGTCATGGTGGCTCGGGTGGTTCCAGAGGATGTCAAGAGATTTACCTCCATTGTCATTGCCAATGGGAGGCTCCTTTTTAAACAGAACTGTGAGAAAGGAGAGAGGGAGTTGAAGTGGGAAAAATGCATCCAGCATCCCCAACGGGAAACTAAGTCACATCAAAAGAGCAGCCCCTTCAATAAACAACTGTCAAACGAATACTGCCTCGAGCCAGGAAAGAAAAACAGAGTGAATGTCTGTGGACAGGTGAGTTCAGGTGACAAACCATACACCTAGCAGCTTCATTTGTTTCCTGAAATTGTCACCACAGAGGGAGATGTGGGCATGTGGAAGTGTGCACCTGCGTGTGTGTGTGTGTGTGTGTGTGTGTGTGTGTGTGTGTGTGTGTGTGTGTGGCTGTTATTCCTCAAAGTCTCCCACAGGCCTAGAAGTGGCCAAGGAGGCTAGGCTGCCTGGCCAGTGGGACCTAGGGATCTGCCTTTCTCTGTTCCCCAGCACTGGAATGACAAGCTTGTATCACCATACCCAATCTTTTCCCATGGGTTTCAGTGGTTGAACCCAGCTCCTTAGACTTACAAAGCACCTCATTGATAGAACTACCTTTTAGGCCCTTTTTTGAGATGTGTGTGTGTAGGTGTGTGTAGATGTGTGGTGTTTGGTTCTGCTATTCTGCATCTACATTTTTATTGTTGTTGCTCTTGGGGATTTGTTTGCTTTTAAAATGGGGGTCTCACTATGTAGCCCTGACCTGGAACTTCTGCTCCTCTGCCCCTCCGCTCCTCTGCCTCCTGAAGGTTGGTTTTAAAGGCACACGCCATCATTACTGAAACCAATCTATTTTTGCTCTTTATTTTGAGAAAGGATTTCCCTAAGTTGCCTAAGCAGGCTTTGAACATGGGTCCCTCCTCCCTTAGCCTCCAGTCCTAGTTAGGGTTATTGCTATTGTCATAACAAAACAATGACCAAAAGCAAATTGGGGAGGAAAGAGTTTACTTGGCTGACACTTCCACATCATAGTCTATCACTGAAGGAAGTCAGGGCAGGAACCTGGCTGGAGGCAGGAGCTGATGAAGAGGCCATGAGGGATGCTGCTTATCGGCTTGTTTCTCGTGGCTTGCTCAACCTGCTTTCTTACAGATATCAGGACTCTATGCCCAGGGATGGCCCCACCCACAGTGGGCTGGGCCCTTCCACATTAATCTCTAGTTAAGAAAACACCCTACAGGCTTGCCTACAGCTCAATCTTATGGGGACATTTTCTCAACCGAGTCTCACTCATCCCCTGTGTGTCAGGTGATAGAAAACCGAGCGTCCAGCACAGCTCCTGTGAGGCTGAAATCACAGGCTTGTGCTATTAACTGCCAGATTTCTCCACATTTCTAGGTTGAGTCACTGTGGATGTGTTTCTCGGAGTCCGAGGAGAACACACATTCTTCCTGATGCTAGACTGAGTAAGCATGCTGCTCCAGGAACTCCGGGAAACACTTCTCTGGCTGACTGCCTTTGGGCCCCATAAGGAGACCCTTGAATTCAGGGGTTGCCAGACTGCAGAGGTCCAGCAAGCCACTGTGGTAGCAGAAAGGTGGCACTTCCCAGATTTTTCTGAAATGCCTGCCTGATAGAAGAGAGTTAACACATCTTAGAAAGCTGGCTGTTTTTAATTTCCTTTTTATCAGGTTACATTGGTAGGCAGAATCCAGCCTTTTGCTGCCAAAGCCAACAAATGCATCAGTAGGCAGAATCGTGAACAAATTTCACATTTAAAAGTAAATTTAAATGGGGTATGGCGGTGCACGCCTGTAATCTCTGTACTCAGTAAGCTGGGGAAGGGGCGATGAGTTCCAGGTCAATCTAGGCATAAAAACCACCAACCATAAAAACAAACAAAAAAGTGACCCTAAGCAGTCATAGTAATGTAAAAGCTATTCAAATTGGTAATTTGAAGATTTAATTTTTTCAGAAGCCACCTAACCTACAAGAGAAGGGAGAGCCCATCTTGGAACGAAGGCCAGATGAAAACAAAGGTTTCTGTGCCACGGTAAGCCCTCATGCTTCATGCTCCCCAGTGCTCTAATAGATGTGACTTGCCCTGGAGAGCTCTCCTTGGATATGAACCTTCAGAGTCACAGCCTAAACCCCGTGTTTGCAGCACCCACCCTGCCTTCTACTTTCCTTAGTAGTAGGAGGAACCCTGGGCAGCCGCATAGAGCATGAATGAGCCCCTAAGTATCAGAAAAGAATTCCAAATGTCCTTTAGGGTTGTCACCAGTGGCATCTACACAACAGTAAACAACACTGTCATGTCTTGTAATAGCTTCTTTCCTTCCCTCCTGTCTTTGTATTTGGAATTGAGTCTAGGGCTCTGTGCAAGGCAGGCAAGGTCTCTACCTCTGAGCTACACCCAGCCTGGAAACCGTTCATGCTTCTTTTTGACCCTTGACCAGTGTCCTTTAAACCAAGGATGTTATCACTCAGCTTTGGCTCTGTCCTGCTGAAGGCCATGCTGTTTTGTCCCATGTGAGGGGTGCCTTAGACTTAACTTAAAAGGGTGTCACCATTACCTGCTGGCCTTCCTACAACTCTCAGTTTCTGATATCTTGGGTCTGGGCAGAGGCCAAGAATCTGGTAAGTGATACTGATGGGCTGGTCCAGCACTGCACCTGATGATGCTCCTTCACACTAACAGATTCCTCATTTGCTCTGGGGGCAGGGATCTATGCATAGGAAACCCTGTTAAACATCCCAGGACCCCTGGCCACTTACTGCCTGCTTCATTAAGAAACAGTGATGGCTTCTTCCCCCATCCTTGGCCCAGACAAAGCATCAGTCTATTTTTAATTTGCCTACAGTTGATATTTCCAAGTTAAGATGCTCATGATGCAATGTCTGCCTTGCTGCTTCTACCCTCTGCCTGGAGACCAGGGGTCACCACTTAGTTCAGGCCAGCCTTGAACTGGCAACTTTCTTCCACAGAGAGCGGGAACACCCACCTCCTCCACTTCTTGAACATTTGAAAGTTGCAAATTTATTATTATCAATGTGTTCCCTAGGATGTGTTTCTGATGGTTTACAGAGCTGGTTGACTAAAAAGTATGCACGATTGCACTACGACCTATAAGACAAAGAATTCATACAGTTGCATGCCAAACAGTGCTTTGAAAACATTGGCATTCATTTGTTAGACAAGTGTCACAGCCAACTCTGAGTTTCCTTAACAAATATGCTGTTTCTTATAAGAGTTCTTGCAAATTGAGCCAAAACAGGAGAGGAATGACTTCTGCAACCTGCTGATGGTCCTAGCCCTTACCTATTTCTTCCTTCCTCTTCTCTAGAGTCCCAGCTCTCTTAGCTCTCCACTTCAGGGTCGGCAGGGCAGAGAGAAGAAAGTCCAGTTGTCGGAGCACTGTAGACTCTATTTCGGAGCACTCTTCAAAGCTATTGGTGTCTTTGGCAGCAGCCTCAGCAACAGCCAGCCCCCCGAGGTCTTCATCACCCAGAGCAAGCTGGTCATCACAGTCGGGCAGAAGCTGGTGGACACGCTGTGCAAGGAGACCCAAGAGAAGGATGAACGCAATGAGATCCTGCGTGGCAGCAGTCACCTGTGTGGACTGCTCAAGGACCTGGCGCTGGCCACCAAGAATGCAGTGATCAAGTACCCAAGCTCCAGTGCCCTGGGCTGCCTCCAGACAGAAGTGGTAAAACTAGAACAGCACACTCGCAAATTCAGAGACACACTGGAATGAAGCCTTACCTAACTCCTCCTCTGGAGGTCACTCCTGGCTAGCTTTCCACCCACAACGGTATCACTCTGTCCTGCGGAAAAGCCAATCAGGTGGGCTGAAACACCCACAGCCCTCAGAGGTGGTATTAGCAAATGGATAAGCATCGGAGGGCATTGGCTGACCACAAGGAGGTCAAGAAAGAGAGGCAGATGTCAAGTCAGGACCTGTGATATTGAATTCACTGTTCCAAGGTGTACAGTACCAGCAGCGGGAGAAGTACTGCAGAAGCCATGTCTCATGGTAGTCGTGCGCGCGTGTGCATGTGCGTGCGTGCGTGCGTGTGTGTGCGTGTGCGTGTGTGTGTGCATGTGCGTGTGCGTGCGTGTGTGTGTGTGTGTGTGTGTGTGTGTGTGTGTGTGGTTTACAATAATTCTACACTTATTTATTGGGCAATACCTAAGGTCAAGTTACGGGACCTGAAGCCACAGCAGGGTACTGGAGGCTCTGCCCTCAGAGTCGGTCTGACTCTGAAGACAGACAAAGGGACACAGAAATGTCTGCAGTCTGTCCACGGCTATGAGAAAAGGTCACAGGGGAAACAGGAGAAAGGAATTTATTTTCAAAGAATTGATTTCTGTTACATTCACTAGAAAACGTGGTGACCTGTAGGGATTGGTGGAGCCTGCCTTTAAGTCCAGCACTCTGGAAGCAGAGCAGGCAGACCTTAGTGAAGCCAGACAGATCTATAGTGAGTTCCAAGGCGAAGAGGGCTATATAGTGAGTCTGGTTTTTTTTTTTTTTAGACCCCTCCCCCCAAGAGGAATGATAGCTTTCCTTTTTTATCAGTTAGTTTTAGATTAATACTGAGTTGTATACAAATTGTGTGTGTGTGTGTGTGTGTTTCTAGAACTAAATCCGGGGTTTCACACATGCTAAGCATGTACTCTGCTACTAATATTGACCCCTAGCCCCCAAAGTGTATTTTGGCTGTTACCTCACTCCCAAAGTTATGTGTTCTGTTAGGATTCCCACTAATTTATTATGTTACAAATCCTGTATCAATCAATCCGACTGCCCAGTTAGATTAGGTTTATGATTCACTAGTCTCACGTCTATTGTATTATTTATCTATAATCATGGGTTTTAAAACATTTGCAAGGTCCTGAGAGATGGTTCATGAGGTAAAGATACCTACCACCAATCTTGATTACCTGAGTTCTATCCCAAGGACCCATATGGTGGAAGGAAGGAACTAACTTCTGATAATTGTCTTTAAATATCCACACATTACAAAAAAACCTAAACTGTAATTTTAAAAATTAAAACATATAAAGCACACTGGCAGTGGTCCTTTCTTTAGAGAGTTTCTGATCCACTTCACCCGAGTGCTAATACCAAAAACAAATATAGCATTTGTTGAAAATGTCTCCTCTTTGAATGCATCTTCAGGGATGTGTGCAAGGTTTTATACATCATTCTAGACTGGAAAGCAAAACCATTATTTGTGTGTCCCCCTGGGGGTGGGAGCAGGAAGACATGGCATGAGATGATACCCACAATTATTCACAGCTTTGGAAGTGTTACCAAGTGCCCCTCATGCAAACCACTTCCTTTTTTCTCCTAGCATCTCAGCTTTTTGACTTATGTTACCATGGTGATCATATCCTTCACTCGATGCAACTTAGTCACTATGGTTACCTTATCCTTCACTCCATGGGAAGGTGCATGTCTCTCATGTCACATGATACCTTCACATAGCATCTCTAGGCTGTGTCTCTTGCAGTGGTGCCAAGGACAACTTCTATCTTCTATGCATGTGGTAGGCACTTTTAAAATCGTGAGTGTAGGGACTGGAGAGATGGCTCAGTGGTTAGGAACACTTGCCACTCTCTCAGAAGACCCTGGTTTGGTTTCCAGCATCTACATGGTGGCTCACAACCAGCTATAACTCTAGTTCCAAGGGATCTGATGCCCTCCTCTGTCCTCCTCAGGCAGCAAGCATTAAAGTGGTGCAATGCATACATGCATATGCATATACATACAAACATACATCTATACATATTCATACATGCGAACACTCATACACATAGGATAACAATAAATCCAGTTTTATAATGTTGAATGTAGTGGCCAGAGAGCATTTTCTTCTCTTCCAGAGGACCTGAGTTCAGATCTTTTCACCTTCACTGGGCAGCTCACAAGTGCCTGTAAATACAGCTCCAAAAGATCTGATCAGAGCCCCTGAGAGCACACCCACAGCACACACATACACTTATACATAAACAAATAATAAATTCTTTGGTATTGCACGTAGAGCCATGTATACTGGTAAATGTCTGCAATCCCAACACTTGGAAGGTAGATAGGAAGATTGGAAGTTCAAGGCCAGCCTGGGCTACGTGAGGCCCTCAAGAGAACAAAACAGAAGTGGCGAAGCAGGGTGAATGGGAGTAGAGAGAAAGAGGGGAGACAGAGCAGTCTAAGACTCTGAGGTAAGCAAACAACAAGCCATTGTCTCTATCAGGCTCCTACTCAGTACCATGACCCTAAAACATGTGAGCCTTGGTCTCAGCCCAGGAGGGTCACACTCTGAACAACAGGCTCTCACCTGTTAGGATCCTGCTGTGAGTGGGGAAGTTGTGGCCACTCTGTCTTAGTAATGCAGGAAAATGTTGGGCTTTTAAGACAATCTGTAGCCATGTGGCCACATGGATGGCTGACTTAAGGGCCTCCAGTGGTGTCAGGAGCAGTTTCTGGGCCCCACATTCTGAGTTGACTTCTATGGTGGCAAAGTGGCTGCCTTGGATTATGTCCTTGATTTATGACCAGAGAAGGGACTTCATTTTACTTATACTACCATAAATCATGTATCTGCCAATGACAATCCTACACACACGCATGCACGCGTGCACACACAAACACACTCATACTCACATACACCCATACCCACTCCCACACATACTCTTTTCCCATTCCCACATTCACACTCCATTACACACACACACACACACACACACACACACACACACACACACACACACACTGACATCCATACATAGTCAAACCCACACTCCAATAACCCTAACTTCCGGCTATGTGTGGCACTGTGATGCATCTAAGGATTCCATCTGCCAGTTCTATGGATACAGAAAAAGAACCAAGATTCTGGGAGAAGAGGCTACGTGGGCGTCCTCAAGTAATCTTGTGGCCTATTAGTCACTGGGGACTTACAGAACCAGAGCTGTTGTACTCACAGCTGTGAATCATTTCTTTTACTTCTTTTTTCCACCTTTCTTCCTTCCTTTTAAGACAGGATTCCTCTGAGCAGCCCTGGCTGTCCTGGAACTTACTCTGTAGCCCAGGCTAGCCTCAAACTCCTAGATCTCCTCTTGTCTCTGCCTCCTGAATACTGAATTTAAGGTGTGTCACCAATGCCCAGTGCTGTGATTCATTTCTGTGACAGGGAAGAGACTCCAGGGGGTAGATGCTTGGGAATCAACAGCAAGCTACCAAGAGTCAAGACCATGCTTCATTCTTCAACCACAACTGTAGCAGCACACATGGCTGTTGCCAACCAGAAGGGGCTCATGAGAACCTCAGCCCCCAACACCTTGACTGCTGGCTGGTGACACAAATGTCCTATGCCTGGCACATTCCATATATCCAGGCTTCGAGGGAAAAACAGATAGTTAGCCCGAATCACACTGTATGTATAGTTTATGTACAGAAAGCCATGCTTAGCCATTCTGTGGATGGTGAAAAGGCTTTCCAATTCCAGGTTCCCATGTGCCAATCAAGAGCCATTCTTCAAGCTGACATGTAGTGGGATTCAGGTGTCAGCTGATAAGGTCAAAAGATTTATCCAAGGTCTTGGGCTCTTGAAGGTGGAATGGCCAGCCCCATTCAAGAGGGGTTGCTGAGATCTTAAAGAGGCCCATTTGTTCCTGCCTTCTAAAGAGACTACTAGATCAACGTCCATTGCTCGTCCATTCGATTGTTTAAATATATTCCTAAGTTATAGCCTGTTATCGTGAGTATTAATTTGTTTACCAATAAATATTTATCTTATATTAATATATTTTAAATAAAATTTACTGGCACATCTGGCGCCCAATGTGGGGCCGTGCCGTGCCCACCGACATGGCAGCTGGACATGCTACAAAGAGCTACATCTGCACAGAGCCAAAGCAACTGCACTCACTTTCACATCCCTAATTGGTCCACATCCCTCCAGCTCCAGGGGGTGATACAGAGCTGGGCTCAGGTGAAGGCTGGACACGAACAGGCCTGTATCAGAGCCAGGGAGATCTCAGCTTAGAAATGCCTTAACTCTTACAATAGACCCTAAGCACATCCCATGGAGCTGCATCTCTGACTGAGTCACCACCTTCACCTGACTTTCAGTAGCTGGGTGCAGGGGCAGAAAGTTTGCTGCAAGTTGAGTACAGATGGGGATGTGCACTTCAACTGTCTCAATTAAAAAATTATACCTATATCTATCCATCTAGATACATACATCTATAGGTATATCTGATATATATATTTCTATGAATTTGGTATCGGCCTAGTATAAACAGAAAGTGTAAATAACAGCTAGATGATAGATGACAGGTAGGTGATAGGTAGGTAGATAGATAGATAGATAGATAGATAGATAGATAGATAAAGATAGGTAGACAGACAGACAGACAGACAGACAGGTGATAGATGCATTGTTGACCAAAACCTGTCCTTCTCTCTGGAGAAAGAAACTATCTTTATCTTCCAAGGCTGTACAGTATTCTTGAGAAGATAATTCAGAACAAAATGCCACATGGTCTGCTCAGACATGCAGAAATGGGAGACACCCATTGGGAGTTGTCTTCCAGAGAATGCGGCTGGGATCAAGAGGACAGACAATCCTGCTTTGTTTACTCAGTCACATGACAGCATCTATTTGCACAGCTCCTTGGCCCAGCACTCTCCTAGTGCCTCACAAACTGAACATAGTGACAGCCTAGCTTGTGGCCCGGTGTTGCTTTTCAAATTTTTACATTTCTGAGTTGTGTTCAAACCAAGAACTGTTGTCAAGGGATGTGGGTCAGTTGGTAGAGTGTGTGGCTCAGTGTGCAGGAAGGAACCCCTGGGTTCCATCCCCAGCATCTCATAGACTGGCACACTTCTGTTATCCCTGCACCTATATGGAGAGGGGAAAGGTCAGAATTCCAAGGTCATTTTCAATTAAATATGGATTTTGAGGCTAGCCTGAGCTATGTGAGAGCCTGCAAAGTAAGCAAACAAAAAAAAAATCCTTGTCAACAAAGAGCATACACACTATGTACAAATCATGAAAAATACTGCTCTTGGCCACAAGTGTTTCCTCCCGCTTCTGCCCAGACAATGGCCATCATGGAGGTGAACCTCCCCAGACTGGCTTCAGAGGCTCCCACAAGAGCTTTAGAACCAAATGCACTTTGTCAGCTTTTGGCAACTTCTTGTTAAATAAAGTGTTTCTGATATCCAACATTCTGCACCATTTCCTCCACAAAAAGGAAAAGGAAATGGTGGGTGGTGGTGATAGCAACTTGGCCTCAATGAAGTTCAGTTCACTAGAAAGATGGAAGTGGTGAAGCCCACTTGAGAGATCTTCCAGGGTGACAAGCACTGGGGAGTCAAGTGTCCACTTTGCTGCAAATACATTCTTTTTCTGAGAGAGGATCTTACCGTAGAGCCCAGGCTTCAATACCACCATCTTCCCAAGTGCTAGGCTTGCAAGCATGGACCACTCCCCCACACAAATATAATTTATAAAACATCTTGTGGGGCCAGTGGGTAAGATGGGTCAGTGGATAAATGTGTTTACTGCCAGGCCTGAGCTCAGTTCACAGCATCCATATGGTGGAACGTTAAAACCATCTCCTGTATATTGTTCTCTAACCTCCATGCATGAGCATGAGTTGTACTCCACACACATACATGCTGGCAAAACATTCATATGCATAAAGTAAAAAAAAATAAAAACTTTTGGAAATCCTAATATATAGTTTTTGAGGCAGGATAAAATAGATTTTTATTCTTGTTGTTGTTTTGAAACAAGGCTTCTCTGTGTAGCTTTGGCTGTCCTAGAACTCACTCTGTAGATATAGCTGGCCTTAAACTCAGAGATCCACCTGCTTCTGCCTACCCAAGTGCTGGGATTAAAGGAGTGTGCCGCCACCACCTAGCTAGAAAGGAAAATTTAAAGGGACACAAGAAGAGGAATAAACCCTTACCTAGGTCAGTTTGCTTTTTCCACAGACTGAAAGAAACATAACATAACCAAATAAATCATGATTGCTTGCAGGCAGATCTCTGTGAGTTCAAGGCCAGCCAGGTGTACTTCCTGACTCAAGAAGAGAAGGAAGAAGAGGAGGGGGAGGAGGAAGAGGCAGCCAAGGGGGAAGAGGAGACGCAAACAAACAGAAACTTCAGGGGTGTTAAAAACAGTAAGTGTTGAGGATATGCTGAATTGGGTACAGCGCCTGCCTATCACACACACACAAAGCCTTGGGTGCCATCTCCAGCACTACATAAACTGGGCATCCCAGCACCAAAGAGATGGAGGCAGGAAGATCAGAAATTCAAGGTCACCCTTGGCTACATAGGGAGTACCACTTTTCTGCAAATTTCCACCACTAGACTATGCTTTCTTAAGGACAGAATGCTTTTGAGTCTTGGTTTTCTCTGTACCAGAACAATACTTTCATCCTTGAACCTGGACAACACCCCATGACAGGGAAAGAACAAATCAGCTCATTATTGTGTACTTAATCTGTGAATTTCGCTTGATTTCAGAACTTGGTAACAAGTTGCATCCTTTGAGTTAGGTAACTTGAGAAACCACAAAATCAGATGTATACCTACTATTAGACACCTAAGTGTGACCTGCCCCCGCATGAATCCTAATTGGTCTTAACAGAGCCAGATATTGGGGTAAATGCTTAAAGATCAGAGAAGCAGAGGAACACGTCACTAGAGAAACTTCTCACCACTACTGAATTTTCAGGCCAAAAGGGAAAGATCCTGTCTCCATCAATCCTCAGACTGAATGCCTTAGTCTTTAGCTGAAAGGGGGGAAGGTGAACCCCTGTCTCTTCCTGCCTTATATTCCTTTCTCTGTCCAGCCATATCACTTCCTGTCTCAACTTTCCTAGAGCTGAGATTAAAGGTGTGTATGTTTTTCAAGTACTGGGATCAAAGGCACAAGATCCCAAATGCTGGGATTAAAGGTGTGTGCCACCACTGCCTGACCTCAATGGCTAACTCTGGCTAGCTCTGCCCTCTGATCTTCAGGCAATCTTTGTTAGATTACAAACAAACATCACCACACACACACACACACACACACACACACACACACACACACACACACATCCACACATCTTGAAAAGCCCTCACCCAAGTCCTGTGTGGGGATTCAATAAAAGTTTCAGAAGTTTCGGAGATATCAGAGGGAATCTACTCAGTCTATGTGGGGAGTCAATAGAAGCTCCAGAAGTTCCAGAGAGTAACCACAATCAGTCTAGGAGAATCAGAAAGTGGAGATTCAAACCTTTAATCCCAGCACAGGGAGTATCCTGGGAGTGGTGACCTATGCCTTTAATCCCAACTGAGTCGAGGTCACTTTAGATTATAGAAGAAATTCCAGGCTCCCAATTAGGCAGTGGTGGGGCCATGCCTTAATTTACCAAAAGGGTATTTAAGACAGAATAGAAACACAGGAGGGGAAGCCAAGCCAAGGGAAGCAAGGCTGAGGAAACTGGAAGACAGCTGGGTAAGATCTGACTGTGGTGTTTATTCTCTCTAATTAACTTCTTCAGAGATCTATCCCTGAATCTCATTTATTCATGCAACAGTCCTGGGTGTTTAATATTGTCCCTTTCTATTCTGTGTATATTTATACATATGTACACCTGCTTTTATGACACAATGGAGAAGCATGATTTACCACTGAGATATATCCACAGTCCTTAAAAATAATTTTTTGAGACAAGGTCTAACTCTGTAGCCTAGGCTGATCCTAGTACACCACGACACATAGGTCTAGGCTAGCCTTGAACTCAACATAATTCTTAAGGCATCGTTCTGGGCCTACAAGCACCTAGGATGCTAGGAACAGTAGAGCCCCAGAGGTCAAAAGTGAGGACACCTTCCTGTAAGTGAGGGTGAAAGCGCAGGAGAAATAGTCTTTTGGGACTCCCTTCTCGGGACTCCCTGCTCACTTCACGCAGTGGGAACTTTGGACTGGCCACCTTGCAGGGCTGGAGCTGACGCAGAAATTAAGAAGCCCACACCTAGCCCAGGACTGCTCACTTATACATGCCTTTTGCCCCTGCCAAATAGATTGGGTTACCACTGTTCCTAACATGGCCACTCTGAATATATCCCTTCCTCTGCCTTTACTGTCACTAATTCTTTAACTGGCACAATGGGATGGACGGCTAAGCTTAGCTTGTTGGTGACACTGGGGTCCCAGATTTTGCCCTTAAAAATTTGAATACAATATTGAGGGATGGCTCTGAGGCTAAGAGTGTTTGCTGTTCTGTGAGTGGACACTGGCTTGTTCCCGGAACCCTGCCAGTTCACAACCATCCGCACCTTTAGTCCTGGAGAGATCCTAATACCCTCTTCTGGCCTCTACAGGCACCTGTACTCACGTGGTGCATATACACACATGCACACCCAAACATGTCTTTTTTGTTGTTTTTTGCGTCTACATGAAAGCTAGCTGAAGTGACAGATTCCGTCCATATCATCTTTAGTCTTACAACAAAACTGGCCTGGTCTGCAAAACGCTCAAGGTCCAGGGACGCAAGCCTCAGGGCCAGCACCACAGGTGTTCCCTAGCATTCCCGCCTCACCCAGCACGTCCCAGCTTCCGGGATCCTACAAAAGTCCCAGGACCCGCAAGGAATAAGAGACTGCCTACGGCCGGAAGTGGACGCATTCGCAAAGAAGCGCCAGAGCAAAGCCCTGAAGCCACGCCCAACTCTGGGCAACGTCCCCATAGCAACCGCTTCTGAGCAAGGTCTCCGCAGATCTCACGCAGCGGCCCCGCCCCCATTGCGGCGCGGAGTAGCGTCATCAAGAAGTGCCGGAAGTGGCTAAGTTTTCGGCGGAGACCCCGGAAGTGGCGGCCTCTTTTTTGCTGCGGATTCTGACTCCGGCCTTGCGATGGGTTGCGACGGAGGAACAATTCCCAAGAGGCACGAGCTGGTGAAGGGGCCGAAGAAAGTCGAGAAGGTCAGTGGGGATCACAGGATGCGGGGCTCGGAATAAAGTGTCCCTCGGCGCTTTAGGAGGGCTTACTATTCGCGGTCACTGGACAGTACGATTAGACTGGGATATCCCGTCAACAGACACCGTGTGGATGATATGTCAACATTAACCCTCAAAAGGACAGAAGCTGGAGAGCTAGTGAGCGGCCCAGACAGGACTGGGGCCATATGTGCAATTAGCAAACTTCGCATTAATAGATACTCATGTGTTGTTTTGTTTTTGAGACAGGCTTTCATTAGGTGGCCCTGGCTGGTTGAAAATCCTGCCTCTGCCTGCTGCGTGCTGGGATTAAAGGCGTGGACCACCACGCCTGATACTTTATGTATTTTTAAAATGGTTTTATTTAAGTTACTTATTTATGTGTGTACACGGGAGTGCGCTACCCAAGGAAGCCAGAAAGAGAAATCAGATCCCCCGGAGCTAGAGTTACAGGTTTTGTGAGCCATTAGACTTGACCTTAGAAACCAAACTCGAGTCCTTTGGAAAGAACAGTATAATGGCTTGATCAATGAGCCTGCCTCTCCAGCCTGAGCATTGTGTATATTAAAGAAGACTTCCCGGACCGTTTCTTTATTTTGTGACGTCAGACTCTTATTAGACGATTTCAGCACTGAGCACACGGAATTGGTGGCTCATCTGACGTTGAGCTCTTCATGGTGGAAACTGCACACCGTTTTTCTTCCAGAACTAGTACAGTTTCTGCCACAATGAATATTTTGAGTAAATGAGTGTACGGTCTCTAAATCTTACGAAACACCGAGTAAAGTGTATATTTCTGCACCAATGGCAAGGAAATCGAGTCCAGAAAAAATAAACACTACCAAAGTCATATAGTCTTAGTGCATTTAAAGCTAGTGCTTGTGATGGCTGTGTAAGGCATGGAAGGAACTTGATACAGTTCCCAGAACAGGGAGAGTCATGTTACTGTGGGATGAGAGGTGACTCTCATCCAGCGGGATACTTGAGACGCTGCCAGTAGCTTCCTGTCACATTCCTAAACACTCCGTTGGACCCTGTATGAATAGACTCTGCTTTTCCCTCTGTCCGCACCTGCCCCTCTTTAGATTTTTTCATTCTGTTCTAGGTAATGTAGGCCTTGTTCTATCATCCTGAACATTCTCCACATCATTACTTTTTCATTCAGTCCTTACTTGGGAAAAGGGGGCTGCTTGAGGCAAGGTTTTTCTGTTATTGGTTCTTCTTCCCCAGCCACCCAATTGCCTGGATTGCAGTGTGATCGGATTGGTCCTTTGCCTCATGTTGTCACTCAGTAGCAGCTGAGGCTCTTCCCTTGAAGTCACTCTCTAGCTCCTCTCTCCTCTGCTGCTTTATTACTTTTTTAATGATGCCTGTCAGTGTGATTATTGACTATGTATCTCTCTCGCATGTGAACTGAGGTCTTTGCATGTCTTAGCTCTGTAGCCTCTATGATGCTTCTGCGCATAATATCCACTGAGCATGTGTTGAAAGTGAGGATAGAGTACCCGCAGACCATGCCAGCATGCCGCATTCAATTGTGCGTGGAGTGTTCATCTTCTGTTGTCTCCGTGCCCAAGACTGATAAAGAGCAGGGTAAGGAAAGAGTTGGCACAAAACAAAAAAAACAAAAAACAAAACAAAACAAACAAACAAACAAACAAAAAACAAAGCAAACAACACACTGATCTCAGAAGAGTTAAAAAAAGAATGATCAGGAGGGTGGTTTTCATTAACCCCGTTTATCCAAGCATTTGTTAAATACTCTTATGTGTGCACTTTGGCCCTGAGGGCAAAGTGGAGACTAAAGTGAGCTATCCTTTCTAGAGCTTTCATTTCATATGTCTGTTATGAAGTAATAATAGGTATGGGGAGGCCTGCCCTGCCTTGACTCATAGCTCCTAAGTCCTGTGGAAGTATCACTTGTTCTAAATGAGATATGTGATGACTTTTTTTTTTTAATTTGAAATATAAGGTCTCACTATGTGGTTCTGATTGGGTCTGGAACTCTTTATGTAGATCAGGCTAGCCTCAAACTAATAGAAATCTACCTACCTCTGCCTCAAATGCTGGGATTAAAGTTATGTACCACCACACCCAGCTCATGGTGACTTAATGAACTCCTAATTAGGGACTAGACGTCAGAGTCAGAATGACAAAATCGTGCTTAGAAGCTTTACACTTGTTTTTCTTTTTAAATATATTTTAAAAGATTATTTTATGTGTATACACATGAGTTTATGTGTACCATGTGCAAGAACCCAAGGAAGCCAGAGAGGAAATTAGAATCCCTGGAACTGGAATTGTGACCTGCCTAACATGGTTAATAGGAACCAAAAGTAGGTCTTCTTCAAGAGCAGTAATGCTCTTAACCATGGAGCCATCTCTCCAGCCCTGAAACATGGCACTTCTATACCTCCTTCATATTCCAGGAAGAATGTGTGTTTTGTAAGGCGTTAATTTAACTGTAAAATACATTAGTGTTGATGTGTATGGCTGGAGCTAGATCAGATGTAGAGCACCTCTTTTTAGCATGAATCCTAATTGGTCTTAATAAAAACCTGGAGCCTGATATCAGAGTAAATGCTGGAAGATCATAGAGACAAAGGAGCCAGCTACTAGAGAGACTTCTTACCTCTACCTAATCCTCAGGCCAAAAAGACTAAGCTCCTGTCTCCTTTTACCTTATCTTTCTTTCTCTGCCCAGTTGTTTCACTTTCTCTCAACCTCCCTAGTGCTAGGATTAAAGGCATGCGACTCCCAAGTACTGGAATCAAAGGCATGAGATCCAAGTGCTGGAACTGGAGGTGTGTGCCACCACTGCCTGGCCTCTATGGCTAACTAGTGGCTGGCTTTGCCCTCTGATCTTTAGGCAAACTTTTTACCACATACAAGAAATATCACTACACCATTGGTGTGTGCAAAGTGGTCCACTTCCTCCACTCCCCTAATTCTGTTTTTTATAATGCATGTACACACAGTTTAAAGATGTGATATGAACTTGCTTTGTGTGTGTCGGATGTTGATGGGTCTTTATTTAACATTATTAATTTAAAACCTTTTAAAAGTTTGTGTGATAGACGACATGTGGTTAGAGAGCAGCTTTTGGAAGCTGGTTCTCTGTTCCTCTGTGGGCTCCAGGGATCAGATGAAACTTGGCTGTTGGTGGTGTTTGTCACCTCTGAGGCATCTCACTTACCCTAAAACTTTTTAAAGTCCCAACTTCAAATATCACTATTCATTTATTTATTTTAATTATTAACATACTTATTACCATGGAGATTGAACCTAGACTTTGTGTGTATTAGGCCAATGTCCTGCCACTGTCTGCATTTTCCACATCCCAGCCATGTACATGTTTTCTTTTTTGTAATTTTGGGGAGTTTTATGGGGTTTTTTTTTTTTTTTTTTTTTTTTTTTTGGTTTTTTGTTTGTTTGGTTGGTTGGTTTTGTTTTGTTTTGTTTTGTTTTTTTTAGGTTTCTCTGTGTAGCCTTGACTGTCCTGGAACTTGCTCTGTAGACCAGGCTGACCTCAAACTCAGAGGTTCACTGCTTCTGCCTCCCCAGTGCTGGGATTGAAGGCCTGCACCACCACCACCCAGCTCTCTCCTTATAATTTTTAAAATACATTTATTTATTTGGTTGGGAGCTGTGGCACATTTGTGGGGGTCAGGACAGTTTGCAAGAGTCAGTTCTCTCCTTTACTGTATGGATCTCAGGGACAGACTTCGGTCATCAGATATGTAAGCAAGTGCCAGTCCCTCTGAGCTATCTCTCTGGCTCCATTGTTTTCTTTTAGAAGCAACATCTTGTTGGGTTATCCAGGCTAGCCTCAAACTTTATCCTCCTGCCTCAGACTCTCACTACTGCTCTCGTGTGTGTGTGTGTGTGTGTGTGTGTGTGTGTGTGTGTGTGTGTGTGTGTGTGTGTGAGAGAGAGAGAGAGAGAGAGAGAGAGAGAGTGTGTGTGTGTGTGTGTGTGTGTGTGTGTGTGAGAGAGAGAGAGAGAGAGAGAGAGAGAGAGAGAGAGAGAGAGAGAGAGAGATTATCCTTAAAAATTAGAGACATCACAGTGTGTGTCTTGCTTTTTTGTTGCTGTGATAAAACACGATGACCAAGGCTACTTAACGAAGGGTTTATTTTGGCTTATGCTTCCTGAGGGGAGAGTCCATGGCAACCAGTGGTAGAACAGGAAGCTGATCAATCTCATTTTCATCTGCACACAGGAAACAGGAAGTGAACAAGAAGTGGGGTGTATAACTAGAATTATAAACCCTGCAAGCCAAACTTCAGGGCTGTGCTTCCTCCACAAGGCTACACTCGTCCAAGGTTTTATAACTCCTCAGACAGCACCATTAGGGCCCAAGTGTTTACACACATGAGCCTGTTGGGAACATGTCTCATTCAGACCACCACAGTGTGGCATTAGGTACATGTCCCAGGTGAAAAGAGCAGAAGGATTATGTGTGTGTTCTTTCTTAGGTTGACAAAGATGCTGAACTGGTGGCCCAGTGGAACTATTGTACTCTAAGTCAGGAAATTCTGAGGCGCCCAATTGTTGCCTGTGAACTTGGCAGGTATGGATTCTTTACTTAGTTGAGATGAATCTGTTTTGTTGATTTGAAGAGAAGCTGAAGTCTTGATTGATCACCTAGAGCTCACCTAAACAGATATGTGGGAAAGGTGACTCTGTATCTGGACATAGCCCTGCACCTTCCTCCTTGGTCGGGTTTATACTCTGGATCCACTAGTAACTGCTAAGATATAAACCTGAAGCCTGAGGCAGCCATGAGGACTGTAGAGAGCAGCAGGAATTTGGAGAACTAGAGAGGGCATAATCTGTCCAAAGGAGGATAGAGGTGGGAGCTGCTACTCAGTTCTAGCCAGTTCTTAACAACTGACGAATGAATGTAGTCCTGGTGCTTATAAATCTTCTGACCTTTATTTTTGAAGAACAAGGTGAAGTAAATACTTTCACACTGACTTTTTTTAAGTCTTAAAAGTCCTTGTTCAGGTGTGGTTGTGCCTGGCTGACTTCCATTTAAGTTGCTGCATTATGTGCTCTGCAGCAGTTGGGGTGGGTTACACCTGCCCTGTGTGCTCTGCAGCAGCTGAGGTTGGTTACACCTGCCCTGTGTGCTCTGCAGCAATTGGGGTGGGTTACACTAGCTTTAGCAGCACAGGGTGTTGTTAGCAAATGTGGGTGACTTTAGTTGTATTTAGTTCTTTCTCCCTGTTTGGTTATCTGAAGTCATTGCTGCTGTGTAAACTAGTCCTTACTGTTGTAGACTGTATAACAAAGATGCTGTCATCGAGTTTCTGTTGGACAAGTCTGCTGAAAAGGCTCTGGGGAAGGCAGCATCACACATTCGAAGCATCAAGGTAGGTCGGGGAGGTGGGTGAGCTCCCGGTGCCTCAGTGAGTGAGGTCATGGCAATGGGATTTGTGTGCTAGAGACTCTTCAGCAAGGGCTTAGTGGATGGAAGACAGCACTGTGCCTACCTGACAGTGCAAACCTGTCCCTGGAGCTCCACCCCTGGGACCACGGCGAAAGGAGGGAACCAACTCAGTGGGTTGGTCTCTGGCCTCCACTGAGGCCATGGAATACATGATACACTAATGTAAATACATAGGTAAACACAAAAAAACTTTTTTAAAAATTGGATTTGGGACTGGGGAGATTGATTACTGGGTAAAAAGCTTGACAGGCACGCATTAGACATGAGGTAAAGAGTAAGGTGTGGTGTGTACCTCTGATCTTAGTGCTGGGGGGTGAGGCCGGAGGCTCTCTGGGGCTCACTGGACAGCTAGTCGTACTGAATTCTCAAGCTCCAGGCTCACTTAGACTTTCTGAGAAAAGTTGGAGAGAGGTAGAAAAAGACTGCAGTGGCTCATGCTGGTAGGGTATGCTGAAGAGGTGGAGGCAGGAGGCTCACAGAGAAGACAATGACCTTGGCTTGGCTAGGCAAATACACATGAGCACGAGCATACACCACACACACCCCCACACACAAATAAACACGTAAAGATTGCATACCTAATGTTGAAATGGTCTCTTAGATTCATTCAGCTTTACAATTTTTAACATTCTTTCCTTTCTGGTGTTGCCAAAGTGATGGGTATTCCGTAGAAATTAGGCCTCCCAGGCCAGGGTGGCCGTGATGCTGACCTGCATAGCCTTGTGGGTCGGATACACTGGGTTCATTTCACATCAGCATTATTAATGCTTCTCCACAGAATGTGACAGAGCTCAGGCTTTCTGACAACCCTGCCTGGGAAGGGGATAAAGGAAACACCAAGGGTGACAAGCATGATGACCTCCAGCGAGCACGGTTCATCTGCCCTGTGGTGGGCCTGGAGATGAATGGTCGGCACAGGTGAGTGGGGACAGACAGCTGAGGTGACCTTGGTCTCCTTGGGATTGCTCTGTGTTGTCCTAGGGCTGGAGTAGAGCCTTGTGAGAAATAGTGCCCAGTCACAGTGGGCTCCTTGCCGGAAGCCAGCAGTGCCCTGCTCTGCTCACTCTGCACTATGGTCCTGCTCAGCCTCATGCCCTGTTCTGTGCTGTGGCTCTGCTCTGTGCTGTGGTTGAGTGTTGTATGCACACTAGTCTCCATGCTGGCTCAAGCTGCTCTCCCTTGGTCCCTCTCCAGGTTTTGCTTCCTTCGATGCTGCGGTTGTGTGTTTTCTGAACGCGCCTTGAAAGAGGTAAAAGCTGAAGTTTGCCACACGGTGAGTTCCCACCACACTCCATTTGTCCCTTCTTGGCAGTTGAGGGAACGACCTCAGTATCTTTCCCTCTGTCATTTAACTCCTAAGTTTTCTGTGACAGCCTCTAACAAGTTGCCCCCCTTCCATGGCTCCTCCCTGTTGCAGGGACAGATTCACACTTCACACGCTGGCCAGTCTTTTTTGGACCAGTCTGGAGGCCATCGTCCTCCTCTGCCTCACTTGCTCTTCAGATCCTTATTGCTGGTCCATCCTTATCACTGAGCACCTTGTTGCCCCTCTGTTCTCATCATCACACAAGTGTGTTGTCCCATGATCTCTAGGCCATGCCTTCAGTAAGTGATCACGTGAGAAGTGTCCCTGCAGACTGTCCTAGCCCATCTGAAGGAAAGTGTGATGACTTGGCCCTTACAGGTGGTACTGCCCCCAAGCCTGCCCTTCTTTGAGTTCCGCTGGTGCTAATTTGTGTGGCATGTAGTGTAATGTAGATCGAAGCCACACTTGACTGTATTCTGTGAGTGTAGGTGTGCTCAGGTCTGGCATGGATTGCGCCCTCTGTTGGTGGATTTTTGTGAGCAGTTGTCGAAGCTCCTGTCTAGCCCTTTACTGATGGGGTGTCCTAGAGGAAAAGATCCACCAAAGTCCTGCGCTCAGGGATCCCCCTCTTACCAGAGACTGAGTCACATGACCACACCTCATTTGAAGGAGCCTGGGAAAAGGAGTCTGGCTGGGTGTGTAGGATGACTGGCAAGTGCAGGCCATTCCTGCAAACTGCCCAGAGCAAAGAAGGCACAGCATCTGCAGTGCCATGTGTCGTGATGAGCCAAGGAGTGAAGCCACCAGGTCGAGAGCAGCAGACTGTCAGGTCTTAGGCCCTGACTGAAATTATAAATCACTCAGAAGGAAAGGGCTCTGGGACAGGAGGGCGGCTTGATCTCAGCACTGAGATTTGTCCTTCTGTCCCCACAAGTAGCTGTGACACCCTCATATTCCACACACACAGTAATACTAAAATAATTCAAACACTCAGAGGCTCCAACTCACTTTGGTCATACCGTGTAACATGGCGTGCACTTTGCCTCAGAGAACAACACCCGGTGAGGTGAGGTGAGGTGCTGTGGTTTGGTTGACCCACTAAGCAGAAAGCTAGCCAGAGTACCAGCTGTAGTCCTATTGTGTGCTTCGTATCTTGTAATAAGAAACACATTGCTATGTAAGAGCCAGTGGTAGCTTCCATTTTTTTTCAGAACAATAAGAAAATGTTTTCCTAAAGGAAGACTGCTCTTATCTTAGACATTGTTCTTAAAGCTGGCTGTGGGGTCCACCTTTAAGATCTCTTTCCTCTTCTCAGCTTCAGACCTTCCCTGGGGAGGGAGGACCTGACCATTTTTAACTCCAGTTCCCGGGGAGGCAAAGCATTCATGCACATAAAATAGTTGAGCATGTCAGTCTTTCTGCCACTGAGGACCCTGTTAGAGAAAGAATATATGTAAAAGGTTCCTGGTAACTTGCCACGTGAATTAACCTAACTTGAAAAACTAATTAGAAGTCAAGAATGGCCTCTCCATCTCTCTCCACATTCTGTGCAGAAGCTCCTGTGGTAGTGGCATTGGCTGGTGCCAATGTGGGCCGTCCTACATGGCAGGAAGAAGACCAAGACCACACAGACTTCAGAAGCTCTTTTTCACTGGGGAATTCATTTTACCACAGAAGGAGTCCCCTCATTGTTTTCGTAGAATTTTCTAGAGCAAAGTTGTGCTGCTCTTAGCCCACAGAGATAGCTCTAGAGAAGCATGATTTCCTTATGGGTGGGGCTTTGTTCTGTACAGTGCCTCTTACACAGGATCTGTAGGCCTCACTCAGACAAGGCCTGCCGCTGGGTACTCCACAGTGATTCTCACTCACCAGCCACAGCCCGTTATTTTTCCCTCATGGTCTCTTCCTGCCTATGGTCAGTAGTGGAGTCTGCCCACAAGCATGGTTCTGCATTCATTTCTGAATTAATTTGCATCCAGGAATTGAAACAGTGTCATTGACAACACGTGTCCCTTAGTGGTAAGGTTAACTGTTGAAGTGGCTTCCCTGTGGAAATTGCCAGTGTGGCTCTATGGGGACTTCGGCCTGCTGGAGGGCTTTGAGTCTATGCCGCCTCTCTAGACACGTCATCACCAGTGGGTCTGTTGATGGCTCAAGCCTGGCAAACAAAGCTGGCGATTGGATGAGCCAAGGCAGGTCTCCCAGGCCATAGACACATGTGTCTTGAGTATCGTGGCCTATGGAAAAAAACAGAAATTCAACTGCCCGTTTCCCCACCAGTTCAATCCTGGTACAAGCAAGTGGTGCACACCGCCTCAAGTGTGTCAGCTGGGAGAGCTCCTATGCACAGGGTTCAAAATCAGTAGCATCCCATAACTTTGTTGTCAGTATCTGAGGTTGGATTTTGAATTTATAATGAAGGGAATTTTATCTTTGGGCTACTGTTTGGGGAACATTCTAAATGGCAAGAGCCACTAAATAATGCTGCTGCACCGGGCATGGATGCTTCTGCTTGTAAATCACAAAACTTGGGAGGCTGAGGCAGGAGAATTGCCATGTGTTTGAGGATAGAGTCCGTAGCAGGCCAGTCTGGGCCTAATGAGCCCTGGGTCTAATTCCTATTTTAATTACTTAGACTTGTACTCAGCTTTATTCAGAAGGGGAGAGAGAGAGAGAGAGAGAGAGAGAGAGAGAGAGAGAGAGAGAGAGAGAGAGAGAGAGAGAGAGAGAGAGAGAAGGTCATGGAATCCGAATTTGAAAGCTGTGAAGAATGTGGCCACTCACATCTATAATCCTAGCACATGGGAGGTTGAGACAGGAAGATCATGAGTTAAGGCCAGCCTAGGCTACATAGCAAAACCCTGTCTCCAAAGAAAAAGATGAACAAGGGTCTGGTGCTATAGATGGTGGGGTGTGTGGGTGTGTGTGGGGGGGGGGAGATGCTGTTGTAGCTGACACTGTAGCTCCCTAGTGAATTGCAATGTCTACCTTAAAAAAATAAAAACAACAAATACTCCCCCCACATACACACAATTGTTCTAACCAGGCATGGTGGCATATATCTTTAGTCACAGGAGGTAGAGACATGCAGATCTCTGTGAGCTCCAGGCTAGCCTAGTCTACATAGTAAGAGTCATCCACCCCAGAAAACAACCCTGAGCTAAGCATTTGCCCAGTCTTCTGACCTGGCATTGTCAGGGCAACTGTATTTACTTATCTTTTAGCTACTTTGGCATCAGAGTTGACATTTTCCCACCCTGTAACTTGGTCAGTCTTTTAAATAGCTGGTGAATAAGCGGACCTGCCTTATTTTGCATGTCTGGTTTATGGTGCCCACGTGAGTGTTTAATGGGATGATGTCCCTGTGGTAGCTGTTACTGTGGTTAGGAAGCTGCAGTGAGCAAATGGCAGACGTCAAAAGGATGGCTATGTTGTGCTATACCCCCTTAGTCAGCCTGTGTGGCCTGCAACTTGTTCCCTCACATGAGTGCACCCCCAGCCTGCACACTTCTGTGGACTCTGCAAAGCACTGAGCAGATGTTCACTCATTAGCAATGTCCAGAGATGTAAAGATTCCCCCAAAGCAGTCTGCTTTCCTCAAGAAGCCATCTCAAAGTGAGCTGGAATAACAGGACTGGCCCTTACCCTCCAAGAACTCTACAGCCTATGCCCCAAGTGCCTGCCCCAGACTGCTTTGTCGTCAGCCAGCTCCCTCCTGACATTTCCTCACTGGGCCCATGATCTCCTTTCCCTCTGTGACTCAGACCTCTGGTACACCAGAGAGAGGGAGAGTCCCCTAGAGCAAACTTGTGTAGGAAGACTACTCGAGAGCCGCTTGGGTGCCCTGTGTCCTGTGTGACCCAGCCACGGTAGCACACATCTTGAATGCCAGCATTCCTCACGCAGAGGCAGGCTACTGCTTGATCCTTTACCTGTACACTTGTGACCATCTCTTTCCTCTGCTCTCCATTTAGTAGCTTGAATGTTTCCTTCCCAGATAGCATCTGATGTGGCACCCGGAGCATCTGAGGAGGAGACAAAATCAGGGTACACTGCAGAGTGCAGCTCCAACTGTAATGATGTAAGCTCTGCACTGTAGCCCAGGCTGTGTTGTACAGCAGTCCTCAGCATCCCAAGCACTGTGACTGACAGATGTGAGCACAATGCCAGGCTATTGTCCAGTAACCTTACCAAAGGAATGAAAAAAAGTACAGATTTTCCCAAACCTTTATGCCCAGGATTCTACTGGAGGAGACACAGAATGAGCTTATAATGTCCATGTTGGATGGGAACATGGCAAGAGTGTGTCCCTAACTCCACACCTCTAGAACTAAAGGCCACACCCGTTCTCCAAGTGGAAGGCCTTAGGAGATTCTGGCCCTGTACAAAGTCACAACAGGAAAGGATCAGCCCCCACCCAGCTTCTTCCCTGAGCGGCGCCCACACTGCAGAATTATCTTACCTTTCAGTCGGTTCAGGGTTATCCAGTAGTGCTGCTCTGGGCTGTGGATGTCTTTGGACCACTGGAGCATGTCTTTTGCACGGGAATCAGTCAGAATGAACCCTACAAACTTTCTTGTAAGTGCATAATAAGAGCTTCCTGAATAAACAGTTAGGTTATGGGGTGGTTTTTGTTTGAACCTTGTATTTAGAGATATATAGGTATTTTCTTCAGGGTTAGGCTCAGGGGTGCTTTGGCCTGTCTTAGGTTTGGTGTTTGGGGGTGAGATTACCCCAGGGGTGATGTTTTTACCCTTCCACTTGGTTCTGATGTAGTGGATGATTTCTTTGTTGGTTTTGATTGGGAATTCCTGTCCACAGAGATTTATGACATAGTGCCAGTCAAGTGTCGAGTGGACGAGGTCTCTCATGCAGTCAATCTCTGCCTTCAGCCTCTTGGGGCCATCAGGAGCCACCTTCTGTGTCTTTGATGCAATAAATATGTTTTCAAAACAGTTCACGAAGGTGTGCAAAGCACTCTTAAACTTCTTTGGGGCCTTTTCATCAATGTGGACACAGTAGACATTCTGAGGTGCGTAAATTGCTCTGAGAAGCCGCACAAACATGGCCAGTTCCTTATGAACACTTATAATATATGCTAAAGAGAAATTCTTCTCTTCTGCAGACAGGGTTCTGGTTATGAAATGGAGCCCCTGGGCCATCCTGGAACAGTTTCCAAGTGTGCGCAAATGAGCGAGGATTTCAGAATTGTGTGGAGGTTTGCAGAATTGTGCAATTTGGGGGGCTGCCTTTTTCCCTTCAAATAAAGCTGAGCACAGTTCATCTGGATAGAAGCCACATTCCACCACGGCTGGGTGGGTGGGCTCCACCTCAGCCTCCTCAGGATCGGGGTTCCGTAAGTAAAGGAAGATGAAGGTGCAGATCACTCCACATGCCACAAGTCCAGTCTTTGTGGAGCGGAGCTGGCTCATGCTGTGAGCTCTCAGTACCTTCTCCCCACCATACCTTGAAGTAGTTTTGTTTCAGTTTCCTAAAAGAACAAAAGAGAGTTGGGTAACCTGCCCCCCCACCTCTCCAGAAGCACATCAAGTGTATTGTTGGGGCTGTGGGTGCAGTGGTAGGGTATCTGCCCGACATGCATGAGGCCCTGAGTCCCATCCCCAGCACCCCATGAACCAGGGGTGGTGTTGCATGTTTGTTATCTCTGCACTGGGGACAGGAAGAACAGAAGAAGTTCAAAGTCATCCTTGGCTACATAGCTAGTTCAAATGATCAGTGGATGGCCTAGGTAGGTAGATGGACAGATGAGGAAATGCCATTGGAACAGATCTTGATTTATTGGGTTTTTTCTTTCTGTCTTTTAGAGCGATTTGCTATGTTGTCCAAGCTGACTTTGAACTCGGGGAATTAAGCAGTCTATCTCAGGCTCCCAAGTCTCCAACCTGCAGGTGCATGCAGCACACCTGGGTGCACTCTAACTTTTTTTTATGGGTGTGCCCTCTGAATCTGCCATGGCATTGAGGCAACTTTCACCTCTGAGTTTCCTTATGCCCCAGAACCCATCTCTCTTTCTTGTCTTGTAACAGCTGATTATGTGTTTCTCTGTCCCTGGATTCTGTAATGTGCTAGTGGGATTGATTATACAGGGATTGTTGGTAGGGGTGGCTTTTCCTAGTAACGATTCTGAGAGTCGGCCTCTTCACCCCAGTTCTTGTCAGTCCTTTCTCATTGCTGATGATTCCTCATCGCATTGCTAGGCACAATTTATTTGTTGCTGTTGATAAACTCATGTCATTTTCAACTTCTCATTATTACAAAGATACTTTGCAATAAGAAGCGCTGTGCATGAGTCTTTGTGTAGACAGGTGTTTCTGTCTGTTTTTAAGTGATTTGGGATAGTGAAATGGCTGTCTCACATGTTGGGTGTATAGCTTCACTCTGGGCTTCTCCAGATCAGTACAGCAGCAGGTAGGAGAATTGGCTACACTAGTGTTGTGAGCACTCCATTTCTATGGTAACCATCCTAATTGGCTTGCAAGGGGCAATTCCCTTTGGTTTCACTGTGTGTCCCTGATGACTGTCACTGCTCAGCACACACTCATGAGTTATTTTCCTGTATTTGCTCCTTTCCCCATTGCATTGAGTGAATATTTTCATAAAGGATTTGAACAACAAACTAAGTTTGTGGTTACAAAGGTAAGCCTGTTGAAATGAGCTGATGCATTGTTTCTAGGGATTGAAATCACAATGGGTGATGATGTCTCTTGATGCCAGTGTGGTGACCTGTCTGGAACCGCAGTAGGCGTGTGAGCATCTGTGGCCGCAGCAGACAGTGCCGAGAGTGCATTAATGGAGGACTGCTGCATACTGTGCTTATCCTGCATTTAGAGAGGAAAGCTGACCTGGCAAGATGTCGACTATGCTGTCAGGAGGGCTTGCTGTTTGTGAATCTTGGTTCTTGGCATGCCACAAAAGTCACACTTTGGTGGCAAATGGATTTGTGCAGCTCTTTTCCTTAGATGTGACTTGAGGACAGGGCAGCTTTGGGCTACCACAGGGGCTCTTATTTCACAGCCTTGACAGCTCTGTCTGTCATGGGCATTTTAAATACACATTGGTTTTCATTTCATTGTAGTTTCTTTACCACCTAACATGCTTTGAAGTACAAAGCAGCTGCTGCCCTGAGAACTGGGTCACAGATTCAGTCAACATCTTGTTGATTGCCACAAGCATCACATCTTAGGGGCTCCTTTTAGCAAGAGTTTATAAAGCATTCAAGACCTACATCATTTCATGTCTGGTTCCCAAAGTAAACAGCCCTGCCCCCAGCATAGAGACCCACCAGGAAGGAGACCTGCTGAAGGAGACGCAGGGTCAGCCTCTCACAATATTTAGGACCCTTTGTGTGTCCTTTAGGCTTTTCCTTACTTTACTTACAGTTTGCTTTGGGTTTTCCTAGTCATAGTCTCAGCATGTAGCCCTGGCTGTTCTGGAACTCAACTGTGTAGACCAAGCTGGCCTTGAACTCCAGGGATCTGTGCTGGTATTAAGAGCTTGTCAGCACACCCAGCTAAAGTTTAGGAATTTTGAACAAGGCACACAATGCATCATGGCTTGATGTGCCCTCCTGGTGTGGTAGCTTTTGCCAAGAAGGCAGCTCAGGGACTGCTTAGTTTTCTGCTGCATTGACAAGTGTGCCCCCATAAACCTCCTGCTGTTCAAAGCCCTAGGGACTGCTGTTACAGCCATCTATATAATTAAAGACAAGCCCCTGGGTAGCCCAGGGTCCTTCAGTGTGCCCCTGGTCTAAGTGGCTTTCTGCCTTTTGTACGTGGAGAAGGGACAGCAAGCTAGGTTTTCTTACCACCTTTCCTCATGTCCTTAGCCTGCCAACACTGGGGTCTGACTGCATCACTCACAAATGCCACTGCCCAGCCAGCCACTGTTTGAGCACAAGCCCTCTACTGTTTCTATTTAGGACTTTGTTACATACTATTTGATGAGCAGCGTTTGGAGCGTTTCCTCAAGCTCTACTTTGAAGCCCAGCTCACTGTTTCCTATCTCACACTGAGAGCCTAGGTGCTCCACCCAAAAGCTGAGGCTGCCAGGCTAACCTCCTGACGGGTCTGCAAAACCTCCTGAGCCCAGTGTCTGTCTCTTCTCCTTCCTTCTCAAGTCCCCGTGGCCACAGCAGGGCAGGTCCTCTTTCTGTCATCTTTGTCATTCCTGGGCTCAAGACAGTGTCCACAGCACCCTGCACGTCAGAGTATAAACTGTTAGTCACATTCTATTAGCTGGGCTGATTGGAACCACAGGCTTTCCAACTGTCCAATAAGATGGGTGTCTGGTTTGCAGTGTGACCAAGCCTAAGCCCTGTGACTGGTTTAGCCATGTGTCTGCACAGATGTGCTCCTGTCAGGGGTCAGCTCAGAACAAGTACAGTCACAAATAAGAAACTGAGGCTTTGGCCATTGCTTCCAGGCTGACTTAACTAAGTTGAGGTTAATATATGGTGGCTTTTTAACACCTGTGAAATGTCATCTGCCGCTTGCTGTAGAAATAGTCCACTGTGATTTTCTTTGGCTTACAACCAGAAATCATGGGACTAATTTTGATGGGAAAATAATGCCTGCCTGCCTGCCTGCCTGCCATCCATCACTGATACTGTGTTTACAGTCACAGACAGCTGAGAAAGCCCTGCTTCCTTCACAACCTACACCTGCTTCACCATCCCCTCCCCACGCTCTTAGGACACACTCACCAGGTGTAGTCCCTGTTCCCTGATGGAACCTGGGCAGGTGCTGGCCCAGCCGCCTCTCCGCTGACTGACTCCAGTGGCTGTGGCTTCTGCTTCTCAGAGTTACCTGGCAGGCTGGGCTGCCTTTGCATCCCTGGGGACCTGTATTCTTGTTGATTCTGACACGTTGGTAGAAAAGATAACTGCTGTATTTGATCCCTGGGAAATTTTCAAGATTGAACATCAGCCAGGAAAGAAAGGGGGGGGGGGGGAATTCAAGGTGCTGACAGAGCCACAGCCCAGGGGAAGAGGGCACAGCCTCAGAACTCTGAAAGTAGTGGTCCTCTCACCTTGGGATCACACTCTGTGTTGGGTGGAGATCATTCCACCCTCAAACTTGGAAAACTGCTAGCTGGGCTGATGTTTTATAAGATTGGAACACAGTGCTAAAATGCTCTTCAGAGTCAGGCGTGGTAGCACACGATTTAATCTCAGCATTCTGCACTTGGGAACCTGAGGCAGGTGGATCTCTGAGTTCCCAGTTAACCTAGTCTACAGAGTCAGCTCCAGGCCAGCCTAGGCTTGTAGTGAGACCCTATCTCAAAAACAAAACAAAATACTCTCTTTAAAACAGAAGGCTCTTTCTGACACTTGTCTGTATTCAGGTTTACTCTGATCTAGTTTTTCACATTCATTAACTTATTACTGCATGTGCATGTGTGTGGGCACCCATGTGCCACTGAGTATGAGTGGAAGGCAGAGGTCAGTTCTTCCAACAGGTGGGTTCCAGGGATTATGCTCAGGCCATGAGGCGTGGTAGCAACGTCCTTACCTGCTGAGCCACCTCACTGACCTGACACAGCAGTTTTCAGGAGAGAAGTGGAGGGGACTGGGTCATCACACATCATGTATGCCTGGGGATGTGGCTCAGTGGCACAGTGCACATCTATCTTGCATTAGATGTGAGTTTCCACCAAGCCATGGAACAGAACACAGACAGGAAAAGTGCAGCATGCAAGATTTGTCCCCTCCTGTGTTTCTAGTTCCTAAGGTAGATGGCAGAGTGGGTGGGTGGGTGGACGGTGTCTTCACTTGCTGATGGAGCGACCCTGAGACACACTGTGTTTTGTGGAACAGCCATTACAATGCTATAGACCAAGGTCTTAGTGGGGTAGCTAGCAGAGTGTCTGTGAACTTCAGGCCTAGCCCCCATCCAGCCTTTGAGGGAGGAGAGCAGTACATCTTATGCCTGTGTGGAGGTCTCGGATTCCATGTTTCGGTTCTGCTTCTGAAGCTACAACCTTGAACAAGCAGCCAGATGTGGTGCACATGACTTAATGGTAGAGGCTAGCCCGGGCTACAAATGAAACCTTGTCTCGAGCGTTAAGAAGATCTGAGCATGGTAGTTCTTGCCTTATCATTCTAGCACTTGGAAGACTGAGGCAGGAGAATTTCCATGAGTTTCAGGCCAGTTTAAATTGTGTAGTTCTCAACTAACCTGGCCTAGAGTGAGAGCCTGTCTCAGAATGGAAGAAAGGAGAAAAGGGTGTTAACATATGGGCCAGTTCCTACGAGCCATCTCTGCCTGTGCATCAGCCCTGCCCTTCCTTCCCTCCAAAGCTGTCCCTAGACTTTCCTCCACAGAGAAGAGATGGCTGCTGCCATGACTGACACCTTCCTCCATGTGTCTTACTTGCCCCTCAGGATGAATCTCTCCCCCATATAACAAGGTCAGGTGTAAGGACATCCTCTCAAGACCAGACCGGTCATGTGGAGGAGACCTATGAATCTTGAGAGACGGTCCTACATAGTTAAGGTCCTGGGTGTTAGTGGGTCTTTGAGTCTGGTAAAGGGACAGTGTTTCATTCTCTTTGTTTTTGCTTCGGAGGCAGGTTTTACTATGTTTACATTGGCCTGAACTCTGGCTCAAACTGGCCATGAACTCATGACATTTCTGCCTCATTCTCCTCAGTGTTGGATTATAGGCTTAAAATAACTTTTTTGAGAAAAAGGTTTATTACTTATGCATATGTGTGTGCCTGCATGAGTTTATGTGTACATGCAGATGCCCACGGGGTCAGAAGAGAATGTCAGATTCCCTGGAATTTGGAGTTACAGGTGCTGAGCCACCATATGGGTGCTAGGAACTGAACCTGGGTCTTTAGCTAGAGCAGTAAGCACCCTTAACTACTGAGCCATTTCTCCAGCCCCAAATTCCTAACAGTTGGTGACTTATTTAGCTATCAAAATATATCAGTGCTCTTTCTCTGTGTGTGTGTGTGCGCGCGCACGTGCACAAGCAGAATCAGGTGTCACAGCCATAATTCTGTCCAAAGGATGTTGCTGCCAGCACCATAGAAGAAAGAGCAGGGTACCAGGATAAGCAAGGGAAGTCACCCTGAGCTCCAGGAGGATAGCCACACATTTGAGGGCAAGCCTTGTCTACACAGAACATTCAAGGCTAGCCAGAGCTACTTAGTGAGACCCTGTTTTAAGGGAGAAAAATTAAATGGGTTTTAAGGCTCAGCCCCTTCCGTTTCTCCACACACACCCTTAGTGGTCAGGAGAGCTGATACTCACTCCAGGTGGATCCTGGCATCTGTTGCTGGCCAGGGTACTAAACGACTCGAGCTGTTATGTTAACTTGACACGAGCCTAGACTCACCTGAGGAGAGGAGATCTCAGTGAAGAAGATGCCTTTGTTTGTAAGAGTGGTCCGTGAGCAAGCCTGTGGGGCATGTTCTTGCTTGGTGATTGCTATGGAAAGGCCCAGTTCACTGGGGTCGTGTCCCCCTGGGCAGGTGGTCCTGGATGATAGAAGAAAACAGGCCTCAGTTCCTGCCTGCAGGGTGCCGCCCTACCTTTCCTCCGTGGTGGAGTGTGACCTGAACCTTGTGTGCAGAAATAACCCCTCTTGTCACAAACTGCTTTTGGACATGCTGTTTATCACAGCAATAGAAACCCTAACGCCTGTCAGTCTCAGCCCTTGACTGTAAACTCCATCCTCACAAGATTCCAGTTCAGTCTTTTTTTGCTTGACGAGCTTTTGCCAAGCTTTTCAGTTGTGAAGTACATTGGTGACCTTTCCTCTGGTGTTAGAAATAAGAAACAAGGAGGCCAAGGTGCCTCTGGAAAGAAACTGCAGCTGAGATCCCAGCAGGCAGGCGTGGTCCTGCTCTAAAGGTCCAAGTCCCACACTCTGAGCTGCCCTCAGAGGGTGCACCACCACTCCCTCAGGCCTTCCTTCCCACCTCACTCAATTCCAGAAAGATCCCTTTCCATTCCTTTCCAAGGAAAAACTCCCTCCCTTCCCCACGGAGGGATTCTATACTCAAGTATCCTCTGGCCCAGGACTTCCCATAGGACCTCCTCAGTTCTCTGCCTCCCTCCCTCAGGCCATTCCTCTGGAGGGTGCTAAGCTCAGGGCTCTGTGAGTCAAAGCAAATGTCATCAATCAGCAGCAGTCCTCAGGGAAACCCTGTAAAAGGAGCAGACCCCGACTTGAAAAGTAGATTGGAGTAAGCCACTCCTGAGCCCTGGGGGAGTGCAGGAGACTACGGCTGTCCTGTGTGCTGGGAAGTGCCAGAGACCTTAGATGGTATTAAAGGAGAAGACTCTGTTTATCAGCTTTTTTACAGAAGGTAGTAGTGGCAGCCAGAATGTCTTCAGACTGGGTGTCTCCAGGAATCCTGCCCTGGGTTATACTCCACTCCTAAGGAGGGCTGAGGGACAGAAAGGTGGAGCCTAATCAGGGGCACCCGGAGACTGGAGCAGAAACCTCAGCCCACGCAGGAGAGCCTTCTCTCTGTTGCTGCCCCTCTTCTGTGCTCAGTGCCAGGACCTCACTCACAATACACCGATGTGTGGTGGACCTCACTCACAATACACCGATGTGTGGTGGACCTCACTCACAATACACCGAGGTGTGGTGGACCTCACTCACAATACACCGAGGTGTGGTGCAGGCGGCCTCTCTGAGGAGGTAACTTGTTTGGTTCCAGTTCTCTGAGTGTAGGCACGTGTGTGACTGGCAGAGCTCAGCACGGACACTAACAAGGACACCATTGGGATACGGCTCAGTCTTATTCTGCCAAGATGTGTCTAGAGCCAACGTCTGTAGACTTTTCTGGAAAGACTATCGCAAGTTAACAGATACTTGTACTCTCAGCTAGGGCCATAGCATGCTATTGGTACACAGCACTGAGGTAGGGGAAGGGTACGTGGGCTCCCACACAGTGACAGCCACACCCAGCAATACAGTGCAACAACCTCACGTGGACCATTGTGTACAAAGTCTGGTACCATGAGCCACCCTATAGTTACCTATTGTTGGAACCCTCCAGAGCGGGGCTACCATGCCGTGTTGCTCTGGGCATATGGACCTCTTGGGCCACGACTGAGAGCAGCTGGTCTGAGACAGGCAGAGATGCAGCCAGAGCCTAGCAAGGGCTGGCAGCCAGCGCTGAGTGAAGAGCAGGGCCTTCTACACCTCCCCTCCTGTGGTAACTGACTTTCCTTTTTGCCCTCCAGTGTGGGGCTGCCTTCCAGGAGGATGACATCATTGTGCTCAATGGCACCAAGGCAGACGTGGAGTTGCTGAAGAAGAGGATGGAGGAGAGGCGACTTCGGGCCAAACTAGAGAAGGTAATGGGGGGAGGGGGTCACTTCTGTCCCAGGGCCTCTGCAAGCTACTCTGCTATTCTACCAGATACTGGAGGAGGGGTGGTATATGGCTGAGTTTCGTCAACCCAGGAAGCCTAGCCTCTAGAAACAGACTTAGGGCTTGGCCATCATCTGCTGGGGCATGATGATGCAGGGAAGATTTTTAAATGACACCCATCAGGCAGTTGCATAGAGTGTGATATTTTCCCTCAGGAAAGGGCAGTCATTGATTTTTAAAAGAGCACACATGCCCTGTGGGGGTGACTCAGTAGTGGTGCCTGAAGCCCTAGGTTCTGTCCGCAGTACAGAAAAAGAAATAGAGGATGGGCTGGAGAGATGGCTCAGAGGTTAAGAGCACTGGCTGTTCCTCCAGAGGTCCTGAGTTCAAATTCCAGCAACTACATGGTGGCTCACAACTGTCTGTAATGAGATCTACCACCCTCTTCTGGCCTGCAGGCAGAACACTGTATACATAATAAATAAATCTTAAAAAAAAAGGAAATAGAGGGCTAGACATGGCTCAGGGGTTATAAGCACACTGGCTGCTATTCCAGGGGTCCTGAGTTCAGTTCCCAGCAACCACCTGGTAGCTCACATAAAGTTTACAAGCAGACAGAACCATGTATACATAAAAAATAAGTAAATAAATCTTAAATAGGACTCATACTTCATTTTCATAATTGTAAAGGCAAGAGTCGAAGTCACCATCATCCCAGCAAATCTGAAGATCCCACATCCTCAGCCACATGTAGTATGATCTGGCAGGATTGGAGGAAGAGGTGTTCGTTTCTCCTTTTTAAGTTGGCATGCAAAGCAATGGAATTCACTGGAGCCGTAATTTTTGTTGTTAATAGAAAGGTTAGTTAAGCTCAAGGAAAACTTGGGCCTAACCTTGGTTTTTACTAAAGTGGAATCCAGATGTGGCACACCTGTAATCCCATCGCCCTATGGTAGTAGAGTCTGGAAAGAGAGTTGGAGATGAGTTTGGAAATCCAAGGGGGAGGGTGTGGCTCGGTTGTAGAACATGGGCCTCAGCACAGAGTCAAGGGTTCAATTCCAGCCCTGAAACAAACAAGAACCACGGGACAAATGCTGGAGGTGCTGTTACTATGCAGTGGGTAGAGTGAGGACAAAGTGGCGGGAAAATGGCTGCCATTAGATTGGCCTACAGCTGCCTCACAGTCACACATGGGATCCAGACTCATGAGAAGCCAAATCCATTCTCATTTCCTCCTGTAGAACCGTTTATGAGATGGTAACAGCATTCCTGAGAAATACTGAAGGCCACTGAGTTACTTAAGCTGTGTATGCAAGTTAAAAAAAATTAAACATTTGTATGTGTATGCACATGTGTATGTGTGTATATGTTAATTCTAAATTACTAATTTTTTAAATTTAGTAAATGACTTTTTTTAAATTGCTCTGCACTTAACATGGTAAGAGTGTAGAAAAACCTAGGGTGTCCTTGACATCTTTGCCATCCATGGTCAATTTTTGTAAATCACAAAGAGGGACATTGTGAGCTAAAAGCAGGAGCTAGAGAGCTTCGGGGGAGGCCTGGGTGTTCCCCTGGAGTCACTGTCCTGTCATGGGCTTCCTGCCAAATCCTATGGAGCCCAGTGGGACTAGATCCCTTCGCTCCTCAGCAGAGCCTCGGTGAACACACTTAGATACTGCTACCAAGATACAAAATATTTCCCAAATATTCTTACCTGCAGACAGGGCTTAGCATCTCTGCATGGAAACAGCTTGGAAACAGCTTGGCTGTAATGGAGGGCCCAAGAGCTGAGCATCTGCCTCTGGTTCTGTTTCATGCGGTGCTTGGGAGTGTGGACACTTAGTGTGTGTGCACATACTCACAAGTAAAGGTACAATGTCAGGTGTTCTCTATCACTCTCTGCACTGTTACCTTGAGTTGGCGTCTCTCACTAAGCCAGAAGACCACATTTCACCTTGACCTGCTAACCAGCAAACTCTCAGCATCCCAGCCTCTACCTGCCAGTGCTGGTTTACAGCTAAGCACAGCTATGCCTTTGAGATGGGTGCTTCTGCACTGGGACATCTCCTTAGTCCTGCCTGTCAGCCTTCACAGGTGTGCATGTGTGCATCTACTGTGTGCAGTGTCTTAGGGGTTTTCAAATGTTTTAGGTCACATTGTATCTCACACATTGAAGGCCACTGCCACGAGGGCCTTCCAGAATCGTTATTTTATCTTTTCCTTTTAGAAACAGGCTCTATGAAGCCCGGGCTGAGCGCAGACTTGCTGATCTTGTCTTGACCTCCCCATTGCTGAAATAGCCCGTGTGCTCCCTGGCTCAGCGGTGTCTCTTTGGTGCCCCCTTTTGGGGCTTTATGGAAATGACATTTTAAAGAAAGTTGTGAACAGTCTTTGATTTGTACAGTTGAATGTAATTTTAGAATGGTCAGCCTTTGGGGAACTGACCAATAACTGTCATACTAATCCAGCTTCTAAAAATCTAATGGGAGTAATGTAGAGTTTAAATCAGCTAACAGTCCTCAGTATGAGCCTTCATACCTATAACTTTGAAACTGAGTTCCCAGAATGAATGCAATTCTGTATATGTTCATGTGCATAGATGGTCACTGCAAATACTGGCCTTTTGTGTGTGTGGTGTGCTGTTGGGGACCAAACTCAGGACCTCATGAGTGCCAGGTGAGTGCTCTGCCACTGAGCAGCGTCCCTAGCCTCTGACATTGACTCACTGTTGAAATGTATTGTCTTCATTTAAAGCTTTTGAAAATATGAAGCTGCAGCTCTATATGGTTTCAGCCTTTTGTGGGGCATAGATGTTCGCCTCAGAGAGATGTGTCATGCCATCATAGAGGACCCTGGGCCCCGGGCAGGCCCACCGCCACTGTGGTCCATTGAGGGTACCGTTTGTGTTGGTTTCTTTTCTGTCAGTGTGCTAAAACACCGTGGCCACAGGCAGCTTACAAAAGAAGACTTCATTGGGGCTTATAGACCATCATGGCGGGAGGCTTGGCAGCAAGCTGCAGGGGTGTCAGAAGCTGAGAACTCTCATCTCCACCCACACTCAGAAAGCGGAGTGAACTGGAAGTGGGATGAGGCTGTGCACTCTCAAAGCCACCCCCACTCAGGTCACTTCTGAATGAAGGTTCCATAAACTCCAGACAGAAGCACCCATTAGGGGCCAAGTGTTCACTGCCTGAGCCTCTGGAGGACATTCTTATTGAAACCTCCCACCCTTCAGCAGCTTCTTTCTTCTTACAGAAAACAAAGAAACCGAAGACATCTGAGTGCGTTTCTAAGGCGGGTGTCACAGATGGTAAGATGCCACGAGATTGGGAACAGGATGTGTCCTGGGTCACAGTCCTGCTTTGGCTCAAGGTTTGTTTTGATGACTTTGTATCTTTTACAGACTCTGCAGGGCCATCAAAAGTGAAGACTAGCAAGCCTGAAGAGACGGACCCTAATCCCAGAGAGAAGAAAAGCACCTTGGTTTCCAGGGGCACAGGTGTGTCTTACTGAGCCTGCAGAGAACTGAGAAAGTTGAAACCAGAGCAAAGGGATGAGAAAACTTCAGCTTTTCCCAGTAGTTCACAGGTGGCTCCGTGTGGCTTTAAAATGTAGCCTCACATTCCAGCCTGGAGCCTGCTGGACACAAGGCCTGCTTCTTTCTTACTGCTGAGCAAGCTTATGGTGCTACAGCAGGCAGCCACATAGACACACTCAGAGCCTTCCTATGCGCCCGTCATAAAATTGTCCCTTCTCTGCCCCTTGGCCAAGTGGGAAAGCTGCTCTTGAAAATATCTTTACCTCAAAGAAAATAGTATTTACAGCAGGCCAGTGGCAGAGGCAGGATCAGCCGTGATGCATTCCAGGCCAGCCTGATCTGTGTTCTTAGCCCCGTCTCAGAAATAAAGAAGCAGGGCAGGAGAACTGGCTCGGCAGGTAAGAGCCAGCCATACACACACACAGAGAGAGAAAGAGAGAGAGATAACAAAACTAAAAAAGGAGAATAAGCATGCCATGTCAGGTGACCACGGCTCCTCAGGAGCTGACATAGGAAGATTCAAAGTTTGAGGCCAGCCTGGGTACCCTGGTAAAATCCTACACCAAAATCAAGTGTGGTCAGGGAATGGGGCTCTAGCTCAGGGGTTGGGACCCTGCTTGGCATGTACGAGGTCCTGGGTTCATCGTCCAGCATGCCAAGAAAAACTAAGACCACAATTATTTTACAAGAAGGAAGGCACAGGTCTGTCAGCTGAGAGAGAATGAAGTATGTTGTGTCACATAAACAGTGGCCACTGGCTCCCATCCTGGCCTTCCCTCAGGGCAGGCCACCAAGACTTCTGGGCTCTCTTTGTACTTGTGCAGTAGCAACCTGAGAGGACCCCTTCCTCAGTCTGAGAAGCTTGAGACAGCTAGATGCCAGCACACAGTGTCCAAGGCCTTAAGTGGTTATGGCTCTGTCTGGCTTTTAGGAGACACTGTTTGAGTCAGGTGTGGCAGCATGTTTGCTTGGCGGCAGAGTCAGGAGAATCACTCCAAGTTCAAGGCCACACTGTTCTACATAGTGAGTTTTGGGTCAATCAGGGCTACATAATGAGCATCTGTCTTAATTATTAATCATTGTGGGCAGGAAATGTAGCCCAGTTGGTAGAACACTTGCAGGGTGTGCACAGAGCTTGGGGTTCTGTCACCAGCACTGTATAAAATGGTATGATGGGCAGTGCATTCCCATAATCCCAGCCCTCAGGAGATGGAGGCCAAAGGATCAGATTGCAAGGCCAGTCTTGACTTCATACAGAGTCTGAAGATTGTTACAATAAGGTTTCTGACCGGGTGGCTAGAGGTCTAGACTCACAGACTTGTAGTCTTAGACCACTTAGCTGCCCGTTACTGCTTAGTCCCCCAAAAATGATTTAGATGTTCATATTAAGTTCATCCTGTTTGGCCTATGGCTCAGGCACATTGCTAGCTAGCTCTCTCATTTCAACTCATTTCCATTAATTTGTCTGCCATGTGGCTCATGGCTCACCTGTGTTCCTTAAATGTTTCTTCTTTGGCTGGGTCAGATCTGGCTCTGACTCCACCCTCCTCCTACCTATTCTGATTCCCCACCTACTTCTACGGTGCCTGCCATGACCAGAACGGTCCTTTATTTAAAAATTGATATGCTCAGCATTCAGAAGACATTCCCACATTAGAAGATGTCCTGGGTTGCATGAGACCCTGCCCCTATGCTTGCTTCATCTTTCTTTCCAAATAGCAGCCAAATGCTGGGAGTTGGGGAAATGGCATGCATAATGTGGTCCCTTTAAAAATTCAACATTTGGCCAGGCAGTGGTGGCACATACCTTTAATCCCAGAACAGGCAGAAGCAGGCGCTTCTCTGAGTGCAAAGCCAGCCTGGTCTACAGAGTGAGTTCCAAGACAGTCGGGGCTGTTAACACAGAGAAACCCTGTCTCAAAAAACAGACAAGAAGTTGAATGTTTGGAGTGGTCTTTAGTCCCAGCCTTACAGATTTTGTCTTTGTTTTCTGGCAGCCAACGGGAATGCTTCTGGGAAAGCGGGGAAAGCCCCGTGTGGGGCCCTGAAGAGGTCTATTGCAGACAGTGAAGAATCTGAGACCTACAAGTCCATCTTCACAAGCCACAGCTCCGCCAAGCGCTCCAGGGAGGAGTCTGCCCACTGGGTCACTCACACATCCTACTGCTTTTAAAGCAGGCCAAGGCCCGTCCCACAGGGCTCCTCTCCGTGGCCTGTGCCACTCTTGCCTGCGGCACCGTGCTATAAAGCTGTCCCCTTCAATCTTCGCCTGCCTGCTCACTTGCTGGAGGTTTGTGAGTGAGCGTGAAGTGGCTTGCAGCGCAACTGGCAGCCTCTCCCACAGGCTGAACCTCTTGTTTAGCCTGATGACTCTACTGCTTACATTTAGGTGACAAAAAGATTCCAGGTTCTTCACTGTACAGTCGGCTCATTTTCTAAATTTGTAATGGGTCAAGGAAGCAATGACATTGAGCTTAGCTTAGGGACAGAGTTCCAGCTGTCAGGCCTGTTCCTGATGGGGATCTTCTTGCCTGAACCAGAGTGGTACAAAATAAAGCCCTTTTCTCTCATCTCTTCCTCTTATATCTTGGTAAGAAAATAGCAGCCGTCAAGGTGTCAGGGGCAGACAGGAATGACACCTTTTCCATCTTCACAGTTATGGTTGGAACCTGTGTAAGGCTGCTCATGGGAGCAGGGTAGGGCTTCTTCCACAGACCAGTTCTAAAATCCTCCTGGGCTGTACAAGTACTTGACACACACACTTTCAGACCAGAGTTTGGACCCTCTAGAACCTTAAGAATCCTAGAACTGTGGCCTGTGGTTCCAACCCTTGTAAGGCAGAGATGGGATCCCCAGACAAGGTGCTCAGGAGCTCAGGGCTCCAGGAGGCAGTGCAGCTGAGAAAGATGCCCACTGTCAGCCTCAGGCCTTCACATGCCTATGAGCATGCAAGCTTACACACTAAAGCCCCTGCTCATGACCCAGACATGGTGGCATGTCTAATCGAAGCCCTCAGGCTTCACTGAGATGTGAAAGCTGCCTTAGCTTATATAGCAAGGCCTTGCCTTAAACAACCAAAGGACAAACCTGCCCTGGTGCCCTCTGGCCCTCTGCGAGCAAGGAGGCTTGTCCCCAGGACACTTGAGGTTTGTTCTGGGACAGTGTTAGGGGAGCGTAGACATGGTCAAACAGGCCAAGCTCTGAAATGAGCACTGTCTAAGAGAACCTGGGATGTATGACCTTTGTACTTAGAAACTAAAATAAGGTTGTAAAAATATTTGGGAGATTTTTGTTTTTGAGACAGGGCCTCACTTTGGGCATGGCTGGCCTCAAACTCAAGATCTTTCTGACTCAACCTCCCAAGTGCTGGAATTACAGCATATGTATGTTTTTCAGTGATAGTTAACCAGGGCAGAAGATGTGGCTCATGACATAGAGGATCTGTGTGGCACGCACAAAGCCCTGTGTTCCTTCCCCAGTACCACATTATGGAGGTATGACAGACACCTGTCATCCCAGCGTTTGGGAGGTGGAGATAGGTCGATAAGACTCTCCTTGGTTATCTAGCAAGCTTGAGGCAAGCCTGGGATACATGAGACCGTGTCTTAAAAAAATTTATTGTGTACTTTTCCAAAACAGCTTAATTAGCCATTTTATTTCCCTGAATTATTTTTAGTACAATGAAAACTACTTTAGGGTGTTTTTTTTTTCCTGTTAAATTCTCATAGCAGGGCCTGGAGAGATGGCTCAGAGATTAAGAGCACCAGCTAGTCTTCCAAAGGTCCTGAGTTCAATTCCTACCAACCACTTGGTGAGCACATTATCTCTATAGTGATAATCTCTGGTGCCCTCTTCTGGCCTGCAGGTATACATGCAGGCAGAACACTGTATAAGAAATAAATCTTTTAAAAAAAGAAAATTCTCATAACAGTTACCTTATTTGGCTAGTTTCTGTTTGTTTTATCAAAAGGACTTTTTTGAGGGCAAGATGAAGCAAACTATAAAACTCAAGGCTGCTCTGTCATTGAATTACCATCATTCTATTGTATCTTTACTAAGAAAATAGTCCTTTTAAGCCATATTATACTAATTACAACATTTAGATTTTTCGATGACTTTTTAAAAACTACATTCACATTTATTAGTCTTGAAACTCCAGTGTCTTCAGGTCTCCAGCCTCAGGCATTTCCACAGATTTCCACCTGGGCTCTGTGGTTTCTTCCCTGCACCTGGAGGAGTCCCCTGATAACAGAACAGGGTTTGTTCTGGGATCCTTCTCCATCCTGTATGGGTAGGAAAGGCATGGCCTCCCTGAGGGCAGAGGACAACTTCCCTGGGTGTCTGCTGTACCACACTGAGGACCCAGTCTCTCAGTCCCCAGGGCCCTGGAGCTTAGTTCCACCCACCACCCTAGGCCAGGACTTGTGCAAGCCGCTGGCTTTCCCTTGGTCCTATTCAGTGAACACATGGATGGGAAAGGGATTCTGGGATTCCTACTCTCGGGCACACATGGATATTTCCAGATGGCTGAAATCAAGTGTGCCAGGCGAGGTAGGCTGTGTTGTGTGGAGCCCTCTGCAAATCAAGCTTCTCACCAAACACCTACCAAATGCCAGAGCTGACTTCAAGCCCTGAAGACATGGATGTTCCACCTCCTCAAGACCTTCACCATGGGGACTTTCAAGATCTCATTCAGGGTCTGCCAAGGGTGAGCCTCCAAACAGGCTGCACTGAACCCCTGGCCCACAGCCATAAATACCAAGGCCACTTGCTTCCAGAGACTTTTGTAGCTTAAGGACATGTAACAAGCCGCCTAGTTTCTAACAAACTGTAGGGCTTGCATCTCTCCAAACCTGAGCCAACATCTGGTAGGAGCCCAACAGAAGTGTGCCCTCGGGGAAGGTCCCTGTGGCTCACTTAGCCACTGGCCCCTTGACAGATGAGTCTGGAACCTGTATCACTCAATGTGAGCGCATCAGTAGGAAGTCACCCCACAGGTGCTGCTTCAGATACGTGTAAGCATGTGGAGACAGGTCAGCCTTGGGTATTGTCCCTCAGATACTGTCCACTTGTATCATCCCTCACTGGCTGAGAACTCTGCAAGCCTGGCCTGTCCCCCTGCCTCCTCAGCCCTGAATTGTAAGCACACAGCACCACACCCAGCTCTTCTGTGTTCACGAAAATTGGCCCCTAAGCTTCCACAGCAGACACTACCTACTGAGCCACCCTCCTGGCTCTTGGGTGACAGTCCCCATAATGCTGGTGAGTCACTATTTTTGGTGCAGGCCAAAGGAAAGATTCATGATCCCTAACCAGCAGCCTCATTTCTTAATGGACGCAGCTCCATGAGGCACATTGTATCTGCTGCTCACCACAATGGTCTGGATCAAATAAACGAAACAAGAAATAGATGATGGCCCCTCCCAACAGTGCCCAGCTCAGAAAGAACATTCTGGCAAGGAGACAGACAGCTTCCTCCTCTGTTGCCTTCTGGAAGCTTCTCTCTAGAAGTCCTGCCAGGCAGGCTACTCACCATGAACCTCGGTCTTCTCAAACTGAAGGCGTCACAATGGCTGAGGTTGTCAAGTCAGGGCCCTCTGTGACATCACCAAAGCCCAACACTAGGTCCCAGTCTCTCTGGCACCACAGCAGGCAGACAGACCCACCATGAGCAGTTTCCCACCTTACCTCTGCTCACCATGCGGACGCTGAGATGGATCCTGTTCCTGCCTTTGTGCATCTCTTGTGCCTACGCTTTTATGTTTTCTTCGCTGAGGGAGAAAGCCAAAGAAAGCCCAGGGAAGGTGCCTTGTGGAGGACATTTCCGGATTAGACAGAATCTTTCAGAGCACACCCAAGGCTGGCTTGGGAACAAATGGCTCTGGCTGTTTTTCGTCATTATGATATATGTGGTACTCAAGTTTCGAGGAGACAGTGAGAATAAGGTAAGAAGTGCCAAGGCCACACCACGGCCATTGGGTCTCAGACACAGCTTCTGTTCCTAGAAGCAGACTACTGGTGTCTGACCAGAAACCCCTATCACACTTCCGGGGAAAGCCAGGTGAGTTTGCTTCTTCGGTGACCATAGTAGTTGCCACATTTGTAGAGGGTGGGACAGCTTGAGACCAGCTACTAAACAGCTCACAGTTTTTCTGTGAAGTAAGTTGTTTGTTTCCTAAATTGAGAGTAGATGTCAGAGCTGGTCTGTTTCCAGAGCCAGGCACACACACAGACACGCACATAAACACCACGCATGCACGCACACGGATACACACATGTATGCCGCACATACACACACACACACACACACACACACACACACACACACACACACACACACACACACACGGATGCATGCACACATGCACATACACACACGGACGCACACAGACATACACGGACACACACAGACACACGGACACGGACACCTTGCATGTTTTATTTTCATTACTTTTGACTCATTACAAATTTCTGAACCAAAGAAAATTTTATTTCAAGTAAAGGTTCAGTCCTAGACAAATTTCAGCATTTCAAGACACTCACTGGCCAGCGGCTGAGAGATGGCTCAGTCTGAAAAGTGCTTGCTGTGCAACCTCAAGAACCTGAGTTCAATCCACAGCATCCACAAAAGAATCAGGCATGGTGGCACACACCTGTAACCCTAGAGCTGGGGAGGCAGGGGCAGGAGGACCCTCCCATAAGATAGCTAGTCTAGCAGAATCATGGAGTTCCAGATTCAGTGAGATACTTTGTCTCAGAAAATTAAATGAAATGGTGGAGGAAAATGCCCAATACCACATGTGTATCCATGCACATGACTACACACATATCTATTATACATAACACATGACGTTCTGGTGAGAGCAGACCCAACCTGTAGAAATCAGCTGGAAATCATTTTCAGCTCTCCAGGCCATATAGTCTCAGTAGCAGCTAATTCATCTCTGCCATTTGAGCCTGAGAACAACCACAGCTGACATACAAATAACTGAGTTTGTCTGTGTGCCAATAAAACTTTATTTACAAAAACAAGTGGTGGGCCAATTTGGTTACAATTTGCCAACGTCCAAACTATGTTTATCATTGTGTTCCCTCTTAGAAAAGCCTAACTTCTGGAACTAGTCAGGGTCAATGTTGTCATTCACTCTAATTTCTTTCTTGACAGGAGCAGAATCCTACTAACCTTCGAAGCTGTCAATTTCGCTCTACATCAAAGAAAAACCAAACTGTTTCCCCAAGCAAAGACTTCACTTTCAATACTTTAACCCAGCTCGAGATGGAACTGGTGAAATTTGTGTCCAAGGTGCGGAATCTTAAAGTCTCCATGGCAACTGGCAGTAACCCCAGGCTGCAGATCCCAGATATACCCATGGACCCGCACAATAATGTCACAATATATGAGATATGGGGAGAGGAGTCTGAGTGAGTGGACATGTATCAGAGTATTAGAGAAGATAAGTCGAGTGTTGACAGACAATATCCAAACCAATAAAGACTATTCTGAAGAAAAAGTCCCCCATGTAAAGTCTTTCTCTCCCTCTCTCCCAGCCCGTTTTTCATTGGAGTTGAGATGACAAGTCCCAATACCCTGGAAGCCATCACTGTTTTCTCTTTCCCGGGTCCTCCACAGCTGAATACAAGGAAACTCCCGAATACAGATCTCTGGGCCTGGGCTCTGCCAGGCTATGGAGTCGGGAGCAGGTGCAGGCTCCATTTTCCTGGACACACTTGGTTTCTGTATACTATCTGCAAATATCTGATTCAAAATGATTAATTACATTACAAAGTCTAACTTTATGGATTTAAAATGATGATTGAGGAGATGTCCTGAGGAGAGACAGCTCTAGAATCACTTGCTTCTCTCACAACCAGGGCAATCTTTTTATTCATCCCATCCCACAGACCCGGGGTGTTGCAAGCTTTTTTATTTCTAGCAAATTAGCAAGTATCCGTGCTGTGGTTGGATTTGTAGAGAAACAGCTGCATGTAATAGCCTATGTCTGCAGTCCCAGTATTGGGGTAGGAGGCAGCATTTGCACAAGAATCTCAAGTTCAAGGTCAGCTTCAGAACTTAGGGATGGGAGGAGATACCATCTATGATTTTGGGTTTAAGATTCAGATGAACTAAGCAAAGACCCTCAAATTAGTGTTTTAAAAATGTATTTCTATGTATATGTATGTACCTGCTTGTCTGTATGTACATCACAGAGGGCATGCCCTCAGGGGGCAAAGAGGGCACCATACCCCCAGAAATGGATCCACGGTGGCTGTGAGACCCCTTGTGAATGTTCTTAACTGAGCCATCTTTTGCTTACTTTAGTTTACAGGATGGAGAAAATGGGAGGAGCCGATGGCGTGTGCACATGAATTATTTTCACAGCACACGCTGAAGAATCCAGACAGGCAAAGGGATAATGGCGACAGGGCTAATGGTTGTTTCAGTGTTGCATTGTGGGTACACCTGAAGCTGCCAAGGTACACAGCTCATTGGCCAAAGCTGGGCCACTGTCTGATTTTGTGTGGTCTTGCAAGCTTTTCCTTGTTTTTATATTCAGTCCTTGAAAAAAAATCAAAGCGAGTAATCCCTTGTGACACGAAATGACTAAGTCTTCCCCAGAGCCCAGCCATAATGGTTAACTTAAATGCAATTGGTGGCTGCTTCGATGGCACCAGGGCAGACAGAATCACTGACAGAATGGAACTCTTCTCAGAGTTGACTGATCTGGACAAAGGAGGAAGCTTGTCTCAGTCTGTGCTCAAGTGATAATAGTGACACGCCTCTTCAACAGCCTCTCCCATGAGTGCTTTATGAAAGATGCCCTGGAGGCCCTTGGGAAGGAAATTGAAATAAGACATGTCAAATGGCAGGTTGGGGTCAGCCTCTTGGATCCAAGAGGGTCCCCAATTAACAGAAAGAAAATGGGGCTCTCATCACTCAACATGGGATAGATCCACCACAACCAGGACCTGGAAAAAGGTACAGAGTCTTGAGTGATGTGATGATGCTGGTACTGCAAACCTGAGGGACCCTTAATAAGGAACCTCTGGCCTGTGGGTAGCCCCTGCCCCTAGAAGGACTGCGTCATTTGAAGCCGTGAGGTTCTGGTAGTTTTCTTACACAGCAACAGAAAACAAGTCTGATGTGTAAATGCATGCAACAGTCAGTTTCCGGTACATCGCAGGAAAGGTCAACCCTGCCTTTCTCCTGGTCCTTGGGCCATAGGAATGGGGCCAAAGAAATAAATAGCTAAGGAGTAAGTATGAGAAGCTATTCCTTGAAGCCAAGATCATAAACTTCACTCAGATAAGTCCTTGACTCATGGCAGTTTGCTCTTTATTCTGAAATCTTACGGACTCTGGAGCTGGGGTACAGCTTGAGTGCCTACCCAGCACTGTGAATGTTGGGTTTGATGCCAGCACTGCATAAAAGGTGATGCATACCTGTGGAGGTAAAAGGATCAAAGCTGCTGCCTCTATGCAGCAAGGTCAAGGCCGGCCTAGGATATTAGGGATTAATTTTAAAAGATTTTTTTTAAAGAAGAAGAAGGAAATAAAAGAAAATTGCACAACACCAAGCCAGGAAATTGACATTAGTCCAATGTCAGCAGAGTCCTGTGCCCCTTCATATCAGTAATCTGGGACACCACCTCCATGGCTGCCTCCACAGTCAAGATGCAGATCAGTCAGCATTCTTAATTCACTGGGCACACTGAGTCACCTCATCCCCAGTACAACCCACTACCTGTCATCTCCAGGCTTATGTTGTCAGGAGATTACACCGGGGATTATATAACATAGAACCTTCACAGCGACTTCTTTTGCTGTTGTTTGAAGTGTCTTTCCTCCTCCTCCTCCTCCTCCTCCTCCTCCTCCTCCTCCTCCTCCTCCTCCTCCTCCTCCTCTTCTTAGTTTTTCAAGATAGTGTTTCACTGTGCAACAGAGCTCTGGCTGTCCTGGAACCAGCTCTGTAGATGGGGCTGGCCTCAAACTCACAGAGATCCACCTGCCTCTGCCTCCAACTGCTGGCATTAAAGGCTAGCACCACCACCACCACCTGGCTTGACAGTATCTTCTAATATTCAGGCTGAGAGTTAATGGCTGTTGCTACCATGTAAAAAAGCAGGCCAGACAAGTTACCAAGGCCATGGTTATGGGGGCCTAAGGTTGTTGAGGTGTGGGCTGCACATTGTGTGTGTATGTCCCTCTTCTCTGTGTCCTGTGTTGCATGAATAAATGAAACTCAGGGCCAGATCTCTGGGAAAGCCAGAGATACTAGAGAGAGTAAACACCACAGTCGGATCTCACCCAGCTGTCTTCCAGCTTCCTCAGCCTGGCTCCTCCTGGCTTCTTCCCTCTCTGTCTTTCTATGCCCGTGTTAAATACTCTCTTCAGGCATGGCCCCACCACTGCCTGCCTGAGAGCCTGGAACTCCTGTAAACTAAGATGACCTCAAACTTTGATTTGATTGGATTAAGGGCGTAGGTCACCACTCCCAGGATACTCCCTGTGCTGGGATTAAAGGTGTGAGTTACCACTGTCTGATCTTCCTAGACTGACTGTGGGTAGATCACTCTAATATCTCTGACTGTTTTTATTACATTACAAAATATCCCCACAGTCCTGTGCTCTCCATTCTTTTGCTCTCCAGCATGGACAGCTGGCACAGAGGCCTCTTCCAGATGCCTTGCCAGGCTCTGGATCTTCCCAGCCTGTACCATGAACCACCAATGATGCCAATCGCAATACCTCACAAGAGCTGCAGAGAGCACCAGGGGAGGGGCTGAGCACCCAGCTCCCTCCTCTATAAAGGGACATTGTGATCCTTTCCAGGCGCTGGCTCTTAAAGACAGCTGCCGCAGAATGCTGTGCAAGGCAGGTTCTGTGTGGACACACATTCTCATTCCTTGACAAATGTTCAAGGTTGGGGCAGGTCTTAAATCCCAGCACTTGGGAGGCAGAGGCAGGCAGAGCTCTGTGAGTTCAAGGCAAGCCTGCAGAATTTTTATAGCGGGAGGTTCCCTATCTGGATTTAGCTCTCTCTGGTTTCTCCCACAAGGCTGCAGGATATCATCCCATATCCCTCCCTGAGAGGTTCTCAGGGGCTCCGGTCTCTTGGATCTGAAACCAATTATGCTCAGCCAAGCACATTTCTGCCTTAGGACCTTTGCACTGTCCCCTAGGCTTCTCCTCAGCTGACCTGGCTGTCATTCACTCCATTCAGCAGCCCGACCTTCCCACAGGTCCTACCACTCAGCACACTAGCACGCTCTGCTCTCCTATTCATCACTCCTCCCTCTGTGTGCAAACTGATATTTCATTAGGACCTCTTCTTGTTTGCTCTTCCCCCTAGCGGCCGAGTGTAGACATGCTGCGTCTCACAATGCAGCCTGTGTCTCAGATCCTCATCTTCCGGATTAGCATCCAGCTTCAGAAACTTACGGGCCTCCCAAAGTGACCAGGGACTGTCTGTGGGTGCGCTAGAAAACCTGGGATCCCCAAAGTTGTTACAGGGCGTTCTATCTGGGCACCCCTTTGGGGAGGGGTAAGAAAGAAGTCAATAGCCCAGATCCTGGAAGTCAGGAGAGAATCAGACTGCAAACTCTTTTAAAGCAAAGGGCGGACTGCTTTATTGTGGCTCTGGGCAACCTATATTCCCCTCCCGATTTTCCATTAGCAGTTGGAGACCCTCCTAACTGTGTTGTCTCTCTCTCATTGGCCTCCAGCATCTCAATGATCATTGCATCACCAATCACCAGGTACAGTAGCAGACTCCAAGCTGGCTCAGCAGGAAGCAACTAGTGCACATGCCTATGTACATTACCCAGAACAGGGCAACCACAGCTCCATCAGGCTATCTGGGTGCAATCCCCCTATATATCCACCTTATCATTTATTTTCTTTGGCAGCTCAGTGCCCTTGCCTCAGAGAGCATCCAAGCATAATGGACTGTGCCTATCTTAGGCTAGCCTGTTGAATAGATCCTTACCTGTCATTGACGACTAGTCCCTCAAGGGATTGCTACTGTAGGAAGCATGCCAGGGTAGAGGGAATGCTATTTAAAAGATAGCCTCCTTGTGGATTTCTGTAAGCCAAGCCTGTATAACCTCAGAAGGAAGCCCACGGCCAGTAAGCACCTGAGGGTGGTCTTGTTGATGGCAGACAGATGACATGTCATGCTATAATAGACTCTTGCAAAAAGGTTGCAGATGAGAGAAGACAACACCAGAAGGTGTGCTGGACCCAGAGGTCTTGTGCTCAGTGGGTGACTTCCGCAGTTTGTTAGGCCACATCCGTATGCCCATACAGTGTCTCCAGACTGGGAACAGCAGTCAGGAGCTGTTCCTGGATTACACCTCCAAGGGGGTCAGCCTTTATGTGAAGGTGCTGCGTGAACCAAAACTGAAAAAAATGTGCCTTCCTAACTTAACAGACAGACATCAAGACAAATGAAATAGGAGAAAGGGGTCCCAACACTCACCTCCGAGGGAACGGAGTACATAGAACACTGAGCAGCCAACTCACTGAGCAATCATTTAGCAGGGGATGCTGAACCAAGCCTAGAGAGGAAAGAATGTTCAGAGTTACGACAACAGAGCATGCACCAAGCCTAGGATCCTTCAATCCAATGCTAGCAACAAAGGGCAAACATCAAAAGACCCTAATCAAACCAAGATCAGTGCCCATGCCCTTGTGGACACCAAGGTCCACAGTGGGTGCCAGTTGTTATGGGGTTCTATCTGAGCACCTCTTCGGGAAGAGGGTGAGAAGGTGTGACGTCAATGACCCTGGGAATCAGTGAGAAACATGTTTAAAGCAAACAGCAGACTTGTTTATTGCAGATCTGTGGCAAACCTATATACTCCTCTGGATTTCCCATTTGCGATCAGAGATACCCCTAGCTGTGTTATAAAGCAGAAGCTCTATGTGCTATAAAGAAATTATATTTATTAAAGAATATATATACAAAGGAATGACTCACATATACAGAAAAGATAAAGTCAGTGGCTGAGTTCTTGGGGAGTTAGAAACTGATTCAATGTTGTGACCCCAATGGAGGGTTAGAAACTGAGTCAATGCTGCCACCCAACACCTAATCCAGTGATCTTCACCATCCAAAAGCTGGAGAGAGAAAGAATATGCTTATGTGTACCCTGGATCTTAAACTGGCCCTCTAGCCATGCCCTGAATACTGGTGCCCAAAGTTGTTACAATATGGTTTCTTGGCCTCGGGCACCTGAGGTCCAGAACCACAGATCTGCAGCCCCAGACCCCTTAGCCGCCTGCTGCTGTTCAGGCCCCAAAATGATTCAGACGCTTATATTAAGTTCATGCTGTTTGGCCTATGGCTCAGGCACATTGCTAGTTTGCTCTTACATCTTAACTCAACCCATTCTCATTAATCTGTCTGCCACATGGCCTGTGGCTCACCTGTGTTCCTTACATGCTGCTTCTTTGGTCACCTGTCTCGGTCTGTCTGACTCTGCCCTTCCTTTCCTACCTATTCTGATTCCTCACCTACTTTTTTTATGGTGCCTGTCATGGGCCAAAACAGCTCCTTTATTTAAATATTGATATTCACAGCATATAGAAAGACATTCCCACATTATCTCCCCCTTTCTGTCTAATCAAAAAGGAAGGTTTCAATTTTAACATAGCAAAATTACATATAACAAAACAGCTATCAAGCAAGAATTACAGTTACAATATCTAATCTATTTGTATTTAGCAAAATTAAAGAAAATACTCTATTATCTACCTTATCCTTATGAATCTAAAGTTTTATATCCAATATACCTTTTAATATAACTAAGAAAAACTATACCTATAAACATCTAATTTTCAACTACATCAAAGACCACAGAAGGATATATTTACCCAATTAAACAGGAAGTGCAAGCAACTTCCAAAATCTAGAAATGACAGAGATGACACCTATCTGCCTGGACAGTCACCCAAAGTTCCTTTATAACCATAAAATGGGTTAAGTTAAGATGAAAGAGCTAGCTAGCAATATGCCTAAGCCATAGACCAAACAGCATAAAGTTAATATAAGCATCTGAATTGTTTTGGGGGGCCTGAGCAGGGGCGGGTGGCTAAGGAGTCTGGGGCTGCAGGTCTGTGGGTCCAGACCTCTGGCTGCCCTGGGTCAGGAAACCCTAATGCAACACAAAGTTATAGGTGTTTCTATACTGACCAAGAGACCACACCTTAAGGTCAAGGTGTAATAATATCTGCCCTCCACTACAGTGTTGCCTCTCTCTCATCGGCTTCCAGCAACTTGATGATCATGTGTCACTAATCACCAGGTGCAGTGGCAGACTCCAAGCTGCCTCAGCAGGAAGTGGCTATGCCTATGCACATTACCCCCAAACAGGGCAACTGCAGCTCCATCAGGCTAGCTAACTGCATTTCCCCAAAGTGAGCAGGGATCATCTGTGGGTGCGCTGGGATAGCTCAGCGAGAGAGCTGAGCACAGGGTTGGAACTTCATGCCATTCCAGGAAGAAGGAGTTGTTGGAATGGCCGGTGGCCATGCTAGAGAGAAGCTGTGTGTTTCCTGCACACTGGCCTCCCTCTGGTGGTATTTCCGTTCCATCTTGGACCCCACTTCTACCTGGCTCTGATGGCTGTCTACGTACTTAAAGTCACGAGAAGTCATATGAGCTATTACCAAGGCTCTAAGAGTCACAGCTGTGGAGAAAGTGCCCTCTTTCCTCCCCTGACCCCCCTCTCTCTGATTAGTGTGCTTTCTCGTACCTTCATCCTTTGTTGGATGCCAGCTTCTTCCCCTTGACAGTTTTCCTAAGAACATGTTTCATTTTGTCAGCCAGCTTCAGGACTGCCCACGTACACATATAGGTTCCCAATATCCCACCATGCTCGTCTATGAGGAATCTCAGGGAGTCTCTAATTATCACAAACACCTTGTACGTGTCTGGGATGATTGAGGCTGTGATGCCCGAGAAGGTGCATTTAGGAGGGGAGAACTCTGGCATTTCCACATCACCTCTAAAGAAGTGGTTCTCAACCTTCCATATAGTTCCTCATGCTGTGGGGACCCCCAATCATAAAATTATTTCTGTTGCTACTTCATAACTATAATTTTGCTGCATTTATAAATATTTTGGAAGTTTACACAAATTGAGAAACAGAAACGCTGCTCTAGAGGGAGTGTGCCTGTCTGCATTCTCACCAGGAGCATCAAGTATGACAAGGTGCATCTGAAGACAGGTATGTTTTTCATACAGCAAAGTCGATTATTTTAGAGCAAGTGCATGTGGCTTGCAGTTACTTACATAGCCACTAGGTGGCAGACAAAGCCCATTGGAACGGTGAGCGTTTCCAAAGCCTGTGGTGGGGCTTTGACGGGGAATCATTTCAACTACAGTCACAGGGTATGTAACTGAAGTTCACTGTCAGCAACATAGAAACCAACATTTAAAGTGCTCAGAAATTTTGACTATTTTTTTTTGAGACAAGGACTGAGACTGGAATTCACTTTACAGCCTTATGATCCTCCTGCTTCAGCCTATAAATGGTAGAATTATAGTTTGGGTTATCACACCTGGCTGACAAATTTGTTAGAGGCGGAGGGTCTCAAGCTAACTGGCTGTGTAGCTGAGGCTAGCCGTGAACTCTTGACACTCCTGCCTCCAGCTACCATGCGCTGGAGTTATGGGGATACCACCATCTAGGCTTTGATATTTTCATTAACAACTCACTTCCTCATCCACTCCACAAATATATATATATATCTTCTAGGCACTTACAGAAGAGAGGATATGCAGAAACGCGCTGTCAGGGCAGAGAGATCATATGTGAGGACTGGAGTGCCCCACTCCACGGTGATCCCTACTCAGTACACTTGAGATCCTGGGTGCCACTGACTGGGACCAAAAAGACAAAGTATAAGAAGCAGGTCCAAGCTGAGCGAACAACACTTGCCTGGGAGTCCTCAGACCCAAAGGTCATTTTATAAACACACAGACACACAACTGAAATCACTGCTGACAGTGTAGCTCAGTGGTTGCCTAACATGCTTGAGTCCCGGGTTCCATCCCAACCGACAGTGAACTGGATAAATCAGGCTGCTAGGCCCCTTGTCTGAGGACAAAGACTGTGGTTCTATTTCCTTTTTAAAATGCTCTTTTGCGTTTTTCTGGAGTATTGACTGTGGAAATGAAGACGCATGTCACATTCCAAAACACTTCCGCATTCCTATTCCCAGACTCCGCTGAGAAAGCCTAGACAGAGGAAGAAATGGTGGCTGGCACTGTGACCAGGCCCTTGGGGTTTCAGTTCCCTTGGGTGCCACAGGTCAAATAAAACTCAGGGAGACTTACCTAGGAGAGTGGCAGAGCATGTGGAGGGGCAGATGAGTTGGTCAGAGTCTGGGGACCAGGACCCTGGTGTACACAGGAGACTGAACCCCCGGGGCAGGGCCACATCATAGGGCCTCATAAACCAATGAGGCTCAGGGTTGGTTTTCTTCAGGCGTGCTATTTCAGCCCCATTTCTTCCTACGTGGTCACCTAAGCTCCTTGACCATGCCTACCCCCTTTCCCTCTTGGGGCTCAGAGCTCTGGTGAGGGGCTCCCCTACAAAGCCTACACATGGTATAAGGAAGGAACCTGCCTATGTGGAGACACCAGGGCCGGACTTTCAGATCAAGGCAGAGGCGTTTAGGTAGTCAGAATCGACACTTTAAAAATTTTTGAACTTGGCGGGGCCAGGGTACTGCTTGATGTACCGAGACACAGCTGCTCTCTAGGATGGGGGATTCTGGCTTGGGCCTGCTCAGCACCCCCAGCCACCTCAGATGACCTTGTTACTGCAGACTCACCCTCTCTCATTCTCTAATCAGAGTCCTTTGTCTATTTGTTGTTCAAAAAGCATTCAAGTTTGGTGCAACATGCCTGGAATGACAACACCAGGGAGGCTGAGGCAGGAGCATTGTGTTTGAGGGCAGCCTGAGTTACAAAGCAAGGCAAGATTCATGAGTGCCTCCATGTGTAAGCTGAGGACTGAGCAAAGGCCAGAAGCCAGGAGGCTGGGGTGCCACCTGCTGTAGACAGGGCCAACAGAATGACAGACAGGGAGGAAGGGCTGAGGTGCAGCCACAGTGTTAGAAGCAAGAAGCAGGAAGCCCAGTAACTGTCACTAGGGGTGACATCGATATTGTAAGGCACGGTGGAGAGCCCTCACAGATTAGAAGGGCTGCTTGGGAAGCTAAAGCTAGTGCCATACAGACCCCTTACATGGTGTTTCTCTTTGGGGGCCCTTGAACCCTGGAAGGTAAGGAGGACAAAGGGACCATCAGAGAGGGGCAAAGGGCACTTAAGGGAGGGGAGGTGATTTGAGACAGGGTTTCTCTGTGTAGCCCTGGCTGTCCTGAAGCTAGCTGTGTAGACCAACCAAGCCTCAAATGTAGAGAGATTTGCCTGCCTCTGCTTTCCAAGTGCTGTGATTATAGCGGTGCACCTCCGAGGCAGGCTTCTTATTATTTTATTATTGAGATAAACTCTATCTATGTAAGTGCTGGCTGACCTGGAACTCACTGACCAAGCTGGCCTCAAACTCACAGAGACTGCCCTATCTCTGCCTCCCAAGTGCTAGGATTAAGAACCTGTACCACCATCCTTAGTCTAGTTTTATTATTTATCTCTGAGTGTGTGTGTGTATGTGTGTGTGTGTGTGTCTGTCTGTCTGTCTGTCCGTCCGCCTGTCTGTCTGTGTGTATCTGCATGCCTGTGTGTCTGTCTCTCTGTATGTGTGTATGTATGTGTGTATTTCTCTCTCTGTGTGTGTATCTGTCCGCCTGTGTGTGTCTTCGTATGGGTGCCTATGCTCCTGAAGAGGCCAGAAATAGTTGTTGGGTGTCCTGGATCTAGATTTACACGTGATTGCTTGGGAGAGCTGTCTAATGTAGGAATTGCTGCTTGGTTTTTATTTTATAAAACAAACGTGATGGTGGCTCCTCTCTCTCCTAGAAGGGGTGACTCATGGCTGCCCTGTCACCGTAATGGTGTGTCTTGCCGGGAAGACATTGCATTCTTTATACCCTCCTGCCTACCCCCCTGTTTTCGTCTCCCCTTTCTGACCCATGTATGGCGTTTTACCTGACACACTATCTGTCTGAAAAAAAAAAGGCCTTGTGTGGATCCTTAGGAAAAAGAGAAAATGCTTCTGAGCCCTCATAGCCCCTCCTCCACCCTCTCCCAGTCACTGGCTACTTCCTGTCTGTTGGACCTTCCTCCTGACATTTCACACACTTGGGCTCTCACGGTACGTGCCCTTTATGTCTGTAGTATGTTAGTGTGGAGGATGGATCCATCCTTTTCAGGGATAGATAATATTCCACTGTGTAGATAAATAACATCTTAGTTATTGTGTTCAATGGTGGTCATGGGTCTTTTGGCCCAGGCTATCTTCTAAATTATGACCATGTAAACCTAGCCACCTAAACTCCAGAATTACAGGTAATTTTATCCTGCCCAGCTGTTGAATGCTTTCTTGACTGAATCACCCTGCTTTCCTCCACAGCGGCCATACGATGACACTGAACTTCTTGTATCTAAGCCTCGCTCCCCCTCTCTGTACAGTAGGCCCCATGCAGGCGCCAAGAGCCCTGCCTCATTTTCCTGGCCATATCTCAGTATAGATGACCCACTCCACTAACTCAGGCCTCTGAGAATCCTCCGGTATGACCTGATCTCAATCGGAGAGGCTGAACCACGGCTCAATCATCCTCTGAGTCTGCAAGGGGAAGAGAGGCCCTGGACCAGGGCTGGCAATGGCTGCACTGAGTGACAGTGGTGTGCAGGCAGGCAGCTAAGGAAGAAGCCAGTGTCTGTCCAGAACCTTGCTTGATACTCGGAGCCCCAGTGTAGAGCAGTGCAAACTTTTTATGTGAGAAAGTTGAGCCCAGATGCTTAGCCCCTTGATTTTCATTTTATCTTATATTTTTACATTTGGAAAGCATTTGCCAAGTAGAGTCATCTCTCATTTTTGGAGAGAATGGTTCCCATACACACATCTCAAACCCAGGATGCTACTTCTATAGTCTTTTCTATAAAATGATTTCCTATTTTTACATAGAATCCACGTACCTTCTTCATATACTTTTTATTTAAAGTGTCTCATGTAGCCCAGGCTAGCCTTGAACTGTGTATCTGTGGGTGATTTTGAACTTCGGATCCTCCTGTCTCCACCTCCCCAGGTCTGGGATTAGAGGATTGTGCCACCACATCTCGTCTATGGGGTTCTGAGGATGGAACTTTGCCAGATGAGAATCCTGTCAACTGAGCCACGTTCCCAGCCCCTGAAGGTTCTAGGATGTTCTCTGTCTTTCTCTTGGTGTCTGGCAATCCTTGGCGTCCTTCAGGGACAGTCATTTCCTTCATTCTGGTGACCCTGGTAAAACCTAGCTCCTCCTGTGCCTTGCTAACCACCCAGAACCAGAAAGTGTTCCTCACACTTGGTCTCCAATCAGCCAAAAATAGTAAATATTTTAGGCTCCCCCAGCCATCTGTTTCTGTCACCATCAGTTTGCTGTGTCGTTTACATGCTGTTTGTCACTGTTCTTGAGACCATCTGGGCTGCAAAACCCCAGTTTGCTCTCTGGCTCTTCACAGGGGCAGTTTGCCAATGGTATTGCTCTCCCTAGTACCTGAAAATGGAACCCAGGGCCTTGAGCACACTGGGCAAGCACTCTACCACTGAGCTTCAGACACAACTCAAGAACATCTTTCAAATTTGTAAATAACCCCTTCACTCACTCTTCCCCCTCCCCCCAACACACTTTTAAGGGCTGCATGTTGCCTCCCTTATGTGGCAGCTCCCTAAGTCTCCAAGCCCTGTGTGACCTGCCACAAAGCCCAGTCCTTGATGTCTATGGTTTGGCAAGCAAGGAAACAGGCATTGCAAGTTGTGTATAGGTTCTTTAATGGAGATAGACCCCACTGGCGTGCAGGGTGGTCTCCCGTTCCCTGTGACTGGGTCTCCTGCTTATAATGCTATATAGCCCTAAGCAGCTGTGCACTAAAAACTCCGTGAAATCAACCATCCCCCGTAATTACAGTTTACAGTGGTTTACTCGGGGGTAAAGAATTTCTGACTTGCCAGAGGCCATCATAGATCCAGCTGGGCTGGGGGAGGCGGGGGCAGGTGGCAAAATCCAGGAAGCAGTCCCAATCCAGAACCAGGACCAGTTTTTCTGGTTCCTGGGCTCTGTCAGATGGTTCCCTGAGTTTGCCTTTCTTAGGCAGCAGCCAACGGGGATTTGCAGGTGGCATGGGGCTCCCTTGGGGGCCCATGGAGAAGTTAGTCTTTAGAAAGTATTGGCCTCTTAGGCCCCCCTCTCTTTAGTAGAGAGTAGTGAGAAGCTATGCACCGTCATCTTGGATAGCTGCCAAGTTGTCTTAATGCTTACTGTCACTGGTGCTGGTCCCCTGACCCAGAAGAGCCTCTCATAACTGCAAGGGGAGTTTACAGTGTAGACTGAAGCGTTTTCTTCATTTTTCATGAGACATCCCAATGCAAACATCACCTCCCTGCTTGCTTTCAGATGCATTGCTGGAGACTGGAGAGTGAATCTATGATGATTATTTTCAAGTTTTCCAAATTTGAAAAGGTGCTGGTGTGTGATATTGTTGGAAACCCACAAACCAAGCCTCTGGGAGGGCATCTACTGTGAAATAGGGGCAGGATTGTCCAGGGTACTATAGCTGACCCCAGAGAGACGCCCCAGAGAGCTGCTTAGCTGGGATAGGAGGCAATAAAGTTTTTGTGGCTGGGCAAGGGAAGTAGGAAACAGTAGCAAATTGAACATGGAAGGGAAGCTGGACAAACCAGGTACAGGGACACAAGCCATCTGGAGTCCCCACTACCCAGAGAACTGAAGCAAAGGGTCATATGGGAGTCCAGCAGATAGCCCTTACCTCGGCTATGCAGAGTGTCACGTGCTTCTAATCCTAGTACTTGGGAGGCTGAGATAGATGGATTGATGTACATTCCAAGCCAGCCTGGGCTGTATAGAGATCCTGTCTAAAAACAGAACCAAGCTGGGGGAGGGGAGTAGCTCAGACAGGGGTACTTAATCATGTTTCTGGTTGCTGAAAACTTCTCAGAGCATGGAATGACATCTATGGAGTCAGCAAGACACACCCAATTCAGGCTGTGTGCAAGGCCGGTTTTACACTCACTGAACACGTGGTAACCAGAACAGATCAGAGTGGCCTGGGCTGAGGTATAACCCAATTGGTAGAATGCATGCCTAGTGTGCAGAAGGCCCTAGGTTTGACCCTCACACTGGACAACCTGGGTGTGGTGGTACATACCTGTAATACCAGCACTGACGAGACCCTATCTTGATAAACAAGCAAATAAATAAATAAATAAATAAATAAATAAATAAATAAATGAATGAATGAATGAATGAATGAATAAATAAATAAATGGGTTTGGTTCATCTGTTTTATATATAATAGGACAGAGACGAATCCTCTCCAGAAAGTAATTAAAAGAAATCAAAACATTGTCTTGCCTCCTCTGTGGAGAGTCAGGGTAAATGTACTTAGGGTCTTGGATGAGATCCAAAGAGTGGCTAGAAATGGGGTTGGGGGGGTGGGGGGGATCATTCATTTTTTTGTTTTATTTTGAGACAGGGTCTTATTACGCAGCCATGGTTGGCCTGAAACCCACTATGTAGACTAGGCTAGCCCCAAACACACAGAGACCCTCCTGCCTCTGCCTGAGTCCCAGCTCCTTCTCTTCCAATGAGATTTCAGGAAGGTATGTAGGCTTTTCAGAGGCTCAGGGCTGCTGCTCCTTAACTCTACACTCCAAGCAACTGCAGACCCCCCCTTCACCTGCTCTGCCTCTGTCACCAGCATGGACCCGGTGGGCTATCCCTTCACCTTGTTCTTCCAGATCACTTCCTCTTCTTCCTCAGAGTCAGGTCTGCTGTCTTTGGTCCCTGTCACCTCCCCTCAGGCCACCCTGAGCCAGCTTTGGTTCTTATTATGCACACTGAGTTTTCTGATCCCTGGGACTTGTAGCTCTCTCTTCCCAGGACAACTCCATTGCAGACAGACTCCCTCCTGGAATGTTCAGAACACAATTATTCAGCATCACCAGCCATGGTGGGGCCAGGCCGGCGAACTGCTGCTGTTCCAAAGTAAAGTGGTGGGTACTCTGATGGTTATTAAATTTACTCAGAGCACAAAATCAGAGATTGTGTGGGCACTTTCACACCACTGTTGAGTGATAAAGTCAAGCCAAACCCTCCGAAGTCAGAGAATTCTGTCTAGTGGTAACAAGCTCAGCTGGAGAGATGGATGGTGTGGACTGCTTGTAGTACATCATGAAAGGGGTGTGAGCTGAATGGAACAGTGGACCTGTGTGTGTGTGTGTGCATGTCGAGTGTGCAAGGTGAGTGTGTGTCTATCTATACCCATGTCCCTCCCAGGGCCTACACCTTGATTATACTTGCTCAAGTCGGTTCTGTGGCCCCTTTCCCATATTCCATTAAGTTTTATGCTGTTCTACTGTATCTTAATTACCTAGAGACATGGTTTCATGTAGCCCAGACTGGCCCCAAACTCAATATATAGATAGATGAGGATGACTTTGAACTTCTGGTCTTCCTGCCTCCCCTTCTTGAGTTCTAGAATTACAGGAATATAAGACCACACTTGATTTAACATTTGTATTTTACTTTTATTTTATGTGCATGTTTTGCCTGATTATATGACTGTGCACCACATGCATGCAGTGCCTGAGAGACCAGAAAAGAGTGTCCGATCCCCCGGAGCTAGAGTTAAGACCGTTGTAGCTGCCAAATGGGTGCTGGGATTCAAACCTGAGTCCTCTGGAAGAGCAGTCAGTGATCTGAACCGATGAGCCGTCTCTCCAGCTCTTAGCATCTGTATTTTAAGATGCAGAGTTTGGCTAGAGGATTGCTCGGTGGCAGGGAGTCACGTACCACCTCCAGCCTCCGTTAGCACAGAACTTTGGGTTCTCTCCCTGGCAACAAAGGGGCTGGGGATGTAAGAAAGGAATACCAAATGCAAAGCACACGGTCCTCCTAGACTAGGCATACCTGTAATGCCAGGACTCTGTGGTCTGAAGCAGGAAAATAGCAAGGCCAGTGAGGCCCTGTCTCAAAAAGCCGAAGTCGTGACTACAGTGAGAGGTAAAGCACTTGCCTAGCTGGTGCAAGCTTGTGGGCTTGATGCTCAGCTCAACAAAAATAAATAATGAATGAACGTGCTCACATATTTTCACATGTGTAACTTCCCTTTAGAATAAGGTTTCTCCAGCTTAGCAAGTAAACACCGGGGGCCTGTCAGCAGATGGCATCCTGCACATTCTAAGCTTTCTAGTGGGGTCCCCAACCCCTACTCACAAACTAGCAGCATTGCCCCACCCCCAGTTTAACCCTAGATGTGTTCCTAGCATTACAAGTACGTTCTAGAATGGAGGAAGCTGTTTCCAAAAACCTCTACACTTAAAGGATGAAGTAACCTCCCCAGCTTCTGAGGCAGGAAGGTGATGGACTCTAGGGTTGTTTTTTGATTTCTGACCCACATACAGGTGTGACCTACAACACAGAAACATGGAAATAGCTCTGTGTGTGAATTCATACAAGCGTGACTAAACACAGAACATCCTCCAAGCTTCACAAGCGATAAACTCACAGGCATGTGAGAACACAGTGACTGCTGATGTTCCAAAGATCAGAGAAAGCTGCAGGGGGCCTGAGCAACAATACCACCCTAGTGGGAATGAGTGAGTTACTTCCAGGTTACTGAACCAGCCTCCTGGCTGCCCTGGGCACTCTGTATAAAGAATATGAATCTACCTACAGGATAGAACAGTGATCTTACCACCTTCTCTTAGTTTTTTTAAAAAAAAAAAAAAAAAAAAAAAAAAAAAAAGAGCAATTGCCTCTGTACAGATCATGTGACTTCCTCACAGCATGACCTGAGTTCTAAGAACAAGAAGGGGGGGGGGTGTTGGGGTGCTGGAGAGACGGTTTAGGGGTTGACAACCACTGACTGCTCTTCCAAAGGACCTGGGTTCAGTTCTCAGCACCCACATAGCAGCTCACAACTGTTTGTGACTCCAGTTCCAGAGATTCTAACATCGATGTTCATGAAATAAAAGTTTTTGTGGGTTTTTTTTTTGGGTTTTTTTTTTTAAAAAACAAAACAAAACAAAAAAAGGAACAAGAACCCAAAGAGAGGAAAGCAGAATCCCATGGCACTTTTATAACATCACCTCGGAATCATAAACTTGCTCATTCTAGTTTTCTCTGTTGATGGAAGAGATTAAAAGAAAAAAAAAATGTCCTCTACAAACTGGGTGTGATAATGCACATCTTTAAATCCAGCACTTGGGAGGCAGAGTCAGGTGGAACTCTGAGTTCGAGGCTAGCCTGGTCTACAGAGGGAGTTCCAAGGCAACCAGGACTACACAGAAACTCTGTCTCAAAGCAAACAAAATGTCCTCCACATTGGCTAAAGCTGAAGTCTTAAGGGCAGGTGGGACATCACATTGTTCTCTTGATGTGGTGACAAACCTCTTCCTCACAGAGTATCCAAAGTAGGTGCCATTGATCATTGATGTGACTATCTTTGGAAAACACAGTCTGCCACATATGAGTTTCTCTGTGTGTGCACATGTGTGTGTGTGCATGTGGAGGCCAGAGGACACCTCAGGTATCATTGCTCAGAAGACACCTATCTTTTTCTTTTAAGACAGACTCTCTGGCCTGGGACTCACTAGGTTGGTTAGCCAATGAGCCCCAAGAATTCTCTTCACGTTGATTCACTAACACTGGAAACACAGGCACCTTTTTAACCACCCCAGCTTTTTACCTGGGTTCTGGTGACCGAAATCAGGTTCTTGTGCTTGCAAAGCACTTTACAGTTACTATAGGAAAGTTAGCTCATGCCCTGATATCCAGGACTGTGGCTAGACCTAGTTAGTTCCCCCTCTCCCCAGCCTGTGACCTGTCATTTTAAATGGACAGGAGGTAGTCCTGCTGAGGAATTAGAGTCACTAGCTTGTGTTGCCCCTGGGATGTAGCAATTGAGGTCATTATGGAACGCCTCATCGGGACCCTTTCTGCCTTTATCTTTTATTTCCTCCGTCACAAATTTGCTACCATGGTGCAAGGGCCTTACCACAGGCTCACGAACCCAGAGACCACGGGCCACAGGCTGGACACTGGAACCATAAACAAAATCAAGCTTTCTCCTCAGGTTGATCACCTCAAGCATTTTACCACAGTGTCAGAAAGCTGATGCACATGCTGGTAGCTAGCATTGCCCACTTTGCCTGACCAGGGCCAGGAGGGTGAAATTACAGATATTTTAACTGGGATAATCCCAGGAGAGGGTTCCAATGGGCTCAATTTAAGTCACATAGAAAAAGAAAAATATAAAAAATAAAAAGCAGAAAACACTAAAATACCCACCTTCCTAGAGGATTCCAGTTTGGTAAACTGTTCTTCTGAGTTCCTCGTTTTTATATTTAAAAAGCATTGTGCCAGACAATGGTGGCATATACCTTTAATCCCAATCTAGAGGCAGAGGCAAGCAGATTTCTGTAAGTACAAAGCGAGCCTGGTCTACAGAGAAACCCTGTCTCAAAGCAACAAAATGGGGGCCGGAGAGACAGCTCAGAGGTTAAGAACACTGGTTGCTCTTCCAAAGGTCCTGAGTTCAATTCCTGGCAACCATGTGGTGGCTCATGACCATCTGTGATGAGATCTGGTGCCCTCTTCTGGTATGTGTATACAAATAAAATAAATAAATCTTTAAAAAAAATTAAGAATAACAACAAAATATATTCCATAGGCTGATGAAATGACTCAGTGGTTAAGAGAACACACATTCTTTCTTTCTTGCAAAGAACTCAAGTTTGCTTTCCAGAACTCAGATTGTGGCTCATACTCATCCATAACTTCAGCTGCAGAGAATTCAGCAGGGACCAGATATGCACATGGTAAACAAGCATACATGAGATCATGACATTTATTTGCATAAAATAAAAAATGTAAATTTTTAATTACCTTTGTGTGTGTGTGGGCACATGAGCAAACATGCACATACATATGTACCACCGTGACCTTGTGGAAGTCAGAGGTCAAATTGCAGGAACTTTTTCCTCTACCAAGTGACCCTGAGGCCTTCCTTGGTGGCAAGTGCCTCTGCCCACTGAGCCATCTCACCAGCACGTTCTTTAATATAAAAAAAAATTATTTCTTGTCTGGGTCTAGCAGAGTTGCCTGGATAGCAGCCAGGAACATATGGACAGTGAATACAAAGAAGACTGTTGGTTCTGGGAATTGTATGGTGAGGGCAGAGGGGAAGAGTAGCAAGCTTTTCTTAGTGTGGGAATGCACCTGCTAATGTGGGTGTGTGCACATGTGTGGAAGTCTGAGTTGACCCTCGGTGTCCTTATTCATCACCATCTTACTTTTTAAAACAAAATCCATCCCTGAACCAGAATCCCCTTGATTTTCCCAGCCTGGCTAGATAATATATTTTCTATTTCCTCTTTGAAGCAATGAGTTTACAGATATGCACTGCCATATCCAGAATCTTAATGTGAGTTCTGAGGATTTGAACCCAGGACCTTGGGCCTGCTTAGCAGATCGTTAGTGATTGAACCAGCTCCTTGGTTCAGGGATAGCTTAGAGTGTAGAGAATCATGATGGCATGTCTTAAAGAGCACATTTGTATCTAGTAGTAGCAAATGCCTGTAATCTCAGCACTTAGAAAGACCAGAATTCAGGAATTCAAGGCCAGCCTCAGCTACTTAGTGAGTCTGAGGCCAGCCTGGACTAATGCAGTGGTTTGACTGAGACCACCGCCCCACCCCCCCACCCCCCTACCCCCCCACCCCCCACCCCCCCACCCCCCCACGCCCCCACCCCCCCACCCCCCCACCCCCCCACCCCCCCCAGGTTCAGACATTTGAATACTTGGTCTCCAGTTGGTGGAGCTTATTTGGGGAGGTTTTAAAAGTGAAGATTTGTTGGAGGAGATGTCACTGGAGGTGGGCTTTGAAAATCTAAAACCTCTGTACCATTTCCATTTCACTCTCTCTGCTTTGTGCTTGAGGTCCAAGATGGAAGCTCTCAGCATCCTGTTCCTGTCTTCACACCTAGGGCTGATTGTCAGGCCTCTGCTCCACCATCATGGATGAGTACCTCTAGAGTTAGGAGCCAAAATAAACTTCCTTTTCTTTCCTTTCTTTATTTGTTTATTTGTTTTTTTTTTGTTTTTTTTTTTTGAGACAGAGCTTCTCTGTGTAACATCTGTGGTTGTCCTCACTTTGTAGACCAGGCTGGTCTTGAACACACAGAGATCCATATAGATGCCCCAGCCTCTCATCTGGGATTAAAGGCATGAGCCACCACCCCCTCTTCTTTAAGCTGCCTTTGCTCATGGTATTTTATCTCAGCAACAGAAAAGAACTAACACAGGACATTGGTATCAGAATGGGGCATTGCTGTGAGGGACAAGAATGGGCATTTCTGTAAAGAAGTTAACTATGTTAGCTTTTGGAAGAGCAAAAGAGGCTTTGGAAAAATGCCAGGTGGTGTGGTGCAGGCCTTTCATCCCAGCACTGGGGAGGCAGAAGCAGTCAAGGCTGAGAGTTTGAGGCCAGCCTGATCTACAAGTGAGTTCCAGAACAGCCAGGGCTACACAGAGGAACCCCCCCACACACACACACAGAGGCATTTTGGAACTTGGACTAGAAGAGCAGTTGGACACTGTAAATAGAGATTAAAGGGTCATTTTAATAGGATCCTGGAGACAGTAGTCCTGAGAGCCATGTGGACTGTGGAGACACAGCTTAAGAGGCTTCAGAGAGGGAGAATTAGCCACCAACCCAGAGGCAATTTATGTGATGTTTTGGCAAAGAACTGACTGACTTCTGCCCATGACCTGAGAACTTGCCTGTGGCTAAGCTTAAAAATGTTACAAATTTAATGTCACATCCCAGGTATGTGCTGGAACACTGTCTGTAATTGTTAAAGATATTAGTGACTTTAAAGATCTTATGGATCAAATAGAAGCATTTTCCCAGACAAGACACCACACAGCACATCCAATTTGTAAAAGGAAAGGCCTAAAGCATTTCTATTCCTAGAAAGAAACTCAGAGAGAGAGGGAGAGAGAGAGAGAGAGAGAGAGAGAGAGAGAGAGAGAGAGAGAGAGAGAGAGAAGAAAGATGTTAATTTCACTGGCAGAAGAAATTTTGAAACATAATATTGAATTTGTGGCATGGTCATTATTAACCATCCTTATTTAGTTCTCAATGAAAAGGTGCAACCAGGGTAGAAAAATATAAAATGTACAGTTTTGGGAGAAAAGTAGCAAGAAGGGGCTTAATGTTTCTGCCAAAAGAGAAAAGAGGCTTTAATTGTTAAGAACACCAGACAGCTAGTTACGGTTCCAACCTGTGAAAGGGAAGAGCCAAGGTGTTTTCTGTTCCTAGGAAGAAACCAAGCAAAGTATGTTGCCAGTATGGTTCTACCAGATGAAGGTCCAGGCCAGGCCAGACATGCCATCCACTCAGTACTGACTTCAGAGACTTAAAAGATAAAAGAGTAAAGGTGTCACAGATCACCCCCCACACACACACTTGAGAGAACCTTTGAAACAAGGCAGCATGTGGCAGAGGAGTCCCTGTATCAAGATCCCAAGAAGGGAGATGGCCTTTGCATGGCACACTTATATTGGAGACCTTAAAATGTTGGTGGTGCCAGAACCATAGTATGTTTGTCAAGAAGAGTGACAGACAGGCAGGGAGGGGAAACAGCCCAAGAGAGAAAATGGGTTGCAGGGGTGGAGCTAGCTAAGCCCTTCGACATTAGACACAGAGCTTCCAGAGCTATCTAAGGGGTGGAGCTATCTAAGGGGTGGAGCTATCTAAGGGGTGGAGCTATCTAAGGGGTGGAGCTATCTAAGGGGTGGAGCTATCTAAGGGGTGGAGCTATCTAAGGGGTGGGGCTATCTAAGGGGTGGAGCTATCTAAGGGATGGAGCTATCTAAGGGGTGGGGCTATCTAAGGGGTGGAGCTATCTAAGGGGTGGGGCTATCTAAGGGGTGGAGCTATCTAAGGGGTGGAGCTATCTAAGGGGTGGAGCTATCTAAGCCCTTTGACATCAGACATAGAGCTTCCAGACTCTAGAGGTTGTCCTGTAGTCCTGCTTGATCCAGGGTTTCCTCCCCGAGCCTCCTTTTGGTATGGTAATGTATATTCTGCACCATGTTGGAAATATGTCGTTTGTATTGTGCTCTTATAGGGAGTTACAGTTAAGAGACTGTCTTGTCTCAGAAGAGACTGTGGGCTTTTCAGCAGTTTTGGGACTATGGAGGACTATGGGACTTTGAAGCTGCACTAAATGCATTTTGTGTTATGATGTGGCCATGAGCCTTTGTGAGACAGGTTGTGGAATGCAGTAGTTTGAATGGGAAGGTCCCCCATAGGCTCAAATATTTAAATAATTGGTCCCCAGTTGGTGGCATTATGTGGAGGTTTAGGAGGTACAGCCTTGAAGAAAGCATGTGACTGGAAGTGACTTGAGAGTTTAAAGACTTTGGGCCATTTCCAGTTCACTCAGCTTTGTGCTTGTGGGTCAAAATGTCCCTGTTCCTGCCATAGCATGCCAGCAGCTCATCACCATGCCTGTGTTCTGCCCACAGGGACTCCCTCCTCACCCCCAGTCCATTAGTGAGTGTGAGTGTATAAGTGTGTGTGTCTGAAACTGTAAGCCAAAGGAAACTCTTATAGTGCTTTTGGTCATGGTGCTTTACTTCAGAAGCAGAAACCTAACTAATGCTACAACATACAATTGCTCTCAAATAACTACAAAATGAAGGCCAACCAAGACGGCTCAGTGGACAGAGTCACTTGTATGCAGGCCTGGGGACCTGAGCTCTATCCCTAGATCCCACAGAGTGGAAGGAGAGAACTGATTTATAAGAGTTGTTCTCTAACCCCCCCCCACACATACTCAAAGACACATATATGACACACACACACCATACATGAATACATTATACATACATACACACACAAATAAGTAAATAAATAAATAAACAGACAAATAAGTAGAGATCCATGCCAGGCATGGTGGCACACACCTTTCATGGCAGCACTCTGAAAGCAGAGGCAGGTAGATCTCTATGAGCCTAGTCTACATAGTGAGTTCCAGGACTGACAGGGCTACATCGAGAGACCCTGCCTCAAAAAACAACAACAAAACAAACACATAAACAAACAGAAAACAGAAGAAACAAAAACCAAAACAAGCAAGGAAAAAAGGTCCTCCAAACCGTATTAAATTGTGTGCTGTATTAGCTTGCTTGTCTGTTATAGAGATCCACCACCACAGCCAAGGCAGCTTACAGACCAGGGGTTTCTTTGGACTTATGGTCCCAGAGAGTTAGAGACTGTGATGACAGAGTGGTGGCAGCGGGCACAGAAAGCTGAGGCCTTACATCTTGAGTCACAAGTGAAAAGCAGAGTGAGCACCCTTGAAACGGCATGGAGTCTTTTTTATTTTATTATTTTATGTTGGTGCCTAGAAGTGTATGTGTGCACTGTTCACATGCAGGAATCTGCAAAGGTCAGAAGAGGTGTTGGATTCCTGGGAATTGAAGCTACAGGTGGTTGTAATCCCCCTTGCAGGTGCTGGGAATCAAAGCAGGATCCCCTAGAGATCAGCCAAGGCTCTTAACTGCTGAGAAATCTGGAGTCTTTAAACCTCAAAGGCTACCCCCAGGTGACACATCTCCAACAAGACCACACCTCCTAACTCTCTCCAAACAGAGACACCACCTGGAGACTGAGTTCTCAGTGCCAGAGTCTGTGGGGGACATTCTCATTTGAAGCCCATATGAGCTTGTCTGGCCTGGCTTCGGTCTCAGTCTATCTCAGATTGCTAAAACAGAATCCCCGAAATCAAGTAACTGACAGAAAATAGAAAAACATCTATGTTGTTTTACATTTATGTATGTTTTGGTTTTTGCTATCTTAGGAATGGACACCAAGGCCTTGACCATGGTAAGCATGTGTTCTACCCCTAAAATCTGGAATATATATGAGCAAGAGGATGACCTCTGTGTTGTGAGATATTTGATTACACTATGTAAAGATACGTCACTGTGATTGGTTTAGTAAAAAGCTCAATGGCCAATAGCTAGGCAGAATTTTCAGGGCAGAGTGGATGCTGGGAATATGAAGATAAAGTCAGAAAGAGACACCAGAGACACAAACAAGCAGCATGGGTTTTACAAAGTAAAGGTAACCAAGTCATGTAAAAGATGTAGCTTAAAAGATTCGGATTAATTTAAGTTATAAGAACTAGTTAGAAACAAGTCTAACCTATGGGCCAAACTTTTATAATTAATGTTTCCATGCCATGATTTGAAAGTTGGCCAACAGGATAGAGAAAGATTTGCCCACAGCTCTACCTGGTTCTGGCCAGGGTCTTTCTGCTATGTTGCAATGTGGTGGAAGGCACCACAGTGGGGCAGAGTGAGCACACCAGTGTAGGTCTCTCTTCTTCATCTTAGAAAGTCACTGGCAGCCGGGTGATTATGCTACATGCCTTTAATCCCAGAGAAGAGGAGGCAGATGCAGGCAGATCCCTGTGAGCTCAAGGCCAGTCTGATCTATAGAGTGGGTTCCAGGACAGCCAAGGCTTCACAGAGAAACCCTGTCTCAAAAGAAAAATAAAAATAAAATAAAGTCTCCAATGCCATCCCCTGGCACCCCACTCTCAGCTCATGAAATCCCATTTGCCTCCCAAAGTTGCACCTGGAAATCTTGTTAACATTATTTGGGGTCAATTCTGCAGCACACAGACTTTTAAGGGACACATTCAAGCCTTATCCTGGTGTGAGGTGTTGGGGAAAATGGGGGCCAATAGAGAAATCACCCACTAATAAGTATAAGAGCATTTAGGATGTTTTCTGCAAATGTTAGGAGTGTAGACTAATTCAGCTGCAGGAGCAACCCCAGGAGGTTTTCTGAATTCTGACTGTGGCTCTTAGTATTTGTAAATCTCAGAGGCAGGCCATGCCATGCCAAGGTGCTTCTGACCCTCAGTCAAGTCAGGTGACCATCCCAGCCTGTGCCCTCAGGGTAGTCCTTCTGGTCTATGAGGAAACATGCATGTGCTGTGTGATCTCCTAGGTCTGTGCTGGAACCCAGGTCCCCGACTTTTGTCCTTCTCAAAGACCTTGGTCTTCTGTTGCCCTTACCTCTTGGCACTCCTCAGCATTCAGACACTCCTCATCCTGCACCCCATTTCTTCGCTTTCCTTTGGATAAAAATCCTCTACACCCTGTCCCAATTTCTTGCTCTGCGGGATGGCTTCTGTCCCCTTGTGGTGGGTAGCTTTAAAAGTCGACACGACACAGTCTAGAATCACCTGAGGAAAATCACAATGAGGGTTGGTCTAGATCTGTTGGCCTATGGACATGTTCAGGGGGAGGGGACAGCCCAACCGACTGGGGGTAGTGTGGTTCCTGGTTTGGGGTTCTGCACTGGATAAGAGAGGAGAGGTTGGGATCTGAGCAGCGGGCAGGTGTTCCTACTCTCTGCCTTGACTGTGGATGTGACCAGTGCTTCAACACTGCTTCCTGTGACTTTACTGCTGTGAAGGACCTGAACGTGGAATCCTGAGCTAAAAAAAGCTTCTTCTCCCCCAAGCTGAGTGAGTATTTTATTGCAGAAACTAGGAAGGAAACTGGAGATGCCTTTTCTAGCCCCAGACTCAAGGTGCCTCACAGTTCTTTGTTATTTTCCTTAATTTATTAAAAAAAAAAAGTGTGTGTGTGTGTGTGTGTGTGTGTGTCGCGCGCGCTCGTGCGTGTACACCTGTGGAGGTCAAAGGCCAGTTTTGTGGATCCCTTTCTTTGCACCTTTGAACTCAGGTCACCAGGCTTGAATGACAAAGGCCTTTGCCCACTGAGCATCTCAGCAGTCTGTCTACCTCACAGTCCTGTTTGACATTCCTGTGGTTGGTCTCTTGGGTGCTCCCTGTTTCGTATGTCCTGAAAGACGCCTGCTGTCACTTCCCACCTCCACCCCAGTGTCCCTCGGGGTAGCTGCCCCCATCCTTCTGCCCAAGCTGCCTCCTCCTTGCTCCCCTTCCCAGGCCTCCACCCTTCCAGATACCAGTGGTAGTTCTGAGTTCTGGCCTCACATCCATCTTAATCCATTCGCATCCTGGGTCAGGCCACCCTCACATCCCACTTAGAGCCTCTGACCATCTCAAGACATTCTGCCCCCAGGCCATTTTCCAGACCTCCAGACTCCGGGGCCACTCACACTCTACAATTCATTCCTGCTCAGGACTGGCCCCAGCTCCTTACTAACTGGAATGTGGTGGCTCCTTTTAATGTGCCCTCTACCCTCTATTTCTGGCTAATTCCCATCTATTCATTTCCTCCAGACTCTCCTGACACATCTTCTCAAATCAAAACCGAGTCAGAGGGAATCCCTGAGTCATTGCCCTCTCGTCCCTGTGAAGGATCTGGAAAGCTGGGTTTGCATAATGATATCCGGCCTTTCCACAGTACTTTTTTTTTGTTTTTCCTGATGAGTAGAAACAGAGAGAACACACAAATATAAGTAATTATCCGATGATGCCGATGTGGGGGATCAGAAACTCAGGGATTAATCAATACACACCTTTTCCACACATAAAATCAGCTCAGATGGAGTTTAATGGACACTAGGTTCATCTTTCTTCTCAATGAGTGGTCATTTTTTCTGATGACAGATCGTAGAAACCCGATCTACCTTTTATGTATTAAGCAGTTACCTGCCATTTCCTGGGGTCTGAAGCACATCTAGGCCCTAGCTTGCTTTGTTTGTGACATCGTTTTTGGTATTTGAGGTGGCTTGAGGACACTGTAACGATGACTTTATCTTTTTTTTAATTTTTATTTATTTTATATGTATGAATGTCTTTTCTGAATGTGTATCTGTGTCCTATGTGTGCAAGATGCCAGAGGAGGCCAGAAAAAAGTCTCCGATCCTCTGGAACTGGAGTTGCAGATGGTTGTAAATCACTATGTGGTGCTGGGAACTGAACCTGGGTCCTCTGGAAGTGCAGCCAGGGTTCTTAACTGCTGAGCCATCTCTCCAGCCTTTTATACCACAATTAACCTGACCGACACTTCGGGCAGGGGTGGGAATTGAGGATGGATGATGAAGAAATGACTCCTGGGGTTGTGTTGTCGACCTCCAGGGCTTACTCTTCACACACTCACTCTCTCCTCCTCTCTCTTTCTTGCTCATCCTGAACACTACTCTTGCACCGATCTATACCCCACCCATCTACCTCACGGGTAGCTCATTCACCATCATGCACCAGACCAGACACGTCTCCTACTATGGAATCACAGAACCATAGTCTAACAGGACAGGAGGGTCTCTGGAGGGCCGGTGGCCACCCTCTTTTTATCAACGGAGACTGCCGAGCCACAGCCATCATGATGTGGGAGTGTGGGGGCAGCTGGCCTGCAGGGGAGCTGGAGCTGGAGGAGAAGCTAGTGGTGCCGTCACCTACTTTACAGTCAGGCAGTCGGCTCCTGAGAAACATCTGTGCAGCAACTGCTTCACCTTGCTTCCTTCTGTTCGCTTGTCATTTTGTTTTTGGAAACAGGGTTTCTCTATGTAGCCCTGGCTGTCCTGGATCTCACGTAGACAAGGTCTCAAACTCACAGAGATCCATCTGCCTCTACGTCCTCAATGCTGGGAATTTTAATTCACCACCACCACCCTGGCTTGTTTGATTATGTTAAGATTGTTGCAAATGTCTACAAACCCCTTTCCAGATTTAGAGACAGAAAGTGCGGTATGGTCCCAGCCAAGTGCTACCTACCTGCTTGTGTTCTCACATTGATGACAAAGTCAGGAGAATCGTCACACACTCAAGGCCGGAGGGGGGGAGAGAAGGGAAGGGGAGAGGGTAGGAATTTCTCACCGGTTTGGGACACCCACCCTTTAATGAAAAATGCCTTACAAGCAAACGCCTAGCATTAGTTTGCCATCTTGTGGTAAAACTCTGGTATTGCACCCTTCCCATTCTGAAGGCTCCATTAAGCTTGGAGGCAGGATATGGAGTCAGGTCTACCGACTTCCGTTCAAAGTCCCCAGGGTAAAGAGATCAATTTCTCCTCTTCACAACCTCAAGGCACAGTTCCAAGACATATAACTGAAGACACGTTTCTCAGAGTAAAGACCTAAGGAGGAAACAGTAGGAAGCCACTGAGTCTTGAAAACTTGTGTGTATGTGTGTGTGAGATCTTTATATGTCTATGTCCACATGTTCATGTTTGTGTGATCTTTATGTATGTCCCCACATATGTGTGTGTGTATAGAGAGAGTATATTTGTACATGTGTGTCTGTGTGTGTCTGTGTGTGTCTGTGTATAGGTATGTATGTGTAGTTTGTGGGAATTATTTTTTACAGTGGAAGCTGAGAACATCTTTCTTCAATGTCCTCAAATCTCCAAGGAGTTTTGGCTAGGCCAAAAAGGAATTTGAGATGTCTTTATGCCATACTTTTACTTACTTTGCTTCACTATGTAGCCTTGACTGGCTTCAAACATACAGTGATCATCCTGTCTCACTATACACTGACACTCTTGGCTTTCTTTGTATTTAGGGGGCGTGCTGAAATAGATCTTATGGCCTCACACATACACTCCCAGCGTTGGCCTTCCTTGAGAGAGGAAAAAGCCAAAGACCACAACAGGCAAGATTTTTAATTAATTTTTATTTTATCTATTTAATTCAATAGCATTCATTAAAATGGATTTCTTTACAGAAAGTGCTGATAATGTTATGATTTTTCATGTCATCATCTGTACTCAGGGTTGAGCTAACCCTTCTGTCTTTCTAGTCAGTATATGTGCACACAGAAACGGAGATTGTTCTGGGGTCTGAATTTGGAACGCAGAGCCCAAGGCTCCAAACTCCAGGTGGGGACTGACCAGGAGAGGTAATAAGTCCTCAGGGTACTCCAGAGCGGGGCTCAGGAATGGAGCCATCTAGGCCAGAAGTCATACCTTCCCCCACAGCAGGCCCCTTCCTGCTGATGGTGTGGTTCCTGGAGTGGAGCTTATGCTCTGAGGCATGCGTTAGGTGTGCAGAATGTCAGGCATCTGGTGAAGATCTTGCCCAATTCTCCTGGTTTTGCAGAAGAGGAAACTGGAAGGCTGAGGGAAGAGGGACCTCGCCTGGGGACACTGAGGTGTTATCAGGAGCTTCGTGCAGCAGCTGCAAACTGTAAATCTGAGGTCGTGGCCCTTGGTCCACATCCACATCTCAAACTGCAGCCTCAAAAATACGTACTTTATAACTATTCTATCTCACCTTTCTAGAGGCCTTGCTAATAGCCCCATCTACAGATAGGAAACCTGCCCAGGGAGATAGCATGAGGCAGGGGGTGTCCAATTTATCATCTAGGACAACTTTGGGGTCCAAAATCAGAGAACATTGTAAGAACAATGTAAGATTTTTATTTTATTATATTGTAATTCTGCCTAGTTTTCAGGTGGGGTGACAGATTTAAATGACAACATAGTGTCAGAATGCCATCTAAAGTAAATGTATGCATGCTCTCACAACCCGTGGGCCATGGTTGGACACCCCCGTAAGGTTAAGAGGAGAAGAGAGCTGAGCCGTCACCACTGGTGTGTGTGGTTCCCACACAAGAGGCCCTGAGCTCTTTGGGGGTAATGAGGAGAAAAATGATGGGGCTGGGATGTGACTGAGCTCTTTGTAGAGGAATGCTTACCTACCATGCAGGAAGCCCTGGATTCGATCCTAGAGCAGTTAAACTGGGTGTGGCAATGCATGGCTGTAATCCCAGTATAGTAATTCCAGAGGTGGAAGCAGGAAGATCAGGAGTTTAAGGCCATCCTGGAATCCATGAGGCCCTGTCTCAAAAAAGGGGGAGGAGGGAACATTAAGTGTTCTGGGGATAGACGTGGAGGGCTAGCTTCAGAGTCTCTACCGTTCTGGGTATGGGCCAAACAGAGGCAGCAGAAGTTCTGTGAGTGTGTGGCCAGCTTGGTCTACATAACAAGATCCATGACAGCCAGGACTACATAGAGAGACCCCGAGACCCCGTCCCAAAGATAAACAAACCAAACAAAAAGACATTTTCTATGGCGTGGGTCAAACTATTACTCTTATTTATTGTTGTTAGTGTGTGTGTCCCCGAGTGTGTCCAAGTGTGTCCAAGTGTGCGTATCATAGTGTGTGTGTAATGTTAGAGTGTGCTGTGTGTGTGGCAGGGCTTGCCTATGCATGGGGAGGACAGAAGTCAGTCTCTCTTCCCCTTATCTTCTTGAGACAGGGCTCTCACTGAACCAGGAGCTTGTTGATTCGGCTAGACTGTCCACCAGCAAGGCCTAGAGAACCTCCTACCATCTCCCCCTTCGTCAGGGTCACAGGCCTCATCATTCCATCCAACTCCTTAGGTGGATGCTGGGATTCACCCTTGTGTAACAAGCCCTTCACTCACAAAGCAGTTACAAAGTTTCAAAACATGAAGTGAAAGCCACAAAATGGCAATGCTCAGTGGCAGAGGGCTTGTCAAGCAGGACTAGACCTCCCTAGGTTCTATCCCCAGTACTATACACACACACACACAGATGCACAGTGTGTGTAGGGGGGTTTTTGCTCTCCCGAAGGCACCTCAGCGGCTTTGGGCCACACCCTGCTTCAGGAGCCAGAGGACCAGAAAACCTGCCTGCTTTGTGTGATGACTCAGGCTTGGGAAGTGTGGACCCTTCCTACCTACCTACTTGACAACACAACCTTAAAAGAGGAGCTGGGACATCCCTCGCTGGAAATACCCCAGCTTCCCCTCAGAAAGCAAAATCGCTGCCCCACAAGACCTGGAGCAGCCTGGTGAGAGAAGAGGCATCACCTAGAGGAGAAGCTGGGCCTGAGTTCTCCTCACAAGCTGCTCAGAGCCACACTTTGCAGCTGCCTCCAGGGTAGGGCTCGGTGGCAGTGTTCATCCACCATGCTGGAAATGCCAGCTTCTATCCTCTCTCTGCAAGGCGGACAAGGCAAAGTAAGATGCACACTGGCTTCCCTGGCCGATATCCCGGGCCACATGCCGGCTATAGATGGGAAGGGCCCTTCTTCAGATGTTTCTCTGTCCCTTGATAAGTAGTTGGGACTTGCCCAGGGTTGGGGTGACAGAAATTTTCCACTCATGCACACGGAAGGAATGAATGAGCTAAGAAAGGAAAAGTGGACTGGGTAATTTCTTTCTGGTCTTCTTGTCTCAAGACTCTTTGGGGAGTGGAGTTGTTTCCACCCAACAGTAAATCCTGTCTGTCTTGGACTTTTTCTGAGCCTCACAAGGTGAGGTGACAATCTCTCTCCATCTTATGCATTAGAGCCTGTAGCTTGTGACACCTCCAGACTCGATAGCCAAACTCAGGCATCCACAGCACGCACTAAAAATATTTTTAAATTGCTAATATTTTTATTTCACTTTAAAAATATGTATTTATTTATGTTCTTAGAGACAGTTTAATGATCCAGGCTGGCCTCAAACTGCCTATGTAGTTGAGTAGTGAGGATAATTTGAACTAATTCTCCTGCCTCCACCCTCCAAGTGTCTCGACCACCATGCCCAGTTCATGCTCCTTATTATCTGATAAAGGAGACCCGGGCATAGAGGTGAATATAATGTAACTTTTCAGAATGGGGTGGTTTTATGAGAATGCGTGTTGCTCAATACAGCGATACAGGATTAGTTACAGATGTGAAGGTGTGCCTGCACACACAGTGCACACCCATCTATTCTGTCCACCCTGGTAGCTTGGGAGAAGTAGCAATGAAGAATAACAGGAATCTCATGCCCATATTTTGATTTCCAAATATAACCTTTTGCCAGAGGTACCGGGACCCCGAGAAGGAATAGGTGATTTATTTTCCTGTGTGGTTCATATCTGAAATCCTGGCACCTGGGAGCTCACGAGGCTGAAGCAAGATCACGAATTCCATGTCAGCCTGATTCTGCATCAGAGAAAAATAAAACAGAGCTGGGGCTGGTGGCCCATGCTTGTAATCCCGGCCGGCACTCTGGAAGCTGAGGTTTGTGTCTTGTGCCTGAGGCCCTGGGTTCCATCCTTGTCCATACACAGGGTTGTGGTGGTGCACGCCTGTTACAGGCCCATAATCCCAGCACTCAGGAGCTGGAGGTAGATGAATCAAAATTTAAGAGAGTTTATGGAGCTACACAGACCGCTCAAGGCCATCTTAGGCTACACACGAGACCCGGGATTCTGGGCAACGAGGAGGGTAACAGTGCTCATGGCCGGTACTCAGAAAAAAGCACTTGTCCACAGCATCTGCAAGCAGAGTCTAGGCAGACTGATGAAATTAGGAAGCACTTTGGTCCCCACCACAGCGGAAACTCAGGATGAAGCTTCACCCACAGATGTGATAGACACATTGGTGTGTCTCTGTGGACTTGTGGGGATGAGACAACAGACTGTGGGAGCCGGCCTTCCAGATGGCCTATGGCCTTTAGGGACTTCTGTGCCTAGTATATTCACGCATCCCTCCCAGACTAAAGGAGACTGACTGTGGAAGAAGATGCATGTGTAACAGGGGGACTGCAGCCTCCAGGGCTAGGCGGTAGAAGATTTGGGGGTTTCTGACTTGTTTATTTGCATTATTTTCCAGATTTATTTTATTGGGGTGTGTGCACAAATGAATAAGACAGTTTAGAAAAATGGCTCTGCAGTGAAGAGCATTTACTGCTCTTCCAGAGCACCTCAGCTTTGCTCTCCACATGAAGGTGGCCCCACACTAGTGTGTGTGTCATCCATACCTTATGCATCATGGACCTTGTTTATTTGAGACAGGCTCTCTGGCTGGCCTGCCTGGGAGCTGCAGGAATCTGCCCTTTTCATCTCAGCAGCGCTGGGGTCTTAGGCTCTCCAGGTGCTGGATCTTATCTTCACCATTATTTTTGGATAGGTATAGGGAAGTTGGAATTTGAACTCTGGTCTGAAGGCTTGTGAGGCAAGCCATCTCCCCATCCTACATGTGGGTTCTCTCTGTTACACCCATGTTAGCACCAAGCTGTACTCCATGGTCCTCAGTTCTAAGAAAACAGTCAAGATGTCCCTAGACAGGCAATGGTAACCTACACCTTTAAGACCAGAACTCAGGAGACAGAAGGACACAAATCTCCGGGTTCGAGGACAACCTCGGCAGCATAGTGAGTTCCAGTACCTCCAAAGCCACACAGAGAAACCCTGCTTCAAAAAACAAAACAAACAAATAAAAACAAAACAAAACACGGATAGACAGACACACACACAAGGAAGGAAGGAAGAAAAGGGAAGGGAAAAGAGACAAGGTTTCAAAGAAATCAGAAGTCCTGGGGGTGGCTAGAGCCTGGCACCCAGGACTTGGTACCTGCCTGGGAGTCCTAATACACCAGTGTTTATGTCAAGTTTTGGAAGACAGTCAATTGGAGAAGACCAGTCAGTTCTCAGCAGGAACAAAGACTAGCCATCTTCTGAGGCCAAGAGAGTTTCTAATCTTTCTCAGGCTGACATGGCTACTGTGGTTCCTAGAGAAGCTTCCTGAGATGCTAACCTTGCCCTGTGTGATTAAGGCTCAACTTGGTTTATTCCTGTTTGAAATCTTGGCCTTACTTCTTTCTATTTCTCCAAAGGGATGATGCGTAAAATATTACATAAGCATTTCAACTGTTCGTGTAGCACCCATCCTAATTGGTCTTTTGGTGAGAATCCTTTATCGTAGCAAACAAATTAGGACACTCTTGTCTCCTGCATGCCACTTCCGGCCATCCCCACAGTCTTCCAGGGCTTAACCTCAACTTCTATTCCTTCACTGCATCCTTGAAGTCTGCCACATATTCTTAGGGTGCTCACAAATGCTGAGGTTCAGGTGGGAGCGTTTTTGGGTGACTGTTTACACCTACCAAGTTTGGCTTTTTCTGCTGGGTAGAATAAGCACACACACACACACACACACACACACACAACAATTTCAAGGGCCAGAAAAACCAGCTAATCAGGCAAAACTGGGTTGTTGTTTTTTTTTTTTTTTTAAATCCCTCTCCCACCCATCAAGGACAGATCTCATGTGTGGATCTGGTTCCAATCTGAGAAATTAGGGGGTGACTGTCACCAGATGGCAGGTCCTTGGTCCACTGGATTTAAAGTGAGAACCTAGGTGGAACAAAGCAGTGTCTGAGCTGACAGCTGAGGAAAGGTAAGCCCAGTCAGGCAGGGCATGAGGACAAGAGTTCACTACCTTCCCTTCCAGGGATGGGATTTCTTGGAGCCAGCAGGCAGGAGACTTCTACCTGACCCAATTTTGCTTGAGAGTGATTTTGTGATAGTGACTATTCATTAATTACCATGCTTTGGTTTATTTTAAGACAGGGTCTCACTCTGTAGCCCAGGCTGGCCTCAAATTTACAATCATTCTCCTGCCTCAGCTTCTCAAGTGCTTCTATTACTAGCCAGTACTTGTCCAGCTAAACCACTACATTATATAAGTCTCACACTTTGTGCTCCCTCCTACAGGCCAGGCCACCTGGACGTATATTTGGACCACACTGAAGGTTAGCTGTTTCAATTTTATCTCCAGACAACATAGTACTTACTTCTTCTTTCTCTTGGATTTTGGAGTCAAAAGCCCAAAATTGAAGGTCCTAGCTCCTAGTGGTTTTAAGATCACACGTGGCAGTTTACAACCAGTTCTAGGGAGACATTCCTCTGGCTTCAGGCAGGTCCTGCACACAGCAGTGCACATAAAGTCCCTCCCTCCCTCCCTCCCTCCCTCCCTCCCTCCCTCCCTCCCTCCCTCCCTCCCTCCCTTCCTCCCTCCCTCTGTCTCTCTCTCTCTCTCTGTCTCTCTGTCTCTCTCTCTCACACAGACACAAATAAATAAATAACCCTTTTAAAATAGAGTTAAGCATGTGATGGTTGCACATGCTTCTAATCCCTGTAGTCAGGAGGCAGACACAGGTTGATCTCTGTGAGTTAGAAGTCAGCCTGGTCTACAACCTGAGTTCCAGGACAGCCAGGGCAGAGAAACCCTGTCTCAAAAAGCAAACAAACTAAATAAATAAATGAATAGGTATATAAACAAATGTGAAAATAAATATAAAAATAGACTTAATGGGACTGGAGAGGTGGCTCAGTGGTTAAGAGCCCTGGTTGCTTCTCAGTTCCTTTAAGAGGATTCCATCAGGAAGTGGAATTGCTGTCCCTATGGGGGTTGGAGACTGGATTCCAGAAGTTCTGGAAAACTGAATTATGGGGTCCTCCTCCAATAATCACCATAATGTGCTCACAAATTTATTGCTATCCAACTGTCCAGGGAAATGGCCTGTAATGATGCCTCCTCTTAGCAGATAGTTATCTGCCTCTTAGCAGATAACTTCAGGAGTCTCATGGGCAACAGGAAATTATCTCTCCTACCTGTACACATTTAGGTGAAGGGGATACTCGGTCTGGAGTAGTATAAAGACCCTTTATAGGAGTGTTTTGAGAAGTTGTGCAATCAATCTTTGCAGGACTCCCCTGACCCCACCCCTGTGACTCAGCAATTATGGTCCCTGGAGTACTGTCCTGGCTGAGCAGGTGTGCCTGGACAGGTGTCGGGCACTGCAGGAGGACAGTTTTATCTCCAGGCCTAAAAGCAGAAAAACTGGAACAGCTGGGGGGCCATTAAGGGGAGAGGTCACCAGTCCATCAGGGAAATGAGCAAAGGATGGTTCTGGGCTTGGAAGGGGAGGAGGGGCGGGAGCCAGAAAACAAAAGCTTTCTAGGCGGAGATTCAGACTAACAGCCTGGGCCCTTGAAATGCTAAATGTTTCTGTCTGTCAACCTGCTGGGTGTCAAAGAAAAAAACAACCTTTGCGTGTGGCTGGGATCACTTTAGAAAACACTGGGGCATTAAAGCAAACAAAAGGGGAACTTGAAAAGGAGCATCCTGTAGAGGTGGCGAGGTGCCATTGTAAGGAAAAGTCAGTGTTAATAGCTCAAGTGTGTCCTTGGTGGGGTTGGCTTGCTGTGACGAGCCAGTGACTGGAAAGCCTGGTTAAGCTTCACTTTAGGGGATAGAGAGATGGCTCTGTGGCTAAGAGCACTGGTTGCTCTTGCAGAAATGGCTCACCACCAGGGCCTCTGGCGCACACACATACGCATGAAATAATAAGTCCTGAAAAGCTTTTTATCTTAGTGCCCATTTCGCAAAGTCTCAATATTCACTCCCAGTTTCAAAGGGCACAGTCAGTCAGGGTCTTCCAGCAGTCTAGCTGACTTTGAAGATCATCTATCCTGTGACAACCTTCCTGGCCTCTAGTTATTACAAAATCTGTTGCTACCCTTTCCCAGTTGTAAATAAAAAATGTCACACACACACACACACACACACACACACACACACACACACACACACGCACGCACGCACGCACGCACGCACGCACGCACGCACGCACGCACGCACGCACGCACGCACACTGGGGATGTGTTTAATTGATCAAGTCCTTGCCTACTGGCCCAGAAACCCTGGGCTCAGTGCCCAGCTCTGCCTGTGACCACAGCTCTCGGGAGGAAGAAACGGGAGCATAATGTGGTTCATATGCATCAGGGGTTCCTTGAAGTCCCCTGTTCTGGTTAAATAACCAGCACACTTTTCTTCTTTAATTGCCTCCCCTCCCCCTCTGCCTCTCCCCTCCTCCTCTTCTGTACTCCACCGGTCCTCAACTCTCTCTGTAGCTGAGTTACTGTGAGTTCCTGATCCTCCTGCCTGTTAGAAGGACAGCTGTGAACTGTGTGGCTTCTTGCCACACCTCCCTTGAATCTTTCCTGGAAAAATCTAGCCGTGCTGATAGCATCATGATGCCTTGCATGGCACCAGGTCCCCTGGGTGATAAGGCAGTAATGACAGACACTGGGGCATTCCACAGATGCAGCTGACATTTCTGAAATGTGGCCATCCAGCATCCCTGTTCCTGAGGTCCCATTGTACCCAACTGCTCTTTCAGGCCAAAGCAAATTGAAAGATTTTGAGATAAGACAACTTAAATGAGATTCTGGAAGGCAATTCAACTGGCTCTAGAAGTTTCTATCTTAACAGTCCCCACCACCAACTTCCAGCACACGCACAAAAGTGAATCTTTTCCTGCAGTTCCATGAACAGATGTAAAAGGGGTTTTGGGGGGGACGGGGATCAAATAGTAATGATCCACTGGCCAGGTCTCTGTGCTCTGGCAGCTATGGCAAGGGACCTTGGGGTGACCCAGAGACAGTAAATAAAGAGACTAGTAAAGAAGTGTAACCTGTCTGTGCTCGTGTTGCTTCAGCCTCTCACCCCACCACACTCCATGTTGGTCTTCCAATTGCTCAGCATCTCCCCCAGCTCTCAGTCTGCAGGTTGATCAGGCAGAAAACAGGACGCACGCCTTCAGGAGGCCTGGGTGGTCAGCCTGTCCTGTTCATCGATGTATCTCTATTCCTAAGAGCTGCAGCTGATACACAGATATCTGAACACAGATGGGGGATTCGAGTTGATAGGCTCTGACCATTCAGTGATCAATGTGAGAAGGTGGTGCATGTGGCCCTCAAACTTGGGGACTAGAGTGCCACTTAGACAAGCCTCGGGAAGAGCCTTTCCGTCATGATGAGACAGACATTCAGCCTGGAAGTGGGAAGATGACAGTGGAGGACTCTGCTGACTGATGCTGGCCTAACAAGCTGCTCTGGTACAATAGGGCAGACAAGGCCCAGAGAGGAAGGAAGAGAGATGTCCCTTTGCCTCGGCCGCTCCTTGGGAGGCCTTGTGAGCACCCAGAAGCTCCCAGTAGCTTCTGGCACAGGCTGGGGAGATGGCTTTTGAAATGCCAGCACCCCAGCCAGACCATCAGCCTCCCTGATTCTGAGCATCCCTGTAAAGGGCCACTCCACCTGTGACCATAAACACTTCTGTCTGATAATTACGGCCATTCCAGACAAATGTGGGTAGGGAAATGGGAGCAGCAAGTCAACAGGACATGCTCAGTGGCAACAAGGGTCAAATTCAGTTCATTTCTGCCAGTGGGGAAGGAAATGAGCACCCACAATATATTAGAGTCAGTCAATGATGCGGTGTAATGTAGACATTTGCCTAAACGTTCTTGAGGGTCCCAGATTCCATCAGTAGAATGAGGAGGAGGAGCAGGACGGGGTGGGAGGAGAATGGGGTAGGGAGGGAAAGACAATGAGCATGATGTTAGCTGGACATTAAGTAATAGCTTAGTTGGGCATGGTGGATCACACCTGTGACTGCATCTCCTGGGAGGTTGAGGCAAGAGGATTGTGTGTTTAAGGCCAGCTCTGGGCTATTGAGCCCTAGCTCAGAAAAACCAAATCAGAACAGAACTGATGTCTCATTCTTTGGTCCCACGAGCAGAGTAAATACAACCTACACGGATCAGACACGTCAGAAAACTAGTAGAAGAGAATGCAGGCCCGATGGCTCACACCTGTAGGTCCAGACCTTGAGGGGTCATTGTTAGGAAGATCAGGGGTTCTAGGTTAGCCTGAGCGATGTGAGACGCTGTCTTAAGGAAAACAAGAAGAATGCTGATCAGTGGTGACTCTTGCCTTTAATCCCAGCACTCGGGAGGCAGAGGCAGGTGGATGTATGTGGGTTCAAGGCCAGCCGGGGCTACACAGTGAATTCCAGAACACCCAGAGCCTCATATGCATGACTTAGAGTATAACTGGATCTTCAAAAACAAAGCAAAGCTTTCTTGAGAATTATTTGTAACCAGATCCATAAAAGCACCATTTGCACACCAAACACAAGTTAATCCAGGAAGCAGTACATACAGTCTTTGTGCTCATTTCAAGATTGAGTCTCATGTAGCCCAGGCTGGCCTCAAACTTGTTATATAGCCAAGGCTGAGCTTGACCTCATGATCCTGTGCCTCTGCCTTCCAAGTGCTGCCATTACAAGGTGTGGGCCACCAGTCCTGGTTTTATGAGGTGCTGTGATGTGGTGTGGGCTTCATGCATGCCAGGCACAACTCTAGCATCCAAGCCACATTCCCGGCCTTTAATTCAGATTTTGAATTCAACTTCTACATTTAAATAAAAAAGTCAGAGTTGACAATGGAATTAGAGATGCGCTTGGTTATTGTTTGTTAGTTGGTTTTGGAGTGTGTGTGTGTGTGTGTGTGTGTGTGTGTGTGTGTGTGTGTGTGTGTGTGTGTTGTGGGGAGGGAACCCAGGGCCTCATAACTGCCAGGCAATGGTGTAAGCCACCACACACAGCTAAACTGAGCTCTTAAATACTTGAATTTGATCCCCAGGACCCAACTGGTGGAATGAGAGAAGGACCCCCCCCCCCCTCCACGGGTTGCCTCTCAGCCCCTATGCTGTAGCAGGAACAAACCCCAATTCATAAGCTTTTGTCTCCATTCTCTGCAAACTGATGGAACATGTTGCCTGCTGCGTGGTAGAGATTGCGTGTCTCAGCCGTGTGACCTTCACGTTCTTTTGGCTTTTTTAAGTCCTCACCACTTTACCAGATAGATGACACACAATCCTGGAAGTCTCGATGACGACGACGCTTTCAAAATACATGGTTTCTCCCAGCTGACAGGGACTGCAGGCCACTGTCCCTGCATTCAATGACTCCAGGGGCCTTCTTGTCCACACTGGGCAGATGCACAGCAGCCGAAGGCAGGGAGAGACTCTGGAGGTGACCATGGACAAGCTCCACCATCCCCTTCATAACCGTCATTTTCTCCTCTAAAAAGGGGCATAAAGCGAAGGCTTAGAGCCATCACATGGTGGCACATACTGGGATCCCAGGTGTAACAGACCTCCTGTCATTGGCACTACCGACACCATGATGAAAGTACCATTTCAGGCCTTGGGAACCCAGCAGGCAGGCAGCACCGCCTGCTGAAATAGGAACAAATACTTAATCCATCAAAGTCTACAGTTCTGGGAAAGCCCCTGAATGCACTAACCTTGCTTTTTGGCTTCTATATTTTTGTTTCTGACTAACTGTTCTTGTTAACTGAGGTGTGTCAATGCAGGATATGGGTTTGTGATTAAAAGCCCACCCTGAAAGGCTCAGGACTGCACTTGGGTCCCAAACACTGTTGTCACTGGCTGGCTAATAAAGACTTCCTATTGGCTTGAACCTGTGGCTAAGTGGTCTGTTCTGTTGGACACTCCACAGCACGTGCTGACTTTAAATTTGTGGTCCCCTGCCTCGGGCACGGCAGTCTGATCAGTCCCAAGGACAGGTATGACACACTTTGCTTATCTGTTGTTTGTTACCTTTTCCATGTGGCTTTGAACTTGTGACCCTGAGAAGCTGGGATGTCAGGCCTCAGGAATAATAAACCCAACTGTATCCCTCTCACCGCCCCCCCCTTTTTTCAGACAGAGTTTCTCTGTATAGCCCTGGCTGTCCCTTTGTATACCAGATTGACCTCAAACTCTCGTACTCTACATGCCTCTGCCTCCCAAGCACTAGAACTAAAGGTGTGAGCCACCTCACCCTCAGGTCCAACTGCATCTTATCTTAGACAATTGTTTTGTTTCAAGACAGGATCTGAAGTGGCCCAAACTGACCTCATATTTATGATGGAGCGGAGGATGGCCTTGAATTCTGGACCTCTTTCCAGTGCTGGGTTATATACAATCAACACTTGGCTTGTCGGTGGTGCTTTTTGTTTTTGTGTTTGTGTTTTGAGACATGGTCTCATATATGTAGCCCTGGATGTCCAGAATTCAATCTATAGACCAGGCAGGCCTCAGACTCATAGAGTTCCACCTATCTCTGCCTCTCAAGCACTGGAATAAAAGCCGCCCCCCCCAATGGTTTTAGTTATAAAACTAAGACACCTCATGATCCACATAAAATATGAGAAGACAGAAGGCTGAAAATCCAAAGCAGCTGCAGGAGCCTTCACCTGCAGAACAGTTTCCCGGGACTAACATCTGTGCCATGGACTCTAAGACTTGTCAGCAAGCTTGTCCCCTCCTCCTGGGCTCTATGGGCACTCTGGAAAGAGCTGTAGAAATGTGTTCAGGTCCAGGCCACCCCACCCTGAATTCAGCCCTAAAGCGCCACACCCCCACACATTCTCTTCCCAATTGTCCCCTCCCCCAGAAGAAGGTGTATGTTACTTCTGGGAAATTTAGACTTCACAGGGTGTTCTGTTTCCTGAACTCTGCTGAAGTTCTGACTTGGTGGAATCCCAGGCTTTATCAATGTGGAACACTGATTCTCAGTTAAAAGGTGTGACTTTCAGATCTGTCAGCCTTAAATTCTGGAACCTACCAGGTCCAGATCTGGGGATGTGGACCAGAGGGACCTTTGTCTCTAAGCAGCCAGCTGGATGTTGAGAATTCCCTCCTTTCATTCTACAAAGCCTTGGTGATTTCTCGTTGCCTCGATCCCCCAAATGTGGGAGGCTAACAGAGGTCAGCACAGATCAGAACGTAGCGAAGCCAGGCAGATCACCCTTACATTCAGGAATGGATCGTGCTGTTTTCCCTACAACCCCTTGGTAGATTCTGTCTCCAAGAGGCTCAGGAATCAAAGGATCCCAACAAAAACCCTAATACAGGCCGGATTCAGTAGGTAGAATGCTAGTCTAGCACACACATGGCCCTGGGTTCCATCCCCAGCGTCTCATAAATGCAGTAAGCCCATTATGCTCCCATCACTTGGAGGCAAGAGAATCAGAAGTTCAAAGTTATGGACTATGTAGAAAGTTCCAGACCGGCATAAGCAAAACAATTCTATGACAAGGGAGAAAAAAACCCGAAAGAAACAAAAACCCTACCATACAAGGTAAGCCTTGAAGCATTTGCTGAAGCAATTATTAAGCAATTTCTGCTTCACACTGCGGCTTCACCTCAGCTTGAAGCTTAATAAGAGATCATGATTTCCTTATTCACTGCTTGCCCGGGGCTACGGGAGACGAAAAACTCTTGCCACAGTTCAGATTCCTGAGACAGGTGAGCCTGAGCAGTGGTCACGAGGCTATCCCAATCTCAGGGCAGATCATGGAGCCTCTCCCATGTACCAAAGCAATGAACCTTTCTAGGGTTCTTCTAGGAGAGGTGGTGCTGTCAGTGGGAGTCGCTCTTTAGGAACCAAAGTTGGGGTGTTCCCCTAGGGACAAGCATTGGGGTAAAGATCCCACCCAAATGGAGACCAGAAGGTGTCTCCTCCAGGCTCAGCCAGGGTGGAAGCTCTTCCTGGGTTGATATGGCCCCTTGTTACACCTTCTTGGGAGCTGACCTTGGCAATGGCTCCTAGGAGGGAACCTGCTCTGGCAGGTGTCCAGTAGCCTAAATACACTCGTTTGCCATTGGCTAACTACACCATGGATCTCTTCAGCCATGGGCTAGATGCACAGCGGCTTCTCTTCAGCAAAGGCTACACCCACAGTGGGTTCTCCTCAGGCCTCAGTCACTGTAACTGCCAATGGGCTTCTAGAAGTGGATGCCCAACAGAATCAGGCCTGGAAGGGCTGAGAGGAACAGACCACCGTGGCCTGTATTTGCTGGCCTTGTGGATTTCTATGCCTGTGGCTAAAAGCCTGTACAGGGGGAAAATCTGCAGGTTCTGAATACATGAGGTGGACCTGTGTTAAAGGGTTATATTCTGGACTTGAAAGGGAACCATTAGTGGGTGTTCTGCTTGTCCCCTCCCACCTCATTTCTTTCTTTCTCTGTGTGATCCTCACACCTACTCATATAACTGGTTACTCCATTCTCCTCCATTTTTATATCTGAAAGACTTTGTCTAAATTTTGTTTCTGTTTTTTTTCAAGACAGTTTTTCTGTGTATCTGCAGTTGTCCTGGAGCTCACTCTGTTTTCTGGTTATTCGAGACAGTTTTACTGTATAGCCTTGGCTGTCCTGGAGTTTGATTTATATACCAGGCTGACCTTGAACTCACAGGGATCCACTTGCTTCTGCCTTCCCAGTGCTGGAATTAAAGGCCTGTGCCGCCATGTCTGGCTAAAGTTAATCCCTAACAAAAAGAGAAAGAAGACAAGCAAAACAGTGTTTCGTTTTTAAACATGTTTGTTTTTCTCCATTTCTTTTTGTTTTAACATTTTAGTTCTTATATTATATTATATTACTATTAAAAAAAGAAAATGAGAGAGTGAGACAGTGATTGTCTCCTTCCATAGTGGGATCCGGGAATCGAACTTACATCCTCAGGTTTGCAAGGCAAATGCTTGGACTCCCTGGTGTCTCTGCAGCTCTTCCTCCTTCATCCATTTTCCTCTTTGTCCTGGAGACTGAACCTAGAGTTCCCCACAGGCCAGATGAGCAGTCTTCATCAAATCACACCTCCAGCCCCTCAAATCCACGTCCATGGCAAATGATGTTACATGTCTTACATCCTAGCTCCCTCATCTTCCAGTGGTTAGACTCAGGGCTAGAGTTTGTAGTCAGATAAAAAAACAATGCCAGCTCTGCTGAGTCTCACAGTCAGGCAAGAAGGTTCTGTTCCTCAAACCCAGGCTCAAGTCCCTTTTTGTTATCGAAAATGGTGCACCTTTGGAGGTAGGCAGTTAAATGGATGGTAGGCAGAAATGTGTCCCTACTGCCGGGGTGGAGGCAGAGCACTCCAGGCTGAAGGAAGGAAGCAGAGCTCCAACTTTGTCACCTTACATTTGACAGAAGTTAGTGTGTGTGTGTGTGTGTGTGTGTGTGTGTGTGTGTGTGTGTGTGTGTGTGTTCTTATGCATGGAACTCTAGGCCCATACAGGTACCAAGCAAGAACTCTGCCACTGAGCTGTATCTCCAGCCTTGCAGCATCACACATTTGATTTCTACAGCCTTCCTCAAAGTTCACAGCAGATAATCTGTGTGCCCCAAACCTGTGGTCATGTGAGTGCACAGGAAATATTTGGTGGGTATTTATGGTTCAAAAAGGAAACTTGAACTAGTACCTGGTACTAGGGAAAGGCATACACAGACACATTGTGTGCCAGAGGGATTTTACCCACAATCAGGCACAATCTCTCGGTGGCTAAGTCTGTGTCTCTCAGGGCTGTTGGGACATATATTGTAGGGCATAGGTTTCCAAACAGGACAGGCTGTTGCACACAGTAATCATCATAGATGCAAAGATCCTGTGCCTCTGAGTAACCAGGAGCCTGTGAGTAACAGGTCACTCATCACTCAGCTGCTCCTGTCTAAACATGGGTAAGAAGCCAACTTCTCTGGAAGTGGAGAAACCCCACCTGCCCACACATTGGGTTTCCCCAAACACCACATTTAGGGAGCATCTTTAGGATTTGGTGCCTCCTGATGAGACATTCTTCTAGAATATTCTCTGGATAAGTAGAATAACAAACATTTCAAGTTTTGGTGTCCTACCTCAGGTATAAACAAAAGTTAAGGTCTGTGTTTCTGACTGATTGGAGGATGAGGATGTAGCCTGGTGGGAGAGTGTCTACTTGCCTGTCACAAGCAAGTCTCCAGTTTGAGTCACTGGCATCCACACCAGAAAAAGCAGCTCTATACAATGATGAGTTTAGATTCTATCAAATGTGCTTGATAGGTGTGGGAAATGGAGACAGGAAGTCAGTTAAGGCCATCCTGAGCCATGAGACCCTGTCTCAAAAGCAAAAAAAAAAGATCTGGAGAAATGTCTTGTTAGTTAAGAGCATCTGCTCCTCTTACAGGGGATCTGATCTGTATGAGGCCCATGGCTACCTGTAATTCCAACCACAAGGGATCTTGGGCCCATTTTTTGAATCCTTGGATACTGGCATATGTAGAATACACACACACACACACACACACACACACACACACACACACACACACACACACACACACTAATACACATACTCACATACACACACATACACATAAACATTCACACACATACACACATACACATCAATAAAGGGGCTGCTAGAGAGGTGGCTTGGGTCAGGAGCACTTGCTGATCTTGCAGATAACCCAGGTTCAGTCCCATGGTGGTTTACACGCATCTCTAACTCCAGTTCCATGAGATTTAATGCACTCTTCTTCATGGGCACCAAGCATACAAGTGGCGAATGCACATACACACAGGCAAAACACTCATACATATAAAATAACTTTTAAAAAATAAATAACTTTTATATTTCTATAGGGGGCTGGAGAGATGGCTCACTGGTTAAGAGTCATTGCTGACCTCTCATGAGGACTCTGAGGCTTGAATCCCAGCAATCATGCCGGGCAACTCACACACATCTGAATCTTTAGCTACAGGGGGTCACACATCTTTTTCTGACCTCTGAGAGCACACATACCCATGTGCATACATTCACACACATGCAGACACACACACATGCAAATAAATAAATAATATTTAGAATAATAAAATCAATTAATAAATAAAATAAACAGTTTCTCTTAAAAAAAAAAAAAACACACCAGGCAACACAGCATACATCTTTAATCCCAGCATTCGGTAGGCAGAGACAGATGGATCTCTGGGGGTTCAAGGCTAGCCTGGTCTACAGAGTGAGTTCCAGGACAGCCAGAGCTAGAGAAAAACCTTGCCTCAAAAAACTAAAAGCAAAAGCAAACCAAACCAAACAACACCCCCCCCCCAAAGATGAACTACAAATATTAAATGTGAGATACGGGACTAGGGACATCAGCCTCTCTGTGTTACATTTGTACTTGGCCTAGGGATGCACACCTGCAGTCCTAGACTTGTAAACTCATGATCTTCCTGCCTTAGTTTCCTGAGTTTGGGAATATGGCAGTCACAACACAAGGTCAGTCTTCTAGTGAAGAGGCAGCACCCAGTCCTCCGTTACCCAAAGGCCAGAGGAAAAAGAGCATGTCCCCTCTTGCACCACCTCTTCACATCACAAGTTCAAGTCCAGCCTGATCCACATAGAAGCTCCCAGGCCAGATGGAGCTACACAGTGAGACTCCGTCTTAGAGAGTGAGGGGACTGTTGGGGGTTGGTGGGGGAATGTTAGCCAAAATGCATTGAGTAGATTCTAGGATTCTCTGCACAACCTGATGGCCACAGTTAATCCTGATGTGTAGAACACTTCAGAAGAACCCGGAGAGCGGAGTTCTGATGTCCTCACCACATATAAAGAATTAAAAGATAAGGAAATGGATATATTAAATAGCTTGACCAATCCTTCTCCTGTAATGCAGTGGAAACATGGGCAATTTTCATTTGTCAAGTATACCTTAATTAAGCTAGGAAGAATAGATAATGGAGAGAAAATGAGACTTGGTGTGAGAAAGATAAATAATATAGAAGGAGGCAAGTGTGTGGCACATGTCTTTAGCCGTAGCACTGGGGAGGCAGAGGCAGTGGGTCTTTGTGAATTGGAGGCCAACTTGGTCTATATATCCAGTTTCAGGCCAACTAGGGCTGCATAGTAAGACTCTGTCTAAAATACAAAATAGAGGAATGTCTGCTCTGTAGGTGGTAGGTTTATGTTCAATGGCAAACAAAACCTTCTATGTACAGTAGCTCCAAGCAGAGATGGGTATAAATACATAGGATAAGGGACCCAAGAAGCTGGGACTGTAATTCAGTGCTGCAGCATAGCCAAGCAGGCCCATGGCTCCATTACCAGCTCCAAAATACAAAACAAAACACTGAGAATATTTATCAAATTTTCTCCTCATTTACTTATTTAGGGAAAGGGTCTTAGTCTAAATTCGTGGTCTTCTTGCTTCAGGCTGGTGAGTTTGGGGAGTACAGTGGTCACCACACTAGGTCAGTCCTCAGAATAACACTTGGTCCTCTTATTACTGCAAGGTCAGAGGAAACAGAGGCCTGTCTCCTCCTGGAAGGCCTCACAGTCCCACTTCCTTCTGAAGAAAGCTAAAGAGAGGCACGGTTTTGTGTTCCTCTGCTCATTTATACATATTTAAACAGCATTTTCCAATTCAAATACGTGTGTATGAGTTACTAGATTATTATGAAGAATAACAGGGCATTAGACTGAGGGTAACTGCAAGCTTTAAAGAGAAAAAAAAATGCAAGGCTCTTCCCCACCCATTGACCTACCCTCCTCTTTCCAGGCAGCCTCCCATAAACTGTAGGCCCTTAGATGTGATTGCTTTCTTGCAAGTAAATATTTTTGTTTTGAGAAAATGTTAATAGCCCATGGTTTTTGCAGTAAAATTGGGTGTTTGTGCATTAGATGTGGTCATAGGAAAGAGGAATTACTCTTAACCCCTTCTGCCAAAAAAAAAAAAAAAAACCAAACCAAAAACCAAAACCAAAACAAAAAAAACCCCAAAACCAAAACCCAAAACAACAAACAAACAAAAAACAATCCAGGAGAAAACGAAGATGACCCATCTAGCACAGCCTAGAAATGATGAGACTTTCATCTACACACACACACACACACACACACACACACACACACACACACACAGATACACACAGACATACACACAGACACACACATACACACAAACACACACAAATACACATACACACAAACACACACAAATACACATACACACAAACACACACAAATACACACAAACACACACACACACACCCCTGACCATTGACGAAGTGCAAGCATGCAAAACGCCTTGGCCTCCATTTCTAGCACTGAATAAAAACAGGCATGGTGGGGTGCTGCACTTGTAATCACAGCACCCAGGAATTGGAGAGGATCAGAACTTCCAGGTCATCCTTGGTTGACTACATAGTGAACTCGAGGCCGGAGACCTGGGCTAAAGACTCTGTCTCAAAACAAAACTTGGAAGGAAGGAAGGAAGGAAGGAAGGAAGGAAGGAAGGAAGGAAGGAAGGAAGGAAGGAAGGAAGGAAGGAAAGAGGGAAGGAAGGGAAGGAGGGAGGGAAGGAGGGAAAGAGGGAAGGAAGGGAAGGAGGGAGGGAAGGAAGGGAAGGAGGGAGGGAAGGAGGGAGGGAGGAAGGAAGAAAAAGAAAGAAAATCCGGGTTGGAAAGATGGCTTAGAGTCCCAAATTCAGATCCCAGCACCTAGACTGTGGCCCTGAGAGATGTCTCTAACTGCAGCTCCAAGGCATCTGATAGACCTTTCTGGTTTTCATGAGAATCTGAGTAAGGTCATTTGGACACATACACCTTAAATAAATGCTAAAAAGAGAAAACCAGTGCACGTCCTGGTCCCATTGTTCTCCTTACTGTTAGCTGAAGCTTCCAATGCTTCTAAAGTTAAGGGAATTACCAGCAGGAACACTGCTTACCAGGGCTCCGTTCCCGGAGCTACCATGCCCGCCCTTTGTGCTTCATCTCACCTTTCATGTCTCAGGCCGTCAGCAAAGACGCACAAATGTCAGGGAACTCTTAGCAGACAGAACTTCGTATGCTATGTATCTATGTATGTATGTATGCATCTATCTATCATCTCTATCTATCTATCTATCTATCTATCTATCTATCTATCTATCTATCTATCTATCATCTATTGCTCCTTCCCTGTCTTTAAGACAGAATCTCATGTAGACTAAGTTGTCCTTGAACTCACTGTATAGAGAATGGCCTTCAACTTCCCTTCCTTCTGTCTTCCCATTTTGAGTGCTGGTACCACAGACACCACCACACCTGGCGACCTCTCCTCTCATTTTTTCCCTCTCCCTAAGCCCTTTTTTCCTTCTTCCCAGTGCTGGGGAGAGCATGCCAATATTAATTACACATTGTGAAATCAGGCCATGAGGAGAACTGAAAAACTTGGAAACTAAGCAAATGTCATGAGGCATTTCAACAACTCCCTTCCAAGACTGTGTTGAAAGCAAGAGCCAAATGACCCCAAGCCACTTGTTCTCCTGTTAGAAAGATGACATTCTAGGTCCAGGCCCAGCTCTGGGTCCTCTGAATTCAAAACCCCAGTCTCCAGAAGTTTTGGGGAAGCAACAGAAGTCATGGAAATGTGAGAATGGCTGTCCCAACTGCTGCCACAGAGGTCAGGGCCTGTCATCTCTGAAGGAGTCCTGTCCTCTGACATTTTCCCTTGCTGCACAGGGCACAGGAGTGTCACCTGGACAGCTGAGGACACTGGGGCCCTGCCTTTCCCTGGCTTTCATTCTATGAAAGAAACGAACAGTTGTGATGTCCTAATGGCAACCAGGTAAGGACTTCTGAAGTCTTGTTCACTCTCAGAAGCCTCCTCTGGCTCTCCTACGCTGTCTTCTCTTCTCCAGGGGCCCGTGACATATCTCACAACTTCTGCCCATTGCTTCACTCCCCACCAGGATGTGAGACCCATGACCTCCTCACACACCACACCTAGGGCATGTGGTATCTTGGAGATATGTTGGGTAGAAGCCACTGTTGTTGACCAACCCATCAAAACACTTAGCTGCAATCAGCGTGCGAATTGGCTCCTTTTTTAAAAAAATATTGTTTCAACCTATAGAAAAGTTTCCTATAAGGAGAGATCCTGCTATAAACTATTCTGAAACTGGAAAAAAACCTGCACTCTACCCCAGGTGCTTCTTTATCTCACCTGGAGCAGACAGCCTGGAGTTGCCACACCCCCACCAGAAGCAGCCCTAGGGTGAGTCATTAAGGGGCTCTGTGTCCTTGTGGCCATCTTCCAGGTCACCTCTTTGGAACTGTATCATTTATTTTTAACCTGAAGGCTTTAGGTCAAAGAGCTATTTGGCTGTTTGGGGTTTTCTGCTGGTGTTGGTTTTTTGTTTTTTCAAACTATCCTTTCTGGAACAACACCGGCCAACTTCCCTACCATTAGCACAAAGATCTCAGACCTCTCAATCTATACAAACTCATCCACTGTGATTCCACTCAGAGTTAGAGAAACCGTTGGAGAAGGAGAGGCCCAGCCAAACAAACTTTAGAACTCTTGTAAAGGTGAGCCCAGGGAGATGAAGCCAGCAGAGAAGGCAGTGGTCATTCTGGTATCCGTGCACAGATGAAGGAGGTTCCTTTTACCACATGGCTTAGTCCAGATCACAAATAAGGGAATCCAGGAACATGGAGAAAAATGGGTGGGATTTTAAAGAAATGCTACCTGACACCATTGGCTACTGTCCATCTGTTTGAAAATACTAACCTGGGGCTTCTTCCCCAGGCTCTACTACAACTCCATGTATGTTTAAGACCTAAAGCTAATAAAAAGCAAATTCTGTGAAAGTTCTTTGAAACAAGCCAGACAGAAAGACGGCCCACTGGAAACGGGTAATTAGTGTGAACAGTCAGCTCACTGAAGAAATCAAGAGTCTAGTGTTGTAGTAGTGGGAGAGAGGGCCTCATTACACTAACCCTACCATCAGAACCTGCAGGTCCACAACATGATGAACTTGGGCTATAGTTAGACGAATGAACAGAATGATGCTCGATGGTAACGCCACACCCAAAACTGAGCACAACATCACAGGTGGTGATGCACCCCTATAACTCACTCCAGTACTCGGAAGGCAGAGGCAGGCGGATCTCTTGAGTTCAAGGCCAGCCTGGTCTACAGAGTGAGTTCCAGGACAGTCAGGGCTACACAGGGAAACCCTGTCTCAAAAATAACAACAAAGCAAAACAACAACAAAGAAGGAGACTTGGAATTGTGTCCAAAGACAAGACCCAGAGGACACACATGTCAACTGTGTCATGATTCCGTCAGAGATGTTGAGGACCCTATTGCCTATGAGTGTGCAGTGAACGGGGAGGTGGTGGGATGTCCTACTGAGTAGGTTAGAATTGTAAGCTCTCTGACACACCTTCCCCAGTTGCCCTATAGAACGTGCCTGCCTGATACTGCACGTTTTGTGCATTCTGGATGGTTAGATCTTTAACTTCAGCATAGTATTTCCCAAGTCTTCAAGGCCCCTGGGACCTGAAAAGCTTGCAGGTGGCTTCTGTTTAGGCCACAGGTGCTGTGTGAAGATGTCTCAGTCAGGCAGGGTACTAGGCAATCCTCAAGCAAGCACTTTAGCACCTGGTGAGACATTATCTCCAGCCTGGCCTGGAGGGGCAAGGCTGCAAAGCTGTTTGCCTGGGGGACCCTCTGTGTGTGGGGAGTTGTTATCTTGATCTGCTGAGAGAGACCTTCCCAGCACTTAAGATACCAATCCCTTTCCTCATCTGCCTTCCTTGGCTTTCAGAGAGGTAACTGGGGTAGGACATTGTGGCCTCTGGTCCCCTCCCTGACCTGGTGACTTGAAGGCTCTGCTGATTTTGTGTCTCCGCTCCCCAATCAGACCTAGCACTCATTTGTGCTCAGAGTATCTGTTGTAGAAAGATATGGCTTAGTTGCCACCATACAATTTAAGAAAGTTGCTTGTCCCCGGGTTTGAGCTCCAACACTACGTAAAACTGGGCATGGTAGCCCAGATAAATAATCTAAATAATCTTAGTATTTGAGAGGTGGAGACAGGAGGACCAGAGTTTCAGGATCATCCTTGGTTACACAGCAAGTCTGAGGCCAGCCTGGGTAACTTGAGACCATGTCTTGAAGGAGGAGGAGAAGGAGGAAGAGGAGGAGGAAGAGGAGGAGGAAGAGGAGGAGAAGGAGGAAGAGAGGGGGAGATGAAGAAGAAGACACAGCTGCATCAGCCTTTCTGTTTGGACTGCCAAGATAAATGACACCTTTTTATGATGCCACGGCCTTGAACTCTGTCCCCTTCCTCTGCTTCATTTGAGGTGGATCTTGCCTGGTCCTCAAGGATCTGGGGATTTCAGGACAGGCTTTTCTGTGAGGATACCTTCCTCGTCTCAGGAGGCCGAGCTGTTCGATTCCCTCCCCTGTGGCTGTGACAAACATAATCTCTGTCACTGTGGGCTCCTTATACCACCTTTGTCAAGGATTGTCTTCTGATGTCCAGAGTGAGGCCCCAGAAGTCAAGCATTTAGGTCTCTATGTCCCAGCACAAGGGTTGAATGTTTTCGAAATGTATATAACAGAGATGAAGACCTTGGTGGGCCTGAGTGGACGGATGGATGATACATGTAACCTGATGCCCAGTCCAGAGGAGACAAGGTAGCTGGCCCTTGTCAGATGCCCATGATTCTAAACTACACAGATGCAGGACTACTCTTTGTGAGTAACCAGTCCTTCCTTATAGGACAAGGGCACTACACATATCTCTTTGCCCCCCCCATACCAAACAGCTGACAGTATTTTCTATTCTTTATTCTATTTTAACTTTTATCTTTAGATAGGGTCTCATGGAGCCTAGGCTGGTCTCAAGCTCTAAGAAGGTGAGGGTAACCTTGAACTTCTGATCCTCCTGCCAACACCTCCCCCATCCTTGGATTTCAGGTGTGCATCACTGTACCTGAGATTCTGCAGCACTGAGGATCCAGCCAAGGGCTTCCTGCATGCTAGGTAAACACCCTACCAACTGAGCCACATCTGCAGCCCCAATTTTGGCTTTAGGGGTGAAAATCAAGGTATAGACAGGTTAGGGAAGGTCTAGTGAGAAATGTAGGCAAAAGGAACCTTGACCCTACCTTTGCGGAGCCAGGTAGCATGGATGTGACTGCCTCAGTCTAAGGCATACTTGATGTCTTGATGGGTCTGACATCAGCTAAACCTACAGTTTACACATCTGCAGTGGAAATATTCCCAGGGTACCTCTCATGGGGCTGGGAAGAAAATCCAGAGGAGTTGATGTCCGGTATCTGGCAGGTCTGTGCTTGCATGGCTAGTTACTAGCATCATTAGCCTCCATGGGTATGTTCTGTGCCAAGTGGGTCCCCGAGGAACAAGCCTTTACCCATGCTTATCTTAGATGGGAACCCATGTTCAGCATCCCAGGTTTTGCTTTTTGTGGGAGGCAGGAGAGCAAAGGTTATTACCAACCCGTAGGTCCATGTTGTGAGACTGTGCTCTGAAGGCTGGCCTGGCCACTGTGAGTCCTCTATGAGTGACACAGGAGAGGCCTGTGAGGACACCTCCTAAGGGTGGAGGATTCAGAAGTCCTGGCCCCCGAGGGTTTTGTTATGTTTTAAATCGCTGTTTCTCCCTACCTTGTCCTCTGCAGTCTGCTGGGTTTCCCACACTCTAGTTCACCTATGCCATTCACTCCAGATTTAGACAGGAGAAAACTGCTCCTCTGTGGATAAAGCTTTACATTCACAAAGTTATTGAGCACCTCAGCCGGGCAGTGCTGGCTGACACCTCTAATCCCAGTACTAGAAAGGCAAAGGCAGGCAGATCTCAGTCAGTTTGAGGCTAGCCTGAACTACAGAGCGAGTTCCAGGACAGCCAAGGCTAGTCCCGTCTTGAAGAGTTATTGAAAACCTTAGAAAGGTTTTGTTCATAAGAACATTAAATACTAAGTGTACCTGAAGCTGGATACAGGGGTGGGAGCACAACTCAGTGGTAGAGCACTCACCTAGCACAGGTGAGGCCCTGAGTACAAAACATTCAATTTATAATTCCAGTCCAGTAATACCAGTGCTTGGGAGCTGAAGACAGGGGATCAGGAATTCAGCCTCTTAGCTGCATAGCAAGTTCAAGCCCAGGCTGCTTTATACACTAAAGTCTGGTCTATCTAGCTAAACCCTTCCTCGAAAAGTAAGTGGGAAAGACTGAAGAGATAGCTCAGCAGTTAGGAGCACTGTCTGCTCTTCCAGGGGATCTGGGTTCAATTCCCGGAAGCTCACAACTGTTTGTAACTTCAGGACCCAATATCTTCACACAGATATACATACAGGCAAAACACAAATGAATTTTTAAAAAATGAAAAACGAACAAAAAAATAATGTCCCTTCCCCCTTGTTTTGCATTAGAAGTCACGGAAACATTTAATGGTCTCACACCTGAACTCCTAGCTACTCAGTACTCTGAGGCAAATTCAGACTCAAGGTCAGCCTGGGCTACAGAGAATAGGAACAAACCTCTACCTTCAATGGGCTATAATGTCACACCTCAGGCAGGCTCTGGAAAATTCTGTTGTTCAGAGTCAAAGGGAGGCAGATGGCATATGAGACCAAGAAACACTGCACCTAGGCACCTCTACAGGACTCCTGGACCCTGATGCTGAGTACCAAGCTAGCCGAGGCTACACAGAGATTCCAGTGTGGTGGTGATGACTGTCTGGGGTGACCACCAATTTTTCATGGCTCTTGCATTTCTCACTATATAGATCTTTCTAAATCTTCTCTTTCATTTCCCTCTATAGTGCTGAATGTTTCCCTGGGGGCTTCATGCTGCAGCTGGCTCGGGTATGTAGGAGTTTGAAATGTGTAGCTCTGGCTAAGATCGACTGGTAGTGTGTGGCTTTGGCAAGCTATGTGGCTTTTCAGAAACTCATTAACCCTCTTATAAGTGAGGAGAAAACAGAAACTTGACTCATGGGGGCATCAGAGGAAATTTTTACAGCTAATCAATTCTTATGACTGTTCTCACTGGGAAGTCTTTTATTGTAGGTAACAAACACCAAGTGGGGCAGATTCTCTGCAAGGGTTTGATGTTTTGGAGAAAAAGCAGGTTTTCATCCATAAAACAAACATTTACTGGTGACCTTCCACTTGCTTGATACTAGGTGACATACTGAAGTATCCAGGGCTCACATCATGAAGTTCTATGTAAAAATGAGGCCTAGAGCTGAAGCTGGAGCTTGGCTGATGGCATGCTTGCCTAACAAAGTCTTGGGTTCAATCCCTCTACTGCATGGATTGGGCATGATGATGCCTGCGGTGCTCGACTCTAGGAACAGGAGGAAGAAAGAGCAATAGTTTAAGTGTGTCCTTGCCTACACAAAAGAATCTAGTTAGAGACCTGCATGCGTGAGACTCTGTCTAGAAGAAAAAGGAATCTAGTGGTCTAAGAATTTTGAGCATTTTTACATATATTTAACTTTGTATGTCTTCTTTTTAAGATTATGCAAATTATTTTAATTTGTGTGTGTGTGTGTGTGTGTGTGTGAGAGAGAGAGAGAGAGAGAGAGAGAGGAGAGAGAGAGAGAGAGAGAGAGAATGTTTGCCATGTGCATTTATGCCCTAGGAAGCTGGAAGAGGATGTCAGCATCCCTGGAGCTGGAGTTACGCATGGTATGAGGCACCTGTAATGTGTACAGTGAGTGCTGGGAACTGAACTCCGGAAGAGCAGAAGTGTTCTTGAATGCTCAGCCATCTCCCTGACCCTGTATGCCTTCTTTTTAAAGAATATTAAGTATACAAAAAGGACTGGAGAGTTGGCTAGGTGCTTAAGACTTCCAACACCCACATGGTAACTCACAACTGTGCTATTCTGTACCAGATCTGATGCCCTCTTCCAGCCTCCTTGGATACCAAGCATGCATGCAGTGTACAGACATATGTGAAGACAAACCACTCATAAAATAAATAAGATCTTTTATTTTAAAGCTGGAAAATTTTAAATCAAGGAGCTTTAGAGCTGGTTTAGTGGTTAAGAACATGGCTGCTCTAGCAAAGGACCCAGGTTAGGTTCCCATCACTCACAAGGCAGCTCACAGTCATGACTCCACTTCCAGAGGATCTGATGACTTCTTCTGATCTCTTTGGTTACGAGGCATGTACATGGTGCATGTGCATGCTTGCAAACAACAACTCATAGACATAAAATAAAAATAAATTTTACTAATGTATTATTAGCCTGACAGGGTGGCACACATCTTTAATCTCCTGAGGAGACCCAAGGCATATAGATCTGTATGAATTTTAAGGTCAGCTTTGTCTTCATGGTGAGCTCCAGGCCAGCCAAGGCTATATAGTGAGACCCTACCTCAAAAACAAACAAACAAACAAAAAAACCCTAAGATTATTGTTAGCCTATATGTCAAGGTCAATGTCATGGTCAATGTGTTGTTTATTTTCTCTGTGGGTTCTGAGATTTTTTTTCTTGGTTCTCAGATCACACTACAGGCATTTTACCCATCAATCCATCCTTTTTTGGATATTTTGAGACAGGATCTCACTGTGTAGCTCTGGCTGGCTTGGAACTGGTTATGTAGGCAAGGCTGGTCTTAAGCTCACAGAGCTCCACCTATTTCTGCCTCCTGGGTGCTGGGATTAAAGGACGGTGCTACTGTGCTTGGCCCCAGAACCACCTTGACAGGGTTGTTGCCTTCCTTCGGCTCTCTACATAGACATTGTTTTGCTTGTTTTGGAGATCTTATATCCATTGCTCATCAAGTTGACTTCTATGTGGGAGTGTGAATCTTTTATTCTGTTGTTCATGTTGCATCTTTACTTTGCTGTTTGCTTGGCTGCGCTGAAATTTGCTGCTTTGTTATGACCACACTTGTCTGTTCTCATCTATTGTCAGAGTTTTTAGGTTCTTATTCAGAAACTCATTATCTGGATGAATACCATGGGGCTGTTCCCTGTGTTTCCATCAAGTGTTTTTATAGCTTCATATCCTTAAGACTTTAATTTATTTTGAGTTGATTTTTGTAAGATAAGAGTTTGACTTCATTTTCTGTATATAGGAATCTGGTTGTTCAAACCCCATTAGGAGTTATAGTTACAAAAATGTATCATTTTGCATATGTAGCTTTCATGTTTGTATTGGAGCCTCATGTAGCCCAGGCTAGCCTCTAATTACCTTGTGGACAAGGTTTTCCTGGAGTTCTTGACTTCCTTGCCTCTACCTCCTAAGTTCTGGGATTACAGGAATGTGTCTTCCAGAGGGCCCAGATTTGATTCCCAGCACCCACATGGTTGTTCACAAAAGTTCGCAACTCTAGTTACAAGAGATACAATGCCCTCTCCTAATCTCAATGGACACCAGGCACGTTGCTGGCCCGATCATATAAAATACATAAATAAAAAGTAATGAAATCAAGGAACATAAGCTAAAGGGCCTACATTTTAGTATGGAATTCAGCCAACACTTGCATGGTCAAAAACTTCTTAAAACAATACCTAACACGAAAATCTAGAACATTCCATTGCTCATGAAAGCCCCCTCTGACTCTTAACATTCCATTGGCCCCCCCGAGGTCCTAGAAGGCCGGTGCCCAGCTCTCTTCCTGCCTCCCCTCCTTTTATTCAGTCCTAGACTCCAGCCTACTCCCCAAACACACCCAGAGGAGCGTGTCTCCTAGGTGATTCCAAAGCCAGTCAAATTAAGCAACTATTCTAGTTCCTTTTCTGACCAAAAGCAACATGGGAAATAAAAGTTTAGTTTTATCTTGCACATCCAGGCCATAGTTTATCATTCAGGGTAAAGCTTGTGGCAGGAACCTGGAGGCAAGAATTGAAGACGAGATCATAGAAAAGCAATGCTTGCTCTCCAGCTCACATTCAGTTCCCAGGCCACCTGCCTAAGGGTGGCACCACCTACAGGAGCTAGGCCCTCCTCCATCAATTAGCAATCAAACAAATGCCCTACAGACATGCCCACAGGCCAATCTGATGGAGGAAACTCTTCAGTTGAGGTTTCCTCTCCCCGGGCATGTCAAGTTCATGACCAAGATTAGCCATCCCAACTTTACAATCACTCTTTGGACTTCTGCCAACTATGACAAGTGCCCTCTGCTGGTGAGCTTTCTCTTGGTGTATCCACTTCGGCATCTGGCAACATTCTGCCTGTGAGTCCCATAAATGCCCGTTCTGTTTAATTGTGTAGATGTCATTGTAAACAGATACCACATTAAAAAACAAATCTTGTGTGTGTATATAGGCTTGTGCACACACACGAATGTTCATGTGAGAGCAGCGGCATACATGCTCCATGGCACACACGTAGAGCTCAGAGAACAACCTCCCTTGTAGATGATCACCTCCCTACCTTGTTTCAGATAGAGTCTGTTGGTTGTTGAGATGGCTCAAGAGGTGCTTTCTGCCAAGACTGATGACCTGAGTTGGATCCCTAGGACCCTTAGAGTGGAAAGAAAGAACTGAATCCTGAAAGTTTTTCTCTGGCTTCCATGTATGCCAAGCCATGCCCGCTACCCTTCCTCTCTCTCTCTCTCTCTCTCTCTCTCTCTCTCTCTCTCTCTCTCTCTCTCTCTCTCTCTCTCTCTCATTCTCTCTCTCTCTTTCTTTCTCCCTCTCCCTCTGACATGCATGCACACACAAATAAATAAATGTTAAAAAGGGGGGGCAGGCTGGAGAGATAGCTCTGCGGTTAAGGGCACCAACTGTTCTTCCAGAGGACCTGGGTTTGATTCCCAACCTACATATGGCAGCTCACAACCATCAGTAACTCCAGCTCTGCATCCTTCTCTAGCCTCAAGGGTACCAGGCACATACGTGACGCCCAGATGTACATGTGAGTAAAATATCCATACAATAATAATAATAATAATAATAATAATAATAATAAATTTATTTAAAAAGTTATGAAAGATAAGAGTCTTATGCTGTTTGCAGCTGCAGATGCCAGACTAGCTTCCTGGGACTCTCTTCCCTCTGTTTCCCATCCTGACAACAGAGTGTTACACATCCAGCTGTACACGAGTTCTGGGGATCTGATCTCAGGTTCACTAAGCCATCTCCTTAGCCCACATTTGTAAAAATAAATAAATAAAAGGTACTAGAGCTAAAAGCCAGGGCTTTGAGCAAGTTATACAAGCATTGTACTCCTGAATTCCGCGCTCACTCTTTATCTTGTATTTAAGACAAAGTCTCAGGGAATTACTGTCCTTGAGTTCACACTATTGTGTCTTAGCCACTTTTCTGTTGCTGTGATCTAACATCATAACCAAGGAAAGTCATAGATGAAGGGTTGATTTGGGCTTGCGGTTTTAGGGTAGTAAACAACACCCATGGTGATGGAGCTGAGTGACAGTAGGCAGGCACAGAGGCTAGAACTGGAGCTGGAAGCTCATGTCCCAAAGCACAAGCTAAAAGCAGAGAGAAAAAGAGGGGGAGAGAGGGAGGGAGGGAAGGAGAGAGAGAGAAAGAGACTTGAACTATTGATTGCCTTGCCCCTGCTTCCTGAGCATCTGGGACTGTAGACTTGTGACAGCACTGGACACAGCCCTATGCCACAGACTGTCTGTTCTTCCAACCATTATAAACACTTGATTTCTTTCCAGTATGAGACTGTTTCTTCTCTGCCAAGTGCCAGCTTCACCTTCCCTCCCCTGACAGCAGAAGGCATCTCCAGACATTGCAAAAGTTCCACAGGTGTGGAATTATCGCTTTTGATAGCTACTGGTCTTATCCCTGTGCCCTGGCTCCAGGGCTGCCTGTGCCTCACACCAGTTCTTTCTCTCTGCTTCTTCATGCTTGTATTTGTGAACTCTCTGCTTCCCGTTTTGGCTGCCATGTCTTCCTGTTGCATGCATCCTTATCCCTCTAAAAATAAAAGCCCAAATAAAATCCACCTTCCATAAGCTGCCTTGGTCACAGTGTTTTAACATCATGGAAATGGAAAAGCAATTGATATAGACATTAATATCAGGGGTTATTGCTGTTGAAAACACTGGCCAGGTGGTTTTTGTTCTTGTTTTAGAGGGATGTGAAGACTTTAGGACATTGGACTGTAAAAATGGTTGGACACTGTAAGTAGAGTTTAAAGGGTCATTTTAGTAGGATCTTAACGACAGTAGCACTGAGAGCCGTGTAGACTGAGGAGGTGTAGCTCGAATCCTAATTGGTCTTATTAAAAAGTATGGAGCCAGATATGGGGTAAATGCAGAAAGATCAGAGAAGGGAAGGAGTCAGCCTCAGGCTGAAGGGCCGGAGCATTTCTCTCCACTCAGTCAGATCATTTCCTGTCTCCACCTTCCTAGTGCTGGGATTAAACGTTTGTGCCACCACTGCCTGGCCTCTATGGTTAACTAGTGGCTAGCTCCAAACTCTGATCTCCAGGCAAGCTTTGTTAGAGCACAAACAAAATATCACCACAGGGAGGTACAACTTAAGAGGTCTCAGAGGGAAATATTGTTAGCAAATGAGGTAGAGGTCATTCACCGGATACTTGGGCAAAGAATTTGACTCCCTTCTGCCCATGACCTGAGAACTTGCCTGTAGCTAATTTTTTAAAAAATGTTACAAACTTAGTGTTGCATCCCAGGTATGTGCTGGAACACTGTCTGTAATTGTTAAGGAGATTGGTGACTTTAATGATCTGACTAAAACAAAGGGAATAGCTCTCCCAGACCCCACACAGCACATCAAATTTGTAAAAGAAAAAGGCCTAAAGCATTTTCTACTCCTAGAAAGTGACTTGAAATGAGAGCTGCTGCCATTGTGGTTCTAGGGGATAAGGATCCAACCCAGGCTGGCTGCAGAACTTGTCAGTGCCATCTATTTTGTGCTGGCTCTGATGAAGGATGCTCTGGTTTCAGAGAACTGAGGCTCCCCATATGAAGACCCTGAGATGTCAGGATGCCCTAAGAGGCCACTGTGTGAAGTTGTGTTGGAGACCCCAAAAATATTGGAGGTATCAGAGTTCTGGGATATCTGCCAAGGAGAGCTTCACACAGGGGATGGAAACAGCCTGAGGAAGAGATATTGGTAAACAAAATATCCCCCAGCAGGGGTAACTCCACCGATGCTATAAGCCAGATCAAACCAAATTAAAGTTCAGGTTTTAATCTGAGGAAAGCGTTTCTGGATGGACTCAGGGAAAACCACCAGGCAAGTCTATGGAATGGACCTTAATACCCTGGAAGGACAATCTTGAATATCTCTGGAGAAGGAGCTGAGCCTTGGTGAGTTTTCTTTAGGTGAAGTCTGGATGGAAGGAACGAGGCCTGGCCAGAATTTTCTAACAGATATATGTTGCAGGCAGCAGAGCCATCTAAATCCTTGATACCAGCGTAGAATTATAGGATTCAGAATTTTCAGGGTTTCTGTAGTCAAAAGTTTCTGTCCTGCCAGAAATTCTCAAATACTCAGCAGCCTCTTCTCAAATAATTGATTCAGAGGCTTAATATTATGTTAAATGCTGGGCCAGTAGTTCAAACATATTACTAACTAGCTTTTACACTTAAATTAACCATAATTCTTATCTGTGTTTGGCTATGTGGGTTGGTACCTTTTCTCAGTGCAGCTTCCTCGTTGTCCTTGCCTTTCCTCTTCCCAGAGTTCTCCTACTCCGGTTGCCCTGCTTATACTTCTGGCCTGGCTATTGGCCAATCAGCATTTTATTAAACCAATATGAGTGATAAATCTTTACAGCGTATAAGAGCATTATCCCACAGCAGGTTTCTGTCCAGAGTTTCCTCACCATGCCCCCTTTCCTCTCTTTTGGAATGGTAATGCGTGTTCTGTCTCATTGGATGTTGGAACTACGTCATTTGCTTTTTATTTTCAGGGAGTTACAGTTAAGAGATTGCCTTGAGTCTCAGAAGACGCTCTGGGCTTTTCAAAGTGTTAGGTCTATGGAAGACTATGGGGACGTTTGACATTGGTCCAAATGCATTTTTCATTGTATGACCATGAGCCCATGGGTGCTAGAGAATAGAATGTGGGGTTTGAATGAGAATTGTCCCTATAGGGTCATGTATTTGAACAGCTGGTCCTCAGTTGGTGATACTGTTTGGGGGGGGGGGGGGGTTAGGTGATACAGCCTTGCTGGGAAAAAATGTGTGGGGACAGCTCTCTCTCTCTCTCTCTCTCTCTCTCTCTCCTCTCTCTCTCTCTCTCTCTCTCTCTCCTCTCTCTCTCTCTCTCTCTCTCTCCTTTATGCTTCTGTTGGAAGATGTGAGCTCTCAACTTCCTGTTCCAGCCACCATGCTTGCCTGCTGCCATGCCTCCCTGCCATGATGGACTGTAACTCTCTGAAACCATAAGCTCAAATAAATCTTGCCTTCTATAAGTCATCTTAGTAATGATATTTTTTCACCCCACAAAAAGTAACTAATATTAAATGTTATATCTACTGTCTTTCCTAAAGCAGAATTCCTAACTCCAGTCTCCAGTTCTTTATGGGAAGAGAGGGTTGTGACAATAGGCTCTTTCCATGCAGCTCAGGCTAACCTTGAACTCCAAATCTCCCTGCCTCTGCCCCAGAGTATCCAGATTAAAGAGCTATCCCACCAAGGGTCTTGGTAGCTATCCTTATGTGATCTCAGTTCCAGCCTCTGACAGGGGGTCAGGTGTGAAGTAACAAAAACTGTTTCCTTCTGTTCACCTCTTTTGAGGCCTTTCTGATTTCCACGGTCAAATTCAATCTTGGGTTTCTAATCCAGTCCTCTGGATGAGAGGGAGGATATGGTGGAGTGAGGAGTAATAGGGGAGAGGTTGGGTGTGGGTGCCATCCAAGCCCAGGCTGCTAGATTCTATGCCACAGCTTCTGACCCAGGGTGAGAGTTCTACACACTTCCACAAGGTACCCCTGGCCTCTGAGAGCCCTGATTTAGACTAAATATGAGACTGGATGTGATTCTATCAGTCTGCTTCCAAAGCATCAGGCAAGATGAAGATGTGCTATCACCTCACAGGGTACACTAGGGTAAGTAGAGTTAGGAAGCTTCTCAGACTGTGTCTAACTTCCTTATGAAAAGAAAATGTCGGCTTAAGACATCTCTCATTCTTGATTTTGAGGGCTAAAGATTTTGTTGAGTAGATCTAAGAAATCTGTGTGTGTGTGTGTGTGTGTGTGTGTGTGCATGTACATGTGTTTTCTAGCTTGGCAGGGTGTTAGTAGGTCTATCAAAGGTGGTTTGGGGGCTAAAGAAATGGCCTTTAAGAGCATTTCCTGCCCTTGCAGAGGACCCAGGTTCAAATCCCAGCACCTGCAAGGTGTTAGGTACTATAACCTGTAACTCCAAATCTAGGAGATCCAAAGCCACTTCTGGCCTCATGAGTACTGCATCTATGTAGTGCACATGTACACATGCAAGCAAGCTCTCCATTGTGTATGTGTATGCGTGCATGCGCACATAAGTCTCATATCTGTAATCCCAGCTCAAGAGGCAGAGACAGGAGGATTTCCACAGTTTCAGGTCATCCTGGTCTGTGTATGACTGGAGGGTGGTTCATATTTTATACTACAAAGTAGATCTCAAGCCTGACACAGTTTTCTTTCAGTTTCTGTTTCTAATTAGGTGTTGATATTTACCGGATGGAGTTTCTCTCTAGATCCTAGGGTTGCCATGGTGACACTTTTGCCCTTTTGGTATTGTTTTGGGCTGGCTGCCAGCTGAACTGAGTTATGACAGGAGAGGCTCTGAGCTTGGCACGGGGGCAGGAGGATGTTTGTGTGCCTCCTGAGGAGGATGCTAAAAAAAACCCTGAAGACATTGCAGTATGACTTTAGGGACTTGAGAAAATGGTCAGAGGAGAAAAAATAGCCTTTGGCTGCTGCTGCATGCCTAGTGTCACCATCTCAGGCGGGCAGCACCTTAGAGGAGCAGGGACCTGGAACCTTGGTCATGTGCTGATTGTTGGGTTGTTGTCTGTCTGTTTTACCAGCTCTGGGAAATCTAGAGAGCTTTTCTTGGGCAAGAGAAGAGCTCCATCTCCAACCTCCTAGAGCCTCTTTCTTTCTCTCTCTCTTTCTCTCTCTCTCTTTCTCTCTTCCTTTCTTTCCTCCCTCCCTCTCTTATTTATTTATTTATTTATTTAGAGACAAGATCTCACTCTGTAGTCTGACAGCCTGGAGCTTCCTGTGTAGAGCAGAGCGGCCTCCAGCTTTCAGTTATTCTCAGGTCTCTGTCTCCTGAGTGGTGAGGTTAAAGGTGTGAGGCCCTTGTCCTGCCAGGTTCGTTCTCTCTCTCTCTCTCTCTCTCTCTCTCTCCTCTCTCTCTCTCTCTCTCTCTCTCTCTCTCTCCCTCCCTCCCTCCCTCCCTCCCTCCCTCCTCTCCCTCCATCTCTCCCTCCCCCCCTCTCCAGAAGATCCTGTAGCCCAGGCAGCTCTCAGAACTACGTACAGAATCAGAGATGGCACTGAATTGATCTATACTGTGCCCAGTTCCCAAATGGGGACCAGAAGCACGAGCCCAGGTGCCCAGTTTTCATGCTATATACTCTGATAAAACAGGACTCTCCTGTTTCTGAACGGCCTTGTTAAAGAGCATAGGGCAGGCGGGAACTTCTCCAGCCTCAGTGTTCTGAGTGTTGCCATTACATCTAGTTTCTTACATATTTTGAATTTCTTTGAATTTTTTAAAATTATAAAAGTAATATGCAATCAGAAGGACAGGAACAGCAAACAACAACAAAGTGTAAACAAAACTTCTCTGGAGTGAAGCTTGAAACAAAATCAGAATGTTTAAGAGGGATTACAGTGTTTCTTTTGAAAGATCACCTAGACAGTAATTGCAAATCCCTCCTCAAGGAAAACAAACAATTCCAGCAGAAAGGAAGCCTCCAACTGTAAGGAAATGCGTCAGCTTTATCACCAACCTCCCCTCCCCCAGCCTCACTCATCCTATAGCTTCGGGGTAAAAAGTCGGGCCTGAGTCCTCTGACTGGATTCTACAGAGTGGCCTGTGCTGCTGTCAGAAGGAATTAGAATATAATAATCAAAGTCCTGGTGCAGGACTTGGTAGGAGAGAGAGGTGGCCCCGGAGAAAAGTACTGACAGCAGGTATATGGCACACATACCAGAGGCTGAGGCAGGAGCCTCCTCCACGGTAAGTCTGTGGTTTTGAAAGGACCTTCTCTCCTACACACACACTCTACAAAGTCCTCGACATATTTCTAAATATAAGTTTCCCCCGACTTTTTGTGTTCTGTTGTTCCTTCAAAAGATGTGACTTGAGGAAATGTTTAAAAAAAAAACAAATAAACACAAAACACAGCAAAAAATATTTTGTCGTGGTGGCATTGTGTCTCAACTCCAGTGTTTGCTTTGTACAAGGTAAAAATTTACATGTCTTTCTCTGAGTGGCTCTGTTATAAAAATCTCTCCAGGCATTTATTTAAATCACCAGCCTCCAGCCTTTGGAGGTAGCTGGGTGTTGGGTGTTGGTACTCTTTGACACCTTTTCTTTTATAATTACACTTTAGACAAATTTGGCGGGAAACTCAACCCTCCCCCTAGGTCAGAAGCCATGTAAGTTGCCAGGACAGGGTGTTGTGTGAAAGCTGTCAGAGCCCCTGAGAGTGACAAGTGGTCTCCCTGATGTGTTTACTTCCCAGCTGGGAAATAGGAGGCCACCACAGTAGGAGGTGTTGGGCGTGTATTTATTTCTGTTCTTTGTAGCAGGGTCTGGCCGGCTGGGGACACACTGTGGGAGATTAAATGGTTGACCATAAGCTTGCTTCAGTTTACCCTGTGAGCTTTCTTTTTTCCCATTTTACTGAACACTTTTTTTTCTCTACTCCTCCCCTCAAATCTGAGCACTGGGATTGTTTCCTTAATGACCAGAGCAGGGGGGAGTTTCTTTGGTATTTGAAGACCCCTAGTGTCAGGGCTTTCCATGTCACCCAGGTAATTTATTACCTCTTCCCCAATTTAACTCTAGCTAGATCTGGAAAAGTGTGTGTGTGTGTGTGTGTGTGTGTGTGTGTGTGTGTGTGTGTGTGTGTGTGTGTGTGTGTGTGTGTGTGTGAAGTCAGATCAAAACTAGAAAAGAAGCCCCCGGTGGTAGCACAGCACTCCAGGAGGCTGAGGCAGGTGGATCTCTGTGAATTTGAGGCCAGTGGGGTCTACAGGGTGAGTTCCAGGGTAAACCAGGGCTGTTACACAGAGAAACCCTGTCTCAAAATACAAACAAACAAACAAACAAAAAAACAACCAACAACAACAACAAAGCTAGAAAAGAGGCTAAATATTTGTAGAAACGTCAGTGTTTGGGGCCTTGGAAATTAAATTTTCCTAAAGACTTGTTTTTACACTCACACGAAAACATTAAAAATCTCACAGGAGACCCTTTGCAAAGGTGGAGTTTCCGAGGGGGGGGAGGGAGGCCAGGGAGTGGGGAGGAGACCGGTCCAGGTGCCTTCCAATCGCGACTGCTGGCCTCCCTGGGCCTCTCTCCACCCACCCCTTTTTTGCCTTTAAGAAATAAACGCTCGGAGCGAGTTTACAGCTCACGCCTCGGCCCTCGGGGAGCCCTTTCCCGGCCTTCTATCTTAAACCCCAGCTCATCGACGGCTCTCCAGCTGACGCCATGAGTTTCCAGTTGCTAAGGGTGAGGAGCTCGTAGGGCATGAGACTCTAGGCACCGCCTAGACAGAGGATGACCGCTGGTGGTGACCGGGCTGGACGGGGTCCGCCGGCACAGGGTCGCCCGCGCGCGGTCGTGCCGCCCCCCTCGCCAGCCCTTGGCCACAGTAGGCCTCCTCTTCGCCTGGCGGCGACTGAGATAAGTGACTTAAGGCCGCGGGGCTCACCTGGCCTAGAGGTGTGTGGAAGCATAGGACCCTAGAAGGCCTCTAGGTATATGGGTCTCCGCCTGCGCTCGGAGCGGTTAGGTCGCTCAGGGGACCCGCCCGAGATGCCTCGGGAAGGTGACAAGCCAGCTTCTGCCATCGAAGAGTTGGAGGGTCCCCGGGGCAGGGCAGGGCAGTCTCCTGCTCGGCTCCTTCGGGGTTCTGTAGTCTCTAAGAGAGAGGCTTTAGATATCAGGCCACTTTGCTGCTCCACGGAAGCTAAAACCAAATTCGCCTTAAGTGCTCCGGAAGAGAGCAGATGGCTTTGGTCAACGTTGAGCGAAGGAGTGCGGGCCTCAGACCTGGGACGAAGTGGAGTCCCTGGAAGCCTGGTAAATGCAAGGATCCTTAATTCTGCTTCATTCTGCCTGTTTGTAAAGAATTGTCCCGTAGTTAGACCTGAAGGCCCAGAAACTGGTTCAGTCCCCTGTGGCCTTGAGTTAGACTCACAGACCTGAGTGGGCAGAGGTTCCAGGATCTATATGTGTGCTATCTCTCAGCATGGTGTTTATTCTTCTTGAAATTTAAAAATAGATTGATATGATTTTGGAGGGATTGGTGTTAGCAGCACCCCTGGGTTTAGTTCTAGAAACTCTTTGTATTTTTGGAAGGTGTGTATTCATTTATGTGTATGTATTTAGTGTGTGCACGTGGGCGTTTCACGGTGTGTGCTCTTGTGTCTGTGCGTGTTTAGTGTGTGCGATGTGCCGTGAGTGCTGTGTGTATCCCACTGGACATCTTGCCGGTCGGTCGAGATTCTCTCCTCCCATGGTGTGGATCCCGGGGATCCAAATTGTGTTTCTAAACTTGTCAGCAAGCGCCTTTACCCACAGAGCCATCTCGCAGGCCTGTTTGGGAGCTCTCGTAAACCCTAGGTCCAGCGCGTGTCCAAGCTTGGACAGGAGAGTGGGGCGTGCGATGGACACCCTTCTCCGGAGATATGTGGCAGAAACCGGTTTCTAGGGCCCTGCTCAATCTGGGCGAGCGGGTAGTTGACAGAGATCCTTCACTGTGCGGAGGGGTGTTACCAGAGCCCCGGCACGTGGCGCCGCGCTTGCTAAGTGCTTGGGGACCACCTGCTCTAGGGAGTCCGTTTCCTAAGGCCAAGAGTCCTGTTGTGTGGCGGTCCAGTTTATAATTAACTCTAAACTGCCTTCTCTGGCCTTGGGTAGGGGCGGGACAGGAGAAAGGAGCCCCCCAAGCCGTGTTACCAGAGTCACCCTAGTGTGCTTCTTTGGAGGTGGTTCCTGTTCGGGAAGCCGGTGGACTTGCACACACCTGGTCGCCTCCGGTCTGGTTTCCTGGGCCATCTGCTAGCTCGGGTGTGGGTCCTAGGTTGCTAGAGTGTGAGTGACTGCAGGCTCCCTAGGGGGCGGCAGAGCGGAGCCCCTGGCAGACTTCCCCTTCCACACCTCTGCTTTGGCTGCCGGGGGACCTCGTAGCAAGTTCTCAACGGGGAATGGGGGGTGCAGAATGGGCACCTTCCCTGGTCCTGGCTGCCAAGTAGTGCAGCCGCACGCGTGCGCCTCTTTCCGTGGGCGAGGGTAGGAAATTTGTTTAAGAGTGCGGGAGCCAAGGGATGAAAAGCTGAGCTTAAGGAAGGCGGAAGCTTCCCGCACCTGGACTGTGTGTCCAGGTCCCAGCCCCCAAGCCCGGTGTGGGTGGAAGATCATGCGTGCAAACCGCCCTCTCCATTAAGCGCTGCGTTGTCGCTCTAGAGAACTAATAGCCTTGTCTAGCGGTTCCCAAGTCCCCAGATCCTCGTGCCCTCTGTCTCCTCGCCAGCGCCAAAAGCTCAGGAGCAGAAAAGACTTGGTGCTTCTGGGCTGCTTGGGCTAGCTATGCTGTGGGAAGAACAGCAAGGGCCTTGGGTGGGGCGAGCATCTATGGCGATTCGGTTGCCTTCTAGCGAGAGCCTGGGACATGACCTTCCCAGTCTTGAGCACCAGAATGCTGGCGACACCGAATCCAGTTCTTCCTGGAGCAGGTGCCCTCTCCTCACGCTAATGCCAGGGCCTCTGTTTTAGAACTTGGTGTCTGAACCTTTTAAACTTAGTCTTAACCTCCCCTCCCCCATTGGTTCCCGCGGTTCCTACTTCCTGGGTTTGTTAGCACAACTGGTAGGAAAATCACCTTACATGTGCCTACTCTGTAAGGCGATGGGGGAACGGTTGGCTTGAAAGAAATCTATTTTAATCTTAGTTACTTTTATTTAGGCCTGTCTGGGTCTAAATAAATGCTTATACAACCCAGAGCAGGAGGAGGTGGGGGAGGTGGTTCAACGACTTTATTCTGTGGATACGGGGACGCACGTCCACAACAGGTCCTGGCCATCGGGCTGATGGTATCAAGGATTGCATAATTGGCTTCAGGATCAAACCGAAATAGTCCCTGCATCTAATTCCTCCAACGTTTGAAGCCAATCTCCACATACTGTTAAGATAGACCAACAAAATTAGCTCTCGAGAATTATCAACCTTGTGTTTGGATTGAAAAAGAATCAGTTATAATAATTGGGCCAATTTATTTCGTTTCTTTGAATTTGAATTGAAAAACATTAACACTGAATGTTGCTTTGGGGCTTGAGCGGTAAATCTTGGGGTTCTGCAGCTTTCTGTGGAAGGAAGCTTTGCTTTCTGCCTTCTGTGGGATGATGTGTGGGACCTCCCGGTAGCCCCCTCCCACTTCCCGGCTAGTCCTCTCACCACCTAGCCCAAGGCGCTGGAGGTTTATTTTGCCGGGAACCTCTTTTCCCGGGCGAGTTGAAGCTTCTGAATGGCCCGCCCGTGCCAGCTGCGGAACCGGCACTCCGCAGGGCTGGGCATCACAGCAGGGATGGGCCTGGGCGGGGGTGCTCGGGTCTCCTCCAGCGGCAGCCAGCAGCTCGAGATACACCTTCGGGCGGCAGCGGTGACACGCTGTAGTCCGATTTATTCTGAACAGGTTTTAATTGCCTCTTCAGAACTGGGAAGGGGGCACGGACAGAGCTTGGGGGGGGGGCAGACTGAACACAAACCCTCCTCTCTTATCCCAGGGGGCAGGACCACAAAATACCCAGAGAAGCGAAGGGGGGGACACTAGGGCATATTGGGGCTACAGCTGCTTCCCAGTCTAATCCTAGAGTCTCTGTTGGAGCGGCTGGAGCGGGATGTCAGGAAATCCCAGGAGCCGAGACACCTCGCAATGATGAAGTCTCCAACTCTCAAGAGACATCCATCTTTTGGAGGATGGAGGGAGGTTCTTGAGGTGGAGAAATCTCGGTTGTCAGTTCTGCCAATCTCAGGTGTGCAACGAGGCTGGCATAGGAAGCTGCCTTTGGCTACCCAAGCCTGGCAGGTCGGGTACCCAAGCCTGGCAGGTCTGTGGTCCACTGATGCCCCTGCAAGCCCCTCGCAACGCGGGGCCTTCCAAGACGCCAAGCAGGGTGCGGGGCGGAGCTAGGCAGGGACTGGCTGGGGGCTGCCCCGCCCGGCGCCTGGGCCTCCGTGCCAGCCCCCGGGGAGGAGTTATGATAATTTCCTTCTCATTAAGGCGTTCGGGTCCCCCGGCTATCGCCGGGACACGCTGTGAGGGTGAGGCTTCTTCGGTCCACGGCTGCGGCCTCTACACACCCACGGCGGCCACATCTACGCGCGCAGCCACCGATGCGCGTCCAGTGACCAGGACAGCGAGGCCCGCGCGTGGCGGGGGTGGCGGCAGACGACTGGCCACCGTGACCCCGATTGTGGATTTACCGCTCGGGGGGTGGGGGGAGCCTGGATTTAACTGGCGACTATTTTGGGGGACGCCGGACGCCATGTTGTGGAAAATAACAGATAATGTCAAGTACGAAGAGGATTGCGAGGTGAGCGGGGGGCTAGGGGACGCAGCCCCGCCAATCTGAGCAGCGCCCCGGGCCCGCAGGCCGAGGCTGGGGACGTTAGCGCGGAGCTCTCGCCTCTGGGCGGGACGAGGGCCAGGTCCTCGGACACCCCTTGGCCGTCTCCTGAGTCCCTTGTTGAATCGGGTCTTGTCCCTCGGGAGCAAGGCCTGGCAGGAGCGTGGCAGACCCACCCGCAGTGGGTTCCTATGAAGCGCACGGCCCCCTTTTGCGTTTTCCCCGAAGAGCGCAGCGCCTGTTACCGACTCTAAGACGTGGCTTTTTTTTTTCCCACGAAGTCTAAAGTGTCCACGGAGGCCACCCTGCCGGCGACACCTTTACGGAGTCTTCTCCAAGGCAGGCTTGTCACCTGCCCCGCTACCTCCTCGGGAAAGGAAAAAAAAAAAAGAAAACCAAACTATAGCTTGGTTTTTTTCAAGATGAGTGGGGGCTGGGGACTGTGGGGTGGGGGTGAGGCCAGACGGGGCCTTGAGCGCTCGCGAGTACTCCAGCCTGTCGGACAGGTTGAGCTAGAGTTTCGGAGAGTAGGAGGGAGGGAGGCGACGAGCGGGAAGAGGAAGAAGACTCGGGCGGCGCGAGGCGAGCACGGGGGAGCCAGGAGAGGAGCCAAGGCGGCCGGGCTGCTGGAGCGCACGGCGCCCGCGGGACATCGAGGGGCTGCCCCTGCTTGCAGGCACAGGCGCTTCCGCTAGGGGGCGACGGTGCCCCGCTCCTGTGTCCCCCGCTACCCTTGTGACCCCCGGGACCGATGAAGACACATCTTTTAGGAATTAAGTCTGACCGCCTTGGGGCGAGGGGACGTGCGCAGGCAAAGGTTGCCCAATTTGGCAGAGTCTTTTTCATAACTTCTCTGCACCGGGATGTGTGAGAGCCTTGACCGTAGCCGGGCTGGAAGACCTCACTTCCTAAGGCGCAGAAGGCACGGGCCTGGCTAGCGAGGATCACAGCACCGGTCCCCCCATGTAGGCGTCCGAGTCTCTCTTGGAGGACTTGACCCGTCTGGCCTTACCTGGGCAAGGCCCTCCCGCGGCGGCCTCACCTTTAAGGGAGTGGAAGGGGGATGGTCTTTAAGGCGGGAGAAATGCGCGTTTGCCGGCGTTGCGCATTTTCTGCGCCGGCTGCTTTCGGCGCGCCTCTGCGGCATGGGCTGGCGGGTGAGCGCGAGCGCTTGGGCGAGGAGTTTGCTGCACGCTGACCTCCTGGGGCGTAGTCTACCCCTACAACCTCGGCCTCTGCAGGGCTGTGGCCTGGAGTTCGCCCTTGGCACTTCCCAGCGCCGCCCGTGGCGCTGCGCTCGTGCCTTCTGTGTACCCGCGGGACTCTTAGACTGAAGCTTTACAACGAAGTCCCTGGGGCACATTGTCCCCGGGTGCCCTCGGGCTCAGGGACTGGTCGAGACGGGTGGGGCGAGCCTGGTGGGACGCCTGGGTACTTACTCCTCCCTTGATTTGCCTGTTCGCTGCAGCAGGGTTTCGTCTTAACCGGGTTTCTGCTGTTTCTCTCCCAGGATCGCCACGACGCGAGCAGCAATGGGAACCCGCGCATCCCCCACCTCTCTACCGCGGGACAACATCTCTACAGCCCTGCACCGCCTCTCTCGCACGCCGGGGTTGCCGAGTACCAGCCACCCCCCTACTTCCCACCGCCCTACCAGCAGTTGGCATACTCGCAGTCCGCCGACCCTTATTCGCACCTGGGAGAGGCTTACGCTGCAGCCATCAATCCCCTGCATCAGCCTGCTCCCACCGGCAGCCAGCAGCAGGCCTGGCCCGGTCGACAGAGCCAGGAGGGCGCTAGCCTGGCTACACACCACGGCCGTCCCGCTGGCCTGCTACCCCCACATTTCAGGGCTGGAAGGGGGTGCCGTGAGTGCCCGACGGGAAGCCTACCGCCGGTCTGATCTGCTGCTGCCTCATGCGCACGCCCTGGAAGCCGCGGGCCTGGCCGAGAACCTAGGGCTGCATGACATGGCTCATCCCATTGAGGAGGTGCAGGTGAGCGGCGGCTGGAATGTGTGTGGGGAGGCTACCTTACCTCTCCGCTTACCCTCCAGCAACTCCACCTTTCCTAAAACTTTAAATTGTCATTTCCCCCCAGAACGTGGAGGACCAGCAGCATCTGCTTCTACACGATCAGACTGTCATTCGAAAAGGTAAACATTGACTGTTGGTGTGAGCCCAACCTGTGAGGCTGCCCTTTTTCTGGTTAAGTGGCCAACGTGGGTCATCTAGTAGAGGAGAGTCTTGGCGATGACTCTTAAGAGACTACCTTTGTAGGCGCAGGAAGAAGAGTCATTATTTTCTTACGTGAACGAAAAGAACCCTGAGTAGCTGTAAATTTTAAAAGATTTTTGGTGATGGTATTTTTGAAACAATGCTTCATTTTGAACCTCCCCAGTACTGGCTGGCATCACAGGTGGGAGACTGTAATTTAACTTGGAAACGAAAAAGAACAAAAAAAGACACACAAACAGCACCTTAGTTTACCATTTTTAACTGTCGAACAAGTTGATTCAATTAAACTTTTTAGAAGTAAAGTTTATTACCTTCGTTGGGGGTGGGGAGATGGATATGAAGATAAATCTAATCTGCCTCTGGGCGGTGGCTGCATACGCCTTTAATCCCAGCACTCAGGCCGGCTGAGTTCAGTGTCAGCAAGGTCTACAGAGTGAGTGGGCTGCACAGAGAAACTGTGTGGAGGCGGGGTGGGAGGTGCGGGATCTAACCTGTAGAAGTCCCTTTCTTTTCACATTCTGGGTTCCAGAGACTGGTCTCCCGGTTGTCAGGCTTGGGAACAAGCACTTTTACTGCTGGACCTCCTTGCTGCTGTAAAAGGGATTTTATTTCTTCTGTCCAGTAGACGGTCTATTGGAGAGGACTTTAATCCTGACACTATTTAATCGGTTTCTCCTAATATACTGTCGAATAAGGGCAGCCTTTAGGGATTTTTGGGAGGGGGGGTTCGGGAAATCGGATTATAGTGAGTAGGTGGCTCTTGATTAAGTTAGACATGTTACCAATCTGAGGGGAAATAGAATCATCCTAAATTACAGATAGTTGTAGTCTTGAAGTTGCGAGCTCTATTAGTAAGTTGGGAGAAGGTGGAAAAACCAGCAGTATGTGAATAGAGTCTGTTAATCTGTACTTCTGACTCCCTGATGTCAACGGCACTGAAGGGCTTGGTGCCTGATCTAAATGAGGCCCGCGGTTTCAGTTCCCTGACGGAGGGGGGAGGAGAGGAGGCCATTTATTTCGTATTGAAGCAGTTTTCTTCAAGCAAATGTTTTAATTAAACAGATTACCATGGTGGCCAGGAACTGGGAGGAAAAAAAAAAAACCAACTTTTGCACGCATGGAATCTACTAATTAAGGTTCTGAAGGTGTTAACTCATGATGTCAGATTCCAGTCTTTGAAAAATGAATAAGGCTCTTAAAAGCCCTTCTGTAATATGTAGGTAGTTCTATGTGCGGACTTGGACTTTCCTGAAGGTCGGCTGCACCTTTGGTTTGCCCTTTTGATAAGGTCTCTGCCCCTCCTGTTCTAGTGACACGCCTTTTCTTCTGTCCCTCACAGGACCCATTTCAATGACCAAGAATCCTTTGGGCCTCCCCTGCCAGAAGGACCTGGTGGGAGCAGTCATGAACCCCAGTGAAGTCTTCTGCTCGGTTCCTGGAAGACTCTCCCTACTCAGCTCTACGTCTAAATACAAAGTGACAGTGGCTGAGGTACAAAGGCGACTGTCACCACCCGAATGCCTAAATGCCTCGCTCCTGGGAGGTGTGCTCAGAAGGTGACATGTGTTCAGGGCCCCCTGGGGGTTGGGTAATTGAAGGTGAATATGTACGAGGGCCTGGAGGTATCTTTAGCATTTATGTAACTTTTATATCTTAACACTGAATTCTAATCTGTTTAAAGAGAGCTTCTTAGTACTTGTCTTCCGAAAGTGCCAAATGCAGAAGGTGCTAAAGTATCGGTATCAGGATATTCTTTGGTTGGGATTTGAAGGCAGCAGCTGCATGGGGGCGGGACTTGTAGCAGCGTTTTGTCCCCCGGGAGTTACTTGGGGGACTGGGAACAGTGAAGGTTTTCTGTTTGTATCCCTACTAGTGGCAGTATTCTGAGAATTTTTTGTGTGTGGAGGGGAGGGGAGTCTGGTTTGTTTTTTATTTGAGAGTAGCCAACATCCTTTTTCACACAGAGCAAAATCCAAAAACGGAGGCCGGTCCTTGCGGGAGAAGTTAGACAAAATTGGGTTGAATCTTCCAGCTGGGAGACGTAAAGCTGCCCACGTCACTCTGCTCACCTCTCTGGTGGAAGGTCAGTACCCTTGAGCTTTCATCTTTTACTGATTTAAAGAGAAAACAATTCTGTTTTGAGTGGATCACACACACACAGACACAGAAATGAAAGTCATTAGGATTGTGTCTGTCCCGGTGAATCCTGACAGCGTGGTGTTTACACCTCTGACTGCTTCTGTATTTTTGTTTGGAGGTTCACTCAGAAAGTCAGTGTTACCAAAATTTTTATTTTTCTGAACCTATGAAATCATGGTGGAGTAGTGGGAGACTTTACTCGTAAAGTAAACTGGCTTTTGAAAGTTGAAAGGTGTGTCGGTGGTAGGCTCTCAGTCAGAATTGCTGTTTTTAAGGTATACTTTTTAGCTTTGGGGTATCAGAATCCTGCTCCGGGAATACAATGGGTGCTGGATCGGTTCACCATTTCTGCACTTTTATCAAAACTTTTTTTTTTTTCTTTTAAGAAATGAAACCCTGGTCCACAAGTGAGTCCCTTTAGCCATTTCTGAGGTCATAGCTGCCTCCGTCTAGTTTTTTAATGTAGACCCTCCCCCCAGACTGGAAGGTAGCCAAGAATGCCATGCGGCCTTTAAAAGAAAAGTAAATACTTGTAAGGAACACATGGTTACTGAACACAACACTAGGGCCTCAACCTGAGATCCTTGGACCCCTGTGCTGTTAGCCAGTGCTGGCTGTCTCAATGCTGGGAATGGCCACGTGAAGTGATCTCTTCAGAGCAGAGTTATCTTCCAGTACTTTATTTCCCTAGCCTCATGGTGTGACTGCAGTGCCTTTGGAGGTCAGGGTTGAGCAAAGACTTGACTGAGAACATCTGTCTTGCATGGAGAATGGGGTAGGGTAGGGGTTCTAATGGACCTCTGCCAGGCTTCCTTACTAGCCACATGGAGAAATTTAAATATGAGAGTTAGTCTTCCATCAGGGAGACATACTCACCTCGGGCCTGCCTCTCCACAGTCGGGGATTCTGGTTTGAGCCCTGAAGCCAGTCACCTTTACTGGGTAAAAATTAAATAAATGATGATGTTCCCCCCCTTACTCTGCCCCCCACTCCCTCAGACCTAAACTTGGAGGACCTGGAATGAGACTTTGTTTTCAGTTAGGACGCCTCTACGCTCTCTCCACTCTTTCCAGTGTTTATTGCTGGTTAAACCTGGGACCTCAGACAGAGTCTTATCTCTGCCCAGGGTGGCCTTGAACTTTAGGCTCAGAGCCCAGGGTGCAAGTTTATCACTATGTTGGTGTCTTTATTTTCTTTCTTTCTTTTTTTTAAACATTGTCTTTTGAGGCTGGATCTCCAGTGTCCTAGCTGTACAGGCTAGAATGAACTGAATTCCTGAACCTCTTTCCTGCCTTTGCCTTTCTAGATTTTTTTCTTTTAAGGCATGGTGACATACACCTTCTTAGCGCTGGGGACTACATCTCTTGAATTCAAGGCCAGCCTGGTCTACATAGCAAGTTACAGGCTAGGCAGGGATACAGAAGGAGACCCAGTTCTGAAAGAAAGACTTGTCTGAGCACAGTATAACAGAGGATGGACATTAGAAGACCCTGCCTCAGAACCAACTCCTAAAGGTTGTTCTGATCTCCACACCCCGGCAGTAGCATGCACTTAGATATGTATACGTGCATGCATGGACAGTAAAGAATGACAAAGGTTCGACACTTGTCATGCCTCTAATCCCAGCACGTGAGAGGCAGAAACAGATAGATCTCTGTGAGTTCCAGGCCAGCCAGTTGATTACACAGAGAAACTCCATCTTAATTTCCCCCCACCCCAAGAATAACACAGAAAACTGAGCACCTAATGACAGCTCGAAGTGCTCTCCCTGTACCTGGTTTCACTTTAGAAGACCAAGTATACTCCCCGCAGTCATCCTCAACCCTAACCTCTTGGGAATTGCTGGTTCTTGCAGGTGAAGCCGTCCATTTGGCACGGGACTTTGCCTATGTGTGTGAGGCTGAGTTTCCCAGTAAGCCGGTGGCTGACTATTTAACCAGACCGCATCTTGGGGGACGAAATGATATGACGGCGAGGAAGAGCATGCTGCTGGCAGCACAGTGAGTATCTGGCTTGTACAGACCCCGGGGCTCAACCAGAATTCTGCCAAAGCAAATGGCAACTTCTAGTCAGGGTAGAAGAGGCAACCATGGGGAATTGCTCCATCCCAGGTGGTGTGGAGGCTTGCTGACTCAGTTCACAGCACTGGCAACACCCTGCTTACTGCTTTTGCATGTATTCAAGAATTTGTGTAGCTCACTCAGTAAGGTATGCATGAAGCTAGGCCACCCTCAGCACCACATAAAAAAAAAAAACCCATAGCTAGCTGTGAATCCCTGTAGGGAGTAGAAGCAGAATAGTTCAAGGTCATTCTCAGCTACAAAGTGAGTTCCAAGGCTAGCCTAGGCTACTTGAGACGGGTTCCCTTGACCTTGGCCATGTGGCTGGACCAATCCTCTTAAGAGGGGAAGAGATTAGAGATATCTTGGAATTCAGGCTCTGGCACTGGATAGATAGGTTCTAAGTGTGGGGATGTGACAGTGTGGTCAGTATGGAGCCAGGATGTCTCACTCATAGACTGCTTGCCTAGTGTGTATACTTACAGTTGATCCCCAGCACTATATAAGCCAACAATAGAGGTAAATTCCTGTTGTCTAACTGCTCAAGAGGTAAACACAGGAAGACTATAAATTCAAGGTCGTTCTTGGCTCCTTGGTGGGCTCAAGGCCAGCCTCCACATTTTGAGATGTCTCAAAAACCTCAGGACAGCCAGGACTGCTTTACAAAAACACCCTGCCTCAAAAACAAAACAAACACTAAAGCAATAGAAAGTCAGTAAATACATGCTTTTTTTCAAGTTTATTCTAATAGTGTGGGGGAGGTAGGGGGTCATTCTGTCAGGAGCCAGGTATAATTTACCAACTGACTGTCTTCACAGGCAAGTGTGTAAAGAATTCACAGACCTTCTCCATCAAGACCGAACACCCAACGGGAATAGCAGGCCCACCCCAGTCTTGGAATCGAACATACAAAACTGCTTGTCTCATTTCAGTCTGATAACTCACGGCTTTGGCAGTCAGGCCATCTGTGCTGCCGTATCTGCAGTACAGAATTATATCAAGGAGGCTTTGATCACCATCGACAAATCCTGTATGAACCCTGGAGACCAGAGTCCTGCTGATTCCAACAAGACCATGGAAAAAATGGAAAAGCACCGGAAATAAAGTGTGGTGCACAGAGGCCAGAGCGTGAAGGGAAAGGACCGAAGGCCCCTCGCCTGGGGAAACCTGGGAGCCAGGGCAAGCAGTTACCATCCACCTCACCCTGGACCTGCTTTTCTGGTCATTTGTGATGTTTCTGTTTAACCCTGGACAAACTATCCCGAAGCAATTTGGTTTGGTTCTTTTATTCATTAAACATTTATTTTTTGGAAATCTATTCCATCTCTGAAAGGTGCTATGAGTTTTAGAATCCCTTTGTGAACTGAACCCCCCTGGGAAACCCTACTCTTGGAGCTGCTGACATTGCAGGTGGACATAAAGGGATCAATCATAACTTATTTTTTTTTTCAGTGTTAAGATAATGTCTGCCTTTAATGTCTACTAAAATATTTATCTAAAAAAGTTAGTATTTATCTAGCTTTCCCCTTCCCTTCAGTAATCACACCTTCTGGTAGGAGGCAAGGTCTGGATGTTCTGAGCAGCTATTCACAGTGGTATGTGACAGGCTTCCAGCCACGTGTTCAAAAGGGGGTCTCCTGGTTCTAAAGAATTTAAAAAGCAAAGCCTGCTGATTCTTTTTATGTTTCCTTTTTCTTGAAAAAAAAAATGTTGAAGGTTTAAAATTCTTCAGATAGTAGAAATTTTTAAATGACCCGTCCTTTAAAGTATAGAAGCTTCGTTTGCATATTTATTTCCTATCTTGATTTTTTTTTTCCATGTAAACTTGAAAAGGGTAGGCACACAGCAATGCCTGTCATCCCCAACTCCCCAAGGAGGCTCTGTTGAGAAACTGTTGAGTGTACAGATTTTATTTATGCATAATTTAATGGGATCTGTAAATACTTCTTATGACTTTTTGAAAAATGGGATTCAATTTTAATAATAACTTTAAATGGTGATGGATAACATAGCACCTCTAGATTTTATGCGTATGTACACAGAGTATTGAGATTGAAGCTGGTACAGGGCTGGTCAGGCACTATTTAATTGGAGCTGTTTAGAAGGCAGTATACATCTTGCTCCTTCGGGCTGAACCAGAAGAGTAGACTATAGTTTGTGTGGGTGAAGTGTGGATTGGAATTGAACTTCTATGCCTGTAAGTGCTCCCTAAACAATTGTGTGTATGATACCTGTATAATAAAAATATTCTCGATAGAATCTGTGAAACTGGTTCTGGCCCTTTTTTTTTTTTTTTCTGGCTCCTAGGATGAGTAGGTTCAATCAGGGCTAACTTGAGCTTAACTGTGGCTTAGTTAATTCTATAGATGGAGTGAAGAAGTCTTGGGTGCTGTGGAAGGATCTTGGAGCTTCTGTTTTCTCCCTAATGAGGCTACTCAGCTGCCCCATATCTTCATTCTCCCATCTTGTCCCTTATTACCTGAGCACCAGCACCTGGGGGTACAGGGTGGAGCAGTTTGCCATTGTTTTGCGTTGGGCCTCAGGTGTGCTCAGCATGTATTCTGCTGCTCAAGCCTAGGGCAACAGTTTTGAGAAGCATTTATCACCGAATACGTCTTCCTTGGGCAGGATTTAAAGTGAGAAAATGACATCAATCAAAGCCAAGAATGGTGACTTGGGACATCAGTGTGTTCGATGGAAAGGGGATTCTCCATCACCAGAGACAGTGAAGACTATCTGCTCAGGGGCTCCTCGTTTTGGCTGGTGAGTCAGAGGTAGTACAGGAGCCTGGGGACCCTAGTGTTTGCTGGGCAACTGGAATGTGGATGCACACTGCCTGTACTTGGTTTCTGGCTCAAGTGGCCTGGCATAACCTCCAGGAAGTGAGAGGTTAATAGTTTGGCATGCATGGCTGAGCTTCAAAGGGAAATGGGGGCAGGAGGATTTTCCTTTGGATAAAGTCATGGCTTCAGTGCTGCTCTTGTAATCCCGAATTTCTAATTCCCTTCCAGTCTTGAGCCACTCCTGACTTCACATTGGCATGGGATGTTCTTAAGTAATTTAAGCCCTGCCAACTCCATATTTGCTCTTGGCAGCTTGTCCCTGGTCCCGGTACATCCCATTAAGTTGGATTTATCTGGTTGATACGTCAAGTTTGCAATTGGCTCTGCTTTCAAGCAGAGAAAAGAGGTCTTAGGTTGGCAGTTATTTCTCAATCAGGATTGAAGACACTAGGTGTAAAAAGCAAGTCTTGGGACAACAGGCTGAAAAAAAAGACGGGTTTCTTCTTGGCAAATCTGCTTTGGGAGCAGAGGGTGGAAGCTGTGTTCAAATGCATTGCAGGCAGTCCGCTAGAAGTTCCCTAAGCGTTGAACAACCAAAGAGAGGGGCAGACAGACTCTCATGCCTGACTGGGTGCTTACATCTGATGGATACCCCTAGAAATGCAGGGGACAAGTTCCTCATCTGGTGCCCGAAGCTTCTGCAAAGCAGAACCAGATACCTCAAAGGACAGGAAACCCATAAGCGCCTTATCTGCGGACAATGTGCCCATGGAGCTCTAGCCCACTAGTAAATTAAGGGGCCATGGTTTGGGCATCAGATTCAAGACCATTTGAACCTGAGCAAGATTTCTTTTTTCTTTCTAAGTTTCACCAAAGTGAGCATCCCCTGCTCTGCTCTCTGGCTGTATGTTGGGGCTCTCTCTCTCTCTCTCTCTCTCTCTCTCTCTCTCTCTCTCTCTCTCCTCTCTCCTCTCTCCTCTCTCCTCTCTCCTCTCTCCTCTCTCCTCTCTCTCTCTCTCTCTCTCTCTCTCTCTCTCTCTCTCTCTCACACACACACACACACTGCTGCCTTTATTTGTTTGTGTCTGGTCTATGTGTTCATGTGTGCATGTGTGTGCATGCTTGTGGAGGTTGTGTCAGGTGCTTCCTCTATGGCTCTCCTTAATTTTTGAGATGGCATCACTCACAGAACCAACAGCCCACTGATGCAGCTAGGCTGCTGGCCAGAAAAACTCCAGGTAGCCTCCAGTCTACCTCACCAGCATGGGCATTCTAGGTGTGTGTAACAGCCTAATTTTTTTTTTAAGAACTGTATAATTTTTACTTTCTGTGTCTATAGGAATAGTTGCATAGTGTATGTATGTGTCTACATGTAATTGGAGTTACTTACAGGTGGTTGTGAGCCACTGGATGTTAGTGGAGGGAACAGCCCAGGTCCCTTGCAAGAGCAGCAAATACTCTTATCCACAGAAGCATCTCTCCTGAACTCCCTCCATGCCTGGCTTTTTTTTAAATGGGTGCTGGGGATCCAAACTGAGGTCCTCACGCTGCACAGCACATGACGGTGCTGTCTCCCTGCCAGCTCTTTGGGTTTTTGAAACAAGGTTTCCCTATGTAGCTATGAGTGGTCTGAAACACAGGATGGCTAGCCTTATACTCACAATCCTCCTGTCTCCACCTCTGGGCAGGGGAGGGCTGGAATTATAGGCATGCACCACCATGCCTAAGTATTAACTTCCCTTTTTTTTTTTTTTTTTTTAAGGCACATGTTGTCGCTGCCCTCTGGGAAAAGTACTCTCAACTGGCTCCTTTGTTCCAGCTTGCTGAAGGAAACCCAATGTGTCTGAGAGCACATGCTGCCCAGAATTCCATGGCCATAAGAGAACTCTTGGCAGGACAGTCCTCTTGGCTATCAGTTGGGTACCTGGCACCTACATGTGCCCCTTATCCTGCACACAGCACACCTGTGTGTTCTCTGGGAGGCCAGGAGGAGTGTTTTTCATAGCTGTTCACGCTTGTCTTCCATGTGCATATGATTCAAGCCGTGGTTTAGGCAACAGACAAAGGCGGCTGTTCCTCATTTGAGATGATTTCGCAACAATGGCGGGCACTCTTTTCTTTTGGGGGGGTCTGATGTGAGGCTGAGCTCTGAGACGTCAACTTCCTGGATTTGAATGTTAAAAACCAAAGCGAAATAAGGTAGGGTCACAGACGGGTGAGAAACAAAGAGACTTCTCTAAGGGCTGGGCACAGCCTGGGGCTCTGGAGCCCATTGCCTGCTTCCCCGGGAAAAGTGGTTAGTGTGTGCTAAAGAGGCTGCTATGCCTTCTGATGACCTCAGAATTTCACCAGCCTTGCCATTTCTGCAGGTGGGTAGGACAGTGCCCCAAAGTGGCAATTAAACCTGATTGCCCTTATGTGTATAGGAATAACTTTGAAGTGGCTGTTGTCTGTCCTACAGGGGATGAGTGTGTGGTTTCTTGAAACATACTTGGCAGATGACAGCCCTTATGTTAAGCAGATAATGAGGCTCTCTGTGGGTCCTGTATTGGTAGTGGCCCTTTGCAAGGTCACCTTTAGCCAGCTGAGCTGGGGTTAGAGATGGAGGAAGACCTTCTGTTTTCCACACTGCCGGGGCCTTGACTTACAAATGTGACTTTTGGACTAGATGTTTCTCTTGAATGATATATTGACTTTCCTCTGTCAGACTTTATGTGCTTTGGGCTTCTCTTTCCATCCAAGCCCTCATTTGCCTCCTAAGGCCTGCAAGTTGCTCTCTTCCAGGAAAGATGGAGGCTCTGGGTACCATCAAAACCTGATCCTTTCCTGGCTCTGCGTACCCAGGATGGCATCTTGCTTTATGTCCATTCTGATGCCAGGAAGCAAATGACACCTTGAACATCTTTGCTGGTAACAAGGAACATGGTCTTCTGTGGAGATGAATTTGACCTCATGATTTTTAAAATAATTTATTTTAGAGTCCATATTTCATGCATACCTATTGTTTTGGCACAACGTTGCAAGCAATTTCCTGGCTTCTTTTCAATAACATCTTATCTCCATGGGTGAGATGGATAAAGGGTGGAAATTGAAGTTGAAAGGGCTGATTCGAGAGACCTATCCAATGGATAGGTTTTGTTAAGGTTTTCAAGGTAAAAGCTATTTTAGGGTAGTGCATGTGTGTTTAAGATGTGTATTATTTGGGAATTGGCAACAATTTTTAAGGAGAGGTTTTTACAAATGGCCCTTACAAGTGACAGAAATTTAAAAGAAGTCACACTATCTAGCCCTCATAGGCTCTAAAGCCATTGGGATTTCTTGGGTTTCTTTATGTCCTCCAAAAGATATGTTAGAGTTGAGTCCAGAGAGACAGTTCTGCCAGTACAGTCTTGCCTGGAAAGCCATGGAACCTGAATTAGGTCCTCTGAACCCACATTAAAAAACCCAGGCAGGATGGCTACTCTGTACTTGCACTGGGGAAATGGCAGGAAGATCTCTGGGTCCCACTGGCTAGCTATTGAGACCTAACTGCTCAGCCTTTAAGCCAATGAGCAATGAGCCAACTGTAGCAAAGGAAGTGGGCAGAATTATTAGGATGACCTAGGAGGTTGCTCTTTGCCCTCTACTGTATGTTACAAATACACATAAAAAAGGAAAGGTGTGTTGGCTTGAGAGACAGTTCAGAGGGTAAGGGCACTTGCTCTCCAGCATGAGGACCTAGTTTGAATGCCCAGCAACCACACAAAAGGCTTTGGGGTTGGAGAGATAGCTCAGTAGTTAAAAACACCTGTGCTATCACAGAAACCAGTTTCTTCAGTCTCAACACCCACATAATGGCTCACAACCATTGTTGCTCCAGTTCCAGGATATGTGAGCCCCCTCTTTTGACCTCCAAGGGCACAAAGCATGCATGTGTTGCACAGACATATAGGCAGGCAAAACTGTCATGCATATTTGTGACCCTGATTCCAGGGAGGGGTTATGTGTGTGAATGACAAGATGGGTGAGTCCCAAGAACTCTCAGGCCAACCTGCCTGGTTGAAATGTGACCTTCTGGTTCAGTGATAGAACATATCTCAAGGCAATAAGGTAAGTAGGTGTCTTAGTTAGGGTTTCTATTGCTGTGAAGAGACACTGTGACCATGGCAACTCTTATAAGGCAAACTTTTAAACTTGCTTACAGTTTCAGAGGTTTAGTCCATTGTCATTATGGCAGAGAGCATGGAAGTGTGCAGACAGATATGGTACTACCGACATCTTGATCAGAGGCAACAGGAAGTGGACTGTTGCACTGGGAGATATCTTGGACATAGGAGACCTCCAAGTCTGTCCCCATAGTGGCACATTTCCTCCAACAAGGCCACACCTACTTCACCAAGGCTATACCTCCTAATAGTGCCACTCTAGATGAGATTATGGGAACCAATTACATCCAAACTAGCACAGTAGAGATAAGGGACGACTATGCCCATGTCAGGCTCATATGCCTGCACACCCATGTGCATGAACACACACACACACACACACACACACACACACACACACACACACACACACAAATATGCTAAAGTCTAACCCCTAATACCTCAAAATATGGACATAGGGTTGTTTCAGACCTTAAGATGGATCATAGTGGAGTGTGCCTTCATCCATTGGTTACAAAGCAATGAAAAGTGGTTCTGATAGGTGGTTAATGACTATACTCCCAGTGCTCAGAGACAGGATGATCTGTGAGTTTGAGACCAGGCTGGTCCACATGGCAAATTCTCGGCCAGCTGAGGTTACATGGTGAGACCTTAGTTGCTGTTTCTGTTTTTTAGGTTTTTAAACTTTTTCATGCCTGAGGACAAGAGGTGGCAGGCTACACCAGGCGTATGGAGGCCAGAGATTGCAGCATTCTATCACGCCCAGGCTGCCCTTGCTCAGTTACCAGCTTGGTCACTCTGGATCCATCATATTTTTTAGAATGTTCTGAGTAAGCACATGCAGTGAGATTCTTTTAAGCCCAAATTCTTTCTCTCAGCCCAAGGCACAGGTGATCTATCTGGGCTGCTACCTGTTCCAAGCAATAGTCTGAAGCTCCCGTCTACTGGACTGTGTGCCTTTGCCATCCTCTCTGTCTGATGTCTGAGGTGATGGACACTTACTTGGCTTGTTTCTTTTGTTATCTTTCCAAAGAAATCTGCTGAGAACATTCATGTACACATCTCCATGCCTTCCTGTCTCTGGGGCAATACCTCGGTATTGGGTGGCTGAGTCATGCCATTATCAGAGGCATCCTCCTGTACTGTGTCCATGCCGGCGGGAGCTTGGCCTAGAAGTGAGGAGAAAGGGGTGGAACCTGGCATCCTTTGATCCATCCTCCGTTTCCCAGAGCCTTATCTCAAAGGTTCTGACATCGTTCTGGGTGCTGGGACTCAAACTTTTCCTTTTTTATTTTCTTTTATATTTTTATTACATTTATTTATTTATTGCATGTGTATGTGTGTTGTATATATGTTGTGTTTATGTGTGTCTGTTGTGTCTGTGTGTGCATATGCATTAGCCATTGCTTTAGGGAGGGGAGTGTAGGACTCAGTGCCTCTTCTACTATGTGGGTCCTAGGTACAGCAGGCAGCAAGTGCCTTTACCCACTAAGCCATCTGGCCAGCCCAGTCTCTTTTCTACGTTTTTTTCTGTTTTCCACAGCCAGACAGGTGAGGGTCCTACCAGAACCATCTCTCACCCTGTCCTGGGTTCAAGTCTGTCACTTGTTTGAATCTAACTGAGAGCAAGGTCCAGGCTCGATTCATAGTTTATACCCATTCAGGAAATCAAAAAGAAATGGAGCTGGAGAGATGGTTAATAACATTGGCTGCTCATGTAGAGAACCTGAGCTTGATTCCCAGGACCCATGTGGCTGCTCATAACCACCTGTTTCTCCAGTCCCAGGAGATCCAAAGCCCTCTTCTGACCTACTCAGGCAACACACACAGTACATATATATGCAGGCAAAATACATACACATAAAAATAGGATATAATTTATAAAAATAAAAATTTAAGAAGAGGACAGGGTGGGAGACCAAAGCTGGGGGTGTGGCTCACATCAGAATATTTGCCTCACCAGGTTTTGATCCAAGATTAGAGTGAGGGATGCAAATCAATCAAAAGAGAAAAAGGAGAGTTGGTGGATGACCCGCCCACCCAGCACACTGGAAGCCCTGGGTTCCACCAGAATCACATAAACTGGGTGTGTGTGGGGGGGGGTGCTCGTCCATAATCTCTGCACTCGGAGGTGGAGACTGGAGAAGTTCAAGGTTACCCAAAGATAAAGAGTAAATATAGGGCAGCTTGATCTACTTAAGACTTTCTCTAGCCAGCACAGTGGCACATGCCTTTAATTCAGGATACCAGGCCAGGTATGGTAATGTATATCTTGAAAAATCTCTCTCTCTCTCTCTCTCTCTCTCTCTCTCTCTCTCTCTCTCTCTCTCTCTCTCTCTCTCTCTCACACACACACACACACACACACACACACACACACACACACACACAATTAGTTTTACAGAATGATAAAATGAGATGCTGGTTACCTCAACTTTCCCATTTGATGGAAGTGTCAGACCAAACTGCCCCAGAGTCATGTTGTCTCTATCACTGCCTCCTCTCCATCCACACCTACCACTTGTCCATGTCAGGTATCCTGAGTGGCCTCTGCCCACTATGGGCTTTTTTCCATCAGGTAGCCCAAGTGACAGGGCTATAATGGGACCACACCTTGTCATGCACTACTTCCTTAGTGTCTGGTCTCACCCTGGCTGACTCATAACATCCTGCACTTACTCCCTGTCAGCCTTACTTCTGGCCCAGGCTGGACCCTAGTGTGGTGATAGATTGTATATTTAATAAAAAATGGTCTGGAATATCAGAGGACAGAGCCAAACCTCGAAGATTAGAGACTGGTGACCCATATCTTTAATTCCATCACTCTGGAGGCAGAGATCTGAGTTCAAGGACAAACAGAGCTAGGCAGTGGTGACACACACCTTTAATCCTAGCTTTAGAAAAGTTGATCCAGAAATTGATAGCTGGGCAGGGAAAGAAAATGCAGAAGGCAGTTCTTCCTTTTGCCAGCTCACCCAGTCAGTCTGAGGACTCTAGAGTAGGATCTACCCCGTTAAGCCTGAAGAGTTGGCTGGGTGAGAATTGGCTGTGTTTTGTTCCCTGTCTCTCTGATATTTCAGCTTTTCCCCAATACCTGGCTCTGAGTTTTATTATGATACTAAATAGAATTTGTGTGATACCCCCAGTTCATCCTGTCTCAGGACCTTTGCACCTGCTGTTGTTGCCTTGGAGACCCCTCTTCCTCCCATTGTCTCTCCTTAAGGAGAGATGCTAACCTCATGGCCAAGCTATCTCTCAGCTACTTCCTGCCATCTTCACTGATGTGACCCAGAGCTGAGCCAGCTCTTCTGCCTTTCTGCTGCACTCCGGGCATCTGAGAGGACCTGTGTCACCAATGCTTGCTAGCCTGGGGCTGAGCTAGGTGAGCTGGTAAAAGGCCGGCTGGTTCTTACTGGGGTATGTGTGTGTGTGGGGGGGTCTCCTGAGACCTCCTGTAACTGCACATGTAGCTGTGTGCCAGCAAGGTCAATTCACGGAGGAGAGCTTGAATTTCACATAATTTTCAGTTGTCTGAAAACATTCTTGCTTCGGTGTTTTTTCAACCATTAAATAATGTAAAACCTGGGTGGGTGGGATAGTTCAGAAAGTAAAAATTCCTTGCTATGAATAACAACCTGAATAAACTCAACTCCTGGAACACAGGGTGGAAGAAGAGAGAAGCGAGCCAGCTCCCCTCCCCTTCAAGGGCTGTCTTTTGACTTATATACCCCTCTCCCCACATTCCAGACACCCCAGGCACCAGGCAAGCATGTGGTATACAGATATTTGCCCAAGCAAAACACCAATGCACAGAAAATAATCATAAATTTTAAAAGATATATAGACTAAGAACTGGGGAGAATTTCACTCAGATCTTGGCTCCTATAGAACTTGTGACTGACTGATGGACTGAATGTCAGATGGACTGAATTAAATTCTAATGCTCAAAGACAATAATAGCCAGAAAGGTGCACAGAGAAACCCTGCCTGGTACTGCACACCTGGAGGCAGAGACAGATGGATCTCTGAGTTTGAGGCTAGCCTGGCCTATAGGATGAGTTCCAAAACAGCCAGGACTATACAGAGAAACCCTGTCTCAAACAAACAAAATTGGATCCCTGGGACAAATCTGTCTAGAGAGGATAGCCAAATCTCAGGGATCAATTGAGACACACTGATTTAAGATGGAGAGCAATGGGGGAAAACCCAGGGCATCAACCTCAGGCCTTCACATGCATGCCTATTATGTATACATAGGCAGTTACATATATGACCACATGTGTGGAAGCACATATACACAGGCATGCATACCACATACACAAGGAAAAAATGTTAAAACTAAGAAGGCTTAGAGGCTCCTACCTGAAGTGCTAGCTGCTAGGGAGGCTGAGAGTCAGGAGGATTACTTGAGCCAGAAATTATAAAGCAGCCTGGAAACAGAGTAATACCTTATCTCAAAAAACAAAATAAAACAAAAACACTTAGTTTTTTTCATTATTTATTTTACAAAGTTGGGTGGGGATGGGGAAGTGGGGGCTAGTGGCCACACCTTTAATCCCCAGAAGTCAGGAGACAGAGATAAGCAGATATCCATGAATTCAAGGTCAATCTGGTCTTCATAGCAAGTAATGGGTTGGTCAGAGATAACCAGGGAGGCCCAGTCTCTAAACCTAAAAAACAAATAGACCAGCACAGTGGAAGTGGCACACAGTTTTAATCTCAGCATTCTCTGGAGGCTGAGGCAAGCAGACCCCTGTGACTTTGAGGCCAGTCTGGTCTACGGATGGAATTTGGGGACAGCAAGCAATACATAGAGAAACCCTGTCTCAAAAAACAAAAAAGCACATGCCTATAATTTCAGTGCTCCAGAGGTAAAGACAAGAGTGTCACCCTGAGTTTAGAGACAGCCTGGGCTTCCTAATGAGTTTCAGGACAGCCTGGACTACCTACCAAGGCCTTTTCATAAAGCAAAACAAAAAAACCCAAACAAAGCTAAATTAAAACAAAGCATATCACCAGGACAGACTCCAAGCTACATAGAGAAACCATGTCTCCAAAACAAAACAAACAACAGACAAGCCATATGTCGTGGTGTAGTAATCCCACAATCCCAGCACTCAGGAGGCAGATGGAACTCTGTGAGTTCAAGGCCAGCCTGGTGTCATAGTGGGAACCTGTCTCAAAACAAAACACATTAATGAGACACTAGGTAAATGAACAAAATAAAATGGATGGCTTTGATGGCTCTACAAAACAACCACCCCAACCCCAATCAGTACATAAGTAAGTAGTGCAAAGTCATGCTACCCACTGAGAGCACAGGTTTGGCCGCTGTTCTCTTAGCATTTCTGGGTGTCAATGCTATGCGTTTCAAGATCTGGCCCACAGTTGGCACCAGTCTGAACTTGCTGACTATGGCCTGCAGTGTGAGCTGGCCTGCAGACTTCTTTGGGGACTTGGTAAAGGATCATTGGAGTGACAAGGTCTCACTTAGGTTGTGCTGGCCTTGAATTCCTGAAGACAGGGGTATATCATCACTCCCTGAACCCAGGGCTTGAGTATGCTATTCAAGCACTCTTCAGAGCTAAGACATCCTCTGTCCAGAAGTCCAGTAAGTGAACTTTGAATGTAATGGGGAATGAGTCCTGTTCTCTAGATGGGAAAGCAAGCTGATGAATCACACCCATTCCAAAGCCAGGACGGTACAGATAGCACAGATAGCTTCTCATCTTGGGCTCAAGCAGGGAGCTCTGTCCCCAGCAGGTAGATCTGACTATGTGGCCTTAGGGAAGTCTCTTCCTCCCTCTGAGCCTCATCCCTTTTAAAAACTGGGGCTCTTACAAAAGGGCAAACATTACTGTCTGCTTGTCTGCTCCAGGCTCAATACATAGCAGGTGTTAGGACCGCTGATTTCTCTCTGGCTGAAAGGTTAAGTGTCTGACTGGACAGTTATTGTGCCTTCTGTGACTGGAGAAACCTCAGTCTGGCCTCTAGGCTGGGAGCTGGCCTTGTTTGGATCCAGACGCCACATTCTGTCCACCTGACTTTGTTGTGTTCTGACGGGGCTACTGACAACCTCTCAGTAGCTGAGGCTCAGAAGGAGGCTTTCAAGACACTTCAGTTCACAGAACTGTGTCCCTCAGCCTCACAGTGATGTGGTCCAAAGCCATTACTTCATAGTAAAGTCTTTTCGGAGACCAGGTTATGGGGCTGGGGTGTGTTTGCCTAGCTTGCAGGGAACCCTGAGTTCCATCCCCAGGATGGAATAAAGTGGGTGTGGTAACACACACCCATAATCACAGCAATTAGAAGTAGAACAAACCCTGTCAGATGATGCTGTTTGGGTGTAGGACCCTGATGGGCTTCTAGATCTTTGCACCTCTCAAGCAGGTCTTGATTCTTTTGCATTAACTGCCATTTGGAATCTTCTAGGCTGACCACTAAGCGGCAGAGAACCATCTAAGACAGACAGAGCTGTTGAGAGTCCATGGCTTAGAGTGAAAAACCCAAGACCTAAGGAAGCAGGGAAGTACATAGCAGGGCTCTGTGGGTGGGATCAGGGTGGACATCTGGAAAGAAGGGACATCACCCCAAATGACAAGAGTAGCTAGGCACAAAAACCAGGGAAGAAGCCACTCAGGAAAAGCAGAGGCTACACAGAGAGAGAGAGACTCAGTGGGGCTACGCCCCCTCGTGGGACTCTGACCCTGGAGAAGGCTTGGATTTTATTCCATCTACAATTTGGCCTGAAGTAGAGCATGATTTGCTGTTGTCATGTTTTAATGGTCCTAGACCTCGTACACGCTAGGCAAGCATTTTACCACTGAGCTATAGCCACAGCCCTCTATTATTATATGATGATTATTATTTTAGTTTTCTCAAGAAAGGGTTTCAGGTAGCCCTGACTGTCCTGAGCTTACTCTGTAGATCAGGCTGGCCTCAAACTCACAGAGATTCACCTGTCTCTGCCTTCCAAGCGCTGGGCTTAAAGAAGTGAACCACCACTGTCTGGCATCTCTTTTTTTATTTATACAAGAGATCTCACTAAGTTACACAGGATATTTCTGAAGTACAGGTAGGACTTGAAATTTCGTTCTTCCTGCTTCAGCCTCCAGAATGGCTGAGGTGATGGATCTGTACCATGGAGCCTGATCCAGAGTGGCTGGATTGATGGACCTGGTCCATGGAGCCCATTCCAGAGTGGCTGGGGTGACAGACCTGCAACATGGAGCTCAGCCTAAAGCAGGTTCAAGCTTAGCTTGTACTTATTTATTGGTCCTAAGGATCAAGCCTAGGCCCTATGCTGGTATCCATCACTGTACACTGACTTTAGCATTTAAACTGATGATTCTAGTTGCTATGGAAGAAATGGGTTGTGTTGACCCCACAAAAGCTCTGCCAGTCACTCAAGGAAGTTGTGGGGAGGGTGAGTAGAGGGAAGGGGGTAGGGAGAGAGCCTGGTGCCAATCTGTGTTGTTGGTAGAGCTGAGGGCCTCACTGCCAGGCTTGGTGACAGACACCATTGACACCTTTGAAGCAGCTGTAAACAAAATACAGTGGCTTCTGGAATTTGGCATTTCTCCTGGGCTCCAGGAAATGACTAAGGGAGGGCTCTTGATCAATGCTCCTTCTAGCAAAATGTCTGCTCCACTTCCAGGAATGAAAACCTGTGTGTGTGTGTGTGTGTGTGTGTGTGTGTGTGTGTGTGTGTGTGTGTGTGTGTGTGTGTGTGTGTGCGTGCGCGCGCGCGCACTCACACACACATATATGGGAAGGACATGCTGAAGAACAGTCTCTTCAAAATGTTGAAAACATTGAGAGCAGTGAATACTTATATTCTGGCCTCTTTTTTCCCAGATGTACACCTCTTTCTCCTCAGGGATGGAGTCAGGCTTGAGGTAGGGCCCTGCTTCCTCACAACCTGACCTAAAGGCTCATTCTCTATGAGCCCTCAGGGAGTATGTTATGGAGGGTTGTCCCTTCAGAATCTACAGGGCTGTTCCTGGGTTGACATCAGAACAGAACAGTTGGAATCACCCATGGAGGACTCTCACCCGGCCTCAAATTTCCTTTGTTCCCTTATAGGAGGAGGGTGGGGAGATTCCAGCCATTCTACCCACATGACTTACCACCCTGTCATTCTGCTCCAGATGTATGCACTTTGGGAAGGCTCTGGAGGAGGGGGAAGAAGGCTAAATAAAAGGGCAGACTCCATCTATGATATCAATTCTCAACCTGTGGGTTTCTACCCCTTTGGGGTTCCAATGACCCTTTCACAGGGGTCACTATGACTATCAGAAAACACAGGTATTTATATTATGATTCATAAAAGTAGCAAAATTACAAAGTATCAACAAAAAAATTTTTATAGTTTGGGGTCACCACAACATGAGGCATTACATGGATCAAAGGGTTGGGGTCAAAGCCTTAGGAAGGGTGGTCTATGCAGCTTTCATGAGTCACTGCCCATGCTGGTGTCCGGTGATGCAGCCACGAGGCTTCAGGGCTCCTGAAACAAATCCCAGAAAATTAACTGGCTTGCCAAGCTGAGCTCTCACTGTCATTGACCGCTTTATGTGGAGTGACTAGAAATAGAGGCCTTCACTGGTTAGTGTCGACAGGTGACTTGGCATGCCTGGGGTGGTTACCTTGGTTGTGTTAACCTATATGGGAAGACATCTTAACTGGACCATTCTCTAGGAAGGGGATCCTGGATGGTATGAGCTGGAGATAGCAGTAGGCTGAACTCTCATGGGTATTTATTTAGCTCCTGTGCCTTGACTTCGCTGTAACATGACCAGCTTCTTCGGGCTTCTGCTGTCTCGACTTTTCTGTCATGGTTGACTGTATCTAGAACTCTAAACTGAAATAAGCCTTTTCTTCCTTAGGTTGCTTTTGCCCGGTCCATTTGATCTCAGGAAAAGAAATTGGGACAATGCTCCAAGAAAAATCATGTGACCAAGTGACAGCAGAGACTCAGGAATATAAGACAAGTGGAAGATCCCCTTTTACTAAGTGATATATGGCAGTGTTCAGAAGAATCTTTCTTGCTATAACCCAGAGTGTGTGTGTTGGGTGTGTGTGTGTATGTGTGTGTATGCAGAGCATGGCACGCAAGTGTGGAGATGTCCCATCTAATTATGAACATGGGAGCTCCCTGCAATCAATGCCTTTCCCACCCATCACAAAAGCTCCACAGACAGAAAAAAAAAATCCTGAAAACACAAAAAATTGAAACTGTGAGGGCTGAGGAACATAGCCCCTCTTATTGCCGGGGTATTTGATTGCACGATGAAATTCTGAGACTGTGTTAATAAAATTAAACCTTGGATCAAGGGCAGAGCCAGCAACTAAGTTCACAAGAATTGGCCCTAAAGAGTATGGAGGACCCAGGAATACAGATAGAGAGACAGAAAGGAAGGGGGGGCTTAAAAATTCTCAGTGTTTTTGGTTTGTGATGTGTAGAGAGACATGTGTTCTCTTGCTGAGTCTCTGGCCAAAAAGGAAGGTCAGCTGTTTGCTTCTGGGGTTCTCTGATCTAGCAGGTTTCTGTCCCAACAACTCACTCTGTTTATTGGTACATAGAGTGACAGATTTAGTTACAACCTACATTTAGCAGCTTCAACCAAGTCAATTTCACCACGCCATGGTTTGAGCATCAGGATACTGACTGCAGAGTGGTGGGATGCAGACAGTAGTTAAAATATCAGTATATTCAGGCACCCCACTAAGCAGATAGAAAAAAACAGTTCTGGTTGGGAAGAACACTTGCCTAGCATGCTTGAAGCCCTAGGTTCATCCTACATGAGTGTGTGTAGGCATCACTCAAACTTCTGAGACGTGATGGGTTTTCAAGTGGATTGTCCATTTCACCCTCTGATGAGGGTTAATTCATCACTGAAAAGAACATAGAGCCAAGCATGGGGAGTACACATCTGTCATCCCAGCTCTCAAAATGTTGAAGCAGGAGAATCAGAAATTCAAGGTGAAGCCCAGGCTGTGGTGGTGCAGGTTTATAATCCAGCACTCAGGAGGTAGAGGCAGGTGAACTCGAGGACAGCTTGGTTTCAGGGCAGCCAGGCTACACAGATAAACCCTGTCTCGAAAAACAAAACATAAGAATAGAGGTTCAAGGTCGGTCATTTTTGTTAATAGGTTTTCTGTCCCCCATGATAGGTTTCTCAAACACAGTAAGCCAGATCAAGCCAAATGGAAAAAGTACAACAATAGGTTTATTTAAGCAAAGTAACTCCCGAACAGATTCTCCAGTCCCAGAGAATAAGTTCAGAGAAGCCCATGAACAAAGGCAGGGAGACCTTCTAGGCTGTAGGGAGGGGTGATGCCATGTTTGCCACAAGCTGGGTTTATGCGCAAGTATGGCCAAAACTGGGCACTCTGGAGAAAGAGGAGACCTTTTCCTCAGTGGCACACAGCTGCTTCTAAGCTACCTATGCTCTGCAACAACTCTAATAAAACTCACCGGGCCACTAAAAATATAATAATGAAGTAGGAGAGAAGAGGGACTATTTAAGAAGGGGGGGGGGGGAATCAAGAAAGGTATGGGTATGTGTGTGAACATAAAACACATGCGTGTTTGAGAACATCATAAACCCTTGTATATACTTAATATGTGGTACACGGAAACAGGGCTGGATTCTGAGGTATGACTGTGATAGATGTGACGGTTGATCTTTATGGGAGTGAAGTCTGCTGTTATGGCTGATGGCTGATACCTGGTTCCAGCTGAGGCAGGATAGTTCCTGACTGGCCTGGGCCACAGGAGTGTCATAGTGAGACTGAAGAGAATCAGGCTTACAGAAGGGCATGCCTGTCAGTGTCACCGCTGGATTGTGGGAGCTTGCTGCATTTCCCTCATGACCTCCCCCTTTCTCCCCCAGGATTGGGTCAGGGCCTCGTGAGTCAGTGGCTTGGGTATGTAGAACTCTTTTCTCTGTTGCTTTGTCCTTTTGGAGACAGGTAAGGTAGGAGGTGGCCCTGAGCCCTAGGCAACTTCCTACCCTTCTGTTTCTTCATTTTGTTGGCTCAAGAACCCTAACTTCCCATGGGTAAGAATCATTCTCCTGACAACATTCCTCAGTATTCTTTTCTCACAAGAAGGAAAAAGCTCACTGGTGGCAGCTGCCAAGCAGTTAAGAAAATCTTCTAAAAGCCGGCATGCTCTCTGCTCCATTTTGTCTGCTGCTCTGCCTTATGTTGGTGGGACAGAAAGGTTGAAATTATCAGTCAGTCGGGCAATGATGACATACACTCTTAATTCAGCACTCGGGAGGCAGAGGCAGGTGGATCTCTGAGAGTTCAAGGCCAGCCTGGTCTACAGAGCAAGTTGCAGGACAGCCAGGGCCACCCAGAAAAACCATGTCTCGAAAAGAAAGAAAGAAGGAAAGAAAGAAGGAAAGAAAGAAAGAAGACCAACCCGGAACGAACAAATGAGCAGACAAAAAGTATCACAGTCAGTTTCTTTCAAGTTTTCCTCTTTATTCATTCATTCATTTGTTTTTCAAGACAGGGTTTCTCTGTGTAACCCTGACTGTCCTGGAACTCACTCTGTAGACCAGGCTGGCCCTGAACTCAGAGATCCACTTGCCTCTGGAGTGCTGGGATTAAAGGCACGAGCCACCATAGCCCTGCCTTTAAGTTATATATTTAGCTATGTATTTTATGTGTGTTTGCTAGGGTTATGGTGGATGAGTGCAGGTGCCCTCAGAGACCAGAGACATAGGATCCCTTGGAGCTGATGTTCCATGTGGTTGTGAGCCATCCAACATGGGTGCTGAAAATCAAAGTCAGGTCCTCTACAAGAGCAGTAACCACTGAGCCATCTCATCAGCACTCTTTTAAGGTTTTGATAATATATTGCATATCACAGCTCTCAACTGTTCATCCCTGCATCCCCCCCCCCAATCTGTGAATTTACACCTCTATGTATCTATCCACTCACTCAGCCACCCACCCATTCATCTGCCCACCTATCCACCCATTTGCTTATCTATCACTTATTCATCTGCCCATCCACCTAACCATATGCCCACCCACTCATCCACCCACTCATCCATCCACTCATCCATCCACTTATTTACCCATCCCTTTACTCACCCATTCATCTACCCCTATCTATCTACCTATCATGCTACGAATCCTGTGATATGTACCAAAAATATAACTTTCACTGTCCCTGTCCCATGGAGCCCGTTGGTATCAGACGTCTGCCCACAGTGACACACACAGGCACAGCTATCTACTTGATGTGTCTTATGTGTATGTAAGAGCCAGAGTCCAGGGGGCTAAAGAGATAGCTCAATGGTTAAGAGCATGGGCTGATCCTCTAGAGGACCTGGGTTCAAATCCCAGCACCTACATAACTGCTTACAACTGTCCAGGTGAATCTAGTTCTAGGGATCTATGCCTGTGGTGCACATAACTAGGCATGCAGGCAAATGCCCATACACATACACTAAACTAAATAGATCTCGAAAAAGAAACAAGAGAAGAGTTCGTAGAAATGGTGCTGCATCCCTAGATTTCACAACAGAGGAAGGGGGGGGGAGGCATGTCCACCATCTGGGGAAATAGTATATCATGTTTGTGTCTCTGGCATCTATAAGACAAACCACAGCCATGAGCTGAAAGTGGTTCCTTCCCTGTGCCTCGTAACCTTTTGTACTTCGGGGTGCCCTTGGAACTCCCGGCGCGGCCCCATGAGGGCAGGGCGGTGCTCTACAACTGCACTTGCTGTAGAAAAGATAAATGTTGGCAGCTTAGGAAGGGCATCAAGATGACACCGATTTCCCCATCTGCCATGTAAGGCTTTGCTGGCTTGCTCTGCCCACTCTGGAGCTTTGAAGTGATGCTAACTCTGAGAAATTGATAGGGGATCTGTTTGGATATTTATCCTAGACTCACTTCCTATGAGGTGAGTTGTCCCAACTCTCCTAGCCATTGCTGGCTTGTGAAGAAGGCTAGCTAGATGCATACTACCGATGCTTTGATAAACCCCCCGGCAGTAGCAAGGCTTGACTTCTAAAGAAAAGGACACAATGTCAACATTGCCTTGCTCATTGTTGTTGGCTCTGTACACATTCACTGTGTCCTTAACACTGCACAGGCATGGGCTGTGGATGCCGCAGAGACTTGGCAGACGGGGAAGCTCCTGCTGACAGTGAGCATCCTGAACATCAATTATTTAAACTAACCTTGAGTCCACGTTAGGGCATTCAGGTGGTACAGGGGGCATGTGGTATGGACAGCTCCCCTCATGCTGACTTTCAGCCACCTCTCTCCCTGTCATCAGTTAGGGAGGGCTGCATGGACATCACATGTGTCTGTCCTGATCCTCTGAGTCTATGTTTCTACTGGTGGCTCCTGACCATCTTACATAGCAACTTGTTCTACAAGGTGTCCTCGGTCCCATCTTCTGCTGCCAGCATGTCCTGCTTGCTCTCAGGTCACTCTCCATATTTCCGAGGTGACCCCTGAGTTGTATTTCAGCCTGGTAGACCCTACCATGAATAGGACTGTAGTGGGGGAACAACTGCATTATTATACGCTCTACATAGGATTGCAGTCTGGGGTTCCTGTGGAAGCAGACTCCTCTCTAGGGATGACACCTAACACAAGGGTGAGAGAAACCCCCTGTGCACAGGGTGGTCCTGGCAGAAAGTCCAGAGGGGCCAGGGGACATGAGGCCCGAGAGCTGGAAGGACTGGAGGTAGCCAGGGCCTGTTAGGTCAGCCTTTGAAAGGGGCCACAGATAGCTACTGGGCAATTATAAGTGGAGATAAATGGTTGCATTTTAAGGGTTATGGTTTAAGATTTATCTGTATATTATTTCCTCCCTCTCCCCCGTGTGTGTGCATGTGTGTATGTGTGTGTGTGTCTCTCTCTCTCTCTCTGTGGTCTGTGATTGTGGGAAGGAGTGCACACACACCGTGGCCACAATTGTAGAAGTCAGAGGACATGTGGATGTGATCCTCTCTTATCATCTTGTGTAACAGCCTTGGCTGTCCTGGAACTCATTCTCTATGTAGACCAGGTTGGACTCACACAGGGCCACCTACCTCTGTTGTGTGTCATCACATCTGTGTGGTCAGCCCTTTACCCACTGAGCCATTTTTGGCTGTCGTATTTCCGTGTTTAAAATCACTTTATACAAGCTGGGTGTGGTAGCACACACCATCATTCCGACGCTAAGGAGGCTGATGCAGGAAGATCTCCAATTTTTATGATACCTTGTGTCAAAACAAACCAACACACACACACACACACACACACACACACACACACACACACACACACACACACACACACATACTCTAAAAAAAAAAATCACTTTCTAGAGTTAGTGGAGTGCTGTTGTCAGGAATCAGAGTCCACGGGTGCTGAGTGCTGAGGCAGGACAGGTTGCAACTGGCCCTCTGTGGGTGCTGGAGGGTTGGGGTGGTCAGAGGAATGTCGGAAACATCTGGAAGGCAGGGCTGATAGTGTGCTGCTGGTGACTCAGAAAAAGCTGGCCAACAGATGAGGGTCTGGGAAAACTGGTGAGAACCCGGCTCAGGCTGCAGTGATTTTGACCAAGAAACAGAGGGTTCAACACAGAGGCTCTGCCAGACTGGAGGAAACTGTCCAGCCACACCTTCAGGGCGGGTTCTTAAGGCTGGCCAAGATTTTGGAGAGGTTTTGAATTGGTTCCTTCAAATGCTTGGTATGGGGCTGGGAAGAGAGATATCACCTGGCTGTCTTTGCCAGAAATAGAAGGGAAGCCTGACCCTGAGAAAGACAAGGAGGGGAGAGCCAAGGGTGGGAAGTGGGGTGGGGTGGGGTGAGGGGAGTCATTCGAATTTTACTGGTCAACACTGGGGCAAGTCAGAGGCTGGGGTGGGGGGACACCACTGTAGGAAAGAAATACGTGGTGGGGGGGATGATAAATTCCTTTTTTGTTTTTGTAAATAGTCATTTGAAGTAATTAAAATGACAACAGGGAGTTTATTATGCAGTGAGCTAAAAGTTAAAGGCTAAAGGTTTCCATTTACTATTTCCCAAAGCACTCTCCAGGGAACCTGGCTCCCAACCACCCCAGCTGCCCTACCCCCAACTTCTGGAAAGAGCTTGGAGAAACTAAGGGCTGTTAGAAGCTATTAGTTGCAACTGCTGGCCTAGCAGCCCCTGGAAAGGCTGTCCCAGGAGATACTTCCACCAGTCCCCACAGGATGGAGTCTCCCTTGGCAGCAGGTTGGTAAACTCTTTTTGTTTTTGGGGGGTGGGGTGGGATGGTGGGTTGTGCGCCCCCCCCCCCCCCCCCCCCCCCCCGACTACCTTGAAACACACTTTGTAGACCAGATTGAACTTGAACTCAGAGATCTGCCTACCTCTGCCTCCAGAGTACTGGGATTAAAGGTGGGCGATACTGCCACCACCACCCAGCTTGACCTATTAATAGATTAAAAATGACCTGACGTAGGTGACCCCTACACATACCCCTCCCATACAACCTTTTCAGTGGACTTTCCTTCCGCTGTGAAGTCTCCATTGCATGCCACACATGTTCTAGGTGCTAGAGACATGCCGGAGAGAGCACTGCCCGTTCTGGTCCATTCCAAGCATGAGAAGATAATCGTGTTAGTTATACAGTAAGGAAAAATTTAAAATTTACAGTGTGCCAGAACTTGGCCATTCTAGTTTGAGGAAGAGTTGCAAAGGCGGGCGGGGAGAAATGTTTTTATCATTTGTGTTTTTATTATTACTATCTTGAGACAGGGTCTCAATATATAGCTGTGGTTGTCATGGAACTCACTACGGAAACCAGCCTCAAACAGAGACATCTGCTTGCCCCTGTCTCCAGAGTGCTGGGCTCAAAGACATGAGCCACTATACACAACTGGGGGAATATTTTTAAATTGATTAATTATAATAATTCTGCAAATTGAAAAAATTATTAGAAGTCCCAGAATCATGTGGGTTTTTTTTAGAGATTTGTTTTTATTATTTTAAAATTACGTATGTGTATGAGCACAGGTACCCTGCAGATGCCAGAGTTGTTCCATCTCCTGAGGCTGGATCAGACTATGTTCATGCTGGGAGTTGATCTCTGGCCCTCATGAAGAGAAACCTATGCTCTTAACCATTGTAGCATCTTTTCAGCTCCCCCCTCCTTCCCCCCTTTCCCTTCAAAAACAAATAAGGCCTTGTGTATGCCAGGCTGGATTGGTATGAACTTACTTTATAATTTAGGATGATTCTCCTGCCTCCACCTTCCCAGTGTTGGGATTAAAAGTATGTACCACCTAGAAGCTAATTTTTATCTTCTTCTGTACCATATTTTTTCCTTTTTCCCCTAAAGTTACAGTGCCCACAGATGTGTGTTCATTTTTATGGTAACATGCTATTCCAACATAAATACATACATTTCATTTATGAAATCCTTGACATTGCTTCTTTTGCTCATAAACTACGCTTGGTAGTGCACACCTATAATCCCAGCACTTGGGAAGACTGAGGCAGGAGGATCACTTAAAGTCCAAGGTCAGCCTGGGTTCCATAGTGAGACGCTGTCTCAAAGCAAATTAGACAGAAAACCCAAACCTAAAACATTATGAAGCCAATCTCCGCTGTAGTGACAGGGTACCTGTTGCTGACCCAGACACCTGGAGGGCTGGGCCTCCTGGGCAGCAATTGCCCCAGGATGACTGCCAAGTGATACTGACAGCTGCAGCCACTCCTGCCCAGGCGAGGGTCTGTCCAAAGGCCCGGTCCCAGCTGGCCCTGAGCCAGCTGCCTTCTCTGCAGCCAGGGGTAGAATGCCAGCTGGCTCTGATTTCACAGTGGATGCCAGGAGCCTAGGCTCAGTGTGTTCCCCTCACTGATGCTCTCCCGCTTCCAGGAGCCACTCAACTTCTAGTTGCCCTGTATCTCTTCCCATGTATGGAAGCTCTAAGCAGGTTGAGTGCGGTGAGTTCCTGAATCTGGACCTTTATTATAATAAAGGATAGTGACCTTTATTCAGCCTACTTGCCACAAGGAGCATCTTCTCCCCCACACCGTACAGGGTCTTTTCTTCTCTCTGCTGTAGTAGAGAGGACTTATAATTTCTGGTTGCTAGTGCTGATAATTCACAGGTTGATCAGAATGTATGATTAGGTAGCTCAGGTGGTAAGGTGTTTGCCTAGCATGCGTGAAGCCCTGGCGTCTACCTACTCGCCGTTTAAACCAGGTATGGTATTGTGGTACACACCTGTAATCCTAGCACCTGGAAGGTGGAGGCAGGAGAATCAGGAATTCAGAGTCATCTTCTGCTACAAGTGAGTTAGAACGCAGAGATTGGCTGGAAGTTACCAGCATTGCAACAGCAGCTGGGTTAACTGGATGACTCAGTAGTGTCTCCTGCCTTCCCTCCATCCCCTCTGATGTTGGGGATTGAACCTAGGGCCTTCCACATGCTAGGCAAGAGCACTTCTGAGCTATGTACCTCCAACACTTTCTACTTTTGAGATAGGGTCTCCCTATGCTGCCTAGGTTGGCTTTGAACCCATAATCCTCAGAGCAGATTGGCTGAAATTATAGCCAGCACACAGCCTGACTTCTCTGAAATTCTTTTGTACAATGGAGTGGGACTGTTGAGAGGGTAGAGGTGCTTGAATGCTGTCTGAATAAGAACGTAAGCCCTGTTCCGAACCCAGGTCACCTGCCCAGGTATCAGGAGACAGGGTTGGTTACAGCAAGCTAGCCGATGGTTCAGAGTTTAACTCTTTACCCACTTTATCATGTAAAAGACACAGTAGCACCCATGCTTGCTTTTCATAGACTGTCTCCCCTTCCAGCTAGGGAGCTGGGAAAGCCAGTAGTGGGGACACATAGAGAGTTTTTAGAAAGGAAAACATAAAGAGGTCCTGGCTGCAAGTGGCTGAGCAGGAAGGGGCCTAAGTGAAGTGGAACCCTGGTGTGAGAGCCTAAGTTCCATGTGTTGGTGTGATTCCTTGCACACAGGTTTGCTCCTTCACAAAGGCCCAACTCAAGCACACATCCCCAGTCAGTGCACCCACTGAACGCCCCTAGCCCCCACCCAGACGAAGAGATGGTCTTTAGTGCAGCTGTGACTCAGGCCTTCTGCAGCCTTGGCCTGGAGGTGCCGGCTGGCAGTTACCAGGAGGCTGCTCAGGCAGGAAACATGTGCACTCAGGCCAGCCGGGCTGGCAAAGCCATCTGTGGCCCTTTGTCACACGCTGCCAGGCTGGGCAGCGCCACGTGCAGTCTGGAGGGAGCAGACCCTGGTGAATGGCCTCTTTGGAAAGGGGGCCATTGTTTGCCATGCAAACAAGCCAGCAGAGTAGCAAAGGCTTGGCTTTGCACTCAGCGACCTGACCCTACCCTAGGAAGGGCTGAGCCGCCCCAGAGAGCAAAGGGTTTCCTGCAGATGAGGGCAGGAAGGGCCACTGTCTCTTTTCAGTCCTCACAGTGGGCAAGCAGGAGCTGTGAGGGAGAGACTTGACCTTGGTGGATGATGTCCTGCCAGCCTCCCTTTCAGCCCTTCCCCTGGTTGGCCTGTTGCATTCTAAGTAGCTCTGCTTGGCCACCAATCATAGGCTACAGGTGGACTTGAGAGCCAATCCTGGAGCCCACAGAATTTTCTGGATCATGGAAGCTGGCTTGTCATACATGAACTCTCTATTTTCTCACTTCAGTTCCCGTTCCCAGTGGCAAATTGTGGTTGGAAAGATTAAAAGGAAAATAAATGAAAAGATTTTTAAAATTATGTCTCCCTTCCTCCCTCTTTCCTTCCACTTTTCCCTCTGATGGGGTCTCATTATGTAGCTCAGGCTGGCTTCAATCCTCCGACTCAGCCTCCATGCAGCACCCTGATAAACAGTTCTCAATCTTTAAACCATATGACATTCTGAGAAGCCAAGGCAAGGAACTCTGTGCCACCACGGCTACCATGTTCCATCCTGCTTGAGACATGACTCAGCCCAGGGTATCAACCCTGAGGTTCTACACACATTTGTTAATCACTAACTAGCTACCTAGGTTATCAGATTGACTGTCTTCATATAACTCTGGTTGTTGCATATGATGTGGTGTGTGTGATGTGTATTGGTCTGGATTTGCACTCAGGGATAACCTTGAACTTCTGATCCTCCTGCCTCCATCTCAGCGTTGGAGCCATAGGTGTGCACCACCATGACTGGCTCATGCTATGCTGGAGACCAAACTCAGAACTTCATGAACGATAGGTAAGAGCCACACACCTGAGTTACATCCCGGGCCCACGTGTTTTCTTCATAGCATTTCACTCCATACTATGTAGACTTTGCCTTGACTCATTTAAAGTTACTGTCAGAGCTGGAGAAACACTGCTGCACAGACCCAGGTTCAATTCCCAGCCCTACATGGTGGCTCAAAACCGTCTTTAACCCCAGTTCCAGGGCATCCTGCACATACGTGGTACACAGACATACAGGCAAAATACTCATACGCAGGACTACATAAGTGAATGCAGGTGCTGACCCCCTTCAGATCAGTCACTAAGCCACCTCCCAGGACTCAGCTGCCTCCCCCCCAAGCCTTCTTGATTTCCTACAAGCACCACCACCCCCACTTCTACCACAGCCACCTTCTGCAGGGCATCTCCATCAAGGAAAAAGAGTCTAGAGAATGTCTCATATTTACAAGCTCTGCTCTTTCTACCCCTTTGGTAAGTGTGGTGGCCTGCCTTCTGTTGACAACAAGGACTCTGTCTAAACAGAAATTCAACAGCAATAAGTAGCACCTTAATACTGCCAAAGGAATCATGGAGTATGGAATGGTGGCTCACACCTTTGATCCCAGCACTGGAGGCAGAGGCAGGCAGATCTCTGAGTTTGAGGCCAGCCTGGTCTATGCAGTGAATTTCAAGAGAGCCACGGAGAAGCCCTGTCTTGAAAAACAAAAAGAAAGAAAGTAGGTGAAGGCATTTGGGAAGAAATTTGCCTGCATTTGAGCATCCAGAATATGGGGAAGTGATTTGGTTTCAGGGTGACCAATGTAAGACCAAATGCCAGTTTATGACAGAGGCTGGTCGGGCTAAGGACAATCTGCTCAAGACGCGTGGGTTTTAAGTACTCTCTGAAGCTTAAGTGAACATGTCTTTGCAATGAGTAGAGTTTCCATTCTGTCCTTTGTCACAAGTTTAAAGACCTCACAGCTTGTATAGTGTAATTATTTGGTGCCCACTTTTAAAACATAGACTAAAGTAACTCATTTGTGCAATAAGCTGAAAAGAACCCAGAAAAAAAAAAAAGAAAGAAAACACAAAAACACTTCTACACAAAAAATAAGCAAATCTTAAAAAACAAAAATTGTCTGGCTACACCACAGCTTCAAACAAGATTCTATTTTTTTAAAATAATTTATTTTTATTTTCTGTGCATTGGTGTTTTGCCAGCATGTATGTCTGTAGGACGGTGTCAGATCTTGTAGTTACAGACAGTTGTGAGCTGCCGTATGGGTGCTGGAAACCCGGGTCCTCTGGGAGAACAGTCAGTGCTCTTAACCATTGAGCCATCTCTCCAGCCCAACAGGGTCTTAACCATTGAGCCATTTCTCCAGCCCTTAAATAATTTGTTTATTTTTATTTTATATGCATTAGTGTCTTGCATGTATGTATGTTGTGTGAGGGTGCCTATCGATCACAGTCTCTCTCAGTGCCAAATGCTGGCAGTTAGCAATAAAAAATTTGAATGAGCCAATGAATGGGTGATGGAAGTTGAACTCCAAGCCTGTCCTTGCTGACCAGCCACTCACACTGCTACATTGTTGTACATTAGCTACTCCTCTTATTGCTAGACCAAATGACCAACAAGTACAAGAAGTGATGTAAAGGAAAAAGAATGTAAAAGACTTGTGGTTTAAGGGTGTGGTCCATCTTGGAGGGAAAGGCGTAGTGGCTTCCTGGCTCTCAGCTGTGGCAGCAGGAATGTGTGAGGCTGCTTGTTCACACTTTGGCAGATCCCATGGGATAGAGCAACTCACAGTCTTTTCTCAATTAATGCTTCCTGGAAACACCCTTCTGTTGTTAAAATTCCTTTATTGGGGTAATCATAAAGCAACATTTATCTCTCCTTTAAAGGTCCAACAACAAACTGGGGCACAATTGATATGAGATTATCTTTTTGTATGCTATTAATAAAGGGACTGTCTTGGCCTATGGCAGATATCTTAGAAGTAGGCAGAAAAATCAGAGCATAGATTTAAAAAAAAAAAGTAAAAAAACAAAACAAAACCAAAAAACCCTACTATCCAACTGCCCAAAAATCAGCATATAAAAGTAACACAGGTAAGCCACGGGCCACGTGGCAAGACAGATTAATAAAAATGAGTTAAGATACAAGAGCTAACTAGCAATATGCCTAAGCCATAGACCTAACAAAATATAATTAGTATGAACATCTGAGTCATTTTAGGTTTATGTGGGAATGTGTTACAATGAGGTTTCTTGGCCCTGGAGGCCAGAGGTCCAGACCCAGAGACCTGCTGCTCTAGCCCCCTTAGCTGCCTGCAGCAGCTGCTCAGGCCCTCAGAAAAGATTCAGACACTTATATTAACTTCATGTGGTTTGGCTTATGGCTCAGGCACATTGCTAGCTAGCTCTTACATCTTAACTCAACCCATTCTCATTAATCTGTCTGCCACATGGCCCGTGGCTCACCTGTGTTCCTTACATGCTTCTTCTTGGGCGGCTGGCTCAGTCTGTCTCTGGCTCTGCCCTTTCTTACCTATTCTGATCCCCCACCTACTTTTTCTATGGTGCCTGTCATGGACCAAAACAGCTCCTTTATTTAAAGATTGATATTAAATAAAGGAGCTGTTTTGGCCCTTGGCAAACACCACAGTCAGAGACAGGAACGTAGTTAGGACAAGAAGAGCAGAGTCAAACACAGATCGAGCCAGCTGCCCAAAGAAGAAACATGTAAGAAACACAGGTGAGCCAGGGGCCACATGGCAGACAGATTAATGAGAATGGGTTGCATTAAGATGAAGGAGCTAGCTAGCAATGTGCCTGAGCCATAAACCAAACAGCATGAAGTTAATATAAGTGTCTGTGTATTTTCTTGGGACTTTGGGATTGGTGGTCTAGATAAGTGGTGGCAGGCAGGTCTGAACTATGGAACTAGCTGGGCCAGAAGTCTCATTGTAACATTGGGGGGGGCTAAGCAGCGGGAAGGTCTGGACTATGGGGATAGGCTGGGCCAGAAACTTCTACACACAATTGTACCAGAGTTCACTCTGGGGAACCAATGAATTTTTTTGGGTTCTTTACAAAACCCAGGTGAGGAGTTACTTATAGGGGTATGGGCATTCTCCTCCCACAAACAGCCACACCCAAAAGCCTTACCAAGTAGAGATGATGCCCCTCCCCCATGTGCTCTAGCTCTTTTTCCAGCCACATACAGCATGGCTGGGTGGTTTGGAGCAGCTAAGTACTCAAGCGAGCCTCTCCTTCCGCACTTCTAGACTCTTTTGGGGTATGAATTGTCCGTCAGCTCAGCTGGGATATTATATGAGAGGACAGGGCTGAATCCTCCAAGATGGCTGATTTTGGCTCCGGACAGTCAATCATGAGTATCCCTAACATAGCTAAGACCCTTCTTTCCCTTCTTCTTCTTAGTTCTTCCCTCTGAGACTATGTAGCCCTGGCTGTCCTGGACATCGCTCTTAGACCAGATTGGCCTTTTGCTCCCAGAGATCCTCCTACCTCTGCCTCCCAGGTGCCGGGATCAAAGCATGCACTGCCATGCCCTGTTCTAATGCTAAATTTAATCATCACGGAGACTGACTTACATTCTTGACTTCATCTCCAATCTTGGCATACAGAGCATCTCTCTCCAGAGGGCCCTAGTAGTTCAGATTTTACTTTTGTCCCCCTCTCTGTGTGTTGGGAACATTGAGTACCCAGAGCCTTTAGCTCCTCAGGGTGGTAACACGTTCCTTGTCCTGAGGCTTCTGCTAATTGAAGGGAAGTGCCATCTAGATGGCTGCTGCAATGTTCTGCTGCCCTCCTGGGCTCTCAAAGGATGTCCCCAGTTTGGGTTAGTGTCTAGTACTGCACCCTGAGATGTCCTTAAGGCAATGTGTACAGATTTGAACTGGTGGTACTGCTGGCCTAGGGAAACACCTGTATTTCAGGAACAGTGTGACCAACCAATCTTCACACCCAGTTGTGATCAGGTGACCCACACTAAGCTAATTAGACCAGCATTCCTTTGGTCTCTAGACAGATCGACCCAAGACTGAATTGGCCCTAGTGACTGTGGCCCTGGCCTCAATGATGGCCGCTTGTGAGGATAGAGCTGACATCTAGAAATTAAAGGCCAGGAAGGTGCTGAGAAGAGCCAGGGCCAACGTCTTGATCATCCTTCCCACATTCTTCCTGAAGTGTCTCTAATGCCAGCGTCCAGGTCTTTAGTCAATAGAGACAACAAGAAGTTCTAGAATTACAGTATGGCCAGCATATCAGTATGGCTGAGCCAAGGTTCCCACCCAGCAGAAAGGTGAGCCAACTCGGCTAAGGTGCCTCATCTGCCCCAGGCCTGAGCTGAAGGGAGTCCCACCCCCACCCCAGGGGAACCCCTGCCTGAGGCCTTCTGAGGGTACCCTCTGGACAGCTGCTATCACCTAGGAGCTAATGTTACCTGCAACAAGAAGGAAAATGACCAGAGCTCAGAACCTCCCTCAGGCCAGATGCTTCAGGGCCACAGGGGAAGCTACTCGCATGTACACCTGTGGAACAAGGGCTGCCTTTATTAAGGTGAGAGTCCTTCATCCAACACCAGGCCTCAGGTGGCAGTTCAACAACTGTGAAGTACAGCCATGACAAGGAAAGCCTTCAAAAGGCCTGCCAGCCCTTGCTCAGGTAACCCTAGCCCCAGAGGCCAGCGAGATGGAGGCTCCTGGTGGCTTGGATCCACCAGCAGCCAGAGGAATAGTTGGTAGGTTTCTTGGGGTTCCCAGTCTGCCCCAGTCACAGTGAAGGGTGAAGCACACTCATTGAGGGGTAGCAGAGGTTGCCTCTGAAGACAAGAAGGCCCCTCTCTGCCATAGTTAAGCCACCTCAGGATGCAGAGAGAGCCCAGCTCACCACATCCCCTTGGCGAGCTTGGGCAACAAGCAAAGCAGCTTTCAACATGCTCTTGGTTTTTTTATCAATGGCTTCCATTGTAGGTGCTGGGACTCAGCTCCAGGAGTTGGTTCTGTGCCCTGGCCAGAATCTGAACCTGGGGACAGGGCTCCTTCGCTGACTTCCTTGGGATTGTGAGGTTTTACAGAGTCTGAAAAGTCACTTCCGGAGGCTCCCGCTGGAGCAACACTTGGACATCCCCCTTGGCTGGGACCTTTGCCTTTTCTTCACTGCCTTCTGACAGTCATTGTCCCCATTCCAGGCTAAGGGAGGGCCAGGCAGTCACTACTATCCCCATCACTTGCTTTCCAAAACAAAGTTTTATCAAAACAGCCAAACCCTCTCATGCTTTGCCCTGGCATGCTGCAACTGAGTAGGGCAGAGACAGCAGCCTCCCAATTCCTCCCTGGCCCTATAAGGGGGGAAATTGTCCTCTTAGATTTTTTTCTGTGTTATTTAGAGACAGGGTCACATGCAACCCTGTTTAACTCCAGTTTCTATGTAGTCAGAGCTGAGGGTGGAATCCAGAACCTCGTGCGTGCTAGGCACATGCTAGGCACATGCTAGGCACATACGTGCTTTACCAGCTGCGGTGTACCTGCAGACCTTTGAGACAGAGACTCCGCATGTAGCTCAGGCTGACCAGGAACTTTCTGTGAAGCCCAGACTGGCCTTGAATTGGAATCCTGCTGTGGGTTTTGAGGGCTGGGATTACCGGTATGTGTCACTAAGTCTGGCTGGCTTTTTCATTCTTTAGCTCTAATGACAGATTCATTCACTTAAATATTCCCTGAGCATCTGCTATTCAGGAAGCACTGAGCTGGGAGGTGAGGAGAGAGTGGTGCCTGAGGCAGACACATGGCTGCCCCCTGGGGAAGCTGGGTTGCCGGCTACACAAGTAGCTCATGTGTAATTTTGCGGTTGGGTTGCAAGTTACAAAGGAGAAGGTGGTGTCTTCTGAGGACCCAGCCCAGCAGGCAGGGACAGATCTGTAACATGAGTGACAAGTTGGCAGGAACTGGAGGGTTAGTGGGGGCCAGTAGGTCACAGGGTTGTTGTAGGAGGATGGTGCTGCTTCTAGGCAGAAGCCCTCTGGGCAAAACAGGATAGAACTGGCTCCTTCCAGGAATGGAGTTAGGGTTTGGGCGGGATTATGAGGGATGTGTCTCTGAGATGGATCAGTGCTCCATCATGGGTGAGTCTGCAGGAGATAGAAGTGAGCCCCTTTCTCAGAGACATTAAGGTGGCCCAGAGTTCAATCTTAATTCAGACCTATGAATGGTTTCTAAGGTGCAGCCGCCCAAGCTGGTAGCAGGATCCAGGGGTTATGTCATGAATTGAAATGTAAGTAAAGCTGCTTAGTCCCAGCAGTAGAGGACAAGACCCATGTAAGGTGGGTAGGCCTTCATTCAGATCCCCCAACACCACATAAAGCCAGACGTTGAAGCATATGTCCATCATTACAGTGTTCCTTGGTGGGAAGTGGGAGGTGGGCAGATATTTCCTCAGGAGCTTATGGGCCAGCCTCGCTTGCAAAGCTGAGCACCATAAGAGACACTATTATCAGACAAGATGAATGGTGAGAACTCACAGCTGAGCCACATGTGTGCCACTGTGTGTGTCCACACTCGAATATGTGCACGCACATGCACACTAACATGCACACACACACTGACACATGAAAAGATTTTGTTTCTTTCAAAAACAACCACCTGGGAAGGAACTCTGGTTTTCACAGGACAGGCTGGGAAAATTGAGCTGACTCTGGGTCTAGGAGACCTTTGTGGATACCTAGAGCCCTTGGGGATAGGTTCTGACAGCCTCTTCTCCACCATCTATACCTAAAGCTCTGTTTTCGTGGGAAGCTGCTGACAGTATCCTCTGACTTGAATTGGAGTTAGTTGGTTACTCATCTTTCATTCATACATTTATTTATAAGTTTGGCAGAGCCAACTTGACTGCATGTATCTCAGACCTAACTTAAAATCTTAAAAGTTGGGCTTTAGGCAGGCACAGTGTCACACACCTTTAATCCCAGTACTCGGAAGGCAGAGGTAGAGGTAGATGTCCATGAGTTCAAGGCCGGTCTAGTCTACATAGTGAGATCCTGTCTCAGGACAAATTATTATTGTTATTATCATATGTGTGTGTGTGTGTGTGTGTGCATGAGAGAGAGAGAGAGAGAGAGAGAGAGAGAGAGAGAGAGAGAGAGAGAGAGCATTGGAAGGTACTTGCATGTCACAAATGGGAAGTGACTTTATAGATGTGGTTCTCTTCTTTCAACTTTGTGTGGGGTTTCAGGGCTCACCCTCAGATTGTTGAGTTTATGTGTCAAATGCCTTCACCTACTCAGCCATCTCTTGGGCCCACACAGAGCTTATTTAAAGACAAAAGATCAAGAAAAAAAAAAAAAAAAAAGGGTCTGAGAAACAGTAATAATGTGGGAGTGGCCAAGCCTGGCTTTAGGGGATTCTGGGATGCTGCTTCTACTGTATAAAGAATAGTTTTTCTCTCCCTGTCTTTTTTCGAGCTATTGACAAGGTCCCAGCAGCCCCAAGGCCACCTGGGTCTCCTGACACATGAGTCACTGGCTCAGGTGGGTAATGTGTTCTCTGTGAACTAGGCAAGAACACTTGGGCACAAGGCAGATTAACAGATAAGTCAAGAGAAATAAAGTGGGAGAGAGTTGAGTGGACACTGGGCTTGGAACCATGAAGCTGGCTGTGAGGAATGCATTTGGCACCTCAGGCCTAGGGCCTAGGGTATAACTGAGGCCATCCTTAGACTCTTGGAGAGCTACCATTCCAGAGGAACTCTGATGGTTCCTTTCTCAACCCCACTAGGAGTCTGGAGAAGAACCCCCTCTGCCTCCCCCTCACACCCCCCCTCCTCCCCCCAATCCTCCACCCAGTCCAGCCAAGGAAAGGAATGAAATTATCTGCCCATTTCTTGACACTTCCTGAGAACAACAAAGGGCCTTTTTACCAGAGAAAGTGAAGTGAGCCAAAGCTGCATGCAGAATCTGGAAGTCACCAAATTTGGCTGTGTTGGTGCCAGATGGGAGACACTCAACAGGCCATGTTCAGAGTTGGAGCTGAAACAGGTAAGCTGTACAGAAAGTCCAAATATGGCCAGCCTTTCAGGTGTGCTGTGCTAAAGTATATGGCATCGACTAGGTACTCAGAAATAACACACAGGGAAGGTTCTGGAAGAATCTGTGACCACGGAATCCCATTCCCTTCTGGGTTTTGTCTTTTGTCTGCTAGGTTCACACGGCTGTAAGACAGGGAGAGCAGAGATGTTGAGATTTCTGACTTAGCCTCCATTCTCATCTGCCTCCAAGATGTCTCTCCACAGAGAGTTCCAGGAAGAAAAGGCAGAAAACTTGACAGAACCAAGGAACTAGCAGTGAGACAGAGCTGAACAGGGGCCAGAGGGCAGGTAACAGGGCTGGAGTTGGGGTTATGCCCAAGCTTGATGGAGTTTGGTGGTCCATGATAACTCTATCTTTTCCTGAACTCCTGGTGCCCCATGGCCTACAGACAGGATAGGAGATGGCTTGCCCAAGGCAGGCCTAAACCAGAGACACTTGTACAGTATTCCAAGATGGAGGACAGCTGCATGCCTTGATGGTTCTAGGGAAAGGTCCTTCTTTGCCTCATTCAATTCTTTTCTCAAGGGAGTGTATAGCCCTGGCTGTCCTGGAGCCCCCTCTACAGGCCTGGCTGCCCTTGAACTTGAGAGATCTGCCTGCCTCTGCTTCCCAGTGCTGGGATTAAAGGCATGTGCCACCACCACCCAACTCTCTCAATTCTTGATGGCTTTGGGGTTTTCAGTGCTCTTTAGCTTACCTGACATCCTTGAGCCCTCTGCCTCTGTCTCCTCCCTGTCTTCATCCGAGGTGGCTTCTCGTCATCTAAGGATATCAGTCATTTCATGTTAGAGTTTGCTCTGGTCCATCATGAGCTCATCTTAGTTATACCCGTGAAGGCTGTTTCCAAACAAGATCACCCTCTGAGGTCTAGCTGGACAGTGATTCTGGGGGCAGGATGTTCTTTAATTCAAGACAGTGACTAGACAGGCAATTCTCCATCAGCACAAGGAAATGCTTAAGGAGCCATCAGGGATACAGGAAGCTGGGGAACAGGGAGGGTGAGGATGTGGGGGAGGGTGCAGTGATGGGAGCAAGAGATGCTCAGGACGGGAATCAAAGAGGACCTGGAGATGTTCAGTACACCAGCTGAATAAAAAGTGGGTTCTAGAACAATTAGGATGCTGATGGTTTCTGAGCCAGGTAGTCAGTGACTGGAGTTCAGAAAGGCTCAGAATATGATAGAAAGCCATAAGCAGGAGGGGCAGGGGGAAGCTCTGCAGACACACACACACTTGAGTTAGAAATCTTTTCCTGGTAGCATCCTGCTCACTAGGGACACTCCAATTGGCTCAGTATATGGGCACCTCTTGGAATTGCTGATGGTTGGCCTAAAGTAAATAACCCCTCCTCATGAGCTCACACATCAATTAGGCCTCCACCTCCTCCCCTTGGGCCTGGTCTCCACTGCTGTCTGGGGTGCTGCCTGGCACCAGTGGCTGTTGATGTTTATGTGTCTTTATCCTGGAATGCTAGGGAGCATCTTCCAATTTTTCTCAGAGGTTATGCCCTGTGGATCATCTGTGCTGCCAAAGTGAAGAGCAGGATGCTGGGGTTACCTGCTTCCAAAACTCCATGGGAACTTGGGAGACTAGACAACAGAAACACTCGCTGAAGATTTCTGAAGCCAGGCATCTGAAGTCAGTGCTGCTGGCTGAGATGGGGGCTCCTCATGCCCTTTCCATCCCTTCCTCCTTCACCACTTGACAATGCCTACTCATTCCCTCTCATCACATTCAGACGGGTGACTGTAGGGCACAGATCAACCCGGGGGGATTTTCCTACTTCACACCCTCTCTGTTGGACCAGTCTTTCTGAAATGGCTCATGCTGCCATAAACTCACAAGATCTTCCTGAACACTGGGATGGCAGGTGGTACCACCACATCTGCCTCTACTTTCCTTCCTTCCTTCCTTCCTTCCTTCCTTCCTTCCTTCCTTTCTTCTTTCCTTCCTTCCTTCTTTACTTCCCTCCCTCCATTCCTTCATCCCTTCTTTCCTCCAACCCTCTCTTTCTCTCTTCCTCCCTCCCCCTTTTTTTTTCTGTGTTCCCCTGGTTGACCTAGTGCTCACTATGTAGACCAGGTTGTCCTTGACTTGCAGCAATCCATTCTGCCTCTGCTATGGAGTCACAGGCATGAGCTACCACGGCCAGCTCCATCTCTAACTCTGAGTCAAATCTACAAAGACCGTCCCCATTGCTGTCTGTGGTACTGGAAACCCAACACCAGACCTCATGGCAGGAAAGCCCCCACCTCCAAGTTACACTCTCAGAAGAAGACCTTATTGCTTTTGAGATGATGTCAGGTTCTGGGAAGTAGGACCTGATTTGTGTATGGAGCCCTTATTCTGCCCAAACAAAGTTCTTCCACTTAGAGGCTGTGCAGACAAGGTACACACCTGTAATGCAAGTGGGCTTCCTCACACGGGAACACCATAATGCCTTTTAAAACCATTTGTGTGTGTGTGTGTGTGTGTGTGTGTGTGTGTGTGTGTGTGTGTGTGTGTGTGTGTGAATCTTCTGGTGATTGAACTCAGGATGTAGTTCATTATGTGGACCAGGCTGTTCCTGAACCTGTAATCCTCCTGCCTCTGATATGGAGAAGGAACTACCATGACAACTATTATACTCACTGAGCCACCTCAGCTACCCAGTTCTTTATTTATTTGGTTGGTCTTTGGAGACAGGGTTTCTTTGTATAACAGCTCTAGCTGCCCTGGAACTTACTCTGTAGACCAGGCTGGCCTTGAACTCATAGAGATCTGCCTGCTTCTGCCTCCTGAATGTTAAGATTAAAGCCATGTACCAGGTCTTTTCAAACAGGATTACTTTTGTTTTTTCAAGACAGAATTTCTCTGTGTGGCTCTGGTTGTCCTGGAACTTGCTCTGTAGATCAGTCTGCCTCAAACTCATGCTGATCTACCTGCTTCCCAAATATTAGGATTAAAGGTGTGTATCACCATACCCAGTATGGATTAAATTTTTAAAATTAATTTAAACTTTAACGTGTGTGTCTGTGTGTATACACTCCATGGGTGCAGGTATCTGTGGAGGCCAGAAGACAGTGTCAGATCTCCTGGAACGGGAGTTGTAGATGTTTGTGGACTGTCTGATGTGGGTGCTGGGAACCAAACATAGAAACCAAACCCAACTTTCAGACTGAAAGGACTCTTAGTTGATGAACTATTTCTCCAGATACCAAGGGTCTTTATTGAAGACTGTATTTCCCAGGCTCCCTTGGAGCTGTTGACCATGACTTGTTTCCTAGCCAACGAGATGCTAGCATTTGGTGGGTGTGGCTTATGACTTCAGCTTCCTCCCACCTTCTCTTATTTGTAAGTTAGATGTTTTGTTTGGAGCTTGCTGACATTGCAGGGACTGATTCTGATGGCCCTGTGATGAGTAGCTCTAAGATATTTGAGTGGTGTGTCCCACATGCCACACCTACGAGTTGCTTTTTTAGTCATTCTGTTATGAATAAAAACAGGCAATTACTGAGCAAGATGTTGTGCTGGACACTTAACATACCTTGTTGTCAAGCTTCACAGCAATTACAATACAAAATTGCCATCCTATAGTTATGTCCTGTTATCTTTATGAGATCCTGGGTTTACAGAGAAAGAGCCTGAGGTACAACTGGGTTCTACTTGTTCACATTTCAAAGACTGTGGGAGTCAGCTAGCTTTGCTTGTGCCCAATCTCCTTTGCCCCATGTAGGAGCTCCAGGGCTTTGGCTTTGTGTTAGTGACGATCAGGGATGTGGTGTTGCAAGGCCATGGGGTTCAGACACTGCAGAAGGAAGCTTTGCACCGGGCCAGGAAAAATGGACAGGATAGAGACAGAAGTCTGGGGGTTGGACCAGCTACACTGGATGAAGGTGGACAGCTTGCGGTGGGGTGAGGTTCAGTCTTCGCACAATGATGCTTCTTTGTTTGGTCAGAGTTTAGGTCTTTTTACTTTCTTCTTTTCCTCCTTTGCACTAAAAAAAAAAAAAAAAAAAGCCAGGCATGATGGTACACACTTGGGAGGCAGAGGAAGGTGGATCTCTGTGAGCTACAGACCAGCCTGGTCTATAAAGTGAGCTCCAGGACAGCCAGGGCTACACAGAGAAACCCTGTCTCAAAACCCCCCAAGAGTAAGACAGACAAAAACCCCTTAAGCTGGGTATGGTGGCACACATCCATAATCTCAGTATTCAGGAGTCAGAGGCAAGGGAATTAGGACTTGGAGGTCATTTATGACTATCTAGTGAGTTGGAGGCTAGCCTGGTCTACATGATCAACAAAACAGCAAAATTCTAAAAACAACCTTCCCTGAGAAATACAAAAGAAAAACCTCTAACTCCCAAACAATGAGTCCATTGTACAGATGAAGGTGCAGTGTGCCTCCTACCTTGGCAACCATGGGCACCAAGTTATCAGTAAGTGTGGCTGCCCAGAGCAGAACCAAGTGTTCACACCGGTGTAGCAGTTTCTGGCCCGAACTAGCCCCACAGCCTTACCTTATATGCTGAATCTGAGGAGGCTGGCTCATCTTTCTGTCTGACTCCGCCCTCCTTCTCCTACCTATGCTCTGTTCTCCCCCCCCCCCCCACTCCTACAGTGCCTGCCATGGCCAAAACAGTCCTTTATTCACAGCATATAGAAATACATTCCCGCATCACACTGATGCATTGTCATTCTCCCTGCACACTTAGATGTATGCAGCCTTCAGTTTCCTCATGAGCTATTAAAAGTGTTTTTGGTTAAAACCTATTATTTCAGAAATAAGCATTTTGTATAGTTTGAAACAGTTAAATAGCCATTTCTAGACAATGATGTTGCTGCTGATGATTTGATTTCCCAAAACAGGGTTCCTCTGTGCAGCCCTGACTGTCCTGGAATTCTGTAGAGCAGGCTGGTCTTGAACTCATAGAGATCTGCCTGCCTCTGCCTTCTGAGTACTGGGATGAAAGGCGTGCACCACCACCACTTCACTTAGTTCAAGATTATTGTAACAAATATTCCACACACACTAAATTATATAAAACTTAGAAGACAACTTTGTTAATTGTCTAAGTAATGTTGTAAAAATACCCTTGGATCTGACTAAAACTTACTAATTTTTTCCCTCTGTAATAAGGATGGAGGCAACATCTCCTGTCTGCTATGCAATCTATCACTGAGCAAAGTTCCCTTCCTATGGCCACTAGGCACAGTTCCTGATACTGTATTACAGGCAGTGTCCTGATTTCTACCCTTCCAGCTGATATGGGAAGCACACCTTTGCTCTCTGCTTCCTTCCCGCCTCTCTAAGGTCTCTCTGTGTAGCCTTGGCAGACTCAGAACTCACTATGGTGACTGGCCTGACCTTGAACTCACATAAATTTTTACCTCTCTTTCCCTTGTTCCCTTTTTAAGGAGAAAGCTGTCTCTCTAGGCTCACTTCAGGCCTGAGGCTACAACGTGTGGACGGGAGGAGAAACCAGAGCAGAGAGAGTAGAGAAGATAGGGCTCTTATGCTTGTGTGGGGGTGTGGGGGCACAGAGAAGAGTCATTGAAGAACGAGGTGTCCTGGTCTGGATGAGGGATCGTGTGACCACCCTCCCAAGAGGACCTGAGAAGGAGAGCTCTCTGCTTTCTCCCGTCTTACCTGAAAAGGTCTACATGATGCAGACAGTCACATCAGTGGGAACCTGCTGGCCAGACAGGTCACAGACATCGTGATATACAGAAAGAGAAAAAGATAAGTCTTTCCTTGCTTCTGAGTCACCTGGCCCTGTTTGTGACCCCCCCCCCAACATACATGTATCATACATTTCATGTATCCTTGATGAATAAACAATTGTGTCTTTTCCTCTTGTTCAGTACCTGTCAGACACATGGAGCCTGAAGCCTGGGCCCCTGAAGGGTCATAGCTTGCTGTGCTACCCCTCCCACCCCAAGGCCTCTGGCTAACCTCAGACTCCACTGGGTCTCCCCTAATGTCACCTGCTCAGAGATGTCTCTGTCACCTGCATAGCTTTCTCAAACCCTGCCTTGATGGAGTTTTTCTACTCATATGCTTCGACACCCAATAACTTTACTATGCAGAGCTTGTCTTCATTCTTTTCTGGCATTTTCCATGTCAGTTTCTCAGTGCCAAGGCGAAGGCCTGGCCAACCTGAGCCTTGAAACATCGCAGTGAATGAATGAATGTGAATACTTGAGTGAAATCACACAGGAAAAGTGAGACCCGAGGGCATCCAGCTGCTGGTGGCTGGGGTCACCAGACCAGGCACTGTCCATAAACAGCAGTGGTGCCATCTGATGTCAGAGTCAGCTGGTCACCTGCTGTGGCCCAGAAGCCTCCTTAACCAAAAGGATGATAGCAATAAATAGGCCCAGAATGTGTTAGCTCATCCTCCAAACATCTGAGTGAGTGAGATAGTGAATGACCTGGGTGTGGCAGAGTCTGGAACTTTCCAGAAGTCCAGATCTTGAGCAAATGCTAACTTTGGAGATGTTAGGCACAGAGCCCTGCTCTGCTGGGTATGCTGAGTTTCTCCCACCAGGTTACAGAATAGGTCAGGGGAGTGTCTCAGCCACGTGTCTGTGTGCTGGGGAAGGCCGTTGGCTTGGAAGTCAAACAGGTTATTATGCTTTTGCTTATAACTTAACAGCCCAGCAGTGCTTGGGGCAGATGTTGGCTTGTCTATGGACAATCCCCTCTCACCTGGGCATGATGGTATCCCACAAATCCCTAGGCAGAGACTCGCACTATAGTTGTGTGCAGATATTCGGAGACCTGGAGCCTTGGCTGCTGTGAGGCACCTCAGGATTGGGCTGGTACAGGTGGGCGTGGTGCAGACTTCAGGGCCAGCTGCTGGCCAGGCAGAGTCTGGGCACACTGTTTCTCTCTGCTCATGTCTCTGCCCCTTTTTTTCATTTCTGATTCATTCTCTGTCTTTGTCCCACCCCCGGGACTCTCTTTCCATCCCTTGTCTCACATTCCTTTGTTTGTCTCTGTCTCTCTCTCCAGCTTTGTTCTCTCTATCTGTCTTGCTGTGTCTCTTTCCTGCCTTTCTCCTTCTTCTCTTATCTGTTTCTAGCTCCGCCACCCATCCCTCCCCCTCTTCCTCCTCCTCATCCCCTTCCTCCTCTTTCTCCTCCCCCTCCTCTTCTTCCCCTCCCCTCCTCTTCTTCCCCTCCCCTCCCCCTTCCCCCCTCCCCTTCTTCTCCTTCCTCTCCCTCCCCCTTCCCTTCTCCTCTCTTCCCCTTCCCTCCCCCTCTTCCTCCTCATTCCCTTCCTCCTCTTTTTTCCTCCCCCTCCCTTTCCTCCTGTCCCCACCCCTTTCTTCCCCTCTCTTCCCCCTTCTTCCCCTCCACTTCTTTCTCTTCCTTTTTCCCCTTCCCCTTCCCCCCTCCCCTTCTTCTCCTTCCTCCCCCTCCCCCTTCTTCCCTCCCCCTTCTTCCCCTCCCCTCCCCCTCCCCCCTCCCCTTCTTCCCCTTCCCTCCCCCTTTTCCTCCTCCTTCCTATCCCCTTATTCCCCCTCTCCCTCTTCCTCTTCTCCCCCTCCTTCTCTGGTTTTCTTTCCCTCTGTCTCTCTTGCTCAATTTCCCTCTTTCCCCGTGAGTCATGATATCCTACTTACTCACTTGTCAGTTTTTAAGGGGATAGCGTAAGCTGATCTTGTCAGGAACAGATGTTGGGATCTGATTCTCTCTCATGCTTTTTTAACCAAAACACCCAAATTTATTTTTAAAAATTCCAGGACAAGACTTTCAACTCCTCAGAGAGATTAAATTCCACCCTCTGTTGCATTTTCCAAAGGTCACATGCAGATTTGCGAAATGCTGGGGTGCCTTTTGTAAATGTAGCCCATTCCGGGTTAGGATTCAGGAAAAGGCAGACTGCGTCCCCATCTATGATTCATTCATGAATTCATTCACTTATTCATTCACAAAGCTGCAGGAACCAGATGCATGCCTGACTGCTCCAGGCTGCTGGCTCTCATGGAGTCAACATTCTTAGAGCTGAGTTGGAAATCAGATTCACAGCAAAGAAATAGGTGTGAGCTTGAGGGCTGAGGCATCATAGTCTTTCTGAGGAGGTGCTTTTCTGAGCTCAGAGCCAGGAAGAATAGTCGAGCTTGGCTTTCTAGGCTTTGGGGAGAGCACATGAAGAGACTGACACATGGAGCAGCTGGGCCTGCGTCGAGAACAGATAGGAGCTTTGAGCCAGGGGAGATGAATCTGGAGGCTGGAAGGCCTGGGGATGCACTGTCGATGTCACTGAGCATGTGCTGGGTGTGACCCCACTGATTCCAAATCTTAGGTTGTCTCTGCTGGGTTGTAAGTGGACACCAATGGGAGCTGGTGGTCATAGAGAGGCTCTTCCAGGTCTGGGGAATGTAAGGGGGAGAAAAGTCCCAGATTAGGGTTGCTGTCTGAGCTTCCTGTGTCCCACAAGAGTGTGCCCACCTTTGACATGCTGGGAAGCTGTGAACTCTGTACTTCCTCCTGATGTCACTGCTAACACGCCAGGGTCATGTGGGACAAAGCATCTCTGAAAACTGGAGTTGAGGGTCAGACTTTAGTGGGTTCTGTGACCGGCTAGAAAACAAAGTCCCCTTTAATCACCACACCTGAAAGGCTGTCCTAAAGGTAGGAGGGACACATTATCTCTAGCCCACATGCACCCAAGCCTGCGGAAGGAAGGTGTGAGCTCCTCTATAGATTCACACCTTTGCACCATGACAGAGCCTCCAAGGCTAAGAATCTGCCTCTTCTCCCCCCTCCCTCTTTATTCTGTCTTTCCCTCCCTCCTGGCCTTTCTTTGCTCCCTCCCATGAATTCTAGTGCCTCACACTTGCTAGGCAAGCTCACTACCGTTGAGCCCCGGTTGGTTATATACCCTCTCAGCTCTGGGAATATAATTTAAGTTACAAGCTGAGCACAGTGTACACATTTGTAATCCCAATACTCAGGAAGCTACGGTAAGGGGATTGCAGTGAGTTCAAGGCATGAGCTATGAAGTCATACTGCAAGGGAAGGGGTATCTAGGGAAGCTTGAAGATTTGGTAATTAATTGACCACGTTCTCTAAGGAGACAGGATGCCTTTCTAGAAGGCGAGTGGTGCCAAGTGGGCAAGCGCAACAGACATAGCACCCCTGTGCTTTCAGGCCATTTTGCCTCTTGTATGTTTGTGTAATACCGGCGAAGGCCAAAAGAGAGCATAGACTCCCCTGGAACTGGAGTTACAGAAAGTTGTGAGCCATCTTGTGGGTGCTGGAAACTGAACATGGGTCCTCTATAAGAGCAGCCAGAGCTTTTAACCACGGAACCATCTTTCCAGCTCTTCACTTACCTTTCTGATGGTGCAGGGCTGTCCTGCTGTGTGTGGATCTGAGGACAAGGGACAAAGCCATCAATTTCAGTCTTAATCTAGGTGTTCTTTGTTGCCAATAGTTTCTCTGTCCTGCCAGGCTGGTCCTGCAGCCATTTAGACCCAAATAATCACACAAAGCCTTATACTAATTACAAGTTGTTTGGCCTAGGGCTCAGGCTTATAACTTGCTAGCTCTTACTCTTAAATTAACCCATGATTCTCATCCATGTTTAGCCGCGTGGCTTGGTACCTTTTTCTCAGTACAGCGTTCTCATCTTCCTCCTCTGTGTCTGGCTCAAGTCTCTGTTTGTTCCTCTTCCCAGAATTCTCCTTGTCTGGTCACCCTGCCTATACTTCCTGTCTGCCTAGCTTCTGACCAATCAGCATTTTATTAAACCAATGTTTACAGTGACAAGTATTTACAATGTACAAAAGCACAGTCCACAGCAGTCCCTAATCCATTAGGCTCAGTCAAGTCCTTGAAATGCACTTCACTTTCTTCTGCCTCTCAGAGTTGCTAGGGATTGCCATGTTGGTGTTGAATGAGGTCAGCCCCCACTGGCCACCAGTAACAACTACACCTGTTGGTTGGTTATCCAAATATCTGTTGAAGAAATTGTGTTCCGCATATAGGGACCTAAAACCAATGCTGTTATATTAAATGGACCCTTTGGGGCAACAATTTGAACAGAGCTAACTGGGTGATTTGTCTGTTCCTATAACATCAGTTGAGGTCACCAACGATCCATTTGATAAGTGGCTTGGACTGAAGGCACCAGAGAACTCTACTCACAGGTAGTATTTTGGTGGGGCGGGTGGGAGCCTGACCACAGTTGGCAATGCCTTAGGTGTCCTCTAATGGTAGGGAGGCTCCTCACATGACTTTCCCAAGGATGGACACGTGAAAGCATTGAGCAGACACTTGGGGCCTGTCACAGCTCCAGGTAGATTCTAAGTCGTGAGTATCAGCTACATCCTCCTCTGTCTGTGAGAGCAACATGCTCTCCCTCTCCTAGATTCCTGAGAGGGCACAGAGATTCCACTTCTCAGTGGGAAGAGTGACAAAGAGCTAGTAACTGTTTCAAAACTCCATCAGAGCCTTTCCTCTTGTTTCCTATCAACAGTCTCCTTATAGCGGAAGTGACAAATGCTAAAACCCACTTCCCCCAGAATTCCATGCATCAAGCACTATCAGATGGCAGACAAAGAGAAGTGACTGGTGGGATCTGCAGATTGTCCTCTCTGGCAATGGGAGAGAGGCTCTTAAGAGGCTGGTTATCCTTCTCTGCTAAGGAGGTTGGTTTTTTGCTTCTGGGTTTTGCTGACATAGTCTCACTATGTAACTCAAACTAGTCTTGTATGAAGAATCCTCCTGCCTCAACCTCCCATGTCCCAGGATTACAGATGTGGTCCATTATATCTGACTTGGTTTATTGTTATTTGTTTTATTTTACATTTATATATTTATGGTCTATGTTTCTGTGTATGTATGTGGGAGGGTGGGCATATGCTGTACCATGTCTGTAGATGTCAGAGGACAATTTTACAGGAATTGAACTCAGGTTATAAGGGTTGGTGGAAACTGAGCTGTGTCACTGGCCCACTTTTTTTTTTTTTTTTAAGACATTGTTGAGTGAAACACAGAAGGGCAAGGCAGTCATTCTGACAGGGGTAAAGCTGGGAAGATGAAGGGAATCTCTGTCAGTGTGGATCTTGAAGCTGTTATTTATCTCTGAGATTCCTATTAGGGGAAAGAGTCACACAGATCATCGTGAGGTATTGTTCTCTTAGATGCATCCCTGAACATTCTTATTCTTTTTTGTTGATGGTGGGGTTTTTTTGTTTGTTTGTTTTGGGTTTTGCTTGTTTGTTTGTTTTTGGACATTTTTATTCTCAATGAACACACCACAATGTCCTCTGTGCTGATATGCTAAAGTCCTTTGGCACATGCAGAGCCATGGTCGTGGGATATTTTCAAACATATTAAAAACATTTGGAGATATCAGAGGGATCTACCCACAGTCAGTCTAGGAGGATCAGAGAGTGGTAACTCCCACCTTTAATCCCAGCACAGGGAATATCCTGGGAGTGATGACCTACACCCTTAATCCAATCTGAGTTCAGGAGGTCATTTTAGTTTACAGAAGGAGTTCCAGGCTCCCAGGCAGGCAGTGGTGGTGCCCCGCCTTAACTGAACAAAAAAAAGTATTTAGGGCAGGCATAGAAAGAGCAGGCAGAAGAAGCCTGGAGGAGGAGGCTGAGGAAGCTGGAAGACGCTGGGTGAGCTCTGACTGTGGTGTGTACTCTCTTTGATATCTCAGCCTTTCCCAGAAAAAAAAAAAATCCCCCTTTCTCTTTTTAAAACAAAAAGAACTCCAAATCTAATATCCTTTCCCCATTATCTATAACAACTTATAAACAACACTGTAAATAAACACAAACATCCATAATCCATGTTTTGGTAATGTGGGCATTGTTCTCTAGGCTACTTCCTGCTGAATGGGGCTCCAGCAATCCCATGGGAATCTAAAACAAAATGTAGGATTATGGACAAGTCTTTAGTGGAGTAGCCTGTAAGGCTGGGTCATCTCAGCCAGTCTCCTTGAAATTGTTCTGGATACAGAGCTCAGGAAACTTAAACAGAGGTGCTCTGATTTGCTGAGTATTCTGGACCATTCATTTCCAATGGAGATTTTTCAGGGGGTCTTCCTCTATCAAACTTTATGTTCTTTATCCAGGAATAAATCCACAGCCTCTCATTTTCTGTGGAAATAAAAAGAAAACCTCTTCTCCAAAGTAGCTTATCTTTGGATTTCAATTTTAAAGTCAACTCATTTACAAAATATATAGATTGAATTAATCCAACAACATTTATAATCAGCTGTCCTTTAGCAGCTTTTACTACTTCATTTTCAGTCAAGAAGCTTAAAGATAAGACAATAACATACAGAATCCAGACATTCTTTGTATTTTCCATCTTTACATGACTTATTATTTTTACTTTATTTCTTTTATAAGGGCTTTCTCTACCTTTTCTTTTCTTTCTCTAAGCCTATGTATATATATTTTCAACACACTGTAAACCATTTAGACTTTTTAAAAAACTGTCTTTACTGTATATTTATTTCTTAACTTTTTCTGTCTCTGACCACACCTTTGCTTGGCTAGGGTGATTGACTCCACCCAGATTCTTCTATTTCTTTCTGTTTCTGAACACACCTTTAATCTGCCAAGGTCCTTGGCTAAGGATTAAAGGTTGGTAGGATGGGTGGATGGCTCCACCCAGCTTCTAGTCTAGCTTCATAGAATTTAGCTTTTTAGCCCAGATACTCTGGGGAATTTTAGGGTCCATATAATCACCAAGTAAAGCTTTGCCATCTGCTGCTCATTAACTCCATTTAAGTATTTGGCAGCAGGGCCTCTTAAAAGATTCACAAGTGTTTTACCTCTAAGGCTGAATCAGGAAGCTTCTCTTTAAAAAGCCAAGCCTCTGCTTACCTTCAGCAAACAGAGCTGATCCAGGAAAACATGACACTAAGAAGCCATCTTTGGTTCTGTTCTGTTCTTGTCCTTATGAACAGAAACCTTAAATCCACCATGTAGAGCTCTTTGCTTACATCTAGGCTCAGGAACTGGCCTCGTTCACTTTAAACTGAATGCAGCAAACACACCATTTTATGATTTAATCCCATACACCACTCAGTCTCTTTACCATGGGCCACTTCAGAGGCATAACTCGGAAGTTGCCCACAGACCCATGGAGACACACAGATGCTTACATTAATTTTAGGCTGATCTTCCTAAGGCCAGGCATATAACTTGCTAACTCTTTACCCTTAATCTAACCCATTACCCTTATCCTGCTCAGCCATGGGGCTCGATACCTTTTCTCAGAGCAGCATAGTTGTCCTCTGCATCTTCTAGCTTGTCTGGCAACTCTGGAGTCTTTTTGGTGTTTCTGTCCTGTTCTTCCTTTTCCCAGAGTTTTCTTAGTCTGGTAGTCCCACCCACACTTCTCGTCTGCCTTTGGCCAATCAGCACTGTTTAGTAAACTCATAGGGGGTACAGTTATTTACAATGTAACATCATAAATCCATTACACATGGTGGGTGGGAATTTTCTATCCTGTGGCTGTGGTTCTCTGAGGGTTAGCTCTATGGAAATCTGCCTGTTCAGGTTTAATTCTCAGGGTCTCTTTGCTCCACTGAGGATGGACAAAGCACGGATTTCAAGCCTGGACTCAACTTTTGTCTATATAGTTTCCTCTTTCCGTATATTGGGAGGATATTCTGCATCCTTAACTTCTATTCATGAGGAACTACTGACCTGTCCTTCCCTAGTGTGACAACCCGAAACACCCTTCCCCTCTCCCTGATGGTATATGTGTACAAGAAATAGTCACTGTTGAGACCCAGTGGACCACAGACATGAACACTCTCTACCTGGAGTGTCCCTCCCCACCCACTTTCTTGTCTTTCCCATCAGGGTCCTATTAGTCACTTGCCACTCATAGTACATGGGTGTGAATGGAATGCCTTCTCCTGTGCCCTGGGATGAGCTGGACCCTGAGGGGCATTCAGATGGCTGTGTGTGTGTGTGTGTGTGTGTGTGTGTGTGTGTTTTGTTTTGTTTGTTTTTTGAGACAAAGTTTCTCTGTAGCCCTGGCTGTCCTAGAACCTGCTCTGTAGACCAGGCTGGCCTTGAACTCGAAGAGATCCACCTGTCTCTGCCTCTCCAGGACTGGGAATAAAGGCTTGTGCCGCCACAGCCTGGCTCATAAGCTTCCTTATGGGTCACTTCTCTCAGACTGAAGTGGGGTCAATGATTTAAGTTTGGGGATCTTTCTGCCTTTTCCGTTTCTGTTCTTTCTCAGGTTGTCCTCAAATTTCTTATCCTCCTGCATCTGCTTTCTGAGTTGCAGGATTATAGAAATGTACCAGCATGCCCCAGTTTATGCAACACTGTAGTGAAACCCAGCATTTCCTGAATGAAGCAAGCGCTGTTCCAACTGAATGGAAAAAACAGAAAGTGGGACTTTGGTGGGGTGATGTCACATTTCTAACACCCAGATGGGCTTTGAGAATAGAGACTGAGGAAGGGGGATTGTTTAAGTTTGAGACTGGTCTATATGAGCATATTTTGTTTACACTCTATTGTGGTGATAAGACACTCTGGCTGCACGTAGCTATGGGAGGAAAGGGCTTATTTGGCTTACACTTCCAGGTCACAGTTCATCACTGAGGGGAGGGCAGGAACTCAGTCAGGAGCTTTGAAGCAGAAGAAATGCTGCTTTCTGGCTTATCCCTGGCTCATTGTTGGCAAGTTGGGGCTAGAGATGGCTCAGTGGTTAGACCTGTCTGCTCTTGCAGAGGTCTCAGGTTCAATTCCCGGCACCCACATGGCAGCTCACACCATCTGTAACTCTAGTTCCAGAGGATCCAATACCCTCTTCTGGCTTCCTCGGGTGCCAGCATGCATGTAATGAACAGACATACATGCAGACAAACACCCATACACATTAAAATAAATACAATTTTAAAATTAAGTGTATCTATTTATGTTTGTGTGTGTATGAGTGTTTTGCCTTCACCTAAGTGTGTTTGCTGCTCATGTGCCTTGTACCTCAGAAGGCCAAAGGAAGATGTTGGATCCCCTGGAATTGGAGTTATAGAAGGTTGTAAGACACAATGTGGATACTAGGAACTGAAGCAGAATCCTGGAAGAGCAGCTGATGCTTTTAACTGCTAATCTATTTCTAGAGCCCTTTGGCTAGCTTTTCTATACAATCTACCATCAGATGCCTAGGAAATGGTGTCACCCACACTTGGCTGGGCCTCCTGCATCAATTCACAATTCAGACAACTCTCTGCACACATGTCCACGGGCCATATGATTTGGGAAACCCCCAAATTGAGACTCCTTTCTTGGGTGATTCTAAGTGTCAAGCTGAGTAGGACAGACTATAATGTCTCAGATTTAGGGGTTTAAGAGGGAGAGGAAGGCAGAGTGTCTTTTTGAGTAAGATATTTATTATGAGTTATTCAGGCTGTAGGATTCTGAAGAGAGTTCAGGCTCACAAGACTAAGCAGGGGTCCTCTTGTACCAGTCTCAGAGAGGGTAGAGGTCGAAGGTCATGTAGCTGATGGGTTTCCCACAGTAAGCTCTTGCACTAAGGTCTTCTCTGATTCTCCGCAACAGAGAAGGGACCAGAGTCATAGTTAGTGTGTGTCCATCCTGAAGGAAGTGCAATCTGTGACCTCTGAGTCTTTAGGGTCCCTAGCAACATCCTTCTGTGAAGAGAGGGTTCCAGAGACAGTTACAGTGTGGTGCCTGCTGTTAGCTGTCAGCAGCTCTGAGGTGAGAGGGGAAGAGGCTGCTGCCTGTGTGCAAGGCCTGAGCAGGCCCAGTCCAATCCTCAGAGGGAGTGGGTGGGCCTTGGCTAGCACACCCCTACCTGGAATGAACTCAAGTGACACCAGCTTGGCCAATATGCAGGAAGTTGGGCATGTTTAAGTTGTCTGAAATCTCTCTCTCGGAATGGTTAATTCATTCTCCTGCTTTCCTCACTTGCCCATCATCATGGAATCCTGTTCTGTATAAAATAAATTAGAACTGCTGGTGTCTGGTAATCTCCCTGGACAAAGCAGAAGCAGGATTGTCTATTGAGCAGGCACAGGCTTGCCCTAAATACTGCCTTTTGGAAGCAGAAGGTACCCAAGGCCCACAGAGAGCCAACTTGATGCTGGCCAGGCTACAATCTGTACTTTCTCCCAACCCAGGTGCTTCTCTGATGTGGGAATGTCTTTCTGTATGCTGTGAATATCAATCTTTAAATAAAGGAGCTGTTTTGGCCCATGACAGGCACCATAGAAAAAGTAGGAGGGGAAATCACAACATAGGTAGGAAAGGAAGGGCGGAGTCAGAGACAGACAGAACCAGCTGCCCAAGTAGAAGCATGTAAGGAACACAGGTGAGCTAAGGCCAAGTGGCAGACAGATTAATGAGAATGGGTTGAGTAAAGATGTAAGAGCAGGCTAGCAATGTGCCTGAGCCATAGGCCAAACATCGTGAAGTTAATATAAGTGTCTGAGTCATTTTTGGGGCCTGAGCAGCCAGGGGTAGCTAATGGGTCTGGTGCTACAGGTCTGAGGGTCTGGACTTCTGGCCGCCCGGGACCAAGAAACCTCATTGTAACACTTCTAAGCCCCACACCTTGCCACACTGAACCCCATGTGGATTAATCCCTACCAGCACGGTCCTCCTTTGTAACCTGGTACCAACATGCTATATTCTTCAGGGACATGGTCCCATCTTCCTGATTAGCTCTCTTCCTGGACTCTATCTTAAGGATCCCAAGTGTGCAAAACAAGTAAACAAACAAACAAACAAAAAACCCAAGAGTGTTCCTCCCTCCTCCAGACCAGCTGTGGCCACTCAATGCTCAAGTCTCTCACAGGCCTGACTTTGTGTTAAAAGTTCTGCTAGGCTGCCCAACCAGAGAAGCTGTGTGAAGTTCAATGGTAAAGGAGCAGAAACTGTGTGTCCCTGGGCTCAGAGAAAGAAAAGAATTCACTGTCTCATGGGGCTGAGAAGGCCAGAGGCTTCAGGCACCGCTGGATCCAGGGCTCCCGATACACTCAGGAACCGGTTTTCCTCTGAATAGTGCTTCCTTCCCCAACTCCTGTAAAGTTGGTGTCACTCACTTCAAACTCACACTGGGCCATCACTACCCAATCACCTGATGGCCCCGAAATAATATGCTATTTTCAGTTTTCCTTTATGGATCCCGGTCCTTAACTTTAAACACGATTTTAGAGAAGAATATTGAGTTATGAACCACAGACACTTGTCTCAGCTAGCTCGGGTGGAAAACACCTTTTAGTTTTATATACTTATATGTTTATGATGGGAAGGAACTGGGGCAGGACACTTGATAGTTAAGTGCTCTACCATTGAACTATATTCATACCTACAAACACTTCCAGGAAAGAGTATAAGGACTAATTGGGGCAGTTGAAAGAAGAGAGAGCAAAGTTCAAGTTATTGAAGGCTGGAGGAGGAATCCAGATTGCCTCCCTAGAACTCAATATAGACCCAAAGATGACCTTGAACTCCAGATTATTTTGCCTCCACATCCCTGGTGCTGCGACCTCAGGTGTGCACCACAATTAAAGTGGCCTGTTAGGGGCTAGAGAGAGGAGACTGACATTTCCACTGATTCTCCCTCAGATTCTGTTGAGTTTTGGTGAATTTGATGACATAAAGGGCCTGGCCAGATGTCTGTAGCCTGCTCTCAGCTGTGAGCTGTCCTGCATTGTTCTCACATAGAGACGGGTTTGGGATCTGGGAAGGCCCGGCCCCACTTTCTCACAGCACACCTGGAGTTCATACTTAAGCTCAGTCTACTGGCTGAGCAGGGTTTCCCCACTGTGTGCTTTCTTCTCCCCCTTTGGGATTCCTTGTCAATTCTTCTTATCTTGACATGGGTAATTAGTTCATGGGATGCAGAATATCTTGTGATGCTTAAAAAAAAATAGCCAGCTGCTGGTGGAGTACATCTTTAATACCAGCACTCAGGAGGCAGAGGTAGGATCTCTGTTTGAGGCCAGCCTGGTCTACAGAGCCAGTTTCAAGACATCCAGGACTACACAGAGAAACCCTGTCTCAGGAAATACAAAACAACAAAACCCAACAAAAATAAATAAAATCTCAAAAATAAATAGGTTTTTATTTATTCATGTGCCTTTGTGTGGGCATACATGTGCCATGGCCCATGGATGTCAAAGGACAACTTTTAGAAGTTGGTTCTTTCTACCACGTAGGTCCTTGAGATAAAACTCAGGCTGCCAGGCTTTGTGGCAAGAATCTTTAGCTGCTGAATCTAGCCAGCCCTTATGCCTGCATCTGATGCAAAGAGAGATGGGATTTCTTATCAGTTAAAGTGCATCTGGAGTCAAGTGTCTTGTTTATTTATTTTTAATCCTCCTTTCCTAATATGTGGTTTCTTCAAAGGAAAGAATATCCTGTCCCAAGTGCAGTTAGCATCAAAAGATGCTGGGCATGATGAGACACACTTAATTCCAGCACTTGTGAGTTCCAGCCCAGCCAGGACTGCAGAGGGATATCCTGAAGTGGGGGAGGGGTAAGAGGGAGAAGTGGGAGAGGGGAGAGGGGAGAGGGAAGAAGGCGGAGGGAGGAGGAAGAGAGAGGGGTGGGAGAAGGGATTTCAGTTTGTCTCCCAGGCCGATATCATCCAGATTTGAACCACTTTTCACATCATGGAGATGTCTCTCATTTTCCATTTCTCAAGTGTTAGGGATAAAAAAAAAAGTTCCGGGGCCGCTGTGGAGTTCTTGTGGATACACGGTGTGCCTTAGAAGTACTTTTACGCCTAAAAAACTGATCTGTGGCTTTCTCCGTATAGGTGGAACTTTCATCCCAAGCAAACAAGCGAACACACAGAACCCTCCATGTTCCTAGGAACTTGATTTTTCCTCCAGCTATTTTTATAGCTAAATTAAAAGTTTATATTGTTCTCTGTGACAGCTGACTTCCCCCTTTTGCTTTGTACAAACGGCCAAATATTCCTGGCTTTCTAAAGGCACTTTGAAGGCTGGCGAGAAGGGTAGGCGAGCGAGGGACTCGTTGCCAAGTCTAACAACCTGAGCTCGATGGTCAGAGGAAGAAGAAAAAAAACCAAAACAAAAAACCCAACATCTCCCACAAGTTGTCCTGATCTCCACACGCGCGCCACTGCACGTGCCCCCTGCCCCCAGTAAATAAATGTAAAAAGGCTGCACTCTGAATCACGGGCGTGGGAAGAGCCTCATGCAGGGTTACATCATTCCAAGGACCTGTTTATGAAAGGAAACGTTTCTTGAGTTTTGTCAAGAGTTCCAGAGCTGTGCGGACCACCTACTTCTCTTCTTTGGGTACCATGAAGTTCTCGTGTAGAATTTGGGGACCAAATCATGTCCTTGCAAGACAGAATCCACTCCTTTGTCTATTTGGGGGCCTTCGGATGACTGTGCAACTCGGCTCAGAGAGCAAACGTGATCACCCTCCCATGCTTCCCCAAACCCAGCCAGAGCCAAATAGACAAGCCACGAGCTTTGGGGCGTCTGGAATGGTCTGGGACCAGAGGTGGGTCATTAATGTTGGCCAGGAACAGTAGTGACAGCTTGCAGGAGGCTGACCTTTCAGCACTGGAGACGCAACAGCTCCAAGGGCTGACCTGGGCTCGAGAGAGACTCTCATTGGTTCAGCTCAGATCAGGTGACCACCTCTGGGCTAAGAGCTTAGGCCACCTGGAAACCATGTCCTCACACAGGAACCGCATGGTGCAGAGGGGAAGAGGCAAGGGGAAGAAGGGAGACTCCATTCTTTAGGAGGAGAGGAAATGGATCTCTGATGTAAGACAGTTAGGTCCACTACTTTAACGGGAGCACATGATTAGAAGGTCTCAGATGCGGTGTGTTTTATCTCCTCTATTTGTTCTGTTTAAAGTGGTCACCAGCCATCCTTCCTACCGTCCCACCCCTCGGAAACATTAATACGTTTCTATTTTTCATTATATTTCATTTATCATGTCTTTTTATTCCGTCCACCCCTGAATTCTGGTTTTTTATTTTCTTTCTTTTTAGTTTTTTTAAGGCAAAGTTTCTCCTTGGGCTATGGCACACGCCTTTAATCCTAGCACTCGGAAGCAGAGGAAGGCATCTCTCTTGAGTTCAAGGCCAGCCTGGTCTACAAAGTTACTTTTAAAGACAGCCAGGCCTGTTACCCAGAGAAACTGTGTCTCGAAAAAAATAAACAAAAAATATTTTTAATTACATTCGTGTGTAGTAGGACTGAGTGGGTGCCTGTGGAAGCCAGAAGAGGGAGTCAGATCTCCTGGACTGCACTTACAAGTGGTGTAAGTTGCATGTGTGCGCTGGGAACTGAATCCAGGTCTTTCCTGAAGCTAGTATCACAAGTGTGAAGTTATCATCCGCTGTCCAGGGCAATCACCTTCCACTGCTCCTACACACATACATGCATAACTTAGCAATGCATATTTTTGTTTATAATTAAAATATTTATTTGTAGGTAATAAATAATTCATAAATCCTAGACATGTGTTATGTTGAGCCATATGAAGCTGCCACTTTTTACCATCAAGGCAGCCCAGTGTTTGCAATTTCATGTGGCTTAATGCTTTGACAGTTTGATTTTTATTTCATGTTGTTTTGAGACAAATTTTTACTTTTTTTTTTGTTGTTTTTTTGGTTTGTCAAGGCAAGGTTTCTCTATGTAACAGTCCTGGCTGTCCTGAAACTTGCTCTGTAGACCAGGCTGGCCTCGAACTCACAGAGATCCAGCTGCCTCTGCCTCCTTAGTGCTGGGAGTAAAGGTGTGAGCCATCACTGCCCAGCAACTTTTTACTCTTAAGCCGAGGCTGGCTGTGAGTTTACAATTCTCCTCCCTCTAGCTTTCAAATGCTGGGATTGCATACAGGAGCCACCACAGCCATCCCATGGCAAGCTTCTGTTTGTTTTACAGGCCTTCTCTATGGATCTCTGAGTATCCCAGAACTCTCCGTGTAGACCAGATTGGCCTCGAACTCACACCGATCTGCTTACCTTGGCCACCACTACACCCTAGTCCTTGGTAAATTTTTTTAAGTGTAAGTATTGCTGATAATCCCAGCACTCAGAAGGCAGAGGCAGGCAGATTTCTGTGAGTTCAAAGCCAGCCTGGACGCACAGGAAGTTCCAGGACTGTTACACAGAAAACCCTGTCTCAAAAAACCAAACCACAACAAAAACCCGACAATAAAAAAAAAAAAGTTAAAATTAGAATAGGAGGCTCATCTTGGCATGGTAGTGCATGCTTGTAATCCTAGCTTTCAGAGGTGGAGGCAGGAGGATGGCTAGTTTGAGACCAGTCTGAGCTATAATGTCAGACTCTCTTTCAAAAAACAACAACAAAAAACCAGGACTGGGGAAGTGGCTCAGTGGGTAAAGTCACTTGCCACACAAGCCTGATGACCTGCGTCTGGTCCCTAGAAGCCACATTAGAAGCAGGATGTGGGTATGGATCTGTGATCCCAATGCTCCTTCCTACAGGGAAGGAGGAGGCTGAGATATGGGAATGGCCTAAAACATTGGGGCCAGAGAGTCTGGACTATGGATGCAGCCTCAGAGATGAGAGAGACCTCACGTCCATCAAGGTGGAAGCAAGAACTGCCTTCTCAAGTGTTCTTCCACACACACGCCAAACTCTCACACAAACAAAACCAGAAGAAGGGAAATTGAGTTTTATTTGTCATCTTTCAGACAGCACCAATCACTTGTGGTGACTGTAGGTAAGTAAGGTAACTGCCACCATGAAGCAGCTTCTCATACATATGGCCAGAAATAGCCCATAAGCTTTGTTGTAAGAATTTTTTTAAATGGATTATTTGCTGTTGTAAAGGTACAGCCAAACTAATTCATGCTCGGTTCAATATTCCATATTTATTTCTTTATTTTGAGTCAGGGTCTTGCTGCATAGCCCTGGATGTCCTAGAACTCATCATGTAAACCAGGCTGGTCCCAAACCTCTGCCTCCTGGGTGCTGGGATTAAAGGTATGTACCACCACACCTGGCTTTTTAAAGGTTTATTTAAAGATTTGTCTCTTTTTAAAATTATGTGTATTTGTGTCTCTGTGTGGGTTTGTGCACTTGAGTTCAGATGCCCCTGAAGGCTAGAGCCATCAGATTCTCTGGAGCTGAAATCACGGGTGTTGTGAGATCCAAACTTGGGTTCTCTGTAAACCTCTGAGCCAACTATTTAGTCTCTGTTATTTTTTTTTCTTCTGTTTTCTGTACTAAACTGAGCTACATGGAAGTGCTGTTAGGCAACCTGTCTTTTTTTAAAAATAGGGACAATAATATATAATGACTCCTGGGACCATGTGTAGTACTGATATTGTAGGCATTGTATTGTAGAATATTACTTTAAGATCTGTTACGTTAGTTATGTTGCTTTGTTTAACTCTGTGAAACTCTCTGCCTGTCTAAAACACCTGACTGATAATAAAGAACTGAAAAGAATAAAGAATAGCTAAGCAGGAGAGACAGGCAGGGCAAGCAGGCAGAGAGGATAAATAGAAGTAGCAGCTAGAGTGGAGGACTCCAGGGGCCAGCCACTCAGCAATACAGCAAGCCACAGAAATAAGAGAACAGGAAAAGCCCCGAGGTCAAAGATAGATGGGGTAGGTATTTAAAGTTAAGGCAAACTAGAAAGAAACAAGCCAAGCAAAGGCCAGGCATTTATAATTAAGAATAAGCCTCCATGTATGTGATTTATGTGAGAGCTGGGAGGAGAAAAACCAAACAACAGCATACTTTTCAGGGGTTTTTGTTGCTACTTGTTTTGTTTTGTTGATTTGGTTTTTGGAGACAGGGTTTCTCTGTGTAACAGTCCTGGCTGTTCTGGAATTCCTTTTGAAGACCAGGGTGTCCTCAAACTCACTGAGATCTGCCTGCTCTGTCTCCCAAAGGCTGGGATTAAAGGCGTGCACCATCACTGTCTGGCTGGTTGTTGGGTTTTGGTTTTTTTTTAAGTTATTTTAGATTTATTTTATATGTGTGAGTGTTTTGCCTGCATGTATGTATGTATACTACACGTGAGTCAATTTGTAGGTAATCTGAACTGAACCCAGGTCCTCTGTAAAAACAGCCAGCACTCTTAGATGCCGAACTAAACACATGTTGATGGTCATTCTGGCCTTTGACCCTTCCATAGCCTAGAAGGCTAAGTAGACTGCTATGCTTGAGGTAAATCCCAGCCTGGCCAGCCCACTCCAGCATGCTGCTTCCCTGAGAGAGAATATCGGTAGGTAGAAAATTAACAGAAGGCTGAGGGTCAGGGGCACAGAGACATTACAAGGAGAATCCAAATGTAGGGGTGGATTATGCATGCTGATGGAGGCTCAGATAACTGAGTTTAAAATGAAGCCCACTCTGTTGTGCCTGTTCTTTTGTGATTTTAATATGCTCATATTCCTTGGCTGCTGAAGCTGCTAGGTGTGCAGGTAACCAACAGCTAGGAAGGCTGGCACGACAACCCCCTTCTGTCTACCCTAAAGATGTGATTTAAGAGCTTTTACTCAGATTCAGCTAATATCTAAGCACTTGAAAGGCTAAGTCAGGAGGATTGAGAATTTGAAGCTAGCAAACTCTCAAGGTACAGCAAAAACCTAATGTGTGTGTGTGTGTGTGTGTGTGTGTGAGAGAGAGAGAGAGAGAGAGAGAGAGAGAGAGAGAGAGAGAGAGAGAGAGAGAGAGAGAGAGAGAGAGCCTTTTCTAGGATATGAAACAGAAGATATAACTATTTGACCTATTAGAAGCAAAGCTACAGATTGCTAAAAGGTAGCAAAGAATGAGTACAGCTCTTTCCTCAGCTGGCCGTGTGTCTATACTTTGCTCTGGACTGGGATCTGTAGGTTAAGTCAGGAAGAAATTAAACACCACAGAAGATCTTGGTGTCTTTTTGAACCTCAGTTTCTTCTTGCAATTGGGAAACTTTTGAGTATCCATCCAGGGTCACCAGGGATTAAATGTAATTTACCATAATGTACTGAAGGGAAGCAAGCCATCACTTAGATCCCTGCACAGTGTAGGGGAAACCACAGAGGGAACACAGAGTAGAGCTTTTGTGGAGACTGGATCAGCAAGGACTCAGCAAAGGGCTTCTGGGAGGTCAGTGGTGTTGTGCATTGGTGCATGAGACCTTGGCCTTTCTTGTCTTCCAAACTGTCAGGAAGCCACAGTGATGTCCAGAATATGCTGGAGTGGGCTGGCTTTCAATTCCAAGGTCATCAATCCTTCCTCTCTTGTCCTGGGTGCCTTTGCTTCCTCTCTACATGTTGATGACCCATAAATCATTGGTGGGACCCTTGTAGAATCGGGGTCCAGCCCATCAGGTCTGGGTGTGGCTCCAGAATCCTTCACTTCTCATGAGTTTCCCTATGTGGCATGCTGCAGGTCTCTGTCCTGGCTTGGTGGTGTCAGGTTCAGGAGTATTTATTGTTGTAAATGCTACACAAGAAGCCCATGGAGGGTGGAGAGTAGGGGCTGCCCTTAAACATCTAGGTCAGCCCCTTTACGTCCTGTTATCACCATTTTCTCTGTTACATGATTCATTTGTATGCCATGTGTACCTCTCACTCTGGCCTAACTAGGATGGGCATTCTGAAGCTCGTACCTTGGCTTCTGGAAGCTCAAACTGCTGTCTGCTCCCCCCCTACCTAGCCTGGCACCAGAAAGAAGTGCCTAAAACATTCACTGAATGAAGGTCTGCAGGATGTCACTCCACCACAATCATCTCCCGGGGTTCTATTATCTTTTGGGGTTCCGCCCCTCGTCTGCATGTGAGCTCCCGGTTGGGCTGGGGGAAAAGTGCAGTTTCTCTCTACATCTTACTAGTAAATCGACACCAAACTGTAGATCACTCCCGTACCTTTGGGAAACTCGGTACCACCATCGGCTTCGGGGCCAGTCACAAAAGCTTTTGCTCCAGGATATCAGGGCCCCAGCTGGGGAGGAGCTCCCCGACGCGGTCCATTCTTCTCTTCGCATTAACGCTTTAACTTCGGTGTGCTTTCTCTGCCTTGGAAACTATAAAGCAACTCAGATTGCAGAGCCGGTGGCTGAGCAGTGGCGCCAAGCGACTTGTGGGCCTTGCTTTCATCAGAGTGGGCGGCTTGAGAAGACTTTGAAAGTTCCTACCTCGCTGCAGAGACAAGTAGACCTAGCAAGACCTCTGAGCTCCAGGTTTTATGTCTTTCCCATTTGATCCCAGTTCAAGATTTTCCTGGCCCAGCCCAGTTTTCTTCAAGAGCCCAAATCTGGTTGTAGGATCAGGTAAGAAGCTCTTCACTGGCCATTATTCAGCCAAGAGGCTCCCTCGCATCCCATTTCAGTGGGGACTCTGAACAGCTTTGCCTGCTTCAGGCTTGCACTTCCTGAACAGGATGCTGCCAAGCTTTGGAGCAATCACAGTGATGACAGTGGACAGCTGGTATTCAAGGTGTGAATCATGGCTTCCATAATTTGGAGATCTAGACCCATCCTCGGGGACTTGCTTCCTGAGAATGTCCCCCAGCCACTCTTGTGGGTAGGAATCAGTCTACCATGACCCAAGTCTGGAACCCAGTTCTGTGTAACATTGAAACACAAGTTTTCCCCACTGTAGAATATTCCAGGAAGGTAACTGTTGCATCGAATGCTGAATTGTTCATCATATTATAGAATCTTATTACTCAAGGCATAGCTACTTCCTAGTCTTGTCCCTATGAGATATGAGTCTCCTGAGGAGATGTTTCCTCAGTTTATACTCATAACTCCACTAACAGGCCCAGGTCTAATGTAGGTAAGCTTCGACAGCCACAGGACCTGGAGTGCCCAGCATTGAGACTGCAGGTCAGCAACCCTGATTTCAAGGTCTGCTTTGAGTGCCTGTGTGCTGTATGTCGGTGGGTGTGTGTCCATGAGAAGAGTAGGTGGATGTGTGTCGGTGTGTCGGTGTGTGTGTGTGTGTGTGTGTGTGTGTGTGTGTGTGTAGGTGGGTTTGTGTAGCTACTTTCAGTCTCCGCTTCTGTAGCTGAGAGAGGGAATCCCCATGTAGGAGCGGGTACCACCATATAATGTGCTCAGTCCAACCACAGGGCTGGAGAGACAGATCAGGAGTTAAGAGCACCAACTGCTCTTCCAGAGGACCTGGGTTCAATTCCCAACATCCACATGGCAACACAACTGTATGTAACTCAAGTTTCAGGGGCTTTGACACCTTCACACAGAATGGAAGCAAAACACCAATGTACATTAAATAATAAAATAAATAATAATAATAAAATAATTATAAAAACCTGAAGAACTAGGAGCTGGGGCTATGGATCAGTGAAGAACTGAGTTCAGACACCTGATATTTAAGTTTTAAAGCCAGGTTTAGTGGTGTATGTTGTGCATCTAAACCCCAGTGCTAGGGTTGAGGACAGGCTAATCCTGAGTACGCTCTGGCCAGCCACTCTAGCTGAAATAGTAAACTTCAAGTTCAGTGGGAGACCCTGTGTCAAGAAATTAGACGGAGTATGTTTGGGGAAGCTGTTCACTGTCTGCTTCTGGCCTCTACATGTGTGAACACTGTCTTGTACATACATGCTACATGCATGCGTGAACCAGCAAACTGGACCCCAGTACTGTGGTCTGTATTGTCTCCACCATGTGGAATGGTGTTAGGTGGGGTCCACGATGTCAATGAACATGGTCTTCCTGCTTCTTGCCTATACTCATTTTATGCTAAGGAAGCTGAAAACTCATGATCCCACAGCTGGCAACTGGCAGAGTCAGGCTGGGACACCATGCTCCACTGATCTGTGTTGGGGCCCTGGCATATGTGTACCACTGTCCTCTGCCTGTCATAAAAAGCTACCACACACTTATGAAACAACACAAACATCCCGTCTTTCGGTTCTAGAGGTCAGGACTCTGAGATGCATCTTTCTAGGCTAAATTCGAGGTGTGGCGGGCTGTGTTCCTTTCAAGGCTCTGAAAGAACTTTGTTCCTCTCTTCTTAATTTCTAGAAGTTGCTAAACCTCTTTGTTCACAGCCCCACCCCCTTCAAAGTTTAGCAGTATTAGAATCTCTCATTTCCTCCTATTGCCCTCCTAGGGGTGAGGGGCACAAGTGGACCATAGCCAGGATTTTGCACATGCTAGACAATCATCTTACTACTGAGCCACACCCCCAGGTTGACCCTTTATGATAACATTAGACTTCCAGAGGTACCAGGATCATCTCCCACTTGAAGACCCTTACAAAGTCTTTTTGGTCAGGGGATGCAAGAAAATCCTGGGTTTTAGGAATCAGAAGAAAGGAATATTTAGAAATTACATTCTGTCTTCCTCGTGTGAGAGAGCAGGGTTTCTCACTCCAGCTTGATGTATGACATAGACTGACTACTTGGTCTCTCTATGCCTCAGCTTCCTCCTCTGGATTATGGGGTGAGATGAACATTGCTCTGTGGTACATAAGGGCGAGGAAAGGAGTGGATTATTTCCAAGTGCTGCCCATCACCTCATGCATACTGCTCTGAGGGGCCACCCTGCATATGCCCCATCCTGCAGAAACGGTGACAGGACAGTCTCTCACCTACCTGCAATGTTCCACCCTGACCCTGGAGTTGGTATGAATGGTGATTTTGAAATTCATTTTCAGTGAGTTTACCTCCCTCTGCCTTTGTGTGTGTGTGTGTTTGTATGGGACAGAGATTGGAGAGACACTGTGAAATGTTTGTATTTTATGCCTTTTGATGTAATTCCAGCCAAACCAGATCTTAAATCATGCAGCAGGAAGCTCCTTAATTTTTTTTAATTTGTTGTTTTTCTTAGAAATGATTATTTCCACATTGAGCCCAGAGACACCAGAGTTGCATCCTGTTTCCTCTCCTTTTATTATTCCGAAAACTCCCCAGGCGGAGTTGTTCATGCCTGTCAATCAGGTGGGTTTGTGCAAGCCCCTGTGGTCCACCCAGAAAGGGGCAGCTGGCAGGGTTCTCTGAGAGGAAACCCCACATGGGGATTCCTAGGTAAAACCACATTGTATTTTCTGGATGGGTCCATAGGGGGAGCAGGAGTGGACATGCATCAGGGACGGGGTGGGGGGGGGGGGGCATGGAAATGGATTTCTTGAGAGATCTCAGAGCTTAATTTTGTTGTTGCTTATCTGAGACAAGATCTCATGAAGCCCAGACTGTGTAGCTGAGGGTGACTCAACTTTTGATTCTCCTGTCTCCATCTCCAGCATGCTGGGATTGCAGGCATGTACCACTTGGGTACCAAACAAGGGCCTCATATATGTTAGGCAGTCACTCTACTAACTGAACCATATATATCCCCAGTCATTAGGCTTAAGTACTTTATTATTTTTTATTTTAATGTTTATGAATATTTTGTCTTTATGCATATATGTGAGCCATATACACCCTGATTGGATTCTGTGGAACTCGAGTTATTGATGGTTGTGAACCACCACATGGGTTCTGGGAATTGATCCCAAGTCCTCTGTAAGAGCAGCAAGTACTCTTAACTTCTGAGCCATCTCTCCAGCCTCAGAGCAGTAGGCTTGTTATTCTGGGGACATGGAAGGAGCCCAATGGGACAAAGCAGCCAAGGAATACACAGAAGAAATGATGTCACTGGCTTTTTCTGTAAAAGCATGGTGTCTTTGTCATCTATCTATGTTACCACCTATGCTAGCATGTGCATAGGGCTCATGCTATTGGGGAGGAGGTCCTGGGTGCTGAAGGATGCTAAATTGTATACTTGGTCTTACTAGTGATTTCATCAGTGTGGTTGAGAAAGATATTGAGAAGTGGTCAGGAATCCCCTGGGGATGATACCTCCCAACTGCCGAGGGCTGAGGTATACTTGACACTCATGACTATCATAAACAACACCAAGAGTGTCAGACGGCGCAGAGCTGCAAGAGGGAGAGAAAACCCTCTAGAGACTGCAGGGTGCCAATGTGTCTGCTGAAATGTGCACGGTACATTTTTCATTTTTGTGGCCATTTTTCTTTGACTGTTGCTTTTAAGACACTGTTTCACTGTGTAAACCAGGCTGGCCTGGAACTCTGAGATCTGCCTGCCTCTGCCTCCTAAGTACTGGGATTAACGGCATTCACCACCATGCCTGGCACAGAGATTCCTATGCAAACACATACATACAGTAAAACACGTTCAAATAAATTGACTTTAAGACTCAGTCACAACCACGTAGGGCGGCACCTGTCTTTAATCCCAGCACCTGGGAGGCAGAGGTAGGTAGATCTGAATTCAAGGCCAGCCTGATCTACAAAGTGAGTTCCAGGAAGGACAGCCAGGACTACCCAGAAGAATCTGTCTCAAACAAACAAACATATCAGTCACATGTATTTTCATGTATTTATTTTACTTATTGTGTGCATATGTGTAGGTATGCATCCCATAGCACATAGTATTGGAGGTCAGAGAACACCTTGCCAGAGTCAGCTTTCTACTTTCTTGTGGGTCCTGGGGATTGAACTCAGGTTGTTAACTTTGGCAGCAAGCCCCTTTACCCACTGGTCCATCTCACAGGCCTAGACAACATGCATATATGCTGCAGTTTGTTTTCTTCCCTCTTAAATAAGTGTGGTAGGCTCTCTGTGAACAGGGAGACAGCACAGGCATGGGTGAAGGTGATTTCTCCTACTCAGAAAGCTGTCCTGACATTCATGTCACCAATAAGAATAATGGGTTAATTTGGCACAGCATTCTGGGTGCCACAAGGCAGTGCGAAGTCTTGGCCGGTGCATCTCACCCAAGGCCTTTGCTCATACCTGTCCAGTTGAAAGATAGAAAAAGGAAGCACAGGGCTCTTGTCCCTCTGCTCAGGGACGGCTGGCTCCTAAACCTGCCAAATGTTCCTTAGGTTGCTATATTCCTTAGGATTCCAGGGTACAGCCTTTGTCAAAACCCCCTGGAGACTCAGAGAGGAGCAGAGAGTTGAGCAGACTCACAAGTTTGAGGAAGAGCCTGATAATGCAAATTTCTAGAAAATTCTCAGTCAGTCTGGGGACCACACTTAGAGTCACTAATATGTATCTATACGCCTATTCATAGACTGATCTTGAAATCTTAATGTAGCTAAGGGTATCTTTGGGCTTTGGATATCCCCAGCTCCATGATGCTAACAGTACAGAAATTCACCCCCACATCTCATGTGTTCAGGACAGTGATGGAACTCCAGGCCTTACACATGCAAAACATGCTTCTAACAACTGAGCTCTCAGGCTCCTACATCCCTTAAAGGGAAAATACAACAGCAATGAAGTGTAAGTGGCAAGATAGAGCAAAGTCTCTCTCAAAGGGACCAGAAAGTCCACAGTCAGCTGCATCTTTAAGCCTGGGAAAGGATGCTGAGCGTTCTCATGGCAACTGATAGTAGTGTCACTCTAGACACCCCACTTTCCCAGGTCCTAATCTCTTCATCTCCAAGTCTCTCTGAAGGCTGCTAGACTCAGCTGGGCACAGCTCTCCTGGGCACTGGATATTAGGCTGTAGGCAGGTGAGCTACCTGTTCCCATCCTCAAGGGGCCTGATGGAGCAGCTTCCTCTTCTTTTGTGCTTCCTACTATGGATCCCCCTACACACACCTCTGCTTCTAAATGAAAGAAACCCAGGCTCCTGGGTGGGTCTTTAATACCACTGACCACAGGCCTCCTCAGACTCTGATGATTCCCACCCTCAGTCAACACCCAGATGATGAAGAAAGCCAGGATTCCCAAAGCTTTCCATGTCCATGTTGCTAAAAAACACAGGTCTGCATGAAAAGATGGGTCCACTGGGTTGGGCTGAAGCTCAGTGGCAGGGCACTTGCCTAGCAAGAGAGAAGCCCTGGATTCAATCACCAACAGTACGCTGGGGGTGGGGAAGGCAGAGCTGTCCTATAAAAGCCTGACCTAGACTCCTGAAAAACACTCATGATGAAAGCAGAGGTGACAGTAGGGAGGACCAGATACAGAAGGATTGAGGCGATGTGACAGCCTAGTCAGTGCTAAGGATGATGCTGGGGACAGCTGGGGACAGCTGGGGACACTAGGATGTGCCTGGTAGTAGCTGATAACACGAGAATTATTACATTGGTACTAAGATAATAATGTGCTGTTGTATTATATAGATGGCATGTTTTATACTAAATAATGTGAAAGCTTGTCATTATGTGTCAGCATTTCCTTAGGAGACATACACTGTACAATGAAGGTGTGAAGTATGGTGACATCAGGAGTGCCCATGGATGTATATATAGGTGCACACACACATACATACATTCATGCACACTTGTACCCATGCACACACACATAACCCATACTTACCATTGCACAAGTATGTACCACTAGCATGCTTGTACACATGTGCACATATACCTGTACACTCACGCATACATACTCATGTATACACCAACCCATGCTTGCACACTTGTATTCAAGCAACACACACACGCACATTTCTCAGCCATAGTATGAGAAAGCAGTCAAGGTCACATGGACAGTCATTCTGCTTTTTAAGACTGCATCTGGAGAATCTGTCTGGCTCCTCTCTAAGCAACCCTACTTCTGGGGTGTACCCATCAGCCCCTAGTTCCTGGCATTTACTTTAAATCAGCATCTACACAGAATCCTGCCTGACTTGTAGGCCTCACACAGGTCACCTCTGAGGAACCCTACCATGATAACAGGAGCAGTGTGAGGACCCACGCTAGAGCTGGCTGCTGCCATTTTCCTTTTTAAAGGCTCTGAACAACAAAGTGGGACCCACATCAGAGCTGGCTGCCTAGTCTAGTTTTAAAAAATCATGAACAGCAAGCAGTTTCTTGTGCCACTGCCCCTCCCCTCCCCCCAACCAAGCCACATTAGGATGAAAGTGTCAAGTCCCCGAGTCACAAAGTCTTCAACAATACAAGCCTTTACTTTCTTCACATCATCTGAAGGTCAGAAGGGAAGGCTGCAGCACTGGTATCTCCTCTTCCTAATGTTGCACAGGCTCCCATTTCCGAGGATATCTCTCTTGGCTTTTCACAGCTGCTGGAGCTCCAGCCATCACATGCACATTCTAGCCCCAGGAAGAAGGGAATAACAAGACAGACATGGGGACAAGCTAACTGTGTACTTGCTGTCTATTGAGGGAGCCTTCCAGAAGGTTTCCTTTGCATCCCGTTAGGTAAACAGTCACTTGGTCCTTGGGTTGGTTGTGCTATCTAGCTTCAAGGGAGTCTGAGAACAGTCTTTTCAATTTCTTAGACAGGGGAACTGGAGAGATAGCTTAGCAGTAAAGAGTGCTTAGAGCTCGCTCTTCCTGAGGAGCCAGACTCAGTTCGTAATACCCATGTGTGGCTCACAACTATTGTAACTAGTTCTGGGAGATCCAATGCCCTCTTCTGGCCTCCAAGGGCACTGAATGCATGTGGTACACATAGATGAAGGTAGAACATGTGCATATAAAATAAAAATAAATCTTGAAAAAAAATTTAGATGTAGCTCAGACTGGTCTTGAACTTATTACAGCACTGAAGATGACCTTGAATTCCTGCTCCTCCTGCCTCTACTTCCTGAGTGCTAGGATGACAGGTATGCAATGTTCACGACTGAATCCAAGGCTGTGTTCATTCTACCAACTGAGCTACAGTCCCAGCTAAGGAGTTGAGTCTTTATTCCAGAAAGACTTGGTGCCTACCTGAGATTCAAGGGTTCTATCTCAGAAGAAAGGATGATGAAGCTTATAAAAGTCTCTACCACACCTCCAAGCCCACGGGGGCTCCAGCACAACCTATAGGATTGGCGGACAATATATCATGGGTCACATCTGGTTACCTGTCTTCTGTTTGCAGTCCATAAGCTCAGAACAGCTTTACATCTTTGCACGATTACATTTAAAATGAGGGTATAAAAGTTGGTCAACTTGACAGGCTCTTGAATCGCCTTAGAGATAAACCTGTGTCTGTGAAGAATTTTCTAGATTAGGTAAATTTAGAATGGAAATTTAGCCTAAGTGTGGGCAGCATTAAGCTGTTCCCAGGTCACATAAAGAAGAGAAAACCGGCTGAGTGCCACCATTTCATCGCTTGCTGCTTCCTGACCACAGACACAATGTGACGAGCTGCCTTTATGCTCTGACTGCTATGCCTCCCCTTCTATCATGGACTGAACTCTGCAACAGTAAACTAGATTAAATCTGTCTCCTTTAGTCATCTGTTTTGTTGTAGCAGTGAGAGCTAATACACTGGGCATGGTCTGTCTTCGGAATTCCAACACTCAGGAGGCTGACGAATCTGAGGCCAGCCTGGGCTATCCAGCAGAAGAATTCAGTCTCATGAAAAAAACACTCAAGAACATAAGAGTGTTCCTTCACATCCCGGAGAGACAAAGCATCTCATACCCAGTAAAACCAGAAGCCCTCAGACCACGGGGGGGAGTCTTGAACACTCAGTGAATTTGTCACAAGTAGACTCTTTGAGTATTAGCCATTACTACCATATGCTGAGCTTTGCAGCCCAACTGCCCTCACCCTTCCGGGATGGAAGAGAGACCAGGGTTGTGAGATGTATAGGGTTAAGAGCACCAGGCCTCCTACTCTGAGAGCAAGGGGTGCTGGGAATGTAGAGAATGGGTTGTGGGGCTGACTGATGGGGGCAAGTGTGGAGAACTGAAGTACTGGCTGGTTGAGGTTGAAGCAGGAGGCACTGACTAGCCTGGCTAACCAGGTGAATTGCAGGCACATGCGTGCATGCCTGTGTGACTGTGTCTGCGCTTCTGTGTGTGTGTGTGTGGCAACCCTGTCCCTTCCTTTCTCTTGAGGCCTTGGCAGGCTGTGGTTAGGCACTTGCTTGCTGAGCGCATTTTCCAGCCACCCCTCAGCTCTCTCACCCGCCTTTTGCCATCTCTCATATCCCCCACTGTCTTCTCCTTTCATCCCCATGGCCTTCCCTCCAAGTGTCTCAGAGGGAGAAAAAAAAAAAATGCAGCAATTCCAGAAAGACAGGTCCAGCCACATGGAAAGCGGCCCAGGAAACAGCTTGGTGATGGTTGGAAATGCCGTGAGAAGAAAATCATCCTGTAATTGAAGGGAAATTCTTTATGAGGGCTGTTAAAGCCGCCTGTGAGCTGCTTTCATCTGAGATCTCTCTCCACTTTAATTAACCCTGACCCAGGAGCTTTCCTGAGCCTCGGGTGCTACCCACCTCTTCTGGAGATCACGCTTTCCTGCTGCAGAGAGAGAAACTGAGGCGCGAGAGGCCCTGGGGGGGCCTTGGAGGTCAGGAAACAGTCCTGCACCAGAGGACTGGTTTCTGAATATTTCCAGCCTCCAGCTTTGGGGAAGGAGCCCAGAGCCAGCTGCTTCAAAGGAAGGAAGCCGGTTATCTCTAAAAATGTGTTTTTGTTATAAAAATTGGTTAAATCTCATTCTCTAAATAACTGGAAAAAACAACAGACAAGTACGAGAAAAACCATGACCTTTAAATTTTTCTTTTAATAGATGTATAATATTTATGCATATTTATGAGGTGCTGTATGATAATTCAATACTCATAAGGGTGAAATTTGGCCAGTTAGTATTTCCAACCTCACAAATATTTATTATTTCTATGTGTTGGGAACATGACCTATTTTAGATTGTAACTGGGTTGTTCTTTTATTATTATTACTATTTTGACTGAAATTCAACTCAAACTGACTTAAATAAAACTGATAGTTCACTGGTCCCCATTCTGACAAAGTCCAGGAGGTAGATCCACTTTCAGACACATCCGGATTCAGGATCTTAAATGATAACCCCAGCCCCCTGCCCCCCTTCTGGGCGCTTTCTCTCCCTCTCTCCCTCTCTCTAACATGAACGTGTTCTCTCTCTTTCTTCCTCTCTTCTCTGCTGTTTGGATTCTCTATGATGTGGCTTTAGCAGCTCAGCTTTACCAGGTTTTCAGCTTTCTAAAGGACATCCCTTCTCTGTCATCCACCCCCCCTCCCGAAGAAACCCCAGGGGGGACAGCACGCAGAGGTGCCTGTGAGGTGCGATGGGGTAGAGGGAATGCAGGCTTGCTCCTTCAGGCTCTGACAGCATCTTTTTCCTGCAGGTGCGGGGTAGCTTGTGGTGGGAGTTGGGAGCTTAAGTACATTTGCAAATCTAATCGTTTTCAAGTGTTTTTTTTTTTTTTTTGGTGACTGAAGTGTGTCTTTGAAACTGTAGAATTATAAGTCTAGCACAGGGTGGCCCACATCTGCAATCTCAGCACTTGGGAATTTGACAAAAAAGGATTTCTGTCAGTTTGAGGCTAGCCTGGACTATAGAGTGGGTTCTAGGCTAGCATCGACAGACACCTTTATTGCTCCCGTCTAGGCTGACAGGACGCAGCTCCCATTTGGAAGACCCATCTTCCCGTTGGGGTTCCTATGCACGCCTGTATCAAGCCCAAAAGTAATGAGACTGGCAAGTGTGTCCAACTCCCTGACATACAAACACGAGTTGTCATCTACAAATCTGATGCTCAGAAATCGTGCCACTGTGGCTGGAGGATGGTTCAGCAATTAGGAGTTCCAGGGGATCTGTGACCAGGCTCTTCTGACCTCCTGGGGCATCAGGCATGCACTTGGTGCACAGACATTCATGCAGGCAAAACACCCACACCCACACCCACACCACACACACACATACACACACACACACACACACACACACACACACACACACACACACACACACACACACACACACACACGGGGGAGGGGGGGGGCTTGAATTTGGTCTCTGGGTCTCTCTCACACTGAAGAAGGAGAGAACAGACTCCTAAAAAGGTAGCCTCTGGCTTCTGAATTCCACACTCACACACACCTCACATAACCTCACACACTCACACATTAAATAAATGAATACATTTGAAAGAGGTTAACAATGCAACCAAGTTACAAAGCATCAAACAAAGAAAAGTGGCATGCTTTGGGTAAGATTTGGATTTTATGTTGGGCCATGGACCACAGGTAGGACATTAGTTTGGAGCCAGGTGGACTCAGTTCAGAACTCTGGCACTTTTAGTCTTATAAAGACTTAACTATATTTGTATTTGTTATTATTTTGGTTTTCTGAGACAGGGTTTCTCTGCATAAGAATCCTGGCTGTTCTGGAACTCACTTTATAGACCACCCTGCTGGCCTCAAACTCACAGAGATTCCCTTGCCTCTACTCCCACAAGTGCTGATTGTGTGTGTGTGTGTGTGTGTGTGTGTGTGTGTGTGTGTGTGTGTGTGTGTGTGTGTGTGTGTGTGTGGAGTGCCTGAGGAGGCCAGAGGAGAATGTTAGATCCCTTAAAACTACAGTAGCAGGCTGTTGTGAGTCACTTGATGTTGGGGCTGGGAACTGAATGCAGGTTCAGTTTCTCTAAACTCAGTCAGAACCTCTACAAGAGGTTCTTAACTTCTGAGCCATCTCTCCATCCCCTGCCCCTTAATTCCTCTTGAATAAGCAAAGTAGTGGAAAATGGAGAGCAAGGAGGGCCTCCAGGTATGCAACACAACCAATACTGATTGGAATACCTCCTGACCAAAGCCTGAGACCGCACAATACCTCCAGATGCTGATTGGCTTAGATCTCAGCCAATCACCATGGCAGGTAGAGAAGCCATCACGTCATGGGCTGTGACGGGACTGGGAGCGAGGCAAGCCACCAGAGGGTCCTCAGGAGGGCAGTCGGAGGGGCAGGCCTGTCTAGGCTTCATTTTTGGGCACAGTCCCGGGGCTCTGCCTTCCACCTGTGTCCCTCTGCCCACCCAGCTCTCCTCTGAGCCAGGTTTCTGCCACCATCCTAACCCACACCCGCCTCTTGGGCTCGGCGAGCCCAACTGCTCTTACGGAGGACAGACGGTTTTTTGTTTTCTCCTTGGCAAAAGATGAATTCTCTTTTCTGAGAAAATAAAGGGATGGAGGAGGAGGAAGAGGAGGAGGAAAAGGGTGAAATCTCATAAAAATAAAAGCCCGGATCTCAACTTTAGCAGCAAACTGTACTTCAAATAGTTTTTAATGAACTCCTCTGCTGGAAGGCCACCGGCGTGGTGGGCTTCTTTCCCGTGCAAGCAGAGCCAAGGGAGAAAGGATGGGGGGCTCTCCCAGGGTTCTCCTCCTGGGGCTCTGGTTTTCAGAGAAGGATGCAGAGGCCAGAGAGCAGGTGACTTTCCCAGGCAGGGCATTTGCAAGCAGCACAGGCTGGCCCTCGCTCTGTGCCCCTTTCCCCCAAAGCTGAGTGGCCAGGTCAGGGATTCAAGGACAGTGGAAAGTCGGGGAAGGCAGCAAGAGCGTCCATGACCAAAGTCCTGATTGTCTTAAGTTTTGGATTGAATATCAGGCCTTTTTTCTTTTTCTTTCCCTTTTTCTTTTTCCCTCCCTCCCTCCCTGCATCCCTCCTTCCCTCCCTCCTTCCCTCCCTGCATCCCTCCCTCCCTGCATCCCTCCTTCCATCCCTCCTTCCCTCCCTCCTTCCTTCCCTCCCTCCCTCTCTCCCTCCCCCCTCCCTTCCCTTTTGACTTTTTGAGACAGGGTTCCAGGCTGTGCTAGAACTCACACTGTAGACCAGACTGGCCTTGAACTCGTGTAGTTCCACCTGCCTCTGCCTCCTGAGTGCTGGGATTAAAGGTGTGAGCAATCATAGATAGGGTGTGTGTGTGTGTGTACATGTGTGTGCACATGCAGGCACACATGTGGAAGTCATAACAAAACTTGCAGGAGTTGGTTCTCTCCTGCCCAGGGATCAACCTCTGGTCATCAGACTTGGCAGCAAGCATCTCTACCCACTGAACCATCTCACTGGTCCATATCTGTCTCATGAATAAATGAAACTCAGGGATAGATCTCTGAGAAAGTCAGAGATATTAGAGTAAACACCACAGTCAGATCTTACCCAGCTGTCTTCCAGCTTGCTCAGTATGGCTTCTCTTGGCTTCCTCTCCTTCTATCTTTCTATGCCCGCCTTAAATACTCTCTTGGTAAATTAAGGCGTGGCCCCACAACTGCCTGCCTCGAAGCCTGGAATTCCTTCTGTAAACTGAGATGACCAGGAACTCAGTTTGGATTAAGGGTGTAGGTTACCACTCCCGGGATATTCCCTGTGCTGGGATTAAAGGTGTGAATCACCACTTTCTGATTCTCCTAGACTGACTGTGGTTAGATCTCCAAAACTTCTGGGGCTTTTATTAACTCCCCACATAGACCGTGGGTAGATTCCCTCTGATATCTCTGAAACTTTTGGAGCTTTTATTAAATCCCCACACATATCTTTGGGCTCTTGCCTCCCAGATTCTCCCAGAGAGCCCAGTGATTCTCAGTTTTCTAGATGTGAGGAGGCAGAGGGAACCATTGAGTGGGATTCCTGTATTAAGAAGTGAGAGTTCATCTCTTCCTTATGCTGTTGAGAGAGAAACAGCTGGAAACACTAAGGCCACCATTGCATTCAGAAGAGAGGCCTGACAAGCACGGAGTCGGGGGACAGTGGGACAGGACCAGACAAGCTGCTTTAGGTGGTGATCAGAGAGACCTGTCCAGAAGGTGTCATTTATGCTGGCCCCTGAGTGATGGGCAATGAACCACCTGGGAGAATCCGAGGAAAGAGTGCAGAAGAGAAGCGACAGGTGTAGAGCGGGGAGCCTTGGAAAGGTGATGACAGTCACATCTACAGTGTCACCAAGCAAGCAGGATGCCCAAGCACAGCTGGCCTGGCCATCAATCGTCTAGGTCTGTCAAAAGCGTAGACACGGTTGTCTTTTCCACAATGTTGGAATTTATCGGCTAACACTGAATTCACAGGCTATGTAGTTTTTGTTGGCCACAGCCTGCCACTTAACCTGCTTCTCCGTGGTTCTTGGCTGAGGCAATGCAGATTCTTTCATTCAAATCTTAATTGCTGATATGAACCTTCAGTTCACATATCACACAGTAATTCACCCCTCTCTCTCTCTCTCTCTCTCTCTCTCTCTCTCTCTCTCTCTCGTGTGTGTGTGTGTGTGTGTGTGTGTGTGTGTGTGTGTGTGTGTGTGTGTGTGTGTGTGTGTGTGTGTATGATGTGTGTAGGTTAAAGAGACACCAGCAGTGTTCAAGAAATATGGAAGAGGACAGAAGAGAGAGATGATTGATGCCAGGCTGGCCCTTCCAGCCAGGAGGCTAGATGATCCCTGATGGAGATCTTCTGCAGACAACCTCTAAGGAGCTAAGCCTCAGGCTCACACCTTTGCCACTGAGCCTCAGAACTGAGGCAAACTACAGGAGCAAAAAAGTGTGGGCTGTGGAGGCTAGGTGTGAGGGCTGGGCCAGGTCCAGGATGGTGAGGTGAGTGACACCAGGAGGACTGAAAAGGGAAATTGAGCCATAGGTTGAGATGGCCCAGATAACAACGGGGACAGAGTCGAGCTGAAGCCCTGGGATAGTTGGAGTTCTTTCTCTGCCTGTTGTTCTCCTGACCACAGAGTGGTCAGCTGACCAGTTGATGGGGGAATCACTGACACAATGCTAGGTACCTTCCTCTTTATGGGATCCAAGTGAAGATGTCATACCCTTCCCCCGGTCTCTATTCAGTAAATTCTTATGTCTGGTTCTCCTGATGTCATTTTAATTTGCCCATGTGCTTCTGTGGTCCCATCTTACTATGGCATCTTTTTAGGAACAACACTAGCAGGCTATACCCTGTTGGTGGTGATGGTCCCACATCTATCAATGGGCAGAACCATCCAACTTCGGTTTGTACTCAAAGTCAAGGGGCTGAAGAGATGACTTTGTGGTTAAGAGCACTTGCTGCCCAATTTATGAGGCAAAGTTCAGCGCCGGCACCCACATAATGAGCCAGGAATCATACATATAGGCTCTAACCTCAGCTCAAGGCAAATAAGACCAAGGGATTGATTATTGAGGTTTGTTGGCTTCCAGTCTAGCTGAGAAAAATGAAAGTCCCAAGTTCACAGAGAGACCCTGCCTCAAAGGAGTAGACAGACAGAAGGACACTCTTCTGGCCTCTGTGCATGCACACCGGCATGCGCGTACACTCACACACAGAGGTATATATTCACACACAAAGCTTTCTGAAAATGAAGTCAAAAGCACTTAAAATGTTGGGCAGATCAGACTGAAAGCCACTAGACTGTAGAGTAACAGTCCCACAAAGCAAAGCCTGAGCTCAACTGTTTACATCCTCCCATGGGGATCCCCAGCTTTGTGATAAGTGGCCTGTTTTGTGTCCTAGGGTTATAATCACTGGGCTTGAGTAGGTGATGTATTCTTGGGGGGCAGGTAATAGCAGGTGAACACTGTTGTTGTCGTCCCATCCGTCGTCCCCTCCCCCCGCCCAGCGTGCGCCCACACACACACACACACACACACACACACACACACACACACACACACACACACACACAGACGGGGACTCCCTCTTGCCCAGAAGGAGGAAGAATAGCTTTGTTGGCACCTCACTCCCCTGAAAAGGATCTTTCTTCTTTCTCTTCCTCTTTCCAGGTCTTTGCAGAAGGCACCTCCCTACCCTGGAGGCATCAGCCAAGTTGTTTTGTAAAAGTGAAAACTGATATTTGCTCTCTGAGCTGAGTGCATCTTCTCTTTCCTCCAAGCAAGTAAATAAAAAAATATGAGTTTCTGGGACCAGATGCTGCAACTGAGGATGCAGACGCTCACAATCTTATATGGATGGTTTGTTGAAATATTGATGGGGTCTGTTTAAACATTCCAGACAACCAAATTTATATCCTGGGGAGCCAGTGCGAACATTGGCACACTGAATGTGGGAACTGGGGCCTCCACTTTGCTTTCCTGCTGTGAGAATTTGAACAATTTCCTTATTGTCCACAAGCCTCAGTTTACCTGTTTAAGACTTGAAACAGCAGGTCTGAGGATGTGGCTTAGTTGGTAGAGAACCTGATTAGTATGTGCAAAACCCTGTGTTTTATCCCTAGTTCTCCAAAAGCTACCTATAATGATACAAGCATAGAGTTTCAGGATTCAGGAAGGAGATGGAGGCAGGAGGATCAGAGGTTAGAGGTCATAAGGCTAGATAGCCGACTTGAGGCTAGAGCCCGTCTCAAAAACAAAAACAACAACAAAAAAAAAAACAGAAATAAAAGAACCTAGATTGAACAAACGTCACCTGCACATTAGTAGATAGGAAGTAAATTGTTACTATTTTTTGTATTTTTAAAATTTGAGCAATGCATTATTTTCACCCCCTTCTCTCCACCCCACATCCCCAGTCCCTTGGAATTCACGACCTCATCTATATTGACTTTTGTTTAATGACAACTGCTCCTATTTGCATGCTTTTAGGGCTGAACCCTTAGGACTGGGGTCTTATCCTTTAAAAGGAACAAACAATACTGGTTGTCCCTTCTTCAGCCTGCAGCTCTTTCTCTCAGAGGAGTGGCCTGTGAGGTTTCCTTTACCTGTGTCTTTGTGGCTTGGCAGGTCTTGTGCAGGCAGCCATGCAGCAGAGGGCTCACGGGTGCAGCTTCCCTGTCCTGCCACTGGTCCTCAGGCTCTTACATCTCCCCACCCCCTTTTCTGTGAAGCTCTCCAAGCCTTAAGTGTAGGGGTGTGTTATAGAGGTCCTATTTTGACTAGAGCACCCACGGTAACTTATTTTATTTGTTTATTTTTTTGAAACAGTCTCTATACATGGCTCTACCTGTCTTGGACCTCACTATGTAGACTAGGCTAGCCTCAAACTCACAGAGATCCTTTGCCTCCTGGGATCCTGTGACACCTGTGCCACCACCCCTGCTCTCTTTAATTTTTAATAATATATATGTACATATATACTATTAAATATATGCAATGCCCGCAGATTCCAGAGGAGAGCATCAGATCACCTGAGCTGCAGTTACAAGTGATTGTGAGCCACTTGATATATGTTAGGAATTGAACTCGGGTCCTCTGGGAGAGCAGCAAGTGCTCTCAGCCACTAAGCAATCTCTCCAGCCTGCAAATTATTGTCATTCTGATGCTAGAGAATATTCTTCCCAGGGCACAGACTTGGCACTATTGTGCCCATATCACTTGTGTCTGTCTACAAAGGTGCTGAGTAAGAGGACAGTAACATTTAACAACTGATGTGAAAAGAAATGGGAAGCCATGCCCCACACCAGTTTCTTTGCTGACAGGGAAGTCCTGTAAGCATCAAGCACTGGGAGGTATAGACAAGAAGCCCCTCCCCCTCCAGGCAGGTGCCTCTGATGTCCAGATCTTGTGCCGGCAATGGACACAGTGCTCAGCAATGTGAGGACTGTGTACACACACCAGATTCCACCAGACTGATTCCATCTCCAGCCAGCAGCTCTGGAAGGAGCGCTTGTCTCCAGTGCCTGGACCCCTCTGCACTTGGCCCATCTGGGTTTCAGTTGCACCAAGGAGGTGACCAGACAAGTTCAATAAACAGTTTCTAGGAGGCTCCTGATCATTTGGTGCAGCTTTGTGTTTGTGGGGTAACTCCTGGAGCTGGGAGGGGAGAATGCAGTGTGGACCTTTCCACATTGGAACACAGAGACTTGGGGGGGGGGGCAGAGCTTCGTCTGCAGCTGTGCCAGGTGGGCACCATGAGCTTCCACCACTCTGAAGACACTCAGTTCTGCCTAAGGAAAATGAGTGGGAAAAGATTACCTGTATACTACCTTCCTCTCTAAGCTCATCTTGGGCCTCTACTTGGCAATTTTTTTCTGTTTTTCCTCCTTCCTTCCCTCCCTTTCTTTTTTCTTTCCTTCACACCCGAACGCAGGGTCCAGCAGAATGTTTTGATGACACACTGGGCTGAGGAAGAGGAAACGGGGCCCTCCCTTTTCCCACAAGTTCAAGGGTGTCCTAGGCTGCTTCAGCAGGAGGGTATGCCGCAGGATGAGGGGTGTGCAAGAGCAGGGCCCACTGCAGCTGCTGTGATGGGAATGCTGGAGGCCACCTGGGCCACTGCTTCTCAGTTTAACAAGCCAGTGGGATTGCTAGCCTACTTCATATCTAGAGCAGCAGCAACATACCAGAGGGGACATGAAGTCCCAGCCTTTCAAAGCTGTTTGTCAGTCCTCTGGGGGCAATTCAGGACACATGTTTGTATCACAGAGCAAAGGCAAACTGCTTTATTGATTTCTCAATTAAAATGGGACTTCCAATGCATTTTAACCCTGTTCTAATCGAGTCATGGGTCTGTCCTGGCTGGCGCTTTTAACTGTTGAGAAAAAAAAAAACTGTTTCCTTAACTAGGAATGTTATGGCAGAAAGGTCAATGAAGCACACACATTCTGTTTTTAAAAAGTTTATTATTGTTCTGACAATGATGGTCCTGATAATCACAACGTGTGTTGTGTCCTTGTATGTGTGTGTGTGCATGCATTATATGCATTATGTGGAGTTGAGGCCTGGCACCACACCATATGTGGCGGTCAAAAGGCAGTTCTGTCGGGTCGGTCCTCTCCTTCCAGCCTTATCTGGCTTCTGAGGATTGAACCCAGGCTATCGGGGAAATTTCCATAACCAAAGCACCACTGGTTCTGATTCTGATTCTGTATTAAGACATTAGACTAGAGGAACATTCTAGACTTACATGGATGTCCAACCAGTGGTCTATGGCCCCCAGTCATCCCTGGATAGCTATTGAAGTGGCCAAAGACATTTGTAGATGGCAACATTGTATCTCAGGATCAAATGGCCTTGAGCTTTGCATCTATGTCACTGTCCCTGATAGCTCCTGGGTAGCTGTGTAGCTAAGCCAGCAGGAAGTTTGAAGAAAAAGGGTTGATCAACTGGGTATGGTAGCACATGACTTCATTTCTGGTAGTGGGAGGCAGAAACTGGGCAACTCTGTGAGTTCAAGACCATCCTGGTCCTGCCAGAGTTACTTGCTGAGACTTTGTCTCAAAAAAAGAGAGGTGGAGATGGATGCTAACCAAAGGTGGTCTCCCACCGCCATTATCTCATAATCCTAATATTCAGGAGACTAAGAATTGTGCCAGGTTCAAGGTCATCTTGGGTGAAAACCAAAAAGATTAACAAGCAAACTTCCCAAGCATTTAATGGTTTAAAGCAAGAGGCTATAAAATAGAAGTGTGTGCTTGCTTTGGCCAACACACTATAGGGAAATCAAACACTTGCCAACATTTAAGAATATTGGAGAATTTCTCGTGAAAGCCTGATTTCTGGCTTCTCTAGGAAAACCAGAAGATCTGGCAATGCTGGCACCACAATCACAGACAGCGACAGTGGGCTGGCTATTGGCTCTCATTTGCCACACCCTCCATGGCTCCCTATGACTAACCCTGGGTGGGCACTGCCTTCTTTCATTTCAACTACCTGACTGGCTTCAGTCTACATTCACCTTGGCAAGCTTGCCTTGTGCCTTTCCTTGCTTGCTTTTAGATGTGTGTGTGTGTGTGTGTGTGTGTGTGTGTGTGTGTGTGTGTGTGTGCACGCGCGCACGTCACACATCCATTCATGTGCCACACTGTGCATGATGAGGTCAGAGGACCACTGAGCATCTCATTTGCTTTCTTTCTGCATGTATCGAAAGTGCATGCACGGACACCTACACCTGTGCATGGATGGATGCCTACACATGTGCACATGCGTGCAGAGTACAGAAGGGGACTTCCAGGATCCTGCTCTATCACTTTTTCCTTTGTTCTCTTGAGAAAATGTCTTTCATTTAGCTTGGAGCTAGAGTGGCAGCCAGCAAGCTTCAGCAATTCCTCTGTTTCTGTGACCACATCCCCCTAGTGCTGGGGTCACAGGCATATGTGTGCCACACCCAGTATTCACATGAGTGCTGGGATCTGGTCTCATGCACAGTAACTGCTCTTACCCATTGATTGAGCCATCTCCCTGCCCCATCATCTTAAACATATATGAATGTATATGTGAATATGTGCACATGTGTACCATGATGTTCTTTCTCTCCTGAGTTTCAGGGACAGAACGCAGGTTTTCAGTCTTGCACAGGAAGCACTTATATTCACTGAGCCATCTTTCTAGCCCCCAGCTTTTTATTTTTGAATTTATTGTTATCATTTGAGATAGAGTTTGGCTGCATAGCCCAGGCTGACTTGGAGCTTGCTATGTAGCCCAGGCTGTCTTCCAGCTTAAGATCCTTGTGCCTCTGTCCCCTGAGCTTCCCCCAGTGCAGGGATATCAAGTGTGGACCACCATCCCCCACCATGTCTGGTGAACTACCTTTTAAAAGAAGGTAGCTTATTGGATTGTAGTAAGAGGTTTCTGGCCCGGACTTTTGGGCCTAGCCTCAAGGTTTTTACCCGCAGACCCACAGAGACTCACAGACGCTTACATTAATTTTAGGCTGATCTGCCTAAGGCCCAGGCATATAACTTGCTAACTCTTTACCCTTAATCTAACCCATGACTCGTATCCTGTTCAGCCATGGGGCTCGGTACCTTTTCTCAGAGCAGCATAGTTGTCCTCTGTTTCTTCTGGGTTCTCTCTGGCATTCTGCTCTGTTCTTCCTGTTCTCAGAGTTTTCTTAGTCTGGTAGCCCCGCCCATACTTCCTGTCTGCCTTTGGCCAATCGGCACTTTTTATTAAACTCATAGGCGGGACAATTCTTTACAATGTAACATCATAAGCCCACTACACTGGGATGGTCGCAGTCTTCTCTTTATAAACAACCATGCACCCCGCCTCACACCAGCCCCACTGGAAGCCGAATGCAAGTCCAGGTTGAGCAGCTGGGGTCGTTTGTAGGCCTCACTCATGCGTTTGGCCTGTTTTGTTGTTGTTTGTTTTATAGGCTGTCTTAAACAGGGTTTGTCAGGCTATTACTTCTGAGAGAAGGGTCAATGAGCTATCGGCGGTGTGGAGTTGGATTTGGTGTCTGCGTTTAGAACTCTGTGTCAAGTTCTACCATCCTAGGTTGTAGTTTTCAGGTCTGGAAGACAGAAGCAGAATCATTGGAACCATTGAGGAAGGATGTGCAGAATGGTGTGCATAGTCCTGGGCAGAGCATGTGCTTAGCTTGAGCAAGGCTCTGGGTCTGAGCCTCAGTACCTCAAAAAAGAGGAGTAGTGTGTGGTGCTTAACATCCAACACCCAGCCCGCACTAACACCTGTGCTGACGGGAAAGATGATGGTAGCAATGGTTGTGGTAGTGATGGCAATAATGATAGTGGTGGTGATGATGATGGTAGTATATGGTATCGATGATGATAATGATGGTGATGGTGATGATGATGATATATGACGATGGTAGTGGAATGGTGATGATAGTATGATAGTGGTGATAATTTCAAATTGTTGAACCGTTTTTTGCTTCAAGTCTTCTGACGACCACTTCTCTTGGGCATTTTGTTTGAATGTGCTACCTTCCAGGCTTCTTTAGTAAGTCACCATACACTGAGTGGATTCAAATAAACCAAACTGACTCTTTCAGAGGTCGGGACGACAGATGCTCAAAACTGTGGCATTGGCAGGTTGGTCTCTTCTGGAGGCTGATGAAAAGTCTCCCATGATCCTCTCCTGGCTTCTGATAGCCATGATGATCTCTGGGTTTGGCCAGTAGACCTGCTATTTCGATCTCAGCGGCATCTTTGATTGGCCTTCTCTGTATGTCTATGTACCACCTTGTCCCTCACAAGGATGCTCCTTGGATGTATGCCCTACCCTCCTCTAGAACATCCCATGCATATCTTTACCTCAGTTGTGTCTGTTTTCAAATAAGGTCACACACTGGGGGTCCAGGTGGGCATGAATGTGTGGAGATAGGCCATGGCCCTGATGTGAGTCAGTGAGAGTCCTAGGCGACATGTCCTACCCCTGCCACCGTCTACAGCACTGCTGCTTCAGGTCCCCTGGTCTTGCCATAGTCACTCTGGCTCAGCATCAGGAACTTCTGGCTGGCTCATTGGCGGCTTCCCTTTCAACCTCTAAGTGCACTGATTCATACTGGAGAAGTATGGTGTGTGCCAGGTCAGGGTGCCAGCAGCACACCTGGTCCAGAGTTCTCGGAAGCCAGGGTGACCACTATGGTCTCTAAGGGGTGGGTCCCAGGCCAGCACCCCAGTTCCTTTCTAGGGAATCTGGACGTGTGGAGTTTGTGGCTGAGCACATATCCTTCAATGGGAGCTGTAAGGGTTTTCCCTTTGCCCTTAAAAGATGGAGAAGGAAGAGGAATTAGACCATCTCGGGCAAGCACAGGCTTGTGCCAAGAGCTAAGCCCTCTGTGCCTGCTTCCTGGTAGCACAGAGAGGGCTCAGACCTGGATGATGAATTTCTATGACTACAGGAGACCAGCTTCTCATAAATGAGATACTTGAGCTTCTTTGGCCTCTGTGACAGGGGCATTTTTGGTGTAGAGAGAGGGAAAAAGAGTTACTTCTGCCTTCTGCTATGAGTCTTGAGGTAACCACTTACCCTTCAGTAAGAGTGAAATAAAGTTCTGTTTCACTTTTGGGTGTCCTACACCAACTCCATAGTCTTCTCTGTCTCCTGAGGTGTGACTGAGAAAGCTGATTGGGTCACACACACCAGTTTTTACAAAGAAAAAAGCATCCAGAAAAGGAGGCTGTGGGGGGAACCTTTCTTTACGTGTGCACAGATGGAATAAAGGATTCCGAGTTATCGCAGGGGATAGGACAGGAAGGAGAGTGTGGATATGAGCTTCCTTTGCCTGTTCGATGGGCAGGGTAGGAGTCCCAAGTCTCCCTTCAGTTAGGAGCCTGACTCCACGATCCAGGGTGCATGGAGATGTTGGGCTCCGTTTGAAAGTGTCTGGTTGGTACCCTGAGTGAACTCTCGTGAGAAGTGGTCTGTGCCCTCTGTGCCCTGACAGTGCTGGAGAGTGAGTCCAGTCCCCAGCACCCACATCAGACTCAAAAGTACCCATACATCTCATTCCAGAGGCTCTGACGCCTTCTCCTGGCCCCTCCTGGCACCTGAACATGCATGTACCCCACATAGACAGAGAATTAGTTTCTTTTTAAAGACGAGTTTAAAGGGGAGGGAAAGAAAGGAAAAAGTTGATGAAATGGCAAAGAAGACTTGGGATCATTCTAAGACAAGTCACATTGCCACCGGAGATGTGAGGTGGAGGGGTTGGACCCAGGTGGCATGGAGGCCCTGGAGGCCCTGGAGGCCCTGGAGACCCCGGAGGACAAGGAGGACTTAGTGCATTAGAAGGAGGAATAGCAAGGTGGCTGAACACAGTGGGCGAGTTGTGGAGGGGTTCATCAGTTTAGTCATAATGGGCTGGAGGTGGGACCATGGCTCTAAAGTCATAGGGAGTCAGGCCTGAAGATAAGGGAAGCTGAGCTGGAACAGAACAGAGCCTGTCCCCTTCTGAGACTGGCAGCCACTCAGTTTGGCGCACTTCAGCTAGACCTTACTCACGGTCCCAGGTCTTCCACTTTGAAGGGCATATCATGGCTGGGCGATGTCTCCTGATGTCTGACTCACTGACCTCTGGATATGAGACAAGCACAGGCTCACTGTGCGATGGTTCTAGAGCGAGCCCTACATCACTTTTCAGTCTACCTCTGCAGAGCTGGCCAAGTCCCGGGAACAGTTACCTGCTTCTTCTAGCTTGTAGAGATTTTCTCTTAGGAGGCCCAGCCCAAGAGGAAAAGGGTGTGTCCTGTTTTGTTTTGTTTTGGATTTTTGTTGTTGTTTTTAAATTAAAAAAACACCAAAAGGAGTCCTATTCAGGACCTGAAAGGTTGGTTTCTGGACCAGTGGTAGCCTGTATTAGCAGGTCTGCACACACAGAGACATCGAAGCTGAGAGCAGAGTCTGGAGCCTGACCTTTGGCTTCAGCGGCTCATCAGCTTCCCTGGAGGACTGTGGGAAGGCCATCCTAGCAAATTTCTTTTTTCCTTCTCCTGCTTCCCCTCTTCTCCCCTCCTCTTCCCTCCCCTCCCCTATGTAGGAGATAGGTTTCAAAGGGAGAGGCAATAGAGAGTGTGGAGGCTACAGCATACACACAGATCTGCAGGCGAAACATAAGTCTGGAGAGCCAGAGATTTTCACATGTGTTCTCCTGCCCTTTAGACAAGGATGGATTCAAAAAGATTTTATTATTCTTATTTTACATTTGTTTACTTATCTATTTAGTGATTTGTGTGCATGCAAATGTATACACATGCATTTGTGTGTGTGTGTGTGTGTGTGTGTGTGTGTCTGTAGAGCAGAGAAATTGGTTCTGTCTCTTTCCATCATGTGAGTCCTGAGGATTTTGAATTTAGGTCATTAGCCTTGGTAGCAAGCACTTTTGTGTGCTGAACCATCTCCTCAACCCTGTGAATTCAATTCCACCAAAATATTTGCTATATGTGGAGGCTGAAGCAGGATTACCATGGATTTGAGACCAACCTGGGCAACAGCAAGTTTGGGGTCAGTCTGAGCTACTGCAATATACACATAGGGATTTGTCTTTAGAGTTTGGAACTGGCTTTTTTTAATTTTAAAGATGTATCTTATTTACTCATAACTTTTTCGTGATGTGATGTTAGGAATTGAACCTGGCGCCTTACACATGCCAGGCAAGTTCTTTATCTCTGAGCTACATCCAACCTCATCTTTGTATTAAAAAAAAAAAAACAAAACTTTGAAATATATTTTATTATTTGGCTTCATGTAGCCCAGGCTGGCCTGGACCACTCCCTGTAGTTAAAGAAGAACCTTGAACTTCTAACATCCTACCTCTACATGTCTGAAATGACTGGTGCACATCACCTGCCCTGTTCACACAAGGCCAGAGATGGGATCTTGTGCGTGCTAGGCAGGAGCCCTACCAAATGAGTGAGCCCCAGGCCCCGCCCTACTCTGAGGTTTGAATCTGCAGTCCTGTGATGACTAATGACATTGAACATCTAGTCACCAACCTGTTGTCATCTGTATTCTTGGGCGAGGTGGCAGTTCTCTTAATCTGCTCATTTTTTAATTGGCTCAGTTTTCTTCTTTGAATGTTGAGGGATTATTTATGTCTTGGATGCCAGCCCTTTATCAGATACATGTTTAGCAAGTTTATTTTCCCAGTCTGTGGCTTCTCTGTTGTCCTGATTGGCTTGTCAACTTGACTCAGCTAGAGTCATCCAGGAAGAAGAAACTTAGTTGAGAAAGTGTCTCCCTCAAAGTGGCCAATAGGCAAGCCTGCAGGGTGTCTCCTTGATCAATGATTGATATGAAAGGGCCCAGCTCTCTGTAGGTGGTGCCAGTGTGATCAGGCCTGAATTACAGAAGGCTGAGTATGCTGATGGTGCACGCCTTTAATTCCATCACTTCAGAGGCAGAGGCAGGTGGATCTCTATGAGTTGGAGGCCAGCCTGCTTTGCTGTGTAAGTTCTTGGACAGCCAGAAGTACATAAAGAGGTCTTGAAAAAAAGGGGAGGGGAGGGGAGGGGAGGGGAGGGGAGGGGAGGGGAGGGGAGGGGAGAAAGCAGGCTGAGGAAGCCAGTGAGAGGCACTTCTCCCTGACCTCTGCCTGGGTTCCTGCCTTGGGTTCTTTCTCTGACTTCCTACTGTGATGGAGTGTGATCTGTGAGTTAAAGCCAACATAAATTCTCTCCCCACCAACTGCTTTTGGTTGTGGCCTTTATCACAGCAACAGAAATCCTAGCTAAGACTTCTGGTCATTTTGTACTAGGTGCTTAAACCCTGTGCCCACTGGGAGCTTGACATACCTCCTATGCTGCCATGGGGCCATGGCCCCTCACACTCTGTCCAGCATAGCCTGTTTTCAGTGTCCCACGGTGTTCCCAGGATGGTGCTGAGTGAGTGCCCTGCAGCATGGGACAGTGTGATCAGTGTCTTACACTTCAGGGGACAAACAGTGCTTTACACCCTGGAGTGTGCAGAACAGAGTTCTCAGGGATAGGGAGCCTATAACTTTGTTATCTGGAGCTGTCCTGGGATGTCTGTGTCCTGTGGGCAGCCATCTGCTGGGTTTGCTCATCAAAGTCACTATAGCTCTAAACAGAGACTGTCATGGCAGCTCAGTGGACAGTGGTGAGAGGGGGAGGGGAAGAGACAAAGAGCTGGTTCTGTCCCAAAAGAACTCTAAGAACCTACTGCGGAGTCCAGAGCTCTCTCCCCACATCCAGTGTTTAAGGAAGCTGCTAAAAAATAATCCCTTCCTCCTGGAAGGTTCCCAACTCCTGCTGTCTCCATTCCCTGACCAGATCCCCTGGATTTTCTTGTTTTGTATTCTCTACTTGCATCTTGGCTGACAGTGACCTGGGTGAGCGAGTTCCTGCACCTCTCTGTTTTTAAACGGTGTTTCAGTCAGAAACTGGGGTGTAGGGCAGCTGGAGCCTCTGGTAACTCCAGTCCCCCAGTGTAGCAGTACCAAGTCCTGGGAAATGGGTTTAGAAAAAAATATCCCACTCTGACTGGGATTTCCATCCATTTCCATCACACACAACATCAAACCAATCAGGAAGGCCAGCTAGGCAACTGGCCTCTGAATCCCCACCCAGGGCAGAAAACAGGTCAGCTTTTTTCTCAGTCTGCTGAGGATGGGGAGAGAGGGCTGTGAGCTTCTAGCAGAGGCCACTTTTGGGTGGTACCAGAAAGGGTGGCTCAGGGCACAGATTTAATCATAGACTATTGATCTCCAGGCAGATTTGTGATCTTGCATGGTCCGCAACAGCCTGGCAGGACATGGGAATCTACAGAGAGATCAACTCTTCCTCAGTGTAAATACTCCTGGGAATGCTTTTACTAAAAATAAGATAAAATAAATAGAATAAAATGGGAAGAGGGAGGGGGAAGGTGCTAGATAACTTAGCAGGTTAAGGTCCTTGCTTCTCAGGCTGTTTACCCGAGTTCAATCCTCAGGACCTACCTACATGGTAGAGAAGAGAATTGACTCCTTCAAGATGTCTTTTGATCTCTAGACATGTACCATGTCTTACACACACACACACACACACACACACACACACACACACACACACCATAAAGATAATAACAAGATAAATATTGAAAAGAAGAATGACGTTTTGGCCAGGGGGTAGCTGTGCATGCAGAGGCAGGTAGATCTCTGTGAGTTCAAGGCCAGCCTGGTCTACAGTACAAGTTCCAGAGCTGTTACACAGAGAAACCCTGTCTCAAAAAAAAAAAAAAAAAAAAGCTTTATTGTAATATTATGTTTATCATCCTGAAATTATAAAGTGTGAGATAACAGAAAGAGAAATTAAAAATTACTCAGAATCCATTCACCCTGTTGACCTTCACCTTCACAGGTGTGTCCATCTTCAGTTCCTCCAGCATACATTGCTCTATTGTGTTTATTTTACTGACATGCTGGGGGCAAACCTGGGGCCCTGCCCACCCTTGGGCAGCTGGACCACCACCTAGCCTCAACCTCCACCCCATTGATTTCCTGGAACAGTAAGTATTTTATCCTTCCGTCCAGCATCACTATCCATGGCTGCTTAGCATAAAGCCAGCCTGCCTTTAAACAATCCCTTATTGTTGGCTCTTTACACCCATTCCAAGTCTCCACTACTGTAAATAAATCTTCAATGGGCATCCTTGTCTACCAATCTCTGCATCCATCTTCGATTTTTTCCTTAGGGTAAATTCCTAGAAGCAAAATCACTGGTGAGGAGATTCAGATGCATTAAGACTTTTGATACCATTGTGTTTGCTTCCAAAGTTTATGACAAGTGCCATATGCACCAACAGCTTGCCTTCTCTCCAGCCCCTGCCTGCACTTGCCAGCCCTGTACCTATCAATGAAAACATACACAACAGATGTAATTCTATCTCCAGAAGAAAACCAATGTTAGCAGCTTGAGGAATATTTCTTCCAGACTGTTCTCTGAGGATATGGGCCTCTCTCTCTCTCTCTCTCTCTCTCTCTCTCTCTCTCTCTCTCTCTCTCTCTGTGTGTGTGTGTGTGTGTGTGTGTGTGTAGATTTTCAATGACGAGGACAGAAGAATTTTTAAAATTATTTTTATTTATGTACATGTGTTTGTGTGTGTGCAAATGTGTGCAGATTCACTAGGAGGCCATAAGAGGGCCTGGAGATAGAGTTACAGGCAGTTGGGTGCTGGGGGAAAAAATCCATATCTTCTGAAAGAACAACACATATACATAAATAAATCTTCAAAAACTAAAAAGAAATAAAGTTAAAAATGATAGCATTTCAGGACCAAGAATTAATGGAACAGAGTCTGGGGCACAGTGGTGGAGTGATTGCCCAAGCATGTGGGAGACCTCAGGTTTGTCCAGCACATCAAAAATAACTCAGTGAGCCGGGTGATGATGGCACATGCCTTTAACTCCAGCATTCCAGAGGTAGAGACAGGGGGATCTCTGTGAGTTAGAGGCCAGCCTGGCCTACAGTGCAAGTTCCAGGTACTAGAGAAACCCTGTTTCAAAAAGAAAAAGAAAAACAAATTTCAATGAAGCATGAATTATAAGCTAGCACAGGCTTTGGAGGCTGACAATGGCCATATGTCTGCTACAATGGTCATAGGGTGAGTGGGTTCTGGGTAATTTTTTTTTCTGTTTTCTTATATTTCACAATTTTAGTACAGTAAAAATGATCTTACAATGCACTAAGCTGTTTCTCTAGCCCTATGTACATGAAGTCCTATAACCTGATTTTTTTATGGAATGAAACATGAATTCTAGTTGTTATTAAATGAAAACTCTGAGCCAGATATGGGGGAAAGCTGGAATATCAGAGAGAGAGACAGACCACAGTCAATTCTCACCCAGCCAACTTCTCAGGGTAAAAGCAATCTTCCAGAGCCTCAGCCTGGCTCATTGCTTCTACAGAATACCTTAATGTCTGCCTACACCTGCCTTAAATACCTTCTTCGCCCAGTTGTTTCACTTCCAGGTTCAACTCTGCATCATATTCTAGAGTTAGGATTAAAGGTGTGGGCTACTACTGTTTGATAGTTAGGCCTTGAACGCACAGAAACACAGAAAGATCTCTGTCTCTGGAGTTATGCATTAAAGGCGTGAGTTACCACTCTCTGACCCTGTGGGTAGATCTGTTCTCTGATATTCCAGACTGATTTTATGAAATATAAAATATATCATCACAATGGGAGACTCATGTAGCCCAGGCTAGCCTCAAACTTGCTATGTAGCTGAGGCTGATCTTGAACTTCTGATCCTCCTGCCTCCACATCCTGAGTGCTGTGAATATACAGATGTGCACCACGATGCTTGGCTTCCTGGTTCATTATTTAACTGGAATATTGTCATTTTTAATTTTATTAGGGTTTATTCATTTTATGTGTGTGAGAGTTCTGTCTACACGTACGTCTGTGGACCTCATGCACACTTAGTGCTCTCAGAGGCCGGAAGAGGGGATTGGATCTCCTGGAGGTATGCATGGTTGTGAGCTGTCATGTGGGTTCTAGGAATTAAAGTGCTTTTAACTGAGAAACCATTTCTCCCATCCTCTTATTTTGAGACAGGGGTTTCCTTCTGTAGCCCAGGCTGGCCTTGAACTCTTGGTAATCCTCCTGCCTCAGCTGCCCAAGTGCTGAGATTACCTGTGTCATACTCAGCTGCCACTATCTTCCATGAGTTCTTTGTTTCTGGTGCCCTGAGATTGCCTCACTGATGTACGCCGTAGGATTTCTCACTCACTGCCGATGGTGAATTTGTCCTCAGGCTCACTTTCTCCCTTGTAACACGTGCCACAAACTTCCTCCTTCGTATAGAGTTTCAAAGTAATTACTAAAAATAAAAACACTGAGATTTTTTAAATGCACATTTTAGAGGATTTTAGCAAAGATTCCAGAACTCAGAGTTGCCATGTGCACTTGGACAGCATCGCCCCCTCCCTGCCAAGACTGAGAGTCACTGTTGCTTTTCAATATTTCAACTCCAAAAAACCACAAAGGAAAATGGCATCCCCATCCACACTTCAATTACTTGGAAGCTAATGAATGGGCGAGTGTTTTTCATGCATGAGCCCAGACTGGTGTCCTGAAATTCCATTTAAGGTTTAGCTTTGCTGCTTGGTCATGATCATTCTTATTGTTCTGTAGGACTTTGGTCTGTTACAAAGTTATTTGGTTTGTTTGGTTGGTCTGTTTTTCTTTGTTTTTGTTTTGTTTTGTTTGAGACAGACTTTCCCTTCATACTTCTGGCTGTCCTAAAACAACTCTCTGTAGACCAGGATTACCTCAGACTCAGAGGTCTGGCTGCTTCTGCCTCCTGGGTGCTGGGGTTAAAGGTATGCACCACCATTACCCTTCCATTTGAAGGGTCTTAATCTGTTGAGTATCTTGGATTTTTTTTGCACGGGGCCAGGTAGGCCTGTAGAATCCAGGCAAGTGCTACATCATTGAGAACCCCCCCCCTTTTTAATTTTTCTTCTTCTTATTAAGCTGGGCATGACAGTACCTGGCTTTAATTTCAACACTGAGGCAGAGACAGATAGATCTCTTAATTTCAGGGCTAGCCAGGGTACATAGCTAGCCTCAGTGGGGATATGGAGACCAGAGGACATCTTGCAGGAGGTAATTCTCTCCTTCCTCTATATGGTTCTAGGTGTGGAACTCAGCTGATCATCAGCAGCAATGGCTTTTACCCACTGCGCACCTCACCGGCCCTGGAAATCTTTCCCTAAGATGTTCTGTGTCTTCTCATTAGCAGAGGCTTTTGACATAAGGGCATTTTTAAGATTAAAGTAATGCATTTTAAAGATAGACAGCCAGGTGTGGTGGCTAAGCATTTGGCAGGGGGAGGCAGGAGGATCTGTTGGTCAGCCATGCAGTGAATTTAGGCCACTCTGGGCTACAGGAGACACTGTCTCTACAGGTAAAGCAAAACCTGGGCTGACAGCTATGACCAAGGGTTGAGTTGGTTCAGGAAGCTTGACGCCCTGGCTTCAAGCCCTGCTGTGGAAGGAAGACAAGCAAAATCCTAGAGGTGTCCTGACAGGGTCACACTGCTCCTGACCAACTGCTGTGCAGTTTTAAGCATCAAGTGTCTTACTTTTTCCCTTCCTGTGACTCACACCTCCCTGTCCCCTACCTCTGCCTCATTAACTGCCTTTACTTTTAGGCTAGGGGTTGCATTGCTCCAGAATGTTCTATGCTGATGATGCAACTTTGTGTGCTTTCCTGAGTTTGGCTTTATAACCTAGAATGGTTTGGGGGTCCAGAACCACAGGGGCACAGTAGCTGGGGCAGCTCTTCAGAGTGAACTGGGGGACACCAGTTTCACTGTAAGAAGTCTAATTGCTATCCTCTGAACCACAGAGCCAGCCGAAAGGAGGACCTATTTGCAGAGTGAGCAGCCCTGGGGCTACAGACCTGGCTTGGGAGTACAAGAGCCACTGGCTGTTTTTAATTTTTATTCAAATCTGTGAGCAGTTACATAGCACTAGCAGCCTGAGTACTCAGAAGCCTGAAGTGTGGATGCATCTCTACGACAGGGTCTTATTTCCATATTTTTCCTCTTTAGCATGAAGACAGGCTGCAGTCCCTCCTCTTCCCCCAGCACCAGTCCTCATAACCATTGACCTTAGCTAAGGCCTTAAAGGCCATCACCCACCTTCACCCCCTCCCACCCCACTCCCTCCCCTAGTGGAGCTTTCCTTTTAGATGGACAGAGCTAGGGAACCTCAAGGAGAGACAAAGACTTGGCCACACAAACCCAAAGATTCCTGCAAGCCAAGAGAAACCTTAAGGAAAGGAAAACCCCAAGAAGAAGCAAGAAGTGTTTCTAACTGTCAATCACTTGCTGAGTCTCCCATGCAGCCAGTGGACAGAGGATTCTAGCCAGGGAGGGGTACAGGGACATTCAGAGACCTGGCATCTCCCTGTGAGGCTGTGTGCGAGAGTGAGCAGTGAGTTAGCAGGTAACTGTAGGAATGACTACAGGAGGCCACATCCCGGGAGCCTGTGAGCATCTGCATTTGGATCTCAGCTCTGTTCAAGTGAGGAGGGGTCAGGATTCAGACCAGAGCCTCTAGACCCTGCCCAGGATGTGCCTGCATTTACTTCCTGTTGCCTTTCACCAAGGATGTCAGACAGTGAGTCAGAGCCCAGATATTTTGGCCAGACCACTGTTTTGACAGTAAGGGTGATTAAACAGACCTTTTATTTGTTTTATGTTTCTTCCCTCTCCCTGTCCCCCTGCACTTCCAAGAGTTTTTTCCTTACTTGCCTGGTGTGACAGAACATCACCCCTGCAGCCCTTGAAGTGGAGGTCTTGGGGAAAAATTCAGAGAAGCATAAAAGACTGGGTTAGGTACCAAGTGGGACTTCCTGCTCAGAGACCTTTCTTCTTTCACGGAGTAGGAGGCAATTTGTTGAAAGACAGTCTCTTGCTATGGGGTGAGACCTTTCACCTAGAGATCTGGGTAGCAGCAATGAAGACAAAGCAAAGCTAAGAAGTAGGAAAACTGATGCAAGAGCATGGGACACGTTTAGCAAAACATCACGAACTACTCTGTTTTGATATTGAAACTATATTTGAGAGAGCAAAGCAGATGGCCAGTGAGCCAGCCTGGAGGGGTGAAGGCAGGAAGCAGAGATGTGGAACTGACCTCTGCTGGCCAGAGATGACTGACAGAGCATCATGTGAGACGCTGTGATTCAGTCTGGCTCACACAGACCAGATGCAACCCTTGCCTGGCTCTCTGGTTCCCAGAACAGGTCCCGTCCCTAGGGCTTCTGAGGAAAAGGAGTCACTGGCTCAAGTATCCAAGGGTGACAGGATAATCTTGATGGTTCCCAAGGCATGTCCCCAGGTCTGGCTCAGTGAGTTTCTACACTTCCTTCAGCGTGATATTCAGACTCGCTCGAGGGTCACTTTCACACCTGTGTTGGAGGCCCAGTGGGGAAATAAAATTATTCCAATGTGAGTCCTAGGCTGACTTCAGGATCAGAAACCCACTTCTGCATCATTCCGGAAGTTAATGGGATATGTAGGTAGGGGACCCTGAACCCTAAGCCCAGAAAAGGGAGGAAATGGTCCCAGGTGAGGTATTAGTGAAGGAAGCCCCAGGCTGGCCAGCCCAAATATAAAGACACTGACTGGACATAATGTTCTCTTTGGCCACTGCCCCAGGCTCTTGTGGAATCCTGCCCTAGCTGCCAGCACTTAGTCTTTGAGATGTTGGCAAGCAACACTCCCAAGTCTGCCTGGCTTCAGGCCTTATTTTCCCATCCCCCTGAGCCTTGGGAATGCTCTAGGCATCCTTCAGCAGGGAGGGAGGCTGAGGGATTGCTGGGCAGAGGCAGTAAGATCCCTGTTACCAAGGCTGGGGAGTGTGGCCTGTGACAGTAGACAGGTCACCCAGGATTATGGCCTCATCTGGCAGCATCAGGTGCTTTCAGTGTTTGGGGGCATGGCTAGCATTTGTGAAGCTTTCACACTCTCGATAGCCTGTAAGATGACAAGGTAGGAAGCAAGCACAGGTTTATTTCACTAGTTGGATGGTATTCCGAATTCATGCTAGCAGTAAGTGCATTACTTACTTCTCAGACTTGGGTGTTACTCGGAATGATGCTAAAATCATCCACAAGAGCAGAAGAGGAGGAGGAAGAAGAAAGAAATGATGTAGAGGAAGAGTAGGGCTGAGTGTGCTTGTACACACTATAATCTCAGCACTGTCGAGGCAGAGGCAGGTATACCTTTGTGAGTTCAAGGCCACCCTGATACACACAGTGGCTTCTATTTTGAATTCCTTCCTTCCATCCCCTATGTCAATGCCATGAGACTCAGGACACCTGTGCTGCCTCTCTGGCCCCCAGTTTTCTTCACTGCCTACTGACTTCTGAGGGGACTCAGTGCGGCATCTGACTCACCAGGATAAGAACAACCTGTATTGTTTTCCACAAGGGAAGTAAAGCCTCAGAAGGGGCAAATGAGTTCAGTGGGGACCATCACGGGGCTTGATCGCCTAGGTCTCAGAGCAAGGATGTATTGACCTGAAAAAAACACACAGAGAACTCAGTACCTTTGGGAATAATACAGGGTGATGGAGGTGGAGTCACTGTACCCCTTTCTTCAGCCCAGCTGACTGTTGACCCCAATGTCCATGCCCCCAAGCCTAGACTCCCTCCCACACCCAGAGCTTGCCAGGCCGTACTCCAGAGAGTTAATCCATGTTGTTTATCTTTTAAACACCATTAACCACAAATTAGATGATTCTTTCATGGCAATAAATTAATAGATTCCATTAGTAAACAGTCGATTACAAGATGATTACTTTTCTGCCCAAGCCTCGAGCTTTTTATGACTGATGCCATCAGCTTCTTCCCACCCGACTCTTTGCCAGGTTTCTGGTTCATGGGCCTGCATTTGCACTCCTGTGCATCCAGGAGGCAAGGCATGGGATAGGGGCAGTCTCAGGACCAGGCTGTGAGCAGAGAAGAATCAAAATCAACAGCTTTTATTTCCAACACAGACCAGTCCAGTAGAGTGGCTGCCATCCTTCACCACCGCACAGATAATAAGCACACACTGTGTATTCTTCAGTGAATTTATTACTTCTTAGACCTCATCATGGTCAAGCCGCAATCATTTTTTCTATGTTCATTCATCTACTTTTCCTTTCTTCCACCATCCATGCTTCTATCCTATCATTCATTAACCCACCCACCTTCTTATCTATACTGTTCCATCCATCCATCTTCCTGCTCTATCCATCCATCCATCTATCTGTCCATCTATCTGTCCATCCATGTATCTACTCATCCATCCATCTTCCTGCTCTATCCATCCATCTATCTGTCCATCCATGCATCCACTCATCCATCCATCTTCCTGCTCTATCCATCCATCATCCATCCACCCACTCACCCATCCATCCTTCCATCCACCGGTTTATCTATTCATATTTACCTCCATCCGTCTACTTTTTTCCATCTATTCATTTTTCTTTCCATCTATTAACCCATCATCCACCCATCCATTCATCCATTTATCATCTATCCATCTATCTGGTCCATCCATCCATCATCATCCATCACCCATCCACTATCCATCCATCTGACTAGCACTTACTGGGTGAGCATTTATTAAGTACCAGGTACTCTGTTGCATCTTGGAGTACAATGCCCTACACTGAGGGCTGCTTTGGATACCTGGTGAGGCTCAGTTGCTGCTACTTGGATTGGATGTTGGTTGTTTTGGAGCCATGGCCTCTATCTCCCTTTACTTAAATCTTCAAGTGAGAGTACATCCAGGGCCACCTCCCATCACAGCACAAGAACTTCCTAACCCTCAGCTGTCTCTGCACTTCAGTGGAGTCATGCATCTGTGTCAGGCAATAACTCTCTTCCTCGATGTTCTGAGACTGGTTCTCACCCATGGACAGCCTCTGTGCTTCCACAAAGTCCTGTGCTTTAGCCAACCAAGACTCTCAGTGAACACAGTGATTAGCGAGACCCTAGAGACAGGACAGAGATGATACTCCAAAGGCTTTGCCATATGACACCTTGGCTGCAGCTTTCTGAGCACCCCTACCAGTAACTCCCTTTCAACCATGGGTCTCTTTCAATATCTGAGGTCTTCATCTTCCCGTGGAGCAGCTATGGAGGTGAGTAAGGTGTCCACAATAGTCAGAACCCCTGGAGCCCAGTAGGAGTGCACAGAGTTAGTCAGGCACTAGGGACAGGATCCACCTCTGGGTCACGTCCTTAGGTCCTGCTGCACAGGTGTCAGTGTGGCTCAGCGGTTCCGGTTCTGGGAAGCAGAGGCAGAGGAACAGCACAGGATTAGTGAGCAGGAGAGCAGAGGAGCCTTCAGATATACACATAGGTTTGATATCTCAAAATCCGAAGAAGGGAGAGACAGGGAGGGAGTGACGAGGAAACAGAGAAAAGGTAGCTCTGAGGAGTCTCAGGCTACGGATGCAGAGCTTCAGGGTAGAGGGGCTTCATTGGAAGCCCCAAGGGAATAGAAACATCCTAGTTCTAGAACATTCCTTGCTGTACTCGTGGACCAGGAGCACCTGGGCACAGCACGGTCTCAGATGTCAACACTGCTAGAGCTCATAAGGCAGCAGCCTCTGGGGCTGCATGTTACCTTCTTTCCTGGCCCCAGAAGCTCCCACACCCCAGGCCACATATCAAATCAAAGTCCCCTCTCCATAAACACCTGCTGTTGGGAACAGAGATTTATGGCCACCCTTGGTGAGCTTGACCAACGTGCATAGGGGGTAAATCAGTCAGTCCATGCACGTGTTAAGCTCTTTTATAGGAACAAGTACAGAATCTGTTCGATAGTAAAGAAGCAGTCCAGAAAAAACCCACATGTTTTATTTATTTATTTTTTCCTGGCACATTCCACACAGGGGGAAGAAATGCCTGTGTCTTTGCTGGTGTTCTGGTCTGTTGCCTGTCCTGGGTTAGAGTGGTCAGTGTCTCAGTGCATACCCTCCAGACACAACCAGAGGTCGTACACAACACAGACAGCACTGAGCCCGGTGATGTCCCATGTGTCACTTCCTTCCTGTTACTCAAGGCCTTTCCTGCTTCTTCCCCTCAGATCTCTGCCCCTTTCTTCCTCATTTTTTCCCACCTTCCTTCCCTCCCTCTTTCCCTCCAGAGATGAAACCCGGGACTTCATGCATCCTAGCAAGTACTCTATCACTGCACGGAATGATCCCCAGCTCACTTTTGGGGTTTGTTTTTGTTTGCTTCTCTGAGACAGGGTCTCACTGGGTAGCCTTAGCTGTCCCAAGACTCACTATGTACATTGAGCTGACCTCAAACTCACAGAGATCCTCCTGCCTTTGGCCTCCTAGGAGCTGGGATTAAAGATGTGCATCTCCAGGCCCAGACACTTTGTTTTTAGACAGAGCTTCACTAAATTGCCCAGGATGGTCTTGAACTCACTCTGTAGTTCAGGCAGCCTTTGGGTTTATGATCCTTCTGCCTCAGCCTTTGAAGTAGCTGGGGTGGCAGACCTGACCTTAGGACCAGGTATTAGGGATTTCTGCCACCCACAACTCCCCTCTCAGGGGAAAGGCTGCTGTGGGTCTCAGAGAGCTGAACTCAAATAAATAGATAGATAGATAGATAGATAGATAGATAGATAGATAGATAGATAGATAAATAGATGGATGGATGGATGGATGAATGAATGAATGAATGAATGAATGAATGATGGGTACAGTTTATCTGTGTCTTTTATTTTTCCAGAAGGAAAATAAAACATACATTGCTAACAATGTTAACTAAAAAAAAAAAAAAAAAAAAAAAAAAAAAAATCCCAAGTAAAAATAACAAACAGGCTTGAGACACAAAGGCTCACTCCGTACCTTAATCCTCTGGCCTCTGTTTCTTTGTGTTGTAGTTACTTTTTTCTCTTGAGAGAGCAGAATTGGGAGAGAATTGCCTAAGAGTGCATTCTTCAAATAGCTCATCAGATATCTGCCAGAAGGTTTTCCCCCTCAGCTGGCAGCACAGGATTAAATATTTGAATGTGACTTTTCACCTACCAGGAGGACAGAGATACTTGTTTGGGGAAGGAGGGGTGAGCTAGGGAGCTGCTTCATTGTCAAGGAAGAGTGATCTCACCTTTAGCACTGTCCCCATCACAGAGGGAGGATCCTCACGGATCTAAGCCTGGGGCTAGCTAGGGCTGGACTCCATCAATGGGAGTGGGGGCTGTGATGGCCATGGCAACCAACATTTGTCCTGGTAACACTCTCCTCCAGTGGAGGAACCTGCCTGGAGTTGTGAGTGGAGAGCTGAGAACGCTAGCCAGGGAGGGGGCATCAGAACCATCCATCCTCCTACTCAGCCCTGCAGGAATGAGGTGGATGGGGGGGCTTCATCCTTCATAGGCTTGGCATCTCAGAGGGAATGAAACAGTTGCTGCCAATGGAGGGGACTGGGATGCAGAGCTCCCCGGAGGACCTGGCAAGTTGCTTCCTGCAGGGAACTCTCAAAGCATGCCCTGGAAAAGGTGGCTGCCTCTCAGATGCTCCAACCTGCATAGGCCTCACGAAGCACTAGCCCGGGCAGTTTCTTTACATTGCCCTCCAGGATAGATTTTTCTTTTAATTAAAAATCATTTATCAGTGAAAATCTAACTGATGTATTAGAACCATGTTTTCACTATATTTTTCTGGTAGAAATGTCTATCATGCCAGTGGAGTTTTGTCTGTTGCTGAGCAGCAACTACACACCAGTGTTTGTGTATTATGCATGCATGTGCACATTCATGCACACTTGTCTATATTTATTTTAATTTGTATTATTTTATGTGTATGGATGTTTTGACTGCATGTATGTCTGTGCACCATTTGTGAACCTGGTGCCCTCTGAGATCAGGAAGGCATTGGTTCCCCTGGAACTGGAGCTACAGATGCTTGGAAGCTGTTATGTGGTTACCCAGAACTGAACCTGGGTCCTTTGTGAGAGCAACAAGTACTCTTAACTGCTGAGGAATCTCACCAGCCTCATTTATGTTTCTTCTTGAATTATTTTTATTTATTCTTTTGTAAATAAATATATATATAAACAATTAGTTTTGACCACTCAAATCCTCCCCCTGCCCTAATATTTTTTTTCTTTTCATATATTCTTTCTCATAGCCCACCAAGTTTAGCTGGTTCTGCTCAGATATGCATAGGTCTGGGGCCGTCCATTGGCCCATGAGCAATCAACTAGTGGCCTCATCCCAAAGAAAACAGACTCTTTTACCCCTACCCACAGCTGTTAATTGCCAGCAGTTCCTCAGCTAGAGGTGGAGCCTCATGACCACCCCCTCCTCCATCCTCAGCCGGCCCCCACCCCCACTCACTCGGGGCTGTTGACTGGTTTGACCTTTGCAGGCTGCCATAGCTGCTGTGACTGTGAGGCTCTCAAAACCTTCCTTGTCCCCTTTCTGTGGTGTTCCAGGGGCCCTTGGGGGAACTTGTTGTCCCATTAAGACTGAGGGTTCACAGTCAATCATTTGCAATATTTGACCAGTTGGGAGTCTCTGCTTTGACTACCGCCCACTGTAAAATGAAGCCGCTCTGATCAAGACTCAGAGCAGCCTTATCTATGAGCATATACATAAACATTTAGAATGCACTAACTGTAGTAGGTCCCCCTTTAGGGCATATGTTGTCCCCAGCCATGGGGTTTTGGACAGGTTTACAGTCCCAGGCATGAGTTCCTGCCTGTGGAGTGGTTCTCAAACCCAGTCAGAAAGTGTTGGGTTATCCCCATAATGGTCATGCCCCTATTGCACCAGCTGGCATGTCTTGCCTGACAGGTTAACATTATAGTATGCAGGGTCCACACTGTATAAATGTATTGGTGAATTTTCTCTACATGTGGACTGCATAGGATCTTTCTACACTAAGAACGCTAGCCAGGGGGGAAAGTTTCCAGTCAGTCTCAGCTTGATTATTCTCTATGTGCTGCAATCAAAGTATGTTGCGTTTTCAGCAACCTGTTTATAGTGTGTGTGTGTGTGTGTGTGTGTGTGTGTGTGTGTGTGTGTGTGTGTGTAGATATACTTGCATGGGCATGTACACACAGAGGCCAGAGGAAGAGGAAGATGACAGGTATCCTTTTGTATCACAATCTGCCTTTGTCCCTTGAGACAGGGTCCCTCAGTGAATCTGGAGCTAGAGGAGCAGTTAGCAAGCCCCAGTGATTTTCTTGTCTCTATCCCTCACAGTATTAGAGTTATAAGTGTGTGCATTGCCACACCTGCCTTTTTATATGAGTGCTGGGATTTGAACTAGGATCCCTATGCTTACACAGCAATCACCTCCACTCACTGAACCACAACTTCCCATGCCCTGTATTCCTTGTAAAACCTGGACAAGCCCTAGGAAACAACATCCTTATTCTACAGACCAGGAAACCAACACCACGGTGAACAATTCTGTCATCCAACACTTATTGTCCTCATTGTGAATTTTCATACCCAGAACCACCACATTCAGATTCTTTGTCTCTGAAAGCACTGGCCCTGCAGCTGTTCTGAATGCCTGTGACCTTGCCTCTCACTCCCTTCACTCAGGGCCTGTAGCCTGGATTCGCTTATTAAACTCTGCTCCTCTGGTTGACAGAAGGGTCCCAGTCTCCTCTAGGAAGACTCGTTTGTCTGTTCAGGCAAGACATCAGCCATCAGGGCAGTCATGTTTAGCCTACATATCTCCCTTCATGTTGTTTTTTTAAGCTGATGGCATTCTGTTAACTCATACAACCTCAGGAGAGATACCCAGGGCACAGAGAAGCTCTGTCCCTCCATGTGGGCTCCCCAGCTCTGTCTTCCTGGGAGCCTGCTTGATTTTCTGCTCATTAAATCCCTACCCATGGGACAAAAGGCTTCTCTGCCCCTTCTCTTCTGGGGTTAAATGCCTGGTTCCTACCCCAGACCTGTCCCAGAAAGCAGATTTTACAGCACACATATGCACACTGCCTCGGCCACTTACCAGATACGTAGATTGCTTAACTGCATCTTAGTGATGCCAGCTCCTCATTTAGTCACGAGTGGCTAGTGCCACAGTGGCAGGCAGCCTCCTGCCTCCTCCCCAGGCTCTCTGGGCTCAACTGTCACTCCCTGTAAAAAGGCTTGTCTTTCATCACAGGCCCTATTTTCCCTGGTGAATTCAGAAGATTTTTATTCCCTGACTTTTTTCCTCTCAGCAGACTGTTGGCTGCCTGAGAATGGGGTTGGTCTCCTCTCTTTGTGCCCCAGAGTCCACAGCATCAGATGTGGGGGTGTGGGGGGCTAGGGTTCTGGAACAGGATGCACTGAGGCCTGGTCTGCAGCCAGCATCACCAGACACAAGACCAGACAGTCCTCAGTGGCTCTAGCCTCAGCCTCATGATGCAGAGATCTGCCGGCCCTGCTTGCTACCCCAGCTCTACCCTCACGGACACAGAGCACAGTGGATGGTGTTTCCTTCCTTTAAGTTTTGAGCTAATTTCTTACTCAGTTCTTGTCACTGAGTTACTTGTCTGTCAAACTCACTCTTTGCCAGTGTCAGTTTGGAGGTAGGCTTGTGGCCTGTCTTAGCTACGAGAATTCAGAGGCAGCTGTGGAAAAGAAATGGAAAAATGGGCAAGAACATACAGTCTCCACAGCGGGTGAGGACTGAGCCGTAACATCTGCAGTGACAGCGTCTTGTGCTGGTAAAGGGGATGGCCCAAACACTAACAGTGGACACACTGGTGAGTTCTTAGCTCTTATGTCCCAAGGCAAGGGATTAGACTGAGACATGTGGATAGCACAAGAACAGGAAAGTTAGCAAGAGACTGTATCTGCTCACAAAGGGGGAGCAGGCTGGAGCAGAGGAAAAATCTCAGACGCCCTCATAATGAACACTGCACAGAGGATGATGGTTTATGTTACACTGCCTGGGCTTTGGGGAGGGGGCGGTCATTTTTATAGGGTGGGTGTCTTAGGGTTTCTGTTGTTGTGAAGAGACACCACGACTGTTAGCAATTCTTACAGAAGAAACGTTTAATTGGAGCTGGCTAACGGTTTAGTCCATTTTCATCATGGTAGGATGTATGGTGGCTTTTAGGCAGGCACGGTACTAAAGGTCTTTGATAGACAGGCGACAGAAAGTGAACAGAGACACTGGACATGGCTTGAGCATGTATGGGACTTCAAATCCCACGTCCACAGTGACACACGTCCTCCAACAAGACCACACCTACTCCAACAAGCCTGCACCTCCTAATAGTGCCACTTCCTCTGAGGTCCATTTTTTATTAAAAGCACCACAGTGGGCCTTCAAAAGAATGTCTTTTTATTACATGTAGTCCTTACGCACAACTTCATGTACTCATGAGAACCTGACGTGTCCACCCAGGGTTGAGTTTTAATATTGAAATGAGCCACAGGGCTGGGAAATGGTTCAGTGGTTAAGAGTCCCTATTGTTTTTGAAGAGGACCCAGGTTCTGCTCCCAGCACCCATTAGTGATTTATATCCATCCCTAACTCCAGTTTGAGGGGATCTGAGACTCTCTTCTGCTCTCCAGGGACACCAGACACGTATATGGTGCCTATTCACACAAAGATACTCATACTAGCTGGACGTTTGTCTGTTTTGTTTTGCAGTGTTTTTTGAGACAGGTTTTGTGTGTGTGTGTGTGTGTGTGTGTGTGTGTGTGTGTGTGTGTGTGTGTGTGTGTGTGTGTGTCTCTGGTTTTCCTGGGATGTTCTTTATAGACCAGACTGGCCTAGAACTCACAGAGATCCTCCTGTCTCTGCCTCCTGAATGCTGGGATTAAAGGTGTATATTACCATTGATTGGTTGGCACATGGTTTTAATCCCAACATTTGAGGCAGAGGCTGGCAGATCTGTGTTTAAGGCCAGCCTGGTCTACATAATGAGTTCCAGGACAGCCTAGGCTACATAGATAAACCCTGCCTCTAAAAACAAAACAGCTGGACAGTGGTGGTGCACGCCTTTAATCCCAGCACTGAGAGGCAGAGGCAGAAGAATCCCTGTAAATTCAAGGCCAGCCTGGTCTATAAGTGAATTCCAGGATAGCCAAGATGGCTACGCAGAGAAACCTTTCCTGTAAAACAAACTAACATAGACAAAAACTAAGCAAAACACAAGATTCCGTAAACAAACACAAGAACAACAAAAGCTTCATATACATAAATAAAAATAAATAATAGATCTGAAATGGGCCACAGGTGACCCACAGACACTGTGGAGTATCTTTGTCTTGTGCCCATGACTTCCAGCTGATTTTACTTGGCTGGGCAGTTGCAGGGGGCTGAGAGGGTGAAGTGTGGGTGCACTAGGGAGTTGCAGCTCTCTTCTTTGCTAACTGGTCTCCCAGGCCTCATACTCTGCCTTGCTCTCCTGTTTCACCAAGATAGTAGGACAAGAGGGAACCTTATATTAATGAGCCACTGGTGGTCCAGCCTCAAACCCTATTCTGGGAAACACTTGACCTTCTCATTACCTAAGGCACCCAGGGTCCTGCTTACTGGAGAAGTGATATTTTTCTGCCTTCATTTCCTACCTTCCTCATCCCCAAGCCCCACTTACTTCTATTTTAAAAAAATATTTATGATTTGTGTGTATGGGTGTGTGCCTGTGTGAGTTTATGTGCACTCTGGGCATATGTCTCAATAAGAACATAGATTGTCAGATGCTCTGGAACTAGAGCTTTGGGTGGTGGTGATCCACAAAGTGGGTGCTGGGAACTGAACCTGGGTCCTCTCCACAGCAGTGAGCACTCTGAACCTCTGGGCCATCTCCCGCCCAATCCCATGCCCCCACCTCATTCTTCTGTACGTTTTCAGACCTGGCCAGTCACTGAACCTGGAGATCATTGATTGGGCTAGGCTGGCCAGCCAGCAATTCCCATGGATCCTCCTGTCTCCACCCCACAGCACACTACCATGCTGGGTCCTGACCCTTGGCAGGTAGTTTACCCAAGGCCAGCTGCCCAGTCTTTGTTCATTTGCTTCTGTGTTTATGGACATTTGGGCTATTTGTAGAATAATCCCTCTGCGCATATGTTCCTTCTCTGCTTTCCATAAGGCAGTGTGACCTGACTCCACCTCTTACCTGTCCATGCCTGTCCCTCCCAACCCAGTAATATCTCTTGGAAGGCAGACTGTAGAAGGCAGGACTCAGTCATCTCGGAACAGAAGTGATGAGGAAGGAGAGCATAGTAGAAGTTAAGTAATCTTCAAAAAATGTTTCCTGCAAAGTGGCTTATTTGGAAGAGAAAAGGCTCCAGTCAGGCCTGGTAGAGGAATGGCCATTGTCAGAAGCAGGGTGAAAAGACCTGGCTGGAACTAAACAAAAATGCAGGCCTTTGTTATGTCTTTCCCAGAATGCACCCTTTCCAGAACCAGAGGCCAAGGAGGGTGGGACAGACCTCAGAGCATGAAATTACATTACTGGAAATGGTTGGGGTTTTGGTTGGGGCCTGGAGAGGGCTGGTGTAGCAACAAGCCTGCCTGCCACCGTGGAGGCATGATGCCCCCTGTAGGACCCCAACACTGAGATGTGGCAAAGATGCGCCCAACTGACATGCTTTTTAAAAACACTGTGCCTAGACCCCAAACAACAGCTGTAGCAGAGCCAGGTCAGAGGTCACAGAGTTGTGACCCCAACTATCCATAGCTGCCTGGTTTTGTATGAGGCCATTTGGGTCCAATCGCTCTGTTGCTTCAGAACCTTCTGTGGCTCATGATGACCCTTGAGATAGATGCTTGCAGCCTCTCCACTCAGAGCCACAGGAACAACTCTGTTGACCCTGACTAGACCCTCATCTCTTCCATGCTCTTAGTACTCCCAATGCTCCAGAGAGGAATTGCCGACCCCTCCCAGGAAACAGAGCTTCACCACAGTTTTCCACACACTTTCTTCCTCTCTCTCTTTGTGGGTCAACATCCTGTGTCCTGTTTGCTTCAGGACACCACGCTCCTCCTGGCTCTCTTGAGATTTTCTGGTGTGTGTGTGTGTGTGTGTGTGTGTGTGTGTGTGTGTGTGTGTGCATGTGTGTGTGTACTCGAGCATGCACACACTTGATAATGCTTAGGGGATCTTCAGACGGTGGGGTCTGCTTGGACGAAGTCTGACTTCAAAGTGACAGTATCAGATGCCTCTGAAAACTTGAGCTAAAGCCGACATTTCCCCCCTTGTAAGTTGAATTTCTCTGGTGGAAGATGACAAGAAGCAGGGGGAGAGTCTATTCCAAAGTACGGTTTGGAGAATGGGGCTGGGCCAGGGGCGGGGCATATGTGCATCATCCTAGCAAGCAGGAGAAAGCAAGAAGATCCGAAGTTCAAAGACACCTTCTATACTGAAGGCCCTGTCTCAGAAAACAAAACCAAACCCAAACAGGAATGAAAACAGAGTGGGTGAATTAAGCAACTAGGTGAATTAGGTGGGGGGTGGACACACACACACACACACACACACACACACACACACACACACACACACACACACTCCTTAAAAACAACAATGATAACAAACAAAAGAAAATAAAGAAAAACAGAGGTCTTTAGCTCAAAGATGAGATCTGGGCTCCAGGTTTGCTTAGCTGTTTTGGAACCGCCCTCTCTTGCTATGCTGAATGTCTGCTTCTAAAAAAATACCCAAAATAAAAGCGGAGTTTTTGTCTCAATGCCAAGATCCAGACTGTAACACTGGACTAGAATCTAGCAAACAGTTGCCATTGGAGTAATGGTCAAGGGCAGAGATATGTGCGTCTTCCGAAGACATCTCAATGTGAGTTTCAATTAAAAAGACTGGGAAAGCCCACATGAATATAATCCTGTGAAGATTATCCCATTTTTCTCATCAAGAAACGGGATGAGAAAACAAAAATGCTGGGGCTGAGTATGTTATACTTTATACTTCTAATCCCCACACTCACGAGGCTCAAACAGGACTGCCTCAAGAGCAAGGCCAGCCTGGGCTACACTGTAAGACTTTTTCTAATATATGTATAATAAAAAGCAAAAGCATATGGGGGTGTGATAGCATATGCTTCTACTCCCAGCACTGGGGATCAGAGGATGGTGTATTGAGTTTGAGGCAGCCTGGTTTACAGAGCTAGTTCAGGGACAGCCATGGCTACAGGGAGACCCTGTCTCAACAAACAAGCAAACAAAAACCCAAAAGCTCAGATCTGTCTTGTGAGAAGCTGGACTGTCCCCAGATCTGTGCTCCTAGCTCCCCACACCAGGGTTTCTCTGGGTAGCTCTGGCTGTCTTGGAACTCACTCTGTAGACCAGGTTGGCCTCAAATTCACAGAGATTTGCCTGCCCCTGACTCCTGCAGGGTAGGACTAAAGGTGTGCACTTACATGTGGGAGTACTCTATCTGTATGTCAGAAGAGGGCATCAGATCCCACTATAGATGGTTGTGAGCCACCATGTAGTTGCTGAGAACTGAAGACTTCTGGAAGAGCAGCCCCCCCCACACACACACAACATTTCTTTTAACACCTGGTGTGCACATCTCATTGTCTCCACAACAGGTAAGTAAGCCTGGTCCTTTGATGATAATACTTGTGTGTGTGGTGGGGATAACGATCAGTTGAGGGGCAATGGAAGAACAGCAAATGTTTTGTGGAGGACATGGCAACACCTTGCTGGTGACCTGTGTGGATTCTGGGTCCAAGCACAAGAGTCTAGCAGAGACATAGCCAACACGCCTAGGAGCCGAGTGTATCCTCATGAAGCACATGCAGAGAACAGGTATGGATGAAGATGCTAGAGTTGTAGAGAGTCCAGTGAGTCCCACTGAGGAAACTTGCAACAGCTGGACACCCAAAGTTTGGAGCTGAGTGTCAGCTAGTAAGTCCTGACTGTGAGGACGATGCCACCAGCTGCATTGTAGCAAAGGATGTGTGTTGAGCATTTGCTTGGGACCAGACACTGTTCCAGGTCCCAGGACACAAGGATGCACAGGACTCAGTCCCTGCGAGTTCACTTTCCACCAGGGACCCAGACATCAAAGGGCTGTAAAAGGAAAGGTCATGGGGCTGGGCCAAGGTGTAATCCTGACCACAAAGGTGATGGGTAGGGAGATGCATTGTGTCCCACCCCTCAGGGGTGAGCCAATTGGTGTTGAGAGGATATGCAAGGCTGGTGGTCTCTGATTGGGCCCCGGGGGGGGGGGGTGCTATGGTATGATGGTAAAGCCAGAATAAACATTGGGTGGTAGATGCAGCTTGGCTCTCTTTCAACACATAAATGGTTGTCCAAGCTTCGCTTTTGAAGGGAGTCTGTGGTTTGTATAAATTTTGAGATGGAATCAAAATAGCAGATGCCAGGCCCCTCTACTCCATGGGCCAGGCTGGGACTTCAGATACAGACCTGTCAAATGAGAGTTAAGTTCCACAGATATCAGTGATCCAGGATCAGTGAGAACAGGGAAGGACGTCCTGTGTGCACTGCACAGCATCCCCTGGAAGACGTATGAACTCAAATATGTCTATGCTAACACATGGTCCATCCCTTTCCTGGGTTCCTTTTCTATTTTTCCAGGAATGTATCTGTTAATTGTCTCACTCCTGTGACTAACTACCTGACAGAAACCACGTGAGGGAGGAAGGTTCTATTTTGCTCCTGGTCTGGAGAAACACAGCCCGTCATGGTGGGGAAGGCATAACAGTTGGGACTGGAAGCAGCTTGTTACACTGCCTTCGCAGTGAGTGGACAGAAAGTACAGCTTTCACCTCCAGGTCCATGTCCAGTAACCCACTTCCTCAATGAGTCTCCACTTTCGAAAGGCCCCACAACTTTCCAAAATAGTGCCTTCAGATTGGAGCCCAGGTTTCCAGCCAATGGGCCAGTGGAGGCTGCTTCTCATTCAGGTCAGGTCTGGCCTCCCCTAACACATACACCAATAAGGCTTCACATGAGCAAGCTTACCATGTGGAGTGAGTGGTTGATAATGAGAAAAACAGGGTGTGGGGCACATGAGGTCTCAGGGGGAGTGTGGGGTACACAGGGTCTCAGGGGTATGGGGTACATGAGGTCTCAGGAATGTGGGGTATGCAGGGTCTCAGGGTTGCAAGGTACACAGGATCTCTTTTCTGTTAATCAACACATCTAAATATTCTATTAAAATGAGGTAAAATTTATGGGTTCAGGCTGTTCAAGATCTATGGTCAGTCAGCTGAAGTGGCCAATACCTGCAGTCCTGTTCCTTAAAGGCTAAGGAAAAATGGATTGCTTAAGCTCGAACAGCATAGCAAAACTCTGTCTCAAAGTATATTTGAATGAAAACACTGACCCCAGTCTTTAAAAACAGAACTGTGTGTGTTGTTTATTGAAGCAGGCAGTCTGAAAAGATGCTTGCAGCCCCCCCCCACTCCACACTTGTGGGGTTCTTGGTGTTATAACAACTAGGAGACTGACAGGAAAGCTCAGCAGTAAAAAGCACCAGCTGCTCTTGCAGAGGACCTGGGTTCAATTCCCAGCACCCACAAGGCTGCTCATAACACCTTAACTCTAGTTCCGGAGGATCTGATGCCCTATTCTGACCTCCACAGGCATTAGCCACGAATGTAGCACACATATATTCATGTAGACAAGGATCATATACAAAAATAACAATAACTCTTTTAAAATGTGTCAAAACAACTGGAAGGAGGGATTTTGTTTGCTCCTATGGAAGAATTAACTGTTTTCTAACCATGTGTTACAGTTTTATGAGAATTGTCCCCATGTGCCAATGTGTTAGAACACTTGGTCTCCAGCCGGTGCTGCTGTTTTGGGAGATGGGTAAACTTTTGGGATGTGTGATCTTCCAGAAGGAAGTGAGTCCCTTGTGGGTGGGGGTTGGCTGAAAAATGATCCGCAAAGATGTAAATAACTCACAGAAAAAAATAAATAAATAAACCTCTACAACCAGCTTTTGCTACCACAGGCCATTTCAGGTGCTATGTCTTTCTGGCTGTGACGACTGTGTTCTCTGAGGCCACAAGCCCAAATGAATTCTTTTTCCCTTAGGTTGGGTCTGTCAGGTATTTTGTTATATCATCAAGAAGTAGCTGATACACTATGGGTAAGAAAGTTTTGACCAGAAGTGGTGCATGCATGCATCATGCCTCAGCCCCAGCACTCAGGAGGTAGAGGCAGGTGGATCTCTGTGAGTCTCAGGCTCGCCTGGCCTACAGAGTAAGTTCCAGGACAGCCAGGGCTGCATAGTGACTGTCTCAGAAACAAACAAATAAATAAAATAACAATGCCACCACATCCAGTGATAATAATATCTTTAAAAATAATAATAAAGTCTCAAGCCTTGTGGTGGTGATGCACACCTTTAATCCCAGCACTTGAAAGGCAGAGAAGCAGGTGAATCTCTGTTAGTCTGAGGCCAGCTTGGTCTACAGAGTAAATGCCAGGACTGTTACACAGAGAAACCCTGTCTCAAAAAACAAACAACAAGAAACCCCAAAGAAAATAAAAAAGGAGTCTTTCAATGCAAATTTTCAGTAAAGTGCACACAAACACATATACACTCTGAGAAGTCCTTGTAAGCAGTGTGCAGACCATTTGCAATATCCATTTGCTGACACCTGTCCTGTGGGGGTCATTTTCCTTTTTCTCTTTTTCTCTATCTTTTTCTTCCCTCCCTCCCTCCCTCCGCCCTCCCTCCTCCCTCCCTCCCTCCCTCCCTCCTCCCTCCCTCCCTCCTCCCTCCCTCCTCCCTCCCTCCTCCCTCCCTCCTCCCTCCCTCCCTCCTCCCTCCCTCCTCCCTCCCTCCCTTCCTCCCTCCCTTCCTTCTTCCCTTCCTTCCTTCCTTCCTTCCTTCCTCCCTCCCTCCCTCCTTCCCTCCCTCCCTCCCTCCCCCCTCCCTCCCTCCCTTCCTTCCTCCCTTCCTTCCTTCCTCCCTTCCTTCCTTCCTTCCTCCCTCCCTTCCTTCCTTCCTTTGAAACAGTGTTTCTCTATGTAGCCCTAGAACTCACAGAGCTCTGCCCGCCTCTGCCTCCAGAGTGCTGGGATTACAGGCCTGTGCCTCCACCCCCACCACCGGCATGTGGGCCTTTTTTGGTTCAGTGATGAGCATCAGTGGTGGGAGACAAGTGAATCCTTGGCAGGTTTCCGGGCACACCAAGGTGGCGTTCTTTCTAGGAAGTCTATTTTGGACTAGTACCTGGGGCTCTGTCATCATCCACAGTAGCCTGCCTTAATGGCTGTCACTTACTGGCCACTCACTTGATGACCTGTCTCATGGAGTCTTCAAACTCATCCTCAAGACAGGTCATGTCATCTTCTTTTTACACAGGGACCCAAAGTGGAAGGCTTGCCTCCAGGCTAGAAGGAAGGTCCTAGAGTCCAGTCCAGACTGTAGGTCACTGCACAGGGAAGTGCTGGCCTGGTAATGGGTCCCCCTTAGACTGTGACACACAGTACAAGAAATGTTTTGTGGTTCTACAAGATGGTTCCAATGAGCTCAACTCTCCACGGTCATCGTTTACATTTCTAGTAGGATGTTTTGCTTCCCTAACCAGGTACACGTGGGATTTTGGCAAATGCCACAAGTCTCAGCTTCAGCCCCATGTCTGGAAGGGGCTGTTCCACAGGAGAAATGCCTTATTTTCTTGAAACCTTTTCAAAATAAAAAGCCACCAGGCTGCATGAAGCCCCCTTCAATGTGTGGAAATGCATCTTACGGTCAGAAACAAAGAGGGGCAGCGAAGTGACTCTGGTGAATGAGAATATGAAAAAAGATCGACAGGCCTTGGTGGGAGGTCATGAGACCTTCCCTAAGCCAGGTGCCCCATGAGGGGAGAGCTTGTGTCCCAAAGATGGCTGAGTTGAGCACTGATGTGTCAAACAGGGTTGGATGAATGCTTTGGGGAACCACACTGCACACTGCCCTTCATTCATCTCTGCCCCCCAATAAATGCCACCAGACCTGTCATATGCCTGAGACAAATAGTGATTGGGCCCATGATCTTCTTCAAATCTCTCTGGTAAGTGCAGGTCAGGCACAGAGTTGTTCAGCTAAGAAGACCCTTCCCGAGAAGAGAAAATGCCACCCAGACTCTGTCCCCTGGATCTGCTCGTGCTCCAGGCTCAAGATAGATTCCTGGACAGCAGGCTCACTTCAATCTCCAGGAATTCTGACCTGCATTCTATGCCCTCCTCTTACCCTCAGCAGAGACGATATGTCACATGACTCTGGTGTATGGAAATCAGAATCTTACTTCTTTGGTAACCCTTGCTGCCAAGGACCTAAATTCATGTTGAATGTATTTTGGGGTGGAGGGGGGGTGCCTTCTCTCTTTTTTTTTCTTGCATGTTCGTTGTTGAACTTCATCTGGGGCAAAGGTTTCTTCCAGAGAGCGATCTGAGGATGGCAACTTCCTTTCTTAATTGATTCCAACTGGGGCTCTGTCTGGAGAAAGCACCAAGCCCAAGGCTTCATCACCAAGCAGCCCCTTCCTGCCGGTAAACACCAGTGCCGCTTCTGCTTTGAATTAAAGTTGGGGGGGCTCAGGAGCAATCCAGCTGGGCTTTCCTGTCAGCCCTGTCAGCCCTCCAAAGCTTGTTAACATGCTAATATAAAAGGACGAACTTCAAGGATTTACAACTGGTCTTAAACTTCAAAGGGAAAAGTTTCATCTACGCAGCACACACACTAAACCAATATGTCCCTCAGCCCCTCACCTCCTCAAACAGGGCCCAACACAAACCAAAACAACAAAATCCCCAAACTCATAAAACTCCAGCTAAGCAGGAATGGCTACAGATGTGATGTGTGATGTCACCTAATACTGGGGCTTTTGTATGCATGTGAACGCAGGAAAGGTCATGGATCTGATGAGAAAGGGTGATGGGGACAGCCCTGGAAAGCAAGAACCTAGAACAATGCTAGCCAGGTAGGTGAAAAGAGCTTGCCACCTCCCATCTCGGCCTCTGACAGCCCCAGGGACAGGGACTTGCAGGAGGGAGTCTCGCTGGGGCACGTTCCTGGGCAAAGTGTGACTCATTTCCCCAACTGTCTCTCAGAGATACAGAAAACAAACAGAGAAACAGGCCTTATGAAAATGTCTGCTGCAGGAGCCTCTGTCTCCAGAGAGGACCAGCCTGTCCATTTCTCCCCCAAAGGCCTGGGGTTGGAGACAAAGGCTTGGTTCAAAGATTCTCATTAACTTCCCCTGAGCGCTTAGAATCGGAACCCACATAATTAAACCAAAGGTTCCACTCCTGATGAGGCAAAAGGCTGTGCCCTATGACTCCTTTCTTCTCTAAGGCTTATTAATGGGGTTGAGAGTTTGCAGCAGACACCAACGTAGGCCATCATAGGTGGTCCAGGGGTCATCGCCTTAATTGCTGTCTTCACAGTTGTTGATGACAAGTGGATGGGTCACTTAAGCATTAGGGACAACGACAGCAGGAGACACTATTGCTTGGATGTCTATATTCAGGCCTAGCCCTATAGATGTCATAGTATCCTCTTCCCAAGTCACTGTAACAGAATGTTTACATTAACATAAGCTCCTTCCCTAGGGAGCTTAGCTGGTTCATAGAGCACAAGATGTAAATGTGAATGTCTGAGAAAGAATAATTCTAACTTTTAAAGATTTGTTTTATGAGAGATGGAGGGGGGAGAGAGAGACAGAGAGAGAGGGAGAGAGAGATATGTTCTCCAGGGGTTGGCATTAACAGGTGCTAGGAACCACCCTACGTGGGTGCTGGGAACAGACCTTGGGTCCTCTGGAAGCACAAAAAGTGCTCCCACCACAGAACCATCTCTCCAGCCCTGAGCAGTTCTTTTCTCTGATTACCCTTTCACTGCTGGGAACACACTGCCAGCAGGGCAAAGCTCAAACTCAACTGGAGTCTAATGGAGTCTCTGGAACAAGAGACTTGGCTAAAGGACGTGATTGCCACCTTGCTTGTCCTTGGCCATATTCCTTATAAAAATAATTTTTATTCTGGCTTTCCTTTCTTACAACCCAGTCCCACCTCCTGCTAGAGAACACGGACTACTTTTAAGGTAGTGGATGCCTTAGTGCTGCCTCCCAGTGCCTACTAACCAATGAGAATCTTCTTTAGGCCTGTACTTGGCGGGCTTTCAACCAATCAGAGCATTATATTCCCCAGACACAGGGTTGGCTCAGAGCAGCCATGTGACTGGAGCAAATCCAATGGGAGGCTTTATGGAGTTTGCTGCACCTCAAAAAGGTCAAATTTCTGCAACCTGGCCCTGCGGTTGGCGCCAACATGGGCCACACCCAAGCAGGGGATGGAAGTGAGAATGGAAGGAACCCAATGCCAGCCATGCCTTTGTCCTGGGCGTCCCTCAGCCGAGCTTGAATACACTTGGCGATTTCTCTGGGCTGCACAAAAGCGCAGTCCACTGCTTCGGGCCACCAGCAAGTCCCCCGACTTTTCAGCCAATAAGGACAGAATATTCAAGGCACGCCCAGCTGCCAGGACTGGCCTCTAAAGGGAGGGACCTGTTGTGAACTCTTAGCAATATCCCAAGGAAGACCATTGTGCCGGTGCGCTGAACAGATGGCTTTAAAAAATTATCATTAATTATTATTGTCGTTGTTTGTTATTTTGAGGTAGGGTCTCATGTAACCCTGGCTTACCAAGGACTCACTATGTAGAGCAGGCTAGGTCGGGCCCTAGCCTGCTCTACATAGCAGTGCTTCCTCTTGATTTGCCTCATGAGCCAACTCTCCAGCTCCTAATGTATGGCTTTTAAAACCACACTGACCTGTGGGGACCCTAGGGCATCAGGTCAATGATAGAGCTGGAGCACCACACCTGTCACAGCCTCAGTTGCAATGGCAGGAGAATGTGCAGAAAGCCCCAGATCTGAAGCTATGTGGGGCTGGGTGATGTTTGAACTTGGGCTTCCATGTGGGAGGGGGCACCCCAGGACCTGCCCGAAAGAATCCCAGCACATTCTCAGAACGCTCCAGCCAGTGGAGCTGTCTGTCACATGCTCGCTGTGTTTTCCTGTGACCCTGTGGGTCTGCAGCCTTTTTTTTTCCCAGAGAAGGGGGACTGGGAAGAAAAGGAGGAGGGGGGGGAGGAGGAGGGGGGGAAGGACTATCAAGATGGATATCCAGCCCTCTAGACTGTCCCCAAGTCTAGGAGCGGACCTGCCACCCATCCCACCCCCATTCCATTTTCTCTGGCCTGTATCCCTGGGTGGGCAAGTTTTATTTGAAAAAAAAAGAGAGAAAGAGAGAGAGAGACGAAATACTTTGTCCCACGGAGCAGAGCTGTTTTCACACCGTTCAGTCTGTGGCAGGCTGTGAGAGAGGTGGGTAGGGGCGCTACTGTTAGACTTTTGTTATTCGGTGCTAATGAGAAGGTAGCGCTGGGGACTGTTGCCAGCAGAGAGTGCCTCACATCCCAGGGCCTGGAGGGCATCTCAGGCAAAATGGTTGGTTTTATGTGTAAATAATTTAAATTTCCTGGTTAGCGGGCTTGGGGTGATAGCTCAGTCAGTAAAATGCTCCCCATACAGCTTCAGTCTCATCATCCACATAAAAAGCCGGGTGTGGCCGCTTGAGCTCCGTTGCCCTGGATTGGGGGAGGGGGGCTCTGTTGGGAGGGTAGCCCAGACTTCAAGGCCCAGACTCAATGTGAGACTGTGTCTAGAGGGTATCATGAGGTGAGGGGTTAAAGAAGACAGAAGACAGGCAGACAAGCACCCTGCTCCCCAACACACAGAAGGAGGATACCTAATGTGTACTTCTGGCTTCCACATGCCCCTACCCCAGACACACAGACACACCCACACCTCCAGCTAGTCTGGTAGCAATGGTTGTTAGGGAACGGGGTTTTGGAGTATTTCTATGAGCACACTAAAAGCATCTATTTGCTTTTCTGTAGCAGTTATAGAAGGTGAGGACAGGGAAAGTAACTTTAAACACACCCTGTCCACACCCTGAGTGGATGAGTGAGGCAGGGATTGTCTGCTCCGTTCCAGACTCTGTTCCAGAAGAGTCAGGTGCTGCATGGAAGCGTTCTGAGAGGACAAGAAGATGCAATGGGCATTTCTTCAAACTCTAATCCAATTATTAAGAAGTCCCTTCTGCCTCCTGGTGACAGTTCTGCGGTGTCACATGTAGCCAAGTTATACTGAAACCTCTCACAACCCCTGGTGTGGACACCCCTATAATTGCTCCCTCTTCTTAGGAGAAAGTGGGGCACAGAGACATTAAGTAAATAACATGGTCGATGTGGTGATATATTGTATATTTAATAAAATTTGTCTAGAATATCAGAAGACAGCCTATTTTGTTTGTTTTTTATTTTTGAGACAGGGTTTTCTGTGTAACAGTCCTGGCTGTCTTGGAACTTGCTTTGTAGACCAGGCTGGCCTCGAACTCACAGAGATCATCCTGCCTCTGCCTCCCAAGTTCTGGGACTAATGGCATGCGCCACCACCACCTGGATTTTAGACCTTGAACTGACAGAGATCCACCGCTGGGATTAAAGGTGTGGGTCACCACTTCCTGCCCTTCAGGCTTGGCTGTGGGTGGCGCTGTCCTCTGATATCCCAGACAAATTTTTATTAAATATACACTATATTACCACAGGTCAAGGTCGCACAGCATGTTTTTGTTTGTTGCTATGTTGCTGGGTCACTGCTGTGACCTCTATGGTCACCTCTGTTGTTAGTGCTGAAACATAGAGGGTACCACCTACCACCTAGTGAGAAGGGACTTCTGCAGACAGCCTGGAGACTCCAGGAGGAAGAAGCCATCACAGTGTGCTGTTGACCTCAGGTGCCAGAGGAGAAGGTTGAGGGCCATCGAAGGGCCTGGGGGGGGGGGGGGGGCAATGGTTGGTTGCTACTGTTTAGGCCTTTTCTTTGGCTTTGTCACGCAGGGGATGTGGCAGTTTTGCTGTATTTACTAGTCAGGGTGTTTTTTCCTGCTGGTTACCAGAAAGCTGCATGAGTTCGGTCACCATTTAACCACCAGGTCGTTTCAGCCCCCTTATGTTGTCTGGCACAGACACCCAGTTTACTGAGCAAGCTGAGAAAGGCAAGGCGGGGCTTTCTCAATCCCTGGAGAGAACTCCCATTTGTACCCAGCCAGGATGAAACCATCAAGGGTAGGCACCTATTGTGTGTCAGGGGTTGCCTCTTTTAGAACCAGAGGAGGAGTCTGTCTGCTTCATTTGCATACCAAGAATTAAGAGAGAGGCTGGGCAAGGGGCCCCCACCCTCTGAGTAGGACCACAAAAGGTAAGACACACACAACCACACTAGCAAGTCATCCATTGTTTTTCTTTTGCTAAATCTGGCCATCTGCCAAGTCAAGGTCACAGGCATCCAGATGAGATCCCAGGTGACCAGATGCCTACACTTTTCCAGGGTAATTGGTGTTGGTCTCTTGACGGCGGCCAGTGACTGCTGGGAAAGTGGATCCATCCCTTCTAACAGAGATGTTGATACCCAAGCTTCTCGGTCATCCCCATTGTGAGCCGGGTAGAGGAACCACCACGTCTGGAAGGTACTTTGGTATCTTTGTTTTGTTTCCTGGTGATGAAACATCCCTACAAAATCCTTAGGGGAAGAAGGGGTTTACTTCAGCTCACAGTCTAGGTCACAGCCCATCACTATGGAGACATCACGGTGGCTGAGGACTGATCACACCATGGTGAGAAGAGATTATTAGATGCATGCATGCTCAGCTCACTCTCCTAGTCCAAGGAAAGGTACTGTTCATGTTCAGGATGGGTCTCTCTGCTTCTGCATAATCAAGATCTCTAAAGTCAAATTGATCTAGAGCTTACTGGGCCTCTCTTCCCAGGTGCTTCTAGACTATGTCAAGTAGACAGAACTACCATGGCTGGTGACTCCTTGGGGATAGTGATAGAAGTCTAGAGCAGACGACCTAATTAAGAAAGAGATTGAGGGCTGGTTGCTGGACCAGAAATAAAGAGCAGAATCCTCTGAAAGGAGAAGCTGAGAGATCTCAGCCAAGAGAAACCTTGGCTGGATTCTGGGAACCTCTGTGGATGTGATGTCTCTGTTCAGGGCCCACTGTGCCCTGCTCTGCTCAGCCCCACCTTCTCACTGATGTCCATCCATCATCCTCCGTTGGGTACCTGCTCTCTTGTATGATATGTGGATTGAGCCAACAGTGCGGTATCAGACACAGCCAATCAGCACAATGCTTTCCCCTGGTGCTTTACAGATGGGCATATGATTTGAGAAAGATAAAATAGACCCTGTGAATGACAGCCTTGGGGGTTGCGGTTGGGGCTGCTGGGAAGGAGATGATCTCTGGGGGATTCTGTTAGCTGGACATGCAGAAGCGTTACCAAAGTGTGTTATAGAAAGAAAGGATCATGTTTTCTTACTCCCTGTGGGAGGCTGGTTCTCTAAGCTGGTGAAGCTGCAGAGAAATATCTTCATAAAATAGCTCTAGCTTCTCCATCCTTAGTAGGTGGCGCTTGTCCTCATGGTCACACTGTGGTTGTCTCTGCTCACTGTTTCCATATTTTCGGCAATAGAACAGGAGGACAGAAGAGGAAGGACATTTATTTGGTTCTCCCGACTCCTATTGCTTTCTTGTTTGTTTTTTGTTTTGTTTGAGGCAAGATTTCTCTGTGTTACCCTGGCTGTCCGGGAAATTGCTCTGTAGACCAGGTTAGCCACAAACTCAGAGAGAGCTGCCTGCCTCTGCCTCCCAAGTGTTGGGATTAGAGGCATGTGCCACCGACATACAGTTCTCCTTTTGCTTTTTGAGATGAGGGTTTCACTATGTATCCCAGGCTAGCCTTGATTTAAGACCTCCACCTCAGCCTCCAGATGGCTGGAATCATCTGCTTAGCCTTTTTCAGTCTGGGGAGGGGAGGAGGCAGTTTTTCTGTCCCTACCTAGTAGCCATGGAGTTGTATTGATTAGGATGAAGCCACACTGCAAATAAACATATTCACAGCCTGAATAATCAGAGGTTCCCTGCACAGAGGGAGTGGGTGACTGTTGTATGAGGTTTCTGGCCCAGACTTTCTGGTCTAGCCTTGTGGCCCGGACTTTCGGACCCACAGTCCCATAGTCCCATCGAAACACACGGACAACTTGTATTAATTTTATGCTGATTGACCTGGGGCCCAGGCATATAACTTACTAACTCTTTACCCTTGACCTAACCCATGACTCTTGTTCAGCCATGTGGCTTGGTACCTTTTCTCAGAGCAGATTAATTGTCCTCAGCATCTTCTGGCTTGTCTGGCAACTCTGTGGCATCTCTGCTCTGTTCTTCCTGTTCCCAGAGTTTTCTTAGTCTGGTAACCCCGCCCACACTTCCTGTCTGCCTTTGGCCAATAGTGTTTTTATACTAATAGGCGGGACAAGTATTTACAATGTAACAGCATAGTTCCACTACAGGTGCCAGTCAGGAAGTGGTGTAGGGCCAAAGCCCAGGATTGTAGAGAAACTGCAGTGGAGGTGGAGGCAGGCTGGCCCCAGAGCTGTGTGTGGGTGCCTTCCTCTGCCAGCAGGCAAGAGCTGTTGACCCGTCCCCATCAGAATGTTGTCTTCATTGCACAGCCCACACTGACAGTTGTATTTTTCAGTTTCAGATTGTGTGTCTACTTAAACACCTTTGGAGGTGTGGGGGACACTGGGGAAATGGCTCAGCCAGGAACATCCTTATCTAACGAGCATGAGGACTTGAGTTTGATTCCCAGAGCCTACATTAAAAACAACAATAAAAGCAGAACACGATGTGTGGCTTCTGCTTATAATCCCAGTGCTGAAAGACAGGTAGGATAATTTAGCCTACTCAGTGATTTTTCACCCCTTATCCCCCAAAAAACCCACAACCCAGGTGGCCAGCCCTGAAGAAAGACACCAAAGTTGTCATCTGGTTGTGTGTCATACCTACACACAATTTAATTTATTTTATTTTGTGTTTTGAGATAAGGTTTCACTTTGTACCTCTGGCCAGCCTAGTACAAGCTATGTAGATCAGGATGGCCTTGAACTCACAGAGATCCACTTGCCTCTGCTTCCCAAGTTCTGGGATCAAAGGCACCCGTCACCAGGACAAGATGTCCACTATTTTTTAATTAAGTCCAGGACATTGGCAGAATATAGACAAGTGCTTTACAAGAAAGAAATGGAGTGATCTTCTTTCTAGAAGAATACTTCTTCCTACCCAAGCCTACGCAGGCCACCCAATTGGTGCTCAGGTTTTCTGTACACAAAAGCCCCTTCTTCCTGTTCTCTCTTGTGCTCTTAGATAAAAGACTCAACCTTATAGACCAGCCCAGCTCTCCAAAATCTGTACAACTGTTTAATCTTTATATAAGTGAGTTTCCTCTCTAAACCCCTTAATAAATAATATCCTTCTTTATCAGTTGCTGGTTATTTACATTAACACTGGGTTCCCACCAGAGCCAGCCATTAAATTTGCTCTGGGCAGTTCAGGCTTCTGTAGCCTGAATTCCTCCTGACTGCCAGTTCCAAAGTCTTCAAACCATAGGTCAGGTTTCTTCCAGAAACAGCTCTGCTTCTCAGTACCAGTAATCCATGTTAGAGGGTTTCTGTCCGTCATAGCAGAGTGGCTTACAGTGGCAGGACAATGCTGTGGAGCCAGGCCCTGCTTTTACTTTCAAAGATTTGCTCCTAGCAACCCACCTTTCCCATCCAAGGCCCTATCCCTTGAAGGTCCCACAGCCCTCCCCAATCCGTACCTCCAAGTCTCACCACTACCAGAGAATGAAGTGTTTGAGATGTAAACCCTTATATGTTTTAGATTCAAGTCTTAATAATGAATCGGGCTGCCTTTGTAGGATGGGAGGTAGAGGCAGAGAGAGGCTTGGAGGAAAATCTTCAAGAGAAGGAGACAGAGCAGGGAGCTATGTGGGACTTTGGGAAAGACTAGGAGACACAGGCAGTGCAGGCTTACCATGGTCCCACTGTTCTGCCTCAGGTGTGATGGTGGAGTGGGCCTGGACTGTCTCTAACCTATAGACTGAGGGTGGAGTTATAGGGTTCTGGAAAAGCGTCATGTGCTCCCCAAAAAGAGACACACAAGACAGGATCCCGTCTCCATCCTCCAGTCATGCTTACCTAGAAACAGGACTGAAATGTCCATTTATGGCCAAAGGGAAGAATGCCCAGCCAGAGACCCTGAGGCAGAGGAGGGGAGAGACAGGAAGATGTCATCAGCCAGCTGCTCCTCCAGGCTTGCCTGAGGACACCTGCTCCAGCCTCTCACCTTGAGCTCTCCTTCCTTCTTGGTCAGAGATCCTGAAATTGAGCTTGAAGGTGTGGGTCAGAGGTGCTGACTGTGGAGTGTGTGGGCACCTGGGACTCTCAGCTATGGCCCTCATATTCCAAACTCAAGCCCTGGCTCAGGGACTTCAACCTCAGTCAGAGGTCGGCCTCTGGTCTGCAAGGTGAGGCATAGCCGGGACAGTGTGACATCTATTTACTTCTAGGCCACTGACTCAGCTATAAAGCAATTGAATAAGGAGAAGTAGGGATGGATTGCAGACTGCAGTCAGGTGCCTGAGGCAAAGATGACTGGCCTGTCCACTCTGCAAGGTGGGACCCACGTGTTCCTGAGTATGACATGTCCGTGAGAAGAAAGAGACCAACTCTCCTACAGACCCTGTGACCCTTTTCTTCCAGGCTTCTATGTACCCCAAACTGCCTTCTGACTGCCCTGAACATCTACCCTCAGGTACCAGAAACTCAGAAGCCATTGAAAGCAGCAGGACCTCAAGGAAGCAGTGAGGCTGGCCCTGCCCTGTCACTGCCTGGAGACCTGGCAAGGCTTTGTTCCCAGACCTGGGACAGGAAGCCTTGGGTGTGACTTACCCTGGGGTGGAAAACCAGCTTGGTTTCTTCGGTTCCTGGTCCGTGGTCCCCACTCCCTTTGGGTTTCCTGAAGACATGTCTCTCTAATAGCTCATTTGCCCCTGAGGCCTTTATTCATGTCCACCCCGGGGAACCCACAAAGGGTATCCTGGCTTGCTCTATGTGGCCTCTGTGTGTTTGACTTGCTGCTAGGCAGGTTAACGGTCTGAGGTAGACATTGTTCTAGACACCAGGAACAAGGGAGGATTAGTGTCATCGGCCCTAGCTGTAGGTACCTGATCCGGTGTTGCTTCTGGAGACGTGTGGCAGGTGGGAGGGCTTGACTGAGCCTGGAAGGTGAGTTTGATAGACGTAATACACCTCTTCATGGTCTGGCTTCAGCCCAGTTCACTCCTCTGTCTTAGTAAATAATGGCTCAGCATGTAAAGGTGCTTGCCGCCAAGCCCAACAGCCTGAGTTCAATCTGCCTTCCAGGGTAGACACAATGATAACGGTCATTTTTCTCTTCCGTTTTTTATTTTTGTTATTTCCCTGGAAACCACCCTCTAATTATTTCATTTCATCAGCAAGAATACCGGGGCTCAGAATGCCTACTTAACTCCTAGTTATGTACAGCATAACTCAGAGCCTGCCTTTCAGTTGGAGCCAACGCAGCCAACATGGCATCCTTTTTGCGAACCACAGGAGGCAGCCCCCCAGCACTCTCCAGTCTTGGATCCGAAAGGCTCTTGCAGCCCTGAGGCCTTGGAGCCGCTGCTAGGACAGAGGGACAGGTCTGGCCAGGTCTCCTCTTTCCCTCCATCTTTATCCACTTGCTTCCCGGAAAAGGGCCCTGCAGCTTCATCAGCTCTCTATTACTTCCTAGGTTACAGCTGCTTGGCTTGTATCCATGGCAACAGAATAAACAAGAGAATAGTTGATAACTAGGTCTAGATGACAGCACAGGAAGGAAGCTGTTGACATCTGTGGTGGGTGGAGAGGCAGGACTGAATTCATATATATCCTTAGATAGTTGACACTTGCCAGGCTGCACTCACAGCTACCCTGGGGTGCACACCCTACCCTGGGGAGCACACCTGCTCCACTGTCTCGGAGATGGAAGGCTCTAGGATCTGGCTTTCATGAGGTCCTCACTGATGAAGCTGCCTTTGCATCAGCCAAACTCCTATATGTGACTCTTCACCATTGTTTCTGAGTGACTCCAGTGACCCCCACCCATGTTCCCCAGTGACCCCTCCTGTGATAGAGTCCAGTGACCTCATTAGATCGCCATGCTGGACCAGTTAGAATTGTTTCTTTGGTCTGCCTTCAGTGCGTTCTCTGGAGAGAGTAGACATGTTCTCACGCCTCCCAAGGAATGGTCACATACAAAACCTTGACATCAAAGTTGGCTTTGAACTTCAGAGTTCAGTCTGGAATTGTGGTTCCGTTGGTAGTTGGTGCTTGTCAGTGCATACAAGATCCTGGCGTCCATCTTCAGCGTGGCAGACCAGGTGTGGAGGTGCAGTCTGCAGTCCCAGAATTTGGGAAATAGAGGCAGGAAGGCCAGAATCTCAAGGTTAGACTCAGCTACATCATAGGGAGATATAGGGGTCCGTATAGGGGTCCGTAGGACTGTCTAAGATACATCCTCATCATCCTCGCTCTCATCATTATTTCTCTGGACCTAGTGAACTGGGTCATCCCAGCACTCAGGACAGTTTAGGTCCAGCCTGGGCTACATAGTGAGACACTTCCTCAAAAGTGAAACAAGCTGGTCATGGTGGTGCATACCCTTAATCCTACTATCAAGGCAGAGGAGGTGGATCTTGGTGAATTCCAGGTCAGTCTGGTCCCAAACCAAACAAAATCAGCAACAACAAAAGAATCAAAAAGATTGCCATATCCAGGGCTGACTCAGTGTGGAGTGGTGACTGTTGACACCCAGCAACAATGTGAGGGAAGCTTCACCTCCAGCAGTTCTGCTCTGTGGAGACAGGTGGGTTCTTAAGTCCACATAGATGTTTGGGGTCTTTAGGTCTTAAAGCTCAGGTTTACCATGTTCAGTAAGAGGGTGAGGTGGTGAGGTAGATGCTGATGTGTTAGGTAGATGGTTAGGTGATGAAGTAGATGACGAGGTGGTGAGATTGTTGGCCAGCTAGGCTTCTGCAAAGTCCCTTGAGAGGAAGAGAAGATGTGGGGAGTGTAACCACCCATCTCTGGAGGGCTTCAAGAGTTCTGCAGCTCCAGGTGACTTTGCTGGGACAGGTGGACCGAGAGGAAATGCTATATATAGAAGGGTGATTGGAGGGGCTCTGTGACCTTAGCCTTAATGCCAGAGGACTAGGAAGAGGAGAAGGAGTGGAGGAGGAGGAGGCAGGGCAGGAAAGAGGAGAAGCAGTATGAAGCTCGGATTCCTTCCTGAGAAGTGGGGATGGCAATCTCTCACAATGCAGAGAAAAGCCCTGATGACAGTAGCATCCTTTAAGTGCTCATCAGGCCCAATGAGACAATGGTGAAAATGTCCTAGTGAAGTCACAGCTCTGTTAGCATCAGGATGGGAGGCTGAGGGGAAACATGAACAGGATCACACCTTTGAAATGAATAGAAGGAGCCTGGAACCTGTCAGGTGCCAAGACACTGTCGCAGAACCTCCAGGGACTTGTGGGTGACCATGGGGCTTTCAGGGTGACTGAGGCAGCAGGCCTGGGGTCTTCAGAGAAAACAGTGGGTGAAGTGTATGGCCTTGGTTGTCCAGCATGAACAGATCTGAAGTCCCATCCTGCCACTCACGACCTTCCCACAGGCCTATCCCCACGGCACTGCATCTCCCCAGGGCCTTTCTTCTCATCAAAGGCTAGGGAGGCCCAAGCCTACATGCACAGTGCCCCTGGGTGGTCCTCACAGTGCGGGCGGCCATTCTGCTGCCCCCTTGACATCTGCCTTCTGTAGAGCACATGTTGCCACCAGTTGACACTTACACAAGCCAGAAGCGGCCAGGCCCACACTCATCGCCATAATAAACACATGCGGTAGTTTGGGAAAGCTGAGCTATCCCATCCATCAATCCACTATGACATCCATAGAGCCCCTGTCGGGGGAGGGGAATGGGGGCAGGGGGTGTGCTTCAAAGGACAGAGCCTCAAGGCCATGACATGAGGTGGAGATGAGACATAGAGGCCTATGCGTGTATACAGGTGTCTGTGTTATAGCTGTGTGCATGAATGCATGGTGCTTCATGAGTGAACTTATAGGTCTCTGTATGCATGCATATATGTAGATATGTTTGTTCACAAGTTTATTTGTTCATATACAGGTGTGTATATATGTATGTGCTTATATATGTGTACACAGACATGGATATGCAAATACCTTTGATTATGTCATTATGAGTTAGAAGCCATAAGACCCTCAGGAGCCAAGAAGGTTGTGTTAATGTGAAAATGTCATAGGAGGCTGAGGAAGGTGGCGCGTGCCTGTCTCCCCAGCACCGAGGAAGTTCCTGGAAGATGGCTGTTAGTTTGAGGCCTGTCTAGGTTTAGTGATACTCTCACCTTCCAACTTTCAGGCACCCACAGTAGAGCAGTGGGGACAGTGACAAACTTAGGCCCACCTGAAGAGGCAGCTGTGACTTTGTTCCCTCTGGTTGTGTATCAGGGTGCAGGTGCAGTGAGACCAGATGCCCTCCCCATGCCCCCCCCCCCCCCCGTAAGAGAACCCACACAGCTGAAGTTAGAACTTGGTGTGTGGGTATCTCTCCTTGGCTCACCAGGAGAGATTTAAATGCAGTGTCTTAGTTAGGCTTTCTACATGAACAGACACCATGACCATGACAACTTTTATAAAGGAAAAGATTTAATTGGGGCTGGCTTACAGTTTAGAGGTTTAGTCCATTATCATCATGGCAGGAAGCAAGACAGCATGCAGGCAGATATGGTGCTAGAGAAGGAGCTGAGAGTTCTCTATCTTGTAGGCAATAGGAAGTGAACTGAGACACTGGGTGTGGCTTGAGCATATATGAGACCTCAAAGCCAGCCTCCACAGTGACACACTTCCTCCAGCAAGGCCACACCCACTCCAACAAAACTACGGCTCCTAATTGTTTCACTCCCTCTGGGGCCATTTTCTTTCAAAAACCCACCACAGTAAACTGGCACCAGAGGTGTGACTTCAGTCTGTGGATACCTGGTGTGTGGTGTGTAACCAGTGAACATAGGCACAGTATCCAAGAGTGGAGCTGTAAGCACTTTCCCATAGGAGGCTTCCTGAAAGACCTAGTCCTGATAGGAAGCATTAAGGACCACATAGTAACTAACATTCCAGAGCCCTCTGGTTGTCAGAACTGAGTAGCACAGCCAGGCTCTGCACTCATAGGCAGAGAGCACTAGGCAGGGGTTCTGACAGCGTGTTCTGATGCCAGGACAGGAATAAAGGACCACATGGCTTGCAGGGTTGTAACTGAAAGTTCAAGAAGTTCAATTTAGGACCATCCTGAGAACATTTCGGAAATCCAGCTCCAGGGGCTGAAAGGCTTAACTCAGAGGCAGTGTTCTCCAGGGGCAATTGTGTAATTAACCCAAGATCTCACCTATAATGTAAGCCTGGATCCTGGGCCTGTGCAATGAGGCTTCTCTCTGCCTGTGTGTCCCAGTGAATGTTGCAGACCCCAGAAGCCACCTGACCTCACTCAGCCTACCAGATGGTGCTTGTTAGCTTGTTTGTTTTGTTGACTTTTTTCTTTTCAGATTTTTAAATTTTATTTTATGTGTATAAATGTTTTGCCTGTAGGTGTGGTTATGCACCACGTGTGTGCCAGTTGCCTGTGGAGGCCAGAAGAGGGCATCAAATCCCCCAGAACTGGAGTTACCAATGGTTGTGAGCCTCCATGTGGGTGCTCAGAATTGGACCCAGGTCTTCTGGAAGAGCAGCCAGTGCTTTTAGTTCCTGCGTCATCTTGCCAACCCCTGTTTCGTTGATTTTTTTTTTAAGCTTTTGTACATGACTGTATTACAATTGAGCATGGCCCACCTTGTAACCTTTCTCCCCTCTTTCTTGTCAATCTTTCTCATTTTGGTCTTCCCAGATAGCTTTGCAGACTTCTGCACCCATCCATCCATCAAAGCTGTCAAAGAATCAAATTAAATTAAATATGATTAAATGTAGGAGCCATATGACAGAGAAAATCTAATATTTGTCTTTGGAAAGTTAGTCTAATTCACTAAATGTGGTTGTCTTTACTGAGTCCATTGGTCTGCAAATGGCATAGCCTTGCTCTTTGTACCCGAAAAGAACTCCAGTGTGTACATACTCCCCACTTTCTCGAACACCTAGGCTGTTCCCTAGCTCAGCACCATAAGTAGTTCTGCAGCGAATACAAACAGGCATGTGTTTCTGTCTATATTCCAGTTATACAGGTGATGCCTAGAAATGGAGCTGAGCAAGATTCCAGGTTGGTAGGTCTGTGTCTGTCTGTCTCTCTCTCTGTCTCTCTCTCTCACACACACACATACATACATACACACACACACACACACACACACACACACACAGAGAGAGAGAGAGAGAGAGAGAGAGAGAGAGAGAGAGAGAGAGAGAGAGAGAGAGCCTAGCCAGGATGCCTATGCATGGCTAGGTCCCAGGTTGTCCCCTTCTCCACAGGGTTATACTCTGAGAGGACAGGCATTTAAGTCCCTCAGACTTCACTCTCTGGCATGCCTGAAAGTTTGGTTTCCTTGCCCAGAACCTTTTTATTGGGAAATGCTCACAGGTGGCTGCAGCTTGGAAGCTTTGGGGACTCCTTTCCCGCTGTCTGGACACCCAGGCTGGGATCCCCCCCAGTAACAAGATGACTCCCACAGTCAGTCCTGCATCCTTTAACTACACCTATTGCAGCTTGAACCACTGGTGTGCAAACAGCCAGCACACTTGGACACCGACTGAACATGAGTAGTGAGGAGATTGGCATGCAGGTGGGTGGGCATTTACACTCCCAACAGCAGCTCTGCAGTGTGGCGTGGAGTCTTCCAGAGAAGTGAGCATGGTCCCTGAACTTTTACAGGCATGAACTTGTTTAAACATTGTAATAGTCCCACGGGGCAGGTATTATCCCAGCCTCATTTCTCCTGGTTAACTCAGCTTCTTGGGCAAAAAGAAGTACAGGAATTCTGCAATAGTAGGAATAGAGTCTAAATCTTTGGATCCCCTGGTAAGAACACAGTGAGTTATGGGACTTGGGCTGGCACAGGCACCAAACAACCATTTTATGGAACATGCATGATGTAGCACTGAATTAGTGAATGTGGTTATAATTTCATGTGAGTTTTCTCACTTCTTTGTAGTTTTGTTTGTTTGTTTGTTTTTGTTTTTGTTTTGTTTTTTTGAGCCAGGGTTTTCTGTGTAGCCCTGACTGTCACTGTGTAGACCAGGCTGGCCTCAAATTCACATAGATCCACCTGCCTTTGCCTCTGAAGTACTGGGTCTAAGGGACATCACCATGTCCAGCTTCCTCCTTATAGCCGATTAGGATGATTGATTTTTTTTTTCTACCGATCATTCTTTATATATTGAGGTGCTTTACCGTGTTCGTCACCTTTCACACGGATTCCCAGATTTTTCCAGTTTTATTATCTCTTAACTTATTTATGACTTTTTACTTGCTCTTTAGAAGCTAAAAGTTAATTTCTAAGTGGTTGAAATTGCCTTTATAATTACAATATTTATTATTGTGCTTCAAGAGATGGCTAAGGGGTAAGGAACACTAGCTGGTCTTCCAGAAGATCGGGGTTCAGCTCCCAGCACCGACATGGCAGCTCATATCTGTCTGTAACTCTGTTCCTTCACAGCACTGCACATAAAAAAGGTAAATAAATTAAGTAGAAAAAGAGGCTCTTTCTGTGCCTGTGATTATAAAATCCTCATTCACACTTTTTCCCTTCTCCTTTCAGTATCCTTCATTAATTTGTTATTTTTCTGCTTTCTCTGCACTCAACTCTGGCTCACCAGGAAAAAGATTTGCCTCTTACTTCTGATGTGGTGAGATTCAGGTGTTAGCTGATAGGTTTGGAAGGCAGGTATCCAGAGGCCTGAGAGCCTGAAGGGGGTGTGGCCAGCCACGTTCAAAAGGAGCTTGCTGGGATCTTGAGCACCCTGGTTATTCCTGCCTTCTTGAGAGATTGGATCAGCATCCATCGTCTGTACCATCCAATAACTCAAGTATCTTCCTAAGTTGTAACCTGTTATCATAAGTGTTAAATTATTTTCCAATAAATATTAATCCTGTAGTTGGTATATTGCAAATGAGATTTATTGTGATACTCACACAAAAACCCTCTGCTTTGGCTAAAATAGACAGCCACACACTTGTACAGGGTCCATGTGAGATGATTTCATAAACCAATGTGTTTCCAGTGACCCAAGAAAAGTGTGAACAAATGTGTGCACATGAGTGTGTGTCCACATCTTAACCATTTCTTCAGCGGGCATTGTCATGGCCACTTCAGACTCTGGGTTTTGGAAAATGAGGCTGTCTCAAGCATTCATTTGGTGAGGTTTCAGTGGTCACATCAGTACCATCATTCACCCCATCAGGGCCACCTCATACCAATGTACCGCCCTCTCAGCTTCCTGACAGTGACAGCTGTCAATGTGACACAAACCTAGTCACCTGGGAAGAGGGACCCTCAACTAGAAAATTGTCCCCATTAAATTGAGCTGTAGGGACATTTTCTTGATTGCTGATTGATGTGGGAGGACCCAGCTCAGTGTGGGTGGTGCTGCCCTTGGGCAGGTGGGCTTGGTGGATATAAGAAACGTAGCTGAGCAAGGAAGAGGGAGCAAGCCAGTAAGTAGTGCTCCTCTGTGGCTTCTTCCTCAGCATCTTGCTCTGCATTTCTGCCAGTTCAGGCAGACAGTGCCATAACAAAGGCCACTGTTGACATCTTGGCCTTGCAAAATAGGCTCCAAAGCTGGGGAACTGATTACTATACCCAGCATCCCTTGGTGGAGATGAAGCCCAAGGAAAGAATCAAGGGCAGATCCACAGACTTGGGACAAAGGTGTTCACCCTCTGTTGTGGTGAGATTCAGGTGTTAGCTGATAGGTTTGGAAGGCATGGATCCAGAGGCCTGGGAGCCTGAAGGGGGTGTCTTTCAAAAGTTATTTATTTATTTGTGTATTTGTGTGTGTGTGTGTGTGTACACACTGTTTCACAATTCAGGAGAGATGCAGACAGTCCAGTGTATGGGTGTAGTTTTTTGTCATAACCTTCGATTAGCTGTCTTACCAGCCACTTCCCAAATAACCACACAGAAACTTATTATTAATTATAAATGATCAGCCACTAGCTTAGACTTGTTTCCATCCAGCTTTTACAACTTAAATTCTCATTTATATTAATCTATATGCTGCCCTGAGGCTCATTTACCTCATCTATGAACTTCTCATGTTGCTTTTTCTGAGTCTAGCTCTCAACTCTTCTGACTCTGCCCCTCATCTTCCCAGAATTCTCCTCATCTAGCTCTCCTGCCCATCTCTTCCTGCCCACTTATCAGCTAGTCAACTCTTTATTCACCAGTGAAAGTAATATATATTTATAATGTTCAAAGATTATTTCATAGCACCAGTGTGTGCAAATGCAATCCACTTTCTTCCTACAGTTTCAGTGTTAAAACAACCCATTGTGCTAGGGTGGGTGGTTCAGTTGGTAAAATGCTTGCTTTACAAATACTTCAGGTTAATCCCCAACACTCCTTTAAAAGAAAACAAAAAATTGACCACAGTGGTACATCTCTGGGGAAGCAGAGATGGAAGGGTTCTTAGCCAGTGTAACTTGCTGGGCAAGCTTCAAACCAATGAGAGACTGTGCCTCAAAAATAAGGTGGATAGTGTCTCAAAAAATGACACCTGAGGTTGTCCTCTGGCTTCTACATGCACACATGCATACGCATGAATGTACACCCACACACATGCAGATATAACACACATATATGACATCTGAGGTTGTCCTCTGGCTTCTACTTGCACACATGTACATGTGCATATACATGAATGTTTACCCACACACATGCAGATACAGCACATACATCATACATATACAAAATTTTCTTTAAAATTAAACATGCCCACACACTGCCCCTGTTTGGGGATGGGGTGACTGCATTGTAGAGTGTTGTCTAGTTCAGGACAGTCAGGAGCATGAGCTGGACTTCCTGGGGCCAGCAATGGTCCTGGTAACTGAAAGTCCCAAGTGAATCTCTTGTGAGTGCCCCATGTTCCCTGGAGCAGCAGGTGTATGTGTGGTGGGGTGTTGACAATAGAACCCAGTTGAAAACTACTGAGTTGATTGGCCTTCTTTCTATACTCTATAGTTCCTAGGTCAAGATAGCCACCTCACCTCACTTATTGAGCTCTCCTGCCTTATCTTTAGAGAAAACTACCAGATACCTGACAACCCAGGGCCATCGGGCTGTGACTTCCTATCTCCTGGGCTGCCCTGGGGTACACCATATCTTCTGAACATCCTGGCTTGTGGTGATGTGTTGATAACACAGCAGGTAGAATATGGACAGTCAGGCTGAGCCACATCCTGGGGCCCTGCTGACCCAGCTCTGGTGGACATTTTTAGACAGAAACTAGGAATCTTCAAACCCTGGTCAGAGGGAGCTGGGTGCTTCCACAGCAGGGCTCAGCCATGGCAGATGGCAACTGTGACCTGAGCCTACCTGTCCCATGACAGTGGCCACCAATTGACACACTTCTGTATGCTTTTGGCCCTATGGGCATCGTGTCTAGCCTTAGGCTACTTTTCAGTGTCACCACAGGACCCAGAGTGATGTCAAAGCCACACAGGTCATCCATACCACTGTTAGGTTAGTTGAGGGAGGGTGGAGGAGAAGGAGGAATGGACACCATACGGCCGTGCCAGCCCCTCGGAAACCTGTGGATATTGGGGTTCTGCAGGTAACTCTGGAGGTGGAAGCAGTGACAAGTTTCAAGGGAGGGACCAGCTGGAGCCCAGGACAAGTTAGAGAGCAGAGCTTTGGGAAGGGAGGTTCATTTGCATAGATAACTCATTTGCATGGGACAGGCTTTTGGCCCTGTCACTAACAGTACAAAACACACCTTCACCCATCATCTGTCTCCACCCAGGGGTGTGTGTCAGGGTCAAAAAGAGCCACAGGTTACCTCCAGACACTCTGTTGTGCCTCTGCCCTGGATCAGTGGCCCTGACTAGTTCTAGCTGGTCTCAACAGGGACTTTCCAGACATTGCCAAGTGTTTTGTTTCTCATGGGCTACTTTGCTGTCTCATGTAAGGTGTTCTGGACCTCACTTCCCATCTGACTCTCCTGCCTCATATCTGTCCCCAACATCTACCTTATCCTCTCTCAGCTTTTAGTTGAACTAAAACTGAACTAAAGACCTCCCCTCCATGAGGTGTCTGTTGGAGGAGCAGTGAAGTTATACCCCTTCGGGGAACGTATCTGCCTGGGCCCCAAATGCTGCATATTTGGAACACAGATCTTTTCAAGTGTCCCAGAACCCTTACCAGAGAAAAGAAGCAGCAGAGAGGACCCATAGGTGCTGCGTCAGGATGGACACTTAGAAAAAACCACACCCAATTCTGGGATTCTGTGGCTTCGAGCCCCCCCTACTTTGTGGTATTGTAATAGACAGAGACCCAACAGTTCTACTTGGCATCCCAACTCTGACCACAGGGACACATGGTGTAGTCCACACCACATGATCTGCAGCCTCCACCTCTGACCAGAGGGGAAAGTAGAATGTCTTGCTTGCATTCATGTGTGTTGGTGTCAGTGAACATGGGTCCGTGCCCTGGGTGTGTCTGCCAGGCTTGGTTACTGTGGACTGGGAGGCCTCACAGAAGCCCAGGGCTAGACTGAAAGTGAGGCCAACACTCATGGTTCAGCTTTTATGCCTAATGGTCCCTCTGTCCCCACACAAGCAGAAAAGTGTGGAGACTGTAGCATGCTACTCACGGGTACAGTGGCAAGTACTGCTTGAGGTGCCATCATTTGGTTTTAGGGAAATCCCATGACTGGGGTTCTCTGTAGCCACAAAGGGACATCAAGAAAACACCACTGATGGTGAGTAAGTCAGCTAAATGCAGGTTAGACATGCTGCACAACTGTCATTGTATAGACACATTTTCAATATTTCCTGAAAAGACAGACACCTCCAAGACCAGCCGTGGGAAAGCCACCTGCCTGTTTGAGGGAGGGTCTTGTGTAGCCCAGGCTTGTCTCAAAATTGCTGTACGGCCAAGGGTGTCCCTGAACTTCTAATCTTCCTTCCTCTGCTTTGCAAGTGTTGGAATTAGAGGCTGATGATTGAACACAGGACTTTGCACCTGCTAGGCAAGACCTGGGCTTCAGTCCTGACGTGTTTAAATCTGTGAACGTGGGAAGAACCAAGGCAAGGAAGAAGGAGAAAAAGGGATGTGCACCAGGGTGTGGCCTCAGCCCTATGTTGGTCACCTGTCCATGTGAAAGCCACAATGAGTCAAGCCTGAAGCATTTCATACCCAGCACTCCTGTTCACTCGGCCTCCTGTGGGGGCTCTCTGGACTTCAGGTTCTGTATCTGAAGTGTTCAAGTCCAGTGTTCAGTTCCTCTGCTTGGTACAGGTGGGCACTGTAGTTTTTGACAGCCTCAGTTTGCCCTGTTTATGCAATGGGGATGCTAAACATGCCTACCTCAGGAGCTGAGGAGAAAACACATCTGACACACACTCAGAACCCTGACAGCCAACCGTCATTCTTCTTTGTGAGACTGGCCTTTCTCGCCCTTTCTGGGTAGACCAGTTCTTCCTGGATGACTTCCCACCTTTTGAGGGGTTCCCAAGGCAGCCTCCCACCTCACATCCCGTGAAGGGGCAGAGGGCAGGAGCAAGGTGGGATAGGGCGCCAGGACAGCATTCCTGTGGGAACGTCCCCTTGGCATCTGGCACAAGACAACTTCCTCATTCAAAGACCAAAGGCCTGGAACAAAGAAGGCTGAAATGTTCTTGGACTTCAAATGCTTCTGACGAACACTGTTTTGATGGCTTCGATGTAAACAAATTCTGAACATATGGATTAAATTTCTCCTGACGGTCTTAAAAATTAAGAAGAAAAAAAGCAAGTCTCGGGCGATGTTCATGCTGTGCTTCGCCTATCTCCAGGATCTTTGGGAAATAATTGGAGACATGTCCTCACACCCCACCCAGCACTAGGCTCTATCCCCCCTCCTTAATTGCTGTTATGACTCACTGTTGAGTTGGTGATTATTTTTATCCAGTTAATGAGAGTAATCTATAAATTACCACTGACCCAGATTCATTATTTAATAAGACTTAAATTACACACCCAAGTTTTCAGGAGCAGAGGGCTGGAGCCTCCAAGTGGCATCTGTGAGTTCTCAAGGATCCGATGCTCTGATGCTGGGGATGCTTCAGCCACCCTGCCCTTCTGAGTACATGGCCTAGATAGCCTGTCGGGGCATCTGGTCTGTCTCTAGGACCCGACACTCACACATGTTCCCAGGGATGAGCATTAGAATCTACCAAGGTTGGAAAGTAGCTTTCCTGTTCCTGCCTCTTTGGATGACTGCTTGGTCTCTCTGAGCCTGTTTTTCCCACAACATGATGGAGCATGGCTCTTCAGAGGGCTTCTTTTGTTTGTTTGTTATTTGAGATGGGACTTCTCTGTGCAGGCCTGGTTGCCCTGGAATTAACTTTGTAGACGAGGCTGGCCTTTAACTCAGAGATCCACCTGCCTCTGCCTTCCAAGAGCTGGAATTAATGGTGTGGGCCACCACCCAGCTTTTATGGGACTTCTTATTGTGAGTGCGACATGCCGGGATTTCCCAAAATGTGTACACAGGTCACTGTTAGTCAGGGTTTCCTCCTCAAACCCAGTCACAATGTCCCAAACTTTCTAGGAACACAAGGTTAAGGTCACTGCCAGCTCCAAGGCTTCAGACAGTGCAGGTTCCAGGGAGTGTCCTCCACCCACACCCCCTGTGTCCTGCTCATATGAAGTCCTCCTATAAAGCCAGATTAGGGCTCATTCTCCCTCTGCCCTTAGTAACTGTAAGGGCTCCAGTGTCTTTACATTAAATACACACTTCAAAGCTTGGGCTGGGTGATTGTAGAAAAAGGAATCTGGAACTTTTTAAAAATTATTTTTATGAACATATTAATCATATACGATAATGGCTCTAATTATGACGTTTCTACACATGTACATGCATTTGATCATATTTACTCCATTACCCTCTCTTGTCTCCCTCCCCTTCCTCCTCTTTCCTCCTCACCAGCACCCCCCATCTATTCTTTTGGTGGGGGGGGGGGTTGTGTGTGTATTGACCCAACACGTTCATTCTGTTTGCAGGAGCGTGGGTAGGAGTTTGTTTACGGAAGCACATGGCTCCCCATTGAAGAAAATGCTCCTTCCCCACCTCCATCAGCACAGGTGCCGCAGGGTCCCACAAGCTGGGCTGGGCTTAATTTCCACTGTCTTCTTTGAAAACTCCTAAGGACCCTTAGCTGATCCACCCTCTCTCTTCTGTTACTAATCTGGCTGTGCCTTGGCGGGATCATTCTGTGCCTTCTTTCTTTCCCTGCTCAGGCAGTCCCTTTGGGCCTCAGCAACTCCTTGGAGAGGCCTCCAAGTCCAGTACCTCAGGGCCCAGTCCCCAGGTGAAGACTGCCCCTAAGACATGCCAAGTGGCTCTTTCATTGTTACCAGGTCCTGTCCAGAGGCCCTGGACCAGTGGAATCTATGGAAGTGCTCAGTCATTTCCCTGGCTGGTCTCCTGTTCATGTTCCCTACTGAAGTGGCCCCAGAAGGGAAGGTGTGCTGAGACTCAGCTCTGAGCCTAGTGCTTGACTAGTGTGCTCAACCCTGGGTTTCCTTCTCAGGAACTAAAAATCAAAAGAAACAGGAAGGAAGGAAGAAAGAAAGAAAGGAAGGAAGAGAGAGAGAGAGAGGGAGGGAGGGAGGGAGGGAGGGAGGAAGGAAGGAAGGAAGGAAGGAAGGCTGGTTTTCGCTAGACACTCCTCTACTGGTTCCACATGGCCACACAGTTTCCAGGTTAATCTGCCCAGGGGTTCCCCCCACCCCTGGAAATGCCGCTGTCCCCTCACAGCAGGCCCAGAAGCCTGAGGCCATCCAGAGGAGAACAGGGATGTCTATGTTTTGCTGGGTAGTGGGGCTATGCTACAAGGAAGCTCATGGTCTTTTGTTACCAGCCGGAGGTCACCCATAGCTACAAAATTGGTTTGGGTTCATAAAACTATTTGTTGTAAAGCACACCAGACATGATATTTTATCCCGGAGTCCCTGTTGCAGCCAAGAAGCACTTCTCCATTGCTGACCTCTAGAATGTCCATCTTTCATCTTGCAACTGAAGTTTTCTCCCCTGACCACCACCCCCCAAATACCTTTCCAGCTTCTGTCTCCACAACTGCCCCGGCTCCAGGATGTCAGCCAGTGACATCACACAGTAACGGGGCTTCGGCTTAAAATGGTTCTATTGACGACTGCTGACTCAGTGATGGTAAAAGTGACAGAATTACAATTTGAATCCTGGAACTAGATGTATTCTGGAAAAGCACTGTGCCCTACAAGCCTTTGTCACAGCTAGTGAATTCAGCCTCCTCCGAAACTGTCCATTTCAGAGGAGGAATCTGAAGTATGGTTGTGACAAAAGGCTGTCCCTAGTTGAGGGTCTGAAGAAGAGCTGAGACATGAAGGGGTGGTGGATGTGTGTCTTTGTGTGTTCGTGGAGGAAATGGGCAGAGTTGGAATTCTATCCGCATTAATAAGCAGCGAATACTCAGCCATCTCTCAAGATAAATGAGTCCTTACTTCTGAGATCTTTCAAAGGCCCTAAAAGCTTTGAATTTCCAGGAAATCTGCAGGCTAGTAGAGAAATTGCCTGCTCCGGTGGGTCTTGTAATAGTCATTTTTAGTGCTGGAATGGGGTTTCTCAGCTCTGTCTCACTGTGTACAGAGCGGCATGTTCTTTCTGTGAGTAGAGTTGTCCTGGGTGCAGAGGATGTTTCTTGTGTCCAGTGCCACTTCCCCTGTCCCCTCTGCTTGTGTCCTCACCTGTAACAACAAAAATGATTTCCAGATAAATCAAAATTCCCCAGTGGACAAAGCCTACTATGAGCAGAAAATGGGTATTCTAGAAGTTCAGAAGGAATCACACTTATACTCTTATACCCCCAGAAGCACTGAGACCAATCGTGCACTCACAGGGGTGGGGGGTGGATAGGGGTGGTAGGGGAGATATCCAATCAAATGAGGAAACAGGCAATAACAATGTGGCTCATGTTATAAGCTTCTATTCCATGTGGTTGGTGTCTGTCTGGATTCTTCATGTTAGTATCTATTACATTTAATTACATTTAGCATTGTGTTACATTTAATATTAGGTTACTAATTTTATTTAACTGAAAAAAGGCTTTGGGGAGATTCAAGCTTTCTAGTTTAGGTGTGTTTTTTTCTTCATGGAATGATCAGCTTCCTGCCCTAGGGATGCTATCACATGTCAGTCCTAGGAGCCTGGAAGGGAAAGTATCTCTTTAAAAGGAACTGCCTCAGAGTCACAGGGTTGTGGCAGCTGTCCACGGGGCTCAACAAGAGTGTTTAATTTGTTCCGTGTCCTCCTACCATGTAGAGGAGAGCGGGCGAGAGAGTCCAACTTACACACAGGGAGATGATCTGGATAAAGCCTGCCTGCCTTCCTCACCTCCTCCTCCTCCTTTTTTGAGACAGACTCTTTTTGTAGCCCAGTCTAGCACTGAACTTAGACTTCTGTCTCCAACCCCCAAGTGACTCAAGTACTGGACTACATCGTGCACCACCATTACCAGCTCTTGTAAGAAACTGTGGTGAGTTTTCTGTCAATCCGGTAAACAAGCTAGATGTAACTTCGAGTGAGAAAATGCCTCCATCAGATTGGCCTGTCTGTGCGCCGTTCTCTTGATTAATGATTGATGTGGCTGGGCCCGGCTCACTGGGGGTGGTGCCATCCCTAGGCAGGTGGTCCTGAGTGCCATAAGAAAGCAGACTGAGCAGGTCGTGAGGAACCAGGCAGGAAGTAGCACTCTTAGATGGCTTCTGCATCAGATGATTCTGCAGCTAGATTCCTGCTCTGCAGGACACGTAAGCCAGATAAACCCTTTCCTCTCCAAGCTGCTTTTGGTTATGGTGCTTATTGCAGCCACAGAAAGAAAATTGGAACAGCGACATTTTATAAAGATTTCTAAAATTTTTAATTTATTATTGTTGTGTGTATGATGAGGTAGCGTGTGCACAGAAACAGACCAGGGGACAGCCTTGCGCTATATAGCTCCTCCTTTTAAGTAGGTTCTGGGTATTGAACTCAGATTTCAGGGCAAGCACTTAATCCACTCACCTGTCTCACTAGACCTAGGAAACTTCTATTCAGATCTTTCTGGAAGAATCCAGAAATGAAGAACATTTAACGCAACTGGACCAATGAGATTTGTGTTTCCCAATCTCACTGGGCTGAGGTCAGAAACATATCTTACTGACAAGTCTCAGCTAGCTAGTGCCTTGCTGTGTGAGCATGTGTGCATGCTCATGTGTGTCTGCACATGCATATGAAAAAGCAGGCAGCATTGTCTTCCTATTTATTATTTCCCACTTTGTTCCAGAGCCTCATCAACTGGGATCCTACAGCTGTTTCACTAAAGTCAACTTGGGAATCAGTCCATTCGCTGAAGAAAAGGATGGAAAGAGGCTGGCAAAGATCTCAGCCAGTCAGGGTGCTTGCCTCCAAGCCTGATGACCTAGGTTCGATCCCCAGGACCCACATTGTGGAAGAAGAACAGATTCCTGTAAGTTGTTCTCTGACCTCTCCAAGCGCCTCTATCATGCACACAATTGTCCAACAGGTTCCAAGCTGAGGTGCTGACAGTCCGGGAGTGGTGTCTCATAGCCAACCAGACAGATGCCAGGATGTCGTCCCTGTCCTGTGTCCTAGATCTGTTGTCTGAGAATCAGCTCATTCAGGCCCGCTTCCCAGCTTGGGTGGCAAACATTTGAGGGGGGGAAAATGGGTTTAGTGGCAGAAAAGCAGGAGCCTGGCCCCCACCCAAGCTGCCCTTGATCTGAGACTTGGCGACGGATCTGTGTACCGAGTTTGCTGTCTTCTCTCGGCCCTAGTGAGTCTCCCTAGGGCATGCCGTGGACAAGTTTGATTTACTGGTGTGTTTGAAAGAGTCTTTAGACAATACAAGGCTTCTGGTGACTTGTCTAAAGACACCCACAAGCCACAGCCCCGGCTCTGAGTCACCCTCCCGAGTGACAGGGATCTTCAAAGTACGGGGCTCCCCGCAGACGCGACCGTGGGCTGGGGAGCATCGTGGAAAAGCTGACTGGGTGTTACAGCCGAGTGTGGTAACGACTTTGGGGACAGTTTTTTCCGGAGATCCTCTTTGTGTTTTATGTCTCTCTATGTTGTCATTCCCTGGGACTCAGAGGAGGCCTGGCAGTAGGAACACAGAACTAGGAGTCTGGTGCCACGGCCTGGGATGGTGGCCAGACAAGGAATAGTTTTGGAAGACAGTGGAGTGTGTGGAGGGGAGGTCCATGCTCAGAGAATCAGCACAAAGCATCAAGGGTGGCCTTCTTATTTGTCTGCCTCTTCAGGGCCCAATCAAGACAGACTGGGGGCTAGAAAAATGGCTCAGTGAGTGGCTAAGAGCATTTGTTATAAACAGAACCAGCGTTTCATTCCCAGCATCCACAGCTGTCTGTAACTCCTTTCTAGGGATCCAGTGACATATTCTGGTCTCCAAAGGCACCAGGCACACATATGATGCATAGACACATATGCAGGCAAAGCACCCATACACATAAAATAAAAATAAGTAAGTCTACTGGGCAGTGGTGGCACATACCTTTAGTGCCAGCAGAAGCAGGCAGATCTCTGAGTTCAAGGCCAGCCTGGTCTACAAGTCAACTTTCAGGACAGCCAGGGATGAACAGAGAAACTGCTTCAAAAACCAAAACCAAAACCAAACCAAAATAAACAACAACAAAAATAAACCTTTAGAAAAAGAAGAATGAATGGACAGACAGGGTGGGATGGTTTATGTCTGCAGTCCAAGCATTCAGGCAAGACCGTCACAGGTTCTTGGCTAGCCTACCAGCCTAAGCAAGACCCTGTCTCAAAAACATGGCTGAAGTTAGAGGAAAGCAGTGTTTGCTTAAGATTTCTGCCTAGTGGATGCCGCTAAAGACTCTCTGCTGTGGACAAGTGTATCGTTGTATGTGTGCTAAAACTCAAATATAAAGTTCAGGTTTTGTTAGCAGCAGCGGGGTAGGTAGGGGTGCAGAGTATTGACGGTGGGAACCTGGGGCTGTGGAGCTAGCTTGGTGGGCAAAGCCCTTGCCATACTAGTTTGGATCCCCAGAACACCAAAAAGACACTTTGGGGGGGAGGGGATGACAAAGACAGCAACAGGTTGTTGGGACTCACTAGCTGGCCAGTCTAGCAGAATCTGTGAGCTCCAGGTTCAGGGAGGGAATCTGCTCCCAAGAGTGAGGTGGAGGGTGAGTGAGGAGGAACCTAGCATCAACTTCTGGCCTCCATGCCCTGTACATACGTGCATGCCCTCACACAGAGAGAAATGGAGGAAGAAACACACACATACTTCATTTCAAATCATAAGTAGGACTTGAGAGCCCTGTACCTCCTGCCCAGTTTTTCTGGAAACCTAGCAGTGCAACAAAAAAGAAATCATTAATGACAAAGGCTTACCCATCCCAAGTTCAGGCTTTGACCCTGGAACTAACCCTAGACTTCCCCTCATCCTTGAGAAAGTTGCTGAGACCTCTGGCACTCTGAGCTACTTGGTTCTGCTGGCTCTTCTGTAGGCATACAGTACTTCTCTAGGTCCTCCAAAGGGCCTGACTCTTTCCTACCACAGGGCCTTTGCATATGCTATGCCAGGTGTCTATTCCCATGGCTTCCATGGTTGTGCCTAAACCACTCTTCCAAGCCACCTTCCCAAGGGAAAATTCTGTTAGAGATCCCTCTATGTTTGTGCATGCGCGTGCATGTGTGTGTGCACATGTGCATGTGTATGTGCGTGTGTATGTGTGTGTATGCGTGTGTATGTGCGTGTGTGTGTGCGCGTGCGTGTGTGTGTGTGTGTGTACTGTGTGTGTGTATGTGTGTGTGTGTCTTCCCAGCCAGAGGTCAGAGGTCAGACAGAGACATCAGATGTCCAGCTCCATCATCCTCACTTTCTTCCCTTGAGACAGGGTCTCTCACTGGGCCACACCTTGCAGTGTTTGGGTGATGAGCTGGCTAGTCAGTGAGCACTCAGAGTCCACTTGTCTTTACCTCCCCAGGACTATGGAAAAGGCACATCTGGCCACACCCAGCTTTTTTACAGAGGGGCTAGGCATTTCAACTCAGGTCCTTATGTTTGTACAGCAGAACCCATACACACTGAGCCTTCTCCCCAGGCCTCTTCCAGAAGCATTCTTTACCAAGGATCATTTATTTACATTTTTTGTGTGTGTATGAGAACATGTGGAAGTTTTTATACAACTCTCAGAAGTCAGTTCTTTCCTGCCTGCCATCTTGCAGGATCTGCTGATCAAACTTAGGTCTATCAGGTCTACACACAGGTGACTCTAACCACTTACCCATCTCTTTGGCCCCTCAAGACCTTTTTTGCTCCCTGCATAATCGTTTTGGAAATCTGTTATTTCATTTCCACACTCTTTATTGCCTGGGTCTTGCCTTTCTCCTGGGTTCTGGCTCGGTTCTGCAATGTACCCGGGGCCTAGAAGTACGCTTGGCCCACCATAGACACTTTGTAAATGGTCAACTACTGTAAAGGTAAAAGCCATTGGCTTTTTAAACTGGAATGCTCTTGTGCACACAGCCAGAAGCTGTGAACTTTAGAGGTGTGTCTATTGCTCCTCAGGGGCCCACACGCTGAGCAGAGACAAGGCCAACCCACGTAGGATGTGGTAGGGCCTGATGGGGAGGAAGGTAGGTCACTGGGAGAAGGCCCTCCATGGAGACATCGGGAGCCCTGCCCCAGCCTCCTCTCCTCTCTGCCTTCTTTCTCTTCTGATCCTTTTCTTCATTCTCCTTCTCTCCCCTCTTTCTTTCCTCTCCCACACCCCTCATCACCACCTGTCACTGTGATGAACCTCTTTTCCCATATGCTGTGGCCACCCGCTCCACAGGCCCCAGTCAGCAGGCCATGTGACCTTGGAGAGAACCGTCTAAACTATGAGCCCTCCTTCTCTACAGGCACAGTGTGATAGACAGGGATGGCTGAGGCTCAGCCAAGCATTACTACTTCTGGGCCATGGGCCAAGGTCAGAGTTCAGAGGTCAGGTCTGAGAACTGGCTTGCTCTTTGACCAAGCTTGGCTTCTTTGAACCAATAAGACAGGCCTGTGGTGGGCTAACCCAGTAGGCTCTTGGGTGGATTAAATAAGCCAATGTCTCAAGTACCTGGCCAAGGGCAATGCCACGCTCACACACGAGAATGCCTGCCTGACCCTTTGGGGCCACAGGCAACACCTAGAAATGAACTGGAGAGTCAAGAACCTGCCTCAAGGGCTCCACCCTTGTCAAAGATGGGCTTGCTGACCTGGTAAATATAGCTGGGAGAAGCAGAGGGTAACCAGATGAATCCTTAGGGATGAGAATCCTTAGGGGAAGGACCCAGAGGCTACCTTGAAGGTCAGTCTTTGGATGTCTGCCTATCAGGGAAATTGAGGTAGCCTTCTCGCTGCCCAGACCAGATCCAACAAGCTCATTAATGACAATGCACTGGGCCATGTTCCCAGCCAAGCTGTTTCTCTGTAGGTTCTGAGACTTCTGGTCTTGCTCATGCTCAAACATTCTTCCCTGTGCAGCAGGGCCTCTTCATTAGCTTTTGGAGACAGGATCTCATGTAGCCTAAGCTAGCCTCAGATTCTCTACGTAGCTGAGGCTGACTCAAAAACCTCTTGCCTTTGACATTGCAGGCATGAGGCACCATGAGCAGGGGATTCTACTGATCTAAGCCAATCCAGTCCTGGTGGCTGCAGAGTGTGGGGCAGAGAGATTAAAATGTAATTATTGATTCAAGTGGGGAGCAGAGGAGATTGATCCATCTGACAAAAGTCTGGATAGTTAGAGCCCTGCTGCCAGACAGAGCCCGCCCTGAGAAAACAGATGGAAGCAATAGGCGCTAATGGGGGCCAAGGGAAATGGGGAAGCTGACTTGTTATTTAAATGATGTTTTCAAAGAATTATTACTTTTTTATTGTGGCCTCTCAGAATGCAAAACACAGGCTGGAGCATGAGACTCCTGCCAGCCCTGTGTTTATGTGGACATGGCTGGAACCAAGGTGTGTCTCTCAGAGCAGGTTTAGGAGTGTTAGGCCAGAGATCAACCCGAGATTTCATTCTTCAGAAACTCTGGCTTTTTTGGTTTTTGTTTTTTTGGGTTTTTTCTTTTTTTTTTTTTTTTTTTTTTTTTGTATTTGTTTTATTTTTTGAGACAGGGTCTCTCACAGGGACTTGGAACTCACTGATTACTGCAGCTCTGAGCTTGTAAAATGATACCTCAGCACCTTGCTTTTGTTATTTGTTTTGTTATTGAGACAAGGTCTCGGTGCATGGGCTTGGATGGCCTGTACTTACTACATAGAGACCAGCCTTCCTCTGCCTCAGGAGTGCTGGGATAAAGCCATCCCCCAGCCTTCAGTTTCCTACTGTCAGCACCAGGCTCAGGAGGCTTCTCTAAGGTCAACTCTGCCTGGGAAAGTGAGGGCTGGACCAGCTTCTCACAATGCAACCCAATATCTGTGAACATCCTCACATGTGCCACACACGACCTGAAAAGGAGATGAGGTGCTGACAGGCTCTCTACTGAGTGCTACTGTGAAGAGCAGGAAATGAAACCGTCAGGGCTCAGGCAGAGGGTTGGTAGATGAAGCTGCCTCCTGTGCATGAGGTCATAGCTGCTCTGCAGTCAGTCTGAGAGGGCTTGGGTTGGGGTCCCGGGGTGGGGGTGGGGAGCTGGTGTAACACAGCCAGAAGATGGGCTTAGTTTGTAGGGAAGGCCCTTTATCACAGAGAGGAAATGGAGGTAGGACAGACTCTGGACCCTCTGCTGAAGTGTGAGTTCCAGAGGAGCAGTTAATCAGGTTCATGGTCCTCCATGTGCCAAAAAGCCATGATTTTTGTTAACAAGTCTTGCATCAGAGAGTAAATTTAGATTTTAAAAGATGACATGGAGAGTTAAGGATATGGCTGTGGTGATATAATATTCCACCACATATGGCTCAGTGAGCAAGATATGAGGACCCAGAATCTATATTTTAAAAAGTAATAGCTAAGTGTGGTGGCACACATATTTAATTCCAGCATTCAAAAGGCAGAGGCAAGTGTATCTCTGTTAGTTCAAGGCCAGCTGGTTTACAGGACAAATTCCAGGACAGCCAGGACTATATACAGAGTCTTTGTCTTAAAAAAAAATAAATAAATAAAAATAAAAAATAATAGAATATATATTTTCAAACTTGGCAGAGCAGTGTGTGCTTGTAACCCAAGTCTTGGGGAAGCAGAAACAGGTGGACCCCTGAGGTTATCTGGCTAGCCTACCTAGCCTACTTGATAAACTCAAGGCCAGTAAGAGATCCTGTCTGAAAAACAGTTGGCTGAGAAACCGAAAGCCTGACCTCTGCATTCAGGTGGAAGTTCCACCTCAGCCTCCCCTCTCCCACTTCTCTCTCTCCAAACTCTGATCCACCTCGAAAACCCACCAAAAGGCAGCTCTTCCCCCAGAGATGCTCAAGACCACACCCACAGGGTATTTAAACTGCCCCCCAGAGACTGGCCACATTTTTTTTCTTGGTCTCTTCTCCCCATCTCCTCTCTGGGGGCCAAAAAGTCATCTGAGAGCACTTTATTCATTAAACCTGGGTTTTTTAATTCTTAATTCAGTTTGATTTGGATTGCTGTGTCAGCAGAGAGGCTTAACATCCGGGCACGGGAAACTTTTACTCTGATCTCACACACACACATGCATACATGTTACACCTACTTACATGGGAAAAATCGAGCAGAGGACACTTTCTATGAACCCAGACCCAAGCAGCCCCCCCACACACACACACACTGCTATCACAGGGAGCATGGGACAGAACTGTTAGCCACACCCAAACTCTGCCAGGTACTGTGTTGTAAGTGAACTAATTGACCTCACTTTCCCAGCTCACAGATGAGACACTAAAGTCCAGAGTGGGGAATTCACCAACAGCGAGCCAGGTGAGTCCATTGTGAGGCAGGTCTGTTGGGAATATGAAATCATGCTTTGAAATAATTCTCCTGTACACTGTGAATATATATTACTCTCATTGGTTAATAAAGAAGCTGATTGGCTTACAGCAGGTAGAGTAAAGTTAGGTGGGACAGTCAAACTGAGAATAGTGGGAAGAAGAAGGGCAGAGTCAGAGAGATGATGAAGAAGCAGGGCGTATAGAAAATGAGGTAACAAGCCATGAGCCACATAGCAAAGCATAGATAAGAAATATGGGTTAATTTAAACGTAAGAATTAGCTAGTAACAAATCTGAATTACTGGCTGAGCATTTATAAGCAATATTATTAAGCCTGTAAGTGGGGGCTGGAGAGATGGCTCAATGGTAAGAGCACTGGCTGTTCTTCCAGAGGACCCAGATTCGATTCCCAGCATCTACATGTCCGTAACTTCAGGTCCATGGAATCCAACACCCTCACACAGGCAAACCAATGTACATAAAATAAATAATTTTTTTTTCTTTAAAGCCTCTCATTGATTTTCTGAGAGTGCAGGAAAGAAACGTCTGTCTACAAAGCCATGCCTGGTCTGTCCCCCTGTGGGCTCTGGAGGTGCAGCTGCCCCGCCCTCTGTCTTAGTTACTTTTTTTTTTTTCTGTGATAAAACACCCTAATAAGTAAGTGAGATTGGGTTTTCCTGTCTTACCATTCCAGAGGGATACATACAGTACCTCAGGACAGGGAGTGCATGGCACCAGGCTGGGAAGGCAGGAGCAGAAGGATCACTATTCAAAGTGCATCCACATCCAGGAAATAAAACCATGAATGTACTGCTGCCCAGATGTCTTTCTTCGTTCCAGCCCAGGATCCCAGGCAGGGAATGGTGCCACTCATTGGATGGGTCTAACCCTCTCAACACAACCGATGTCCCCACAGGCATCCTAGAGACTCAGCTCCTGGAGGATTCTAGATTCTATTAAGTTAGCAATCAGCAACATTATCATAGCATCCAAACTGAACTCTTAAAGTGAGGCTGGAGAGATGCCTTAGAAATTGAGAGCATTTGCTGCTTTTGCAAAGGACCTGAGTTCAGTTCTCAATAACCCCGTTGGGCAGCTCACAGTCATGCTGGGCATCTCACAATTATGTGTAACTCTAGCTCCTGCTGACCCAATGCCTTTTTCTGGTCTCTGTGAGCATAGCCATGCACATACAAAAGTCAGCATTCAAGAAGTAGAGGCAGAGGCAGGCAGATCTTGGTGAGTCAAGGCCAACTGGTCTACATAGAGAGTTCTAGGCTGACCAGGGCTACATAGTGATTGATACTCTGTCTTAAAACAAATCGACTGTGAAGAGGTACCTCTGTGGGCAAAGAGGTAGGTATAGTGAGGTTAGCATCTTTGCCAGAGCTTGGCAATGTCTTCTGTCCCCTTAGGTCTTCACAGCTGCCTCACAAGAACTTTTTCCCCATCCAACCAAGATACTCTCCAGAAAGTGTCCTTTAGACCTTGGACACAGCTGCTCACTACAGTAGGACTTAGTAGCAAGCCATATACGGTAAGAAACCAAATGTGCATGAACTGACTTCAGAAAGGTCGTGTAAACCAGGCCACATCTGCTCAGTGCAAGTCACAAGGGCCGAGGCATTCTGTGCACTGATTGGGGAGTGTGCTGGGAGGTCAGGTGTGCAAGCTGCCTGCAGGGTGAGGCCTACAGTGTGGAGTCCTCTGTGCTCCAAAATTACAGAACCTAACTGTGCAGGTGCCAAGATGTACAGAGAACCTTTAGCCGAGTATCCTGGAACCCAGCCTGCAATAGGGGCTATTTCTCTGTGGGGCTGGGAAGCTGGAACTCACTGTATGGTATGGGAGAGACGCTTCTGTTTCCTTTCAGGATTTAGGGATGAGTTTTGAGGGTACTGTCTGTCCCTCATGGTGGAGACAGTGGAGCAGAGATGCTGCAGACCCAGCCAACTGTGAGGACAGAAGCCTGAGGCTGTTTGCTCACATCTGGGCAGATGAGGAAGTAGAGAATGCTGCCAAGTTATGGATGTATATATATATACACACACATATATACACACACACACACATATATATATATATATATATTTTAAATTCTTTCTCTTACTTCCTCTCTCCCTCTCATTTTCTCTGATCTCACTATAAAGCCCTGGTTGTCCTAAAAGTCACTGTGTAGACCAGGCTGGCCTTGAACTCACAGAGACCCTCCTGCCTCTGCCTCCTGAGTGCTGAGATTAGAAGTGGACACCTCCACGCCCAGCCACATTATTTTGTTTGCTTTATTTTTAAGGATAAAAGAGACAGCGATGCCAATAAGATGTGAGGTGATTAGTTTTCAAGTTGTGTTCCCAACGTAGGCTTTGGGTTTTCAGCGCCCGCTTCCCCGAGGAAACTAACTCCATCCCATTACTCATGTGGGTGATTTCCTGAAGTCGCCCCTGCAGGCGGTCATTGCCTTTATCTCCAGACACACATGCCCAGAGAAAGACAGCCTGGCCAAGCTCCTCCCCTAGGTCCTCTTGTTGGCCTGCGGACTGGGAAAGGGTCAGCTCCCACAGTGATTATGTTCCCATCTGTGTGAGATCCGAGCGCCTCAGCTGCTGCGGTCTTCACAGCTGATCACACTCTGTCCGGATGAGATCCAAGGCTCACTGTGCATGCATCTCAGTCAGAACAGGCAGCCTTGCCTGCAGCCTGCCCCAGCCTGGCTGCCGCTGTCCTTCACAAACCCTCTTCCTTCCTTCTGCACACTGCCCTCCGAGCAAGCGCAAACACCAGCTAAACACGGCACTCAAGTCCAGGGCCTTCCTTATGATCCAAGAGAACCAGATTCCCGTGTCACTGTGCCAAGTGTTCTGCATGCCCTCATGAGCAGTCTTGTATGTTACCTGGGTGAGAATTAAAGGTCTCTGTGTCTGAGCTGTCATCTAACCTTCAGCTTCTGCTTGTCACAGCAGGTTAGCCTGCCCTGATGGGACAGCGCAGAAGAGGAAGCATTCTAAGCCAGGCATGTCAGAGGGACGTAGGCTTCTCTCTAGGCCGAGTATTCTGTTCTTTAGTGTCACCTTGACACAGCTAGAGTCGTTTGGGAAGAGGGACTCTCCACTGAGAAATGCCTCCAGGAGATTGGCCTTGAGGCATCTTCTTGTTTTATAATTAATGTGGGTGAGCCCAGCCCACTGTGAGTGATGCCATGCCTGGTCAGGTGGTCTTGAGTGCTATAAGAAAGCAGGCTGAGCAAGCCACGAGGAGCAAGCCAGTAAACATGGCCTCTGCATTAGCTCCTGCCCCCAGGCTCCTGCCTTAAGTTCCTGAATGATTTCTTTTGATGAACTGTGATGAGAAATGTAACCAAAATAAACCCTTTTTTCCCCAAGTTACTTTTGGCCACTGTGTTTTTATTACAGCAACAGAAACCCTAAGACACTGATGAATATGAGGAGCTATTTTCAGGAAAGTTGCCTGAGCCAAGTGGCTGACTGTTCCCTGAGGGCTGCCATGAAGAGAAGCCCTGTAGGCAGGAGCAAGGTACAGACAGGCAGGAAAGGACTAAGCAGAGCTGGAGTCCAGTTGTACTCTCCCCCATCCTGATCCAGGGAGGCTCTGGGACTGTGAGTGATTTTACAGTGCTCCCCACTTCACAATGCTCTCCTCTCCTCTCCACTCCACAGGGCTCCCCACTCCACAGGGCTCCCCACTCCACAGGGCTCCCCACTCCACAGGGCTCCCCACTCCAAAGGGCTCCCCTCTCTACAGGCTCTCCATTCCACAGTGCTTCCCCACTCCACAATCTTCCCCACTTCATAGTGCTCCACATTCTACAGCGCTCCCCACTCTAAAGTGCTCTTCATTCCACAGGGCTCCCCACTCTACAGTGCTCCCCACTCCACAGTGCTCTCTGCTCCACAGGCTCCCCATTCTCTAGTGCTCTCCATTCCATAGGTGCTCCACTTTAGTGCTCCCCACTTCACAGGTGCTCCACTCCACAATGCTTCCCACTCCATAGTACCCCTCCACTTGAAACCAGGGCCTAGGTTCTCATAAACATATTAGCTTAGCCAAAAGTCTGGGAAGGCTGCACCCTTTCTAAGAGCTGAGGAAGCCATCACCCTGGGCCCCTCTTTCTCAAGAAAAGGAGACTGCATGAGAAATCAGAAGCGGTCCTGTCGCAGGGCCAACTCTAGAGCACTGGTCTCGCGGAGCAGTGGGAAGGGACGGAATGGTGGCTCACTAAAGGATGCACCAAGGCCTGACTTCAGTGGACTCTATTGTACCGCTGCCTTCCACTTTCCTGGCAGCCTGCAGGTTTCTGCCTCCATCCTGGATGGAGATGTAACTCTCAAGGCTAAGGATGAGCAGGGTGCATCCCAGAGGCTGGAGTAGCACGGCAGGAAAGTTGAACTAGGCAATGGAATGATGAGTTAGAGTCCTGTGAGAAAGGCGCAGAGGAGCATGGGCTATCAAGGCCTTAAGAAGGGGAATGCACTCATCCTGCTTCCCTCCACCCTGAGAGTACTCAGGGACCATGGGGAGAGTACAAGGGATAGGTAGGTAAGGCCCTCCACATTTGACACGTTCTGCAGATTCCTGGTCTATGTCTCCTAGGAGTGGCTTCACCTAGGGGTTGCAGACAGGGCGAGGCCAACAGGCCAGCCACCCGCTCCTCCGCCTTCCTCCTCAGCTGCCACTCCCCTTTAGGCTGTGAAGTCACCGCTCTGACTCTGCCCAGCCTGCTATGTGCTGACTGAGCACCCACAGCCCATCCTGGGCCACTGCATTGCTCATTCGGGTACCTGGATCTTCTGGGTGTGGCAGAGAAAGAGAGGATGTTGCGTCGAGGTGGGAAATTTCAGTGACAGAGTGGCATCCACCTCCTTCCCACCCCAAACAGCAGAATGCTGAGACAGCTTCTAGAGACACAAGTCATAGACTCAAGCTGGAGTCCAATGCCTAGACTCAATGCCAAACCCAGCCCGCTCCAGGTGTGTGGCCTTGGGCAAACTGATTAATCTATATGAGCTTGTGAAGAATCCTAGCCTTTTTCTCATGAGGTTCTCAGAAGAGTTCATCTGGACAATGCTTGAAACGTCCTAAGAATTTTGCGCTTAAAATTTTGTTATTATTGATCTTGCATTTGATTCAACATAGCTCACAGGAGGCATTGTCCTGAGGGATCCTCAGTCTGTTAGGGATGTGGGTCTTTGGGAAAGTCCTTCCTCCACCCCAGCATTCTCAAGATGTGACGCCTTTGCCTTCTGGGTCTGTCCTTCATAGACAGACATAGCAGTACATACCTAGCAAGAAATAGGTACCTAACAAGCAACAGGTACCCAGCATGCAACAGATGGGTTTTTCCTTTCTTTTTAATTTATTTTAAATTAAACGAATATTTTATGTGTATGAGTGTTCCAATGCCCTATAGACCTGGGTACCACACGTATGCCTGGTGTCTGTGGAGACCAGAAGAGAGGACGTCAGATCCCCTAGAGCTGGAGTAACAGAGAATTGTGAGCCACTGTTGCAGGTTCTGGAAATCAAACCCAGATCCTCTGAAAGAGAAGCCAGTGCTCTTACGCATTAAGCCATCTCTCCAGCCCCCTTTTTTGGTGCCTGTGAATTATTTCTTTTCTTCCTTCTTTTCTTTTGAGACAGTCTTACTCTCCAGCCCAAGCTGGCCTGGAGCGCATGCCGATCATTCTGCTTCAGCCTGGCCAGCACCGGCATCACAGGCACAAGCCATTCTGCTCTTTTTGCATCTTGCTTGGGATACACTAATCTTCAGGCATTTTTTTTTTTCTTTTTACCAGATTTGGGATCCTTCTGTATCATTTATTAAATACCCTCTCTGACCATATTCTCTTTTCTCTCCCACACGGCCACATCACCCTTGTTCCCTACATGCCTGCTGCTGAAGCTCCCCTCTCTGTTTCAGGAGAGGTGGCTTCTGAAAGTCTTGCTAAGCTCAGCCCTTAGATCCTTAATTTCAAACGGTCTGGAATTCCCACTTGCTTCTCTTGCAGGGCATTTCTATTGTCTTCATTCATTAGAGCCAGTGCCTTCATTTACAACCTCAGAGCAGGTGGCAGGCTTCCCTACAGCCCTGTCTTGTCATTTCAGCTCACCTTGTGCCCATCTCTAGCCCCTTTCTGTTCATCACTTCCTGCTGGGATGACAGGCAAGTGACATCACACTGGCTTTATGTGGTGCTGGAGACAGAAACCAGGGTCTCACAATGGATAGGCAAATGTTCTACCCATCAACTAAAGCCCATTGCTTTTTAAGTATAAGGCAAGTGACTTTTGAAAGTACTCAGTGGGTAATCAAGTAGAGTTGTGGGTTCTACCTGTGCCTCTGAGGAATGCAGCCTTATTTCAAGAATCTGCCATGTTCTTTAGTTTTGCCACTTTTATTCTTTATTATTATTCACAGAATATTTTGTTAGTTTCTACCTACATAGATAAGACCTTACATATTTAACACAATATGTTACCCTTGAGCAGGGAGGGGAAAACAAGATAGCATTTCTAGTCCGAGATGGCTGTTAATTTCTGTACTATGCCAACACAACACAGTAAATTGGGATACCTTTTCTCCCCAAAGTTGACACAGAGTGATGTCTTTAAAAATTTAATTTATAGGTTGGGCATGGTGGTGCATCCCTTTAATCCCAGCATTTGGGAGGCAAAAGCAGAAGGATCTCTGTGACTTCAAGGCCATTCTGGTACACATAGTGAGTTCCAGGACAGTCAGAACTATGAGAGAGAGAAAGAGAGAGAGGAAAAAGAAGAAGAAAGAGAGGGAAGGTGAGGGGGAAGGAGGAAGAGAGGAAAGGAAGACGGAAGGAGGACCCTCAAAGGTCTCAGAAAATTCTCTCTATATATCCCCTTCTACACACACACACACACACACACACACACACACACACAGAGTGATCCCCAGTGATAGTGAGGTTGGCCAAGACAAAAACAGCGGCAGAAAGGGCTAAGGCAGATCAGGGTCTATCTGTGATATCAAGAGAGTTCAAGGCTAGCCTGAGGAACATAGTGAGACACTGGCTGGACTTCAGAAAAACAAAAAGGGAGGGGATGTGGTTCAGGAGTAGAATGCTCAGCTAATGTGCTCAAGCCCTGGGCTCCACCTCCAGAGAGCCTGGCTTCTGTTCCCATTACTCCATTCTAGCTGTGTGACCCTAGAGCAGTCACTCAGCACTGAGATTACTGGCAGGGTTTAATTAGATTGCAAACACAGAGGGCACACTCTGATTCCGTGGGACCAGGTGCGGGGCGAGGGGAGGGGGAGATCTGAAGGACTGGATATTGGATTCTCCAGGCACACACACAAACACACACACACACACACACACACACACACACACACACACACACACACACACACACCAGATCATGCTCCAAATGCAATTGTCAGCTGGTGATGGCATTTTGAAGGTTGCAGTACCTTTAGGAGGTGGATCTGGCCAACAGAAGTAGGGAGAAGGGTGAGTCTTTGAACATCATACCAGCTTTCTGGATCTGGCTTCCCATCTGCTTCCTGTCCCATCATGGAGTGAGCAGGTTCTTCCCAATATGCACTGAGCTACCCTACCTGAAACTAGGGACAAAACAGATCTTTCTTCTCTTAAGTATCTCCATTCAGGTGCTATGGCCAAGATGAACATGGAGCTGAGTTAGCATTTAAAGGATGCTAATACATCTAGCATTTAAAGGATGCTAATACCGTGGTCTTCCATAGCTGCACACTTGGAATCCCTCACATGGATAGATTCCAAACCCCACAGAAGCAGCTTCATTCTCTAGCCTAGCTGCCCTGAGAACATCTACCTCACCTCCAGCTGCCATGTTACCATTAGAATTTCCCCCAAACTCTCTAGCTCATTCTGTAGCATGGAAAATTCTCTTCCTGGAGCTATCCACATCTTGTCTAAGTTCAAAACTCTCACTCTCCTCATTTATAATCATTTAGCATATTTCATTTAAAAAGAAAATCCATTTAGTGAAATATTTCTGTTTAAACACCAGCACATTAGATCTGCGAAAATGGACCCATTTTGAATATATTTAAGCAAAAATCAATAAAGGTTAATAGCATATTGCTAGAATATCACAATGACAGAAAGCCAAATAATTCCTTTCGTAATTGAATAGTATCTTCCGAGCGTGGGGGGACATCAATGGTGACACTTCCGCAGTATCTTCTCTAATGGTGTGTGAAATTCAACCAGTGGACTGTGATGGCCACATATGATTCAAATGTAACTAATTAGATGAATTGTATGCCTTCCATTTTTAATAGGAAGGGGGACGGTGAGGCAATTTGGAGAGGGTTGGGCTGAGATCAGTGAGGGGAGACATGAGAAAACAGCTAGGTTCTTAACAACAATGTAATTTATAAAGAGACATTTAATTGGAAGCTATTAGGAGACAAGCCAGATGCTTTAAAGGACAAGATTAAAAATATTTCATTAGCGCCCACAGGACGCTGGGAATTTGTCATTGTCCAGAGTCACTTATGACCCAGTGCTTTCTTTAAACAGACATCAGTAAGAGGTGCTCAGGGATTAGTCTGGTCACTGATAGTTCTCCTTGGTGATAGTAGACACTTGTGTGTTCTCCAGAGCCTTGTGCATCCTTGGGGAGACCATACCTCTCCTGTTCTTCCCTATTTAGGGATTCCAATGCTTGCCCAGGTGGGCTCTAGTTGGTTGTCACCAGTCAACACATTTAGCCTGGCACATGCAGGCTGGCCCAGTGAGAGGGTGCATTGCCACACCCACATCAGAGAGGCCTGAAGACCATGTCTCTGTTTCTTGCTTCCCCGATGGAAAGGTCTAGAGTCAGCAAAGACACCTGGAGCCAAGCTTGCAGTGAGAAATGCCAGGGACCAAATGGCTGACTCGAGGTCAGGACAGGATGAAGGCTGGGAGAACCGGAAGCATATTGTGGGGTCACAAAACAAGGGAGTCCTGGGCAAGTTATCAGCTCCCATAGTGGGGACCAACAGGGAGCCACAGTGGGGGGGATTTGAGTGGGAAAGTAAAGAGATTCAGATTGAAGCCAAAATTTTGAAAGAAATACTATCATCCATACTGAAAATAAGTAAGCAACTGAGAAAGTACAGGAGGCAAAGTAGCCTTCTCTGTCAAGTGGACCTGACTCGGAGGCACATCCCTGAGGGTGCTAGGGAAGATGTTCACAGAGAGTTTTAACTGAAGAAGACCCACTCCAAATACGGGGTGCTACCCAACATAGGGAAAGACACACACACACAAAAAAGGTCAAGAAAAGGCCTTTGCTTCTCCTGAAGCAAGTGTATCTGTCTGCTAACATTATACTCCATGTTCTTCAGCCTCATAGTGCGAACTGAAGACAACACGCTTCTCTAAGCCCTCAGTGAATCTAGATTGGTACCTCCAAGGCATCCAGCCTCATGGACAGAGCAGCTACTGCATTCTCAGCCTCTCTAGAGTTCAAAGGTTCATTGTTGGGATCCTCAGATTGTTGTATAAACCAATCTGTTAAGTCCCCTTTTAATCTACACATACATGCTATGGAATAATTCTTTTCGTACCCTATAAATATGTATTGCTCTCTTTGTTAATAAAAGGCTGATTGGCCAATAGCTGGGCAGGAAGAGATTGGGCAAGACAGCCCGAGACAGACAGAATGCCTGCATGAACAAGGGTAATGATGTGGGATGTCTTTCTGTACATTGTGCATGTGCTTTATTGCCATCTGTTAATAAAGAGGCTGTTTTGGCCTATGGCAAGGCAGCTTGGAGGCAGGTGGGAAGTCCAAGCAGAGATAAAGAAAAAGAAGGGCAGAGTCAAGAAGACATTGCAGGCAGTTGCCCAGAAAGCAAGATATAGTAGGACACAAGTAAAGCCATAGAGCCATGTGGCAGTACACAGATTAAGAATAGGGTAAGTTTTGAGAGCTAGCTGGTAATGGGCCTGAGCCATAGGACAAACAGTTTGTAATTAATATAAGCCTTTGTGTGATTATTTGGGACTAAGAAGCTGTGGGTAGGTTCAGACCTTGAGCTAGGCTGGTTCAGAAGGGTCAGAAAACTTTTGGCTATAGGGTAGAGTCAGAGAGAGTTGCCAGACACATGTAGAGGAAGTGAGACATGTAGAAAATAAGATAAAAATTCATGAGCCACATGGCAGAGAGTAGATAAGAAATATAGATTAATTTAAAGATAAGAGTTAGCTAGTAACAAGCCTGAGCTATTGGCCATGCATTTACAAGTAATCTTAAATCTCTGTCATGGTTATTTGAAAATGACTGAGTGGCTACTGGCATATGAAAACTCCATACACACACACACACACACACACACACACACACACACACACACACACACACACACAGAGTTAGTTCTACTCCTCTAGAAAGCCTTGTAACATTAAGGGAAAATAGATCTTTCACACAGAAAAACATTGCATACTAGATGTAGAAGATGAGCTTCAGAAGGGAAGCCCACACTCCACTCCCTCAGCCTGAGATGAGCATGATGATGATCTTCCAAAGAGCACAGTAGGCAAAGGGGGATTTTGCCATACAGAGCCCAGGCTATACAGCTCATCAGCTGAGTAAGTCTCAGGAGACCAATCAGGCCTCCCCTTACTGCACAGGTTGTTAGAAACAAGGAGAGTCTCATAAAGTGTTGCCAACAAATGAAGTGTGTAGCTAAGTGTCATGAAGTCAGTATTCTGGGTGGGATCCCAGGCAGAAAAAGATCACTGGATAAAAGCTAAAGAAATAAATATTTTTTTTTGTATGTGGACTTTAGTTTTTGTGATTGATAGCTTTCAGCCAACATGACACGACCTAGAATCACTTCTAAAGAGACTCTCAAAGGCAGATTGTCTACATGTCTATGGTGGATTGTCTTAATTAAATTCATTAATGTGGAAAGACCCAGCCCACTGTGGGCAGCAGCATTCCCTAGACAGGAGGTCCTGTACTGTGTGAGAAGATAAATTCAGCTAAGCACTAGCAATTGAAGAAGTGACTGTGCATACATTTCTCTCTGCTCTTGACTGTGGATGTGATGTGACTGTCTAAAGGCCCCATCTTGACTTTCCCATAGTGATGGATTATATCCTAAAACTGTATATGATCACAGCAACAGAAATGAGAGCAGAAAATTATTATTGCTGTTTATGTATCATTTTCATCAATTATGACAAGTGTATTATACCCACCTAAGATGTCCACGACAGATAAATAGATGCAGCAATGTGGGAGCTCCTTCCTATTACTGTCTCTGTTACATTCTCAACTCTAAAAAATTAACATTTGGAAGCCAGGCACAGAGGTACAAGTCTATAATACCAGCACTTGAGAGTCAGAAGCAAGATGATCAGGAGTTCAAGGTCATGCTTGGCTACATATCAAGCCAGCTTAGGCTACACCAGATCCTATCTCAGAAAAAAAAACAAACAAACAAACAATAAACTATTCTAGTTAGAGATGCGGTTCAGTTGACAGAGTGCTTGCTTAGCATGAAGCCCTGGGCTCCATCCTCAGTATATAACATAAATCACGGCGGTGCATGTCTGTAGTCCCAGCACTCTGGAGGTAGACAGGAGGGGCAGACATCCAGGGCCATCCTGGGCCATATACACAAAATCAAAGCCAGGCTGGATTACATAAGACCTTGATTCAAACAGGTCGTTCCAGAAATCTTACATGAAAAGAATTTTCTGGGGCTTCTGGAACCTATTTCTGGATTATTCCTGAAGGGTAAACGTCATTCTTCTACTTGTCATTTCATTGCCTAAAAGCGCATTCCAGAATGAAGAAAGAGGAGACAAGGGAATAAATAAAATACCTGGTGCTGCAGTTGTGAGTGCTGGACCCTTGCCTTTCCCTGTTCTGTTGTTGGAGTGGTTTTTCTGTGAGTTGTGGGCCTACAGTATATTGTGAGAATCATCCTCACCCTCTATGATCTACTCAGTAACCCCGAGACCCTGAACTCTATCTTACTCTGGGGTATTTGGGTGTAAGTGAATCAGAGGCCATGCTTAAGCAGTCTGTGCCTCGGACAGACGTCCTGCTGTTTCACAGGTCTGGGCTAGAGAAACCTCTGACCTATAGGGAGGGTTTTTACATTCTCCTCCTGTGAGACAAGCTGCTGGGGAGAACCGTGTCTGGGCCAGCTTTGTCAAGTGGAGCTTGAATCCTTGGCTCCTCCGTTCTCCTTGGTTTGTGGCTATTGTTTCATTTGGGGATGGCAGGGTGGAGCACAGTTGTGGTTTGGATTGTCCTGTCTGCCTCAGACTTCACTGGGGGAGTGTGAGTTACTTGTGCCCTCCCTCAACTTCGCTGTGTTGCTACCATCGGCACTTTGAATCTTTTGACCTGGCGAAACTTTAGACCTGGAATGCCGTTTGTGTGGATAAACAATGGCATTTCTAGGTGGCCTTATTTCCTCAGGCATGGCACAGCCCTTTACCATGTTTATTTTCCTCGTATCCAAGTAAGTCTCAGGTTCAACATGTGAGATGGCAAATGGGGCTGTCATCTTAAAAAGCAGACAGGTGTCAGACAGGCCTGAGATGCTGGCCACTCTGTCTCCAGAGCTTCACTCTTGAGTCAGCTTGCTGTCTGCTCCAGTCCTTAGGGCAGTGGCTCTCATCCTTCAGGTCACGACCCCAGAGTTGACCAACCCTTTCACAAGAGTCGACTCAGACCATCAGAAAACACAGCTATCTTCCATTACAATTCATAACAGTAGCAAAATTACAGTTATGAAGCAGCAACAGAAATAAGCATATGGTTAGTAATGTCGTATTAGGAGGTTCTGTACTAAAGCTACAGCATTAGCAAAGTCGACAAACACTGCCCTCGAGGAAGACAGGAAACTCTTGCTTGAATGTTCAAGATGAACTCCCCTGATCTTTGCTGCCTCCTTGAACCCCGACTCTCTACACCAGACCCTCCTGACACAGGAAGGACCCAGAGCTTAGCAGACTGTCATCTCCTGAGCCTGGGGGAATGGAGCATTCTCTAGAGCCCCTCTGTCAAATCACTGTGTCTTTTGATAAAGTCGAAGAACAGACTGGAGCCACATACCTGCCCTTCCAGTTCTTGCCTGTTCTTTAATTCAACAAAGGGTTCCCAAGATTGTCCCTGGACACACACCGCAATCTGAAGGGAGTCCTGTAGCAGTGTGTTTTTTTGGTCCTGGTGGGCCAGAGGCCCAGACCCACAGACCTGCCATGCCAGACTGCTTAGCCGCTGCTCAGGGCCCCAGAAATGACTCAGACGCTTATATTAAGTTCATGCTGTTTGGCCTATGGCTTGGGCACATTGCTATCTTGCTCTTACATCTTAACTCAACCCATTTCTATTAATCTGTCTGCCACGTGGCCCGTGGCTCACCTGTGTTCCTTACATGTTGCTCCTTGGGCGGCTTCAGCTCGATCTGCCTCTGTCTCCGCCCTTCCTTTCCTACCTATTCTGATTCCTCCTCCTACTTCTTCTATGATGCCTGTCATGGCCCAGAACAGCTCCTTTATTTAAAGATTGAGATTCACAGCATACAGAAAGGCATTCCCACATCAGAGTCCTGTAACTCAGAAGCTATCCTCATTTCATGTGTTCTCAAGGTCATATTCCTGTTTTGAAAAAAATTCATCCATTCAACCAGCCACCCATCATACATGCACGTATCCATCCATCATCTGTCCATCCCATCTGTCTATCCATCCATCCATCCACCCATCTATCTATCCACTCATCTATCCATTTACTCACACATCCATCTACCAACCCACCCATTTCTCCATTCACTCAGCAGATCTTCGTGGCATACCTAGTACTGTCCAGGGCACTGTGCTAGGGACCACCTGTGACAGATGAGTTCTGCCACAAGCCAGGTGCCTCCTTTTCTCTACAAAATGCAAGCGGGATGGTCAAGGCTCCCCTGCCACCAGTTCTATTGGTGGACAGAGTAGGAAAGGCTCAGGAGAGAGTCCTTGTGTCCAGAGCCAGCGCACATGAACTCAGCGGGCAGTCACAGATAGTGGGTACCAACACACTAAAATAAAGCCTAAAGGTAGCAACAACTTTTGTAGAAGGCAGCCTTGGAAATTTCTCCAATCCATGTGTAGTCCGCGGTTTGAGCATAATATGTCCATATAGAGATAGAAAGGTACAGTATGGTTTTGTTTGGGGTTTTGCTTTTCTTTTGTACTGCTGTGATAGAATGCTCAAGGCTGGGCAATCTGTGAGAAACAGAAATATCTCCTTTGTCATTCTGGAGGGTGGTGGTGACAGCTTTCCTGTCCATGGTGGAAGGCAGAAGGACAAGCTGGGGTTAAGGGAAAGAAAGATGCCTAACTCACCTTCCCCCAGAGGTGAGGACCTCAGTCTGCTCCAAAGGGCAGAGCCCTGTGGCTAAGCAGCTGAGACTCTTGTTGCCAGGGCAGTTAAGTTGCATGGGGAGCTGGGGAAGACACTAGCGTCCACCTACTAAAAATACATACATACACATCCTGTGCATGTATGCCACATGCCGTGGGGAGAAAAAGCAGGTGACAGGGGCCTCTTCTGATGGAGAGGGTGCTGGAGTGTGCGACAGTTCCAAGATGCCTTCACCAAGTGGCATTCTGTGCAGCAGCAACAGGACATCCAGACGTTATATTCTAGTTTGTGTGGTGTACTGGCGTACTGTAATCCCAACCCTCAGGGAGTTAAGGCTGAAGGGTCACGAATTCAAGGCCAGTCTAGGTGGCAACGTGAGACTTTGTCTTGAAAACAAAACACAAATAATAACTTCTATTCTGACATGTGTTATGAATGGCATGCCATGTACAACCATAAAATATCATGAACATGGGAAAACTGTCCGGGTCCCTGATTTATACTAGATCATCTCCTCCTCTCTGTCCAGCTCCCCAACCCTACCCCAGGCTCGGGACATTGTTGAAGGCAATTCTCCTGCTTGAGAAGTGTCTCTTTCAATAGTAAGTGGACTTGGCCACTCACTATATAAACGAGAGTGACCTTTAACTCCTGGTTATCTCTTTTTTACCTCCTCAGGGTACACAGTTTGTGCAATGGTGGAAATTCACTTAGGGCTTCATGTCATCTGAGCCACACCCCCAACTCCTCTGCTGTGTATTTTTAAAATTTGGTTCTTTAAGACAGGGTTTCTCTGTGTAACAGCTCTGGCTGTCCTGAAATTCTCTCTGTAGACCAGGCTGGCTAGCCTCCGACTCACAGAGATCTTCCTGCCTCCGCCTCCCAAGTGCTGGGAATAAAGGTATGTGCTACCACACATGGCTCTGCCGTATATATAAATGGATGACTGTGGCTGGATTTGCCACACAGGCCACTGTCCATTTATAATCTAACCCACTCAACTGGAATTTGTAATAATGGTATTTTCACTGTATCATTTTGTAAGTGTTACATGAAATGATATGCACTAAGGTTTTGACAGAGTTTGAAAATTAGCCAGCACCCAGCAAATGGTCATGATTATTATTTATAATCAGTACCATCACTGTGACAACAGGGAAAACAGACTAGATTTTTCCAGTACTCTGCCCATCGGAACCCTGTAAGGATTGGCAGGGAATGATGCATCTGTCAGGTGCTTCTGATTAGCCATCTTGTAGTTGCCACATCATAGGGACAAACAGCTCGGGGAGGAAGGATTAAAGAGTGCCTCTTTCCTGAAAATGACAAGTTAGGACACATATGATGAGACACAAACGTCTCCGAGTGGCAGGATCACTGTGCCTTTGAGTGGCATGGAGCCATCCCGTTCTTGTCTCCAAGCCCAGCATTGACATATTTTATCACTAATTGCTTCTTCAAACCTCATCAATGATCTTTTGCACTTTCCGCAAAGAAATGTTGAAAGCTTTTAACGAAGAAATTAATTATGTATAGTCTTGGATGCAAATTAGCCTAATTAATTGTAGCATTGATACCCTCTTCTAGCACAAAATATGAGAAGTGGCATTATCCATATTTATAAGGCGCGGTGAATTTTGACAGACGACGGCAGACTGTGATGAAAAGGTGGTCAAGGTGTCTGTGAGGATGCCTTCCCTGTGACAGATACATGCGGCTGCATTTTGTGAGAAGTTTACTTGAGTTGACAGAAATACTGACTTTAGAATGTTAAGATAGAAAAACTTTCAGTAAAAAATAGATTTATTTATTTACTTTTTGGCCAGCATGGAAACTTGCATAGCATTGCAATGACTTGGCATTGAACATAACCTGGGAACGGCCATCGCAGTCTTGCTGTGCTCAAGTGGGAAGTCATTCCCCTTTCCTTGCCAAAGTCTTGGTCCCCAGTGTGAGAAGTTTGGAGGTGGGATTTTTGATGCTTTGTCCTCACCTGTGAATTCCTCTGATGATCTGAAGGCATCCTGGGATGGTGAACTTTGGGGGTAGAGCCTATCTGGAGGCACCTGAGGCCTGGTGGGTGGGATTCTGAGGATTTACCCTGGGATCCTAGTGAGCCCCTTCTCCCCAGGTTGTGGCCGTGTATGCTAGGCAGGATTCCCCAAGTCCCCTCCAAGACTTCCTGTCTTGATCCTCAGGACAGAGAGGGCTGAGGTCCCATGACCTTAGCCATCTAAAGGGAGAACTGAGGCTGTTTCTGAAAACCGTCGTGCTGTCATTTCTGAGGTACTGGAACCACAACGCTGCCACGATCCTGCAGCAGCGATTTCCTAAAGAAACACGGATGCCACTCACTTAGGCTGTCAGACATGGAAAGATAGGCCTCGAGAATCCCAACCCGAAAGGGAACAACTGAAACCTGGTGTCAGCCAGAGAGAGAACGTGTCTCCTGGAAAGAGACCCCACAGTCTGACATCTTGTCAGACCCCCTTGCTGGTGAGAGGGGAGCCCAGACAATGACGGATCAGTGATGGACAGGACCGCACCTAGACCAGATGGCTTGGTTGTACAAACTCTTGTCCTTTAAACCTGACCTCATGTCAGGACCTTAAAGATCAACTCTGGTGTGTTACTGGGTCTCGTTGTTCCTCTTCCCAATGGGGCCATGTTGAATGAATCTTTTCTCCACACTTTATGGTGTGTCTCTTTAAGTGGTTTATAGAGGGTGGGTGGTCAGCCTCACTTGTTAGGATTTGACCCTAACAACTCCAGAGAAACTAGACCATTTCAAGCTACAGGACAGCCTGGGAAAGAGCTCTCTAGAAGGCATAGATACAGCAGCACCACCCACCCCATGGAAGGGGAGGGACTCGGCCTTTGTCATTGCTTCCAGATCCGTTTTCTCTGCACTCTTAGGAAGTCTGGCTCCCCTCAGTGTCTCTCTCTTGACTTGAAGTTGGGTCAACTCCCAACTTCCCACTCCTCAGGAGCTACCAGCCTTTCCACCATGCAGAAACTTCTCAAGTCCTTTCTGTCAACTCAGTGGATCTTCCAGAAGGACAGACATCCCAACAGGGGCCCACAGGCAGCCAGGCAGATGGACCTGTGACTCGAGTGGCCTCATACAGTGGATACTAACACAACCCATGAGGCAGTGGTCAGTCTTTAATGTCCGAACACTCTTCTCCAGAAATAAATACACTTTGGGCTCCTTAGGAAGCATCACTGGATCCTCCCTGCCAGCCTGAGGGTTCTGGTCTATGCGTCTCATTTGAGACAGATTAAGTTTATTTTAGGAAGAGAAAGAGGCTAGCCAGAAGCTTCCTATGCAAATTTCCTGCTGTCCAGTTTGGGGTGGGGTGAGGGAGTCAATGAATATGAACCTTTACTCAGCTCCCATCTACTTCCATTTCTAAGCATTGTTTTCTTTTAATGAGACCACCCGCCATTGCCTCTTCTTTGGGGAACATGAGAACCTGGGAATCCTAAGGATTGCTGTTCTCTGTCTCCAGCACCTATCTAGAACATCAGCTCCCTCTAAAATGTGCTCTGGGGAAGTCTAGCACAAGAGTGGGTGCGGTCACTGTTGATAGATTTGGCATCTGGCTGAAGTTGCTGACCACTTCCCTAAGGCTGACATCCAGGATCCTGGGACTTTTGCATTCATTTCCAGGCAGCACTGGCTCTGCTGTCGGGCCAGCTGCTGTCTCATTGCTCAGGAACCAGGCACCATCCCACCTGGTGAATCTTTGTGACTGGAAAAGTGACAAGTATACATTTGATTGAAGCTAAGTCTGCCACCACTGTGTCCCACCATAGTCCTCTGTGTACCCTGCCTGGCATCATCACTCAGAACCTTCTAGAAAGAGAGAGTCTCATCAACAGAAAAAGTGGAAGGTTATGGGAGCTGGGGCAGTTAAGGGATTGGCCAGGAAGTCTTTGGTGATGCATTGATGCATTCACACAGCTGGGAAAGGTGTGCTTACGTTTAGCTGAAAACAGCATGCTGGAAGCTTGTTCTTGTATTTTATTTTTTGAGACAGGGTCTTGTGTACCCCAGGCTTTTCATCAAATAGTTGATAATGACCTTGAATTGCTGATCCTTCTGCCTCTGCTTCCTAGTGCTGAGGATCACAGGTTTGCACCACCAGGTCTTACCCAGTACTGGGAACTGAATCCAGAGCCTCCTGTGTGCTAGGAAAGCACTCTGCAAACAGAGCTGCAGGTCATTTCCACCCCATTCATTCCAGAACCTTTCTCATCACTCAAAACACTTCTCTCCCCTCCTAGGATTTAAGAGATCAAAACTCGCCAGGCTTCATGGTAGAGGCCTGCCATCCCAGCTACTTGGGAGGTTCAAACAGGAGGACCAAAGTTTCAGGACCTATCTGAGCTACTGAGTGAGTTGAAGGTCAGCCTGGGCAGCTTAGCAAGGCTCTGTCTCAAAATCAAAAGTAAAACAAGAAAGGCTGGGGGGAGGAGGGGCTGGGCTGGTGGAGTTTTTGCCCAATCAGCTACAATGGCCTGACTTCCAACCTCAGCACACACACAAGTTTACTAACTGGCCCACACAGCTGCCAGCTCTGCCCTGGTCCTCATCTAAAGCCAGCCTTTCCAAAAATCTCTCCAGGGAGCTGCATATACTCACCTCCTCCATCTGTCTTCAGACCAAAGAGTATGGCCATGTGGGAAAATGCGTCACTTTGTGGTGGTTGGTGATGGGTTTATATTGGAAATAGTCTACTCTGGATAAAAGTAAATAAAACAAACCTTTTTCCTTAGAATTAACCTCAGTATTTATTTTTCGCACTGCAGGCAGCCCCACCCCAGTCCTCTGCCTTGCAGACCAGGCTCCTGGCAATGGCCATGCCTGACTCTCATCTGCACACTTGCTGGCCACCCCCAGCCCTCCCTGGGCATGCTTTTGACAAGGTCTACCTCCTGTTTAGAAGTTTCATGAAATTTAACAGATTTGGGCATTCCAGTTTCCAAAGTCACTTCTTGCTCCTCCCTCCCTGGCTGTAGCTCAGATACAATGTAGCAGCAGTTTGAGCAGTGGGTGGCAGCTCCAGTCAAGCCACACAGAATGCAGAGCTCACTCACAGCAAGACTGCCATCCTGACAGGAATTCCCCATCCCAGCCTGTCCTATTGGATCCCAGCAGCCCTGAAAAGAGCCCTGTGGCTCCCGTCTCTACTGCCTTACACATGCCTTTGTCTTTTCAAACTCATCTCCTACATCTTTGCCCACTTTTGGTGGATTCAAAGCACAGTACCCAAAGTTTTCTGTAAAGAATCAGGTGGCATAAAGGTTTTAGATGGTCTAGTTTGCTGGAGCTTTCCTCGTAGGAACATGAGAGTCCTGTGTCCCAGACACCTTTGCATCGCACACAAGCTGGGATATTCTACTTCAGCCCCATTTGTCTCCACGGCTACCACACTGCCATGGTAGTGTCACAGCAGAACCTATATAAAGGTGTGGCTGGGTACCAATGAAACTCTATTTATAAAGCAAATGTCCAGCCAGATCTAAGTCCCAGCCCTTTTCTTCATCACCTCTGTAAAGGCTACTCCTGTTGACCTAGATTCTAGAGCAGAGTTTTGTCTGCTGAGCCTCTGGTACTTTCTCCAGGGAATCATGTTTACTGAAGAGTGCCATCTCTGTAAGCTTCACATATGTGCACACTCACACATAAGATACATCACACTCACAAATAACACACACACCACACTCACACATAATACACACATACATAGTCACACACAAATATACACACACATCACACTTGCACACAGATATACACACACATCACACTTAAATACAGTTGTACAACACACACATATATACACACACCACTCACACACACATGTGCACAGCACACATACACATATACACACCACAGACACATATACATACCACACACATACATACATACCACACACATATAACCACACTCATATATACAGTCTGTTTGCCTTTCTGATGAACTGGATCTAAACATGGGATACTGAATGTGTGGTTGCAGGGATCACCTCATTTTACATGGAAAGGCATGAAGTTCAGTCTCAACAGGTTTGTTCTGAGTCTGCAGATGGGGAGTTCTGGGGCTGCTCTGTCCCCCAGCATTGAGACTTAGGCAAACCATCAGCTCTCTCTGGCCCCAACTTCACATGTCTGCTCCGTGTGTCTCCCTACAAGGCCTCTGCCACCTGCATTTTCATACTTTGGCTTCCAGGTGTCCCAGACCCACCGTCTCAAGGAACGGGGGTCTTGAGGTGGAGCAGTTGGTCTGGATTATCTGGGGCATCCAATGATACCATAAGCTCCTTATAAAAGGAATCAAAGGGCAAGAGACAACAAGAGAGAGGGGGGACAGGAAGACGTGGGAGGAGACTGAAAAGAGAGGGGGAGGAGAGAATGGAGGGAAGATCCTCCATGGCTGTCACATTGGCTTTGAACATGAACCAACAGACCGCAAAGCCAAGGATTGCACACCTCACCACAGAGGCAGGAGAGAGCAGGGCCCCCACAGTATCCAGCGGAGGCCCAGCCTAAGCTACACCTCCTGCTTTACCTCGAGGCTGGTTTTCTACTTCTGATCTCCACAGGGAAATAATAAATTCCAGTACTTAAAAAGAAGTCATTCCTGTACTCTTAAGCCAGGAAGTGTGGTTATCTGTTAGGGCAACCACCACCACAGCATAAAATCCGATTTATCTGAAGAAGCTTTGTTGTAAGTAGTCATCAGGTCAAAAAAAAAAAAAAAAAAAAAAAAAAAAAAAAAAAAAAAAAGCCCTGGAAGCTTCTGATCCTCAAATGCCATCCCACAAAACCATAAACACCATCAGTCCAAATCCCCAAGACATTCTTGGGAAGAGTCCTTCTGGCATGGATGACCCATGTCTCTTTCTTCACAGCTCCTGGGGTTTTTAGCAGAAGTCTGAGAATTCAGAAGAAAACATGGGAAGAGCCCAGACAGGCTACCTCGGCCTGGCTGCCCACTCCCACCTCTAGGAAGAGGCACAATGGCAAATGTGATGGTTCATGTTGGTCACCAACTTGGAGTCTTCTAGGAGATGGGCCTCTGGCATGCCTGGGAGGACTGCTTGTGTGTTAGCCGAAGTGGGAAGGCATGTTCTCTATGAATGCACCATTCCTAGGCTAGGATCCTGGACTGTATAAATGCACAAAGGGGACTGAGCAGTGGTGTGTACTGCTCTCCTGACTGCGCCAGGCTGCGCTTCAGGCTCCCTGTGGCCTTGACTTCCCTACCATAATGGGCCATAGCCTTGCACTATGCACCAGAGCTGCCCTTCTTCCTTAAGCTGCCTTCGTCAGAGCATTTTATCGTAAGAACAAAAAAAATTAAGACGTACATTAACAAATTGTGGAAATGGAGTCTCAATGCTAAAAAAAAAAAAAAAAAAAAGCTGGTTTTCCTCCCTGAGGAAGGGTACTAAGATGGAAAACATTCACCCAGTGAAAAGAGCTGGTGAGGAGCTGGGCTGAGCAGGTGCAGCTTTAGCCTGGTGCCACAACAGTGTACAGGCTGTGTCCACACAAAACTTCCTTCACAAACACGGGGCTCAGATTTGACCTGCAGGCCATACTTCCCTGCTCTCGGCCCAAGACAGATGTCTTTTTGTGCCACGTTTAGCCTGTGCAGTTATCTGATAATCACTTTTATGAACCAAAACAATTAAGTTTCTTATCTGTCTCACCTGAGATAGCTAGTGCTTTATTCCAGAAGATTCTAATCATGAGGAAGCCACGGCATCTCCCTCCTCCTTATCATAGACAGTCACATGGTACCGACAGTTCTGTGTTCTGTCTCCTCATGGTGAGGTTTCTCCACAGTGTCCCGGTTAGACAGAAATCTGGTGCTGACACAGACTCTGCTGTGTTAGTCAAGTCACTGTTCTCACCCTGTGATCGAATAAATACATGATGAAGACTTGAGAAAGGAGGTTGGAGTCTGGTTTATGAAGTGAGTTCTGAGACAGCCAAGGAGGGTTGTTACATAGAGAAACCCTGACTCAGGGGAGAAAATGGTTTGTTCCGGCTCACAGTCTGAAAATGACGGGAGCCTGAGGCAGCTGGTTGCTTCATATCTACAGTGGGACCTGAGAAAGGTGAATGCTCACACCACCCTTCTTTGACCTGGTCTGGGACCAGAGCTCATATGATAGTACCACAAATATTTAAGGTTGATCTATCTTCCTGCTGTGGCATGGCCTTTCTGTATGTTGTGAATATGTATTGCTACCATTGGTTAATAAAGTTAATAAAATACCATTGGCCTATAGCAAGATGTAATGGAACACAGGTGAAGCCACAAGACACATGGTAATACATAGGTTATAGAGATGGGTTAGTTTAAGATTTAAGAGCTAGCTAGTAACAGCCTGAGCCATAGACCAAACAGTTCATAATTAATGTTAAGCCTTTGAGTGATTATTTTATAAACAGCTGCAGGACCATGCATGGGAGAGATTCTTTTGGACTTCAGGGCCAGGCAGGACCAAGAAACTTCCAACTACATCTTTTCACTCCAGTTAAACTTCTCTGGAAACATCCTCACATACAAGCCCTAGGAAATTCTAAATCCAGTCAAGTTGAGTAAAGATTAACATGAGCTCAGTGCCCCTGGCTCATCTGCCCTTGGCCACTCTCTTGGAGAGGTGGTGAGGTGAAGCAGATCTCTGGGGCCCAATGTTGGATCAACAGTTTCAGAGAGTCACTTTGGTTGCTATGAAATCTTCACTGAGTTGACTGAACTCCTCATTCCACTGTGTCTACATCTGTGACACAGGGGAAAGGACCCCAGAGTTGGTCTGTAAGAGAGAGATATGTGGCCAGTGTGCTTGGTGGTAGGATGGGCTGGAAATATACTGCTGTGTCTCAAGCCTGCTGTGGTTCATGAAAGAACAGGGCTGAGACAGAGCCTAGAGGAAGGATCCTTGCCCAACATGCAAAACACAGCTGTTTACTATACGGTCTTAGACCAGTAACTTAACATCTCTGAAGCCCAGAGTCTTCTTTTAGAAATGGAGTGATAATTTTTGATATTAAGGTATTGTAATGACTCCGTATGAAGTTGCCAAATACAATACAGGACACCAACTAAATCTGAATTTCAGAAAAACAGTGAACACCCTTTTTTATATTCATAAGTCTCAAACATGGAATGTTTACTTGCTAAGCCCACCAGGCCTCTTTAAGTAGTGTGTGTGTGTATGTGTGTGTGTGTGTGTGTGTGTGTGTGTGTGTGTGTGTGTGTGTGTGTGTGTGTCCGTCCAGTGCTGGCTCTGATGTCATCTTATAGAGGTAAATGTTGTCAGTGTGTGTTGACTCCCCACCTTCCCTGTTGTCAACACTGAGGCCACACAGGCTTCCCACCCTTCTATACGCTTACTCTGGGTAGTGTTGGCTCTGCCCACCATGCCTCTGAGTTGCAATGCTCCCAAACTGAGTGATTCAGTTTCCCCCTTTTCTATGGGAAACTGTGCCCTGCTTCTGGGTAGGGCCATGTCTTCAAAGGGACATTCAGGGTAGAAGAAGGGCCTGCTCCCCAACTCCCACTGAAAGGAGACTGGCTTTCAAGACCTAAAGATCCTGATGTTCGGAAAATAGTTCTGGAAGTTCTCCTCCCATAAACCAGCTCTTCCCCCCTTGGTTTTCTCTTCCCATGATCCCCTTCTTGAGACTTCTAGAATTAAAGGCCACCACCGTTAAACCTGCTGCTTCTCTTGTTAAACCCAGCAAGCTGGTTATGGTGGCTCATGCTGCAGAATATACTGAAGAAATGGAGACAGTGTGAGCCTCAACTTAAGGCCAGCCTAGGTTACACAGTAAGACCAGGCATGGCAACCCACACCTTTAGTTCCAGCACTGGGAAGGCAGAGACAGGTAGATCTTTGTGAGTCTGAACTTAGTCTGGTCTACGTAGTTCCAGGTCAGCTGGGGCTACATAGTGAGACCCTCATCTCAAAACAAAATAAACAAACAAACCTCAGTAAAACACCATGTTCTCTTTGCCGACATTGCCCTATTTTATCTTGTTTCTAATTTTCCTCCTGGGCCCTTACTGGTCAGGGCCTATATATCTTTTAAATGGAGAATGCAAGCACACAGTCTGAAATCTGGAATATGACAGTGCCCAGAATCTTCCCTTGTTTGTATGTACTCACCTTAAGTCCTAGCCTTTCATTAATCCCTTTGAACCAAGTGTTTGTCCAGGGTGTTTGTGCTACTGAAGTTTCCCCCGCTAGTGCCCTGGACCCAGGGGTGCTGTGGCCCTGTGTGGCAGCAGAGTGTGATTCGATGGGAACCCTCAGCACAGATCTCATCTCCAGCTTTGGACATCAATATTGGACATTGCTTCTGGTGTCATGCATACACAGTCTGCGAATTCTGACTGACTTTGCAAGAACAGGAACTTTCAAACCATTGTGTGTCTCTGCTCTGGTGTCCAAGATCACTCTCCACCCTGCCCACAGGGCACCATAGAGCAAACACCATAACGTGTGGTTTTTGTAGATCCCACAAGAAATTCAAGAATGGCATAATTATGTGCTGGAATTGGTTTTGTTTTGTTTTGTTTTGTTTTGTTTTGTTTTTTTTTTGATATGTAGGAAAGACCATCTTCTTTTTCTGGGTTTGTGGATGGGCCTAAGAATTACCTGTCAAAAGAGATACTTAACGGGGAAAGAACAGGCAACTCTTATGCCATGGTTGATGCCACCAACTTGACAAGACCCAGACTCACCTGGGAGACCAGCCAGGACCACATCTGTGAGAGGCTGTCAAGTTTCAGTTAACTTGGGTACAAAGAGCCATCATCTTCCTTGTGGACATTGTCATTGCAGGGGCTGGGGTCCTAGACGACATTAAAGAACATGTAAGCCAAACATGAGTATTCATCTCTTCCTGCTTGCTAATTCTGGACATAACATGAACTGTTGAGCCAAGCTCCTCCTACCATGACTGCCCCACCACGTAGGACAGTGCCTCAGACTGAGCTGCAACCAAACCTTCTTTAAATTGCCTTTCTGTGAGGGAAGATGGCATGATCTGTATAGGGGAGTCTTGGCATAGAAAGGTCGTTATATAGCGGAGTTAGTTATACACTAGCTAATCAAAGAACAGGAAGTTGAAATGCGGGACAAAGGAGAAGGTAGTTGAGCTAAGGACAAGAAACTGTAAATTAGGAGCCACTAATGAAGGACAAGGGTTCTCTTGGTGTGTGTTATCTGGACAGTTTCACTGAACTGCTGACACCCGGTTCCCAATGATAAACAGAGGTTCCCACTCCTGGGTCACAGAAGTGCTTTCCTCATGGGACTGATACAGCAAAGCCACAACCAAGTGTTTTGCTCCCATGTCAAGTGACTTCCGTCTCTGTCAATGGCTTCTAATAAAGCCTCTGACAGAGGTTCCCAAAGGCACAATTCAGAATCTTGTCCCCAGTTCAAGGTCCCAAGCTTAGTTATGCCTCCTGGGTGTTTTTGTTGCTGTGATAAATACCAGGACAAAACGAACCCAGAGGAGGAGAGGGCTTATTTCAACTTATACTTCCATGTTGCAGTTTATCATGGAAGTGAGGACAGGTGTTCAGGCAGGAGCTGAAGCAAAAGCCAAGGAAGAACACTGCCCACTGCCCTAGCTTCCTTACCCCTATCCACCTGCCTATGCATGGTGCCACCCACAGTGGACTGGGCTCTTCTACAACAATCACCAATAAAGACAATTTCTCACCCTCGTGCCCATAGGACGATTTGATGGTGGCAATTCTTCTATTGAGGCTCCCTCTGCCCAGGTGACTCTAGGCTGTGTCAAGCTGACCATAAAACTTACCAGGATGGTCACACAGATAGGTTGTATAGATTTGGACTAAAGGTGCCTATAGCAACAGGCCTCAATAATGTGTCTCCCTCAGGCTGGATCTATGTGTAGTCTATGAAAGACAGGAGAGCCAAGGACAGAGGCCCCAGGCCAGCTCGTCCAACTGTATGGTTTAAAGGCTCTGGGACACCCTTTTCCATTAGCCCCCAGTCATGTAACAGAGAATCCTGGAACACACTTCCCTGACCCCTGCTGAAGGGCTCAGGAGGCCAAGAAGGCCACGAGGCATTGAGGAGAAGCCTTAGCCCTGCAGATAGTAGAGTCTCTGGTCATTGATGTGAATGGTTTTGGTTCTCGAAGATCCTTTTTCTAATCTGTAAAATGGGGCGGTTGGGGAACCATTTCAGATAGTGGCTGTGAGGGTCTTAGCCCAGGGACAACACATAGAGCACATGTCATTCATCCATAATGAAGCTATGGTAAAATGTCCCACCTCAGTTAGCAAGCGCCTCTGACCCAGTTATTCCAGCCCCAGCCTTTGCCACTCTGCCCGGCAACCCTCCAGAGCATGAGGCTTTTCACGACTCTACCTTCCAAGGCACAATCCTCTGCCTGGGATTCTCACACAAGCCTTCTTTCTGTCTCTCCCTAAATCTGTTGTCTTCTTCCTGCCTGTCTCCAGTCTCACTGAGGCAGGAGTATCCACTGTGGAAGCCATTAGTCATGAGGCTCTTGTGGCTGGTCCCAGGTAATCTACAGCAGTACATATAAAATAGACACCAGATTGCAAATACACAGTCCCCCAAAAGAATGAAAAAAAAACCTCTTTATGAAGTTTATATATTGGTAACATGGTGGAATGGAAGTATTGGGTTATATAAAATCAACTATTCAAGTTATTTTCACATAGCTTTTATTTTTAAATATGGTTTATAGAACACTTAAAATCTCATGCACAGCTCAAATTTGTGGCTCTAAGTCTTAAGTCTGAATTGGCACATCTTTTACTTGGAAGTGAAGTGAGCATGGGGCTGTGCTCTGCTGTGGAGTCCAGCAAGTGTGCCCTACAGACCTGCTCAGAACCTTGGTCCTGAGGCTGCACTTCCCAACCCTCCAATGAGTATGACAGGCTTCTATAACCTAATCATTCTAGAGGAGGGGCTTCTTTTGCATGGCTTCTAAGTTTCCAGCCCCCATCATAGCAGTGGAGCATCTCGGGTGAGTGTCAAGCTGAGACCCCCCCTCCTCCCCGGAAGTGGTCACAGGTCTGACAGTAGTGGGTAGGATTCTAGCTATGTTTTTTAGAAGAAATAATCGAATTTTTGAGTGTGTGTGCACATGGTGTTTGGGTTTCTTAGTTGTTTTTAAGACAGGGTCTAGACAAGGTGTAGTGGCACTCACCTTTAATCCCAGCACAGGGATGGGAGATGGGGAGGGGAAGGCAGAGGCAGGTGGATCCCTGAGGATAGGACAGTCTTGTCTACAGTGAGTTCCAGGACGGCCAGAACTACACAGAGAAATCCTATCTTGAAAAACAAAAACCAAAAAACAAACAAAAAAGACAGGGTCTCATTCTGTAACATAGACTGGCCTGAAAACTCAGCCATTTTCCTACCTTAGCCTCCCAAATCCTGGGATTACTAGCATGTGTGACCATGATAGGCACGCTTTTCATGCTAATCAATTATTCTCCTGATTATGAAAAGATGGAAATCAGATGAGTCTGGGGCTGCATTTGATAGGTCACTGAGTGTTGGGGGACCAGGAGACTCCACATTTGGTGAAGACCGTGGTGGTGAGGGCCAAAGTGTGGTGGGTGTGTGTTCTGTGTTTGTGTTCATATGTGTGAGTGTTTTTGTGTGTGTCTGAATAGTTCTGTGTGCTTAACTGTCTCTCTCTATGGGGTATGGGGTGGTCTGCTCTCAATCTGTGGGTGGAGATTCCTTTGAGGGGGGTCAAATATTAGATATTTACATTACAACTCATAATAGTAGCATTAAAGCTATCTTGTTTCAGTGACTGACTGCTAGACACCGCTTTTCACTTCACAGACCTGAAAGAGCCCACCTATCATGGTGACTTCCAGCAGTGAGGGGAAACAGAGCCTGGTCACAGAGAGGAAATCTGAGGAACATCCCAGAACACTTGTAGAAGAAGCTGGTATTTGAAGCCACCAGAAGCACTACAGAACTGAAGGGAATTCTCTGAGAATCCACAAGACTTCAGCCAAAGCAAACCCCGAAACCCTGGGTCGCGGGGGGTCTCACTGACAGACACCTGCCTAACTTCCTGAAATTGGTTTTGTTGTAATGGAGGAAAGGTCTCCTCTGTAGCTTTTCTTTCCCGGTGGTGCCAGGGGAGGTTTCTGATCTCTCTTTCTCTACCTTTCCCTTTAGAAGGATCTCCACCCTCCTGCTGGTATCCTCTGTTTGCATATCAATGATATGCAAATATCGTTTCTTTCAGGGCCAGAGCGTTTTGACACTAGGGAACTCTGGTGGGGTAAAAATACTACTTCTCATCACCGCTGATGTTTCCCAACCACAGAAGGCTTAGTTAGGTGGGGGGATCTTTTTCTGTTCTGGTGTTCTACTTGAGATGGGATGAAGCTTTTTTCTTTAAGTCCTGGCTGCTTGGCAAATGCTTATTTTAACTGACACTCAGGTCAAAGGCTTGTTTGTCACGTCCTTTCATTTCGGTTTTATGGCAAATTAAATTATGCTTGCGGTTAAACAAAATTACATTAAAAGCCATATGTGCCAGGGGAGTTTTGTAGAGGGTATCGGGTTTGTACCTTAAAAAGCCCCCAGATTCTCTGTTTAAAGTGGGTTTTTCATAAACTCCGGAATCACCAAGTAAAATAACGTCTTTTATGGAATCAAACAGGCGCGCGCTCACAGACGCAGGCATACACACGCACACATCGAAAGAAAGCAAAGCCTTTTTTTTTTTCTGTCAGGACTTAGACATGGAGGGATTTGTGTAAATTGCCGTCTTTTGCAGAAGGAAGCAAGCCTCCGCGCTTTCCTGCTCTCTGAGGTTGTTATGACATAAGAAAACAGAATCTCTTTAAACCTGGAATTTAATTAATTCTTTAAAAAATAATTTAGCAGCAGTATCTTAGAAGGGAAAGAGGAGGGGGAGGGATTTCCGATTAGATCCAAATAAGCGTTCCTTAATCACCCTGATGAAGGCGTAATTTGCAAAACACTGTAAGACAGTAACATCTTCCTCAGGGAGGAGGGAGATTTTTTTTTTTTTTAAAGCGCATTGATGAAAAAAAAATAAGTAGAACATTTTAATTAAAACTCATAAAGTTGTGGCCATCTGCTGGAGATTGTTCGGCGGGGCGGTGATTAGCGGATGCCTGCACCGGGATAATGAAGCAAGCGGCGGTTATTGGCATCCTCGCTGGGCCCTGTGTGAGAACGCGGCGGGCTGGCCCTGCAGAGGGGCCGACGTCTATTACATTCCAATAAGTGTCGCCGGGGAGGGAGGAGGGCGGGGCGGGGAGCGGAGTTAAACACAGGAAACAAGCGCTGAGTGTGTGCAATAAAAGTGATCACAGCCCAGGGCTGCTGATGTCAGATCCCGGGGTCGGGGGGTCAGGGGGGTGAGCGCTCTGAAAGCGAGCGGCGGGCGCGGGGGGCGGCGCGCGCACAAAGGGCCCCGAGCGCCTCGTTAGGGGCGCGTTTGATGGGCTCGGTGCCCCACGGGGGCCCCGGGCCGTGTCGATGGGATAATTACGATGATCTAACGGCCGGGCTCTTTTGCATGCAGCCTTGCTGAATGGGACGCCTGGAGGCTGCATTGAGGCCGGCCGGTGTAAACTGTGGGGTGCCTCGCCGACTCGGAGCCGCGGAGGCTGGCGACCGGTCAGCTCCGACCCTTGCGCATTCAGCCTTTGAATGGGCCGCCGCCTTTGAGCCGCGAGTGACAGATTGGAGGTCAGCGACTGGCAGATGGACCCGCCCCCGGTGCACGAGCGACAGCCGGGAGGAGGGGCCTTCTCCACTGTCCCAGACCAGCCTCTCTTTTTTAAAATGGCATTTATCTATGCAGCCTCTCTTTTTTAAAATGGCATTTATCTATGTATTTATCTATTTAGTTATTGTGTGCACACGCTCAGACGCGGAGCAGCACGAGGGTGGAAGTCGGAGGACAACCCGTGGGAACAACCTCTCCTTCCAGCTTGTGGTTCCGGGAACCGAACTTCCACAGCCAGGCTTGGCAGCAAGTGTTTTTACCTGCTGCGTGTTTCTCTTTATAAGCAGAGTCCCACTCAGGTACCGGCACGGGAGAGGCTTCCTGTGAGCCTATGAGGTGACTGGGCTCCTGCCAAGGGCACCAAGTCCCAGCCCAGATCTCTTGGAGAAAAACTGGAGGCATGGGGGGTGGGGGGCCGAGGGGGTATGAATGGATAGTCGATGTGTCAAAAGGACAAGAAATGAGTTAAATTGAACCTCATCAATCTGCAGAGATCCAGTCTTTTGGGTCCATTGTCTACAGTTCAAACTAATGGGCTTCCAGCCAAGTTTGTGTAAAGGGCTCATTGTAAATTATTGTGTAAAAGCAAGAGCCGTGAGCTAGCGAGGTGGCTAAGTGGGCAAAGGAGCTTGCTGCCAAGGCTGATGACCTGGGTTCGATCCCCCAGGACTCCAAGGATGGAAGAAGACAACTAAATTGTTCTCTGACTCTGTCGCACCTAAAATAGATCAGGGTTTGTTGTTTGTTTGTTTGTTTGTCTTCTGAAGTGAAAGCTCTGACCTAGTGCCTAGGTGTCAGACACTGAACCTGGTGCCCTGTGGCTATTGGCAGGATGAATGGATGTGGATGAAAGGACACTAGAAAACACTGTCTCCTCTGCTAGGGAATGCCTCTCTTTCTCTTGCAGTTAAGAATACCAGTTTCCACCAGGAAACTAATCCCACTAGAGAAGAGAAAAGAGTGTAACCACTCCTTCTCCACCATGCCAGACCCATGTACACGGGTTTCCTCTGTGGGATCACTCATAATACTCCACTTCTTACATCCACTGCTGCCAGGAGCACACGACCCTTTCACATCTGTGGAGCTTTTCTGCTGACACCATTTTGCACCAGTGAATCTTGGATTCCCTCCTAGCAATGCTGCCTGGCATTCAGACCAAGATGAGCCCATTCTCATGCAAACTCTACTCCACCAGATGGGTAGCTAGCTAGGTTATTTCTTCTCCAGCAATATTGCTATGAATGTATTTACGTGCCAAGGTGGTACATTGCTCCAATAACCTCCTTGAGATAAAATAATATTTCGAGAGTAAGATTAGAGTTTTCATATATTTTACATATAGACCCAGAATCAATGTGAGACAAGAGTCTGGTCCCAGAGACAGACAGAAGGACCCAGATGTGTAGAGGGGTTGTTTCTTGCAGTTCACAATTAATCCATCATCTTTTGCATCCTAGAAGCCTCCTTCTTCCAGACAGGAATTAGCAAGAATCCGTGTGTGTGTGTGTGTGTGTGTGTGTGTGTGTGTGTGTGTGTGTGTGTGTGTGTGTGTGTGTGTGTGTGCTCGGTCACCCAATCCTTCCAGGGAAAGGTGGGGTTTTTTTCACTCTCTTCTTCATTCAGTGAAGTCCTGTTTTCTGAGCCCCCAGTTTGAGAATAACCTTATCAGTGTTGATTCCCCAGAGTCACAGCCTCTTCACAGTTGAGGGAGGACCAGGTTGACCCTGAGGTCTGGGAACAGTACCTCGCACAGCACATGGTATTCTGTAACAGACAAAATGAAGTTGTCAAGCATAATAAGATGCAGCCCTGTTCTGATGGCTCCGCTGCTCCCATCCTGGAAGAGAGCTGGGCTCTATCTAGTCTGTGGAATACACGGGTCTTCGTGAAGAAATCGAAAGTGGAATCTTGTGGCATCTCGACGTCAAGGGCATTTGATTCTAATACTAAAGGACATGCATGTAGAAAACGTCTTTTCTTTCCCCAAACAAAAATACGGAAGTCTCCCCGCACCCAGTAATCCACTGCCTGCTCCTACCCCTGGATCCTGCCGTTTCTTTGCTTCCTTACCTTCCATAAATAGTCTCTGCACGCACAAAACAGGTATTGGTTTTCATCTCCTTTGCACAACGAATTTTCATGCTCTGTACTTTGCTTCTTTCCCTCTTTCCCCCATAAAGTTCCTGGTTATGTGAAGGCCATGGACTAAGTTCTTGCCAGTGTGTCTTTCTGTTTAACTCAGTCCTGTCACTATAAGTGATATTCTGACGGTGCTTGCCACTAAGCCTGAGGACCTGAGTTGGATCCACAAGACTCACGAGATTGAACAAGGAAACTGACCGTGTCTGACCTCCATATTCCCCTAGTATGCCTGTACATATTCACACATAAAGGGTGATGTGCGATATAATATTAGAAATTGGCTTTCTTCAATTTCTCACAGTGGACATGCTGGGTTCCTGGGTGGAGGGGGTGGACCCAACTATAGCCACTACTTCTTTGCACTCCCCATATTTTGCCCCTCCCCCACACCCTGCAGGTTCCAGGCATCTTTAAGTTTATTGTCAGTCAGATCGGTATTGGAAATGTTTATAGGTGTTTTCCAGTGCTAAACAGTATGCATGAATACACAATAGAATCTAGAGGTCAGAGAGAGCCTCCACTGAGCAAGAATTAGAAATCCCTAGGTCGGCAGGACCCCTGTATTTCTTTGTCCCTAAGTGGGACCCAGAGAAGTGTTTGCTCTGGAGGGATGAAGGAGAGTCCTCCTTGGGATGTCAACCTCTCTAGCTGGCATCACCCAGCAGTCACTTTACTTGCCTCTACCTGGGAACCTACTGAAGACCTTGCACCTGCTCAGACTTATTTAACTAGGGAATTTGGCCAGATCCCTATTCCCCGACTTCATGCAAAGCCCCTCAGCCACCTCCACCGCCTCCGAGTAATAAACAGCACGGACTGCCCTGGAAATGGACAAAAATCTAGGACCTCTTCAAATAATAGAAGTGCTGTGAGCAGGTGCAGGTGAGACAGGGCCCTTGGTTCCTAGTTTTCCTACACAGCAGCTTGTAAACTCCAGGCAAACATCAGACGTGGAATCTCTTTTAGCTATGACTTTGGAAAGGACTGGGGGCTTCTGAGCATTCTAGCTTTTCAGCCTATATCCCTAGCAGCCTGCTGCATTTGGCTTTCTATAAATGAAAGATCATTTGGGGGAGGGAAGGGAGGGGAAGAGAGGGGGAGGGAGCCCCATTACTGCACCTGCACACTCCTGTGCCTGGCTCAGCCAGTGAGGCTTGTGGCCATACGAGCTAGCTCTAGGTCCTCCTCCAGAGTGGCACTTATCTGCACCATAAAAGATGATCGGTCCAGTTGTGGTTTTAGGAACTGACACAAAACTGGAACATGGATCTATGTTTGAGATTTTGTAGACCCCCCCCCCTTTATTCTTCTCTTGACTTTGTAGACTTTAATGTTTTAAAAAGTGTTTTAAGATATCTAACATTTGCTATAATCTCAATCTAGTTTTATTCTGTGGCTTCAGCAAAACACAGTTTGTGTTGGTTTAAGGAAAAATCAGCTTGCTATTCTTACATCGTCTGTAAGTCTTTTAAAGGAACTAGAAACCAAGGAAGGGTCCATGCCGGCAATACCTGTACTTCAGAGGCTGGTAAAGAATTTGAATCCTGAGGAGAATTAGAAATTTGAAGCTAGCCTCAGCCAGAGAGCGAGTTCCGGACTAGCCTGAACCACACGCAGTATACGATACTGTCTCAAAAACAACAAAATGGGGGGGGGGGGATTTGCCAACAGCTAACGGGAGATGGTGTTCTCATATACGTGGCTGGGGTTCTTGTTCTCTCTCTCTCTCTCTCTCTCTCTCTCTCTCTCTCTCTCTCTCTCTCTCTCTCTCTCTCTCTCTCTCTCAGAAACCATTCAGCGTTTAAGTGTTGACAGCTAGCACCTCTGCAGCCTAGAGCTGTGGCCGTCTAAGGGTTAATAGTAAACAGCCCCCTGGATCACTCTCCTTCTTCAGATGTGGGTGGAGTTTGGAATCCGGGGCTCTACAGCCTCTCTGCATTTTTGGGTGATTGTCTTTAATTACTTCTGAGGGCTGAGAGAGGCTGTTCTTGGCTGCGGGCACTCCTGACTGACAAGGAATGCTTTTTAATGTCACTTACAAGTGACATTGATTAAGCATCAAACAGAACAAAAATGACAAGAATAGCTGGCGAGTATGTCCTTCGACTCTACGTTTATAGTAAGATGCTGAAAACTGGGGGGGGGGGGGGTGTTCCCGTGGAGGAGGGGCGCGTGTCGATGGGCCTTTATTCCCTGAGGCATTTACTCCCAGTTTCTTGGGGTGCTTGCCAAGGACACATTTTCTCAGGTTGGAGAAAGGAGCGGACAAAGAGGACTCGGGGAGGGTCTGGCAAAGAGGTTCCCAACTTCTCTCCAGAAGCCAAGGGGAAGGCCGTTTGGGCTGGGCATCATGGCGCAAGCCTGTGATTTCAGTATTGGGGCCAACCTGGGCTGCATGACAAGCTCCTGCCCTGTCAGGAGGAAGAAAAGAAAGGAGGCTAAGAAAGAGAGGGAAAAACTGGGGATGAAGGAGGTGGATTCATATGGCTCAAATATGTAATCCTAGAGCTTGGGAAACCGAGACGGGATCGCCCTGAGTTCAAGGTCAGCCAAGTGAGGGACTATGACCCAATGCCATTTTACCTCTGTACACTAAAGGCATTTTAGAATCTAAGAGGACAAAAGGTATTTTTAGCTTTTTAGATTTTTTTTTTTTTTTTTTTTTTTTTTTTTTTTTTTGAGGATAGTTAGTTCAGATTTGGAACCCATCCACTTTAGAAGAAAGCAAACTGGATCTTCAGTGTGATTACCAAGTAAGTGTTTTTCCTGAACATAATTGTTCTCCGTGTGACACTTGGGACACTTACACACTAAAAAAAATAAAGCTTTGCTTATTTAAAATTCAGATGTAAGTGGGTGTTCCATATTCAAATTGGTTATACTGCTGAAGTCTGAACAGAAGCCTGGGTCCTTGAAGCCTGTCTTCAGTGTTTGGATCTCAGGGAGAATGCCTCTGTGTACCCCAGGGGGAAGGTCAACAAGATGGGGTGGGCTGTTGTCATCCTCAAGAGCATATGTCCTTGTCAGTGACAATGAAACTCATGACCCCAGGAAGTCATATCACTGCTAAGGACTTTGACCACACAGGCTAGGGTTGCTGCTGATCGCCCTCACTGCTGGTGTGGCCCCCAAGGAAGCCAGTTCACCTCTCAGGTCATGCCTCCCGAGGTTATCCCCATCCAGGTGGTAGAGCCTGAAGCTCTGGATGGACCATAAGCCCTCTACTATGAACAGCGTTAAATTTAGATCCAGACCCCTGACCACTGAGGTACTTATTTAACATATCAAAGCGGACCTGGTTGCCAGGTTTTCCCAGCATGCCTTAGACCCTACCTGTTACCCGGCATGGCTGGCATTCCGGACCCCTATCCTGAGCTCTCCAGCTTAGAGGCTGGGTTGCCCTGCCCCCAGAGGCTCTTCTCTATATAATCCAGACATTTGGTTACCGCCCCTTCTGGACCTTTGACCTCCTGGCTTCTGCGTTTGCTTCCTCTCTCTCCATGATGTGGACTCTCCCAGACGTCCCTGACCAGGCCTCTCTACCTACAGTCTCCCTTTTATCTACAATAAACTTTCTCCTCTGTCATACCTCGGATCAGTCATGGCCTTTACTTTTCAGAGTATGAAGAGGGGGAAACATCTAAAGGCCCAGACAGGGGAGCAGAATCCTTCACTAACCTGGGAGCTGTGAGGAAACCACAATAAAGTCTTCCAAGAGCTACTACCTCCTGGTGGTGGAACCCAGGGCCTCACCCACCTAGACATACCCCCTGCCAAGAATTGCATCCCCCCCCCATTTCCGTCATTATGTATGTATGTACATACGGATGTATGTATTTATTTATGTGTGTGAGAGAGAGCAGTTGCCAAAAGAAGCCACAGGAGTGTTGGATACAGGTGGCTGTGAAAGGTTCTACTCGGGCCCTCGAGTCACATTGGGATCCTCTTAGCTTAGCGGTCTTAACCATAGAGCTATCCTTCCAGCCCCCTTGTGGGTTTTTTTTTTTTTTCCTGAGGGGGGTTGTTTCTTTGTTTGTTTGAATTATTTTAAGAGAAGCTCTCATGTAGCCAGGGCTCAAATTCCTATGTAGCCAGGGCTGGCCTTGAACACAGGTCCTCCTGCTTCTGCCCCCTGAGTGCTTAGATTAAAGACCTGTGCCGTCAGGCCTACCTGGCTTCCTTTTATGGCTTAGAATCCTCTACTTCCGTTTTCTCTTTTTTCCAGTTTATTTTTATTACTTAAAATATATGTAGGTTTACATGTCTGCATGTAGGTATGTATACGTGAGTACAGGTGCCAAGGAGGAGGTCAAAGGCATCTGATTCCTTAGAGTGAGACTTACAAACGGTTGTGCTCCCATAGACATGAGTACTAGAAACAGAACTTGGGGAATAGCAAGTGCCCTTGACCACTGGGTTAACTTTCCAGCTCCCACCTCCCCACTTTTTTGAGACAAGATCTCACTGAGTGGCCCTGGCTACTTCCTGTGTAGACCACACTGGCTTCAAGCTCTGAGTAGCCCACCTGCCTCTGCCTCCCCACTCCTAGGATTAAAGGCGTGCATTCTCACACCCAGCTCTTGACATAAGTAAACTGGGCTTCAGCCCCTTTGTGACATCTGCCTACCCCCTTGTGTGTCTCTGACCTCCATCTTAGTTCTGTCATTCTGGCCTTTTGGTTTCCTCTTGAAACTTTTCAAACCACCTAATAGGGAGGTGACAAGTTGAGGCAAGTGGGACAGGGGGCCTCCAGAGCAGTAAACCCCGATGCAGGGCTTTGGGGGTTTCTCTGGAGAACCTCTGGTCTGGGTGTTGTGTCTGTGAACCTCTGTTTGAAGACACCTTGCTTAGTAGCATGGTTGATGGTGACTTTGACCTCAGATTCAGCAGCTGTAACTCCTGTTGGCATAAAGTCAGTGGCATCCCCTGAGCTGAAGTTAGATGTGATACTCAATTCCCTAAGTGGGCCCAGAACAACCTTCTCGAACTGAGGGGCACCAGCCAGCTGTGGCTTATACTCCGGGTCTCCTTAAACAGATCAGTAACACCCACCCAGTAACAACCCTGGGAAAACCAGGCACTATTAGTTTGCAAAGGGACACTTCTTCCAGTAATACTTGGGATGGGACCCAGGGTGACAAGTGTTCTACCACTGAGCTTCATCCTAAACTCTTTTATTTTGAAGCAGGGTCTCCGCAAGTTGTTCAGACTGGCTTTGAACTTTTTCTGTAGCCCAGACAGACCTCAGACTTATGATCTTCCTACCTTGGCCTCACAAACAGCTGGAGTGACAACTGTGTGTCACCAGCCCAGTGAAAAGGTTATGGCTTTGCAGAGTGAGACAAGACGCACAGCAGCATCACTTTGTGTGTCCCTGCCCCATAGGGACTCATCAGTCATTGTAATTTCCTTCTCCCTGAGAGGAGTCCAAAAGCCCTGGGGGCTGCAAAGAGACCCTAACAAGGAGGCAAATTTGTAAGTAAAAAGTATGTGAACTAAAGACCACTACACGGAAGCTGGCCTTCGAGCTGTGTATTTTTCTTCTCTGTTACTCCCCTCCACCCCCTAATTTGGAAGCATGACTACTTGCAGGCTGCACTACAGTGGAGAGGTCAGGCCTGGCCACAGGCTGATGTTTTGCACACCATGGCCATGGAAGGGCATCCCGTGTTGTTGCTGTTTCTGAGCAACCATCCTCTCTTGATGGATGGTGAAAGCTTGACTTCACCATGGCCAAGATGGTGAACCACTAACCTCCCTGAGACCCACCAGGCATCAAGGGTATGCTCTGAACCCAAACCAGGGTGAGCGTTTTCCCCAGAGCCTCTGATAGCCTGAGTTAGTCCCATTACCAGCCCCAGTTGTGGCTCCATGAGTTTGAGCCAAAAGAATCTGTACCATTTGAATCCAGAGTTTCCCCTTTCCCAAACCCCCTTCCCTCCCTGGAGCATCTATTGGTAACATCATATTAGCCATTTTTCTCATCTCTGATCTGACCCAACAAAAAGAAGTTAATGAAGAATCCATTTTGGTTCAGAGATCCAGGGTACAGCCCACCGTTGTGGGGACTTCACGGACGCAGGAGCTTGAGGCCATCTGGTCACACTGCATCCATGATTAAGAAGCAGAGAGCAAGAAAAGCTCACTTCCTCTTTCATATGTGGTTGGGGACCTCAGCCAAAGAAGCATTGGTGCCACCCACTTTCAGGATGGGTCTTTAACCTTAGTTAACCCAGTCCAAAAAGTCCACCCAAGACATGTCCAGAGGTGTGTCTCCTGCACTGTCCTACATCCTGTCTGGATGACAATGGAGACAAGCAATCACAGATATTAGAGAGGAAAGGGATGGGGTATCTGCCTGAAACCTCCCCTTCCACGTTCCCGAAGCACCTTCCCCTCCTAACGAGTAGCTTACTCCTTGGCTTGTTTTAGAGTTCTCCAGAAAAGCCCAGACATGTTAGAGAAGCCGGTTCCCTCAAACCCTTGCCAAAACAGACTTAGGATCAAAGTGAAAGATGAAACTGATATTTGCCCATAATCAGAGTCAGTTTCCAATTGAGGATTATTCAAACGGTTTTTCTTCCCATCCTGGGGCCCAACAGCTGGTCAGTGTCCCTAAAAGGGGATGTGCAGTGGGTGGTGTCTGCTCTTTTATCCAGTGAACGTCTCATGGACATGTTCTGGCTGGTAGGATGTATCTAACTCCAAGGGTGCCAGAGTGAAGGGCAGACATCTTCTGCCTTTGTTTCCAAACTGTGTCCAGGACAAAGTGTCCAACCTGGGTGTCTAGAATTCTTTCAGATATGTTTTCTAGACCTTCCATCTTCTTTTGAAAGAGTTCATGGGTCAGCAAGTGACTTGTGTCCCAAGGGCTACCTGGTATTCCCTCCTCTTTGGCTCTGGTGACTTTGAAAATGAAAGCTCAAACTTACCCTCAGCTGTCCTCAAATAAACACAAGGTGGTGTTACTCTAGCAAATTCTCCCCCCCCCCTCTCTTTCTCTCTTTCTCTTTCTCTTTCTCTCTTTCTCTTTCTCTCTCTCTCTCTCTCTCTCTCTCTCTCTCTCTCTCTCTCTCTCTCTCTCTGTCTCTCTCTCCTTCTCTCTCTCTCTGAGACAGGATCAAACTATGTAGCCTTAGTTGTCTTGGAATTCACTCTTAGACAAGACTGGCCTTGAACTCACACAGAACTGCCTGCCTCTGCTGTGTTGGGATTAAAGGTGTGTGTCACCACCCCTGATTGACAAATTTTCTCATTAAAAACAAATAAACAACCCAGGGGCCAGAGACATAACTCACTTGGTAATGTGCTTGCCATGCCTTGATCCCCAAAACCCCAAAAGGGTGAGTATGATGTGCACCTGTTACTCCGAGCTGAGGAAGCATAGTCAGGAGACCCCTGGGGTTCAGCGATCAGCCAGCCAAGCCTTCATGACAAGCTCAAGGCCAGTGAGAAGACCCTATTCTGAAAACAAGATTGCTAGACTCACATCTTTAATCCCACTCTCAGGAGTCAGAGGCAGGTGGATCTCTATGACTTTGAGGCCAGCCTGGTCTACAGAGTGAGTACCAAGGAAGCCAGGACTATATAGTGAGACCCTGTCTCAAAATAAAATAAAGATCAAAACACAAGAGAGGTAATGGCTAGAGAACAGCAGGTGAGGCGGACCTCTGACCTTTGAGCTCATGCACACCCCTCCTACCTAAACACCCCCCTTCAGTTGTGAGGCCAGAAATCTCTTCTTACTATTTTCTCTGAATACTCTAAGCTTTTGTTACTATTGTTGAGGAGGAAGAGCCAGCACCTCACTAGGTAGCCCAGGCTAGCCTGGAACTCTAAAGATGATTTTGGATCTATGGTAGATACAAGCCTTACAACGGCCAGGACCCATCATGGTGGCACTGTGTACTCTTTCCACTTCTTTGCTTGTTTGCTTTTTGAGCAGAATTGTTTGTGTAGCCCTGGTTGTCCTAAAACTAGCTCTGTAGATTAGACTGGCCTCAAACTCACAGAGACCCTCCTGCCTCTGCCCCCTGAGTGCTGGGATTAAAGGCATGTGCCACCTCTGACCAGTTGACTTTGACCTTTTGACCTTCCTGGCTGGTTTATATGATGCTAACCATCAAACTCAGATGTAAGCATTTAAGATAAACTCTCCACCAGCTAATCTACATGCTCAATTGATGTCCTCTCCTCCCCCTAAAAGCATGACTTGACCATATCACCCAGGATGGAGGTGAGTGACATGTGGGACAGGAATTATACCATGAGCTGAGCACTCAGACCTGAAACTGCTCTGTTGCTTAAAATGAGGGTCTGGCCAGGTTGTCATTTTGCCCTGCTCTGAACTGAGACCATTCATTGTCTGTGGCTCAAAGAATAGACACAGCCAGCTCACCACATAGGAACTGAAAATCTCACAGAGTCCTATGGGTCCACCAGACCCAGAATTCCAGATAGTTGTAGGCAAATCATCCTTTGGGACCCTAGTGGCACTTGCTTTCTAGTTTTTCTTCTTTGGAGATTCCCGAGTCCCCCATCAGCTAGCAGGGCAGCTCTAAATATGTCTGTTCTAACTGTGACCCTGTGTAGTAGTGTGGTTTCTTGGTCTCGGGTGGCCAGGGGCCTGAACCCACAGATCTGCCGCGCCAGACCCCTTAGCCACCCGCCGCTCAGCTCAGGCCCTTAGAAATGAATCAGACGCTTATATTAACTTCATGCTGTTTGGCCTATGGCTCAGGCACATTGCTAGCTAGCTCTTACATCTTAAATCAACCCATTTCTATTAATTTGTCTGCCACGTGGCCCGTAGCTCACTTGTGCTCCTTACATGTTGCTCCTTTGGGCTTCAGCTTGATCTGTCTCTGACTCTGCCCTTCCTTTCCTACCTATTCTGATTCCTCCTCCTACTTCTTCTATGGTGCCTGTCATGGCCCAAAACAGCTCCTTTATTTAAAGATTGAGATTCACAGCATACAGAAAGGCATTCCCAGATCAACCCTGTCCCCTTGAGTAATGACCATGCTCAAGGTCATGGTTATAGGCTCTCAACACCAGGGCTCTGATATCTTTCGGAATGCTATGAATCTGCCCACCACACTAACCAACAATGTCCTTTCTCTACATCATAACTCCAAACAGGAAGTCAAGGTATGAGAAGGTATGTCTCTACCTCAACCTCAGTGTCCTACAGATGAGGTACTGTGAGCTTGGCTCACTGCTTCTACTCTAGTAAGCTGTCATCGCTCTGAACAATGTTAATAGTCCACACTAATGGATACCCTCTATTCTGAGGTCACAGACAGTACCGGGCCAGGGTTTGACTCACAGGGCTATGCTGACAGGCCTTGGATCCCCCCACCAAACAAATGGACACCAGCAGCAGACAGAGACCCACAGTTTAGTCTTTCCTTCATCCTTAACAGGAACTTAGTTAAGTTGCTGCAGCTAAATTCTTGAATTGTGTTGAAATCTTCCCATTTCTAGAATGTTCCAGAACTTTCCAGAGCCTCCCTTAGCCGAGCGACTTTGCCTTTGGAATCCCAGAGACCTCAGCTCAAAGTTAGCTGCCATTCCAGAGCCAGAGATTCTTGGGGTACCTTCTGGGATCCCCAAAGTCTTGGTTCCTAAATAGTGGAAGCAACATCTACTATCAGTTTCTACTGAATAAGTCTTTTTTTTGTGAAGAATTATTAAGACAACATAGTGAATATGACCAGGAAGCCCCCAGGTCTCTTGGGTGTCCACTGCTCACATCCTTTCTACAGAATTCAACACCAACATCATTGCCACTACGCCAACCAGCATCTGCCCTGCCTTAAGCTCCCTTCCAGGCGCCAGAGCCTGCATTACTCTTTCAGACCTGTGGCTTAATAACAACACAGAACAAAGCAAAAGCCTCGCAGGAAGGGTCTGGGCACCATTTCTCACCGGGGCATAGCCCGGGCTATCCCAGAAGCCCCATATACAAGTAACTGTATCCACAAGGCGACTGTTTCCCATGTTTTAAATTTCAGGAGGAGGTGATTATTCAGCAGCAGAAGAAAATGTGAGATTGAGGAAGAAACCAAAGGTCTCTCCTTAGAGCTTCCAGGGTGTCGGGGGCTCCAGGTGGTAGAGGGACTCTTTAAGAAGACTAAGAGAAGACTCTCAGCTTTGTAGGCCTGGCTGTGTGGCCTCGATTTGGTGACTAAGCCTCTCTCTGCCCCTCCATTTCTTTATTTGGGAATGATAACTCTGTCAAGAGTGTCCAGACCGTGGTGCAGAACTCAAGCATTCTGTTTTCTGTGGGGTGATTCATCTCCCTTTGTGTGTGACCAGATGTTGGACCATGTTGGACATTTTCATCATGAAGACAGTTTTGGCTCCAAAGGGGAAATAGTGATGAGGGTAGAAACGGATGGTTCACATAAGGAAAACCTGGCAGCCAGAACCCTGTGTTCAAATCTGCCCAATCTCACCAGAGGTCTGTGACAGGCTGTCACACCTGCAGGACATCAGCTTTTAACATGGATGACATTTAGCTAGCTGTGACCATTAAGTATTTAGAAGGCACAAGGAGGTCCAGAAAAGCATTGTCAGCTCCCTGAGCTCCCGCCAACAGATACTGAGCTACAGTATCAAGGATAATTGATCACATCCAACACTGCTTTCTCGTGTATCTTGAGGTGAGAATGGGGTTGGCCACTTCCCCTTCAGGAGCCCGGGACCCTGGATAAGCGTCTTTGAATCTTATCAGCTGACACCTGAATCCCACCACAGAGGTGAGAGCGCCTTCCTTGCTGATTTTTTTTTTTTTTCTCCTTACAACTTTATAGACCCGGCTACTATCTTGCCTACCTAGCTGAGGAAGCAAAGTATCTTAGGTAACACAGGAGTGTATTCAAACCTGACACCTTGACTCCAGAGTCTCATCTCGACTGGGGACCAACTGGGGCCTCTCATCCCTGAAAAAATGAGCCCTGCTGTTTGAAGCTATAAGGAAATGTCCAATGAGAAGTACAAAGTGAAACGTCGCCACCCACCTCACTAACTGGCTGCCACCTTCATTTTATTCCTAGTCTTTATTCTGCCCCCACACTTAGGGCATGCTCTGGCCCTCCCTCCCACTAGAACGCATGCTTCCTACCAGAAGGCCTTTGATGTCCTTCTTATACAAGGACAGTGTGGACCCTGCATAAGCACTTGTTGAGTGACTGAACCAGTGACCCCCACTTAACCCTGACCCTGAAGGTCTTCAACTACAGTTCTGACTGGACCTGGGTGGGATTGAGGAGTTTTATAACCTGGGGTTGAGGATGGAGACAAAGCCTCTGGACAGTCCCTAGACATTGGGAATGAGGAGGACCAGCCTGGTGTGCAGCCTGCCCCAACAACCCTTCACCAAGCTCTCGCCTTGGGTGAGTGAGCTGACACTGGAACTGGTCTGGGAGCTGACTTGCTCTCTGTGGCAGAGTGGAAGACTTAGCAGCTGATGTGTAGATTAAAACAATAAGTGGTCTTTTCAAAGACATTTCTAGACAGGCCAATGCTCAGATTAGCATCCAGACCAGGATGCCAAAAGACCGCCATGGACAGTGTGCTCAGAGGCCCTGGCAGTGCACCCCTGAGTCCCCAAAGGGCCACTCCACCATAAGTGGGTCTCCACTGCAGCGGACACCACACTGAAGACTCTAACTGGAGACTGCCCCAAGCCCCAGGTCCGCCACAGCTGCAGTCAATTTCCTTCTGATTAACCCATCCTTTCCTCTCTGAGGAAGTTGTTAGCGGGAAGGGACTGCGGTCACAATATTGTTTGTGACTGTTTATCTTCAGCCCAAGCAGGGCCGATTACAAATATTTATGTGCATTTTTAAAAAGCCTCTGCTAATGTTTGGAATCTTTTTTTTTTTTTAAGTGAAATTCTATTTTGGGTGGATAAAGAATAGCATTGGAGAGGATTTTCAAAGTCATTATCAAGTTTCCCTCCTGGTTGGGACTCATCAGTATGGTTGGAACAGGCAAGCACTGGTTTGTTTGGGCTCAGAGGGCAAGCATGGGGCTTCCATGCATGTTTTCTACATATCTGTCTGCAAATCTAAGCTCTGGGATATGGTCTGTTGCAGAAGTGGGCTCTGGCTGAGAAAACTTGGCATTTCTGTTATAAGCATTGCCTTCCTGCCTGAGGCCACTGCTCATTGGTAGAGTGTTTGCCTAACTAGCATGCCTGGAGCCCTGACTTCTATGTCCAGAACCACCATTCCCTTCTCTTCCTGAACTCCCTTGGTTTCTGCCTCTACTTGGGTTTCTCAGTGAGCATTCCACCCCACTTCCTGCAAAGCAAGAGACAAACAGCTTCCTCCATGGGGATCATCTTATTATAAGGTCCTTAGACAATCATCTAGTACTTTAATACTGAGTGCAAAGGCATCTCCTCTCAAGACAGGGCCAAAAGGAAGACTCTAGCCAGCTGTTCCCTTCATAGACCCATCTTAGCCTTGACCCTGTATCTAGGGTCACAGAAGGTCATGAATGGCCAGACATTTGTGCTGCTATACCTGACTGGTGTTTTATTAAGAATTCTAAAATTGCCAAGCAGTAGTCGTGCACACTTTCAATCCCAGCACTTGAAAGCAGAAGGAGGTGTATCTCTGAGTTCAAGGCTAGCCTGGTCTCCAGAGTGAGTTCCAGGACAGCCAGAGCTACACAGAGAAATTGTGTCTTGAAAAACAAGCAAACCAAAAACTAAACAAAAACCCTCCAAAGTGTCTGTTAAATCAGCCTTGGGAAGTGACTGTGTGGACTCAGGTGCTTTGGGCAAACTCAGTCCTGCACACACCATTTAGGTCTGTCTGCTTGTTAGTTCCCATGTCCCTTGATTTCAGTGCTGAACACATAGATCTTATACGGAACAGGAAATTGGTCCAAGCAAAAAAGGAAGCCCTTTTACACAGCCCAAGCTTTGTTTAGTATCCTGTGGAATTCTGATGCTTCCACTCTCTTAACTTCTGTGAGATGGAGTCATAGCTGACTGGACAGTCTGCCCAGCTATATCTCAGATGTGAGCTCAGACAACCCGTCAGAGGTAATATGTACATCTATCAGCTGGCATTTTTCAAAAAATCAATTATGTTCTGCCATCTTCAGCGTGTGAGGCTGAAAGGAAGTGACAACCTAGCCCTGAGCCCAGGATGGAAGTTCTTATTCATATCGAGGAGGAGGAAGGCAGCCTCTCCGGAAGCTCTGAGGAGAGCCCACAGCTGCCATTGACTTCCTGAAAATTTTACAGTGGCCAGATGCCCTAGAGACCAGATATCACAACCAAAGGTGGCTTGACCTCCTTCCCCAGCACATCCTGGGCCCTGCTGTTGGGCTGCTAGTGTCCAGGGATCCTCCCCAATAGAAAACTCGTCAAAAAGACATTACTCATCAATGGCATACAGTCTGTGTGGACGCGTGACACTCTGGGCATAAATTAAGCTGCACCAGAGTGCTGTGGTGACAGCACGTGATGACAGGTGTTGTGAACAAGCTGGTGCAGGGGCCACTACTCTGCATAGCAATTGTCAGTCAAGGCCACTCCCTGCTCCTCCTTGTAAGGGGCAGCCAGGGAAGTGTCATTCTCCACATGAGTGGAAATCTGTCCCTCTGCTGATGACATTGCAGGCCCCAGGTCATCATAGTCTCTGCACTGGGTCAATGCTATAGTGCTTCCCAGTGTAGATCCCATTCTGTCTGCTCAGATGGTTAGCACTCTAGGGGTACCTCCATCATCCATCATTGCTTTCTGTCCTCTGAAATCAGACAGAGAGACAAGGCAGCTGCAAGCCAGGGGCTCTATAAAGACGTGTATTAAACTGGTGAGACAGGCTGAGGAGATGGTTCAGTGGTGCAGGCAAGCCCTATACATGTGAGCATCAGAATCCAAGAAAACCATATAAATGCTGGATGGGCATGGCAGCCAGCCTGTAATGCCAGCCTCGAAAGGTGGATGCTGCATCAATGAGCTCTGGTTGTTTGATTGACAGACCCTGCCTTGGTGAATAAGGTATACAAATGATTGAGGATAATTCTTGATATCAACCTGAGGCATCCAGATGCTAAAGTACATTACAGGCCAGTGCACGCCTGACCCCGACACATGCAAAAAAAAAAAAAAATACATTTTTGAACTTACATGGAAAAATGAGAAAAGGTAAAATAAATAAAGAAAATGATAGGCGTTGAGGAAAAAAACAAAAAAAAAAAACAAAAACAAAAAACAAAAAAAACCTAGCCAGTGGCTGGGCACAATATTAGTCCCAGCACTCAGGAGGCAGAAGCAGGAGAATCTCTCTGAGTTCAAGGCCATCCTGGTCTATCCGGGACAGTCAGGGCTATTACACTTTTGAAAAAAAACAAATGAACAAAAAAAAGGAAGGAAGAATGGAAAGAAGGAAGGAAAAAACTTAGGAGCAGGGTAGTCCTGGGTGAGTGGAGACTTGGTTGTATTCTCTCCCTTTCAAGGTAAAGCTTGGGAATGTCTACAGTCATACAGCACATCCCTTTTCAGCCCTGCTAATATCACCAGGGCCTGGTAGCCTCACACCTCTACCCAAGCTGTGGCTGACCCTAACCTTCAACTCCGAGTTTAAACTAATGCCTCTAGGACCTTGGAAAGACATTCTACTCAAAGCTGGTCTGGCCCAGGACTGGCTGTGTGACACCATGTGGCTCATTTCCTTAGTTGTGATCATCTGAAATGGTCTCCATCATGTTTTTTTCTGCTCACTATCCCCCATGAAGGGGCTGGTGTAAACCCCTGGGTGGTAGCCAGAGATGGTTGCTTGTCACAAGGTTAGCCCAAAACCTGGCACACAGTGGAAGCTCCATGTAGAGTCTGAGAGCAACATGTACTCATAACAAAATCAAGCGAGCCATGTGCCCAAAGCATCTTCCTTTCCCAGCACTAGTGGCCAATCTTCCACTCTGAGCCATCACAGTGTTCTGACTGGAGAGGGGTTGACAGATGTCACAGCATGTTATGGTCACCACGGGCCAGGCTTTACCTTGGGCCATGCAGAATCCAGCAGTGCCAGCCCTACGCATGAGTTCTGCCTGGGGCTCCCTCCAACCATCAAAGCTGTGGGTGTCTGAGCAGCTGGAATTTAGACGAGATAGGAAGAAATGGGCTAGTGGAGGCCATCTCTGGGTACCACTCTCCTGCCCTCCTGGCTTGGCAAGGCCTCAGTCAGAAGAGGCAGCAGGGGGCAGGGGTAGGCTGGAAGCTCTAACACTCTGGACAGCCAATCTGCCTTCTGGAGCTTTCAGAGAGCTCTGGAAAGTTCCGAGGACATGCACTGGACATGTCACTGAAGATCTGTCCTGAGGGTGAAGAGGGTAGAGATCCCTCCACAGGCTAGAATCCTAAGGCAAAATCTGTTTGGTTAGCCATGCCTGGACCAAGCTAGGTGACCTTGTTCAACAGCTTCCTCCCAGGAGCAGAACTGGATTCTCTCAAGGCCTCTCTCTGCCCCACATAATTTCCTTAGATCTTGCCTTTCAGTGGATATATTGCTCAGTGACTGTGGTTCAATCCCCTTTTCTAGCCTCCACGGGCACCTGCATGCTCCATGGTACACACAGACAAGCAGGCATACACATGTATGTAGTAAAAGTCACCTATTAGCACTGGAGGACCCTAATAGGGGTTGGACCACTATGAATGGTCTTCTTCTCTTAGACATGTTCAGCCCAATGGCCATGTGTGTTCCAAGTCACCTTTCAATAAGACCCAAGGAATTTGTAGATGACAGTGTCACACCACATGACAAAAGGTTGGACATCCCTGCTACATGAACCAAAGAGGAGCATAGGCTTTTGAGTGGAGTCTAGCTTGGTGCTGTCCGATAGAAGAATTCTTAGCAACCATAAGCATTCACTTTTGATCAAAGGAGACAGGTGCTGGGCTCAGCGGTAAAGATGCTGCCAGATCTAAGGACCTGGGGTTGCTCTCTGGGACCCACATGGTGGAGAAAGAGAAGTGATTTCTTGCCTCACATGACCAATCAGTTAACCAATCAATGAACAGTAAGATCCATATTGGGGCCGGTGAGATAGCTTGTCATACAAACAGGGGGGCTCAGGTTCAAATCCTGAAGCCCGTAAAAAAGCCAGAGGTGTGGTAGTCATCAGTAACCCCAGTACACTCCATGAAATGGGATAGTCACACTCTCTCAGGCCTGCTAGCCAAGGGTACAAAGGACAAGGGAAACAGTTAGAAAGACTGTGTCCTGACAAGGTGGAAAGAAGGAACTGGCCTTGTGCTCTGGTCTGCATTTTCAAAGTGTGTGGAACACACACATACACACACACACTACCACCACCACCACAACCATACACACACACATTTACCACATTACACACACACACACACACACACATACATACCATACCATATACATACACATTCGCCACATCCCCCATACACAGAGAGACACAAACACCACATATACCCATGTATACAGCGTATATCACACATATACCCACCACACATTCACCATATATGACAGACATACACACATACCACACCATACACACATTCATCATATTCCACACACAGAGAGACACACACAACACACACATACATACAGCACATATCACACACACATTCACCATACACCACATACACACACACATGCCACAGACAAGAAAATAAAATAAAAATATGTAATGTCAAATTTGTCATCTTAGACACTTAAAACTGAGATTTATTTATGTTTTATGTATATGCATGCATGCATACAGAGAGCCTGGGATCCCCTGGAAGTAGAATTACAATTGCCGGTGAGCCACTTGGTGTGACTCCAGACTTCTACAAGAACAAGTGCTCTTGATAAATGAGCCCCTGTTTCTTATGCCATTTGTAAGTGTGTGATCCTATGGTGTTAAGCCTATTTGCTGCTGGGTAACAAAGCCAGGTGTCTTTGACCTTAACGGTGTGTGCATGTCCTGAGTGCTACCATTTTGATGAACTAACCGAGTAAAAATCATCCATGCAGTATTTGATGTTTTATTCTAACTAAATTGTTGCAATTTGGATGAGTATTTATTCTCAGCACATTTCAGCATAAACAGGCAATTTTCCATTGAATGATTTGGCCTTTGAGTTTCATAAAATTCACAGTCTAAAAACCTCAGATTCCCACCCTCAAATTGTCCCAAGTGCCATCAACCGGCCACCGTCTGGCTTATGAATCCACCTTTCCTTAAAGGTAAAGGGATCACTGTTGAAAGGTTTTGGCAATCCAGCTGCTGACTTGCTGATTATAAGCCCTGTGATCCCATTGAGGAGCCCCAAGGGGTTGGTGGCCTCTATTGGGATGGTGCAGGTCATGAGCTTTTAGAAGGGCTTTGGAAGGAAAGGATGTTCTTGTTTTACTGTGACAGCAGTTGGAAAGCTGCCGGTCTCATCCTTGAAGAGGACCACACATTAAGGGCGTCTCCATCCGAGGACCTCTTGCTCTATGCCACTACTACATCCTGGATAAAGAAGAAGCTTTCAGGATGGATTTCTGTTCCGGAAGGGCACAGCCAGGAGGAGAGGCTCTGTCTGAAGTGGCTGACCCCTGTTAATCATGAGATTGGCCTGGGAAGGAGAAAGGCTTCAGACTGGAAGCGAAGGCTCACCTGGATCACTTTATCAAGCGGATCACTGGGACCACTTCCTCCAGGAAATTGCGGAGGGAAGTTATTACCCAGCAGCAGGGGTGGGGGCGGGGCAGAAGCAACTCCCACCCCCAGCAGGAGTGGGGGCGGAGTTCCCATGTTTTAGAGTTTCTTTTTCCACGCTTATTTGCTGACCCTAATTGTTTCCATGCCGGTCAGATGCGGCCCTGAATTTCCTCGTGCATTCCTGGCACTGGGGCAGGCTGCCCTAATTGCTTGCGTTCCTGCTCCTTCTCTCCAGTCTCCAGGGCAGGACTATTCCCACATATGCTTCCAGAACCATCTTAATAGAGGGGCGGCAGCGCCCAGCTGACGACATATGTCAGCGGCTTGCTGAGGTCGGCCAAGCGTGCAATATCACTTTACATAAAGGGGGAAGGTCAGGCCCGAACAAGCGGCTTTTACAAATGCTGGCTTAGGGATGGCAGCTAAATGGGGTACTGCGCAGGGGGTGGATAGGGAGCCCGCTCCCTCTCCTCAGCCAGCCAGTAGCCTCTGTCTTCCTCTTGCATTGATTAGCAAGTTTGCAATCTCCCAGGACAACTTGGCTTGGAGATAAACTGTCTTTGATGGTCCTGCAGTTCCTGGACCAGTTGGGAACTTGGGCTTTCAGGGGAGCAACAGAGAGCTCTAGATTGAGGGGTTCAGGTCCCCCCATGCCTGGGATCTGGGCCAGGCTGTGGCCAGGGAAGAGCCACAGGCTTCTCTGTTCACTCACAAAAACATTTATGCTCCATTAACCCCATGTAAGCCTGAGGGGCAGATGGCCACAAGGCAGAGAAGGGAGAGGAACCCTCTCTGGGTCTCTGAGGCTTTGGGGATTGGAAGCTTGGGAAAGGATGCAGGCAGGATCCGGATCTTCACCTGCTAACCACCCCCCAAGCGTGCGCATACATACACACACACACACACACACACACACACACACACACACACACTTTAGTTTTTATAGGCGCCTGCCTAACATTGTTACAGAAATAGCCCAGGGGTCACTGCAGGCCTGTGTCCAACTAGGATCACCAAACCAAGGGCTTGGAGAATGTTCTGTAAATATAAAGTAAAAATGGCATCAGGGCCCACCTTTCTGTAGTAGCAAGATGAAGAACATTTGCTGATGTCCTAGTGGATCAGGCTGCTTTTCTGCCTTTTTCAAAGCCGAGAAATATCTAAAGACCTCCTTCCACTCACCTCCTTTGACTCTTCCTTACTTCTTAATTACATAAGCTGCTGTGTCAAAAATAATAAAAATAAAAAGGCTAATGATAGAGAAAATGAGCAAAGTAAAACATCAACATGTGCTCTGTGTGACTTCTTCCCTGTGGTGCTTCCATGGCTCATGGTCTACCATCTACTCACCACCGTACACCTAGACTGCAGCCCCCGGAATCACCTGTGGTGTGAGTGGGCGACTCAGTGTAAAGCCCAGATGACTGATCTTTGAACCAAAGCAGTCTGGGGGCTTTCTGGCACCGTGATTTTATGGCCTCCTTGGACCTCAGTCTCCTTATCCATGCAATGGGCCTTCTGATGGTCAACTAGAGCTGTATGCACGTGTAAGAATCTTTCCTTAGAGGTGGAGGTGTGGCTTTATGGGTAGAGTCCTTGCCCAGCACCACACAAATCAGCGGAGTGCTGGTAGAAGGATCCTGAGTTCAAAGCCAACCTAAATCACATGGATAGTTCAAGGCCATCCAGGGCTATGTGAGACTCTGTCCCTCAGTCTTCTAACAGCTCCAGCTCTGTCTATAATCTTAGCTCTGGGAAGCTTTCTGAACAGCCAGTCTAGCCAAATGGATTGTCTCCAGGTTTAATGAGAGCCGGGCAATAAGCGGGTGAATATTGGGGACCTTGAGGAGACCAGCAGGGTGCTGGGCATAGCGCATAAGCAGCATCAGGGTATCATGTTCACATCCCTACAGATACCCTCTCCACTCCTCTCTGTCTCTCTCCATCAACCTCTGCAGGCTATACTTTCTAGTTATGATTTCTATCAGATGGATTCTGAGGGTTGTCAGTGGCTCCCTGGGCCACTGTGTCTGTCTTAGTGCTGGATGCTTCATTGTACACAGCTCCTAACCAGTCCATGAGCGACCCCAGCCCAGCCCAGCTAAATTCATCCCTGCAATCAGGCCCAGGCCACCCAGCTGGGAGCATCTGGTAGTGCGCCCACCCTTCCCAGCACTTGCCCCTGGTGCCATCAGCACAGTAGTGGGATAGTCAGGAGCAGAGGCAGGATGGGTGAATACCAGGAATAAAGCTTGTTCTGCTCCATGACTGGGTCATGAGCAACTCAAGGCAGAGGCATCTGGCATGATCTCTTCCCTCGCACCTCCCAAGACTGATTCTGTTTTCTCTTCCTAAAGCCTGCATGTTGGGGGCCTTTCCTTCAGTCCTCTGTAAAAGCTCTTTGGGCCAACTCCGCCCATCCCCAGCCTCCATCTCAGATTGGGATGTTCACGCCCTGAGACTTAAGCCCAAACTCAGTGCTTCAGTCTCTTCTCTCATGAAGACAGCCTCAAAGACCATGGAAGCAATGACATCTGTGCCAGTATCTAAGTCAGCACCAAGCTCAGGCTCTTAGGGGGAGCTGGATCACATTACTCAGGCACAGACACATGCACACAGACACACAGACACAGACACAGACACACAGACACACAGACACACAGACACACAGACACATAGACACACAGACACAGACACATAGACACACAGACACAGACACAGACACACAGACACACAGACACAGACACACACACAGATACACACACAGACACAGATACACACATGCACACAGACACAGATACACATACACACACACACACACACACACACACACACACACACACACACACATTCAAAATACTTATGGAAGCTTTATAGTCCATTAATGATGAAACCAACAGTCCAGAATAGTGAACAATTTTCCAAAGGCCTCCAGCCACCAACCACCAGGATTGGTCCATGCTTTCTTAAATAAATTCTACATAAATAAATGTTAACGCTGAAACCACACACCCTGCGGCATCACTTTAAAAATAATACAACTGGTGTTTTTATTTTCTGATTACTAAGTAAATTCTTTCATTAAAGGAAATTAGAGACGGGTCATAAGGGAGGAAATAAAAGTCACCCCATTTCCAGTCGTCAGCCTGCTTGGTCTCTGCATTTTCCAGGGAATTACATTTAATACATGATTTTTAATGGCTTGCAGGTGTCCAGCGTTCCCTGTCTGGACACTGAGTTGTATCCATTTCCTGATAATATAATATCTGACAAATATCCTTAAACACGTATCTTTGTCCATCCTCATAATTACCTCTTTAGGATGATGGCATTCATAGATAGCCCATGGTCCTAGCATGGCTATAACCACCAGCGACTTGGGGGGAGGTCAGGGGGTCTGAGTGATCTGTTTGTACCCTTCCTTGATAGGTTGGTAGGGAGAGTCTTGATTTTCATTTTTTATATTCAATTTCTTTCTACATTCAATTTCTGGCTCACATACGTCACAGCATGTATGTGGAGGCCAGAGGACAGCTTGTGGGAACTGCCTCTCTTTTCATCACGTGTATCCTGGGGTTTGAACTTAGATCCTCAGGCCTGGTAGCAAGCCCCTTTACCTGTTGAGCCATCTCACTGGCCCCGATGGCATACATTTGCTATATTCTCTCTACAGCCAACTTGACATATTACTCCCCTACCTTCCTTCCTCCCCACCTTGATCTCTCGTTTACTCAAAAAAGTAGTGTTGGACTGGGCATGTAGTTAGTTCAGTGGCAGAACTTTTGCCTAAGCACTCACAAGGCCCAGGGTTCAAATCCAGCTCCACAAATAAAGTCAAGCAGTGCTGGTTACAAACTCCTTTTGACTATAAAGATGAGACACACGGTTGACGAGGTAACATAAAGCTGAGTGGGTTCCCAGTCACACCCCCAACGTGTGCTGCTCCTGTTACTGGATCACCCTCCTTAGAGAACCCAGGAGAGGGGAGATGAGGCCATCATGTTGTCTCCAGGAGAAATATGCCTTATGGGAAGTCAGTTAGTATTTCTGAAACTCCACCCATCCCTCACCCACTGGGAGTGGAAGCTTAGATGGAGGAACACACAGGAAAACACTGAATTTCCTGCTCAGCATTTACAAGCTAGTGCACACATGTTCAGTGGGAGCATTTATCAAGCTTCTCACCTGGCACTGACGTACCGTACAGTATCAGGGGCGAGAGGAAGGAATGCGAGAAAGAGGGAACCATGATTCTGAGGAGCTTCCTCCCAGACCTTGAAAGGTCACAGCCATCATGCAGGACTGAGGGAAGCCTGGTGTCTGCAGATAGCTCCACACTGCTCAAGAGAATCTGCTGCAGGCTGGGCTCAGTGCTAAGCCTCTGAGGAAGAACAGGGAAGAAGAACAAAACACGGCGGGTGTCCTCAGAAGACTGATGTCTGCAGAGGTTCAGTCCCAAGGGCATTGCCAGTGGACATTGCCAGGAGGTCTGGTCACCTGCCACCGCCATCCTGCTGGGGTTTGAACGAGATGCCCCGTCCTCAAGACCATCCACCTTCTGGGCCTGCTCTTCTCCAGTCGATCAATAGGCTGGTATCCCGCATCCCAGCTTCAGTGCTGAGACCCTGGCCATGTGTTCTGGAGGCACACTGCATGCTGCTACATCTAAAGCGCCAGTAAGAGCTTCTCCTTCCAGAACCCTTAACTCCTCACTGCCCCTCACACTGCTGCCCAGGGACCAGCCCTCCCCTGGGACACAGGCAAATTGAAATACTGACACACACCCCCCCATCACTATCAACACCCGCTCTCCTTCCAAGTGTTTGACCAGACTTACAAGTGGAGAGGGAAGACCTGGAGAAACAAGCCCCACCAGTTCTGAAGAAATAAAACCCTGGGAACATGGTCCCTGGAAGCCTGGGTCTGTCCCCATGCCCAGCCTCTGTGGGCCACACAGACAGCACCCCCCTGGAGCCAGCCTGGGCCTCCCCAACTCCCGTCGGCTAAGAATAAAATGGGAATAATACTGCTAATGATGGCAAATACATGAGACATTGGCTTTCTTTTCAGAATGCTCCCACTGGCTCAGTGGGCCGAGAAGGCCAACTCTTTCAAGGCTGGAAATAAGACTCTGAGTGTGCCAAGGGCTCTGTGCCTGTGCCACTGCTGGGCCAGGCTGAGAGTTGGCTGTACTTTGGGAGACGGTGCTTAGAGGAATATGCTTAGAAATGAGAGCTTCCAAATTGAGCTCCAAGATCAGTTACTCGATTTTCAGGGTTGGAAGAAATGCCAGCCCAAGTTTCAGGTACTTAAAAATGTAGTTCTGCTTAGCAGGGCTGGTATTCTCAGCCCAGGCAGCCCTCTTGTTAAGGTATAGTGACATCTTTTTGTAGGGTCCTTGGAGAAGCATGTGTCTTTGGAAACTAGAACCAGAGAGGTGGACTGGAAGGCAGGAATGGGGCTCCAGTTTTCCCTCAATTTTTCAGAATCCAAAGTCTCTTGCACAAACATAGAGGAGTCTGCTTGGAAATGTGAACACCCCAACCCATAGGACTGCCCAGGCATGAGACTTGGACCAGAGACCCCTGAGAGAGGGGGCGGTGCTTAGGACTCTTCAATCCCGATGGACAGGTGACCTTGGCCCTTCCCCATCATGATGGAAGTGTAGTAGTCACTCAGATGTGACCTGGATCCCAGACATGGATGGGGCAGAGGAGTCTCTCCATTTCTCTCTTCCTTGGAGTTTGGCAGTGACCTCCTGGGTCCCCACTTCACTAACAAGAAGGCACTGAGCAGTCAGACTGCATGGAGCCCCAGGACCTGTCTGCAAGCTGTATGTGTGGCTGTGTATTGATTAGCATATTAGTAACAAAAAAGGGCTGAGTCCTGAGAAACTGCTCCCATCTGTAGCAGAGACTCAGTCATTGTGAACAAACCACTGATCAACACTTCCTCAAGCTAAGGGCACAGGTGAGCAGCGGATCAGGAGGTCTGCTTTTGAAAAACAAGTTCCAGGAGCCTCATTTGTAGGAAAAGCCAAATGTATCGCATTATTTGGGATGTTGCCACAGTGTTCTGGGATGCTGAGTTTAAAGGCACCCCAGAAAAAAACTGCTCCATGCTAAGGACTTAATGCACCAGGCCGACCTGAGTCTTGTGTCTCAGGCTCAGCAGTGAGCCTGAGGCTTCTCTATCCATCAGACTCTGGAGTTGCTGATTTCACTGTCCCTGGAAAATAAGGCCCAGAGAAGCTGCCTTGCTCAGCTACTCCCCTGGCCTGAAATCCCTTTCAAAGCCAGCTGTCCCCAACTGTCCCCACAAACCCAGACCTTCTGCCCAGGGGAGTGAAATCCCACTGGAAATCCTGAGTTCCTGATGCAGAGGCACCTGGTCTCACAGCAGGTTTACTCTGTTGCTGTTTCGAGACAGGATCTCTCCTAACGCAGAATTCCCAGCAGGCTAGATTGGCCGTCCAGCAAGGTCCTGCAATGTTCTTGCTGAGATTAGAGGTATAAGCCTTGGTGCCCTGGTTTCCATGTGGGTGCTGGGGATCAAACTCAGGTTCTCATGCTTGTAAGCCGGGGTTTCCTGCGGGAGAGCTCCCTAGCCCTGGTTATCTTGTTCTTATTTGCACATTTGTTGACCAATCTGATAGGACACATGATGAAAGGACACAGAGATTCGATTTTGCCGTTATTTTCTGGGGCCTTCAGCCTCTGGCAGGAGACCTGTGTCCACTCATGGGAGACCCAGCAAAACCATTTCATCCCAAGAAATGAGTGGACGATGGAACAGATCCCCAGCCCCAACCGCTCCCGAGAACAGCCTTTCGGTGCCTCTCCCTGGCAGGGGAACGCTGCCCTCTTCTGGCCCAAGTGGACAGGTGCGGCCAAGGCCAGTCTCCAGCCCTTCAATATATGCCCACAGTTGGTTTAGGGAGACTAATGAGCACAACCAGTGTACTTGCTGCCTACAGGGACTGTGTGTATCCATTTAAGGGAGAAGGCATCATACAACCCTCCTTACCACCAGATCTCAGCCAGCCCAGCCTGCTCTGGCTCATCAGTTGGTTTTCTTAAATCTGCTATGGCCAGCATAACCACATGCTTCAGTACAGACTGTCTCCAGCAGAGAGACCCTAAATGCAGTTTGGGTTCAGAGGAGACTAATTTTGAGCCAGCCTCCAGAGATAGCCCAAGATATCTAGAGGCAGGAGGACCCCCACCTCAGCAGGACCTTTGGGCTGGGAAGTGAAGCAGGGTGCTTCCTTGGTCTCCCTGCCCAGAAGTTCTCACCTGTGCCCAGGAACTCACAAGAAATATCGGACAGCCACCCATCAGAATCCACCTGTGCCCATCTGTCACCTCAAGGTCTCTGCATAGAGAAACTATGGGAGACAAGGGCGTCTTGGCCTGCTCCCCTGTCTCCCCACAGCAGAGTTCAGGAACTCTTCAGGTTGTTATCTGGAGGGTGTATATGAGAACTGAGGGGAAGGGGGATGTGCCTTAGGAATTCCCTGTACCTTGTGACCCTCATTTTCTCAAGGGCTGAGCTAAAGTCAGAAAACGCTCTCAAGAGAAGTTCCAGATCACACCTCACAGAGAGCAGACAGAGACTGGTGGGTCCCACAGGAATGGGTAAGAAGAACATGGGAGCTGGTTAGGGAAGCAACATGGTGGGGAATGGCATGGGGGACAGATATGGCAATTTGGAGCCGTAGGGTCCAGACATCTCTGATCTACCAGCTCTGATGTGGCTACACAGCCACTGTCCTTAGCCCAGAGGCTCAGGTTTTCCATCCACTCTCTCCACCTATGTGTGTGCCAGAAGCTTGTGAGGCCTGTGCATGTGGCCCTTAGGAGGCCAGGCTAGTGCCCAACCAGGCTCAGTACAGTCAAGCCCAGCACATCTTTGTGAATGATTGTGGGAACATGGCCAGCAGCCAGGAGGGGGTGTGGCCTACCTTGTTCAGGTCCTTCCTCTAGCTGGGCCTGATGGCCAGCTTCAAGAGCAGGGGGAATAATAGGCTTGCTTGGAGCTTTAGCCTGAGGACATATACCCAATGACAACCCCTGTCATTTCCCTCCATGGGGAGCTTGAATGACATTCTGGCTCCTAGAGGTAATCAGCCCAGCGACTTCAGGATATAACCTAAGTGGGCTTCTGTTTGGCATCAAAACTTCCCATATACAATCACCCCAAGGAAACTGGGTATTACTACCAAAGGACTGAGGCACAACCAAACTTTGCTTATGGATGTAAAAAACTCTGTTCTTGCTATGTGTCTAGCATGCTGTGAGTGGAGGTTCAAAAGGGCACAAGTGCCTTTCCCTATGGCTCCATCTTCCAGTTCTCAGGAGAAACAGGAAACCAAAGCGTTGTGCAAGTTAAAGGTGCTGAGTGCTCTGGAGCTGAGCCCTGGGTCCAGGTGCCTCTAGAAACTGTGGCTCCAAGGCCAAGAGTTGGGGAAGGGATAAGCAGTCTTAGGGATGGGTGTGCAAATAGTATGTGCGAAGGCCCTGAGGCTAATTCTGGGGAAATATTTCCTTTCCCAGCAGATGCAGCTGAAGCTCTCTGAAGCTCTCAGTCCTTCCTTCTGTTCTGGGATGATGGTGAAGTAACACCTTCCATCCCTCCAGGGAACACCAAGCACCAGTCCTACCAAACTACCAAAATGGTCCCTGCAGCCATCACCTTCCAGGAACCTGACCTATGAGAAATAGGGCCTTCATTGACAATGTAACAATGCACTCTTACCTGAACTAGTGTGAAAAGGCTGAAGTCAACTGGCCTGGGGATTTGGTCAAGGACCCTGTTCTCTGCAGGTTCAAGCGCAATTGTGAACTCCATCCCATAGATGGAGGGCAGTGGCCACAGGAATTAGAGTAATCCAGGGAGGGAGCTCTTGTCCCAACCCCCTTCCTGCATGGGACCCCCCCCCCAAGGCCTCCCAAAGATGCTAAAACATGGTTATATCCAGGTAACTATCCTGTGTAAGTTCTCTCTGGCTTTGCATCTCTTGCCTCATATGCTGTGTGACCCCGTGGAGTCACTTGCATGTGTCCCAGTGACCCCTCAGAGATACAACTCATATGGGGGTGATCTCCTGACTTCTAGGTGGACAGGGAGCATGTAGCTTTACCAGATCGAGAGTCCCTCATCAGGGCCCTGTCTGCCCTAATTACCTTGGGATAGTCTCTCCTGAGCAGAGAAACTTCTATAATTTGGGTAATAAAATACCTCTTTGAATTTCCTCCTAAGCCCATAGTGATTAGGACAATAAAACATACAGTGGAGACTTTTGCCACAATGGCCCCAGGCCTGAGGTTAATAAATGGTAATTATGCACCTCAGCAGCATCCCTTTACTCAGCTCCCAATGTGGAAACTGAGGCAAAAGGAGGTCAAGGACCTGGCCTGAGGTTATAGCTTCTTATATTGCATGCTTAACTCCAGCCCTGCTGGGAAGCTGTGGGAAGTGTGTCGTCCCCCCTCCACACACCTCCCCATACATACACACACAACCCAAAGCCCTAGCACCTTGCACAGTGTCCTTGGTTGACAGATAGGGTGCAGGGCAGACTCCATTTAAATATGAGGCAGCTGCTTTGCAGTAAGATCGTATGGACACAATGCAGAGCCTGGGATAAAGTATGTGCCTGTGATCCCAGCATTTGGGAGGCTGAGGCAGGAGAATAGTGAGTTTAAAGTCTGTCTGAGCTACACAACTGGACCCTATCTCAACCACATCAAAGACTAGTAAAGTGCCATGCTTGACTGTCACTGATCTGAGGCGTGGCAGGTTGAGTCTGAGCTGGGGATCAGCTTCATCCCCTCCTCTGCTCCTCTTTAGCACCCTAGCCTGAATTCCATGTCTCAGTCCTGTGTCCCGTTTGGAAATGCTGAGAGGTAGAAGGAACACTTGCCAGGGATCTGGGGACACCCTCACCCTACCATGGTTCCTCACTGGGTGCTGCTCTGAGATAGAATAGGGGTCCTAAACATTCAGTTCCCAGCTCTCAGACCCTGCTGTGACCTTCATGATAGACAGTGGAGGATCCTGTAAGGCAGTCCATACAGATGCTTCCAGTGTGCTGGACTGGGCTGTCAGCCCTCACATACATCCCAATGGTCCAGCTTGGTGGAGGGGAAACTGAACGTCTGGGATGTGAATGACTAGTCCTCAGTTCCATAGAAATAAAATGGAGAGGCTAAGTAGGACTTGACTAGAGCTGGCATCTGGGAACACTGGTAATGATGCTATTTTTGTTATTTATTGACAGCTGACCAAGGGGCCCAGACCTCCCTACAACCTTAATAGCTGTTCAGGAAGCTTACTTCCAGGCCCCATCGACTTGCTAGATAAAGTGCAGGGAACATGGCAGGAGGCTGTGAGTGTGATAGCTCATGGGTGCCTGGTAGTTGGTTTGTAAAGATGCTGGTAGGCCACCAGGCATTGCAGGTGAGCTAGCCGGGCATGGTAATAGTCCTCGTTTACCGAGAGTGAATTACTTCTGACACTGTAGACCTGAGAAGTGCCAAGCCTCAGGAGCTGCCCTGGAGCTGGTCTGGATGCCACTGAGTCCCCAGGCAGAAGGAGAAGGTAGGGCCTCAAACCCCATAGTCCTTCCATCTTGCAGGTGAGTGCATCCACCCTGTGGTTGCTTCACTGTAGCTGCATCCTTGGCTGATGTCAGAACTCAGCTTTTGGGGGGATTACTAATGTAGACAGAAGAGGAAAGCAGCTCTCCAGGAATTCTCCAGGCCTTCAGCAGCAGATTGGGACTCCAAGGTACTCAGTCTCATGGACTAGGTAGCTCTAGGTCCTCAGATTGTTCAGCATATCATCAGCCAGACTACCAAGACCATGTCATATAAGCCAGTTTAATAATTCCCCTGTTGTAGCATGCATTCGTTCAATCTTCTGAAGAAGCTTGATTAACACACAGGTGTAAAGTGGGAGACCTGAGCACATCCTCAAAGGGATGGTGCACAATTGAACTTAGAGGACAGAAAACCCACCAGGACAGCTGGTCTGATACAGCAAGGATGTGCTAGAGCAGAAAATGATTCAGGCATTAGCCTTGGTTGTCAACTTGATTGGATCTGGGACAACTTTGAGATAAGCCACTGGGCAAGCCATGGGAGAAGCGCAGATGAGTGCGTACTAGGTACTCCCTGCCCTGTCTGGAGTAGACTCACTTCATACACACATCCACCTGCTCAGATGGCCTATCCAGGACCCTATAAAAACCTCTCACAGGAGACTGGGAGCTTGCTCAGGGGTAGGGCCACCAGCCTCTCTTTTGGGGGGGCTTTCTGCTAACCCCAGGATTACAAGCTGTGATTTTATCCTTCCTTCCTTCCTTCCTTCCTTCCTTCCTTCCTTCCTTCCTTCCTTCCTTCCTTCCTTCCTTCCTTCCTTCCTTCCTTCCTTCCTCTTCCCCCTTCTCTCTTTGAGACATGGTTTCTTTGTTCCTGGCTGTCCTGGAACTCTCCCTGTAGAGCAGGCTGGCTTCCAACTCATAGAGATCCACTTGCCTCTGTCTCCTGAATGCTGGAATTAAAGGCATGTACCACCACTTCCCAGTTTATTCTTTCTTAAGAAAGAACTGAAATTCTAAGGAGGAAAATGGAGAGACCTACCCCCCACCAGCTGTGCTGTGGTGTATATGTTTTCCTTTATGTTCATATTAATAACTTTTAATAATTATTATGAGAATTGCAACATCTTTCTTAATGAATGTTTGTTGGCACTAAGTGTGAAACAAAGTCTCTAAAAGAAATATTTGTTTTTTATTGATGGTGTGTGTGTGTGTGTGTATGTGTGTGTGCATGTACTCACACATGTGTATGCAAGTGCCCACAGAGGCAGGAGGTCAGATCACCTGGAGCTGGAGTTACAGGTGTTTATAAGTTCAGGAATCAACCTCTTGTCCTCTGTAAGAGCATCATGTACCCTCAGCCACTGAGCCTTTTTCTGCCCCAAGGTAAGCCTTTTTAGTGTGATGTCTCATTTCACCCGGAAAGAGAGTTAACCCTAAAAGGGTCTCTTCTGGGGAAGGTTCTAGGCCAGACCCAAGGACAAGATGTTAAAACACCCTTGTTCCTGCCTTCCTGGGGCTCCTGCCCTACAGGGAAAGGAAGTTAGTGAGATATAAGAGGGTACTGCATCTCTCTTTCCCTCTTTCTCTCTCTCTCAGCAGGGAAGGAGAAAGGTTTAGGTTGGCATATAGCTATGCAAAGGCCCTGGGGCAGGAGAGAACTAGGTGTGGTGGGAAGCCTCAGGTGGGGGTGTTGCAGGGGACCTCAAGGCTCAGTAGAACTTAACTCTTGAATCCTAAGACACCTTTGGGTATAAAATATCCCTTCTTACAGGCTTGTGTGCTGAAGGCTTGGTTCCCAGCTGGTGGCACTATTGAGGTGACTAGATAAAGGGAGTGCCATCTTCATCAGTGATTAAAATATTGGACTAAAGGGGGCAGGGCCTGGTTGTGGGAAGTAGGTCCCTAGGGCTGGGCATCTTGTCCCTAGGCCCTGCTGGTCCTCTGTGAGGCTAGCAGCTTCCTCCATCTCCTGCTGTGATGCTGTCTCTCCACACTCCAGAAAACAAGGTCATTAAGTAGCCAGTGACCAAATCCTTCAAAATCCTAAGCCAAGCACATTATTTCCTTTTTAAAATTGCTCCTCATTCGGGTCTTTGATGAGCATGAGGACAAATGGCCAGAGACCCCATCTTATTCCCTAAAACTAAGAAACAAACATGAAGACTGTTAAGGTCTGCGAATCTTTTCCTTGAGGGGCAGGTAGCAAGTGCGTTAGGCTGTGGAATAGCGGTGAGCACTGTGCAGCCCGCTTCTGGCAATAGATGGCTGGACTTTCAGACTCACAGACATATCGGCATGCAAATGATCGGTGCAGCCAGCCCAAGATGGCAAACTGTAACGAACTCACTGACTCATCCTATTTGACAGTCTTCATTGTTTGCTGTGCTGTGGAGAAAAAGTGAGTTCAGAAGAGAAAGCTGCTAGGCCCTGCCCTTGTGACCCTAACGCCCTGAACACACAACAGGAAGATTCAGAAGAAAGAAACACAAGGAATTTGCAGGATCCCTGAGAGCTGAACGTAATGAGTTGGAAGCAGAAGGAGGCATGTGCAAAGGCCCTGGGGCCCAGTTCCACAGTGGTGTGGGAAGAAGGCTGGTGAGAGCCATAGTCTCCAGTGAAGCATGGGCAGCACCCATAGTCGAGAGTCACAGAAAGATTCCAGGAAAGACCACTGACCCAAATCATCATTGCAAATAAATTAAAACAAGCCTTTTCTTTTTAAAGATTTATTTTATGTGTATGGGTATCTTGCCTGCATGCATATATTTATGTACATATGCATATATATGCACTAATTATGCATGCACTACATGTATATATATAAACACACATGTATATACATGTTATATTACATGCATACCCAGTACCATGGATCCCTTGAAGTTACAGACAGTTGTAAGCTGTCATGTGGGTTCTGGGAATTGAACCCAGGTCTTTTAGAGGAGCAGCTAGTACTTTTAACCACTGAGCCATTTCTTTAGCCCAAGCAAGCTTGTGTGTGTATACATGGCTGTCTCCTCTACAGGCAAGGTTCAGGAGATCAGCACTAGACGTGAGTGAGATAAGGGTTTCTATAGGTCAGGATAGAGGGTTTCCAAATGGGGAACTTGATAGGCAAATAGACTGCGTTACAAAAAACGGAATATAAGCACAACAAGGTGGTCGGTCATACAGGTGGTCAGTGGCCATAACAAGGTAGTCATGTTAACCTTTTGGAACAAAGGCATAGTGGTCATTTGTAGCTAAGGTTACAGGTAGGGCATAGCCCAATCCTTGAGAAACAGATTTAAGCACAAATAAGAATTAGCTCAGTTTGTCTTTACTGTAAGATGGCTTTCAAGCCCAAGACAGAGGCAGACTGGCTCATCAGAAAAATAAATTTGAACTGTAGTCAAAAGTTTCTCAGTCAAGCCTAGCACCAAGGTTCAGACCCACAGCAGCTTAGTCCCAAATAACCAGAGGCTTATATTTATTGCTAGCTGTTTGGCCTATGGCTGAGGCTTATGACTTGCTATCTCTTACTCTTAAACTAACCCATGATTCTTAGCCATGTTTAGCCATGTGGTACCTTTTCCTCAGCTTCCTTCCACTGGGTCTGGCTGGCATCTGCCTCTCTGCCTTTCCTCTCCCAGAATTCTCCTAGTCTGGTTGCCCTGCCTCTACTTCCTGCCTACCTTTTGGCCAATCAGTGTTTTATTAAATCAATACAAATGACAAATATTTACAGTGTACAAAAGCATAGTCCCACAGCACTGAGCCGTAGGGATTCAGGATTCATACGCTTGTACATTTAACAAAACTGTCCCATCTTCTGTTTCCAAAATTCCGAACCAAGGAAAATGGGGCTTAGTGACCTCAGTCTGACCATCTGTGTGTGTTTTTGTGTGTGTGTGTGGGTGTCTTGGGGGATGGGGGTTCTCTTGGGTTTTTCAGGTCAACAGCAAGCCTAACAGACACATAAGCCAAGGGATCTCAGGAGGTCCCCTAACCAGACTAAGTTAGTAGAACCTCAAACTATATGGTGTCATTAGAACAAGGCTACGCACATCCTAAAATACAGGCTAGCTGGAGAAGGATGCGGACCAGTGGTCAAGAAAACCTCTGGATAGGTATGGGCTGAGCCTTGGAAGAGGCTGAGTTGATAAGGCTCTAGAGATGAGTTGGGAGGTGGACAAAGAGAGGCACCTTCTGGGATCTGATTTTATGGGCCCAAGCTCTCATTGTGTGCCTTGATTGACAGCATGTAAATGGTTGTCCATAGAAATGCAAATGAGCTTTGTTCTGGGACAGCAGCCATTGTATAACAGCTCAGTGACCATTGACCAGCTTTGCATCTATTTGTAAATCCATGTCAGCATTTTTGATGCTTTTGTGTGTGCTCACAGGTATAAGTGTGCCTGTGGGTACTTGTATGTGGCTATGTGTGTATGTGCATGCCTGTGCATGTGCATGCATGCATGCATTTGTTCTTGCGTGTGTGTCTGTGAATACACACATGCAGGTTAGTTGAAGTTTTCCTTTGAGCCCTAGTATCACCTACTAGCACGGTGGTGAAATGTTTATTTTCAATTTGCACCAGGGACACACTGTGAGCTTAAAAGTTGTTTTCTTTTCCCACACACAGTTTTATTTGGAACCTTGGGTTTCCACTACCCCATCTTACAGATAAAGCTTTTAGTCCCAGCACCCAGGAGGCAGAGGCAGACGTATCTTCATGAGTTCAAGACCAACCTGGTCCGCAGAGTGAGTTCCAGGACAACCAGAAAAATACAATCTCAGAAAAGCTGGGGGGGGGGGGAGAAAGAGAGGGAGGGAGGGAGAGAGAGAGAGAGAGAAAGAGAGAGAGAGAGAGAGAGAGAGAGAGAGAGAGAGAGAGAGAGAGAGAGAGAGAGAGAACCCGTTGAGACTCAGGGAGTCTCTTGAGCCTATACAAGGCCACTCAGGAAACTTTTTGAGCCCAAGTTTCGTGCCCAGGCCATGGAGAGTCAATCAAGACTTTCCGAGTGATGTCACAGGCCCATGGCGTCCTGCTGTGTGTTGGGTGGTGACAATTGAGCCACAGAGCAGGCTCTCCCTCTACAATGCTGACATCTTGGACACTGGCTCAGGCTCCGCAGTGCTCAGTGGCTTTGTAGCTGGCTGACATTGCCACAGCTCCCAGGGGCTGCTCTCTCCTAGTCTTCTCCTGTCTCCTACCCTCTTCTCTGAGCTCCCAGCTGTGAACTTAGGCACCAGGCTCCAGTCCTGTCATCCTCACCCCTCAAGCTCTGTGCCTTTGATTCCTTTGTTTTCATGTGGTCAAGGTTAAGAAACAGTTATTATCTCAGAACATCTCTAAAAGATAGTCAATAACATTAGAGTCTGAAAATCTCCTCCATAGATTAAGATACCCAGGAACTAGCTTAAGCCGGAACTGAATGGAGTGATTCTTCAGATTTACAGAACCACAGATATTATCTGGTGAAGACCTATGAGCCTGTTTCTCAATTGACTGCTGTACCTAGGTGAGCATCAAGTGACAGCCAGGGAACAAAGCCTGCCTCCACTGTACAATGACAAGGTTCACAGCCGAATGCTGAGGCCAGAGAAGCAGCCATTGGCCAGAGCAGCAAAGCCACTGCAGCTGGAGGCACAATGAACCCTGTGCACACTACACATCTACGCCAGTTTGGAAGGATTCTCAGCTGAGAGGAGGGGTCTGCTCTTTCCCCGCCAAGCTGGTTGCTGCCATCCCTCTGCCTATGGAGCCCCTCTTCTATTTTAGATGTGATGTGGTGCCTCTTTTCTTACCTAGATTCTCTGTAGCTTCCAGGAGTAGCCTAGCCCATCCTCGGGTCCTCACTGGTCCCTCCCGTCCAAGATTAGGGCTGTCATATGGTATTGTGGTATGAAGAGGGTACACTTTCCCAGCCAGGACCCAAAAGGAGTTACTGCTTCTGTCTCTACCTCTCGGGTCACTTGCCACAGGACACCAAAGCAGCTAGGTGCAGTGGCAGTGTAGGAGTCTCTCTCCCACTTTTCTTGAGACAGGTTTTCTCTGTGCAGCTCCGACTTTCTGGAATTCACTCTGTAGACCAGGCTGACCTCGAACTAACAGAGATCCACCTGCCTCTGCCTTCAGGTACTAGGGTTAAAGGCATGAGCCACCACTGCTTGGAAGAAGTGGTTCTTGATTATTGCAGCCAGCTAGAGTTTGATTGACACCCAAGAGTTCCAGGCTCACAGCATTTTTGCAAGCCCACAAACTCAGGAAAACCTGAGGCACATTGGACAGGTATTGCTCTTGGACTTCCTAAGCTTTGGGTGGTGGCGGGGGTGGGGGTAGTTAATAAATCCTGCAATGATATTTAACTGACATGTTTCCGGAAGTGTGGGGTGTTTTGTGAACCAGAGAGCAGGCAGAGCAGAGGCCATGTGCAGAGGTCTCATGAACTCCTGGATAGACCCTGTAAAAGAAACTGCGAACGTGGAGCGGCCTTGAATGCTGTTGAGGAAGTCTCAGAGGAAACGGAGGGAGCTTTCCTGGACACACTCTATCGCGGATCCTGCCTGGGCCTGGTGATAGAGGGCTCTCATCCCAGCCACTTCTGAGGTCTGAGGCAGAAGGGTGAAAAGCCAAGGTCTCTCTGGGCTACAGAGTGAGTTCAAGACCAGCCCGGCCAACTCAATGAGAGCCTGTTTCTCAGGAAAAGAAGGCCAGAGATAAAGCGCTGTGACAGAGAGCTTGCCTAGAGTGTATGAGATTCTGGATTTGACTCTCAGCACCACAAAAATTAAAACAAGGAGCTGGAGAGGCGGTTCATCAGGTAAAATGCTTGCTATGTATGAATAAGGACCTGAACTCTAACCCTCAGAACCCATTTTTAAAAACTGGGTATTGTGGTATGCATCTGTAATTCCTCAGCTAAGGGGTGGAACCCAGAGGGTCCCCAGGGTTCACTGGCCAGTCAGTCTAGCTGCAGTGGTGACCCCAAAATTCACTGCCAGACTTTTCAGAATAAAGTAGATGAGGAAGATAGCCTGTATTATGTGGACTTCTGACCTCCGTATAGTCATGCACGGGCAAGAGCATCTGAACACACAAGATCACATACGTGTAACCACACACACAATAAAAAGAACAATAAAAATAAACATAGCAAAAGAATCCTTGTGGGGCAGTGGCAGAATGTTTCTCTCATTTTCACACTGTGGAAAGCAGGAAACTTAGCCATCTGGTCACATGATCCCATGAAGGAGGCTTCGGAGTACAGGGTCCAGGGCTACTGGGTGTTGCTTTTAGTGAAAGGTCAGAGTAGACAAGATAAAGGACACAGAGCTATTACTACAAAGCAGGAGGGGCCGATGAGGTGTACTACAGGTAAAAGTGCCTGATGAACCCAAATGTGTACCCCTACTACACACACACACACACACACACACACACACACACACACACACACACACGAATAATAATTAATAAAACAAGTTTTAAAGCAGGCTGGTCACAGAGAGTTTGAAAATTCTCGACCTTTCCAGATATTTCAGTCTGAATGTAAGATGTTTCCACAGGCTTAATGTGTTTGGACAATTGGTCCCCCAGCTGGTGACACTGATTTGGTAGTCTGTGGAGACTTTGGGAAGTAGCACTTCCCTAGAGGAAGTTCGAAGCCCTGGGGTGGGCTCTTTTATGGTCTGGCTCTGCTTCCTGACTGCATGCCACATAACCAACCAGCCACCTTGGACTTCAGCTACCATACTTTCCCTTAAGGTGGACCATAAACCAAAATAAACCCTCTCTCCCTTAATTTTTAGTTTTGAAACAGGGTTTTGCTGTGTAGTCCTGGCAGGCCTGGAGTTTGCTATGTAGATTTGTTGTTCTGACATGAGAACTGGAGACCAGGACAAGGAGCAGGGACTCTCACACACTGGAGTGATCTGCTTTGGAAAACTTTTTGGCTTATTTTCTCAAACACCCACACATCTAACCAAAACTTTGTGCACAAACTATTTGCATGTGAAAGCACAGAACTTTGGTTTCATAAGCTAAGGGGAAGCCAGGAGGTTCACCCCTCAGACTTCAAATGGGCCACATCCTCCTGGCAGGGTTGGAAGCAAAAAAAAAAAAAAAAAAAAATGTCTTCTTTGGAAGTCCAAGATGGTAGAGTGCTGATTAGCACACATTAGAAACTCATAGGCCAATGGGGGAACAGACAGTAGAGGCTACAGGGAACACATGCTTGCAAGGGAATATTACTTGGCAATAAAGATGAATGATTCTGGGGTGCAAACAATGTAGATGAGCATTAAAAACATGGTACTAAGTGAAAGATGCAAAAAAAATAAAACCAAAAAGTTCCAAACCCAGACAGGCACACTTCACAGCCCCTGAAGTTGTGAAAACAGATCTTTTGGAGCCTTAGTGGTGGGTAGATGAGGGTTTGCGCAGGAGCACCAACCCAGGCTGGAGACCTTCTGTGTCTGGTTACTCAGGTATGCACACATGGAAAAATTGCTCAAGCCGAACCCTTGAGACAGGCTAACTTTCCAAATTAAAAGGTTATCTGTCTATATAGGGCTGATTCATTGTGCCGGGAAGTTGCAGAAATCTAGTGCGTGGAATTGGCTTGTTTTTAATCTCGGTTTTATGTGTGGATGGAACAGAGATTTTATGGCTGCTTCCAACTTCCCTGCTATTATGGGCAACCGTCACTGTCACAGCAAGATCCTGCAGCCCTTTTGTTTGTAGGTCCCTAAGGTAAATTCTTAGAAGTGGTTTTGCTGAGCCACAGGGATCTGCCTGCCCATGTTTCTCTGCTATTACCCAACAGCCTTCCAAAGACATTGTTGCAAGACTTGGGCCATCAGCACCTCACTCCAGGAGCGGCAGCACCCTTCCACACCCTTGTTGGCTCTGGATGCCATCAGTGGCTTCCACATTCACCGATCTGATATGAAAAGCACATTTTATTTTTTTCCAAAATTTTAAAAGTTTATTTTAATGAGAAGTTGCCTCCATTTTGTAAAAATTCATATCTCATATTGTGTTCCCACACCTGATTTTATTTAAAGGAAGTTTTTGTTGTTAATCAATTCAAATTGAATATTAGAATAGAAGCAGGACCCCACCTCCTGAGGCTTAGATTGGAGCAGAATAAACTCAGAACACTGGCCGCCCTTCCCCCAACTTTGGGCAGGATGCTTCAATCATATGCACTCTGTTTGCCCATCTGTACTCAGAAATGACAATAATATTCTTTTTGTTGGAATGGCTGAGCCGGCTACTCGGCAGCCCCCGGAGGATCCCAGCATGGCTGTGACCACCCAAAGCCACCAGTGAGCTCCCTGATCCCTGGGCTCCAGGCTTATCCTTGCAAAGCTGTAGGAGACCTGGCCCAACTCTTACCTCCTTCCCAGCTTCCTGCCCTGAAGCCTCTGTCTGCCCCTGGTGCCCGGGTGAGACTCGATTTCCTGCTCTGAGCACCATGTCCCAGTCTTCAGAGGTCATCCAATCACTAGCGATCCACTCCAGGGTGTGTCTGATGGCCTCAGAGATGAAACTCATACCTCATCTGTGACTTCCAGAAAGAAGACATCTTCACCTCCAGCTCTTCCTTCTCAAAGAATGCCACCCACAAGACAAATGCCTCCCTTTCCCTTCTACCCTAAGAGACTTGGAGTTCCAAGTACCCTTTGCCACCCTTTCACGGATCCTGACACGGGCTGGGTTAGGACTCTCCTGTAATAAGAGCACTCTGGTCCCTGCCAGGTCCCTGCTAACCCTGGCTCACCTCTAAGTCATTTCCCGGGACCTTGGGAACATCTCCTTTCCTCTGTGTTCAGGTTCAAAGCAAGTGCTGAAGGGAGGTGGGGCTCATCTTGCAGTTGGGAAATCTCTTCCTGCACATTGGATAGACTTTGGGACTAAAGTCCAAGCCTTGGAGAGACAGGTCTCCCCCCTAGTATGTTGTGACACCAGCTATTAACATTTCTCATCTCCCCCACTGCCAGCTCTGCCAACCTCTCCGGGTTAAGCAGCCCCACCTCCCAGCTGCTGTCCATCTCAACCCATCACCTGGGCAGGACTGTCCCATTAGAGTCCATTTCCCAGGAAAGGTGGCTCTTGGCAAATCCCTTCTCTATCTATATTTGCTGAAGGTCAGAATCAAGCTCCACCTTTTCATTAAATAATCCTTTATGAGCTTGGTCAGAGCAGGTTTCGGGTGGCGGGAGGGAGAACATGGCTGGACATTTTACTCCTGTTCCATTTTTGTAGTTTTGTTTTTACTGTAACTTTTTGTCTCAAGTTTGAGGGCTAGAAACATGACATGTCATTTTACTGAGTGAAACAATGATCAGGTAAGGGTTTGAGGCACCAACAGGCATGCTGGGAAAAAGAAAAGCCCTTCCTGTGGCGATATATTATATATTTAATAAAACCAGGCTGGAACATCAGAGAGAGGAAACAGACCACAGTCAATTCTCACCCAGCCAACTCCTCAGGGTAAAAGCTATCTTCCAGAGCCTCAGCCTGACTCCTGGTTGCTTTTACAGAATAATTCTCTGTCTTCCTATGCCTACCTTAAATACTTTCTTCACCCAATTGTTTCACTTCCAGGTTCAACTCTGCATCATATTCTAGACTTAAGATTAAAGGCATGGGCTACTACTATTTGGTAATTAGGCCTTGAACTCACAGAAACACAGAAAGATCTCTGTGGGATTAAAGGTGTAGGCCACCATTCCCGTCTTTCCCGTCTTTCTCATCGGATTAAAGGTGAGGGTTACTGCTCTCTGACCCTCCTGTCTTGACTGTTGGTAGATCTGTTCTCTGCTATTCCAGACTGGTTTTATTAAATATATAATATATCACCACACCTTCCCAAGGTCTGCTTCAGAATCTGACTCCTTCCCCAACAGGGGAGCTTGCTGGACCAGGGCTCCTTCTGCTGGTTTTGAACACTAGATCCGTAAACACAAGGTTTCCCTTTGCTTTGCCTGGAGGAAGACAGCTACATGGAGAGTGGCCACAGCTTGAATTGACCAAGGATCTACAGCCAGGCATCTGCTGAACAGCTGGCACACTGGAATTCACTGGGAGGGTGTCCTGCTTCTGCTGTCCCCAGTTCACAGGGGAGAAGAGGGAAGTTCAAGGTCGCACACCATAGGGTAGACCTCCTACCTCCCTGCACCAGGGCTTCCCTGCTCACACTGCTGGTATCTGGGGACAGCTCATCAATCTTGTGGTGGAGCCACAAGCCAGCAAACCTGCCTGACTCCTGCCCACCAGATTCCAATAGTCCCTACCCTGTGTGATAATCCAACACATCTCCAGATACTGCCGAGTGCCCTAGGGGGCAACAGGGTCTGGGTGGCCAACCTCTGCTCCCTTTGCATTAGAGACATGACCATGGGAACATCTAAACCAGTGGTTCTCAACCTGTGGGTTGAGACCCCTTGAGTGTTGGATGACCCTTTTATGGAGCTTGCATATCAGACATCCTGAATATCAGATATTTCCATTATGATTCATAACAGGGGCAACTAAATAATTTCATGGTTGGGGGTTATCACAGCATGAGGAACTATCAAAGGGTTGCAGCATTAGAAAGGTTGAGAACCACAGCTTTAAAAGATGTAGGGGCTCTTTGGGAGCCAAATAGGTCACCAGCAACTCGCTGCCTATCTACTCAGCTGAGATTTTCAGGCCTGAGGTCTTTCTCTTTACCTGTGTTTACCAAGAACGCACAGTGTGTGCCCAACAGAGGCTCTATGTGGTTACAGAATCAAAAGCCCAGCCTCTCTCGTCAAGTGGAGCAGAGGTTCCCATCAACCAGCACTGAAGCCAGGGCTGCCTAAAGGATGTTCTTTCTGTCTTGCAAAATAGTTTTAAAGAATTGAGTCAGTGACCTGTTACCAAAGGTGAGACAATCCCCTATTGTGTGTGTGTGTGCGTGCATATGCGTGCCTCTGTATATGTGCCTCTATGTGTGTGTGCATGCATGCGCCTGTATGTGTGCATGTATGCATGCATGTGCCTCTGTGGGTGTGCCTTTGTGTGTGCACACATGCATGTGTGTATACATATCATGGTGTTCGTGTGGAGGTCAAAGGGCAGCTTTCGGGAGTCAGTTTTTCCCTTGCACCGTGTGAATACTGGGAATGGAACTCAAGTCATCAAGTTTGGTGATGATCACATTGACCAACAGAACCATCTCCCTGGCTCTGGTGTTCCCCTCCCCCCTTTTAGAAATAAACTGATATGAATTATATTTTTTCACAACAAAATCAGCATCTGTATAATTTAACAACAAAGACTGATCAGAAAACATCTCCAATTCATACTACAATAGATTCATATCCTAAGGCACAAGGAGCGTTTGCTAACAAAAAATGTTTGGGGAACCAATCACAGATAAGTGATGAAGCCCTTGGCTGGGCACTGTTTCTAAAAGCACCTGAGTAGATAGATCTGCATCACTGTGACAATGCACCCGGACTAACTTCTCAGGAACAACAGTAAGCCACGGACAACTGTCACCTGGTGGCCACTACTTGCTGCAGACATTTGACATGAGGAGGACTGCAAAGGACTCTCCACCCTCAAAGTATCCTCTCCCCAAGTGTGACACTTCCTAGGTGCCCAGTGCCAGGTGCTTCACACAACCCTATCGATCTCCGTCAGACAGACATGGCCAGTCTCATAGTTTCATGGGTGTGTGTGTGTGTGTGTGTGTGTGTGTGTGTGTGTGTGTGTGTGTAACTTGCCCTAGGCCCCTCATAGGCAAGCAGCAGAGTCAGAATTTGAACCCAAAAGAGCCAGCTAACACATAAAACTTGGATGATCAGAAGGTTATTTGGAGCTTGGATCAGTATGGCTTCCAGAGTAGAGCCCTATCTGTCATATAGCCTTTCTGGCCTCTTGTCATTTACCCAGGAAGGGTTCCTTCCTGTCCTCTTTGCCTGTTGTGGAGCTCAGGGTCCTCCCTCTCAGCCTGTAGTCAAGCAAAGAGGAACCAAGTCAGGGTGCGAAGGGAATGTTAGCAAGTACCTCCAACTCAGGTAGACCTTTTCTTGCCAACAGAGCCCCCACCTGACATTTGGCCAGTCTCATAGAGGTCTTTAGGACTGGGAGGAGCTTTTCTGACCAGAAGAGGGTGGTGGCACAGGGGGAGAGTAGCCTTGGCTATTTCAAACAGCTAAGCCACCATAGAGAAAAGCCTTTTTTCACTCCAAACTCTCCATCTATGGCTTCCTAGAGAGTTGGGAGTTGCCTAAGGCAGGGTGAGCTGCCTGGGGTGGGGCAAAGCTGTTCAGGAGGGAGACTACGGAGTCTGTGGGAGTTCCGCGCCCAGCTTTACCTCCTGCAAGGTCAGTGACCTCAGGCCTTGGTTTCCACATCCGCAAAGCAGCACTCACACCTATGCCTACCTCATAGAGAGGCAGAGATCAATCGGCCGGTCAGAGCAGAGGTTCCTAAGCTCTTTCCTAGCTTTGTCTACCAGGGAGGGATGTGTGTGCACTCAGGAGCAGTGCTGAATGCATGGGTCCACATGAGTGATAGAAGCCAGCTCAAGTCCTCTACTGGTCAAGAGCCTTCCAGGAACGTGAGACAGACTCAACACGTGCTCGCCGTTCATTTTAGGGAGAAAAGATGGAGGCAGTGGAGAGATTGCAGCAAGAGAAGAAGGCATGGAGCTAATTGGAGATTCCAGAACCATCCGAGACAAAAGAAGAGTCCAAGGTCCTTGAACAGCTGGGCAGAAACTAGGGACGTGAACATTCTTTAATATTATAACTCAAAGAAGATGGCTAATCCAGGGCTGGGGAGCTGGAGAGCTCTGCTCTCCCAGAGGTCCTGAGTTCAATTCCCAGCAACCACATGGTGGCTCATAATCGTCCCTAATGGGATCTGATGCCCTCTTCAGGCATAAAAACATCCATGCAGATAAGGTATATATGCAGATAGAGCACTCATACATAAAATAGACAAATCTTAAAAAAAAAAAAAGATGGCTAATCTCTGAGATCTCTGATGGGAAGTGGTTCCAGGTGGCCCCCCACACTGTGTGTGTGTGGTGTGGTGTGTGTGTGTGTGTGTGTGTGTGTGTGTGTGTGTGTGTGTGTGTGTGAAGGCAGTTCCCTGCATCTCTGAGAAAGCAGCAGTTCGAGGGCAGCTCTGTCCTAGCTGTGGCCTCCTACACAGGAGAAGCTTCCCCTCCCACTACCAGTTCCTTTTTCTGGGAGCTGCTGTGTGCCAGGCCCTCAGACCTGTTGCAAGAGGCCAGTTGGTGGAGTCTTTCGCCTGTAATGTTCACCTCTGAGATCAGCTTGCCAACAACAGTGAGCAGGCACCAAAAGGTGGCCATTCTCGGGAACAGAGAAAGGAGTCCTCTAAACTCACTAATGATGTGGTTCATTTCCACAGTGAATGCATGAATTCTGGGAACCCACTCTGTGCCAGGTACTGAGTGTGCAGAGTTACGCCATAGGCATGACTTGGCAGGATAGGGCAAAATGTCTCGTTGGGAGTCAGAAAAACACTATGTGGCCAACAGTTTGTATAATCTCTCTGAGGGTCCTAAGGCACCCACTCTCAGCCCAAGTTCATCCTTTTAAGAAAAACAAAGAACAACTGAGAGCCCCTTGGCCCGCCACCTGGTGGCAAGACTTGTCATTACAGTAACCAGGAGGTTCTGCCCCAGAACAGACTTGTTCTGAGGGAGGGTGGCTCCTCCACCTTGTCAGGTGAACAGGTTCAAGAGCCTTCAGAAGTGACACTCAGGAGCCTTGGTAGCTGGCAACGCTGCCCCATGGGTGGCTCCTATGGAGGCCCAGAGCTCTTGTCCCAGCTCAGCAGGGCCCTGGCAGCTCCGGGACAGGCCTCAGGAAGATGAGACTGAGTCCTGCATGTTTCTGTATATCTCAGTCATGGACAGCGTGCCTTCTGGGATCCCTGAAGACTCTGTTTCAGTGAGAAGAGGTCTGGACTAATGATTAGGGACAAACCCATCACCAGAGAAGATGCCCATTGTGGGATAGGTCATTGTTATAAGCAGGGACCTATGACCAGAGAAAAGGCATAGGATTGCCTTTCTACCTTGTCCTGTGTAGCTTGGGCAAGCACCACACTATGCCTCTATATTTGCTACAAAAAGAACAAAAATGTCCTTCTTCTACTGCAGGTACAGGAGGTGAGAAGGTGGTGCAGTCAACTCTCTGTGCAGTGTCTGACTGGGCTTCGGAGCAGCGTCCTTTCCTAATGAGCTGGGCGTGGAAGCGCGTAAGTAGAGCAGCCATGGCGAGTGTTGTGCACTGGAAGAGATATGGAGCCTTCACCCTCATCCTCACTACCCCATGATGCTCCAGTCTCTCCCACCAACTGATGAGAAACAGAGGCTCAGAGGCACTGGCCTGAGGTCACGTGCCTTATGACACAGGTCTATCTAGTTTAAATGGTTTGTGGGAGTTTAAACAGATATTTGGATGCCACTGAGGCTTTGATTCATTGTCTGCAGAGCTTTGGTACTGGTCTTGGTTCAGTCTGTCCTGCTACCGACCTCTGGGACTATCTCTGATCTTCCCCCTATAGTCTGCTGTCACCCCCAATGTCTCCTCTTCTGTGTGGCTAGTTTCTTTGCAGCACACAGAGATGGGCTTCTGTTCTAGCTCAAAGGGAATCTGACTGTCAACACCCCGTAGGAAGACAGACCTCTACCTGTAAGGACCTCAGACATGAGCCGCATCCGGAAGGGCACAGCAGAGGACCAGCTTCACTGGGGATGTCACCCTGAACTCAGCCAGTGTCAGATACCAGATGGCTCATGTGCCAGCAATGCTTGACTTGGGATGGGGTGACACAGCCAGGTGAGGTGACAGTATTTACAGTATGCCCAATCTCCCAGACATCATGGCAAAACCAGGCCACTCCACACATACCCAGGACCCCAGCAGCCTCCATCAGAGCAACAGACTAGCACAGAACCTCTTTCATCTATCTATCTAGAAGTAGTTTTGAGGCATTGATCTCACTAGGCCTGGAACTTGAGAGAACCTGCCTCTGCCTCCCAGGTGTAAGGACTGCAGGCTTGGGTCACTGTGTTCAGCCTACAAAAGCCTATCAACTGTCACCCTTACTGGGCCACATAGTAAGCACCTAGTACCCATTCATGGGTTAGACCACAGGTGTCCAGCGCAAGTCTAGAGAAAGACCCAAGTTCTAAATCCTCACATGGTTTCCATGGAAAGCGTTCAGCTCCCACAAAACGTGTGGCTTTCAGAGAGCATGGGAACTTCTACAGGAAAGGTGGCTGACAAACCACTGCATGCTGAGGGACACCTGTCTTTCTTCTCCAAGTTGTCTTCCTTCAAGGGAAGCCATCTCACTTAGCAAAGGTGGGTGGCCATCAAGCTCAGACTTGGGATGGACCCCGGTATCCAGTGAAAATCTTAGGGCATGTGTGTGTGTGTGTGTGTGTGTGTGTGTGTGTGTGTGTGTGTGTGTGTGTGTGTGTGTGTATGTGTGCCTACAGGTCCTTTCTAGATGTCTTTTCTCTAATGATATTTTAGTTATTGTGTGTTGTATATATACCTGTGCTTTGCACTTAAAAGTAAGACCTTGCCACCCTCCCCAGTCAGTCTCTTTCTAATAAGGCATGGGGCAGATATCATGCGGAACTTCTAAGTGAGAACTCCTAGAGAACTTTCTGGATGCACCAAATCTTGGCCTTGGTCCAGACCCACTGGTCTGAAATTATGAAGAGCATATCCTGGGCATCTGCACTGTGTCAAGGTCCCTACCCAGGGACATGACTGGAATGTGAGTGACCCTAATGGACGCTAAGGTCATTGAGGCCTTGAGTCTAGACCCCACAGGCCAGGACAGTGTCTCCTGCTGCTTACCAACAGTAGCCTGCTATCTCTATCTTGTCTCTGGCATGAGGAAGCAGTGACTTCTGGGAAGGCTAGGGGCATGTTGGTGACAGCAGAGAGTGGCTCAGTAAGGTGCTAGGTAACCACGGAGCTTCTGGACACAGAGATGGAACATGCTGTGTTTCTCAGAGAAACAGGCTCACAGGCCACTGGAACATTCTGTTTTATGTTTCTAAACACTAGGTTTGGGTGGACCCTCAAGGATCTATATTTTTAGAAATTCACAACAGATATTGCCTGTCCATGTCCCATGCTTTGGAGAGTAAGGCTCCAGCTAGGTCAGTTCCTCAGTGGGCACTGGAGGCATTGTGACAGATCTTAACCCATGCCATTCTTCTGTCACAATGCCTCCAGTGCCCACTGAGGAACTGGCCTAGCTGGAGTCTTGCATAGAAGTGCCCTTCACCATGCTGTGTATACCGGAGGTCTGGGTGGCACCCCTGGCCTCTACCTGACAGCCAGTAGGAATACTCACATCCTCAGACATGGTAAGCAAACCCATCTATACATAATCTCCAAATCCCTCAGCAGACAAAATCAGCCCTGCTAAGAATCTGCAGCCAGGGAGAAGAGAAGAAAATGAGGTTGAGCAGCTGCATTCTGTCCTCATCTACCCGGAAGCTGCTGACCTCTTCCGGGACAGGTACCTTTGTGCAGGAGGGAAGGATGGGCATAGAGGGACAGACCCAGAACCCAGGAGCCACCAGTCTCCAAGATCCATGCTCTGAGCTGGGGACAGAAGTGTGAGCACATGCAATCGAGATGAGTCACACGGAGTAAACCAGGCGTGAGCTGACCCGGTGCTGCCTCCTTAGCTTGCCAGGCTGCTGGCTTGCGGTTCATGTGAAGACATGTCGCCTCAGGTGCATTTGCCACTGTGTATGTGGATATCTTTGAAAGGAAGCGACCCATGACAGTCAGAGTAAAAACAAACATGCCTGTGAACCAGAGCCAGTTCACAGTCTCAGGACACATACACACACACACACACACACACACACACACACACCTCCACTGCACAGACCCACAACTAAGCTAATTCTCTGGAACTAGCAGCCTGTGGTTGTGCCAAGGCCCTGCGAGTTGTGTATTGAGGGCTGGCCTGTTACCTGGGATTTGAATCTGTGGCCACTCACTCTGGAGCCCCGGTATTTTCCACTTTGCAATTATCAGAGCAGCTCTCCTCATTCCAAACCTTAGCCACCACCATGATGGCGACCTGGATACAGTCACGGCATCCTCTCTCTTGTCGTTGCTTCTGAGGTGTCATTCCTGTGCTCCCCCAAGTTGGACCCCCGACACAACTATGAACAGAAACCACACTGCCTGCAGATGAGAGCACAGAGAGGCAATGTGCTTGGGGTCACACAGCTCACACAGGGAAAGCTAGCGTTTGAACCCTGGTCTGCTTGCTTCCTGAATCACTATCCATGATGAAAACACCTCCTGGCTCCCGTGTGACCCTAGACCTTCACTTCCTGAGTGGCCTGCACCCTAGCTCAGCAGTTGCAGTGTTCTAGGGAGCTTTTAGAACACAGGTCTAAATACCCTTGGGCGTCTGAACGCAAACTGCCTTCCTTACAGACTGTCTGTGCTCACCATTCTCTGAGATTTACTGTTCCAGAGGACAGAGTGACATCCTGACCCCTGGAGCAAAGAAGTCCCTTCTCCACATATTAAGGGACTCTTTAAATATGGTCTGGAGAGAAGGCTCATTGGTGAAGACTTGCTTGAGGCTTCAAGGAACTAGGTTCAATTCCAGATATCTCTACCAGGCACCCCACACCCCACCCTACCCTAGTTTCAGGGTCTATGGCACCTTCTTGTCTCCATGGACACTGCATGTGTGGTGCACATACAAACAAATAGGCACGCAGGCATGCCTTTTATTCTCTTTTTACTTTTAAAATTAAACGTGGTTTTCCAAGAATGTCATGAAATTCAAGTTTAGGGTTTAAGAAGGTTAAGACAGACTTGTGACCAAAACCAGCTTTCATCCCTCCCTCACCCCTGGGGCGCTACAAGGGGATGGTTCCTCTCACTGTCCCCATGTCTGGACACCACACTGGTTAACTCTGAACTCCCATGATCCTCCTGTGCTCAGTCCTTTGAGGCTGTGGACAGTTCACCATGTGAAGCAATGCGGAAAATGGTCACTTACATGGTTCCTCTCATGGCTTCTCCTTGCCTCTGTAGTGTCACTGGACATGTCTGTGTCTGTTTCTTGTCCTCACGCTTTGCTTGGACCCTGACCACTCACAGATGGGAAAGAAATTAATGTGGCCACTGTCCTAATTCTCTCCTGTTCCTGAACTGGTGACACAGGCGCAGTGATTCAACAAGCCCTGAATAGACAAGAGAGCTCTGCTCTGCTCTGACCCAGAGGCCCAACACCCTAGACCCATGTTTCTTAGAGACATGGCAGGTAGATCCAGTGTAACCCAGGCAGCTGAGGGAAGGAAATGCTGGGAAGAGCCGGGAGGGAAATGCTGGGAAGAGCCGGGAGGGAGCGGAGGAAAGTGGCTGGTGGGTGTGTGGAGGATAGACCACTGAGTGAGGACTACCCAGTTCCTTCCTGGCTCCAGAAGACAGAAGTGAGGAGTTGCTAGGCCTGGGTGTCTGCTCAAGTTCCTGAAGTTTATCTTGGAAATGGTCACCCTTTGGTTCCAGAAGTTAGCTTGTTTGCTTGCTTCCTTCTCCCCTCCATCTTCCCTCTCCCCTCCCTCCTCTCCTCCATTTATCCCCTCCTAACGCTGGAGGTCAAACCCAGAGCCTTATTGCTTATCAGGAAACTTCTCTACCACTGAACAACACCCCTAGCCTCCATTCTAGAAGTTTCCAAATGCCTGTACAGAGCAGAGAGGGCTTTCCCTGTGCACACAACATACATTAGTGACACTCATCAGGTTCACCTTCCAGGATGTCACAACAGAGAGGAAGCCCTGTCTTTCCTTCGTCATCTTCTTGCTTCCTTAGACCTAAAATGTTATTGTGGTGATGAAGAGAGAGAGGTTCCTCAGCTCCCAGCTCTAGTTTATGAACTGTTAGATATTAAATGTTCCCCTTTGCGGATACCTGTCAAAACAGCTTCACATCATCCTCCCTGGGAGAAAGATCCTTGTGAAGCCACAGAACTCAAATTATACAAATACCCGTCAGAAGCCATTATGATCAATGGCAGAGGAGGGGGTGGAGGGTGGGGGTGGGTAAGGGACCACAGAGCTCTTTCTCAGCATGGAGAGGAAATGCTCCCTAGGAGTGGTCTTTGTGTAAATGAAAATTCCTTATTGCCTGGATTCCTCCAGCGAGCAGTTCACCAGCTAGAGCCCCTAGGAAGAAAGATGACGGGCTGGGTGACTGACAGACAGCGGACCAAAAGGCTGCTGCCTGGTCCTGAGTTCTGGAGCCATAACTCTCCCTTCCTCTCTCCCTCCCTCCCTCCCCTCCGTTCCTCCCTCTTTCCCCTCCTTCATGCCTTCTGTGACCCTGGATGACCTATTTAGCCTCTGAGTATGGCATCCTCATTCCTGAGATGTCTTCTTGCAAAGACTACCTCTGTCACTGCATTGCACCCTAGCCCTGAACAGATTTTAATCACAAGTCCCAGGTCACACAGAGAGGAGAGGCTGGGGTGGGTGATCTCTAACAATGGTTTCTCTTCCCATTTTACTGTGTCCCAATCCTTGATATGCAGATGGGAGACGGCTCTCGGAACTCCAGCTATGCTTTAGGGTTCCTTCAGTGAAAGCCAGCAAATCCTAGTTTTTAGACATTCAGTGGGAGGTAAGCTTTGGAATCTGACATGAGTGCCTGAAGGGACACACACATGCACACACGTGCACGTGCACACACACATACTCACATGTACACACACATGCACACGCACATGTGCACACACACGTACACAAATGTACAGGCACATACACACATACACACGCACACACACTGTTCTAGGCAGCAGGATGGAGGCTTTCAGTCCTTGGTGGTCTGTGACTCCCTCTTTCTTGGGGGCACAGGCTGGGTGCCCTTGGCATCTACCCTTAAGAGAAATAGGGGAAAGGATGCTTCTTGCTCCTGGTGGGTGTCTGGTAAGAACAGGACAGGACACAAGCCTCATGGCTGACATGCCCTACGGAGTACTCCCCCCACCCCAGGCCTGGGGAGCTGGGCTCAGAGGCCTCTCTGCAAAGGTGGCCCAAGTTCTCAGCAGCAGGTAGATTCTTTAGGGCTTGGCCTGTTCTCTGAAAGTCACCAAGGCCCACAGTACTCTGTGATTTCTCATTAACCAAAGGCCAGCCTTCAAGAGGAGTCAGGGTCATGTTCTTAAAAATGATGGATCCCACGATGGAGAGATGGCTGAATGTTATAAGCACGTCCTGTTCTTAGAGGGAACTTGGGTTCAATTCCCACATGGCAGCTCACAACCATCTCTAACTCCTATTCCAGGGGAAATTCCTCCAACTTCCTCTTGTATCAGACACACGTGCAGTGCACACACATGCAGGCAAACCATTCGCACACAGAAAACAAAAATAATAAGTCTTTTCAAAAACTGATGAACTTAGTTCAATCCTTACTTTAAAGCCCTCATGGCTTCAGCTGCCCTCAGTTTTCCTCCAGGCTCTGACTGGACCTTCCCAGCCCCACAGTCCAGCCTTGACTCGCCTTCCTGCCCTTCGCTGTTCCCTCCTCCTCCTCCCCTCTCAGGCAGTCCCTTCTCTGCCTCCCGCCCTCACAGTTACCCGTCCAGGCCACCTCATTGCTTGTCACTGAACTCCCGATGTCTTTATTGAATTAAATGTCCAGTGCCCCTAGCTCTCAAACTCAGTTGAAGAGCAGATGCCAGAGGGCAGACCCCAGACCCGGCTCCCTCCATTATCTCGCCGACCCAGACGAGTCACCTTTGTCCTCTGCATCTCTATCTCTGCCTAGAGAAGGCTGACAAGTGTCCCTGTGTCTCAGCTGCTGGGGACACAGCAATGACACACTGCCACGTGTGGCTGGTACACAGTTCTCAGTGACTGCAGGTTCACCACGATGGTGATCCCAGCCCTGCTCTCTGGGACTTCACGTGAGATCACAAGGCCATTCTCCTCCTGTCTCATTTAAGAATGAGTCTTTCCTGCTAAAAATTCTCCTCTATTTTCTTTTAGCTGCTGCAAGGCTCTAAAGTCTTTCTTCAGAAAAACCAGAGCTGCAAAAGATTTGCCAGTCCTTCACTGTTCTTCTCATTGTCTACCCTCCTAGACGAAGATGCCCCAAGCGGAGGATGAGGAGCAAATGGAAGAGAGGAAGTGACGCCATCAATGTGTCTGCTGTGCTGTGTTACTGCTCTTGTGCCCATTTAGCAGATGAGGAAAAGTGAGGTTTAGGAAGAAAAAGTCCCCTACACAGAGTCATACAGTCCATGAGAGGCAGGGCCACTGTTCATGCCCAGGTTTGTGTAAACCCAGGGTTTCAACACCACGGGTCTCACCCTAGCACTCAGTTGTCTGCAGCTCTCTATTGTAGTTTATCTTTCTATACAGCACAGATAAATTTATAATCAACTTTAAATATGAGTAATCCTTAGTGTTCAAAGAGCATATGAAAGGTGACAGAGAAGGATGGGTTCCCCAGTTCAGGCTTGGCTATTCTCTTCCCGTGTGTTCTTCCAAGAGGCTTTGCCTAGGAAGAAGAATTTGGACATGTTCATGAGAGCCCCGTTCAGCTCTGCTGTGCAACGACAGTTCCTGAGGCTGCCATTGGTACACGGCCTCCTGTTCTGCTTAAAACTGACCCCTGTCTTCTAGATATCTAGATTACAGTCAATCTTGCTTGTACCCAGCTCGATTTTTATTCCAGAACTTTCATATGTGTGTGTGTGTGTATGTGATGCACTTGTGTATACATACATGTATGCCTATATGTGTGTGCATGTATATATATGTGTGTGTACATGTGTATGTTTATGAATGTGTATGTGTGTATAGTCAAGTGTCTGCTTACGTGTGTGCATATGCGTGTGTATATTTATACATTTGTGTTTGTGTGTGCACGCATACATGAGTATGCATACTGTATAGATGTATGTGTGTCTGTGTATGTGTGTAATATACTTACATGTATTTGTATTTGTGTGTATGCATGCACAAATGTGTATATAGACACCCCCAGTACTGGGCATGGAAACCTTGGCCTTGAACATTCCAGACAGACAATTCTCTGCCCAACACATCTTCAGGCCCTTCTAGCAGAAATAATTTCTTTGGCAATAGTGCACTTGTGTCTTTCACCCTGCACTTCCTCTACGTTTGCCTTTACTCTTGGTTTCTGATGTTTTTAGTCACTTACAAAAACATCTACTTCTCCCCTTTGGTTGTCCAGATCACTCTGTTTGATTTTAGTATCCTCTTTCCAGTGTTTGACATTTGAGAAAACGTAATCCAGGTCAGCGAGTACCCGCTGCTGAGAAGAAACTTCTGGAATACCGTTTTGATTTGCATGACCTTTGTCAGAAAGTTTGTATCAAAGGTCACTGAACACATACAGGTGGAGTTGGCAGCCAAGGCTTCAGAAGGTGAATATATGTCAAAAGCAATTTTCTGAACATCTCTGCCTTGACAAGCCTGCCGTAGGTCTCGGCAATTTTGATCTCTCAGCACATTCCAGATGTTTCTCCTTGGAGCTGAGAGAGGGACCTGCAGGTGCCTCCCTACCTGTCCCTGGTGGATCACTGCTGTGGTACAGAGGCCTGGTGAGTGTCTCTGAGCTGCTTCCTTCACTACCTCACTCATGAAGTTCACAACCGTGTCCCGACACACCTACAGACTCTGGCGCAGCCATTGTCCAGTCTCAGGTCCTAGTGTCTCAGTTCCCAGCCCTTCCGCAAGCTCCATCCACAGACAACCCCTCAGAGTGGAATGGTCAGCTTGCTGTTCTCTTTGATTAATATTATTCAATTATTAAAAGTCCTAGAGAATCTGCCCCCTCTCCAGTGCATCACCAACCAAGTGGTCGCCCTCATGGCAGTACTCAGTATGGCCAGTGCTCTGTGTCTCGCACCTAGAATGTCTCCACAGGCTTCCTATTTTGAATGCTTGTTCCCTGGCTGGTGGTGCTGTTCTGGGAGGCTGTGGAGCCTTAGTGCTTCGAGTCTGCCTGAGAGGAGTAGACCCCGGAGGAGCAGCCTCCTGCTGTTAGCCCTGTTTTCTGGCCCTTCGTGATGTGAAGTTTGCTATACTCTCTGACTGTCATGGATGGATCTTTCCCATTCCCCATAATTCCACGTTTTCCTTTCTGTGATGGACTGAATAAATCATCTTCTCTCATGATGTCTGAACCGGGGACTCGTCACGGTGACACAGAAGTCACGGATGTAACTGCTTGATGATTGTGCAAGCACATGTCTGTATATGTTCTCTTCCCTCACAGTTTTATGGGTGTGGCACACGCCATACCCACAGTTCGCAGGACACCAGCAGGGACCCTCTGCAGAGCTTAGCAGACGATATTCCTGGCAGCTAACCTTTCTGAGTTGTTTCCGAACCTTACACTAGGTTAAGCCTCTCCCAAGCACAGCCTCATTTTCAACAGGTTTAATCTAGAGGGAACAACACGATCGTTATATTTGTCTTCCTGAGGGACCATAAGAGAGATTTCAGTGTGTCTGAGTGGCAGATTCCCAGACAAGAACTGGCAGAGATGGAATTCGAACCCAGATCTGCCTGACACTGGAGATAGAAGTCTGAACTTCTTTATTTGTGCAGAGTTCAAATTCACTTTTATATGATGCTATATTAGATTAGAGTCCCTTGCATTCACTGAGGACCTGCTATATGCCATGCTCAGTAGCAAGGCCTAGAGGCACAGTGGATATCAAGACGGACGGATGGTAAGCTAATGTCACCAGGGAAAGACCATTCCCCACTCTCAAGTCTACCCAGACCTTACAGTATGGCCCTTTGGGAAAGGAGCAGATAGCAATGAGCTCCAGATCCAAGGACAGATGGCCTTAGTGCAGTAATTCTCAACCTGGGGGCTGCGACCCTTGGAGGTTGTATATCAGATATTTATTTACATTACAACTTGTAACAGTAGCAAAATTATAGATATGAAGTAGCAACAAAATAATTTTATGGCTGGGGTCACCACAGCATGAGGGTCATAGGGTTAGGAAGGTTGAGAACCACCGCTGTAGAGGGAGAGAAGACAGCACCCAGGAGTCACAGCAGGGAGGCTGGAGAGGGAATCATATAGTCACAAGCCAAGGGCTTCCAGGAGCCACCAGGACAGGAAGAAGAAAAGTCCTTCTGTGAGCAGCACCCTAGGGACATGCCTGAGTTCAGAGTCTGGGCCTCAGACTGTGTGAAGGCACATCCCTGTCACTGTAAGCCTCTCAGGCCATGTCACTTACTATAGAGCCGTGACAAATTAATATAAATACTAAAGACGCATGCCAGGGTGTGAACTGTTGTGAGGGAAAGAAATGGGACCCTTGGACAGGATTGGGGAAGACAGAAAGAGTGGCATTTAAGCTGGAGGCTGGCATAGACAAACGTAACAGAGACCCGGCCAAGTGGCTCCTTGGGAGAAAGCAGAGAATGTTCCAGAAACCTGACTCTGCCAGTTCTCACGGTCTGACATTTGCTAGGCGCCCCATTAAACAAACTAAGAAGAAATGGGTGCGATTGAGCCTACCCATAAACTGATTTCATAAGCAATCCTTCTATGTTGCATAATTTTAAAAAAGCATAATAAATTTTATTTCACCCGGCGTATCTCAGATGACATTTAAATACAAAGTCAATACAAAACTCAATAAGATACTTTGTTTTTTAAACTAATTTTTCTTTGAACTCCTAGCCAATCCTCTGTGCTCAGTAGCTCCATGAGATACAGTGTTGGAAGGTGCAATTCAGAAAATTCTGGTCCTGGGGGCTGGAGAGATGGCTCAGCAGTTAAGAGCACTGGGCAGTCAGTTCTTCCAGAGGACCCAAGTTCAAATTTCAGCACCCACATGGCAACTCACAACTGTAACTCCAAGATCTGTCACCCTCACATAGACATACATGCAAAGCACCAATGTACATAAAATGAAAATAAAGAAAAAAGGAAAAAAGAAAACTCTGGCTTTCACTCACTTTTAAAAACAGTGGCAACATGTGCTCTAAATGTCCCACAGGGCTGTGCATGTCTGCTCCGTGTCCTTCCCCAGGCTCATGGTAGGGGTGACATTACACAAGGTGCACCCTAATGGATCCTTTGCAGCTGTGATGGCGGACTGGTGGGAGGGGCTTAGTCTTCACCTCCAGAGACTGATCCAGGATACTTACCCCAGGTAAACCCAACCAGGCACTTAGAGTCCAAAGAATCTTCTGTGGAAAGGGGAGGCTGGTCCTTTCAGAACTCTCCATTTAAAATGTCTAAGCGTTAGAAGTTCTGGGGGAGCTGGGGAGCTGGTGCCAAGTGTTTGCCTTACATGAGGATTTGAGTTTGGAGAGAGGGAACCCACATAAAAAAAGCTGTGTATTTGCAATTTCAGTACAGGGAAGACCAAGACAGGAGGATTCCTGGGGTCACCGGCCAGTCAGATCAGCAGAATAGTGAGCTCCAGCTCAGTGAGAGACTCTGCTTCAAAAAATAAGGGGGAGAAGAACTGAGGAAGATACGCAGCATGGACCTCCGACCTTCACACTCGAGCAGTTGTGTTTGAGTGCACACATGCCTGTGCATGTACACACACACACGCGTGCACACATACCTGTGCATGCACCTAAATCTGTCCTCAAGCACATGCACACACACACACATGCACACATACACACCCATGCACACTCATGCATACACATGCACACACACATACGCACGCACCCCCCACGTATACACACGAATGCACCCACACACATGCACACGCACACACACACACACACACACACGCACACTGGCCTCTACCTTTCACTTCTCAGACATCACAGAAAATTCAGAACAAACACAAGTCAAATGTGTGCAAACAAGATCTGGTGATGGTGATAGCTGGAGCCACCCATCCAGCAGCTTCCAAGAGAAAGGAATCTCACAGGGAGAAGTCATACACTCAGGAAATAAGTAGTGACTTCCTCTTTACCCCAGTGTAAGAGCCCTGAGATGTGGGTGCCTGGAAGCAGAGAGCTTGGGGGAAGTTCAGGACTGGTCACCACAGTCCTCTTTCCCAGTGCAGCTTCCCTGCTGCCTCCTCCAGGAAGTCTTCCATCCTGACACATGACATCCCTACTTGTGGCCACATCTAATTTAGCAGTTGTCTCAAGAACTGTACATCCCCATTTCCCCTGTCATAGGTCTGTAAACTTTTTTCTCATTCTCCCCCTCCTCCTTCCGCTCCTCCTCCTCCCCCTTCTCTTCCTCCTCCCTTCCTCCTCTCCCTCCTCCTCTTTATGAAGAGTGGGTGTTATTTGGAGCTTTTCAGGCCATGTGCTTCTATCACCACAGGTCAATTCTGCCATTACAGTGCAAAACTAGCCCTGGACCAGACTCACCCAGGCTCACCTTCACACCAGTAAAGATTACTTCTGCAGCCTAGCATTTGATCTTCATATGATTTTCTAGTGTCACAAAATACTGTGCTTTTGATTTTTCTCCCTCAGTCATTTAATGTCGCACGAACCTTTCCCTTTTAATACTGCTTTTACGTTTACTGATTTTGTGTGATGGTAAAGGGAATGTGAATGCCCTGCAGCACGCTGGTGGAGGGCAGAGGACGGGACTAGCTCTCTCTTTCTACTATGTGGGCTCCTCATCTGGTCATGAGGCTTTGTGGTGGGCATCCTCACTCACTGAGCGATCCCATCCTCCCGTACAAACCTCTTAACCCAGGGCTGGAGAGATGGTTCAGTGGTTAAGAGCCCTGACAGCTTTTTCAGAGGACCCAATTCAATTCCCAGCACCTACGTGGCAGCTCACAACTGTCTGCAACTCCAAGATCTGACACTCTCACACAGATGTACCTGCAGGCAAAGCACCAACGTGTGTAAGATAAAAATAAATTAATTATTCACAAACGGAAACCAAACCTCTTAACTGATGGATTGTCTAATAGCTAGTGGTGGGCTAGACTGGACAGAGGAACCCAGCCCAGCTTTCTGATCCCTGGTCTCAGCTTCCAGCTCAGTGAGGCTCTTCCCACTGCAGCCATAATTTATTATTTATTATTAACGTTACTATTTTGTGGTACTGAGGCTGGAATCCAGAGCCTCTCACATGCCAGTCAAGCACCCCACTACGAGGCTCCACTTTCCAGTGCCCTTTTATTGTTTGGGACGAGGTCTTACCACTGAAGACTGCCCTTCAGCTCTTCTAGCCCACACCTGGCCAGCCGTCAACGTCCTCCTCATGCCTCTGGACCCTGCCTGCCTGTCTATTGCTTTTAACTAGTGAATTTGCACCCAGGCTCAGAGTGAACAGCAGCCGAAAGAATTAAGTTGCGACACGGGAGCTAGTAGTTAGAGCCATTAGCTCAGAAAAATGTGGAATTTGCAAATGAGGTTTTATTTGCTCAAGTGTCACTGATGTTTTCACCCTTCCCAGAGTTAGGACTTGCAAATTACCTCCAGTCACAACCTAGTTTAGTGGATCTGTCTGATGGCCTCACTAGGGTTCAGTGCATAACTCAGCCTCCCACAGAGACCTTGGGGACTGTGCTGCTGTAGCTAGGGAGTGTGAGACCTGGCAGAGGGCAGAAAGCCCTGCAGAGGGAGGTAACTGTCATAGAAACTGAACTCTGGAAAGCCTGTTCCACCTTCTCCTTGTCAAAAGCATCTTTCTGAAATGGTTGGGCGCATGAGCAACTCCATGCAATGTGAGATGGCAGGAGTCCTCTGGGTTCATGGAGCAAAGCATACCCAGGCTTTCTGTGGCTCATGCTCAGCCTTACCCAGTGCGTCTGTGCCTGGTAACAGCCAACACACTCCCTGCTGGTCTGCTGGTCCACAGTCCCTCCCCCCAATGCACCTTATTTATGTAAATTGAAACTTTACTGGAATGCAGCCCAATCTAGGACAGGGCCAGACGGCTGTTGGAAAAGAACTTAGATTCTCCATCTTTCCCTGGGTCCGTGGATCCCAGGCTTTGCAGCAATAGTCCCTGTGGAATGAGCTGGATTCAGTGTCTTCAGTCAGGGCTTAGTTTATATCTGGTAGCTCAGCAGGCTTAGTGGCCGCTGTTGCTGGGGATCCCTGTAAGCCTGGATCTGTGTTTGGGATTATGATTATGATTCCCTTCCAGCTCCTCTGGGGAAAAGAATAGCAGTGCACTTATGTCACCACGGGCTGTGGGTTTCCAGTGTTCTCACCCCCTGCAAAACCAAGCGGGACCGTAAAGCGCTTCCTCCGGTGCAGGAAGCCCTGCCTTCAATCTCTAACATCGCACTGCTCCTTGTAATCCCAGCTCTAAGGAGGCAGAGGAAGGAGGATCCGAAGTCAAGGCCATCTTCCATGCACAAAGAGTACAAGGAAGCCCACAAAGCTGCCACATCCCCGTGCTTTAGGTCCGAGCAGCGGGAACTCCTTGACTTGCCTCGGTGGTGCGGTGAGCATTAGAAATCCAGAGAGAGGAATAATTACTGACTCACACTTCCAAGAGCCAACGTGCCCACGCTGGCAACGGCCTTTTTAAGACGGCTGTCATTCAACATCCACACCGCTAATGACCGGGTAGGGAACATGAAAGTGGACGGGAACGGTGGGGTGGTCAGCGGCTGCCCGCCCCCATTCTTTTAAGTACTCATTATGAAATATTTATCTGATTGACAGCCCTGGCAACCCCACCCCAAGCCCCTTTCATGTTGCATGGCTCTGTGCCCCTCCGCCCAACCAGGGCTTCCCAGCCAGGGGCTCAGGGGCTGCTCCTGGCTCCCTGCCCTCCCTCGTGCTGGGCAGGAAGGAGCTAGAGGAGTTCCCTCTGGGGCACTGCTGCTTGCCCCCCCCCCCCCCCCCCCATCCCCGTGAATTTTCAAGGACTTGCTCTTTCTCACTTTGGGTTTCTACAGATTTCCTGATGCCCACAAGAGGAAAACATAAGTGTGGAAGAGATGCTTTATTTATTTGGTTATTTATTTATTTTAGTTTCAGACATGAAATTGCTCCCTAGAACCAGTTTTAAAATTTTTTTTTAGTATTTACTTTATGTATATGAGTGAGCTGACTTCATGCACACCAGAAGAGAAAATCAGATCCCAAGGCAGATGGTTGTGGGTCACTTTGTGGGTGCTGGGAATTGAACCCCGGTCCTCTGGAAAAGCAGTCAGTGTTCTTAACCACCAAGCCATTTCTCCAGTCCCCCAACCCCAAACCAGTTTTATGGGGAAAAGTATGAATTAGACAGAAACATACGAATTAGCTTTTCCTCATGCGGAAAGATTTTATAAAGGGCAAACATTAAAACCGTCTGTTTCGGCCTGAGCATCCAAGGCATTGAGACATCTTCAGAGCTAGGCAGGCTTATGAAGTGCCTGTCATTTACTCACTTGTGGGGCAGGTGTTCCCTCCATCCCATTGGGTGCCGAATGTTGTCAGACCAGGGTCTAGATGCAAGAGAGTGAAGTCTTATTGTCCTCATATCTGTGGCCAGGCTGGGCCACAGGTGCTGGGGTAAAGGAAGAGCCTGTCACCAGCTCCTCCAAGTCCCGATGTGGATGGACTGGGGGTCCTGTAGGCCAGTCTCATGTGGCAGAGACTTCTTGGAAAAGGTGACATTTGACTTGTGCAACTCAGGATTTCTCCGCAAAAAATGAAAACAAAGTGAAAGTCGTGGAGGGGCAGAATTAAAACAAAAAAGCCTGCTAGGTGGCGGTCACCCCACAACTCAGGGTATGAGGTAGGTGGATTGCTTGCAAATCTGAGGCTAGGCTGGTTTACATAGTGAATTCCAAGTCAGCCAAGGTTGCATAGCAAGACCTTGTCTCAAAATATCAAATGACTAGAGGTCAGACAATTTGGAAGCTCTCCTTGAGAGTCAGCTGGGAGCTGGCTCCAGCCGGGTAGGTAGCTGCAGGACTGAGAGCTGCTGATCCAGGAGGCCAGATCTGCAGAAAGTGTCTGTGGCAGAGGGATACCATGGCAAGCTGGAGAAGGTGGAGTCTGAGGAAAGTCTGCACAGGGAGACAGACCTGAGAACAGGGGGCTCACATTTAAGAAAGGACAAAGAGATCTCTATGGGGTGCTGAAGACCTTGGGGAGACTGTTCTTGTCCCCCATCATCTGATCCTTGAAAGCTCGAGGCTAGTGTCCGCTGGTGAGGACGTCTTCTGGCTCCCGGGCTCCTCTGATTGGGACTCATCTCACTGTTTACATTCACTATCCTGGGCTGCAGCCACCTGACTCTGGAACCCCAGGCCTTTCCCTCAGTTTCCTGTTGAAAAACAACAGCTGGAGACATGGCTTGGTAGCTAAGAGCACTGACCATTCTTGCAGAGCAGCCCATAACCATCTGGTTCCAAGGGAGCCAATGTCCCCTTCCGGTCCACATGCACCAGGCACACAGATCACGATACACACAGGCATGATGTACATCATGGGGTCCTCTGTGCATGGCCCTCTGGGGAAGACTGAGTAGAATGTAAACTGTTCTGTTCAGGAAGGGCCTGGCTTGCCTTTCAAAGTAAGCTTGGAAACTCTGTAGATTTCCTCAGAAATCTCTGTGAGCTGATCATAGGTCCTACAACATTCCAGGTCCTACTGGGTTGGCAGAAAAAAGTGTTGTTGATTGTTTAAAACTATATTTTAAGAAACCAACATTTCTAATGCTTGTGTGTGTGTGTGTGTGTGTGTGTGTGTGTGTGTGTGTGTGTGTGTGTGTGTTTGCAGTGCCCACAAAGGCCAGAAGAGGGCGTTTGAACTTCTGGAACTGGAGATACAGAGAGATGTGAGCTTTGTGGGTGTCGGAATAGAACCCAGTCCCTCTGAAAGAACAGCAAGTATTAGTAACTGCTGAGCCATTTCTCCTGCTCCTGTTTTTAACTTTTTGATATGAACGTTAAGAATCTTTTCCTTGGGGCTGGAGAGATGGCTCAGTGTTTGAGTATGCTAACTGCTCTTCCAGAGGACCCAGGTTTAATTTCCAGCACCTACATGGAGCCTCATAGCTATCTATACCTTGAAGGTGGAGGTTCTCTTAAAATACACCAATCCAAGATTAATATTTATTAAAATATAAGCCAACACTCACGATACAGGTAACAGCTTATATAGACACCTGATAGACTGGGTTATCCACACAACAGACGATGGATGCCAACTCGGTCTCTCCAGCAGTCAGGAACCAGGAAATGGGGCTTCCCAAGATCCTAGCAGCCTCTTATGAATGGGGTTGGCCACTCCCCCTTCAGGAGCCCAGGACCCTGGATAAGCATCTTCGGACCTTATCAGCTGATACCTGAATCCCACCACTTCTCCCCCTTTTGTCTAACTAAGATGGTTCTAAACTAAGACTATATACAATAGGAATTATTATGAGGTAATATCTGAGAGAGAAGGCACAAACTACAGCTAAAACCTAACACATATAAACTACATCATATATTTCTAGAATATTGATAGATGGTAGGGTGTATAAATTACTTCAAAAATGTTCATCTGGGAAAGTGAAAATCCAACATCTGGATGTTCCTCGCTAAGGGACATTAGGGTAGTAATCTTAAATACTTATTCTTTAACCTCTTCAAGACCTGAGAAGGAAAAAGTCAGAAGCACATGAGAGTAGTAGCTTCCAAAATTTGGGAGAGGACAGCGACACAGCTACCTGGACAATCACCTATGGTTTTGTGCACCGTTGGAGCATCCATCACACTGTCTACAGGCCTATGGGATCTGACAGATCTTTTTACAAGCAGGGCAGTTTTGGAGGTACTGCTGTCTTATCCTGTCCAGGCAGGTTTTGTCAGTCTCCATCCGTCATCTTGTTCATCCAGCTTGGACATCATGTGTGTACTGTCAGCAGTCAAGGTAAGGGCAGTTCTTTACCCAACCGGCCATTCTCTGCCAAAAGGACAAACTCCAAAGGAGTGTCCTTGATGCTTAACATCCAGGCCGAACACTAATCCATATAAAATAAATAAATAAACCAACAAAAAGAACCTTTCCTCTGCAATGGCTCAGAGCCAGAGTCTCCATTCAAATATGCAATTGTGTTGATCCCTTGAACACAAGCAGCTACAGAGGATAAACAGACACATTCTGTTTCAATAAAACTTTATTCGCAGCACAGGTTGTCGACCCTGGAGCTGGAGTTTGTAGATGCGTGTGTTTCACAATTGTGGACTCAGCCACTAAACCACACTCAGGCCTTTCACATAGCCCTCATGGGCTTTACACTTGGTGCTGTGAGAACACAAGAATACCGTTCAAAGTCTTTGGTTTCCCTGTTTCTAAAATGGCTAGAACCCTCAGAGAGTTTTTGTAGATGTGATTTTTAAAGAAGATGTGATCTAAAAAGAGTAAGAATGGGAGAGAGGGAAGAGAGGAAGGGAGGGAGAGGGAGGAAGGGCGAGGAAGAAAAGGAGGGGGGAGGAGGGGAGAGGGAGGAAGGTTGGAAGGGATCAGGATAGGAGAGAGGAAAAAATGAAGGGAGAAGGGGAGACGGATGGTGGATGGATAGATAGATGATAGATAGATTCATGATAGGCAATAGATAGATGATAGATGATGGAAGATAGATAGATGATAGACAGACAGACAGACAGACAAATAGATAGAACATGCTCTATAGTATTCACCCCATATAGCAGAGCTCTGAGTCGATGTATCAACTTTTAAGGCTGCTTTTCTCATCTTGTAGAAGAATTTCATGTTTCCAGAGGTTGCCATTTGGGTGGGACATGGTATGGATTCTTATTCTATGGGTAAGAAAAGGTAAACATTTTCAAACAGGTAGAAATGGTAGGTCATGTCAGCTCCATAAGGTCAGGGCTAACCTGAGCTACATGACACCTGTCCCTAAAATAAATAAGAAAAAGAAAGAAAGGAAACAGATAAAATGGGACCATCGAAGATCTGTGGCACGGGGTCTCTTGAGAGGCTTTGTGGAGACTCTGCACCTCCCAGGTATAACGTTCATATCCCATCCTGTCCTCAGGGGAAACTCCAACCTTCTCCAAACACAAATCTTTCTTGTGCCAAGTTAGAGTCCAACTCCTGGGGCTGAGCTGTCCTAGGCAGATGCAGTCAGGAGGCGGTTTCCATGGGGATGGATTTTGACATGATCAACTGCTAGCACTAGCCACCCGGAGATGACAAAACCCCAGCAGCTTCAAAGCTGCTAAGGATAGCTTGGGGCAAATTTTAATTAAAATTAGATAGCGTATATGAAAAGCATCTAATTTGTACTCTATAAAAGAGTTTGGGAGGTACATCTCTAGAGCCTCGGGACTGTGGCTGTAACAATTAACTTGCAACTTTTCACGGCAGAATCACAACATGTTAATTTGCTAATGAGTCAGTCAGAGCAGAAGCGAGCTCTGACAGCAGAGGAAAACATACACATTACATTCTGTTTCTATTTTTAAATAAATTAAATGTTTTAAGTCAAACTCAAGCTTCACATGAAAGTTCTGTTCCTACTGATATATTAAAAAAACAAAAACAAAAAAACCTTGGTTTGCCTGCTGAGATGCCTATGAAGATTCTTCCCGGTTTTTGGTTGTTTTCTGTTTTTTGGTTTTCAGGCCAAAGCCAATCTTTCGGTTCAGAATGGCTGCAGCCACATACGTGTTACCTGTGGCACTGTAGATCTCTTTCTGGCCAAGCCCGCTGTCACTCTCAGGACCTCGCAAACACATCTTAGATTGCACACCCTCATGGCTTCTCTGGAGAATGGAAAGACATTAACACAGTCACAGAGCACCTGTAAATGCTGCAACATGCATAGGTGTGAGGAGCAGATAAAGTCCCGAGGATCGTGTGTCATTGACATGAGCATGGCTGTGTCAGAGACTCCAATGCCTTCCCCAGGTGAGGTTCAGAGGCACGGTGAAGCCTTCCTCTGGCTCAAGTAGTGTTCACCAAAGATTGACCAGTGTGTGCAGAAACTATCACACACAGCATCCTCCTCAGATGTTCACCGCCTGAGGCAGCCCTCCCACCAAGGTAGCCAACCTTCCTGTCCAGTGTGTGCAAATACAGGGGGCTTCTGGGTTTCACAGAGGTTGGTGCCCTCCGTGAGTGGGAGCACAGAGGACCAGGTCTCAGCTTTCCTGCATGTGTGTTTGTGTGTTGGACTTTTTATTCCCATTTTGCCTCAGTCAGGTTTCCAAGACCAAGAGGGAAGCAGGCTTTCTAAGGCCTGTGTAGAAGTGAAGGGCCCTGGCACACACGGCCCATCATCCCCGCCACCATCAGGCTGTATGTGAGCCATCTTGCACATTTTCTACCCATGCCAAGCAGACACTCCCTGTCACTAACCAGTGCCAGAGAGATGGAAAAGCAGGGCACCGCCATAGCTGAGAGAAGTTTTAGCTCTCACCTTCACAGCCCCCCAGGGTGTGATCTCTACATTCCCTCTCCTCAGAATGGGGGAGGGGAACAGCGCAGCAGTGCAGCAAACACAGGTATGAGCAGTACAGGTGTGATGAACGGAGGAAGTAAAAGCAGGCACAACAATTTGGTCACACCCACAAACCGGTCACGCCCATAAAATGGCCACACCCATAAACTCATCACACCCAAAGGATGGTCACACCTGCAAGATGGCTACACCCACAAACTGGTCATACCGACAAGCTGGTCACACCTACAAGCTCCAGTCACACCCACAAGCTGGTCATACCTCCCACCCCACAGATGTAAAAACAGGATCTATCTTCCCTTCTGGGTCCTAGACAGGCGTAAGGGGAGTGAGCAGCCTGCATCAGGCTGCTTTTGCTTCACAATTTGCTGGGGACAGTGCACTCTGGAAGGAAGCCTTAAGGAAGCAGTGTGAGGCAGCCAGGCATATTGTGGTCACAGTCAGGAAGCAAAACTGACAGACGCTGCATGAATCCTAATTTGACATTAAAAACCTGGAGCCAAATATTGGGGGAAAAGCTTCAAGATTAAAGAGACAGAGGAACAAGCCACAGCCACTTCTCACCTAGCCAATTCCTCATGAATCCTCAGACTGAGGCCTCTGAGTCCTTGGCTGAAAGGGAAGGGGACACAGGTGATGCCTTCCCCCACCTTACCACCCTCCAGCTATCTCACCTCCTGCTTCAACTTTCCTGGTACTAGAATTAAAGATGTGAGTCACCACCACCTGGCTGTTTGGCCTTAAACTCATAGAGATCCAGATGGGTCTCTGCCTCTGAAATTAGGATTAAAGGCGTGGGTCACCGCTTCTTGACCTTAATGGCTAATCTGCGGTTTGGCTTTGTCCTCTGATTTTAAGGCAAATTTTATTAAGTACACAAGGTATCACCACAGACAGGGGGATACGAATGTTGATGTGAGAAACTGAACTCCATCCATAGTTGTTCCTCACTGTTAGCCCAGGTCAGCCTTTCTCTTCCTGTCAAAGGGAACAGAACTGTTTGGCCAATGAGTGTGTCCAATTTCCTTGGGCAGCACGATTAGTTTAGGGGTAGAAAAGGCTCAAATCAACCATAGTTGATCCTGACGAATCAGAGTCCACCTTGACCAACCAGTGTCCTTCTCAGAATTCCCATGTAAGCGTTAATTTATATGCCTGTTGCAATCTGAGAGGATGCTCTATGGCAGGGCAACCTGCCAGTCTACGTAAACCTGATGCCCAAAAAGAAGATGAAACCTGAAAATCTACAGAAACAGAGCTGAAAGCCTGAGAGGTGGGAGTGGGGGCGGGGGCAACATTCCACACGAGCTGATCCCTGAGCATCCCTAGAAAACTCATTCCAGTGCCACCCACCCATTTTACAATGGAAGAAACAGATCCACAGTTCACACAGCAGCTGAGCGGCAGCAGATTCCAGAGTCACTCTATGTTGTGGTCTGAGTAGCAAAAGTCCCCACAGACTCATGTGCTTGAACACTTGGTGCCCAGCTCAGAGCTTGTTTTGGAGAGTTATAGAATCTTTAGGAGATAAAATCTCACTGGATGAAGGAAGTTACCGTTGGGTAGGCCTTGAGGTTGATAGCCTGACCAACTTTTTGTCCACTCATCTTACGTTCCTACTTCACAGTGCCTTCCCTCCATGATAGACCGTGTCTTCTCATACTGTGAGCCAAAGAACATAGTGTCACATGTGACATCAGTTGTGAGAGACCCCAGGGCCCCCTCAATGGGGAAGAAGTAGGAGCCAAGTGCCCCACCCCCATCATGCTCAGTATTTAGTGATTGTGGCAGCCAAGCTTCCCCAAGAAGATCCCAGGTTGAGAGTCAAGTCAGAGCTGGGGGAGGAGTGTAGATCAAGAACACAGGAGAGTCAGGGATTGGGAGCTGGGGACCAAGATGGATGGGACAAAAGGTAAAGGGTGATCTGTTGGTGCACTTCAATCACAAGGGATCCTACACCACTGCTAACATACAGGAGGGAGGGTACCGGGTAGCTAAGAGAGCTGCTCAGGGATCGGACTCCTTATGGCTTTATTTTTTTAAGTTTCAACTTTCTGAACACCATAGAAATGAATCTTTCCACCAGCAAACGGCTGTCAGTCCCAAAAAGTTCTTGCTGGCTCAGCTTAGGTTACTTGGCAACCCTGATGCCAGTGGTCTGAGCTACTACGATCAACCAGTCAGAATCTTGGCGACCCCATAATTGAGCAGAGCCCACGTTACAGAACTCAGGGTCTATACTATGTATCCTTATAAGCCAAGTTCAGCCACCCACTCCAAAGAAGCCAATTTAATAGCAAAAGACAGGAAAAGCAGATTTATTCAATGTGGCCCCACTGGAAAGAGGGACAAAGATTCATTGACACTCCCCCACAGCCCATCTTTATGATTCTGTAGTGAATCAAGTCTAAATAGAGGGCCAATGGTAAGCACAGCTAAGCTGAGCAGCCCTGGTCTAGGTGTGGTCCCATCCATCACTGACTCATCACTGTCTGGGCTTCAGACTCATCATCTAAGGTGAAATGACAAGTTGTAGACCTATATGAAGCTGGGATCAGTGATGCACGCCTGTGATCTCAGCACTGGGGAGGCAGAGGCAGGCAAATCTGTGCGTTCCAGGCTAGGCTGGTCTAAAGAGCAAATTCCAGGGCAGGGCTACACAGAGAGAGCCTATCTTGGAAAACAAACAAAGAACAATGTAAATTGTATTTCTGGGAGACCAGTTCCCCTGTGGTTGGGTTCTTTTCCTTCCCTGAATCTGAGAGTCCCGGATTCCACTGGGGTCCCGGATTCCACTGGGGTCCATTGCTTCTATAGTCTGAATGTCAGACTGATGGACACCAGGGTCTTTCGAATATCTTCATTATTGTCTGCCAGTTACAACCAGGAATCATAAGTTAGACAAAATGACTAAAGATTCAAATCTCTCCCCTCCCCTACTCCCCTCCGCTCCCCTCCCCTCTCCTCCCCTCCCCTCCCCTCTCCTCCCCTCCCCTCCCCTCCTCTCCTTCCCTCCCCTCTCCTCCTTCCCTCCCTTCCCCTCCCCTCCCATCTTCTCTCTCCTCTCCTTCCCTCCCCTCTCCTGTCCCCTCCCCTCCCCTCTTCTCCTTTCCTCCCCTCCCCTCCTCCCCTCTCCTCCCCTCTCTTTCCTCTCCTCTCCCCTCCTCACCCCACCTCCCCTTTCTCTCCCTTCCCCTCCCTTCTCCTCCTCTCCTACAGGTCATCATCTACCATCTGTCTAGCTATCATTTACCTACATCTGTCTATCATCTGTCTTATACCAGCTATTATCTATTCACCTTCTAACTGATGTTCTATTTGTCCTTTAAGTTTTCTGTCTGTCCATCCATCTATCTATCGCTATCTAATATCTATCTATGCAACCTCTAATTTAACACCTTTCTACCTATCTGATGTGTCGTGTCTTTCTGTATGCTGGGAATATAATTTATTAATAAAGAGACTGTTTGGGCCTATGGCAGGCATCTTAGAAGGAGGTGGGAAATCTGAGCATAGATAGGGGAAGGAGGGTAGAGTCAAGAGAGACTCGATCCAGCCACCCAAAAAACAAGATATAAAAAAATAGATAAGCCATGGGCCACATAGCAAGACAGATTAATAAAAATAGGTTGAGTTAAAATACAGAGCCAACCAACAATATGTCCCAGCCATAGGCCAAGCAACATATGATTAATATAAGCTCCTGTGTGTTTCTTTGGGACTTTGGGATTGCTGGTCCAGATCCTGGGGCTAAGCCAGGCCAAAAACTCATACTACACCTATCATTTACCTAAAAAGTGGAAAGAAGCCCTACAGAGTGGGAGAAAATCTTTTCCAGTCATATCTGACAAAGGGTCCACACGCACAACACTGAGCACTTCGCAGTTAACAGTAGATGCCACTGATATTTCACAAATGGACACTGGACTTGGATACACATTTCTGCAGACACAAACATGGGACATTTGGTGTCCGTAGTCATTAAGGACATGGGAATAAAACCCACACTGAAATCCAAGGCACTTCCACAGGGCAGCTACGAGGCTGAGCATGAAAAGGCAGTGTCAGGAGAGTGTGAGCGAGTCAGAGTGTGTGTGAGGCTGCTGAGAGAACTGAGTGGGCAGCCACTGTGGGGCAGGGGCATGACTGGCAGATCAGCCAGCAGCAAAGCTAGAATTCACAGATGATCTGTCCATCCTAGTCAGAATGCAAAAACACAGAAAGCAGGGGCCCAAACAGACTCCTTGTGCCAGGGCTCAAAGCAGCATTATTCACAAATGCCAAGAGGAAATCCCCCTGTCCATCAACAGCTGAATGAATAAACCAAGTCTGGTCTAGTTTCACAATGGAATATTATTCAGCCATAAAAGAAGCTCTGATTCACAAAACTGTAACGGGGCTGAACCTTGAAACCCAAGGCCTCTTTGTACTGAATAAAGTCAACCAGTTACACAGAACAGATCCTTCATGTTTCTCTCAGATTCACAGATAGCAGTGAGCAGGAGTGGAGTAGGGAGCTGCTGCTCCATCAGAGCAACTTCCATTTGGGATAATGAAACAGTCTTGAACATTGATGGGGGTGAGGCTTGCACAACACTATAAATTCAACCAGTGCCACTGAATTAAATGGAAAGTGTGTGCATGTGTTGTGTGTGTATGTGTGCCGGTGCATGCATGGGTACATGTGTGTGCCTTTGTGTATGCATGTGTGTGCAAAGAAAAGAGCTCTGGGCCAAACTCTGTTGAGGAGATAATAAAACCCAGGAAAGCAAGCAGAAGTAAGCAAGCCTGGTTTACCTCCAATCCCTCTCCAGGAATCCAGGCTCCTCACACAGCAGTAACATCATCATCCAAGAATGGCCTCATTTCAGCTTTGCTTTGTTAAAAAAAAAACAAAAACAAAAAACAAAACAAAACAAAAAACCAAAGCAAAACATAAAACAACAACAACACAGCATTGCTTATTAAAAGAGAAAAAAAATTAAAATTGGGCCTGGAGACACTGCCTTGTCTTCCCAGGTACCTGAGACAGAGAGGTCTTGAGTTTGGTCACCCTGAAGTGAAAGTGAGTTCCTGGCTAGGCAGAAAGGAGGTCGTGAAGGTGCATAGACAGCTAATCCTGTTGATTCCAAGAAACAGAGACTTGAAGACAAAGTGTGTTTGCCCATCAACGTGGATGCAGATGTCTGCAGACCCAATAATACCACCAGAACTGGAGTCACGGCACCTCCTTACCACCACGCACTGAGAGGAGAGTCAACCTGGCAAATACTTCTCTGTGACCTTGATATTCAGTAACGTGCCTCCTCCATTAAGTCTTCGTGTCCCCAAGCCTGTGGTACCCCCTAAAATAGCCAACTGCAAAGTACGAGTGTTCCAAAGACATTCTCTACACACTTTACTAGAAGCCAAGGAGAAAAGGCTACAGGTAGCCTGTGGGCGGATTTATGCTCCAAAATGCTCACCAACATCAAGATTGGGGAAGATAGCTTGGGTCCCTTTATTTCCTCCCTACGTGTGACACCTGCCACAGAGCCACCCTGAGAGTGCACATGGAGGTCAATAGAGAAGTGGGCAAAAGACTCTTTTTTCAATTATGCCAAGGTGGAATTTTCTGGAATGTCTGGAACAAGGGCAGAGAAAAGAGTGTTTCTTTAAGCCACCCCTCCGTGAAAGGGCCCCTTTCCTAACCTGTTTGTCTAACCTTTCCTCATACAGGAACCCACGATGGGATTAGCAGCTCCCTGAAAAGAAGCTCCGCACTGACCTTCTCTGGGAGCCAGTCCATGTGGCACTGCTGTGGCTGCCTTAATGGATTATGCATGCCCGACAAGGAATTCTTCCCCGTGCGTGCCGGCTGCATCTGTGTTTGCCTCCACGCTCAGCCTCTGCTTCCCTGAGTCTGTCTGCTGGCCCCTCTCTAAATATCACCCCATGCATCCATGCATGCCTGGTTGTACAAATCCACCTAGATTCCCATCTGTATTTTTATTGCATCTCGAAGCTGGAGTGTGTGGAGGTGCCTTAGGGGCCCTGCTGGTTCTCTGCCCCCTCCTCTCTTTGGCTCTGAGGCGACACTGCTTTGTCTCCGGGTCCCCTACAACGAGGGCAGGGAGCAAAGGAATCATACATTCAGCCAATGTTTATTTAGCACCTAGCATGTGCAGACCTGGGGCTGGGAGGGGGAGGGTACAAGAGCTGAAATTGATTTTAAAAAAAACAAACAAACATGGGAATAAATGTCAAAGTAAGACCATGGGGAAGCTTGGGAGGGGTTGAGGGGCCAAGGAATGTTCCAGAACTCCCTTACAGAGATCCACTATGTACTTCTGGAGACTGAGAGACCAGCCTGCGACCCAAGACAGAAAAGAATGGGCATGGTTCTGTCTAGTGTCCTAGTCTGAGAAATGTGATTGTTCAGGCACAGTTTTTGGGCAGCCAATGTGACCAAGGCACCAACTATAGAGAGTATTAATCACTAGCAGCTGATTATATAAAAAGATTAATATTGATTAAGGGGTTTATACTGATATAAGAGATTGAACCATAAGGCAATTGTTGGAAAGTTGGACTGGTCCACATGGCAACCATAGCAGTGGGTCGGGTCCTCACCAAGGCATGAGGGAGCAAAGAGGAAGAAGCGCCATAGTGAACCTGGTCTTAGACAGGCCTGGCTATGCCTCATACATGGCTCCTCAAGGCCTAAAGGCCACACCTCTAGGTCAAGGTGGATAATGTCTGACTCCCACTACACTGCTAAGGCTTGAAGAATGAAGCCATGGCTTAGGCTGCCAGGCAGAACAGAAGGATGATGGGGTTCCGTGTAGCATCTGAGGCAAGATGTCTCAGCTGTAAATTTGCTACTAACAGGGACAGATCATTTTCTGTGACTGGGTTGTCCTAGGTCCCTTAGGGTGGTCAGCAATTTGTGGCTCTGTCCTCTAACTGTGACAACCAGAATGTCTGGAGATACTATCAGTGTCTCTTAGAAAGATGGTGTAGACCAAACCAGCTGAATCCCAGCAGATCCAGGGAGGCCAGTGTGGGGGTTCACACTCCAGGACCTAGAGCCCCCACCTCAGATTCTGTCTCCACCGTTTTGGTCACTACTAGTATTGTCAGGAGTGGGGGGAGGGGCATAGTGTTCCACTTCCCTCTTAAGGTCCAGGTGTCTGGTCAAACCTCCAAGAGTTAAGAATCTGTCTTCTGGTTCCCATATCAGACACCTTAAGGGCACTAGTAACGCAATTACACTCTCCCATCCTCATACCCAACCCTGCTTAGCTTCCTAGATCAGGTGGGATTTGTCACCCTTGGGGTGGTACAGCTGTAGGCCAGAATCCTACCTTCTAACAGTTCTTGAGAGCAGCCCATCCCAGTTCAGGCCTCCACAGCTAAGCTTAACTCTCTCCAAAGATTATCAGAAAGGGTCTCTGCCATGCCCCTTTCATGGGTCCACATCTCCCCTTTGAAATGTCGCAGTCAGGCCCACTCTAGTCCAGCATGGTCTTGGCTTACTCTTAACAGACTGCAACTGTATCAGCTATACTTGGGTAAAGCCTCTTCCGGAGTCCCAGGGCTAGAACTCAGGATGCCACTGTCAAGGGACACAGTTCAACCTGTAGCAAGTGACCATTGCCAGTAGACGCTGGCCTCTGCTTCTGTGTCTGCTCTCTTCACCCCTTCAGGACCTTTAAACATCTGCTACTGTTGCAGCTGGGTAAACTGAGACTTGGGAAATTGTGTCAGTTAACTAAGGATAAGGAAAATCTGTACCCCAAAGCTTCAATTTCCTCACATTGTAGGGCTGTCTTGAGAACTGCGTATTAGGATTTTGTCACACTTCATCTCTCTGTGTCTGGTCCATTGTAAGTGTTCCTGAGTCAGAGGCTTTTCTGCTTCTCCCAACCTGACACTGCTCAGTCTCCAGAAAACACACAGAGGCTTATATTACTTATAGATGTTTGGCCAATGCCTCAAGCTTATTACTAGGTAACTCTTACATCTTAAATTAACTCATTAAAAAAAAAAAATCTATGTATTGCCACTTGACCATGGTGTTACCCATCGGCTGGCATGTTGTTCCTTGGGCAGCCGGCTGGTGTCTCCTGAATCTGCCTTTCCTCTTCCCAGAATTCTCCTAGTGGTCATCCCACCTATACTTCCTGCTTGGACTACTGGCCAATCAGTGTTTTATTAAAACCAATCTGAGTGACAGATCTTTACAGTGTACAAGAGCATTATCCAACAGCAGCATTCAGTAAATAACATGAGGCCAGCTGACAAAGTGTCTGCCATACAAGCATGAAGACTTGGGTTGGCTTCTCAGTATCGCCATAAGGAACCAGGCACAGGGCTGTGTACTCGCAGTCCTGTGTAGGTGGGCAGAGACAGGAGGGCATCCAAAGCTCGATGGCCAGTCTACCTGAATCTGTGAGCACTGGCTTCAGAGGGACCCCTGTATCAAAACATAAGCCAAAGAACAACCAAAAAAGACAAGATACCTGTTATCAACCTCTGCTCTCTCTCTCTGTGTATGTGTGTGTGTGTGTGTGTGTGTGTGTGTGTGAAAGAGGGGGTGGAGTCTTGTAAACATGTACACATCCTTGAGTGGATCTTAGGGTTTCTGTTGCTGCAGCGAAGCACCATGATCAAAAAGCAAGCTGGGAGAGTTTCTTCAGCTTACATTCCTCATCACTGTCCATCACTGAAGGAAGTCAGGACAGGAACTCAAGCAGGGCAGGAACCTGGAGGCAGGAGCTGATGCAGAGGTCATAGAGAGGTGCTGCTCTCTGACTGGCTCCCCATAGCTTGCTCAGCCTGCTTTCTTATAGAATCCAGGTCCTCCAGCCCAGGGATGGCACCACCCACCATGGGCTGGGCCCTGCCCCATCAGTCGCTGATTAAGAAAATGCCTTATGGCCAGATCTCATGGAGACATTTTCTCAGTTGAGGTTCGACCCTCTCAGATACGCTAGACTGTGTCAAGTTGATGTAAGATCAGCCAGCACAAGGGGTAAATTTGAGAAACCAAAAGCTACCATGTGGAGCTGAGAACTTGCAGCTTACAGCCTTTACAGCCAGCCATTTCCCTGAGCTGGTTCCTGTGGGCCCTGACACTTTAAAAAATGGACTTCATTCAAAAATGCAAAAGGCTGACTATTTGTAGAAACAGGTATCAGATAGCATTCCCTGTGCAGGGGTATAAGGATTTTGTAGGAGCCTGTAGGGTGTGTCTGTGTTTGTCTTTCCATGTCTGTGGTTGTGCGAATCTGTATGTATCTGTGTTTATATGTCTCTGTGTATGTTGTGTGCGTTTTTGTGTCTCAGTCTGTGTGTGTATATTTGTGCATGTCTGTGCACTTCTCTGCACCCCCGCCTCTCTCTCTCTCTCTCTCTCTCTTTCTCTCTCTCTCTCTCTCTCTGTGTGTGTGTGTGTGTGTGTGTGTGTGTGTGTGTGTGTGTGTGTGTGTGTGTGTGTGTGTGTACATTCCTCCCCTCGCTCTCTGAAAATATTTATAGCTTCAGGACCCCTTCCCTCCATCTTGGATTCAGAAGGACCATCCCTTCCCATGCCTTCCACTCTGGGTAGTCTGCATCATTCACTCTTCTCTCTTAGGAGCTCAGAAAGACTCTGTCAGGCAGACAGCCCCCAATTTCCTCACCCTCACCCAAGATGAACTCTGCACTGGGGAACAGGGCTGGAGGGGTGTTCTAGCATTTCCTCTCACTCTCTCTGGCTTTCCTAGGGTTCTCAGCCTTTAGTTCACATGTGTGTGACTTTATCTCATCAGGACATCAGGACAGCGAGAGTCTGAGAATTGAAACCAAATGTGCAGAAGGCCTCTGCAAGCAGAGACCAAGGCCCCTGCAGAGACACAGGGCTCTAGAAATGTCACCCGGTAAACAGGGCTGGTACAACCAGGGTGTATCTTCCTGTGGACCACAGAGGTTAAGCTGGAATCCAAGCCCTGTGAAAGCCCCAGAAGTGTTCAGAGACCACAGGAGAGAAGTCAAAAAACGAGTCATTCAAAGTGGCAGAGGGAAGAGCCCAGTGGCCAGTCAGCTTTCTGCAGACATTTTTCCTGTTGTTTGAGTGAGACAAAGTTGTACTTTTACTTGTTTATTTTGTGTGTGTATTTATACATGCACTGAGTGCATACCATGACATGTGTACATGTGAATATCAGGGCACAACATACAGAAGTCAGTCTCAGGAATCAGGAGTACCACTAGAAGAAGTAGGTGGCTGGGGTGACTTTGAGGCTTTATGGCCCCACTTCTGCTGTCCACTTTTTGGCTCAAGCTGTAGTGTGACCAAAGCGTCTCATTCCTGTAATGCCTTATCTGTCACAATGAACTATGTCTGATGTGGGGTGTCTTTCTGTACACTGTGAATATGCTTTATTACCATTGGTTAATAAAGAAGCTGTTTTGGCCTATGGCAAGGTAGCTTGGAGGCAGGCAGGAAATCTAAGCAGAGATAAAGATGGTGAAAAGCAGAGTCAGGGAGATGCTGCAGGCTGTTGTAAGCAGGCAAGATGCACCGGGACACGGGTAAAGCCACAGAGCCACATGGCAATATACAGATTAATAAAAATGGGTCGAGTTAAGCTGTAAGAGCTAGTTGTTAATGAGCCTCAGCCATAGGCCAGCTTATAATTAATATTAGCTTCTGAGTAATTACTTTATAAGTGGCTGTGGGACTACAAGCCGGACAGGCCAGAAACTTCTGGCTACATATGTCCCCACAGCCAACTCTTCCTCTCCAGGTGCTTCTTGGGCCATCAGTTGTCATATGGAGAAAAGAACCTGATGCATAGCATGAGGGCAGGAGATGGGATGAAAGCAGGGGTGACAATATGAGATCCACCAATTTAGCGAGACGACTGTCAAGCAAAGGCATTGGCCTTCGTCTCACAGCCCACAGGCTTTAACAGTGTCAGGGGGAGTCATTGGCTGTAGAAACTGAGGCAAAGCACTGCTGAACAGGGTTGAGTGGGAAGTAACCACAAATGCACCTTGACACTGTGGTGGCCCTTTAGGTTCATATATTTGAATGCTTAGTCATCAGGGAGTGTGGCACTACTTGAGAAGGATTAGGAAGTGTGGCCTTGTTGGAGGAAGTATGTCACTCAGGGTAGGCTTTGAGGTTTCAAAAGCCAAAGCCAGGCCCAGTGTCTCTATTTCTGCTGCCTGCAGCTTCAGATGTAGAACTTTCAGCACCTTCTCCAGCACCATGGCTACCTGCACACCGCCACGCTTCCTACCATGAAGATAATGGACTAAACTGTAAGCCAGCCCCAATTAAACGCTTTCCTTTATAGGAGTGGTCATGGTGTCTCTTCACAACTGTAGAACAATAACTACAACTTAGGATCTAAATGGCTCCCACAACACAGGGCTTGCCACCCCCACATCAGCAGAAGAGAAGCCGTGGGCACAGGGACTAGCCATGGAGATTGAGGGAAGGGTACAGATCGCATCCCTTGTAAGCCGTCCACACTCTCTGTTTTGTTCCCTCGGCCCAGGGCTGGGTTAGGAGATTCCAAGAGGCAGGTCTGTCAATCACAGACTGCACCACGCTGGGTGGCTAACAGCAGAGACGCACAGAACCTGTCCTGCTGCTGCGGAAGAGCCCTGCTCTGCTCTTGCTTTTCCAGATGAAGATCAGATGCAGGGGGCAGCTGCTCCCGGCTTATTGAAGGACTTCACCCTCTGTCTCCGTGGACACCTGTCTGTCAGAAGGTTCCTGTGTGTGTGTTACTTAAAGAAAGGGAGAAAATGTATTCCCTACAGAGGCTCTGGTTGCTCTTTTGCCAACTTAACAGAAGCTAGATTCATCTGAGAAGAGGAAACCTCCGTTGAGAAAATGACTTCTAAGATCAAGCTGTAGGCAAGTCTGGGGGTCATTTTCTCAATGACTGTTGATGGGGAAGGGCCCAGCGTTGTGGAGCTGCTGCTCCTGTGCTGGTGGTCCTGGGTTGTTTAAGAAACAAACAAGCCAGCCTGGTCTATAGAGCAAGTTTCAGGACAGCCAGAGAAACACAGAGAAACCCTGTCTTGGAAAAAGAAAAGAAAGGAAGGGAAAGAGGAGGGGAGGGGAGGGGAGGGGAGGGGAGGGGAGGAGAGGGTAAGGGAGGGGAGGGGAGGGGAGGGGAGGAGAGGGTAAGGGAGGGGAGGGGAGGGGAGGGGAGGGGAGGGGAGGGGAGGGGAGGGGAGGGGGAGGAGGGACAGAAAATTAAGTAAACCACAGGAGCAAGCCAATAATGCCTCAGCTCCCGCCTCCAGTCCCTACCCTGCTTGCCCTGACTTCCCTCGGTGACGGGCCGTGATCAGAACTTGTGTGCTGAAATAAACCTTTCCTCTTCAAGTTGCTTTTGGTCACAATGTCCTATCACAGTAACAGAAAGGCAGACCAGAACAGTAGACCACATTCCAAGGAGAAATGGAGCAGGAATTGTCTTATTAATTCCCACAAAGACATGAATCTACAGTATCCCCAACCCTCTAATCCAAGCTAGGAACAGTCAATGGTTCTCAGGACAATAAAAAAAAAAAATAAGGACCCCCAAACAGGAAATAAATCCACTACCTGAAGTGTCACAGAAGCCAAGTCTCCCCTCCAACCCTCCAGATCACTGTGTGTAGTTGCCTATGATGTCTTCTGTTCAAACAGAGGCAGGAGGCCATGCCCATGCCAGATGCAAGCAATCACCTGCATCAAACATTCAGTGACACTATGCCCTGTCACCGCACAGCTTCAAAGGTCCGCCTGTTTTCTCACTCACTGGCTAATGTATGTGTCCTAGATATCTCTCTGGGTAGATGGGGACATTCCTGGCACTGTAGCCCTGCCAGCGCTCTTCTCCCAAGGTGGAAGACCGTTGGCTTTCATGATTGGTTATCAAAGATTGTGACCCTTGTCTACCCCAGAAGATGCCCTCTGTGGCCTTCTCAACCTGCCTGCTTCAAGGAAACAAATGGCCAAAGAGGCCCATAGAGCGAGGGTGGCTGCCAGCCAAGGCCAGAAGCAGAATGACCCTGTCTCTGAAGAACTGTGTTGTGGCCACTCCCAAAGAGGAAGCATGCAGAGGCAGCTTTCCCACATGGAGCCTGAGACAGTCCCCATCCCTGAGTGACATGCCGGTCACAGCTTGTAGGGCACTTGCTGAGTGTAGTGACCTATGGTGTCAGTTCTGAGGGGACAGGACTGCTCTGCCATGCTGGGGACTGACCAGAGGAGGAGTGTGTGTCATGACCTTTGTCTGGCACCAAGGATGTTATAGCGGTGATGCTTACTCTGTTATGGTCTGTACTGCTCAGCCCAATTCTAGCTGAAACACACACACACACACACACACACACACACACACACACACACACACACACACACACACACAAGATCCCATGTAACTCAGGCTGGCCTCAAGTTCATAAAGATGCACTCAGGATCCTTCTGAATGCTGGAATTACAGACATGTACTCACCACGCTCATTTTATGTTCCTGGGAATGAAAACTAGGTCCGTCCCCCGTTCCCCTCCACCCCCCTCTGCATGCCAAGCATGTGCTCAACCAACAAAGCTCCATCCACTAGTATTTATATTTAAATGTATTTGATTTGCTAGTTATCTCCCACGTTTTCTCCTTCCACATTGTTGGAGGACAGGAAGGCTTTACTTGCTCTGAAGCCCTTTGACTTCAGCATCCTCCTGCCTCTACCCCTGAGCACAAGGCCTTCAGAAGTACACCAAACTCTTGCCTCATTCTCTGACTGTGGCTGCCTGGTCCTCCCATACTCTTGGCTTAGTGAAGGAATCATCCATTTCAGCAAAAAAGCCAGGACACTTAGGGTGGCATCCCATCTTCTCATGCCCATGTCCTTCCCAGTGTCCCTTTGGGAAACTGGCTTGCACTCATGTGCCGATTAACATTTTGTCTGGCAGCTTGGATCTCAGCCTGGCCCAGATTGAACTCAGGGAGCTGTAGCCTTCAGGTCTCTCTTGGTGCCTTCCTTCCATTCCTCCCTCCAGAGCAGCAGAGCAATCTTTCCCTAAGAAACATGGGACACAAAGCCCACTCTCACACTCCAGCTGCTCCAGGTCAGGTTCCCTAAAATATTCAATAAACTTACCTCATAGTGAACCACCATGACTCCCCACCCCATGAGGCCCTGGGGATGACCAGATGTTTTTTTCTCTAGTCAAAACTCTTCTCTTGCCTTAAGGAAAAGAGCCCTCCCCCTCCCTGGCTCTTTCTTTTCAGTCAGCTAAACCTTCACTTCCCAAACGGATCCCATGCACCTCTTGCCATGGGCATTGGCATGTATTTACAGCATCATTCACACACTTAACCACTCAGTGTCCGTCCCTCCCAGATGGTGACCCACATGACAGAGAGATGGAGTCTCTGTGTCTCCCTAATGTCTCTCCTCTCTTCCACTCACTGGAAGAAAGACCAAGCAAGGTCAATAGTAGGCAATGAAAAGTAGCAATCAAGCTGGACAGAAGCAAACCTGTGTTTTTCCTGCTGCGGGGAGAGCTGGCTGGGTACTGCGCCAGTGCCCACAGGATCTGGGGGCAGCAAGCCCCAGAGCCCGAGGGATTAACTGCAGCCCAAGAGATGAGCCAGGTGAGCCCTCCCGGGCAGATGTTCTACTCCTGGCACCACAGGAGATTAACTTATTTGGCACCTGCTCAAAGCTATCTACAAGTCAGGACTCTGCCCACCTTCAGAGCTAGAGACAACATGTATCATCTTAGGGGAGACAGCGCTGTTAACCCTCTGTAGATCAGGAGAAGGCTCTGGAGCTGGGGTCACATGGGAACCCTCCTAGGCACTGTTGAGTGTCAACAGCATCCCTGATCACTGTTCACTAGAGGTCAGGGTCATGACCCCAGTTATGACAACCAAAAAAATGGCTTCAGAAACTTCTGAATGGCTCCTGGGGCTAACTTATGCCCAGTTGAGAGCAATCATTCTTGAAGCTCACAGGACTTCATGCATTCGTTCGTTCATTCATTCATTCTCTCATTCATTTATCCACTTGATATCTCAGTGTCCCAGCCTCTGAGAATGCCACAGAGAACAAGACAGGAAGACCCTTATCTTTCAAGGGTCTGCAGTGGAGCAGGGGACAGTGGGGACAGGGTCCTGCTCCAGAGCAGATGCAGCACATCTGCTCACTGCTGTCCCCAGTGCCTGGAACAGAGCAGGTGCCCAGGGAACAGCTGTAGGAGAGGCTCATCATTAACTTCAAGGGCAGCCACTGTGGCTAAGGAGAAAGTATCCCTGGCCCTTAGCTGAATAGCAAGCATGCATTCCAGTGAGATCTGGGGAAGAGTGGAGAAGCCGAAAGAGCTTTGTTTCAGGGTGGGAAGACTGGGTGTGTTACAGGAGCTTGCTAGGCCCGTGCTTCCTGGGTCCAGCTACAAAATGCTAGCTGCCAGCAGGGTGCCTCTCAAGCCTGGGACAACCAACTGGAGGTGCTGCTGACTTCACTCCACTGTCCTCTGGCCTTCCTGTGGTGCTGAGCACAGCCCAGACAAACCTCATGTGTCTCACTGGATGTTGAAGTTGCCAAGCCTAGAGGTTATATCTGCTTCTACTTAATCAGTGGATCCCCAGCCTCAGAACTGTGCCTGGCACAATTAGTCAGTGTGTGATAGATTATGAATGTATGAATGCATGTGTGATAAATGATCATATGAGTAAACAGTTGGAAGACAGGAAGGATAAGTGAATGGATGGATGGATGGATGGATGGATGGATGGATAGACAGAAAGAAGATACTAAAGAAGAAAGTATTTGGGTCTTGAGTTATCTTTTGGGAGCTTTCTCTGATCTCAAAGGCTTAGGTTTTTATCTCAATAGTTCCTGCTTTATCCATCCATCCACTCACTCATGGATATAGGGATGGTGAGTAGGTAGATGGAAGGATGGATGGTTGGCAAGACAAACAGATAGGTAAATGCACAGTCAAAAAAGGATGGATAAATGGAGCATTGGAGAATAGATTGGTAAATGGCTAGAAAGACTGATGGATGGTTGAGTAAATAGATAATTGGATGAAGGATGGTTAGAGGAATGCACAGATGGACAGAAAGGTGGATGGATGATGGATGGATGGACAGGTGAGTGGGTGGGTAGGTGGATGGATGGGTGGGTGGGTGGATGGATGGGTGGGTGGATGGATGGGTGGGTGGATGGATGGATGGATGGATGGATGGATGGATGGATGGGTGGGTGGATGGATGGGTGGGTGGATGGATGGGTGGATGGATGGATGGGTGGATGGATGGATGGGTGGATGGGTGGATGGATGGGTGGATGGATGGATGGGTGGATGGATGGATGGGTGGGTGGGTGGATGGGTGGATGGATGGGTGGATGGATGGGTGGGTGGGTGGATGGGTGGATGGGTGGATGGGTGGGTGGATGGGTGGATGGGTGGATGGATGGGTGGATGGATGGATGGGTGGATGGGTGGATGGATGGGTGGATGGATGGATGGGTAGATGGATGGATGGGTGGATGGGTGGATGGATGGGTGGATGGATGGGTGGGTGGATGGGTGGATGGGTGGATGGGTGGATGGTTGGATGGGTGGATGGATGGGTGGATGGGTGGATGGATGGGTGGGTGGATGGGTGGGTGGGTGGGTGGGTAGATGGGTGGATGGGTGGGTGGATGGGTGGATGGGTGGGTGGATGGTTGGATGGGTGGATGGATGGATGGATGGGTGGATTGATGGGTGGATGGATGGATGGGTGGGTTGATGGGTGGATGGATGGATGGGTGGGTTGATGGGTGGATGGATGGATGGGTGGATTGATGGGTGGATGGATGGATGGGTGGATTGATGGGTGGATGGATGGATGGGTGGGTGGATGGATGGGTGGATGGGTGGGTGGATGGGTGGATGGGCAGATGGTCTGGAAAGCATCAAGACAAAACCCAAGTTCCTGAGATTTGAGGAAGCCTAGGATGAGTCTTTTGACAGTCTTAACTACATAGCCTGAGCTCCACACACCCACCTGGGCACAAGGGCCTCAACCACCTTCACTGGCAAATGCCAAGAGCTGAGACCTGGCTTGGATCTGTGGTTGACTCTCATATTTTAGATTAATTTTATTAAATATATATAATACACATGTCCCCTTTTGTGTCAAAATAAAAAAGATTATAACTAATATAAGAAAAACTATATACAATAAGCATAATGACTATATACAATATACACATGCAATAATTACATCAATAATGTCTAGTCCAGGAACAATTGACAAATTTAAAGGAAATATTCTATTAATTATCCTATTTTGGTGAGTCCAAAGGATTGTACCTATTTAACTTTCTATATAACTTGTTCTATTACCTGAAAACTATCTTTTGTTGTCTCTCTTAAACTTATACACTTTAACCTCTTACTGAGATTTTTTAAACTGTCAGACACCCAAGAAGAAAATAATATTAACTAACTAGACAGGAAGTGCAAGCAAGAAACTTCCACAAAATGTGAAAAATGAAACAGCTGGATGTCTGGACAGTTACCCATGGTTTCTTTGCCGAGTTGGAGAATCTATCTTCAGCCTACAGGCCTGGCATGTCTGACAGACTTCTCTGTGAAGCAGGATATTCTTAAGCTTTTTAACCATGCCCTGGCAAGGTCTGGAAGCGATTGTGTGTGTGAGTGAGAGTGTATGTGTGTTTGTGTAGGTATATGTTGCTTGTCCATTTTGGACATCATACTGTCAGAAGTTGAGGCAAGGGCAATTTTTTTTGCCACAAAGAAGGTCAACTCCATATAGAGTTTCTTTGATGCCAATCATTTTTCCTGAAGTAGACTGGTGCTGCCAGGAGCAGACATGTCTCATTGTCAAAAAGAAAAAAAACCCTTATGTTATTAAAATATCTTAAATGCTATATTTTGCAGAACTCTGAAGTGTTTGAAGATCTGTTCATCTAAAATATATCTCTGCTTGACCTTGAAAACACATCTAATATGTCTATAAGTTAGATTTTAATGTCCAACTATTAACTTGCATTTCTTTATATCTTAATTAGTTGGTAATAATAACTTTTAAGGACTAGCAATTTATATTACATTGTTAAATGAACTGTATAGGTACAATACTTTGAACAAGAATAGAAATATATGTATAGTAACAAAATTAATATCAACTTTGTATGAATAGATAAATTTGTATACATACACAAAAATCTAATCAAATGTAAAATATTTAAAACTAGTAATTACTTTTTAAAAGTAGATTTAATAATCTACCCTTATATTTTATTGTATTTGAGCCTCACATTGGGCGCCAAATATTGCATAAACTCTAGCTAGTATATATTGAAAACCTGGAGCCAGATATTGAGGAAAGGCTAAAATATCAAAGACAAAACACTTGCCAACTCCTCAGGCCTGTCTCTACAAATCTAACTGTAAACCCCTCTGTCCTCAGCTGAAAAGGGCAGGAAAGTGTCTGAGGAAGCTTAAAAACTCTTATTGCCCTACCCAGCTCTCTTAACTTTTTCACTGTACATTTTTAAAGCTAATATTAAAGATGTGGGTCGCCCCTCCCTGACCTGACTTGGCTCTGTGGTTGACTCTGATATTTTAGATTAATTTTATTAAATATATATCACCACAGAAGACAGTCTTGCTTCCAGTTGCTATGGCAACTTGAAGTGTCACTGCTGTGTCTGAGGACTGCAGGGACCCCCCACTCCCTCCCTCTTCCCTTTCACCTCCCTCTCCCTCCCTCTTTTCATCTCTGTCTCCCTCTCTCAAGTAGAATAGGAGAAGACAAGGGCTAAGTCTTGGACAGTGTGTCTAGGGTAAACTTGAACTTGTTTCCAAAACAAACAGCTAAATCTCAGAGGCTTGGTTTGAAAATGGACATCTGTCAAGGAGAACCGTGGTAGAAGCATTGAAGGCAGCATTTCAGAAAGCACCTCCAGGAGTAGAAAGGTGGTCTGGCCATGTTGGGTGGCTGGAATCTAGTTTGTAGTTCTAATGATCTCTCTACCTGGTGTTGGCCAAGGATTTAGGTCCTCTGAAGCTCAGTCTCTACATCTGAAAACAAGAGTAGAACCACCCTCCCTGCCCCACACACTCTCTTAAGGAAAGATTCACAGAGTAAGGTAACATGTTGGTCAAGGACAGCACACATAAAGGCCCCGTGAGCACTTGGGAGGGATTCTCTACTGAGCATGGGACATATGATAGATTGCCTAGAGAGACTGGACCATTCAGGGCCAATGTGAGAACAGCATACCAGTTTAAACACAGTTCTTAAAATACAGACCCAGGACCAGGGTACTCTTAAAACTTGTAGAAGCAGAGTCGCAGGCCCCAGCCCAGGCCTACAGAACCAGCACTGGAGGGCAGAGCTAAGATCCAAGTTTTCACAGCCAGCATGTGCCCCAAGCCTGCAGAGACCCAGGAGTTTGTAAATCATCACTAGGAGCCACAGGAAAGTGAGTGTTTCAGCAAGAGAGTATGAAGGTCAGACTGGGATCTGGAAAAGTCTCTTTTGCCTTGTGCCATTTCCACTGATCATGTATCTTCTCAAAGAACAAAGCCAATTTAGAAGTTCAGTCGCCAGGGGCAAACACAGGAAACACGGGTACATTTGAACTCACCTCAGTACACGATTCACAGCATGAACTGTATTTTATCTGACATTCCAACTTCAGCCATGAAATGTGGGCACACCTCCTTCCCTGGTTTCCATGGGGTTGGGTGGGAACCATTTCCTGGAATTTTCTGGAACAAGGGCCTCATCTTTGAGATGCTCCCGTGGATAGAATTGCTCTAGGCTCCATCACTTCCCCAGGGAAGGTCTCAGCTTTGCCAAAGTGACTCATACTGAACAGATTAGTTTCAGAAAGAAAGAAAGAAAAAAAAAACTAGTAGTAATAAAAAGGACTGAACTGTTGTTTATTGCTGGGCCTTGCTTCAGACAGCTACTGTGTTGCAAGGTCTTGATTTATAGCCTCTTCAGGGCCAGCCCAACGCTGGGAGAGGAGGCTCCATTTTCCAACCCTTTTCACCTGCTGGAGGCATCTGGAGACCATGACACTGTCCTTGTTGACAGCCAGCTGGAGGCTTCAAGGCAAAGTTGGCTTCCAGCTGCAGAGTTAAGGGGTGCTCAGCCCTGGACTCCAGGGACACCCACCGGTGGTGGGAATGGGTAGCACTTCTCTTGCATCTGGGTTGTTTTCCACCTCTGTGCCCAGATGAACTTGGCGTGTACCCCTCAAGTCCTACCTAGACTTCATTTAACTGAGTGTTCTACTCTGGATTAGAGGACCCCACACCCTGTGTGTGTGCACGATAAAGCCAGGGGTGGGCATCAGGTCTCTTCAATTGTTTTCTATTGTGGTTTTTGAGACAAGGTCTCTTGACTCCAGGATTCTCTTGTCTCTACCTCCCCAGAACTGGGATTGCTGCCAGGTACCATCACACACGGCTTTAAATATGGGTGCTGGTGCTTGAACTTGAGTTCACATGTTTGCGTAGCAAGCATTTTGCTTGCCAAGCTATCTCCCTGGCCCTGATTAGGGTTCTGACAAAATCTGTGAGGGGCACATCTGCTGCTCCACTTCTCGATTGGGGCGGAGGAGTGTCTGTTAATTCTTTTCTTCTTCCAGCCTCAATTTTCCATTTTGCAACAGGGCACTCACGAGGGGGATGGGGTGGAGGGCTTGGAGGGAAGTGGGGGGGGGGGGTTGTGTTACATAATCCTCCCAGCTCGCTCTAGGTCTGGATGAGGAAGTACCAACCAGCGGAGAGCATCTTTGGAGTCAGTGAACACTGTGAGGCCTGGAGGTAGAAGGCAGATCCCATCACCCATGATGGCTAAGAAGAAGGACGCAGAGGTGACACAATCCAGATGGGAGTGTAGGCTTTGGGAAAACAGGACACACTAGGAATTGCAGAGTTTTGTCCTGGTTTCAAACAATGGGAGGGAGAGGCAAGCGAGGAAAGCATCTTCAGAAGGACACAAAGTTTCATTCCTGGGCTTTGGAAACCCCAAGCAGATTAATCTTTTCTTTGGGTTGGCATGTTGCTTTATGAGCATTGTGTTTTAATTTCTTTCAGAAACTGAGGGTTAAGAACATGGCAATGGCTGCCAAAGCAACAGGGAGGTGTGTGTAGGCTTCAATGCCACTGCCTGACTCCCTCACTCCGACACCCACTGTGCGATTAGAATATGACAACATTTACTGCCCCATGCTTTAGGAAATATGCTCTCCAGTCTTTCTCCTGAAGAGAAAATTAATAATACACTCATCCTTTCCATGGCTAGGATGCTCGAGAAGATGGCTTAGTAAAATGCTCCTGGGTAAGTGGAGGACCTGGACCAATTTCTAGCATTCACGTAAAAAAAAAATCAGACAAACAAGGTAGTATGTGCCTGTCACCCCAGCACTGGGAGGACGATACAGATGTCTAGGGCTCACTGCTAGACAACCTAGCTAGCAGATAAGGCCTGTGAACCCTGAGTCAAAACCAACACGGACAGCAATCGAAAAAGACACCCAGCTTTGACTCTGTTCTCCATATGCCTGTGAACACTAGTGCGCACATACACATAAGCATGGACACCTCCCAACAAAAACAAAGATAGTTAAGTAAGAACAAGAGGCTAGTCAGACGGTTCGGTGGAGAAGGCTTGCTGCTCAAGGCTGACGACCTGAGTTCAATTCCTGGAAATTACAAAAAGGTGAAAAGAGAGAACTGACTGGGAAAATTTGTCTTCTGACCTCCACACACAAACCACGGCACACTTGATGGTGCACACACACACACACACACACACACACACACACACACACACACATACACACGAATGAGTAAGCATGCACACACAAATACACACACATACACACATGTGCATACACACCTGCACACACAGACATGCACATGTGCACACGTGCACACACATGCATGCACACATGCACACGCACATACATGCACGGTCACACACAGACACACACATGTATACATACACATGTGCACACACACAGCACACAGACACATGCACACATGTACACACATGCACACATGCACACATGCACACATGCACACACAAGCACATAGACATACACACATGCACACACGCATGCAGAGACACACACGCAAACATAGACACACATGCACACACAGACACACACATGCACACACAGACACACATGCACACACGCATGCAGAGACACACACGCACACACAGACACACACACAGACACACACACATGCACGCACACACACACACACACACACACACACACACACACACACACACACACACACATGATGGGGCTAGAGAGGAGACTCAGCGGTTAAGAACACTGTGTGCCCCTCTTGTAGATGACCTGAGTTCAGTTCCTGGCTCCATGAACCATGGCTCACAATTATCTGTAATTCCAGTTCCCTGGGATCCAGCAGCCCCTTCTACTGCCCCTGAGGGCGCCAGACTCATACACAGTGTGTTGTGGGCAAAACTTCATACACATAAAATTAAAACAAATACTTTTTTAAAGATTGGAAATAAGCAAGCCTTAAGAAAGAAAGTACGGGGAAGGATGGGGTGATTGGGAAGAGTAGAGGGGACTATAAGAAGAAAATTGGGGGTGAATATAAACAAAGTGCATTCTATACAGGTACAAAATCGTTAAAGAATTTTCGATTATAAGTATTTTAATTACGTTTTCATTTATTTATGCAAGGAGGGTGAGGACCGGTCATGGCACACGGGTAGAAGTCAGAGAACAACCTACAGAGATTATTCTTGCCTTAAAGGATTGAATTTGGGTGTCCAGGATCAACAGTGAGGGCCCTTACCCAAAGACCATCTTGCTGGCAAAATTGCTTTCAAAGCACCAGAACTCACACCCCTTAGAAAGGTGCTTTGCTCTTTTAAGACATCAGTGGTTGTAGCTGTTGTTCCAGATGGTTCTCTGGAGTTAAAAATAAGTAGACATTGTCGGATGTAAAGCCGTTTTCAAATCTGTTCCCCAGAGGTAATGGTGTGGGCCTAGCTCCTCCCACATTAACACACTCACTACAAATTTGAGATCTAATTATGTAAGCCTCTTTCATTACCAGTTTGGAACGAAGGTTTTAATCATCCAAGTCCAAGCCCTACAAATTTTCCCACGTCCTTTCTTTCTCTTGGAAAACAGTGTCTCCTGGGGTTGCACAATCATGCGTCGTCCCACACTGTGGCTGAGGCTGTGCTGAGGCTGTGCCCGCATCTGGCCAGCCCCCACCGCTGGGCACAGAGGTGGCTTTTGCATCTGCCTTGGCACAGCCCTCCCGCCGAGAATCTGCCCACCCATGTGTGCTCATATTTCTGAACCCAGCCTCAGGGCAGTTTTTTTTTTTTTTAAGTCATCAAAGTCTTTAGAGACTGCAAGTGTTTTAAAGTTAAAAATCAATTGAAAACTACTAGTTCTATATGACTATTTGGAACTAACTGGTGTTCCCAGTGTGTGGGGATGAAGGAGACCAGGGCACACATCCCTATCGTGAACACAGTTATTTGAAGTAAAGAATGGTTGCAAGAATCATCTGAGGAAAGTAGAGAGGCAGTCAAAGTGTACTCTGAAATAATCGCATGATTTGCAGTTGGGGACAGGCGTAGGGGTACAAGGTGATTACGATGACAGCATTAGTGCCCTACACCTGCAGTGTGCTCAGATGTAGAGATCCCAGGAAGTGGGGGTCAGTTCCCAGAAAAAGAAAATAAAAGTGCCTTACTCCTCATTGCAAAATGCCTGCCTGGAGTTTCCCCATGAGCTCCCTGGGCTCTGCTCCCAGAGACAAGAGCCTATGCTCAGCCCCGAGAGCTGGGCAGCTGGCCTGCCTTCAACCGTCTGTGACTTGGAAAGACATGAATGGCTGATTTTTATCTCCAGTGAATAAGAACAGTGATTTTCCTGGGATGAAAGTGAAGGACAGGGAAAGCCAGTGGCTTTGGAGTTTGCTCATGTGGTATGACCTGTCCCAGCATGTGGCCCTGGGCCTTGGGTTCCCAGCTCACAATCCAACCCTCGCACACAGACCCTAGCTCAAAGCCCCTGTGCCTCGCTGCAAATTCATTTGACTCCAGACATCGCTCCCTGAGAAAAAAAGAACAATCCAAGTTCAGACCCTGGGCTCTGCTGTGTGACTCTGGGTGAGTTACTTGAGCTCTCTGAGCATGTTTCTTCTTCTCTATACCAAGGAAGCATCTACTGAATGCACCCTGTTCTCTGTAGTGGGAGGCATACCTGGCGTGTTCTGAATGTGTGACTGTTGGCTTGTGTCCCCAGGAAGGTGGCCATCCCCGGACTAGAGCTTTGGATAGTCCCTGTCACAGACTATATGAAGATTGGCTGATTTGGGCAAATACTTAATACTGATCGTTTTTAAAATGTCTAAATAAAACCTTGTCATCCACCCCCCCCCCAAATAAACAACAACACAATAGGAGGGAGGAGGAGGTGACTCGGTGGTTTCAGATGCTCTGAGTTCAGTTCCCGATATCCACATGGCAGCTAACAAGTCTAGTTTCCAGGAATCTAGCGCCCCCTGCTGGTCTCCATAAGCATATGCACCCACTTACAGACATTCACACACAAACATACATGCACAAATACACAAAAAACTTCTTAAAAAAAAACCTTGAATCTGAGTCTGTGCGTGTAGCATATATTTTATTTTATGTTTTTCCTGATCAGACACAGCTTCTTCGCAAGTATTGCTTGGGTTATCTGGCAGGCAGAAAGGCTCCTTGGAGTCCCATATGCTCTTCTTTGTGGCCTGGGTGCTTCTGGGAGGCGGGACTCAATGAGTGGGAACGTCATTTTTCACCGAGACCCTCATTATCTCTGGCTGCTCTTGAACTTGTCATCCTTCAGCCTCAACCAAAGAGGCAGGAAGAGGGTTTGTCCCACACAGGATTCCAGGCCTGGTCTCTCAGTGTGTTAACAAGCCGTCCACGGCCTCATAGGGAAGAGGCATTCAGGTGATGGATCTGAGTGATGGGCTCCAAAGGGCAACAGGGCACAAGTGCTAAGATGGGTCAAGAGAGCTCATGGATGGAGGCTAGTGTGCCCTCGTCCAGGGCTGGGGGATAGAGATTGCCTTTTGTTCTTAGCTGCGGGCACAGATTGTCCTCAGGGGACAGAGAGTAAACTCTGAAGACATATTCAGTATTTATAGTTGTGGAACTATTTAACATCTGTTGGGTGGAGGCCAGGGATGGTCCTAACATCCTGCACAGCACAGGAGAAGGATGCTGCTGTCTAGAATGTCATCAGCATAGATGTGGAGACTTGGCTGTTACCGCACACCGGCAGAGGAATCACTATGTCCAAAGCACATTACCAAAGCAGCTTCAGCTTCATGAGGACGGGTGCCTTAGGGACTAGGGCAGAAGCCAGGACCAGGGAGGAGGCTGCAGAGCCCAGGGTGGAAAGAGGTGGTATATGTGGAGCTGCAAGCTCCTGTTCTGAGTCATCTATTCCAAACCTGGGCATCTGTTGAGGGAAAAGGATGGAGAGGGTAGGGGAACCCCGGAAAACAAATGAAAATGATGGCATCTTGTGGAACACTGAGGGGCAAAGATTGATACCAGTAAAGGTAGCCCCAACACCGAGGCCAGCCGAGATAAAGCTGAGGTTTCAGGTGGGCTGGGAGGCTTGTAATTCCACCAATTCTCCAGCTCCACTCTGGTCCACTCTCCGGAGGGTCAAATCCCACAGGCTGCAGCTCTTGAGGTTGCCAGATGCTTTCTTTGCTTTCATAATTGTTTCGAGTGGTAGAAACTGTAGTTCACAGGTACCAGGCCAAAGGAGCCACGCCCACCATGCCCACCTGAACCAGAAGGGAGGCAGGAAGAGGGCTTGTCCCACACAGTCAGCATCAGCCCGAGGACAGCTACCTGCGTCCACTTGTATAGGGGGTCGAGCTTAGGGGCAGGGCTCAGGACACAAGATTTCCCCTCCAAGTCCTGGCATCTCTTTCCACCTTTTCCTAAAAGGCGAAGAGGCAATTAAAGGCTCCTGCAGGGTACAGGGCGGGTTTGGCCTGCCTCTGAGCACTGGGTGGTGTTTCCTATAGACCTCAGTGTTTTTAACGAGGCCTTTACAGCTGCTAAATGATTAAGCCAAAGATTGATGAGAGTCTCCTTGTAGACTCAGCTTGGCAGCAAATCAGAGGCATGGGCCCCGCCCTGCGTCCCCTGGGGCAGCCTGTGAATACTGTGTCAGAGGAACACAGTTGAGCTGTAGTGCTCAGCCACTGCACACATCATCAGCTCTCCAGCTCCTTTGCACATCACAGGAACCTGGGATACCTTGTTTGTTTTTCTTAACGTGGGAGTTCTGTAGAGGTCTGCTGTGAGAATAGCCCATACCCGGACATGTGTCCCAAGACAAGAGAAGCCTGCTCTTTCCTGGCAGGTGTGTTGTGTAAATGGTACCTGTTCATCTGGAGCTGCCATCGATAAAGCAGCAGGACACCTAGATTGACTTGAAGCCCCCCCCCCTTTTTGTTCCCGGAGACTGCTCAAGACATGCTTACACTTCAAAACTCTGTTGTTTCTCTGAACACCCAGGTGAACTGGGCATTCTTAGCAGATAGACTGTTGGTGAGGTGGGTTCACAGCCCTTCCAGGGCACAAAACAGTTCTGGACACCAACCTTGAGGCTGTGTGATGGGAAATATGCAGAGGTGTTTAAGAGGGCATGACAAAGTCTATCTCCTAACTTGGCTTTGAAAATATCAAAGGTGCCTTTCTGTTTCTAGTTCCTAGGGAGCTCTTAATACCTATTGGCCAGGCTTATTTTGTCTTTAAGCAATCCTAAAGTTACGGGGCCATCAGAGATTCACCAGTCTTACCATGAATACATTTTAATAAATAAGAGGCTTTATTAGATACTGGCCAGGTCCATACCTGAGACTCATGCCAAGAGTACGGTACCAAATTACATTAGTCAGGGACTTATAAAGACAAAACCCACAAGGCTCCGAACTTCCCACCTCTGTCCAATCAGAGGCAAGCATACATACTGACATACTTCCTGCCTATGTGCGGTCAAGCACACATCCTTGGCAGTGGGGCAGCTAAACTTGTACATGAATAGCAGCCCCAAGCATTCCAGGAAGTTATCTGTCCTTGGGCAAGTGGGGTTTACAGATTAAAGGTATTTTTGTTTATAGATCTCCTAAACATCATAAGTTAAACTTAAAACAACATTAGCCATCACACTTTCCCTCTGCGTCTATCCCATCCTTCAAAATTCTTCCTGTTATAAGGACAGAGTAGGATGCCCAGGTAGAAAATTTGTACCGCCCAGGGCCAGTGGAAGGACCCCAAAGTCAGAATCTCTGGCTTCCAAGGCAAAGGTCAGCTAAGGCATTGGGCTTCAGCCGCAAGAACCACCCATGTTCACCTGGAAAGCTCCTAGTACTGAGCCTGGGCTTTGAGGTCACTGGGTTCAGCACTGATTCCATCTACTGGCTCACTGCTGGAAAGACATACACAGGGACCCAGTTAGATGCTTGTGACATTTGAATTCCTGTGGCTCTGAGTGCTAGCCGCTAAGACAGCTGCTCCCTCCCCCAAAGGCTGACCCAAGGAAATAGAGAGGGCTTGGTGACAGAAAGGATTGCCTAGAGGCCATCTCCAGTCAAGGTTCTTGAGTATGTAGCTGGCCCTTTGGGGTAGCCCAAGACATAGCGCACAGGGAACCAGCTTTAAGAAAAGAGGAGTAACCAGGGCCTGAGACTAGAACCTGACCCTGAGGCAGTACGTCAAGGTTGTGGTTTGGTGGGAAGGAAAGGTGTGTAGATAAGGGGCCCAGATACCTTTCCGTGAAGCCCAGGGAGAAATCCTAGCAAGTGACAGAAGGGGCCACACTCTAGTACACATGGCAGATGCCAGACATGAGAGGCTCTTTCAGATACAGTGAGTTGCTCATACCTGGGGCAGGAACTTTGTCATTTCTTGGGACAGAACAGACTCGAGGCCACTCCCACAAGACAGCAGGCCCTGGGTGTGTCCTGCTAGCAGAAGGACTGAGGAGGGACATGAGGTTCTAAACACTCCAAGAAGGACTCATCAAGAACCCCGTAGAGATTCCAACCCCAGCATCATCCATATTGCTTAGGTCCAGGGCAAGACTTGAGGCGTGGGTCTTTGAGAGGAAATATGTGGAGGGAATGCCAAAGAAGCGAGATAAACAGGAAGAGTTTCAGAGCCAACACATTCCCATGGAAGGTTCTAGAACCTAGAATTCTACAGGACAGATTTCACCTCCAACCCCTTTTTTACCTTAGAGGCTTTATGTGTGTGAGTGTTTGCATCCATGCACACATGCGCCACATAGACACCAACTGCCCATAGAAGCCAGAGAGGCTTCCCTAAGAATTGGAGTTACAGATGGCCATGAACTCTCATGTGGGTGCTTAGAATTAGACCTGGGTCCTCGGAAAGAGCCAGCGCTCTTAAACACCAAGTCACCTCTCTTGCCCATCTGCTAGCCTTTTAAAACCTCAGTTGATTGTCTGATGAAGTGAGCATGTCAGAATGTTTGGGGGGACCACAGAACTCTAGTGCTGGTTACTTCCTGCTAAATTTTGATTATCAGAGGCTCAGCTCCGAGTCAGAAGCCTGATGAAACTATGAGGCAGTCCTGATAATCTCCATGAGGAAGGGACTTTTGTTATAAGTACCCTGAGTCTCCTATGACAGGCAATTTACATGAAGTGGGCCCGCCAGGACACCGAAGTCATCAGGATTCTGGGTCCCCAGCCATTATGACTTAACTTAGGCAGAATAAAGAAAAGGGATACATTAAGGGGACATAGGCACAGCTATGAGTTGGGCCATCTGCCTTTAAGGAGCAGCATGCCAAGACTCCTTCTTACACATCATCAGCCATACCAACTGGGGTTCTAGAAATATGGTTATCAGCTTGGACAATACTGCTCACAAAAGGCAGGATTCTCTTATTAGGGAAGGCATGTAGTCAGGAGTTTTTCTGACTCATCAGGGGCTGAGGCATGGACAAATCTCTCCCACCTGTGGTCTGGCAACTACTTATAAAATAATCACTCGGAGGCTTATAATAATTACAAACTGTTTGGTCTATGGCTCAGGCTCATTACCAATGAACTGTTATAACTTAACCCATTCTTACTAATCTATATATTGCCACATATTCTGTGGCTTTATCTATGTCTCATTACATCTTACTTCCTGATCAGCAGAGTCTCCCTAACTCCCCCCCCCCCCCCCGAATCTCTGCTTGGATTTCCCGCCTGCCTCTAAGATGCCTTGCCATAGGCCAAAACAGCTTTCTTTCTTAACTAACAGTAATAAAGTCTATCCACAGTGTACAGAAAGACATCTTACATCAAAGGCAAGAAGGAAGGAGTAAGGAAAAACACTGGCTAGCTGCCCAGTGACCCCAGGACCTGTGACAGGCTTCACAGAGCCTTTGTCTCCAAGCTCATTAAAGAAGATTTGGAAACTCAATGTGCCACAGTGACACAGGGAAGGGTCTCAGACTCGAATGTCTAGGGAGGCCAGGGATCACATCAGGCAGTAGTGGAGCCTGCAGCATCTGGAAGCAGCCATGTTGGTTTAGAATCTGGCCTGTTAACAAGTCCTAGTGGGTGAAGCCCTTGCTCCACAGGCTTATGATTCATAGGTGTCCCAAACACCCGTTGGAAAGCCAGATGTGGAAGCGTGAACCTGTAATCCCAAAACTGATGTTGAATGCTGAGATAGACCACAGACCTTAGTAAGAGGAAGACATTGATGTTGACCTCTGACCTCCACCTGCACCTATGAGAATACTTTCACCTATACATACAAGGAATCCGGGTCATTGAACCTAGATTCTTAATTTTTACAAATTATTTACTTCTTGTCTTAGCTAAGGTGCTTCTATTGCTATGAGGAGACACCATGACCATGGTAACTCTTTTAAAGGAAAACATTTAATTGAGTCAGAGGTTCATTCCATTATCATCATGGTGGGGAACATGGTGATGTGCAGGAAGACATGGTGCTGGAGAAATAGCTCAGAGGCCTATATCTTACAGGCAACAGGAAGTTGACTGAACTACTGAGTGATATCCTGAGTATAGGAAACCTAAAAGTCCACCCCCACAGTGACACACTTCCTTCAAAAAGGCCACACCTACTCCAACAAAGCCACACTTCCTAATAGTGTCACTCCCTATGAGATTATAGGGGCCAATCACATCTATTTTATGTGCATTGCGTTTTGCTTGCATGCATGTCTGTGTGGGGGTGTTGGATCCCCTGGAACTGAAGTTACAGGCAGGTGTGAGCTGCCGTGTGAATGCTGAGAATTGAACTGGGTCTTCAGCAAGAACAGCCAGTGCTCTAACTGCTGAGCCACCTCTCCAGCTGCAGTCTCTCAATTTTTAAATACTACATTTGCAAGTATGTTTTTGAAAGTTTTAGAAACAGAGCTAGAGATGGCTCATCAGTCAAGAGAACCTGCTGCTCTTGCACAGGGCCTGAGTTCTGATGCCAGATCCCGTGTGGACAGCTCACAGACACCTATAACTTCAGTTCAGGGAATCTGATGCCTCTGGCCTCATGGGAAACTATACTAATGTACATATATCTATCTACACGTGAAAACCTACACATAATTTCTAAAAAATTAAAAACTGTGAAAGAAAAATATCAAAAGTTTGATGTGGTGTGTGTGTGTTTATGTGTATCTGTATGTGTGTATGTGTGTGTCTATGTGTGGGCGTATGTGTGTGTATATGTGTATGTGTGTCTGTGTGTATATATGTGTGTGTGTATGTGTGTATATATGTGTGTGTATGCATGTGTGTAAGTGTGCATGTATGTGTGTCTGTGTATAAATATATGTGTGTGTATGTGCGTGTATGTGTGTGTGTCTGTATGTGTATGTGTGTGTGTATGTGTGTGTGTCTGTGTGTATGTGTGCGTGTGTGTATGTATATGTGTGTATGTGTGTGTATATGTGTGTATGTGTGTATGAATGTGTATGTGTATATATATGTGTGTATGTGTTGTGTATGTATGTGTTGTGTGTGTGCATGTGTATGTGTGTGCATGTGTATGTGTGTGTATGTGTGTGTGTGTGTGTGTGTGTGTGTGTACTGGTATAGTTGTGATGAAAAACATTAGGGTACCTAAGACTCACTCCAGCCTGAACTCCCTGCTGGTTCTAATGTGACCCCTGAAAAGGGAGAAGAAGGACATGGCCACTAAGGCTGGCAGGAAACTCTGACCTTGGGTATCCACACTGCAGTGAGAAGGGGCCCAGGTGTGCCGACCACATCTCCTCAGGGATCCTGGATCTCCATTCAGTCTCCTGGCACTCCATAGGCACCAATGCTCCCATCTTACTAGCCAGACTTTGCCGAAGGAGAGTGGGTAGGGGACACAGCATGTGATTCTGTGGGTGCCTTGGAGAGGGTGGGGCCTGTCGAGTCCCAGCCTGCTCCTGCTGCAGCCTCTTCTCTCACGGCTTTTAGGTGTGTCACTCTGAGGATGAGCCAGGTCTCAAAACCTGAGCTGTACACAGAAGCTGAAGGACACAGGATGACCTTGAAGAACAGGCTCCAGGAAGGGCCTCTAGACTACAGGAGGGCTCCCTGGGTTCAATGCCGAGGCCAAAGAGCCACGTGCTGCAGGAGCATCCTGCTTGCCATTCACCATCTGCTAAAAACCAATGAAATGGTCAGGTGCACAAACCCCTCTGTCAGAAGCACAGCACAGGAGCCCCAGTGGAGGTGGCCCAACCTGGGCCCTCAGTAAGTGGCCGCTGACCCCCATATCTTTCTTCTGGTGGGCACAAACCATCCATTGGACCTCCTAATTTTGCCACTGATGGAGGTCCCAAGGAAGAACCACAGATTCCTTCTACATCTGCTGACAAAGGTCTTGGTTGCCCAGGCATCTGGGACACAGAACTTTCTTCTGCAGACCAGAATGATGGGTCCTCTGGTCACCATTGCCTCCCATAAGAACATTATCACAGGGACTAGGGTGATGCCAAGCCTAAGTCCTTACCTTGCAAGCACAAGGACCTGAGTTCAATCCCAAAACCCTAGGTTTAAAATAATAAACAAATAAACATCGTACAAATTCTATTTTATATTATAATATAAACCCAGAGCCAGACCTTAGGGAAAAGCTGAAATATCAGTGAGACAAGAAAAAAACCGCAGCCAATTCTCACCCAGCCAATTCCTCAAGCCTCCCTCCAAGAATCCTCCAATCCTTGACTCCAAACTTTTCTGTCCTTGGTCAACAAGGGAAGTGGCAGGGGAACCTAGCTTCTCCCTCCCCTCTCTCTGCCCAGCTCTCTCACTTGCTGGTTCAACTTTCCTAGAGCTAGGATTAAAGGTGTGAGCCACCACCACCTGGCTCTGTTAGGTCTTGAACTCACAGAGATCCAAGTGGATCTCTGCCTTCCAGCAAATGCTGGGGTTAAAGGCGTGGGTCACCACTCCCTGACCTTCATGGCTTGGCTCTGTGGGTGCCTCTCTCCTCTGACATTACTATTTTTTAAATATACAATATATCACCACAAATACGTACATACATACATATACACATGTACACACACAAACACATACATATATACACACCTATACATACATGCACATACACCCATACACACTCATACACACATACATACATACACATACCCATACACACACATCCATAACATACACCCCCCCACACACACACACACACTTGCTTCTAATTCCAGAGCTGGGGAGGTGACTGGATGAACGCTGTGACAATAGCAACATACAGGTTTACATCTGGCATCTGGGTGTGGTGATGCAGGCCTGACATACCAGCTCCTCAGAAGTGGAGACTGGAAGGCTGCAAGTTCAAGGCCAGCTTGGGTAACATTGTGAGATTCTATCTCTAGATTGGCTCCATGGCAGAGCACCTGCCTAGCACATGGAAGTGTCTGGATTCAATCAAATTCATCAAAATGAAGACAGATGTTCTTCAGGTGTCAGAGCCTTGGGCGAGCATACCATAAGACAGAACTGGACCGTCTCTCTGGGCGAGCAAAAGCTAACATTCTAACGTCAATCCATTCTCTTCAGTTTGGATCTTAATCTCCTTCCTTACTTAGATTATGAACTTTTTTAAAAAATGACTTATATAGAATTTCCAAGTGGCAGAGCAAGTGGGCTCCTTTTAGGTCAAAGCCCTATGGGAACACACCCATGCTCACAGATCGGGAGCAAAGACTCTAGCTGGGCAACTCCCGGGCCACATGGTCCACACCTTTTCAAGAACAGCTCCCTCATGTCATTAATTAAGCCTGTAATTACAGACCAATCTTTAAAAATGTAATTTGTAGTTTCTCTATAATACTCCTTCCAAATCCGACTTCTGATGTGGGCTAAATTATATTGGAGTCAATTTTTACTACATGGAGACTCAGGATAAACCAGGCTTTGTTGATGATTGATTGAAATATGCTGGTGTTTTCATATTTATTGCTTAACAGCAGCTGATCTTTCTGGAAATGAGCTCTGTAGGGCTTGGCAGGTCTTTGCAGGCTTTATTGCTAGCCCTTCTTGTGGATAAAGATAAAGAGCCACCCCCCCACAAGTGACCTGGCCCAGGGCTGGAGTTCCCTCCTGAACCTGAGTTGTGTCTCAGGGTCATGGTGCTGGGGGCCTACTCTGCAGCCTCTTTATTAGTTATCTGTTGATTGTGGTTTTTCTTTGTCTTCTGAAAGCCACAGTGCTAAGTAGAACCTGCCTTTTGCTAGCAGAGTCCTAAAAGCCAGAGGGGTGGCACAGTTGGTAGAGTGCTCACCTCGGACACACAAAGTCCTGTGTTTGATTCCCAGTACGTGTAAATTGAGTATGGTGGACATGCCTTTAATCCCAGCACAAAGGAGGTGAGCAGGAGGATCAGAAGTCCAAGGTCAACACCAGCTACAATTTCAGTTTAGGGGTACCCAAGTTTACATGAGACCCTGTCTCAAGCTTAAAGCCTCTGGATTTGAGGAGGATTCTCTGCACACAGGTTACAGAAGTGAGAACAGCGAGCCCACAGACCCTCTTCAAATGCTTCAGGCCTGCCTGGCTTTCCTGACTGGTGGTGCCTAAGAGGAAAAAGTGGTGGCCAGAGTATTCTGGTGACTGTTGCTTTGGCTTGTGCTCTGGCTGCCTGGAGTATAAAGGCCATGCTAGGGCACAAAATGCCTGAAGAAGGATCACTGAAGGTCACTGAAGATCAGAAGAGGGGGCGCAGGAGGGGGGTGGCTAGAAAGCGAGGCTCTGAGGGTCCAGCAGTGCCTTCTTCACTCCTGGTGAACCAAATGATAGAGTGAGGTCTAGAGCCCACCCAGCTACGGCTGGGAATTCCTACTGTCAGGCAAATAGGTCATTTTCAAGAAATGAAGACACCTTCCATCACACACCACACACACATACACATATACACACATACACATACACACACACATGCACACACCACACACATACACACATACACACACCACACACATACACACACACCACACACATACACACATACACACATACACACACCACACACATACACATATACACACACCCCACACACCACACACATACACACACACATGCACACACACCATACACATATACACACATACCACACACATACACACATACACATATACACACACCCCACACATCACACACATACACACACCACACACACGCCACACACACATGCACACACACCACACACATATACACACATACACACACATACACACACCACACACACATACACACACATACACACATACACACACATACACACACATACACACACATACACACATACACATACCACACACATACACACACCACACACATACACACACCACACACATACACACACATACACACATACACACACACACACCACACATACACACACATACACACATACACACCACACACACCACACACACACACACACACAGAGAGAGAAGCACTTTTGGACCGTTAAGCATGGTCCTGAGACCACTTGGATTTTTTTCTTTTTTCTTTTTTCCTCCAGAGTCTCAGAGTACTTGGTCCCCTGTGCTTGGTTCTGACAAACAGATGGTATGTAGTTGGTAAGTTGGGAGCTCCCTTCATTTGGAAAGGAGACCTCACTGGCAAACACCTGCTCAAAGTCTAACACAGGCCTTTCTGCGGAAAGATCTCCTTATTTTATATTTTTACCCTGGAGACAATTTTCTTTTTGAGTGGCTGGTAATAGTTTGGGATTGCTCATCCTGCCCCCAAGGGAGGAGCCGCTCCGCTCCCAAAATACCTTTTGAGTCACTCGGGTTTCAATCGCCTTGCATAAACTTTGAATTATTCTTTGTGTTGAGAAGATTATTAAGAAACACGCCCTCGAGCGGTCTGTACTTGCCTTCCCGCCTCACTCTGCAGGCTCTGCTGCACAGGGCGGCTGCCCAGCTGCTCCCAAATGCTTGTCCATGTGACCCTGCTGCAAAGACCCCAGGGCAGGGCTGCCCAGGATGCAGTTCCCTCCCTGGCAAAGCAGAATCCTAACCCTAAACCTGAAACTTTTCTCAGAACACCGATGCCCATCCCCCTTCCCCAGCATGGGATAGTACTGAAAAGGGAGTAGTCAGCTCTCACATCGGGTTTTGTTTCAAGCTGGCTTGCTTGCTTTTGGTTTTTGAATTGTTTTGAGTCAGGGGCTTGATATTCAGCTGGTCTTGAATGCAGGATCCAGCTTTCTCAGCCACCCAAATGCTGGAACTATAAGCATGCACTGGCACACCCAAATGAGACATTACACACACACACACACACACACACACACACACACACACACACACACACACACACACACACACACACACACCCCTTTACTTGATAGAATTAGAACAGCGGTTTTAAGAACTTGAATACCTTGCAGCCCGATGCAGCCGGTTTTAAAGATCTCCCATCTATTCACACTTTAGCTCAAAGTCCAAAAGGGACCTTTTTACGGGGGAAGGGATTCTCTTATAAAATACAAAAACAGCTGAAACCTGACCAGGTAGATGTTACAGAATTTTGGAATCTTTGCTAGGGAAAAACCCCAGGCAGCTGGGAGGCCCCGTGGGGATGTGCGCTCCAGCGGCCCCCTCTGCTGGCCATGGCCACTCTCTTCCAAAAAGGACTCCCAGGAGCCTCAAGGCTGCTTCTTCAGGGGCGGTGACCAAGCAGGAGACTACACTGCCCAGCCTTTGGATGGGGTTTCCCATGGAGTGTGTGATCTCAGCCACCAGTCCATTGTCCCCACAAAGAGAAGGCATTCCCAACTAAAATGCTGGACCGCAACTGCAGAGTAGATCAGCCCATTGAGACCAACAGGCCTTAGCATCTCCTTCCCAGCCTATCCTTAACTGGCCTATCCAGGCCAGTGAGGCAGTCTGGGACCAGAGTCCACAGAGAACTCGGAGTTGCATTCTTCCTGGTAATGAGCAGTGCAACCAGGCCTATCTTCTCTAGCCCAGGACCAGGCTGGGAGGGCTTCATGTTCAGAGAACTCTGTGTTCTCAGAGGATTTCATCCATGGAGAACTCTATGCTAGAACTGAAAGAGGCCCCACACTCAAAAGACCCCATGGGTGGAGGACCCTACGCTAGAGGAACCCAGGAAAGCCTATCCTCAGAGGATCCAAGGTTCAGAGGACCTGTCCCCACAGATTGCAGTCCAACTGTGTGACCTGGCTCTCCCTCTGTGTCCTGTTCCAGCGTCTCTTGGCTAAAGTTCACCCAGGTTATATATTCTCTTCAGGTCTTTCCTCTTCTGTAACCTGGCCTGTTGACTGGCCCATGGGTTGTCCTCGGCAGTGAAGGAAGCCTCTCAAACATAGCCGAGCAGCTACTAGACAACCAGAGAAAGTATGAAGAACCCATTGCCCTGGAATTCCTGCATGCAAGGGTTCTTCAGGGTGCTGCTGTACCATCCAAAGCATCCTTATGTTAAAAGTTCGTTATCAGAGGCTGGAGAGATGGCTCAGAGATTAAAAGCACTGGCTGTTCTCCCAGAGGTCCTGAATTCAATTCCCATCAATCACATGGTGGCCCGCAATCATCTGTAGTGAGATCTGATGTCCTCTTATGCCCTGCAGGCATACATCTAGGTAGAACACTGTATACATAATAAATAAATCTTTTTTTTTAAAGTTGGTTATCAGAATATAAATTTACCCGGGCATTTAAAATAGCTTGCTTCTATCTGTGTCGCCACAGTTTCGCCCACCTCAGACTCTTAGCATCCACCTCATTCCTTCCTCTTCTTGGTACTTAGCTATCTGGAACTCTTGGGACACAAGGATGATTTGCTCCCAAGGATGCAAATTACTGGTCCCAATCAGTCATGAAAATTCTATTGCTGGCCAGGGACTGGCTTAGAAAAGATCACGTGACCTAATTCTGGCCAAAAGGAGTTGAGGAAATCTGGATCTTGTGGAGCCTGAAGGAAAGTATTTTATCAGGTGTAGGGATCCTCCTGCCTGTACTGGGATGCAGTCTATGTATGGAGCTCTGGCAGTCACCTTGTAACCAGAAGGGAAGCCTGAGGGTGAAGAAAATATGACGACAGAAGCATCTTTTGCGTGGCTTCCGAACCTCCAAGTTAGCTGCTCCTGGAAGCATCACTTTCCTCTGTACCGCTCCTGGTCAGATGAGCTTCTTAACTTTGGAGGTGGCTTCTCTGTGAAATCCTGTCACACCGAACCCGTGGCCAGCCAGCGTGCACCAGGAGCCAGAGGAAGATGATTTTCACTTTTTAAGGTTGTGAGATCGGCACTGAAAAAGAAAGAAGGCTTCCTCTTAGCTGCTGGTTTCAGAGCACTCAGGGCTTTGGGGGGCAGAAACCCAGATGGAGGAAGGCTGCTCGCACATGGTAGTGAGAAAGGAAACGGAGAGAGACAAGGAGCAGAGTCAGGAACAAATTAGACCCTGCAGAGGCAGCCAATGCCCCAGTGACAACAGAGTCCTGGAGATCATGTCTCTCAACAGCACCTCCAACTGGAAGCCATGCCTCCAACACACCGGGGACTTGGAAGTGACAGGGACAGTTGCTCTGACCCCAGGAGAGGGAAGATGAGCTTGCGGCTGTGCTTGATGCTTACCTGGGGCAAAGGTTGCTTCAGGATGGCTCACTAGCTTTATAAACAAAGCATGGCTTCCCATGCTCAGCTCCTCAGCTGAGGGTGTGGTTTCTACCTGGGCCATTCTTCTGTGTCTCCCTGGGTCCCAGAGCACAAGAGGATGTAATAATGCATGCACAGGCCCTCCATGCCTGGCCAGGAGCAGCGGTGTGTCTGGTCTGGAGTGGAGAGAGGCATTGCCCACTTTCACTGCCTGGTACCTATCATCACTGGAATGGCCCCTGCTGCTAGGTCATCATGCAGCCACTTAGGCACTTCACACATGATGAGGACATTTGTTTAAAGTTATTAGAAAATCTCCCCTGTCACTAGGGAACCTGGCTTGAGGGTAACACAGCTGATGCTGAGATGTGAAGCAGGCTACTTGGAGGCTTCTCCACAGCTAACTCTCTGTGTCCTGGGGGTGGCATGCCCATAATATGCAAAAGCTGTGGGGGGGGGCTTCAGATGGGAGAGAGGGAAGAGGGAGAGGGCAAAGAGGGGAGGAGAAAGGGGGGCACGTAAGAGAAGAAAGGCTGACAGGCCAGGGTCTAGGCTGGTACCATGCCATGGTCACATCAACTCTCTCCTGTCACAGGGGAACTGAGGTTGGCCTAGCCAGTAACTCCAAAAAGTGGCTACCAATATGAAGCTGGTGTCCCTTTCAGAGCTAGGCGAGTAACGTGGCTTCATTTCTGCAAAAGCGGTACGTGGGAACTCGTTCACAATGTGGTGGTGGATGGGAAAAGTCTTGACCTTTCCCAGAGCTTTTTAGCCCTTGGTGGTGATACACCCCACAGGCTCCCTGAGGCCAGTGAAATAGTTAGCCTTCAAGGATTCTGGTGTTCCCTTCCACCCCCACCCTCCTGCGCTACACACAGGACCCGGAGCTCTGCTTGTCTCTTCTGGGTGTGTGTGATCATTGGAGGGGAGAGGAGAGAGGGGCGCCTGAACTGGTGAGTCTTGCTGTGGGATCCCATCCTACACCTCCGTGTCAGGTTGCTGACATCCGGAAGTGCCTTTCCTGACAGTGTTCCCAGGGCCATGGTGTGTGGTGGAAAAAGCAACCTAAAGCAAGACACGCTGGTGGTTTTCGCCCTGGCAGAAACCCCACAAAGTGCCATGGGGGTCCCAGGGTCCCTGCTATGGATGCATCTTCCTAGCTTCCTGTTTACCATCATTCTGATTAACGATGAGGCCAAGCTGATTGGCCTAAATCACAACCAGGCCTCCTGGCCAGCAGCTCAGCGGCAGTGTCTGACTTGATTGTAATTGTGCTATTAGGGGCGACAGAGTGTGTTGTGACAGTCAGGAGTGGGGGAAGACCTAGGAGGTACTCAGTGCTCTGAAGCATGGCCAAGGGGAATTTAACTCCAGAATCCTTCCCCAGGGACTTGAAACAAAAGATCTCACTTCTCTGAGTCTCTGTTTTCATCCTTGAGGGTTGGGACAGTCAGGACATTTGTCAGGCTCCTGGGAGAAGGGACAGAACATGAACACACACATATTGGAGGGAAAGGGTGGATGTAAACACAGAGAAAGAATGACGTACCTCATGGTCAGATGCTCTGACATCTGTTGAAGAGCCAGCAGGCTAATGGTGTAACTCTAGGCAATTAAAAGGCTAAGATCTGTGGGGCTGAAGATACGAACTCTAATCATGGGCCTGGGTGACGGGAGAGGCCCCAGTGCAGACAGGTAACAAGCTAAGCGCTGACTCTTCCTCCATGCCCAAGTGACCTCTTCCTTCAAGGAGCCTCTTGCATAGACTGCTTTCACAGACAGGGTGGCACAGATCTGAAGCGTCAGTATTCAGGATGTAGAGGCAGGAGAGTTGCTGGATGTTTAAGACCAGCTTGTACTAAAGAATGAGGCTCGTGCCAACAAAGAAGATAAGAAAGGGGGGAGGAGAAGGGAGGGTGGAGAGAAGTGGGCAGACAGACAAGGCCGATTTCCTTCGGAGATGCCTCAGACACAGCCAGGCTCACTGTCAGCTCAGGTGGCCCATGTAGCAGAGGAGCCTGGAGTCAGTCTGGGGCCAGGATAGGGCCTCTAGCTTTTGGAGCTCCCAGCAGCTCCGGGAGCAGTCTCCTGGCTGGGCCCCCAACCTGAATTTGATTGAGTTTCTACACAGACAGCCATGCCTGGCACGCCAGCTCTGCCAACAGAGTAAAAGAGACGTGACCTCAGTCTCAAGTGTTGGTACCCTCCCAGGAATTTGGGTTCTTTACTTTGATGGGCCGTCCTCCTCTATCCCCAACCAAATGGGATGGAGTAAATGCTGCTGATCTTAAAATTCAGCCATGTCACACGGGGTCTAGTTTTCCTCAGCAAATGCTCCACAGCTGGAGACAGCACTCAGGGCAAGAGGTTGGCTTTCATTAAAATGGACTCTAGAGGCTTAGGGGCCATGCTTCAGGGGTTGAGTGTTTTGGTTTGAATGTGACATGAATCCGCTTAGGCTCAGTGCTAGAACACTTGGACCATTTAGTTAGTATACAAGCTAGAAAGTGAATTAGGTACAGGCCTTTGGTCTCACCAAAATAGGATAGATAATGGAATATTTTCTTTCATTTGTCAATTGTTAATGGTCATTAGTAATGTAATTGTTGTTCGTATATATTGTATATAGTTACTGTACTTATTGTATATAATTTTTATTTTAATTATGACCTTTTTATTTTGACACAAAAGGGGATATGTGGTGATATATTACATATTTGATTGAAAAATAGTCTGGAGTATCAGAGGACCGAGTCACTCACATCCAAGTCTTGAAGGCCAGGGAGTGGTGACCCACTCAGGAGGCAGAGATCCAGATGGATTAAGGCCTGACAGCAGCAGTGGTAGCATCCAGCTTTAATCCTAGCTCCAGAAAAGCTGAATGAAGAAGTAAAATAGCTAACTGGGGAAAAAAAATATAAGGCAGGGAAAGCAGCAGTTCAGCCCCTGTGACTAGTCAGTCTGAGGACTCATGAAGATAGGACCTGCCCTGTTCAGCCTGAGGAGCTGGTGGGTGAGAATGGGCTGTGGTTTGCCCATCTTTCTGATATTTCAGCTTTTTCTCAATATCTTGCTCCAGGTTTTATTATAATGCCAAATAGAATTCGTACAGTAGACCCCATTTGGTAGTGGTTCTGGAAGGCTGTAAAAACTTAGCTCACTGGAGGAAGCAGGTAGTCTTTAGTCATGGCCCCCAGCACCTAGGGAACCCAGAACTAATCTTTAGTGACCTAGAAGAGCAAAGCCTATTCTATTCTCACTCTTACCTCTCACGCCCAGAATTGCAGGAGTCACATCTGCTGTCCCAACAGTCTGAGGTCATAAGTCACATGGCCCAGGAAATTTGCCCAGAATGTTCCTCTCACAGAAAAGCTCTGGTGTCATTGAGTCTTCCACAGGGTTGGCTGTCAGTCTAGGGCTTTTCAAGAACTGGGAAAGAGTGAGCTGAGCTGGGAGAGCCTTGAGACAGAGCCCCCTTCCTACCCAAGAGAGATGGACATAGCTCAGCTCATGTCAGGACATTCTGACTCATCCCATCATGTCTCGGCTCAACTGGAATCTGAGAAAGAAGGAATTGGGTGTCCTTGAGTGAGGAGGACTGTCCTTCCACTGCTGAAAACATGGGTGGTAGTCGGGCCTCCTGGGATTAGCAGCTGCCCACTGCTTCAGAAGGCCTCCTTCACTGTGAGTAGTACAGGGATGACTTCATGTCTGTTCCTCTTCTATGTCCAGAGGAAGCAACTCAGTGAATTTCTGGGATTGCCATAGACTCACAGGGGCCAGCAAAGCTCAAAGATACCCAAGGATAAGATGGGGACACTCATGTGTGCCCATATCACAAGCCTTGGGTTCTCTTTGCACCAAATCATATATGCAGGAAGTCCATTTCCGTGTGGCTTCAGTCTATCTCCAGGTCAACCTCAAATCCGGGGACAGCCCAGTGGCTCTCTAATGTCTAACTTTCTGTGTTCCTAATTGAAGCAACAAAGGACATGCATAGTTTTGAGGAACTGAGAGAGCTCTTCAGAGCCTCAGAGAGAAGCAAAAAAAAAAAAAAAAAAAAAAAAAAGAAACACTCTGTGCAGAAGAAGTCCTGGCTCCCAGAAGCTGGGGACAGCACAGCCAGGGTGTGGTCCCCTTCCTGAGAGGCTCCTCTCCAGCCAGATCAGTGATGGGTGATGATGGGTCATTAAAGGTATCTGAGGTGGTGTGGTGGTTAGTGTTACATGTCGACTTGAATGTAGAGTCACTTCGGAAATGCTCCTCTGATGCCTGTGGGAAAGTGTCCTGACCAACTTGGATGTGGGAAGACCCATCTGAAGCGGAGTGAGCAGCTGAGCACCAGCAAACATGCATCTTTCTGTGTTTGTGGTAAAGGAAGTAATATGGCCTTTCTCCACCATGTTGAACTGTACCGGAAGCTGCGAGAAGATAAACCCCCTTTTCCCTTATGTGCTTTTGGTAGGTATTTGTCATAGCAGCCGGAAAGAAATGAAGACAGGGATTTCATAAGTCATGGACTTCTCGTGGGAAGTGTCAGTTGCCATCTGCCAGTCCCTGGGTCTCCCCAGCTGACACTACGCAGTTGCTGTGGATTTTTCTCTGGAGTCCCTTGGACCTCTTGAGTACAAACCTGTTTTCACAGATCCTGAAGAGGGAGGCAGTGACGAGCTATTCATCAGAGACCTGGATCCTTCTACCCCATAATCTTTTTGGTGGATGTCCCCTCGGAGCCCTATCCTTCCAACGAGAGGGATTGGTATGCTCAGCCTAGGGGCTTGCGAACCTTGGCCTGAATTTAAGTCTTCTTACTACTCATCTTTGTAAACAGATCTTTCCGAATCGGCCAGAGACCCTGAGCATCACAGGTTCTTTAAAAAGTCTGCCTGCCTTGGCAAGTAGTTTACCAAAGGTCGATGCCCAGGAGGGGAGGGAGTTTTGCCTCAGTCTAGCTTAGTGGCTTTGGTGAGACCCTCATCTCCCGTATGTTCACTTCTCTGTAAAATCAAGACCTAGGCACCGAAACCACTCAGCATGCTAACCCCCTGGTGCTAAACCCTTCCAGAGTCTTCTAGTGGGCTTCAGGGTATTTGACTTACCCCAAAAGAGAGGCTGTCAAAGGGATTTATGGTCTGCTAATGAGAATCAAAACACAGCTTACAAAATCCCAATTGCCCAAGTTGGCCCTGAACTTATGAGCATTTGTAAAATTAGAAAGAGCCGATATTAGCCCCATGGGTGGTTATGCAACTGGTAAAGCGTGGGGAGCAAGCCCCAAGGCATCTTTCCTGGGAGCTTGGGATCTGGGTGTGTCTCACTCTCTGGGACCCTTACTGTGAGCTGCAAGGCCAATGGGGTGGGGATAGACACTAAGGAAGGCATGCTGGAGCCTGAGAAACCCCTCCATGCCTCCAAGGACCTCTTGTCCCAGACACAGGATGGCTACTGAACAAAGAGCTTTCATTATGACCTTTATTTCAAACACATCCCCCGTTAAAAAAATATCAAGAACATATGTATTGGCCAATCTGGACACATGCTAGGCCAGAGACCAAAGAACAGAAAGCTTTGGGAAGGGATGTAGGTTTGCAGGGTCCAGAGCTTACAGCCTGGTTCTCTGTTGAGCTGTGGCAGGAGGCCTCATGCCTCTGAGGCTATTTCCTTGCTTGTAAGAAGGAATCGGGCATGCCTCATGGCCAGGTCTCCTGAAATGCCCTAACAGGGTGCAGGCTAAAATTTAACAAGCAAACACATGCAGATAGACAGCAAGGAGAGCTGTGGTCCTGTCACACAGGCCCTGTCCAGAAAGGCAGGTTCAGATCCCATTTTCAAAAGACTGGGACTCAGCAAATCCAGCCATTTGTCCGAGGTCACACGGCCAGGCCTCAGCCAGCTCAGTATTGGGAGGTTCTTGACTATCAGTGACTTCCTTGTTCCCACAGTCCCAACTTGCCAACATCCCTGCCCAGAAAAAGATCTCAGGAATGGCAACACTTTGTAAGTGGAGGGTGCAATGCCATCCCAATGTAGGGAGAACAAGGGCCCCCATGCTGTAGAAGGAAAACAGCCTGCCTACCAGCCAGTGCCCATCCAACCAGCAGAGGGCAGCAGAGAGCAACAGCTGCCTCAGAGAGGAGTCTTCGGCTGCTACAATTGAGGTTCCTGGGCACTGTCCCCTCTTTTGACCAGGTGACAAGGTTGGTGGGGACTGTCAGGGTCTCGGGTGTAGGCACATACTTGTGAAGCATGCAGTACTCCTGTGGCCAGGGCTATTGAAGAGGATGTCTATCACAGGGTGATAGGGAGGAGACCCTTCTTGTGAGCATCCCGCTGCAGGGCCCTGAAGTTTCCAGTAGGAGCAAAACTCAAGTTTGGAACCAAAGAGGATCACTCGGGGAATTCAGAGCAGTGACCCCCCCCCCCCACATGTCACCTTCCCATCCTATCCACAGAACTTGGATGATGTTATTCGTCACTGAAAAGACCTCTCAGATGTGTCTGGGAAAGGATGTCGTGGTGTGAACACTCCGAAGAGCATCAGGGGTGTGTGGGTCATGGATGCTGGGGCCCAGAAACACAGTGTGGGGAAGGATGTCTTGTGGTGATGATCAAAACCTGGCATACATAAATACTTGCCACAGACTGCAGGAGGACCATTCAGCCAGCTCCACACCAGCTCCTGGGGGTTGTCATCCCCTTCTCAAGTCTGCAGAGAACTTAATCACCAGCAGGGGGCGCCGCTGACCTCTGACTGCAGTGTGTTATCCTTGGCCCAGACAGGACACACTGCCGCACACACTGTCACACCACACACACACATGCACACTCCTTTCCACTGAGCCAATATGCCCAGGGAGGCCTGTCACTCTGACAGCTAACTATGCCCACCCAAATTGGTGGTCATCTGTCCCTCAGGAGCTAGACCTGGAGCCCGGCACTGGTCTGGACTGGTAACACTAAGCTGTAAACCTCCAAGGAGGGCCAGAGACCAGGAGGGTGACTGTCACATCCCCAGGGCCTGTGATTTCTGGCCAGGACCAGAGGGCAGTGCTAGCCACAGTCTGGAAGGGTCCCGATGCAGTTAGGCGGTACAGCTGGGGATCCTCTCCAGAAGCCTCCATCCTTCCCTTTAGATTTGGTGGCAAAGATGGGTCGATTGTAAAAGCATGTTCTAGAATTCCCTGGAATCAGACCATCCCACCCACCCCTGTAAAAGTCTCCTTGGCTCTCATGCTCAGCAGAGCAGGCCAGTTGCCAGGGCTCAGCAGGGCATCAGGAGCAGGGCTGCCGGCATACTTTCCCTGGTAGAGACAGAAACAGTCTCCGATCACTGCCTGTTGGACGCCCTGCTAGTAGCTGGAAAAGTGGAAGCAGAGTAACATGCAGTCTTCGTGTGACCCACAATGACATCAAACTAGTTCAGCACTCTGCTCTACAGCACATTTTCCCACTCCAAGGTTCCTCACCAGAATAAAAGTCCCAGCTGCTTAGCTCACAGGACAGGTGCCAGGACCCATAGAAACAGGCTTGAATCTGGGATCAAAAAAAAAAAATGTTTGTTTGTAAAAATTCTTTATTTTGAGGTGCTGAGGATGGAATCCAGGGCCTTGAAAGCACTAGACAAATGCTCTGCCCTTAAGCCATGCTCCAAGACCCTTTCTGGTTTTAATTTGAAAACAGGGTCTCACTATGTGGTCCAGGCATGCCTCAGAAGGGCAATCTTCCCTGGCAGCTGGAGTGGCTAGGATTACAGATCTGTGTCACCAGCTTTTTGAAATGCCCCTTTCCGGAGTCTGGCTCTGGAGTTACTCCCTGCCATAAGATCATCCTGCTCGCCGCTCCTGCGCCTGAGAAGTCTTTCCCATCTTTCTGCACTGCGGAAAACCTTCTAAAATGCACCCTCCACCAGGGAGCCCTTCTGACTGCTCCCTGGCGCCCCTCCGTTGCCCTGATGAGTGTCTACACTGTCCTCACCTTGGGGATTTCACTGGTTAACTCTCTAGCTCTGCCTGTGGATTTTCTGACTTGTTAGTGGGTAACTCATGTTCCCCAGTCTTTTTGATTAGCACCGGAAGACGCTGTGTAAAAAGATTTTCCTTAATCCTTTCTCCTTATACATCAGGCATGTTGCCCCACACCAGAAATCCCAGCAATCTGGAGGCTAAGTAAGACAGAAGGCTCATGAGTGTGAAGCCAGCCTGACCTAAGAGCAAAGCTCTCTGTCAGTGAAGTCATGAAGGTGCTGTACTCAGGAGATAGGAAGGTCACAAGTTCAAGGTCATCTTCCAGTATGTATCTACGTGCAAAGTCCTAGAAAGAGGAGGCAAAGTCTCACGCTGAACCTGACATGGTCCTCACTCGGGAGGTCGACAAAGGCTTGGACATCCTGATTGGGATCTTTGTTTTCAGACCTGACATGGGAAGATCATCCCAGCCAAGGACTGAGCGATAGGATTGCCTCGTCAGGGCTCAGTGTTAACAGTGATTTGCCATCTCAAAAGGTTATGGAGTACCCACACACACAGAGAACTCTTAGAAGCCAATGACAAAAAGACAAACCATCCATTTAAAAAAGGACTTGAACTGGCACATTTCTAAATGAGAGGGCACCATCAGTTGTTAGGGAAATACAAGTTAACACCCCCCAAACACACATATACACCACACACACACACACATACACACACATCACACACACATACCATACACACACACCACACACACATACACATACATGCACACACCACACACATACTACACTCACATACACACACATGCACACACATCACACACACATACCATACACACACATACACACACCACACACACATACACACACATCACACACACATACCATACACATATACACCACACACACACACATACAGACACATACACACACATGCACACACATATACACACCACACACACACACCACACACACACCACACACCGCACATACACACAGACACACACAGACACACAGACACAAATACACACACACCACATACACACCACACACGTACACAAATACACACACACCACACACACACCACACATGTACACAAATACACACACACACCACACACACACCACACACATACACATACACACAGACACACAGACACAAATACACACACACCACACACACACACATACACACAGACACACACACACACACAGACACACACACACACACCACACACACACCACACACATACACATACACACAGACACATATACACATAGACACACACACACACACACACACACACACACACACACACACACACACACACACACGACAAAGCCGTGAAGACATTACAATGAAGGTAGTGAGAATAATAACAAGCAGTGTTGGGGAGAATGTCCTTGGGGAGAATGTCATTGGTGACTGTTAAGAAAACTCCTTGGTTTTGAAAAAAGTAATCCACTGCTTGGTGAAAATTATGGAAAATGGGTGTGTTTGTGACTTCTCTGTAAGAACAGCAACTTAAGGAGGAAGGGGCTTCTTTGGGTTTTCAGTTTGAGGCACAGTGACTCCTAACAGGAAAGGCAGACTGTCAGGCAGTAGAGAGATAAGGCTGGAACTCAGCTCACTTCCTCCCTCCAGAGAGTCCAGGACCTCAGCCCGTGCCAACAGGTCTTCATGTTTAGGGGAGGTCTCCCACCTCTAGGCATGCCAGCCTCTTCCTAGGGTCTAGATCCTGCCAAGCTGACAAGGTGAACGGTCATACTGGCTTTTTGACATTTTCTCCTTCTGTTCTTTGATGAGGCCTATTGCTCTGCAGCCCAGATGGCCTTGAATTTGGGGTTTTCTGGCTCCAGCCTTCTCTGTGCTGGGATTACATATGCACCACCATGTCTGGCTTGGAGATGCAACTTTTAAGTCTATTTCACATGTTTCTTTAGCCCCAAATTTTAGTAAGCTCTACCCATCTGGCCTTGATGGCAAGGCTAGGCCAATGGGGGGGCGGTGGAGTGCTTGCAGGTGGTGTGTCAGGCAGGGCTCTGTAGTGACTCACAATGGTCCACACTGCTGTGTAACTCCCTCCAGACCCTTTGGATCCCAGAAGGCATCAGTCTTACGACTGGAGGCTGATGTATGGCGCAGGTAACTCTAAGGAAGCTCCAGCTTTGGTGGGTCTGGCCTAATCAGGAGAGGTCCACCAAGGGACAAAGCCTCTTGGACAAGCTTAGGAGTCTTAAGAGATTTGATCTGAGGGCCAGTCTCAGTCGGTGGCTCAGTCGGTAGAGTGCTTGCTTTGTGTTCATAGTGCTGTGAGCTCTAGCCCCAGGATCATATGAATCAGGTATAGTGATGCTTGTCTATCCCAGAACTTGGAAAACAGAAGGACCAGGAGTTCAGGTCATCTTCAGATGGATAGTGAGTTTGAGGCCAGCCTGGGCTACATGAAACTCTGTCTCATAAATAAAATAAAGATCTGCCTTAGGAGAGAATCCCTATGAGGAAAGAAGAGGCCACATAGCTCAGAATGAAGCTGGCTGCTGGGGGCTGAGGAGACAGACTCCTGCCAGACAGCCTGTGAAGAGGCAGCACTGTCTCCTTCTTCCCAAGGGCAGATTGGGGACACTTAGCTATGTGAGCCTAGAGCCACACTGTTTATGACCTAACTTCCAGACAGTTAGAAGGGTCACTTCAACCCCTGTCTGTGGTCACTTGTCTGCAGTTCTGAAAGCTGATAACGTAAGGGAAGGCTCCTTCCCACTGCCCTGGGTCCCCACTCCTAACACTGACCCCCCCACTTCCAGGGTTTCCTGGCTCTCTGCTCTCCTGCCCTGCCACAGTGCTTACAGACTATTATTCTCTTAGATACAATATGCCACGTGCCGACTCGTCCTGTGGTGGATATAAACCTTAAGTTCCTCATGTGGGGTCCCTTGGTGTGAGCTGCAAACATTGATGAGTTGGTGTAGGGATGCCAGCCCCTGCCTCAAGGGTAGGGGTGGTTGGCACAGGGGTGTCAGCTCCTTGTTCCAAGGTTGGGGGTGGGGGTTTAAGCCTGAACAAAGCTCTCTCTTTGAGGTTGGCTGCCAACAGAGAGACCTTTGTTCTGAGGGGAATTTAAGATTAGTACAGGAAAGAAAGAGGGCATGGTGACATAGGCATATGTGAATCTGGGTAGTGAGAGTATATTTCTTTAACTCCTTGGCAAATAAACACATATCAAATTGAACTTCCAACATCCAACATCCGTTTGATTTGTCAGTGATCCCTTGGTGTCACATTTTGATGACCCCACACTAACAACAGAGAAGGGGAGGGGGGAAGGGAGCCTTCCAGAACAGGACGGCATAGAGGAAAGGGGGTCAGGAATGTATCAGTTACCGATAGCCGCATAACAAGCCACTCCAAGCTCAATACCAGAACCACAAACGCTGGTAATTTCTTACAGATATTTGGGTTTTCTTCTTTTGTCTTTTTTTGGTTTTTCAAGAGAAGGCTTCTCTGTGTAACAGTCCTGGTTGCCATTAAACTTTGTAAACCAGGCTGACCTCAAACTCACAGAGATCCCTCTGCCTCTGAATCCTGGGTGCTGGAATTCAAGGCATGTACCACCACACCCAGCTCATTTTGCACAGGTGTGTAGGTCTCTGGGATGTTCATTTGATCCAGGATGGGATCCCCTGGCCAATATGAACTTAACACCTATGGTCAACCAGAAGGTCAACTGAGAACCAGCCCTTTCAACATGGCCTTGCTTATGTCAGTGGTGGTGGCTAAGTGACTGTACCTTGGCCTCCTCTTCCACGGGCCAACAGGGCTTGGTCACAGTAATTGCAAGGCCCAAGGCTACTATCCTCCACAACCACCAAGATACCCAATTTTATGGGTGGGGAAACTGAGGCCATTAAAGAAAGTAAAGCAGCACCCTTCCCCCACTATCTTTTAGCTCAGACCAGCCAGAGGCCAGCGCAGGATCCAGATGGAAGAGAAGGGACACAGTGTTGTCCTATGGCAGAGAATGAGACCAGAGGGCGTTGGCTATTTAATAGATCTGCCCTGAGTACCATAAGTACCATGGGCCTTATATGATATGTCTTCAGAGAGGAGGCTGGGGCAGAGCGTGTGTGTGTGTGTGTGTGTGTGTGTGTGTGTGTGTGTGTGTGTGTGTGTGTGTGTGTGTGTGCTTTCTGTAACTGTTTTCCTTGTGTCCTCTAACCCCAGCCTAGGACTCTGCTTGGCACACTGCCCCTAGGATCCCAAGAAGAGCCCCTTGCTAACAGCCAAACGAGGCATGTGCATCCCCAAAATCCACAGCATTCCAACAACCTCAAAGGAACCAGAGGCCCTCTGTATTCAGCTATATTCGGCCACTAAGTTGTAAACACTTCCACACACAGCAGAGTGCCAACAGCCTTTCCCCAGGGCTGCTCTCTGCACTGGGCCAGAGCAGCCAGGATCCTTCTAGACTGGCAGTAAAAACTGACCTTTGTTTCAACTCAACTTAATGAGTACGTGAAGGCCGGTGCAGTCCCCTAGGCGGCTTTGGGGTGAGGCCTCCATCCGAGGCCAGCCCTGTGTATGGTCCTAAGAGCCAAGGTCTGGCCTGTGAGACTACAGTTGAAGAGATAGCTCCCTGGGTGCTCTCTGTTCTCAGAGCACCTGTTCCAGAAAAACTCAACTCTGCCCCCCACAAGCACAGCACTGGGGCTCCAATCCCAGCCCTGCTTGTAAGCACCTCAGCAGGCACAGAGGTTAACAGAGAGACTGGTACCACCAGCCCTGGTTCTGATCCCGGGGTTGTGCCCAGACATGCCCTGGGAACTAGGCCTCATCTCTTCCATGGAAGAGCAGAACCGGCAGGAGAGGATGTGACTGGTGCCCAGGACACACAGCCTGAGGGTGGGACTCTCGTCATTCAAATTGTACCCCTTGCTGAAGATGGCAGTCACACACCTCACCTTCCTCAAGGAAGTTAGGAAACAGCCACAGGGAACTGACCCTCCCGTTCACCCTTCCAGTGGTAATCATGGACCTTGGAGGGAAAGAGCCCTTTTCTGTGGACCTAGAAGAGGATCTTAGAAACAGTAGCTTCAGTTTACTGAGCAAAGCAACACTCTAGAAGGCAGACCCCACTACTACTTCCCAGGGCTGCCTGAGCAGGCTGCTTTCATTCTCAGAGAGGATATAGACAGACTGACTGACTACTAGCCTGCTGGCCTGCCCATCATAGTGGCCCCTTCCTGTGGGTCTAACACTGCAAATTCCACCCAAGCACCTCTGATCCCTCCCCCTCAGCTTCAGCACAGTTGAGGTGTTCATTTTCAACACACACATACACACACACACACTCATACACATGCACACACACTCATGCACATGCACACATGCACACAACACACACATGCACACACACATGTGCACACACATTCGCACACATATATACATATATACACAGGTACACACATAGACATGTACACATGCACACATGAAAGCATGCACACACAAACGCACACACACACATACACACATATATACATGGGTACACACATAGACATGCACACGCATATATACACAAACATACACACACATAAACACACACAGGCAGAGTTTTCTATTTAACCAGCTCACAAGGGTCAATTATGTGAGTGGTGACTCACAGACCCAATCTAAAGAAAAATCAGTCTAGCACTCAAATCAGATCCTTCACCAAATGCACTTTGCAAGGCATGTTGGAGATGTCAGCAGATGAAGAAAAATGCCTGCAAAGCAAAGTCTGAACTGCACACACAGACAGATGCACAGGATCGGTTCCGCCTGGACCAGCATTTTACACCGCGTAAGTGTGGGACTGAAACTGGGAAAATAATGAAAGATTGGGGAGCAAGAGAAGTAGGTGTCATACTTCAGATTGGAGGTAATGGAAGTCTGGGCATGAACCCCCCACTCACAGGGCTCCGTGGGTTAAAGAGCTAAGGCTGGGCCCCACTCTGCAAACAGCCTTGGAAATGAGAGCATTCTCCAGGAGAGATATTGTTTGTATTCTGCGCTTGTAAAAGTTTAACAGTCCAACTACCTCTGTTCCAGGCCTTGGCATCCCCCACCCAGCAGAGCAGAAACCGGAAACATGTAATTTAGAAGTGGGGTTGCTCCTGGGGCCCCATCTCCAGGCTGGTCCTGAAGCTGAGAGGCTCAAGCTGTCTGAAGTTATAGCTTCTGAAGTTCCACAGCCCCGTGCTGCAGAGAAGAGGGCCCGTTAGCTGCAGAAGTGTGGAGGAGGGTTTAGAGATGATGAAGCCCAGAGATTCCCCTAGGGAGTCAGGAAAGAGTCATACCTGCTTCCTCAAAAGGGACCAGTTGTTTAAACTGCATGCTATGTAAAGAAGCAAGGCTGAAACTTGTCTGAGCCAGGTGGATGTCTCTGTGATCAGTTATGCCTGTTGTGGGCACATGGAGATTCAAGGGGAGTCTGTGTCATCATTTTTGGTGTGAATTGACTTGGCTCTTCATCGGGAGAAGGGTAGCTGGGAGGGTGGATATCTAGCTCCATACTCAGTAGGTCTCTGTCTCAGTGTTCAGGTAAATAGAATATCTTAATTTTGTTTCTGTTGCTGTGTAAAACACCCTAAAAGAACATAAGGAACAGAGGGATTTTGTTTTGATTTTGGTTTTATTTTTTTCACAGTTCAAGGCACAGACCATCACCTCAGGATTGTCAAGGCAGGAGGAGCTTGAATCACAGGTCACATTTATCCACAGTCAGGAAGCAGAGAGTGAATGGGGCATGTTGCTGCTTAGTTTAGAATCCCAACTAGGGAATGGAACTGCCCAAGGTGGGCAAGTCAGACCTACCTCAATCAAAGTAACCAAGAGAATCCCACCCCCCATAAAGAATCCCAGAAGGTCATCTCCCAGGAACCTCTAGACTCTGTCAAGTTGACAGGAACACCAACCACGACAACCTTCCAGATCCAGACATCCCTGAGTTCTGGAAGAGCAGGCTCCTTCTTCAACATCTGGCTAAGACAAAACCTGCCCTGTCCCTACTGGTAATCACACTCACCTGTAGCCCTAACCTCTGGATGCAGCACCTTTGGTATTTGTTTAACTATGTACAGATGTGTTGAATTTGTTTAATTATGTGAAGATGTGTTGCTGTTTTACCTTGCCTGCCTAAGATGCCTGTTTGAACTAATAAAAAGCTGAATGGCCAATATTGAGGGAAGAGGTACGAGCGGGACTCCCAGACAGAGAGTAAGTAGGAGGAGGAATTTCAGCTGGATGGGAAGAAAGAAAAAGAGACACTCGGGAGATGCTGGGGGTGGGGTAGACAGATATGGAGGAAAAGAGACAACAGGAAAAACAAAGGGAAAAATCCCTAAGGCCGAGCATCCATAATTAATAATAAGTCTCATTGTCATTATTTGGGAGCTGGTTGGCAGCCCAGAGAAAATGCCAACTACAGACTGGCCTGATTTCTCCCCCTACCTTGATCCCAGGAAGTCTTCACCATCATACAGGGTCCTCTATTCAGTCTACAACAAAGGAGCTTGCCAGAGGTTAAGCACGTCAAAAACACTCACCGGTGACTATTTGTTGAGTGAATATATAACCTTGTAGAACAGCTGCCGGGACTTGGAGTACAGAGCCCGGGGAATGTCAGAGAAGTTCAAGACTAACAAAAGAAATGAGGGCTGCATCCCCTGGGTGGGGGGTGACCCCCAAATGGCCTCAGAACTTCTGCAAACAAGGACACACACACAAACACACACACACACCTCACTCCACTACTAGAGTAGACACAATAGACTTGTTGGGAAGAGTGGGTATGCCCAAAAGAATAGGGGAGTGGAAAGGCCTCTCTCTGAAGGCCAATAGTCACCCCCTCTACCTCTGCCCCAATTCAAAGGACTCTTCCTCACACTCTACCTCACTGTAGGAGCCAGGCTCATTCACCTGTGACCCTCACCGTGTTTACATTTCTTGCAACCACTTTTGATCCCTTGCCTCAATTTCCCTAAGCCTGAAGACAAGGGGAGAGTTTTACAGGGTCGTTGTGACTCAGACCAGGAAATAAATCCTACACATGGCATCATCTTTAAGGAGGTTGTGCTCACAGGCCTCTCTTGCTCTGGCCTAACCTTTGACTCTGGCATAAACTAATACTTGCTGCCTGCCTCTTTCCAAGGCTCACAGATTCAGGAATGAAAGACCCTGGAGTGCTGGTCCTCACATGCCCACCTGAAGAGAACTGAACTGGGTTTTGGAAACTGGCAGCTTTTGGAATGTCTAGCTGATGGTAATAGTCTAGTCAGCACTGAATGGAGGATGATGCTGCCTCTGGGACATCTACTCCACAGTCGTCCTCTCCACTTTGACAGTGGGTGTCTGCACATCAGCTCATCAGCAAAGACGCATCTAATTGGGAAGGGAAAACAGGCAATTGGAACAGAGAGGGCTCCTACACCTGCTGAAGGGGCCTCGCCTCATGCCCTCAGCCTTCCCCAGCTGAGTGTGCAATTGCAGCTCAGTGCAGGGACTTGTCCCTACTCGCTGAGGCTGAGTGAAGGGAGGGGACAACACTTTCAGGGGAACGGTCTCCTACAAGGTCTGAAGGGGTCATGACTCCCTCCCTTTCACCCTTCCCACACTGTCTCCAAGAAAACTGAACCCCAGGCACCCCCCCACCAGGACCCTGCAGAAGAGACAGAAAGGGGCTGACAGCAAGTTTCCTTGCCTGGATAGCTGTCATGGATGGTTGATTGACTTGGGGATGGGGCGGGCCAGGTGTCTTGGAGGGGGGATCTGTGCCAGACATCAGAGCAGCCTTGGACCCATTAGTCCTGGACTTCTTGAGGGTGAGATCACACAATTCACAATTGGCAAGGGGAAACGGGCAATTGGAACAAAGAGGGCTCCTACACCTGCTGAAGGGGCCTCGCCTCATGCCCTAGATGACTTCCCTGTTCCTTGCTGGTGGAACTACTCTGCAAAGATACACTTGGTGGCTATGTGGGTCAAAAGCGTCCCCCTTGGGCTCATGTGCTTGAACAGGTGGTCCCCCAGTTGATGGCATTGTTTGGGAGGTTGTGGGGTCTTTGGATTGAGAGGCTTATATAAAGACAAGGCTGCTGGGGACAGGCTTGGAGGTTGTCCTCACTTCTGTCTCCAGCCTGTGTTCTGCTTGCTGGTCCAGCAGCCATGGCAGCTACATACCAGCCTGAGCTGCCTTAACCAAGACTTCTGCACCAGGTCACATGGAAACTCTGCCAATGCTGTGCGCTAAAATCAACTCCTTCTTCCTTCAGCCACTTGTATGAGTATTTGAGCAGAACAAGAAAAAGCAACTAGGAACATGTGTGTGTGAGTGTGTGCATGTGTGTGACTGTATGTGTGTGCATGTATGTGTGTTGTGACTTGTGTGTGTGCATGGGTGCATGTATGTGTGTGTGTGTGTTGGCTTTGCATATGTGTATGGGTGTATATATGCCTTTGTGTGTGCCTGTGTGTGTGTGTGCATGTGTGTGTGAATGTGTGTGTGCGTGTGTGTACACATATGTGTGCACGTGCATATGTGTGTGCGCCTGTATGTGTGTGTATGCACGTGCGTGTGCATGTGTGTATGTGTGTGTATGTGTGTGCATGTTGGCTGTGTCATCCCCATCTCCATTTCTCTATGGCAGGACCCTCCTTGCCCTGCAGACCTGGAAGCCTGATGCTTTCTGGCAGATGCAATGTGAGCAGAGGCTGTGCCTAGGATAAGCTATTGCCCTTCCTCCTGGACCCCAGAGCATACACACTCCATCTGAGTAAGCCACCATGTCCTTTTAAGCAAGCCTAGCAGATGTAAGGATGGAGTGTCTACTGTCCCTGGCAAGGCCACCACAGGCCTCTCCGATTGCTTTGGTCCCAAGAATCCCAGCTTGGGATAATGGACATAACATCATAGTATCCAGAGTTGACTGGTATGTGACAGTGTCACAAGGAGGTTGCACCCTCCGCTGTCCCCAGAACTCTAAAGTTCAAGAAAGGAGGAAAATGGAATCTTGGGATGCTTGCAGAATACCTGTGCCCACCAAGGTGGGCTAGGCAGACATGGAGGGAAAGGAACAGATCATGTGATAGCTAGAGGCTCATGTAACTGCTGAGCCAGCATCACGTGACAAGACCACCCAACAGCTAAACCCAGCTGGAGCCAACATGGTGGACAAAGAGGATGCTCACCGTCCTTTGCTTGTTATAATTACATTTGCATGTCATTAGTCTTGAAGATTGACTGTTCCCACCAAGCATCAGACACCACCTATACATCCCAACCCATTCCTGGAACTAAATACACACACACACACACACACACACACACACACACACACACACACACCCCTCAACCCTCTCCTTCATTAATATCCATCAGACACTATTTAAGATCCTGGACTGTGTGACTTTCTGAGAAGCAGAAGCCTTTGTGCACATTTGTTCTCCAATGCCCCTTCCTGTTAGCTTCTTCCTTTGACTGTCTCTGTTTGGAGCATGATTTCAGAAACACTGGGTTGAGGTCTCCACCCACTCTGAGGCCTCCCCAAAGTTTACCACCAGCAACACACCCACCAGTAGCAGAGACTCCAGGGAAATTTTCAGCATTCTCATGGATGCATAAAGGAGCAGGTGCAGAAGGAACTTCCCTAGGGTGCTCACAGAAGGGTGCAGCTCAAAGCCCCAGAGAAGCCGGAGAAGCTTCCCTGGCCCTGGAGCTGTCAGCCAGGTGTGGCTGAGAGAGGATGGAGGAAGGGGTGGAGGTGAGGTAGCCAGGGCGGTTCAGACTAGATGTCACTCATATGCCTGAGATGCTCTGGGACCCCCCACAGATGAGGAAAAAGCACTCCAAAGCACTCCGAGGAAAGGGACAAACTCCCTACCTGTAATAAGGGCTTTAAATAAACATCCACTTCTGTGAGATTCACACTTCTTGCACAGAAGATCAAGGTTCTGCCCACTGCAGAGGCAAATAATTCCACCCTACCCCCCACCCCAAGCAGTCAGCTTGCTTCAGCTTTGTCCTCACTGCCCTGAACTAGGGTGGCAAACGAAGGCCCCAGGGCCAGATGTGGCCACTGACTATTTTTGTGAATAAAGTTTTACTAGTACAACCATGCCCCTTGGCATGTGTCTTGCCCATAGTTACCATGGTAGGTTGCAAACAGGTCAGCTCCAGACTTTTCCCCTTTTACCCAGCTGCCTCGTCTTTTCCCCAGTACCACTCTCCAGGGCCTGCCCTGACTTTCTATCCTCTGTGCAAGCTCTGCTCATAGCTGGGAAAGAGCCAGTCATTCCTCACACTGCCCACGGCCCTCCAATTAGCTACTGCCGTGTGGGGCCTGCCTGGGTCATGTGGTCCTTCTACCCAGGCCTTTCTGTGGACCATCAGTGATTTTTCCAGCCACTGCCCCCCTCCCCACACTCCCTCACCCTGTGTTCCTTCAGAGAGGCCCCTGAAGAACGGAGGAGCCTCCGGATTCCAGCTCTGGCCCGACTCCACCCTGTGCGGATGCCAACAGAAAGTCGGTGTTTGCCTCGATTAATCACGGGCCCAATCTGCAACTTGAGCCCCATGCACCAGAAATAAATGGAAAAGTGCAACCTGACCACAGAAGTATTATTTTATAAATAAGGCCCTTCAGTAGTGGCTAATTGGATACACATTTTGCAAGATTCGGGAAACATTAAAACTATCTACTCAAATTGGCTGGGTGGGTTCCCGTTACAGCCGGGGTGGTTTTCTGTCCCACGCCAGGCCCCAGCTTGCACACTCTCTCCAAAGCCTTTTCTTTCTCCTCAAGTACATTGCTCTTCTACCCAGTCTGAGACTGATAACAGTTCCATAAATCACAGCCCCAATCCTGCCAGCCAGGGTTCCACCGAGGCAGATGCCTGAAGGAGACAGCAGTTCCCACATCTACACACCCGCCAAATTCCATTTACTCATGCTGTGTGTCAACACCCACCTAGCCTCAGACAGGGTTTCGGGGAGTTGTGTCCCCCTCCTAGAAGAAGAAAGCTGTGAGGGGAGACTGTTCAAGGTGACAGAAAGCCCTTGCTATGGAGTGGGTACAAGGGACGAACGCCAAGGGTTGTGATCAAGTCTGTAATAAATGATGGCTAAGCTGTTCCCATTACTCAGGAAGCTGAGGCTGGAGGATCATGTCGACCTCAGGAGACCCTGCTGCTAAGCAAAGGGATCTGTCTTGTGTGATAGAGAAGGATGGGAACCACTCTGTCTGGGCCTGCAGCAGAAGCAGCTTCTCTTTAAACTTAGCACTCAGCTCCATGGTAGAACTGAAGTGCTATCTTGTCACTCGCCTGAGGCTGTGACCAAAGCCCCTGATGAGAGAAAAGTTTTATTTTAGCTCACAGATCAGGGATCTATCATGGTGGGAAGCAGCTGGTCACTGCATCCACAATCAGGAATCAGAGAGTGACAGATACCTGCTGCTGCCCAGCCCCCTTCCCCACTCATATGGCCTAGAATCCCAGCCAGGGAAAGGTGTTACCAAGATCATCCCCCAAACAAGTCCAGAGGTCCGTCTCCGGGTGACTCTACATTTTGTCATTGTTGGCAGAGTACTAACCGTCAGGGTTGCTGTCCACATCACAATTATGTTTTAACTAACAAAGAATTTCCTTGAGTCTACCTCCCAGTCCAAGATGGTAATCTAACTATCCTTCTCAGAGATTGGACCTCAGTTTTTCAGGGACATTTCTGGGTCTGTCACCCACTAATTTGTCCCAGAATATGTACATCTCTCTCCCCCTCCCTCCTTCTCTCCCTTCACCCCTCTCTCTAGCTATTCATAGCTCCTTAAATAATAATAATAATGGTGGCCAGAATTTGAACAGCGGCTCCCCTGCTGGCTGGGTAGGGTTCTGCAATTCCCCCTGTCCCTACCTGGATTCTGGCATCCAGCTTGTTGGTTTATCTCTATTCATTTGGACCTGGAGCATCTGAAGATATATAGTGCTGTCTTAGAAATCCTAGTATTTGGGATAGAGAGTGTGAAAAGCCACAGGACTTTGCTGACAAGACAGCAAGGCCTAAATAGAAGCTCATTCACAGAATAGCCATGCGGGACCTCATCTGTACAGAGGGATGGGCAAACCCAGCGCCACTCAATGAAGCCTTTTCATTTCCCAGCCTCCCTCTGATGCCGCCCAAGATGATGAATTAGAGATGCTCATTTCCTCTGGTTGAAAGGGGGAAAGCAGAAAGCGGGAGGAAAAAACGAGCAGAGTTCAAGGAGAAGTGTAGGAATGAGGTACTGGCCACAGGAGACCAGCTAATCGCTCCCTCCCAGGGTCCCCGCTGGGCCTCCTCACTGACAGGGTGCTTTTGTCAGAGGCTCTCCGAAACTCTCCGGAATGGCCCGATACATGGAAGTAAGTGGGGATCAACATGTTCTTGACTGTTTGATCTCCAAGTCAGAATTAATGGTAGACATTTTACACAAAGGGAAAAGCCCGAACTTTTCAGAGACGATTTACGCTAACTGAAGACATCCTGCGCCATCATGTCGAGGTGCGGGGCAGCTTCCTGCGGCACAGCTGGTCCACGTTTGCTGTCTGCGGGTGGCTGGCAGTAATCCGAACCAGACTGAGAGTGTGGGGAGCTGAAAATATGGGTGGGGGAGCCCAGGGACTGGCTGCAAGGGAGGACCCAGGGTGGAGGCAGGATGTGACAGTGTCAGAGCATTGAGGGAGATGTGGGAGTTTCTTTGCCTGAAGATGGAACTTCATTGTTCTAAAAATGCTCACAGAGCCCAGAGAGGGAAGAGTGAAGGATCAGTGTTTTTACATTTGATGATTTTACATTCTGAACAAAATCCTTCAACTGGTAGAGACACAGATTAATGAGCAGGAAGGACTCTGGGTCTGTGACCTGTGAGCTGCGGAAGCGGTTCATTAGGAAATGCACTTGCCGCACAAGTGTGGTGATAAGGGTTTGGATCCCCAGCATATCTATGTAAACACCAGACAGGGATGACCAGTATGCAAAGGACAGGAAAAGGCATAATATACCCAGAAGGACCAAGAAAGGGGGTCATCTTAGATCAGTGGCCAAGAAAGGCATCTCTGAAGAAGTGACAGTGGATCTGAGCTGGGGATGGTATGAGCTTAGCATACATCTGAGGTGTTTGGGCAGAAGGCCAGAGACCAGCAGAGGCATGGAGAATTCCAGCCACAGCAGGGCCTGTCATCCACTGGAGGCTTGGGAGGGAGGGTGGGGGAGAGAGGCAAGGCAGCTGCCTGATGCTCTGAGCATGATGCCTCTGATAGAAGGGAACTCATTGGCCCACGATTGTAACTCTACTATTTGGGAGGTTGAATCCTGATAATGGGAAGTTCAAGGCCAGCCTGAAATACACTGCGTCCCTGTCTCAAAAGCAAGCAAAAATTGAAGACAGTGTGGGGACACCACAATAGTGCTCCAGGGGACACAATGGTTTCAGAGAGTGAAGTTGTAGAACGTTCAGTAAGAGGAAGAGGTAGCCTGGGACCTACCCCTAAGCCAACGGTGAGCAGGGACGGTGCATATGGGCTTGTCTCTGTGGTGGTTTGAATGAGAACCACCCCATAGGCTCATAGATTTGAAAGATTGGTTCCTAGTTGGTGGAAGTGTTTATACAAGATTAGGAGGGTGGCCTTGTTGGGGGAAGGAGTGTCATGGGGTGGGGATGGACTTTGATGTTTCAAAAACCCAAGCTGAATTCAGTTACCAGCAACCCCAAGAGTTTGATGGTGGAGGCAGAAATATCAGTGCTCAAGGTCATCTTGAGCCACACAATGAATTTAAAGTTAGCGTGGGCTACTAGAGAATCTGTCTCTAAGTGCACCTCCCCCAAATCTTATTCTATGATGCAGAATCTTTTTTTTTTTTCTGGTTGTTTCTTGAGTTTCACTTATTTTATTTCAGGCAGTGTCTCATTGCATAATCCAGGATGATCCATAACTTCTTATATAGGTTAAGCTGGCCTTAGATTTGAAGAATAATTCTCCTGCCTCAGCCTCCCGAATGCTGGGATTATAGGTGTGCACTGACCTGCCTGTTGACGTCTCTCTGTGGGACCCACTTTGATCTCCTCCTCGGGTACCCCCTACTGGGAAAGCATGGTCACTTCCCAAGGGAGGTGAGATGGTTCATCCTCATGGTCACTTTAATTGATTTAGACTCACCAAAAAGTGTGTCTGTGAGGCATTTCCAGAGAGGTTTAAGTGAGGAAGAAAGACACTCCTTGAACGTGGACAATGATGTACTGAGAGCTGAGGACCCAGGATGCATAAAAAAGGATTAAGTGAGCTGAGCACCAGCAATCATCTTTCTCTGCTTCCTGACTGTGGATGTGATGCCATGTGACCAGCCACTTCCTGACTGTGGATGTGATGCCATGTGACCAGCCACTTCCTGACTGTGGATGTGATGCCATGTGACCAGCCACTTCCTGACTGTGGATGTGATGCCATGTGACCAGCCACTTCCTGACTGTGGATGCCATGTGACCAGCCACTTCCTGACTGTGGATGCCATGTGACCAACTGCCTCATGCACACCACAGTGCCTTTCCCACCGTGATTCATTGCACCCTCCAACGCTGAGCCACAACACATCCTTCCTCCATCAGGTCACCATCATCAGATGTTTGTCACAGCAGGAGAAGGGTGGCAGGAAGTTACAACAGGAAAACACCAGCAACTTTCTTGTCTTGTGTGTTTATGTTTAAATGATTAGGGAAATAGAAGGAGCGTGGGGCTTAGAGGCAGTGGCTGAAGTCCAGGCTGAAAGTGATGGGAGACAGTTGTGGTGGTGTTGATTTCAAGAAAATGATAAATAAAAATAAGTGGTCTTCTACATGCAGAGATCAAAATCACAGAAGATAATGACTGAAAACTGGGGCACCCCCAAGGGAGGCTGCAAGGGCAACCCCAGGGGAGGCTGCAAGTGCTGGAGAACACATCAGATGTGTCTGAGGCTCATCTCCGTGTGACTTTATCACACATGTGCAGAAGCAAAGAAGGAGCAGAAATGCTGGGATGTAAATATTTGTTTAAGTTACATTTAATTACTAAGTGTGTCTGGGAGCATGCGTGTGCCGTGGCCTGTGTGTGGAGATCAGAGGACATCTTTGGAGAGACATCATCGCCTTCCACCGTGTGGGTCTCGGGGATTGAACTCAGGTCATCAGGCTTCACAGCAGGTGCCTTTACCTGCTGACCAGTCTCACCAGCCATGGATTGTAAATTCTGGAAGTCTTCTCACCTTTCAGTCACTCTGCTATGGTGTTTTCTCAGACTTAGCCCAATTCTGCTTTTCTCAAGATTTTCTGAGAAAAAAAGACTAAAGTCTTATCAAGCATAATGCCTTCTTGTTCCCAGTTTCGCCCTACAGCAAAGAAGAGCTTGCTCCCAGGTTTCAGAAACACCCCAAGGCTTTGGACACCATCATGTGTATTTCCCTCAAAAAACAACCCTCAGAATGAAGGCTAGAGGGATGGTTCAGTGGGTAAAGTGCTCACCTTCAAGCACGAGAACCTGAGTTCAATTCGCAGGCTCAAAGCTTGAGAACCTGGGTTCAATTCGCAGGCTCAAAGCATGAGAACCTGGGTTCAATTCGCAGGCTCAGTGGCAGGCACTTGGTGGAGGCAGAGGGACCCTTAGCTAGCTCCAGACCAATAATAAATCATCTCAGAGAAAAGACAGGTGATATCTGAGAACCAAGAGGAGACACTGCCCTGTGATCTCTACATACAAATGTACACATTTGCACCTATACAGGAGTGAATATACACACAGCAGAAAAAAAATCATTTTATGGCCATATATCTAAAGTTATATAGTCATTTTAGTGACTAAAAAATATATGTTGGGCTGGAGAGGTGGCTTAGAGTTTAAAAACACTGGCTGTTCTTCCAAAGGTTCTGAATTCAATTTACAACCACATGGTGGCTCACAACCATCTCTACTGAGATCTGGTGCCCTCTTCTGGCAGGCCGTGCAGACAAAACACTGTATACATAATAAAGAAATCTTTAAAAAAAAAATGTGATGTGTTTGCTCACATTAAGCTGTTACACAATATCTTTAGTAAGACTTGACATCTATAGAGTCCCATGTTGGACCGGGAACCAACCCAGGGACTTTGGCACATGTTCTCAGCACTGCTCAATCAGCTCTGTGCAGAAGAGGAAACTGAGGTCCAGATAGGTGACACCTCTTGCCCCAGGCTGCACAGCCTCCACTATGGAGACAGGGTTTGACCCCAGTCCTCTGGCTCATAAGCCTGGCTGCTGTTCAGAGCAGTGCGTGGCCCATGAAGATTATATATGTTCCTTGGGACTCACTCAAAAGGCTTTTGTTATTAAAAGGGGGAAGCAAACCCATGTTACATTTTTATATGTCCTGAGTTGCTGTTCATAGAGAAAGAACTTGCCGGATTTCACTACCCTACCCCACCCCACCTCTACTCTACCTCCATACACACCCACCCTCACCCCAGCCGGTCCCCGCTGGACCTTCTTGTTTCAGACTCCCTTCCTCTGCTTTTCATTTCCTTTCAGTCCCTGAGTGCCACATAAACCATGATGGGGGAGTTCACACAGTGAGGGCTCTGCTGGGCTTCCCCAGCTGTGACAACAGGTTGCCAGTTCCTAGGCTAAGCCAGCTCTTGCACACTTTGTGCAGCTGAACAGCACATGGCTGGCTTCATACTACTTTGCAGGAGGCTGAATTCAAACTACCTTCCTTCTATATAGGACTCTGCAAACAATCCTGATGTGACAGCAACTCCAAGGGCAGGGACCCAGCCACTCAGCTATCCAGAAGAACCTGGGTTCTTTCTGTAGCTTGCAGCACAAGGCCTGGAGGCCTGAGCCAATCAATATTGCTGGCTCCCAGGCTGGGCACAGCTGGTCAGTGTTTGGATCTTAGAAGCTGGACTTGTAGGGTATGCACTTAATCTTGAAGCAATCCTACAGGTCATACAACCCCAGGGACACTCATATACAGATACACAAAAGGAGGCTCAGAGGAGCTCTGGTACCAGATGATACTCATCCAGCCACCAGAAGGGGTGCCAACACTCAAACTCAGACTCAACCTTCAGAAGGCAAGCGTACTGACTGATGTCACACAGCCGTGTCCATCCCCCCTACTGTGGGCACCTTAGCCATGGGCTCTATGAAACAGAGGGAGGGGCTGTGGCCAGAGACAGTGACCTTTGCATGGTTGGTGTGGCACACATCCAGCCTAATGACTTCCCACCCTGGCTGCTGCTGGTGTTCCTTAGGATGTTTAGAACTGTCCTCTTGGAGCAGATGACTACCATCCCCAAAGAGGGTAGTATTTCTCTATATGCTGTATTTAGGGGGATCAAGGGCAGTGGGGGGCCCAAAGACTCAGAGCCAACTGGCAGCTTTTCCCTACAGCTGTGACAGGAGCCAGCCCTGCCTCTTTGCCTAAGCAGAGATTTGAGGCTAGTGTCCTTTGTCCCCAAGAATTGTGTTCTCCACCCCTCCCTGGCTCCTGGCAGGTCTTGCACAGGAGGACAGATCTGGAAGGTGTTGGGATCACGAGCAGCTGTGAAGAAACACTGAAGGGACATTGGAGGACAGGCCTGGAGGCATGCCCCTTCATGTGCAGGCCAGATGCAAAGCTGTGGAGCCCCAACCACATCAAAGTGGCTGGGGCGGGCAGGCTTAGAAGTCCCACAGCACAAGGACAGAACCCTAAACCCTGCATAGCCAAGGCAAGTTGTGTCCAGAAGCAGTGGCCCAAAATAAGAATGAGAATGTAGGGACCCAGGCTGCTGTGTATCCAAGTTTAGAGGCTGGGCCAGTCTCTGTCTTATAAGCCAGGCCGCGTGAACATCACCTTGCAGATTCCAGCACCCTGGACCAGGTCCTGGACTGAAGCTTCAGCCCCATTAGCCACTAAGCAATTCAGCCCCTAGGCCTCAGGTTTTCCATCTATAAAATGGGGTTGCTAGGGGCCAGGGCAGATGGCTCAGCCATGGAAGTGCCTGCCATGCAAGCATGAATGTCAGTTCTGATTCCCAGAAGCCACATAAAAAGCCTAGCACTCCAGTGCGGCAGAGGCAGACATGAGTGGATTCATCAAAGATGAGTGGAACTTAATGGCTGGTCATGCTCGCCAATTGGTGAGGTCCAGGTTTAGTTGTGGTGGCACACACCTTTAATTTTAGCGCAAGGAATGTTGATCCAAGAGAAACAGCTGGGTGAGGGGGAAGATAAGGAGAAGGAGGAAGTACTTTCCTTTTGCCTGTGTGCCCAGTTAGTCTGAGGCCTTGTGGAAACAGGACTACCCCATTAGGCCTGAAGAGTTGGGTAGGTGAGAAGTGGTTGTGTTTTGTTCCCTGTCTCTCTGATAATTCAGCTTTTCCCCAGTATTATGGGGTTTATTATGATGCCAAATGGAATTTGTGCTATATTTAGTAACAGTACCTGTCTTAAAAAATAGGGGGAAGGGAGACTGGAGAGAAAGTTCAGAGGCTAAGAGCACTGGGTGCTCTTCTAGGGCTTTAAGGGCTCAATAACCCCAGCATCCACATGGAGAATCACAACCATTTAACTCCAGTCCCAGAAGATCCAGTGCCTCTTCTGCCCCATAAGCAATGCATGCATCACACACACACACACACACACACACACACACACACACACACACACACACACAAGGTTGTTGGAAAGATGAAATAGGACAGCAGGTAGCATGTGGCAATGCCCAGGTGGGCTATCTGGATGCTGGTCACAGGTTTGGGCTGGACGCCAGTCTCTGCTGTCTTGAAGTCCTTCTGTCCTGTCCTCAGACTCCCTGTAGCCACAGCCTGCCCCTGCCTGTGCCTGTGGTGGCTTTCCCTTCCCTGACTCACTTCCTTACTCCCCTGCCTCTCCAACACATGCCACAATCCCTATGCCACCTTCTCCAACTATCGAGCTCCAGAGATGACTTGGCCCACCACAAACAACCCAGTTTCTCTGTGGAGGCTTATGCCAGCCCACACCCACCCTCTGACCAGGCCTGATTCTCCAGGAATGCCGCTTTGATGCCTGTCTCTTACTTGCAATAGGCTGACAAGAAGCAGACATCCTATGGGGTAAGCATCAGGATGTGTGTCTAGAGTCTGGCATTATCACCACACGACAAATGTCAGCTATTTTGGGTACAGTTAGCTGTATCTAAGGGCAGCCTTTGAGTATAAGCTTCACCCTCCTGGAACTCCAAGCTCTGCATAAAATTCTTCTATTTAGGATCCCATGCATCCCGGATGGCTTTGAACACACAGTGCAGCTAAGGATGTATTCGGGTCCTCCTGCCTCTATCTCCCAGTTACTGGGGTAGGACGCATAGCTCAACACTTAGCTTAACACTTCTAGTAAGGTCTTGAAATTCTCAGTGGTTTTTAAATAAATAAAAAGCCTTGGGCTCCCCTTCGACCCTGGGCTCTGTCTCCTTCTGTGCTCTTTGATTGGCCTAGTTGGTACTTTGGGCTTCTGAGAAATAAAAACGGGAAAGTTGATAGACATTTATGGAAGGGCCTGGGCAGCTAGATGTGTGGAGCTTAGGGCTAACTGAGCTCGCTGGTCCCTCTACACTTTCTTATTTTGTGGTCTCATGTAGCCCAAGCTGGACTCAGGCTCACTACTATGTAGCTGAGGATGAATTTGAACTCCTGATCCTTCTGTCTCCACCTCCCAAATGCTGAGATGGCAGGTGTGTGGCACCACACATCTCATCTTATGAAAATATTTCAAACGAGCCTATTCATGCACCCGCATGGTGCCACATTAATTCCCCAACATTACTGAGAACCAGGGCTCTGTAAGTTTTCTTCAGATTCTGTGACTATCTCTAGCTGTTAGACTCCATAAGGTGACAGTGGAGGGGACTCAGGAGCACGGTGACTAGTCTACAATGCCTCCCCCATCAGCAAGAAGCTCGACTCCTCAGAACTCTCCTTTGTGGTGATTTATATCAAATAAAGATTGCCTGAAGATCACAGAGACAGAGGAACCAGCCACAGCCATGCCTCACCTCACCAACTCCTCAGCCTGAAGGGGGAAGATCCTGTCTCCACAAATCCTCAGACTGAATGAGGAAGCAAGGCCAGAGCAAGGCCAGAGGAGAAAGGGCCAAATTCCTGCCTCCTCCAGCCTTATATTCCTTCTCTGCCCAGCCATATCACTTCCTATTTCAAACTTCCTAATGCTGGGGTTAAATGCCTGTGTGCTTCCAAGAACTGGGAGCAGAGGCGTGGGACCCCAAGTGTTGGGATTAAAGGTGTGCGCCACCACTGCTTGGCTCTGTTTCTCTCCTGGACTGGATCAATCTCATGTGGTCCAGGCTGGCCTTGAACTCACAGAGATCCAGAGCGCTAGCTGACCTCTGTGGCTAACTCTGTGGCTTTGTCCTCTGATCTTCTAGAGTTTGCCCCAATATCTGGTTCCATGTTTTTATTATAAGATAAACTGGATCCAGCAATAGGAAGTTTGAGACAGGAAGTGATATGGCTGGGCAGAGAAAGGAATATAAGGTGGGAGGAGACGGGATCTACCATTTTTGGCTGAGGAATTGGCGAGGTGAGAAGTGGCTGTTGCTTGTTCCTCTGTCTCTCTGTACTTTTAGTATTTGATCCAAGATCTGGTTCCAGGTTTTTATTATAATACCAAGTAGAATTCATGTAATATTTTGTGCCCAACATGAGGCACAAGCCCACAATCCTGAGATTAAGAGTCTCATGCCACCATTAGAGAAAATGGGGGTCAAAGCAGGTTCCTGGTTACCACTCTCCATAACTGCACAGTATGAGGCAGCTTGCTGGTTCTCTGCCTTGACCAAGGTCATACATTTGGCTGGATCTCTGTCCAGCACCCCAGTACTCACCCAGAAGGGAAACATTCCTGGTCATGGGCCAGCGGCAGCGAAGTGGGGTGAGGGCTCAGATTCCACTGGCCATGGGGTTTATGGGGCATAGATAGTCTGGGGTGGGAGAAAAGGATCCAAATAGATAAGCAGGCTAGCTGGAGATCTGAGCCCTCCTTACTGTGGTCTCACTCAGCCAAACTTCCCCAAAGGTCAGCTGGTTACTTTACTTCCGTGTCTGGTGGCCATGACTGATGAATGATAAAGAGGTATTCCTACCGGGGAACAGCAAAATAAAAATGGTCGTAATGACATCATTACTGTTGCATGCACACCAGTGGCCACACCGTGCAGGACACCTCTATCTTCCTTCTTGATCCTTCCCCACAGCCCTGCGGAGCAAGTCCTGTAATTAAACCCATTTTCTAGATGAGGCTCTGAGAGGCAAAATAACAATCAAGTGAGAGAAAGAGGCTAAGACACAGCTACTTGAGCATCTGGGACCGGGGCCTCCCTCCTCACCAGCTGCCCCACCTCCACTTCAGGCCAGGTGCCCCTCTCTCTGGTGAAGGATCTAGCCACTAGGTCCATCTCCACAGTAGAGGATGTCTCCCCTAGGCAGGTCCATGCAGGAAAGCTCCCCAATGATCGTTGCTATGATAAATGACATAACCATTCAAATGGGGACTTGGGTGCCAAGAAAGGCATGCTGGTGATACTCCCATCTACAAACCCCACTATCCACTACAATGGTGATAGGGGCTAGCCCAGTGCCCTGACATTGACTGAGTCCCCATGTTGCCTTCCCTAGACCCATCACCCATCTTTATCTTTGCATGTGTCTCTTGTTTGGACTGGAAGCGTTTAAAATGCTGTCTTATAATTATAGAGAGTGTGCGGGCGGAGTGCACCAGGCCTGCTCACTCTGCTGCCCCCAGCAATTTGGGTAATGATAGTCATGTGTGTCATTTATCTTTGGGGTTTTCAGAAATACAGGGACATTTCCAGACACTTGTGAGTGTCTGCAATGAGTGACCCAGTCACTGTGGCCTGGGGAGGCTGTGGAGATGTGATTCCGGGTGAGCATGGTATTCTCAGGGTATCTCTGCAGGGAGCACCCATGAAAGGCAGGGTCTAGTCAGCCCATCACGGGGCAAACTCAGTGGTTCACCTGGAGGGAGGCTTTTGTACAGTGAGGTATTCTGGTATGCAAGACTCTGTTTGAAACCCACAAATCCTAGGCAAAGAAGGACATAGTATCACCATATGCCTGTGTTTTTTTTTCAAAGGGAATTATGTGGATTGTTAAAGAAAGATAAAATCCACAAAGAACGATGGCAAAAGAAAAACTCCTGGGTCTATGGAAGGTGGAATATGGGCTGCTGAGGTCCAGGGTAGGAGGCCTAGGAAACAAGGACTTCTCAGTCCCACCCCTTTGGAAATTCAGTGAGTACCAACCTGCAGAGATGGAGACCAGTGTCTCTGGAGCCAGGGTGACAGCCAAGTGGCAGGCTGGCTTCCTGTGAGAGCAGGTTACTGAAGTCAGGTCACTGTAGGCAAAGGTGAAGCCCCTGACTTCAGGGAACCAGAGACCAAAGAGCAGGCAGAAGACAGCAGGTATGGATGGGCAGTGCAACCAATGAAGGGGGAGGGAGGCAGGCTCTTATGTCCACCGTCCTGTGTTCCCAACTATTCCCAAGGACCCCAAAGCTCTTCATAGATGAGCACCTCAGGTCATCTGTTAGCAATTTCTTTGGGTTTTGGTTTCTAAATTCTCCCACCTCAACCTAGTTTCTTCTCAGTAGCTTCCAAAGTCTGCTATGCTGTGTGGATACTCCATGATGGACCTTCTCACAGGGGACTTCTTCCTCACAGGGGACAGGTTAGAGTCGAGAAGGTCCCCAGATCAGATTGGCCTGTGGTCATTTCTGTGGGGACCAAGTCCATATAAGGAAGAATTGTAAAGTTTCCATAATTTCCCAGCTGTGAGCTCAATGGATGTGTGGGTGCAGTCAGGCGGCTGGGGTAAAATGCCATCAGCTGAGAAGTTTACAAACAATAGAAAGTTGCCTCTGCTTAGGGACTGTAGGTTCAAGGCCAAGAGGATGTTGGATGTGGGGTCTACTGGAAGCTGTTTCCTGGGTTAGATGGAGCCTTTGCTCTGTCCTCACTGACTGATAGGTTACCAATGGCCAAGCCTGAGCCAGGAATTCCCAGGATATGTTATTTAGTTATATTTATTTGTTTTACTTTATTTGCATGAATATTCTGCATGTATGTATGTATATATGAGTGCCATATACATGCTTGGTGTTGGAAACCCTGGAACTGAAATTCAGGGTGGTTGTGGACCAGTATGTGGGTGCTGGGAACAGAACCCAAGTCCTTTGGGAGAGCAATGAGTGTTATTAACTGCTGAAGCAACTCTACAGCCTTGTTTCTAGATTCTTGGTCCCTTTTTCAAAAGCTGAAAATGGGGCTCACAGAGACTTTCAAAATAAACAGGATTAAGTTTATTCAGAGCAGATGAATAATGCAAACAATACAGGATGCATTATTGAGACTGACAGTAGGCATGTGAGTGAAAGTAGCCAAGCACCCACTATCGTTTAGGGCACTGAACTATATGTACATACATATGATGCAAGAGAAGGAGGCTATATTAGTCATGTTTCTGTTACAGCAATAAAATGCCATAATCAAGGCGATGTATAGAAGAAGGGTTTATTTGGGCTCGTGGTTCCAAGGGACAAGGGTCTATGTTGGTGGAGTGAAGACTTGGTGACTTGGGAACAGTAGCTGAGAGCTCACATCTCGAACTACAAGCAGGAAGCAACAAGAGAAAACAGGAATGATGTATAGCTTTTGAAACTTCAAAGCCCACCCCCAGTGATGTACTTCCTTCAGCACCACCAACTGGAGACCAGATACCAAACATCTGAGCCTATGGGAGTCATCCTCATTCAAATCACCACAGAGGGCTGGTTCCTAAGGGACACCAATTGTGTAGTTCTCTACTTTGATTGATGGGTTAGGTCATATATTTGTTGTTCCTATTGCAAATGTTCTTTCCCATAATGCATCTGATCTCAATCATATGCATACCCAATTATGCACAGGCATAGGTGGTAAATAGGGGATTCTCCTTGAACAGTTATTAGAGGACACAGATTTTTGATTTACTGAGCATGTAAATCATACTCAAAACCAGTTCTGGCTAGGTTAGCCATTCTATGCTTAATATCATGACACATCTCAAGTATGCTTGAATAGAAACTGTCTAAATGTAGTTGTTGCTAGGGGTGGAGAAATCCATACCATTGTCCAGAGATGGCATTACATGTAGCCTGCTGCACATGAGGCATCTATGGGCTCTGAAATTGCTAGGTGTATTGATTAGAGATGGGTGTGTGTGCATGGTACATACAGGTGAAGAAGCTAGGCTGTCAAGCGCACTATTACAAGTATGTGTATAACCCAAACTAAATGGAGGCCTCAGGGTTCCAAACTGTCCTCTATGCTTGCACTAATTTCAGAGACTGTCTCTTGTAACATCATGTCACATGTCAACTGTCAACTTGTCACAAACCTTGATACTGAGGAAGAGGAACCCTCAGCTGAAGAATTATATCTTCATCAGATTGGTCTGTGGGCATGTTCTGGGGAGGCATTTCTTGATTAATGATTGATGTAGGAGGGCTCAGCCAAGTATGAGTGGTACCATCCCTAGGCATCTGGGTCTGTGCTGTATGTGAAAAGTGACTGAGCAAGCCAGGGGAAGTAAGTCAGTGAGTATCATTTCTCCATGGCTTCTACTTCAGTTTCTGCCTCTAGATTCCTACCTTAAGCTTTGCTTTTGTGCCTTAGTTACTGTTCTATTGCTGTGAAGAGACACTACAGCCAAGGCAACTTGCAAAAGAAAGCAATTAATTAGGGTCTTACAAACAATTTCCTAAGGTGAGTCTATGAGCATCATAGATAGCATCAGGCAGGTTGGCATGGTACAGGAGAAGCTGAGACCTTACATCTGACCCACAGCATGAAGCGTGCGTGCGTGTGGGGGGGGATGTGGGTGGGTGTAGGGGGGTATACTAGTTAGGAATGGCATGGGTTATTAAAGACTCCAAGCCCACCCCAAGTGACATGCCTCCTCCACCAAGCCCACACCTCCTAATCCTTCATTCTCAGTGACACCTCCTCCACCAAGGCCACATCTCCAGATCCTTCCCAAACAGTCCCACCAACTTCAGGCCAAGCATTCAAACCCATGAGCTGATGTGTGCCATTATCATTCAAACCACCACATTTCGCTTCCATTGGCAATGAACCATGATTTGAAAGTGCACTCAAATAAATCCTTTCCTATTGACATTGCTTGGGTCAGTGTTTTATCAACAATGGCAAGAGAAACCAAACTAAGACAGGGTATAGATTTAGCTCAAGAATTTGAAGAACCACAGGCATTCAGATCAGAGCAATGGAGTAAAGTAGAAAATGAAGAAAAAGCACCATGTGTGTGGTCAGTGTCGTCTAAACAGACAAACATCAGGCAAAGTGCAAAAAGAGAGGTGATTCCTTGGAGGGTCCATGGCCCGGACTTCATGGCCGCAACTTTTTCAGTGAGACCTTTAAAGCTAAAACAAGAAGTTTGTCCCCCTGAGAGTCGGGCCAGTGAGGGGGACACATCATGGCTACTTTTTATTCTAAATCTCACAAGAGACCTGAAGCTTTTAGTTAGCTTTGAAATGAAAGTTAACAATGACAATACTGTTTTCTGTGGCAAGGAAGCAACAGATGGTCCCACTTGGCACACAAGTCCAGGCTCACTTTCAAGTTGGGATGGATTTGTACACTCTAGGAAAGTCACTGTATTAATTGTGTTTCCGTTGCTGTGATAAAACACCATGCCCAAGACAACTTAAGAAAGTTTCTTATAGTTCCAGAGGGTCCATCATGTTGGGAACAGCATGTTGAAGGCCCATACCTTGAACAGTGGGCACAAAGCAGAGGGAGACAGCTGAAGGCAGACAAGGCTTTCTACTTACACTTCACACTTGCTCCAACAAGGCCACATCATCTAACTTTCCCAAACAGCATTACCAACTGGGGACCAAGTGTGCACATGCGAGAGACTATGGCGGACATTTGTAGTTCAGACTATTACAGCTACACAGGGGGATGGCAACGTTCTTACATAGCTCAGGTTCAGAGCCAAGCAACCAGGGGCCTCAGAGCCTGCAGGTTAGACCCAAGATGTGTGGATGGTAGCTGAGGCTGGACCAGAAACGAGCCCTTACAGGACTTCAGGAGCCCTAGTACTTAACTTGAAGACTGCAGGAAGCCGCTAGTGTCTTCTTGCTTATGACATACATTTATACAATTTGATAGGAATATTTTTATTTTGTGAATATATTTTTTCCTGTGTATTTAGCTTTTTTTTCTAATTATACAGATAGACACTGACTGGAAATGATCTTAATGCTACAGTCAATAAACATGTCCATTATCCTACCTGCCCAAGATGACTGATATTGGTATATTATCTTTCATATCTTTTCATTTGCTTAGGTTCAGTGTTAACTTCTTTTTGCTTTGTTTGGGGAGTGGGGTTTGAGACAGGATCTCATGTTGCCCCATATGCCCTGGAACTCACTATGTAGACAGGAATGACTTTAAACTCTTGAACCTCCTACATTTAACTCCAGGGGACTGAGATTACAGCCATGCATCCAATTTTAGCATCTTTTTCTGTACAGAATCTGGATGTGAGTAAGTGGCTTGGACACAGATGTCTAAGCAGGAGGCTTGTTGGATCAAGGTGGCTTCATGAGAATGGCAGGGCCAGGGCTGCCCATAAGAGGTTGAGTAAGAAGCCATGCAGCGGATACTGAATGGTGAAGCTGGGGATAAAGGTACAGAGGGAGTGAGTGTTCCCAAGGTGGAACTCACTGGGCAGGTTTGGAGTTGGGGTGAAGAATACTTGAGGCTTTTCTTAAGAGATTAGAGATGGAGATGTCTCAGAAGGGGGGCAGTTTTGTCTTATGGGCTTCAGTGGGCAAGTAGAACTTTACAGAAGTTGTCTATGTGTAGTAATTAGTTTCTGGCCAAGCCTAGCCCCATGATCTGGACCAGCTGTCCCAAATATACCACTCACAGCTGCTTGATCCCAAATAATCACACAAAGTTTTATCTTAATTACATGCTGTTTGGCCTATGGCTACAGGCTTATTGCTATCTAGCTCACATCTTAACTCATTTCTATTAATCTACGTCTTGCCATGTGGCTCATGGCTTACCTGAGTTCCTTTACATCTTCCTCTCTTGGTGGCAGCTCACAGCATCTCTTCCTGACTCCACCCTCCTTCCCCTTTATCTATGTTCAGATTTCCCACTACTTCTAAAATGCCTGCCATAGGTGGAAACAGTTCCTTTATTATCCAGTGATAATTCACAGCATACAGAAAGACATCCCACATCATCTATGTGGCTGGAGGACAGCTCCACAGACCAGAATGAGCAGAGAGCCCTTGTAAACCCAGGCAAAGGCCTCTGAGCACCTGCGAAATGCCTCAGCCAGGCAGTGGAGCTAAGCCCTATGTGGGGCAAGGCCAACAAACTGGCTCATAGATGGCAGAGTTTGCACAAGAGGAACTTCTTCAGGGTCAAGTGCAGTTGTAGGGACCAAGGTCCAGATCTCCAGAGGAACTGGAAGCAATTCAGAGAGGCAAAAATTACAGTTACCCTAGATTCTCAGCGTATGTACTCAATATACTCCAAGAAAGGGGATTTTGTGATTACAGGACATTGGGGACTGTCAAAGAGGCTCAAAGAGAATCAGGAAGGATCAGCTTCAGGGGTATGAGCAGTGGAGAGAAGAAACATATGGTTAGTGTCTTTGTAGGCAGGAAATACAAGAAACACAAACTTCCACAGGGCCACCGCCCAAGCACCAGAGCGACAGGCTCCTGCTTGTTCAGATCAGCTAAGAGTGCTCATAAGAAAAACACAGAGGCAAGCTCATGACATCAGCTTCCCTGCCCATCATATAGGTGTGAACATGAGCTCAGAGAGAGCATTGTCAGCCCAGTGTCCAAAAACAAGAGCTGCCACCCTCACCCAGCTGCCTCATGTTTGCTGCTTGACCAACGGCACTTCCAGTGCCCTGCACAACTTGTTCTGCACCTATGGGGGAACAGTTGAATAAGTGTGCTCAGGAGTGAGGGGTGGTCTCACCTGAATGTTCCTTCAGGACTCTGAAAAGCTTGGCAGAATGCCTGAGGTCCCTGCCTCTCTTTAGTCACTGGGACAGTACTCAGTGTGACCAGGCCACCTACAGCTCAAGTATGGCCATATTCTGCCAACTCAGTATGTATTCTCTTCGCTGTCCAAACCCACTTAGTATTGCATGTGCAGAGAGCAATGAGCAAAGGGAAGGTGATAGAGATGTAGGTGGTGATGATGGTGATGGTATTATTGATGGTGCTGATAGTGGTGATGATGGTGGTGGTATTGATGGTGATACTGCTGCTGCTGATGGTGATGGTATTGATGATGATGGTATCGATGGTGATCATGGTGGTAGTGGTGATGGCAATGCTGGCAGTAGCAGGCATATTGATGATGGCAATAAATATGATGGTGCTGATGGTGTTGTCAACCCCACACATGTTCTGTGCTCACTCTGAACTAGGCATATCTCTGAGCACCACATATTAATTTATTTAGTTCTTCCATCCTTTTTGTGAGGTTTAAAATAGTTTCCATGCATGAGAACCAAAATCAATTATTAAGGAGATTTTTTTCCAAGGTACCATAGATGACAAATTTGTAGGGATGGAGACTTAGGTGGTTTGTGTGTGCTCAGTGAGATGGCCATTAGAAATGAAGATGAGTGCAGTATCAGGGAGGCTAAGGTGGGAGACTAGGAAGTTTGAAGTTAGCCTGAGCTACATCATGGGACTCTGTGACAGCCAGTCAAAGGGGTAAGTTACAGAAGTGGAGAATAAGACTTGTTAAATTATACAAACAACACAGGAAAAGGGTGGGAGAAATTCCCATAAGCAAGTCTAGCAAATGTCCCCAATGTCCAGGAAGAAGCACGGCCTTCTGGGTAATTTTCTCTCCCTGTGTTCCCTTCTTTATTTCCAAATCACTGCCAGAGAAAACTGAGTGAGACCAAGCAGAAACGGTGCAGGTGAGCCAGCTATGGCCAGGAGATGCATTGGGCATGTTGCTAAGGCTCAGCAGCCCTGACCAACACAGCTGGACAAAGGCTGAACTGTGAGTCAATCTCCAGATGTCCCTTGACCTCACAGCCCTAACTGTGTGGGCAGAACTGCAAAATGGCTCAAGGGTCTGTCACATACTAGGTGTGCCCTCCTGCCAACATCATGCTGTACAAGCAGGTGCCAACCTGATGGGCTATTTATACCCCTTAGAATGTCATCGAGACCGTGGATGCTAAGATCTGCCCCATTCAGTCACTTGTCCATCTGGGCCCCAGGATTCCAGGAGGACCTGCTCAGTATTATCAGCGGCCGCTCCAGAGATAAGCAGCCTTAACTGGGCCCCACTAATGGTATTATTTTAGGGACCACTCAAAGGACAGGGTGGAATGGAGGCCCAGGTCACCTGTCACTCTTTCCATCATCAACACTCTGAATAGGTCAAACAAAGACCAGCACTGTGGGAGTGCGGTGGGGGTGGGGGGCTTCGAGAGAATTCCCAAGCTGAAATCAGCCCCTCCCAAAAGGCAGCTGGGAAAAGAATGTGTTCAGAATGCCTCCGCCTCTCACAGCAACTCCCAAGCCTTAGCCAGGGTGGAGGCACAAGGCTCCTACCATGCAACTCTATGTTGAAGGGACATGTTAAAGCTTGTTCAGAAAGACCTCTTGGTCATCTCTGGATTCTGTTGTGTGTGTGTGTGTGGGAGGGGGGTGTTTCAGAGCTCAAATGTGTAATTCTCTGCTTCCTTTTGAGATTGAAACCATTTTTACGCAACATAACTGTTAGTTAAACGGAACATCCACCATCAAAGGTCAGGTAAGAAGATGTAGACATCTGAGCTCATGGTGGCCAGGCTCCTTGCTCCCAACCTCCACCATCATCCCACAGCCTCCACCACAGTCACGTAAATGTCCTTGGGGATTATTTAGTCTGTTATCCATGGCTTGCTTATGGCATTAAACAATGACGTGAGTTTGGGCAAGCAGGCGGCTACAGTCAGATTCATCGTTCCCAGCCACTTCCTTTTCTACAAGAAGCAGGGGAAACAGCTAGTATGGAATGAAGGTCATGGTTCCCTCAGAGCTGAAACTGTGAACTTCTGAAAAATATCACTGATGGCCCCAAAACAGTCCAGTACCACCAGAGTTGCAGAATAAAATCCCACTGAGCTGTTTAGCCTCAACATGGGAGGGCAAGGCCCAGAAGACTAAGCATAAGTACTAAGGCTCCCTCCAAGGTCACATGATTAGTTGGAGCAGCACCCATATCTCCTGACTCCCAGCCTGTCATTAACAACATCTAATTATCAAAACACATCTAGTCAGCTGTGCTGTGTGCCAAGGGCTTCCAAGTGGTGACCTCCAGGGCCAGAAGCGCTGCTCCTTCAGTCCACGGAGCTGAAAGCTGACTATCTTGATCCAAGGTTGGTTCAGTGGCCATTAAGAATCACCATAAACTCAGGTATGGTGGACAGGGTTTCTGTGAATGACGGGAGTTTTTCTGGTTCATTCCTAACAAGAAATTCCAAGGGCATCAGAAATTGTGCTAGAATAAATAGGTAATCTTCTTCCTCCTCCTCTTCTTTTTTGAGACAGGGTTTCTCTATGTTAATAGCATTCATTGTCCTGGAACTCACTTTGCAGACCAGGCTGGTCTCAAATTTACATAGATCCACCTGCCTCAGACTCCCAAGTGCTGGGATTAAAGGTGTGAGCCACTACTCCCCAGTGCTCTTTCTTCTCATCATTAGAAGTATTTATAGGTTACTAATTACTATTTTATGTGTTCAGCATGTTGCATGTATGTGTTCCACATGAATGCAGTGCCCGAGAAGGCCAGAAGAGGGCTTCAGATCCCATGGAACTTGAGTAACAGTTGTGTGTGGCAATGTAGGTGCTGGGACTTGAACCCAGTCCTCTATAAGAGCATGCAGTGCTCTTAGCTGCTTAGCCATCTCTCCGGTCATCTGCCCACCTTTTAAAGGAGACTTTGGCACAGTGGGGGGGCGGGGTGACAGTTTGAACGGCTGTGCCCAGCTCATCACAAGCCCACCCCTACCCTCTCTGCCTCCATCCTACTTTTCACAACGACTCCTGCCCACTTCTCTCCACTTACCTCCAAAGGCCCTAGCCTCTGCGGATCTTTCCTCCTTCTGGGACCCCTGAGCGAGACCTTGTTTTCTATCACCTGCAAAGGAGCCTCATCTGCTGCTCACAACTTGTCAAGGCCAGGATACCACCCAAGGCTCACAGACTCTAAGAAGGCCCTTAGTGAGTAGCATGTGATAGATTTCTTATTTTACCTCTCAGGCACAGGATCTGTGGGGCCCTAGGCAAAATGAAATATGGGGCACTTGTCCATAAACATTAATCAATTTAATATGGTCATAGCAAAATGCAAAGTTACACTCAGAGCCCTTTGGAGGGTGGAGCCTGTGCCCTAGCTGAATGGTGGGTAGGACCAGACTTGAAATGGACTAGTCAAGTTGGATGGGTGATTTCTGGGTGAGACAGTCCCCATGCTTTATCTGAGCTGATCATAGTCAGAGCCTTATCTGTAATGCAGAGGACTGCAGAAGTCAGGGAGCATCAGAGTTGATGCAGTGAGGGCAACATGGCCCTCCTGGCCAGGTGCACTCTGCCTCCATCCAAGCAGCTGCTGGAACAGCCTTGGAGAGCTGAATGTTTTCCCCTTCTATTTTTATTTCCTCAAATCTGGAACCAAAAGAAGCCAGTGCCAGAGTACTGAAGGGTCTGAGCCAGGAGAATGGCTTGCAGGCCAATCCAATCGGAAATGTCTAAGGAGGTCATCACGCAAGTCTTCGGCAGGGGCAGACACTCAACACTCCAAGTGTGTGTCAGGACTGGCCAACCTGACAAGGCTAAGTCCTAGAAGAGACTAAGGCTGGCCAAGGCTGTCAGCACATACTCCCTGGAGGTGTTTTCTATTGACATCATCAGCAGTACCCCACTAGGGGCATAATTTTATCGATGCTATGTTAACATCATCGTTGCAGGGTGCCATCCAGAGGAGACTACAGGCCCAGTGACAACCAGGACTTATGCTGATTCCACTACTGAAGCCTGCATCCAAGAAGCCCTCAGGCTTATCCTGAGCTTGTTCAAGTACCAAGTACTCTATGTGTCCTGAGCAGGCCTCCTCCAAACAGAGCAGTTAGGAGTAGGTCACCCCGTATCTTTCCTAGATACATCAAGGACCTGGGCAATGACTGACCTTCTATAGAATTTGGGGTGACAAATAACCATTTTAGATACCTAACTGGGTCTTTGTGGGGGCCCTGGATTCAGCATAGCCCTGTAATTGTGCATTGTGCCTATTTTAATGTCCATGCAGTTACTGCTTTGGTTCATGATGTGTATAGTGGCACAGCATTCCAAGAGGCTTGCAAGACTCTGAAATCTGTCTGACAGGTCTTTCTTTGAATATGGCAGGCATTGTTCCTAAAGAGAGGGCCTCCTGAAGGTAGGGTCAAGGCTGCTAAGTAGTGTGTAGGAAAGTGAACTGTCAGCCCCAGGAGATCCTGACAGTTCTCTTCCACAAAAGCTGCCAAGGAAAGGGCAATGTGCCCATGAGAGACTCCTCCAGAGGGTCCCCCAATGTTCCTTTGAGAGGTTCCTACAGAGGGGACCTAGTAGCCTGGACACCCTTCCCTGTTCCCCACAATGGCCACCAGGCCCAGAGAAGAGAAGGCAGGGACCACAGTGGGTAAGCTGCTTGCTCAGGACAGCAGTCATGGGGAATCCAGGTCAAGGTCACACCAAGAGATGTAAAGCCTCAAGCAGTCTGGAAGCAGGAGGAAGCCTCCATGCTGAGCACGCAGTTTAGAAACTCAGCTTGGATTCAAAGGGTGCCCAGGAGTAAAAGCTTGGTGTCAGTAACCCCTATTTCCTAAACGGACCCAGGAAATTCTAATTCGGGGGAGCTTGGGTTTCAGAAATGGTTAGCTGGAGGGCTTTAAGCAAGGTCTCTCACCTGCTAGTGCCCAATATTAGACAGCACTTGTCAGAGAGGTGGAAACCAAGAGAGAAAGACAATAAGTACATCTGGTCTACCGCACATGGCCACAGGGCCTGCTGATGTGTATGGAAACAGGCCAGCTTAAGACAGACATAAAAGTCTGTCCTGGAGCTCACGCATCTCCCAGGATATTTTTTATGTTCCTATTTCTTCTGGGACTTGGATACAAATAGATGTTCATCTGCCATTTTTTTAAATGTCAACTGACCTCTCCCCTTTGTGAAAGAAGCCACTGAGTGTAGTTATGACTGGGGTACTGGCATGTCCGTTTAGCTGGGAGCAGCACTCGGAAGATCCAGGTACCCCACTCTGCTGACTGCTCAAGAGAAACCCAAACTTCTGATTTGCCAAAAACACATTGGCAAGGAGTTTGTGTTTTTAAAAATGTGTAAACACCCGTGGGGGTAGGGTTGAGAGGATAAGGCACATCTGGGAGGCCACATCTGGACCTCCGGTTTGTGGCTCTGGTCTTCAGCCTGGAAAACAGAACAAAAGCTAAATTGTCAGGACAGTGACAGCAGGGGTTTAGAAATTGCAGGGGCTGGAATGTGTTAGGAGCGGTTGCTGGGTCTGAGTCAACAGGAGAAGACAGAGAAGCCTGTCCAAGTACGGGCTGGGATTCTAGAAACATCCATCAGGTGACCTTAGTGCACACTTCAAAGACAGATGGAGCCAGATGAGTGCTGCTCCAAGCTTGATGGGGCCCACACCCTATCCAGGCCTGTGGTGGGCCGCCTACCTCCACAGCTGGCCTGCAAAGGCAGCCCCCAACTGTCTGGGGTGACAGGCACCAAATGACGCCAGCTGTGAGGCCAGTGCTGCTTTCAAGTTTGGGGTATACACCCCCCTATTCTCTCTTGTGCCTCTATTTTATTGGGATGACTAAATCCTTGACTATGTTAGCAGTAAACACAGCTAATTTACCCCCTACCTCTTTGAAGCAGCTGCTGACAGCTGGGCTGTAATTCAATCAAGAATCTTTTGCCATCGAGCCTACCAAATCCGCATTGTTGTTTGATTTGTCTTTCCTGCCTGGAGCCCCACACAGCTGCACTAAATATTGATGAGCACCCCCTCCCCCTGAGCTTGGATGATAAACATCCCGTTAATGGTAGAGACCAAGGTCGTGGGTTCTCAGCAGATGTACCTCCGGTGTCCAGAAGTACAGGGTTGAGGGGAAAGACACAAATCCACACATGGGTCTGACAACCAGAACCAACTGTCTCCTTTTATTACAAAGTCAAACCCCTTTTTACTCTATTTATACAGATTTTTCACTAAGGACCACTTTATTCAACAGCTATGGGTACATCGGTCCAACTGTTAATAAATAGTCTTAAATAAGAAAACAAACAGATCGAGGGAAAGCAACCTCATTGTTCTCCATGAGGAGCCTTTGGAAAGAACTTCAGATGGAAATAAATAATTTCTTTGTCTTGTCACAATTATTTACACATTTAAATGTACAAAAGACACTGACTATGGGCGGATTAGGGCCATGAGTAGTAAAATGTGTACCAAGAGGAAGTCACACAAAAAGGCCCAGATCTGCCAACACACAAAACGAATTACAAGACAAATGGCTCTTCCCTCCATTGACCAGGCAGAGTGGAGGCTGCAGCCCAAGCTATTGAAGAAGAAAAATTAAAAATAAGACACAAAAGAGAACCCAGTGTTTCCAGGATCACAGACATAGGGAAATGGCTCCCCGTGTGAGCAGATACTACAGGGCCACTGGTCCTACTTGGCTAACCCCACTCTTTGTGTAGATGCAGGAAACATTGGCAGACGTCCAGCCCTCGCCACAGCTTTACATTTGAAACTAGGAGCCAGTGCATAATACTTAGGGTACCACAGACCCAGGCCTAGTGAACTTCCTTGAGCCATAACAGAAATGCCACCTCTGAGGAGGGAAGCATGGTTAGAAGGTTGTCCTTTAAAGTCCTAAGTCCAGCACAACGCTTGGACTCGGTCTCCCTCAAACTGAGGAGTCAATTTGTTGCCTTCTGACAGCCATAAAGAGCAGGGCCTGGTTCTGGAGTGTGGCCAGAGAGGTGCCAGAGGGGCCTTATTTAGAGAACACTGCCCCAAATACCCCACAGCCATCAGTTTTGGGCATCCAGGAGCTTCCTCACATAGGGCTGGAATTCAAACTCTGTTCTGCTCTCTGTGCCTGTTCACTGGAATTTTATTATTTCCTAGCACAGGGTAGGAATCGAGGCTGAGGGGCTGGCAGAACCAGTCCAAAGTCTGCGTGTCATGTGTGTGTGTGTGTGTGTGTGTGTGTGTGTGCCTCCCTCCTTCTCCATCCCAACATACCTCCTTTGGAGGAGCACTCCCTGGCCTCTTCTGAGCAGACATCTCTCCATCCCCTCTCTACAAGGTGGATTGGGTAGTTCTGGGTAAACACTGGGCCCTGCAGCCTCAGAAGAAAACCAAATGGAAAGAAGGGGGCCTTCCCAGGCTCCACAGGCCCCAGCTTCTGTTTATGAAGTCAGAATAAACCAAGAAACGGGGATAAATTGTTTAGGAAAATACATCTGTAACATCCTAACCATTTTCATTCATGGGTTTTATTGTGACTTTTTATTACAGGGACTTCTGCTTGGTTTTTCCTTCAGCGTGGATGTAAGCACCCACCCTGGCTCTGTTCTTCCTCCTGGTGCAGCTGATGGCCTGGCTGAAGGACACTTGTAATTACCCTTCAAGGATTGAGAGCACCACAGAGACCACATGGCCAACGGACTCTTTCTTGTAAGATATTTCTTTCCTGCTCGATGTTGCCTGTGGCAGCTTGTAGGATCTTGTCCATAATGTGCCAGAATTAAAGCCTGCTTGCCAGCCACTGGATACTTAGGTTTCTAATGCCTTATGTGTTTCCAGTTGGGGATGTGAGGGGAAGGCTCAGGAGAGGTGGATGACCTGTTCACTTGTCACCAAGGTGAACAGTAAGAGACTAGACAGTGAGATACCAGAGATCCAGAACAACGTGGTTCCCAAGGGTCTGGCTCTTAGAAGAGGTTAGTGGCAGCCACAGGCCCGGACCACCATGTTTCTGTACTTCTTCAGGATGACATTGGAGCTGTCGTCAAAGTAGAGAACAGATATAGCATTGAGCTGAGTGGGAGCGCAGCAAGGCTTAGGCACCGTGTCCGGGTTGATGAAGTGAACCTGCAAGCCACCAACGTAAATCATGAGAGGCCTTCTACAGGCTTCTAGAGTTCTCTAAAGAATGTCTACTGTCTAGCTAAGATGATCATAAATGACAGGTGAGCATGTCTCATGACCCAACTCAGTTCAGGACTTGCTTCCACTATGCAGATATGGGAATCAGGGTACACAGTTTTCCTACACACATCTGACATAAAAGAACCAGCTGGGGCTCCAAACTGAAGACTGTGGAGCATCCTCCCTGACTTCTGCCCATTCCAAAAGCACTGTCTTAAGGGATGGGTTTTAGCTCAATGGTAGAGTGCCTGCTAGCACTCACAACATCATAGGTTCAATCCCCAGCATCATAACAACAATAACAAAGAGAGAGCTCTTTTGCTCACAGGTATCTGTGTACCCACAGAACAGGGGTTCAGACAAGGGAACACCCAAATGCCTTGCAGGTACCTTGTAAGTATCATTGACAAGCAAAGTGAACCTGGAGCAGGTAACAGGGATTAGTGAGGGGTGGGACAAACCGACGGAAGAATGCACTGCTCATCCAAGCTGACCCCAGCCCAGCTAACTAATCTGCATCATCAGGTGAACCCAGTGCTTAAGATAGGCCAGAGATTCAGTTCTTTTGTGTTACTGGTGTGTTGAGATGTGGGATCTTATATCCCAGTGCTGGCCTTGAACTTGCTATGTAGCCATAGATGATTCTGAATTTTATATCACCTAGCTTCTACCTCCTGAGGGCTGGGTTGAAATGACATACTCAGTTTATGGATTGAACCCTAGGGCTCTGTGCATGTTAGCAACCTACCATCTGAGCCCAGCCAAGCTCCTGATTTGTTATTAAGGGCAACTTCTGGGTACTGAGAAAACCAGGAACGGCAAATGGTTACATCTCAGCAGCTGCTTGGCTCTTGGCTCACGCTTCCAGGCTGTGACCTCTGAGGTGGCTCCTTCAATATCCTCTGATGAGCAGTACTAAATCCTTTCAACTCTCTGCTCTCCCCAACCTGCTCCTCATTCATTTCCACTGTGAGTATCTCACTAGGATGCCTCAGAGAAGGTTTTACTGCAGATCCACGTGCCCATAGAGGCCTCCTCCCTCCAGAACTGGATACTTCCATGGACCCTGAGGTGAAATGCTAACAGAAGCGGTTGTACCCCTGCTCCTGGGCTAGGAAGGTGGTGGTGAAGGATGCTAGAGAAGGGCCCTGAAGCCATAAGACACAGCACTTTTGGGGCACAGCTCATTCCATCCCTGGCTGAAGACTCCACCCCAAATGCAGTTCTAGAGTTTATAGACCAGGGGAGGGAAAATGCTGGAAAACCTTTACTTAAAGATATCCCCTGGTAGCCTAGCGGAGGTGGCGCACACCTTTAATCCCAATACTCGGAGGTAGAGGCAGGTGGATCTCTGAGGTCTAGGCCAGCCTGGTCTAGAGGACAGCCAGGACCATCACACAGAGAAACCCTGTCTCAAAACAAACAAATAAAAAGATATTCCTTGCTGATGGCCTTGGCATATAGGCCTGTAATTGCAGCTACTCAGAGTCTGAGGCAGGAGGATCATAAGGTCACAGTGAGAGCAAGAGCAAGACAAGGCCAGATAGTTTAGTGAAACCTAAGGGCTGAAGATGGTAGAGAACTTGCCTATCGTGCATGAGGCTCAGGGGTTGAGCCTCTTCATCATAAAAGCAAGTGCAGGGGGAAAATAGAGTAAGGAAGAGATAAGGGAGGGAACCACTTCCTCTGGTGCAGGGTAATGAATGCATGGACTCAGTAAAGAGTTTTCAGTTCAGGATTTAAGTATGGTGTGAGATAAATGTAAATCTGAATAACAAACAGAACCGCACTGGACAGGGCCAGGTGTTGAGCTCCTTAGCACCAGAATTCAAACCAGCGTGGCTGATGGCTGATCAGTTGTTGGGAGAAGCCCAGACAACATCCATTCAGAGCGAAAGGTCACCTTGGCCCTGGGTGGAGCAGGCAGCATCAGCCAGAGGCTCCTGCACTGGCTTGGGCTCAGAGCACCCTCTCATCACGTGGCCCCTCCCAGTGGCTCCCCAGATGGCTGGCTTGAATCAGCTGCCTCCTGCCTTCCTCCCTCTGAAATTCTCTCATCTGCTCAGTTGACCATTTATTTCCATCCCTGGACGGTAAAGCCCTAAGGTTGAGTATATTGAGCTGTTCCCTGGCACATAGCAGATGACCAACAGAATAAAGCCTCTCAAATTATTGAGCCTAAGAAAGCCATGATCTCTGAAAGGGGCCTGTGGCCCTGACAAACTGAAGTCTACCTATTGAAGGAGAGAGCAAAAGGCAGGGGGAGCCAGGAGCTAGCAGCCAAGTTTTATCATAACACCATATGGCATGCTGACACTCAAGAGGTCAGTTCTCACCAGGAGGGGGCTCAGTCCTCAATGAGGCATAGTGATACACACATAGTGCGTGTGTGTGCGTGTGTGTGTGTGTGTGTGTGTGTGTGTGTGTACATATATATTCAACTTTCTACCACTATATGACTAAAACATTTTTCCAGTCTTTTATACAGCAGGTGTCCACAAGAGTCATGACACACTTGGACAGATAGCTGCTCAGATTCTGGGTAAAGACAGTAGAAACCACTCATACCCCCCATAGGCCACACCCCCAGGAGGCACCCACCAGTGTCTGGACGATGGCATGGTTGGTGGCGTTCATGTAGGAGTTCAGAGGGAAGGCACACTCCCCCTCACAGTAGTAAGCAGCATAGCCTTCAGGTGCAATGATCCAGTCCTGCAAAGAGAGGAGAGTGAGGTCAGGTCCTAGCCAGACCCTGCAGAGAGTCAATGTCCCACCCTGTGTGGAGTCCTTCCTCATGTCCAGGGAACATAGGCTCATGTTCTTCTGAGTTGTGGGGTCCCTTCAGGGTCAAGGAAGTGAGCATGGCATTTTGTAAGGCCAGCATAAGGAAAAGAAAGTTGAGTAAAGACACAGAGGGAAGGCCCTTGTGCTGCATCTCTTGGACCAGAAGTGTAACAGCAGTAGGGAATGAGCCAGGGGTCAGAGACTGCTCCTAGAAACACCTCTGTCCGTTAGAGGTGGCATGCCTCAGCTTGTTCCAAGGTGTGACCATCTCATAGTCTAGACCTTGCAACCACTGGGTCAGGATAGCTACAAATGAAACCCAACACAATACAGTAAACAGTTAAATAATTTTAATAGCTTGTTTGTTTGTACCTTCTTTGTATGTATGGTTTTAGAATGAACTTAGCAGATGACAACATTTTGTTCCATTGTCAAAACAGGACATGCCTGTGAGTCTAAACCTCCCGGCCTGGTGCACCTTCTTAAGTAAGAGGCTAGTGACTCTGTGTGGGTTGGGTGAGCCATATGGTATTCTCTGAGCTCTGGGAATGTTTTGTCATGCTGATCCATAAAGTGCTTCGGTCTGGGGACTGTAAGCAGAGAGCTCCTGCTACAGGAGTGCTGGCAAAGAACTCAGGAGAAGCAGCATGTTCGAAGCCCGTAATTCTACAACAGCCCGCTTACTTGGCTCAGAAAGAAACGCCCAATCTGAGTCACAGAATGGGCTGAGGAGGGGCAGAGGAAGCTGGCCCTCCAGGGCTGGATTTGAACACAAGGTCTATGTGGGAGAAGCAGGCAGCCAAGGGGTGGGACTTGGGTGTGCATGAATAATAAAAGTTCACACTTCAGAAGGGTGGTGTTTCAATTTCTGGCCCAAGTCAATCATATCTTGGCTGTCAGAGGACACCTCATGTATTCAGCTCAAGGCCTTCTTTCAGGTCAGGGCCCATGGCATCTGACATCTCAACAGCAAAGACATGAGCTGTGGACTGGCTTGGGACTGCTGATAGAGTGTTTGTCAAGCATGTAGAGCATTCTGGGTTCCATTCTCAGCATAGCACAGACTAGGAATGGTGGCACACTCCTATAAACCCAGAACTTGCAGGAGGAATCCAAGGTCAAGGTCATTCTTAGGCTACACAGTGAATTTGATGGCAGTCTAGGACATATGGGACCCAGTCCCTAAGGCTAAAAGGAGACATGGACTGTGACACACAGCTCTCATTGAGACAGCCCTGTGGCTGGCGGAGACAGAGAAAGCAGCAGTGTGTGCTCATTCAGCCATCCTTACCTGCCAGCCCAGGTCTCGGAAGCTGACATATAGCTCATGCTTCTTGCACGCTTGCCTCTGGTCACTGCTGCTATTTTCTGCACAGACAGAGAGAAAACCCAGGGGAGAGAGAAACACATACATGTTCAAGTCCCTTTGGTTCTGCAGTGAGGGGGCAGCCACTGGACTCAGGGCCTGAAGGAAAGCAATGGCTTAGAGGACCTGCAGCCTTGTCATTTCTGTCCTTTAGTAGAGCTCCGCCTCCCCAGCCCCACTCAGTTGATCGTGCTTCCAGACCACTCTGTCTGAGGGGGCCCACCAAGCTGGCCCCAAGATACTCACGCACCGGCAGGTACAGGAGTAACAGAAGCAAGGTTGGGGACAGCATCAGAAAGAGACCAGGGAAAGCCCACGACCTCAGGCAGCAGCTGCCAAGTGTCTTTAAGAGCAAGAACAGTGTGCTTGGGTTTTCTAGAAGGACATAAGTTGTAACACTTGGGCCAGAGACTGCACTTTGTAAACTCTGTGGAAATCTGTCTGCCTGTCCCTCATGCACAACTACGGGATCTTCCTCCCCTTTGAAGCTATACAAATGGTTAGTACTTAATGTCTGTCCCACCCTGACTCATCCTAAGGCTTTTCCATCACTGTCTTTCCCCATAAAATCCAGGCCCTGGTCTACACTATAGCACCTCGCAGCCTAGGTGCCTGAGTGCTCTGGCAGCTTCTCATCCCCATACCCTACAACCACCCAAACATGATGACTGCTCCCTCTGAGGCCACTGACAGGCCACAGGGTATCTGGTGATGAGTGACATATCCCTTAGAGTCTGCTTCTCAGGATTCATTGGAATTCCACCTGCACAGCTCCAAGGCCAAGAAGAAATAGCACAGGCCAGACTGTCTCAATATAAAGGTGAAGGGGCAGGGCATTATCAGAGCACAGTCCACAGAGCTGGACAACTGGTCTACCTTCTGGAGCAGCTATGGAGTGGGTATTGGAGGTGCCATTCACCACTGTGGCAAAGCCAGGGGCTGCAGCTGGCACTATCCATCCCACAAGCCCCATTCTCCTCTTCCCCGTGGGGAGGTAGGAAGGGCAGAGGGAAATGGACCACCTCCTCCGCCCAGAGTGAAGCAGCCTGAGCAAGGTATTCTTAGTAGGATCACTGGGGCCAGACTGACCACAGCTCCTGGTCCTGAGTCAGAAACAATTATGAAGTGAGATATGAGAAGTGCCGTGATAATTGGCAATGTCTGTCCCATGCAGGGAAGGGGCAGATCCCGGTGAAGATCTTTGGTTTAACGTTGGAAGCTAGCTGTGGGTGTGCTGTGGGGGATGGGTCCTTGCTTGTCCTATCTGGGGTTGTGGCTGCCCCAGGAGAAGGCGGTTGGAATTCCCCAGCATGCTCAGGTCCTTCTTAGCAGAAAAACAAGGGAAGGGAAGAAACACCTAGTTGCCCTGCCCCAATCTTGTCCCACCCACCCCAACCAGTAGGGCAGAGAACCAGTGGCAGGTAGTGCCAACCCTGAAAGGCCCTGCCTGGGTAGTAGGCAAATTAGGACAGGTGCTCAGACTTGCTTCCACACCCAAGGGTCAGCTGGGGAAGATGGCCAATTACCAGAAGGTTGGACTGAATGGGACAGGGACCCAGGTTCTCAACTGGCATCTCAGTAGCAGTTGGAGCCCTGGGGCAGGGGTGGCCCACAGGAAAGAGACTTTCATGCAAAGGCATGCTGGGACATGTGTCTCCAGCTGGACACATCAAGGATGATGTGAGTGCAAGAGAGGATTCAACTTGTGTGGCCCATCATGTGAGGCATGAGCACTTCAAAGGCACTGGGCACACACCTACGCACATGCACAGGCTGCCTCACTCAGCCAGGGTGGGGCCCAGTCTTGGTATTTTTTTTTTTTTCATGTTAAACTTCCAGGCAAAGTTTGGAAGAACTTTAAAGGAGGGCAGGGAGTTGAAATCTATGGGAGTAGGCAGAATCCCAGCCAGATGAACTGACTGACTGTCACTGGAGAGAGTGAGGTCCTATCCTAGCTATGGAAGTGGGCATTCTGTGGGACACTGTGGGGGTGGAGTCCTCAGTATTCCTCTCCAGAGGCAAACATGTAGATCTACAAGACAAGGTCACCTTTGCTGGCATGGGACATGCTAGAGCTTCTTGCCAGATGAGTTTGCAAAGGCTTCTGGGAAGTTTCAGATTCTGAATGGAGCCCTCCTTCACCCTGTGCTATACCCACCCTTCCTAGAGCACCCAGCATGACCTCACACCTACACTGCACACAGCCCGAAACCATAAAACTCCCACTCTTGCTTGGAATGTATTTCAAACTCAAAGATGAGACTCCCAAGCGAAGCTTCTACCCACCTGTGGCTCCAGCTGCCTCCTCCATCATAGCCACTACTCTCAAAAATGTCAGAGAAGCTAAACCTCAGGGCTTTGTACCCTCAGAGTGCACAGGCCTTAGCAATGGGACCAACCTGGCCTTACTCACAGGCCTCCCTCAGCGCAGTTCCCATGGGACTCTCTCTGCACCCCTGGAATGAGCTGAGTTACCCAATCACTGTCCACAGTCCTGGCACTACATACAGATGAGGGTGACAATCATTTCTGCCTGTGCTTCTGCCACAGAAATCCAAACCCAACATAAACAAGGCCCCAAAATATGAAGGAACTCAGGATTTATTTTCATTTGGGGGCTCACAGATCCCTTTGCCTATAAAAGACAGAAGAAGTCCCTATCCATACTCAGGCCTCTGGCAGAATTGGCAGGTGACTCTCTGGGTGATTGTTCAGAACAGCAGCTTTCAGGCTGTGCTTTGCTCAATTAAACTGTTTTACAAACCAACCATGTTGCCCTGAGTGGCTCTATGCTGGGTCTGAATGCTGAGGTAGATGGACTCTTCATCTTATTCATGTACGTAAAACAGTATCATCAGCTATCATACCAGAGGTATAAATTCCGGGTAATTTATTTGTGTCTGTGAACAATGCCGTCTAGGAATATCACGTATGTCAGAAACATCAGACTCAGGGAGTCACCCACCATACCAGATGGAACACTCTCAACTGAGCTAGGATCAAAGGGACAGCCAATATAGACATGTTGGCACAGTGACCTAGGCTCTTGTCACTGGTCATGGACCTTGTCCAGGAAAATTCCCACAGGGAAGGACTCCAGCCCCAGCCCCTGCATGTCACACTCAACCCTCTGCAAGTCAACACTAAAGCTCACTTGAATATGCATTTGGAATTCTGCTCTGAATATCCCTGAGCTCAACCTGAGACGCTTTATCTAGTGCTGTAGACACTTTCCTTGAGGCTGGGTTAGCTCTGCATTTCCAGCTTTAGGACAGCCTTGCAGAAGCACTGCCTCTTCCTGAACCACCTCTTATCTACTCTGTAATGTGTGCACATTAATATGTAATGTCCTGCTACATGTGTGTAATGGGTGCTGAGTCATTAATTGTTAAGTAATTAAGACTGACTTATTACTTAAGATTGGAATGAAAACCTATGGTTGGAAGTGGCCATGTCTACAAGGGAAAAGGGGTATGTGGTGAATTAAAGCCAATGAAATTGGCATAGCCTCTGAGTTAATAATAAATTTTGATGCCGTGGAAAGAGGACTGTGTCTGTATACATTTCCAACACAAATCTCTCTACCCACCAAGGTCTCCCCAGGGTACTGGGGGCGCCCCACAAACAATAAGCTACCTTCTCTTTTCAGAAATTAAATGACTATCAATTTTAAGACAAATGGAAAAGGCCACGTACAATGTAAGGTGACCTGAAGAAGTGGGATGGGTGCTGAGGAATGGCCTGGAGGCTTCAATTTTTAGTTTTAACATCCCAAAATTCTTTGGATGTTTCCTCAGAACTCCAAATCCAGGAGATGGAAAACTGAGTCAGCTTGGAGCCCTCACAAGCAGCCTTGGTTGATTTGTGTCTACCCCTTACTTTGCTCTAAGGCCACCAGCATCCTGGTGTGATGGACATCCAGGCATGTCCCAGCTCACAGGCTGATCTGTTCTAGAACCATCTATAATGTATTTCCACATATGATCCCCTCTGGTTGTTTGGACCTGCACTGGCCTACCTGCCACACTGGCCATCCTCAGTGCTTCTTGGTTCTTGGGAGTCTTGGAGCGGTTCTGGCTGCGCTGCTTGCCCCCAGTGGACCGTATGCTACGTAGATGGACCTCTGTGGCCTTGAAAAAGGCCACCATGAAGGGCTGCTTGTTCTGGGGTCCATGCCGCCCAATCAGGCCAGCCAACTTGGGGTTGATGCTCTGTCCTGCAGAAAAAGTGTTTATTACAGGGGTGCAGGGACAGGGAGGGGTGTGAACAGGGGTGCAGGAACAGGGAGGAGTGTGGTGCAAGATTCTATTCTCACCTCACTACACCTATTCACGGCTATTCATTCATCTGGCAAGGACTGTCTAGGCAATTCCAGGGGTAGTTTTAGGGATGCCCTGTCCTCTGGTGACCCTTGAAAGCATAAGGTAGCAATGGTCACCCAAACACTAAGAATCATGGGAATCCAGGCCAAGACTTTCAGGGGATCTCAGGCTAGTGCAGGCGATGGGCAGCTCACATTGTACTGGTCAGAGTAGGTCACTTGGTTGGCCAGGACTTAAAGGGTAGGGATTATAACTGTTGTGTGCCAAGGAGGTAAGCATGGCTGCCAATGCCTGATGACAATGGAGAGGTCACCAAGGGAGAGACCAGGTGGCAGTGAGGAATGAGCCCCAAGTACATCAAAAGGGCACTATGAGTGAAAGGCCCTGCAGAAATGAAGGCCTGGAGGGAACAGCTGGATTCCAGGAGGATGAGAGCCTGCTGGGAGAAAGAAGAAGGCATGTAGGGTGATGACTGATAACAGGCCAGAGGCACAGATCAGCTCCAGGCTGTGGCAAGCATTTTGCCTGAACAGGTCTTGGCAGGTATAAGACCTTGAGAAAGTTGGTAGGCCATGCAGGACAGAGCTTCACTCTGGGGTCAGCAGCTTCATGAAAAGCAAGTAAGGGGCTATATAGATCACCACAGATGCCAGGAGCTGCCTATAGTGGAAGGGCCAGGAGAGTCTTTCTGGGCCTAGGGAAGGCACACAGCCAGTGACAGCTGGTACGGGACTTCTGCTTTTACCCGGGGAAGGTTGAGCCCTGATACTTGGGAGCCATATACATGTGGAACTTGATCACAGATATCCAAAGTGGAACAGGAGGGAACTACAATAAAGCAGAGCTACTGGGTTTGGGGGTTCAAATGTTCTCTAAGATAATGTTCAGGGTGGTCCTGAAACGGGACAAGCTGAAGGACAGAAGCCAGAGTCCAGGCCGATACAGTTGAATGGCCTAGGAGGGTTCCAAGAGACGAGCCTGGGGAGCCTGGTAAGAAATGGTCAAGTTCTTGGATGCCCTTCCCCAGACACCCTCCAGCTGCCTCACTGCTGCCTGCTTAACATTTGGAAAGATGTTGATTTCAACTTTCTGTTTGTAAATAGACTCACATGAAATTGGGGGGGGGGGCAGCTAAGCTTGGTGGCACATGCCTTTCATCTTAACTACTATGGTGGTCGAGGCAGGAGAATCGGAAGTTCAGTTCATATGGGAACCTAAAAGACTTGCCTCAAAATAAAAATATAAAGAGGGCTTGGAATAGGAGTTAATGTAGGGTAGAGGGTAACAGTCACACACACACACACACACACACACACACAGAGAGAGAGAGAGAGAGAGAGAGAGAGAGAGAGAGAGAGAGAGAGAGAGAGAGAGAGAGAGAGAGAAGAGGCCCCATTTACCCATTGGCCAGTTTTCGGCAGCAGCAAGACTACCATGGAAGCAGTAATGAGCCTCAGACCTGGAAAATGGCAGGTTCTGATGTGTTCTGAAGAAAACGGAAGGAATTTGCTGAGAGATCATAAAGGAGCTGAGAAAAAAAGACAGTTCTGTGAGACTGGGACAGCTACACCTTTGGCTAAAGCCATGAAGGCTTTACAAAGATGGGAAACTGAGGCAGGAGGCTGGGAGGTGGAACATGAAAGACGAAGAATAGCTTAACAGATGCTGTGTGAAATCCCTTCTTGGAACCAGAGGTCAGGGTCAGCAGGCTTAGGTCAGGATTAGTGTTAAGTCAGGGTTGAAATTAGGGTCATGTTGGCAGCCCGAGGTCCTTACCTGGCCTGGGGAGTAAGTAAGGACATCTAGGCTCAGGCCTCGCTTCCTGGGTCACTGTTCTCCTCACTTTAACAGCCCCTCCTCCCACCGTGGAATAGGGCTGAGCTCAGTTCTGTGTCTTAGGGAATTTGGATCCAGGAGGCTATTGACAAGCATGATAGTTGAAACCAAGTACCCCTCTCTTCCACAGAGAATGGAGAGCATTCAGCAGAGTGTGCAAGCTTCCCCAATTAGGAAGGACCATGAAAAGCACAGACAGTAGGAAAGCCCTCCAAGAGAGGCTGGAGACCCAGAAACCAGAGTTAGAATGTACGGAAATTGACAAACCAGGCTGTAAGGACCAATCTTGATTGTCAATGGTTCCATTTAATGGGGAGTTTCTAGGCTGGGTTAATTGACCTGAGAGGACCTACCCTCAAGGTGAGCTGGTCCTGCAATCAGTATAAAGAAAGGATGCTGAACACCAATATCCATTTCTGTCTGCCTCCTGGTGATGGGTACAACGTCATTCACTAGCTGCCTCATGCCCTCATGCCATGATGGACTGTCCCATCAAGTCACACTCGAAAACAAAGCTTTCCTAAGTGGCTTTGTCACAACACTGAAAAAAGTAACTCACACGCAGGTCTTGGTCTGTCCCAAGGTCCTGACAGTAAGACTGCTCTGTCCATCTTCCCATGGACCAGCAATGGTGAGCTCATTAGGAACAGAATTTAATGTCACATCAGGTGATGAATATTTCAGAGCCGGGAGGTATCAGATGGAGACGATACCAGCTGTACACAGCAGAACAAGGTTGGAGAGGTTGAGCTACCTGCCTAAAAAGCAACAGCACTGAATCTGACCTCAGATGAGGCTGAGTCGGGTGAGGGAACTTCTCCCAAGGCCAGTGACAGAGCCAATACCAGCAAAAAGCGATGGTTCTGGAAGACCTTGCCCCACCCCCACCCCATCAGGAAGTCACATCAACTGGTATCCCCAGGCAGGTCAGACCTAGGGAAGCCCAGCCTCTAGTGCCTGGCTCAGCCCCGGGAGCTAGTGTGGTTTTAAAAGTTGATGTTTAAGAAAACACATTTCCCCAACCCCCACATCCCCCACCTTTAATCACTCCATTCTTCTTGCATTCTTGAGTAGGGTCCCCCCCAGTTCATCCATCTATAACATGAGCAAGTCTATAAAAGAAACCATTAAAGCTGGGCCCCAAGGACTTGTGCATCCCCCCTGGAAGGCTTTTAGGGCAGAATAAAAATGCCTCGCCTGAAACCCTGATGCCTCTCTGGACTCCTTAAAGCAGGCGCCAAGAGTGGTCTCAGCCCCTACAGCCCTCTGACCTGCTGGCCAGTGCTGGAAGCTGTTAGCAAAGCTTTCTCCATCAGCTGGAAGCTCTGCTAAGAAAGAACCAAAGCCCTCACCTGCCACGAGCTGCCCATCCAACCTTGATTTTTCCTCCTGTGTAAAATAGAATAAGGCCATTGGTCCCACCACCCTGTTTCCCTGGTAAATGGCACACTTTTTACCTGGGCAGCTTTGTTCAAGCTGACTCGGCCCTGGCCCTAGGGTTGGGTGGGATGTGGTTTGACAACGTCACCTAATCTTCATACAGTCACTGATCAAGAGACATGACCCAGAACATGGAAGAGAGATGTTCTGGAAATTTCTAGAAAACACACTTGCTGCTCTAGTTAATGTTCAGAAGAAACTCATTCTGTCAGCAGCAGGAAGGGTGACAGATGGCATTCCAGAAACCTTCACGTACCGAGCCCAGGGAAGTCATATTTTCAAGCAAGGGCTATTCATGGAAGGAAGAGCAGACAGGGTCTCTTGTTACACAGCTGTCACCGGGTTAAGCCAGCCTACAACCTTCATTCTTTTCACCTTTACCTCAACCACCACCATGAATGCCCCACCTCGATGATGACCAAGTCTAGAGCCTGGAATTACCCACACCTCCTTCTCAGAGGCTGGCGGCAGGGAACATGGGCACAAGTCCTCTTTGGGCCTGTCATGGAGCTGACCCTCAGGAGCAAGAGCTGATGATTCTTTCCTCATTACTTGGAGAAAGATTAAGAGTTTTCTGTGTAAAAACTGGAGATAACCCAACTGCATTTGCTTACCTTAGGCACAAAACAGGGTCAAGAAAATGGCTGACACGTCTTTAGAAGAATTTAAACACACCCGTTTAGAGCCGCAGCTCACCTTTTTTTTTTTTTTTTTTTTTTTTTTTTGCCATCTTTGCCATGCCATCGTGGCTAAATTTAGAATCAGAGACACACCTCAGGGAATGTCTATAAGGAACAGGAAGGACACCATGGATATGGTGGGAGCAAGAGCAATAGAGCTGAGCCCCAGCAATCATTGTTCTCCACTTCCTGACTGCTGAAGACGCACTGTGACCAGCTGTGGCACCTTGTCACAGCTAGGAAGCTAGCACCACCCACACCACACTCCAAGCAAGAGCATCATGGCAACATTATTCCTAATAGCCCAGGAGCAGACAGCACAGTTATGCCTTGTGGGAAGCAAGGGAGGTAGAAAGGGTCAGGTATATCACAGTTATGGTCTTTTGGAAGGTGTATGCACTGGAGAGTCTTCAGGCAGCCTCCACCCAAGACTCCAGACAATGTCACATGACCCCTAAGAAGCAAAGGGTCCTGGGTGGAAAGCCATGGCTCTGTGTGCCTTATCTGAGGTGTTCATACACAAAGTAATCAAAATAAAGTGAGATGCTGCTCCTAAGTAGGGCACTTACCTAGTATGCAGGAGGCCCTGGGTTCGACCCCTACTGGCATGTTACCTCATGATGCCATCCATAACCTGTTAGATACAATGGTGTGCCTATATAAATTCACAACATAACCACACAGGCGTGTGTGTGTGTGTGTGTGTGTGTGTGTGTGTGTGTGTGTGTGGTGTGTGTGTGTGTGTATGTAAAACATATCTGATATAGGGTCTCATATACAGCCCAGGTCAGCTTCAAACCCACAGGCATCCTCCTGAGTGCTGAGATTACAGGCTTGGCCATCATGCTATGCTCTTCATTTTGATATTTGATATTGAACAAGAAAAAGTCAAAAAGGGTGATTGTAGTTGGCAGTGGTGGCACATACCTTTAAACCCAGTACTCAGGAGCAGAGGTGGTAGATCTCTCTGAGTTTGAGGCCAGCCTGGTCTACAGAGTGAGTTCTAGGATAGCCAGGGCTACACAGAGAAACCCTGTCTTGAAAACATAAAAACAAAAAGGTGATTGTAAGAATCCTTTTTCTTTTGAGATGCTTTCAAGTGACAGTTTAGAATAGTGCTTGTAAACATTTGACTACTTGTGTTTAAACAACCAGCAAGGCTACTGAGTGAGGCATGGGGTAGAAGCAGGTAAATTAATTAATCTAGGCAGAAAGACAAATACATATACTTTGAACCATAAAAATCTGCGTCTTTGGCAAAATTAGAAAATATTTCTATTTTAGCCAAGGGTTAGCAGACTGGTGTTCTTCTCTATCGGAAAGCCCATAGAATTGCCTATGAAAAGGCAGGTTCTGGAAGAAAGAAAGCAGGCCGCCCCATCTGAACTTGAATTTCAGAAAAATAAATACTATTTGGTACACGCAAGGCTGCGCTGAAAGCATCGCACGCAATCGCTTATCACTCAAACTTGACTGGCCTTTTATGTCTCCTTAAGGCTGAAACAGGACACTTTTCTCTGTGTCCTGAGAACCCCCCTTAGGGCTACAACAAGCAGAGGACGTGGGCACCTGCTCACCAGCCAGGCGGGTGCACTGCTCCTTCCTGGGACTTATTTATTGTTGGTTCCTTGTTTTGTGTTTTGAGCTGAGGTCTCACGTAGCCCAAGCTCGTGCTAAATTCATCATATAGCTGGCAGGGGTTGGCCTTGAACTTCCTGGTTCTGCCACCTCTACCTCAAGAGTGCTGGAATTCAGAGTGCACCACACAACCCCTTTACGAGGTGCTAGAGATCAAACCCAGAACTTCAAACAGGGTAGGAAGTCTCTACGAAGCCCAGCCCCAGCCCTGTTTATTTTATTCCTTTTAAAAGTAAGAAATAGTAAAAATGACTCTTTGGGGGTGGGTGTTGTATGTGTCTTAGCAAATCTGCATGCTGACATGCAGTGTTAACTGCAACAGCTAGTTGAGTCAGTGTTACCACCACACACCACACACACACCACACACACACACCATACACACACACATATACCACAAACACACCACACCATACATACTACACACACACCACACACATATCATACACACACACTACACACACACCACACACACACACACACCACACACATATCATGCACAACCATACCACATATCACATACCACACACATACTATATATACCACACACACACACCACACATATTACACACACTATACACATACCTCATACACACCACACATATCACACACCACACACACCACATATTACACACACACACCACACACATATCATGCACAACCATACCACATATCACATACCACACACATACTATATATACCACACACACACACCACACATATTACACACACTATACACATACCTCATACACACCACACATATCACACACCACACACACCACATATTACACATACACACCACACATATCACACACACCACACACACACATACCACACAAACACACAAGCATACCACTCATACTACACACACAAACACAGACACCCCCCCCCAACACACACACCTACTCTTCTGGTTCCATGACTGGGGACATGTATGTCAGAGGGAGCCCGATGCCACTGGCATTGCACAGAAACTAACCATTCCCCGTAGAGTTACCCATCCCTCAGATCACTATCCTGATCCATTAAATGTGATCTGGGGCCTCACCGGGGCTCGGCACCTTCTTGGCCTATCACATGTCTTCTAGTCTTCTGAACTGCCTTGTTTCAATCTTCTGTCTTCCGTATTCTTCCACGAAGGCCCATTTTTCCATGGTGAATCCTTTCATGGCCAAGTATCATTTCACAACACACACATCATGGTCCATTTATCCAATCACCTGGTCTTCGGTAGGTGTTCAGGGTTGGTGATTATGGACATAGTGAGAAGCAGCCACACACAGGTTTTCATGGGAACTTGCCTTCTTATTTCCTGATGCATAGAAGCTACTAGATCCTGTCTCCAGTTCCTCCAGCCCAACTCAACATACACTCCAGAGGAAGGGCCAGGGAAACTGCCCAGAGAGCCCAGACAGAGTGGCAAAGGTGTAATCGGAGGACAGTTCAGAGGGCAGGGGGCAATGCAGACCTCACTGCCCACCCCTGGTCTCTGGCCTCCCTCCTCCCTGGAGGTTGCAGACCACAATCTCTCCTGCCTCACTTGCTCTGGGTCTGTGTGCCACACGCTTCTTAGAAGTGTCCTCTCTCCCTAACAAGGCTAGCCTGAGGAGAAGTGTGAACCAATTATCCTATCTGTTGAGACCCTTCTCCCTTCAAGCTGGACCTAAGCTGGAGGCAGCCATCTTGCCAAGCCTGCCATGTGGGGCCCATGACAAAATGCTAATGTGCTCAGGTGATGGGCCAAAAGATTCAAAGTCTTGATACCCCAGTTACTCTACCCAGGAATCAGCATATTTCATCCTGAAATTGGCCAACTGCCTGCTTTAGCAAATAAAGTTTTATTAGAATACAACCAATGAACAGTTTCACATGCAGCCTTTGGCTACCCTCATGCTAACTAGCACTGGTGAAAGCAAACAATTCCCCTTCAAACCCGAAACATTCAGCCTCTGGAATGCTCTAGAAGGCATCTGCTGACATCTCTCACCCATACTGACTCTGGACCTGCTTATTTCTTGATCGTATGGGAAACTACAGGGGACACTAGGGAATACTCATTTGGTAGAGTACTTGTCTAGCATGTGCTAGGTTTGATTTCTGCTACTGCATAAAACCAGGCCTAGTGGTGTCTGCCTGTGATTCCATCACCTGGGAGATAGATGAAGAAAGATCAGGGTCACCCTTGACTACATAAGAAGTTTGAGACCAGCCTGATGTACACAGGTATTAAACTTAAAAAAAAAAAAACCATAAAAAGAAAACCATTGGTATTCCCCTAAGATAAAGTGTTTCTGCTAAGTGCCAGTGAGCTGACCAACCTTCTTTATCTCTGTAGCAGGTGGTTGAGACAGAACCCACACCTGGCTAGCCGATCCAAGATGGTATATTTCACTTTGCATCACTCACTAAAGAGTGGGCAGATGTCAGGAGAAAGGACCAAGTCCAGAAAGGACCAGGCCTGGATGTAGGTCAAGGCTTGAGGGTGCCTTCCAGGAAGCCATCAGGAGGGCATGGGGCTCTTGGAAATGAGCTGAAGGCAGGAACCGCCAGGTGCTTTGGGGCACCCAGGGGGCATGAGCAGAATCGGGGAGCCCAGCAGTTGATGAGCTCTTACTAATATCCAAGAGCAGGCAGAGTACAAATGGGGCCCCCGGAAAAGGAGGGAGCACCCTCCCATGTGGTGGGTGGTGTTCCTGTGGCTCTTTTGTTCTCTAGACCCAGCCACACCCCTAAGAGCCTAAGAACGTTCTTCATTAACTGTAGAAAAATAGATTCCAGTCAATGGCAGACTCCAGTGAGAATGTAGTTAACACTGTGCTCTTTATTTACCCCAATGACCCAATTCTACCCAGACTTGACAGCCTGCTGGACCCCAGGAGGGCAGGCAGGTCTCAGATGCTAGACCAACAGACGCCAGGCCGATGGGCCTCTTCCATTCTCTGTCTTTGGGGATTCTGAGTAAAAAGGAAGTGAAGTAGTCCTGGTGTGCAGAGGTGCTCTAACCAGCTATGCTGTGAGAGATTCCCACCAGATTGGTTTCATACCATGAGGTCCTCCACCTCAGGCCTGAGGATCAGTTCTTCCCAGCTGCCCTGGAATCCATTTGGACAACACACATGCCCTTCAGTCCTTTAAATGTCCTGTGACATATCTGATCTACCTGGATGGTCAAGAAGAGACACATGTTCCCATGTGCCAGAGCAAAGAATCCTGGGACACACACACGCAAACGGGGGGAGGGATAGAGAAGAAGAAGGTGCATGTTGCCTTGAAGCTCAGGAGGTAGGGAGAAAGTTCTGGAAGATGCTGAAGAAACAGTTGTGAGGAGTGAGGGATGAGATCACTACATGGTCTTTGGGGATCGGCGGGGTCTATAGGTGCTTCCTTCTGAAGTAGGGAGTGAGCAGAGAGTGGGGGCGGGAGGGGGACCAGAGCCTAAGACTGGATCCTCATGGAGGAGGCAAGCATCTCTGTGTGGGTGGCTCCCCTCCTTACAGTGGACTTCAGAGTTGAGGCACAGCTTGGGAAAGTAGGCTTATCCATCTGTGGACCACAGGAAACCCTTCTGAGCACTCCCCCAAAACACAAGAACCTATCCACTCCATCTCTGTATTTCTCCTTCAGTGTGAGGACCTTGTCACTGTCACTGTCCTCAGAAGAGGCTGTGAACTCCATGAGAACAAACCTACTCTTTTAGGCTGTTCATTGAGTGCCTACACAAGCTTCCAGTCAGTGTGGACCAACAGGGTATCCGTGCAGGAAGCCTCTTCTCACATGTGGATGTGGGACTGGGGCGAATGGGCGTGGCTCCACTGTGCCATGGGCCATCAGGACATGAGGGTCGTGAACAATTCCACTGTCTCTTCAAACATAAGCCCAAGCATGAGGTGATGAATTTTGTTTTTCTACTGAAGTCAGAGTCTCAATCTATAGCTGAAGGTGGCCTGAAACCATGTAACTCAGTCTAAGCTCAAACTCCTGGTAATCCACCTGCCTTTGCCTCCCATTGGCTGACACTACAGATGTAAATTATCACCCCCGGCTGAGAAAATGTCTTATTTTCACTCCAGCCAGGATTATTTATGCCAACACAGACATAAAAAGTGAAATGCAGGCCATGCCATGTGGAGGAGGCCCCCTCTTCCCTAGGCCCCACAGGCAACCAGAGCTCTTTCTAAAGTCTCTTTATCTCAGGGAAGAGGTGTGAGGAGGGTGGTTTGGTATGCAGAGGCCCTGGCTTCTGTCTGATTGGCCCAGCTTCTCTCGTACCGGCTTCCCCTCCCCCACACAGTCATTGGTACCCACATTCCTACAAGGTATTTCCAGTGAAGAATCAGAGGACACAAGTCTGAGTCCAAGGTTAGCACTGAGAGCCATGTGACTCCCCCCCCCCAGCCCCCAGTCTTCTCTGCCTCAGCTATGCTCTCTGAGAACGGTGACCGTGAGAACGAAATAAATCGGCAGTAATATAGACTTCTACCATTCAGAAGCACAGAGGCAGGGCCAAGGCAGAGCTGACCCAGTGCTCGGCATTTTCCATGAACTCAACCTCTTCTTCCTCCCAACTGCCTACAGAGAAGCTTGGAGTTGTTCTCAATGAAGAACATGAAGAAATGGGAATTCTAAGGGGTTGGATGGGCTGTGGAAATCACACAATGGTGACCTGAGGAGCAGCAATGGCAGCCCAGGGACCACTGGGCTGTCCTTCCAGTAGCTACAGAACCAGAGCCTGGAACCACACCACTCTTAAAGCTACAGGAGTCTGCTTGGGTAGTCCTCTTCTTCCCATATTCCATCCCATCTCCTGCTCCCAGGTCTCCAGCACTGGCCTACTGTGCAAAACATGACTGGTCCAGGGATGGATGAAAAGCAGAGTCAGCAGCCCTGGCCCCCACAGCATCCATCCATCCATCCATCCATCCATCCATCCATCCATCCATCCATCCATACATACATACATACATACATTCATACATACATACATATATCCATCCATCCATCCATCCATCCAGCCATCCATCCATCCATCCATACATACATACATATATCCACCATCCACCCATCCTTCTATACATACATATATCCACTCATCTATCTACCCATCCATACATACATATATACACTCATCCATCCATACATACATATATACACTCATCCATCCATACATCCATATATATACACTCATCCATCCATACATACATATATACACTCATCCATCCATCCATACATACATATATACACTCATCCATCCATACATCCATACATATATACACTCATCCATACATACATACATACATATACTCATCCATCCATCCTTCCATCCTTCTATATAGACATATCCACTCATCTATCCACCCATCCATATATACATACATGTATCCACTCAGCCATCTATCCATCCATCCACCCATCCACCCATCCATCCACTCATCCATCCACTCCCCTACACACACTAATCCACTCTCCCATCCACCTCCATCCACCCACCCACCTATCCATACATACATTTATACATACATCTCCAGTGCTGCCTGCCTGTCTTCTGGGAGCCTAGGTATCCAGAAGATGTTGACTTTCTTCCATCCCATAGCACACACTTGACCCCAGAACCCAGCTGTGCTGCTTCAGTGAGAAGGAAGGGGCCTGCAGCTGGAAGGGCGAGGAATAGAGACAGACTTTGCACATTGCCTGGGTGATCTGGGATGGGCACCTCTGACCTGGGGCCTCCCTCCGGGACAGATGAAGGAAGTGAGCAGTGAGCATGCTGGGAGACTCTGCAATTTGCTATCCAGTAGGATCTCACATCATGTGAAACAACATTGGGCAGCCAAAAGAACACCACACTAGGATGGAAGCAGATGTCCCTGAGCAGGGAAACTGAGGCCTGACAGGTAACCAGCTCCAAATTCTGGCCTCCACTAGGAAGGTCTTCTCCAGCCAGGTGGCATGGCCTTTGAGTCCTGGTGGTCTTGATGGACTGTTAAAAACAGTTATAAGACACCCTCAGGGATTTGCCATTGGTGAGTGTGAATGGGACCTGTGTGCTCAGGTGACTCCAGTGGACCTCACTGCTGACCACCAGATGGGGAAGTCCATGAGTCTTAGGCTATAAAGTGCCAGTCACCCTGCCCTGTAGCACATCCTTGGAGGTCCTCACAAACACAGCCAATGGCTTCTGCGTATCTGTCTAGATGGTCTGGGGCAGTCCTTCCCTGCCCAGGGGACCAATTAAAGGCCTTCCTGGAAAAGCTGGACACTGGACAGACACGCCTTCCCTCCTGTGCCTTCCCCAGGAGGCAGGTACAGCCTGAACCATAAGACCCTTCTGTCCAGCTGTGGCCAGTCCATCCATTGCATAAGCATCTTGAACTGCTACAGACACCCTGGGAGCAGAAAGTGATATCGGCTCATTTTCCAGAAGAGGGTTGTTCTTTGATAATTTGCCCTAGCTACCTAACTAGGAAACATCAGGGTGGGATTTGAGCCTAGGCCACCTGGCTCTTGAGGCTGAGTTCTAAGCACCAGACTACCCTACCTCAAAGCCTACTGAGCTCCATCATGGTTCTTGGAAATAAGAAGAGAGAGGAGACATGGCCATTGAGTAAAAGCCACCTAAGCCAGTAGGACTGGCAGGATGCAGACATTCAGGACCCACTGAGTCAAGCTGAAGTCCCAACAGGTGTCCCCAAACCCAAAGAAACAGTCATCTCGAGAGGAAAATCCAATTCACCCTTCATACTTCCCTTTCTCTCATCTCCTACATGACCCACTGGGACTTTTAAGAGCTGAATTATTCTGTTGCAAGAAACACCCTGAATTCTTCTAAGCGAAACCCTCACCCCAAGATTAACCAGGGACACTTGGCAAAATGGTCTCTGATAAGTCCTCAAGAGAAGCCTGTTTATTCAGCTGGCATTCCTCATACTTAACAGAGCGTGAACCCTTCCCTTCGAGAGGCATCTGTGGTTCTTCAGGGAGCATGGGCTGAGAAAGGCTGGTGCAGGGCCAATGCCATAAACGCCCCCCCCCCCCAGCATTGTTCTTAAAAGAGCCAATGCACCAGCTTGGCAGGTTATGGGGTGTCTGTCACAGCTATTCAGCTCCATGACTGGAACTCAAAAGCTGCTATGGACCACAGGGACAAACATGAGTGACTGGTGCCACCAGACACATTTGTGGATGATGAAGTGAGCATCACAGTGTTTCTTGTGCCAATCAGAGTTTTCTTCTGGTTTGTTGGAAATTATTTAAAATTCTGAAAATTCAGGCTACGGAGACGGCTCCGTGCATGAAGTGCTCACCAGGCAGGCTCAAGAGTGTGATTGGATCCCCAGCATCTACGTAAAGAGCCGAGCATGGCTGCATGCATCTTTAGCCTCAGCACTGGGCAGCCTGACTAACTCCAGACTGAGTGAGAGAACCTGTGTCTTCAACAACAGCCACAACAGAAGGTGGACAGTGATAGAGGAAGATGATTGATCTTGACCTCTGACCTCTACACACACACACACACACACACACACACACACACACACATGCATATATATCCATGCATACCCACGCTTAGCACATATACACAGAAAAATAACTTAGAAGTGACAAAAACAGGCTTCAAGCTGGAAGTGGTCAACAGGGTGTCATTTACCAGCCCCTGATATAGAAGGTGAGACTCCAGAACTTTCTAGAGACCCCTGTACATCTCAGGGGCAAGGGAAGCTGATAAAGAATGGGAGAGAGGGAACTGGGGAACAGTCTGGGGAGCAGAGAGCCATCCCAAATACTGTGGTCTCCTCACAGCCTTGAAGTTAGGTGAGCTTTCTGAAGCTCGGACAAAAGAATGTTCTAGAAGGTGTGGAACAGCATTGTCCTATTTCTTTCTGACAAGAAGGGACGGAAGCAAAGGGAAACCACAAAGGAGAAAGTGATCATGCCTACCCCTGTCCGGGGCCATAAGGGTAAAGAAAACCAAACCAAACCATGAAGGGTCAGAACTGAACAGAATACAATCATCGGAGCCACGGGCAGAGGGTGAGAGGAGACAGCAGGGCTGGGGAGGTGGCCTGTCAGGGAGGGACTTACCTCGAATGCATGGGGACCTGACTTTGATCTCCCAGAACCTGTGTAAAGAAAAAGCCAGAGGGTGGGGAGGCAAGATGGCTCAGTGGGTGAAGGTGCTTGTCACCAAGGCTGACCACCTGCAACCCATACAGCAAGAGAGAGCTAACCTCTTCCAGCTGTTGTTCTCTGACCTACACACACACACACACACACACACATACACACACAGAGACACGCACACAGAGACACACACACACACAGAGACACACACATACACACACACAGACACGCACACAGAGACACACACACAGACACGCACACACAGACACACAGACACGCACACAGAGACACACACACAGACACACAGACACGCACACAGAGACACACACACAGACACACAGACACGCACACAGAGGCACAGACACATGCACACACAGACACACAGACTCACACACACAGACACACAGACACACACACACAGACACACAGACACACACACAGAGCCAGACACACAGACACACACACAGAGGCACAGACACATATACACACAGAGAGACACACAAACACACAGACACATGCACACACAGATACATGCACAGGCACAAACACATACGCACAGAGAGAGACACAGAAACACATACACACATGTACACACAGACACACACGCACACAGACACAGACACACAGAGTGACACACATACACACATACACATATACAGAGATACACATACACAGACACATACACACACATCTATACACACACATACACACATACACAGACAGACACAGATACATATCCACATATACACAGATACACATACACACGCACACAGATACACACACACATGCGCACACAGAGACACATACACACACATACACACACACATACATGCACGCACACACATACACACACATACATGCACGCACACACATACACACACACACACACACACACACACACACACACACGCACGCACACACTGGAGAACACACCAACATACAACACAAAGGAGGAAGCAAAGATTACAAACAGCACCTGTGGGAAATGCCAGGTTTCTCTCGAGAGGAGAGAAGTGGCTCCTAGGCACCAGATGCCACTGTCCTATGGGTCCTCGGTAAGGAAGGGCAGGTGTGAGAGTTTAAACTATTGAGGGAGGGGCAGCAGGTACCCACCACACTGCTGGGGGCATCTGGGAGGTCTCTAAACTGGGCAGAGTCAAGTTCAGACGCGAGATTAGCCCTCTCAGGTTCCTCACTACAGTCCTGTTTGCAAGAGCCACAGAGTGGAAACTATCAGCCCAGAAAGCAGTGTGACAGTCACAATTTACTCAGGTCGCATAAGTCCTGACCATTCGCAGTGTGATCCAGGGACCAGACAGCCTCCCTGTACCCTACCCCTACTCACTTTGAATCTACATTTTTGAAAGGAAAGCCTCTGGGAGGCACACACATGCCACTGTACATGTGTAGAGCTCAGAGGACAGTCTGCATGGATCCTTCTACTATGTGGGGCTCAAGGATCACACTCAGTCTTAGTGGTAAGTATCTTCGCCTCTCATGTTCCCACCGAGACACAATTTAAAATCCCTCCCCAAACCAACTCATGAAATCTTCTAAGAACCCCATGAACAGCACCCCCTTGTCACCTGCACATTGGAGACAAGACCAGCAAGATTCTGACAGGTCCAAAAGTCACAGGAGAGCATGGATTCAGACACCACTGCTGTGTGCTCATAAAACACACCTTAAAGTGAATTAGAAAGCTCTTTAATAGAAGGTGGGACCAGTCTCCAAGACAAGTTGTCACCTGAACACTGGGATGGTGTGAATGAGTCTTTAGCATTTAAACAGTTGGTCCCTAGTTGGTAGTGCTGTTTGGCGAGGTTAAGTGGATGCAGCCTTGCTGGAGGAACTAAGTTACTGGGGGCGGGCTCTAAGAATCAAATACTCCTACTTCTGGCTTGCTGTTTCTCCCTCTGTTCCTGTCCCATGTCTAGTGCCTGCCATGCTGTCTTCTTACCATCATGGACTCTAACTCTCAGGAATTTTAAGCAAAAATAAACCCTTTTGTCTACTAAGTCACCTTGGTCATGGTGTTTTGTCATAGGAACAGGAAGGTAACTAAGGCACGTGCCATCATGTTGTAGGATAATTTTTTTGCACACTGTGAAGACAGGTCTTTGCACCTTCTGATTGGTTTAGTAAAAAGCTAAGCAGCCAATAGCTAGGCAGAAGAGGATAGGCGGGACTTCCTGGAGAGAAGAACTTAGGGGAATGACACCCCTGAGAAAAGGAAGGAACATGCAGAATGGAAGAGAGGTTAAAAGACCATGTGGAAGAATACAGACTGATAAAAAAAAAAAAAAAAAACAGGTGAATTTAAGTTATAAGAGCTATCTGGGAACAAGCCTAAGCTAAAAGCCAAGCCTTGAATAATTAATAAGTAAGTCTCTGTGTCATTATTGGGGAGCCAGCTGTCCCCAAAAAAGTATGGCAAGAAAGTTTGGCTGCACCTCCATTTGCATTAGAAGGAGAAACCATAATTGATACCTAAGTTCTTACACACCCAGACATCATCTCTGTAACTCGTGTATCTCTGGAGAGTGGAACTCAGAATCTGGGAGAAGGAAATTGGGGTAAACCATTTACTGTGACACATTTCCATCGTGTTGACTATGGAGAAACGAGTACTTCCTATTCAAAACGGATTAAAAACAATGTTGGATGCCTGCCCCCCACCCCCACCCCATAAAACTTGTGGGAAGGTGTTGGGGCAGTGGTGGTGCATGCCTTTAATCCAGCCAAGACTACACAAAGAAACCCTGTCTCAAAAGCAAAACAAACAAATAATAAAAATAACTGTTGGAAAGGGAGCTGGAAAGAAGGCTCAGATTAAGAGTACTTCCTGTTCCTGCAGAAGACCCAAGTTCAGTTCCCAGTACCCATATTATTCACCACAAAACCACCTGTAACTCCAATTCCAGGGTATCTGATGCTTTGTTCTGGCCTCTGAGGTCACCTTCACTCATGTGCTCATCCCTGCATACACGCACACAAGATAAGCAGTGAGACATGCCAGAAAGGGCCCATTAACAATGGCTTCTCCAAGAATTTACAACCCAGACCACTAATGTGACTTCACTGCTTTGATATCATCCCACTGAGAACATTTGGCAATGTCTGATGACTTTTTGGGGTGGTGTTACCAGAACCTAATGCCTAGAAGGTCAGGGATGCCAGCGACCATGTTCCACTGCCCAGGACTCCATGAGTACCAAGGGTAACAAGCAGAGAAACCTGTCTGGTACTGTGTATACAATGGCACCTCGGGTCTCTAGCTGCATGCCATTCTCATGAGGTAGGTCTGTGGTGACCCAAGATTCTACACATGTAACATGACTGTAACCCCTTAATACTGGATAGCTGTGAGCAGCTTGCCCAGCTCCCAAATCTTCTTGTGTAATGTAAGAGGCTATGCTGGGTTCAGAAAAGATAAGAGTCTTGAGGCCTGGTTGAGATGCAGGGCATCAGAAAGCATTGGTTCAAGTGAAAGAAAGCTCCTGGGCTGCTACTGAGCCCCTTCAGAGGCTCGGGAGCATGAGGTTCCCCTGGAACTACAAGTGTTGGTGTCTAAAACTCACCATCCAGAGTCTCCACAGAGAGCTGCAGACCCAGGTTGTGCCGCGGGTTGACCACCCAGTGGTTGCTGGTGGCTGTGATGTCAAACACCAGCCAGCCCTCCTCAGAAGCCCAGAGGGTACGGCTGTCCAACAGGAAGAGGTCTGACTCCCTGAAAAGAGAAAAGAGACACACGGCTTGAGGTTAGACGGGTGAAAGCTCAGCCACCCTGACAGTCAGCAGCTTACCAGTTAGGGGAAGTCCTGTGCAACAAGGTAAGTGGGGGCAAAGCACACACAGGCTTGTCAGAAAGAACCTGGGCAAAACTACCACTTCGCAGCTGTAATGGGAAAAGCAAGTATAGAATAAACAGAGGTCCACACAGGAATAGGTAGCTGGCACAAGGCCACCTCACTCTACTAGATGTCAGGGGACCCTTTCAAGACACAGGAGATATATTCAACCTGCAAGTTTCTCGGGAAGAAGACAATGCCAAGGAGGTCATTCAGCATGTGTATGACACTACACCAAGAGCTCCATGCAAGGTGAAGTCATAATTCACCCTATGAGAGGTAGAAGGTGTCTGGCTAGCTGGCTGAGAGTTAGAGCAATGGACGGATTTATGGATCAAAGATAGATGGGTAGATCAATAGATGGATAGGTTAAGTGAGTCAATGAATAGATAGAGGAAAGATGGGTGGGTAGGGAGAGAGGTAGGATAAATGAGAGATGGACAGGTGGTAGATAAGTAGGTGAGTGAGTAGATGGGTGAGTAGGTGGGTAGATAAATGTATACGCAAGTGGATATGTAGGTAGATAGGTCAATAGATGGATGAATGGATGAGAGATGAACTGATAAATGATAGATGATGGATAGATGGCATATGGGTGGGTGGGTGACAGATGGATAAATGAGAGAGGTAGATTGATCTGTGAATAGAGTGAGAATGGATGAGATAAATGAATGAATTGATGAATAGCGGGTGGATGGATATGTAGGTATGTGGAGAATGGATGGGTGTGCAGATGAATACCACCCCACCCTTACATCATACCAGCTCTTGTGGATTTTTAGTCAAGACTCAGTTTCAACATTCTAAGCTTTTCGGTGGTCAACTAAAATACTAGAGCCCCTATGCTATGCTGGGCACTGGGGTACTGCGGTGCTCCTCTCCATCCTGGACCCCTCCCTGGGCCCCTGACAGCTGCTGTCAGCCCTGGAGTTACCATCTTTTCTAGGGACAGGGTATGTTTCTGTGGCTCACATGCAGACATCAGTATGGCAATTGTTGGTTGAACACGGATCACTCGCCAGGCTCTGAGGTAGAGAGCTCAACCAGCATTCTGTCACTGTGTCATCGAAATAACCTTGTGATGGAGAGAATCCTGCCCACACCGCCAGGCAGATATTGAGATGAAGAAGGCAGGTCTGAATGTGTTTCACTCAACTCTCAGAGTCTTTGACAATCAGACCTGTCACTGTGTGTTCCACTGTGTGAGCAACCAGAGCCAATACCAAATGCCAGTCTAGAAAGAATCTCTAGTTGGTCCCAGATCCCTCCTACTACCAAACTACTGCTGGACACCCCAGTCATTGGCCCTGTATATCTCAGAGGTTTCCAAGTTCTCTCTCCCTGCTGAGAGCCATAATGCATTATCCAGCCACCAAGCCCATCAACACACACAAGCCAGGGATCAAAGCAGCAGACCTTAGCACTGAGATCCATGGCCGGTGTTTTCAGCTTCTCTTCACCCAGAACCCATTAGCATTGCTCTGGGAGTCCAACAGTCAGTCACGAACACAAACAGACTCAGAGAGCTTGTGCCAAGGCAGGTATGAGGGCACCAGTGATCTCATGGATTGAAGCCTCTCTGAGCTGTTCCTCTCCCTTCTAAGCCCTCCAGCCAAAAGTCTAGGCATGAAGAACCTAGGTGGCTTAGGCAAGCCACATCCCCAGGCTTGGGAATGGTAAACACTACAGACAAGGACAGCATTGTGGAGACCATAGATGGGGGCATGGCTGTGCTCCATGCACACTTTTCTACACCTGATTTAGAAAATCTTGAATTACATCATTGCTTCAGACAGAACACCATGCACCTTCCTAAACTCATGTTCAAAGCTAACCCACAATGTGACGATATTAAGAGGTTTCTGAGATGTATAGGCAGGGAAGGCCCTGCCCTTCTGAGTTGTCTAGAGGGGGGCACTGTCTTCCTTTCACTGACAGAGTAACAAGGCACCATCTTGAAACAGTAACACTCATGGGACACAGACCCCCACCAGCGCCTTGACCTCCAGCCTTCAGAACTGTGAAGTGAATTTCTGTTCTTGTAACTTTCCCGGTCTCAGGCAATTTGCTACGCAGCAGAAACAGATAAAGCACTACAAATTCTGATTTTAAACTGGTAAATCAGCTACCGGGTAAGAGCCTATGCCATGCCGTGGAGGCCAGCCCAAAGTCCCTCCAGGTCTGCAGCAGTCTGTCATCTCAGTTATGTGGTACAGAGGTAAAGAAGCCTCCTTAGGGCCACACAGGGTTTGAAAGACCCTAAGTTTGACTTGAGGTCCAAGTTGTAGTAAAAAGTCTCTGACCTGTCTGTTCCCTGAGGTCTGGACCCACCCACAGCCCTTCTGTCACTTAGCCCCTCAAAATGACTCAGATGCTTATATGAATTACATGCTGTTCAGCCTATGGCTCAGGCATATTGCTAGCTAGGTCTCGAATCTCAACCCATTCCCATTCACCTCTCTTGCCATGCGGCCCATGGCTTACCTGCTACTTGCTTCATGGGAGGCTGGATTGCATCTCTCTGACTCCACACTCCTTCCCCTGTATCTATGCTTGGATTCCCCTCCTGCTTCTAAGATGCTCTGCCATAGGCCAAAACAATTCCTTTATTGCCCAGTGGTATTCACAGCGTACACAAAGACACCCCACACCACTTAGTCTTCTGGACCCACTTCTACCCTGATGCCCTTTAGAAGTGACTTCAAATTTGTTAGGAGAATATCTCACAGGGCTTTCAAAGCCACACAGAGGGAAATCTGTCTGGCTTCCTCTCCTGATGGCTTCTCTGACTCTGGAGAACTCCTAGAACTGTGAGTGAGGCTGCTCGCAACCCTGATAGCAGACAGAAGCAAAAAGACATCCTTTTAGGTCAACTCATGTGCCCCAAGCACAGGATGAAAAACATGAGTGGTGATGCTGCTAGGGAGTCAGATGTACAGGAAGATGGAGCAGATGCTGGAACAGGAAACAATGCCCGTGATCAGGGGACACAGCAAGCCTTCACACAGGCTGCCCTGCCCAGGGATGCTAAGACTTCTTTCATTAAAGGCCACGACACTGAGGCCAGATGTGTCAGGCCAGAAGTGACTCATCCCCAGATCACCATGAAGACAGCCACTCCCCACATCCATCAGAGTTTGCAGTTTATCTCAGGCATGCATAAAAGAGCCACACCTTATCTGAGGGAACAGGAATGGGATGTAGAAACACCTCGCCAGAGCAGAGGCAGGAAGACAGGCAAGGGACAGCAGGGACACAGTCAGCAACATTCTCTCACCTGAGTGGGAGACTGCATTTCTGATCCCTCTTACAGCATATTGCAGAGGAACACACTGGTCATACAACAGAGAAAGCAGTGAATGGGCCTCTGGGACATTCTTATTTACCTAGAGCACAATGGTGGCTGCCCAGGTGAGTACAGAGGTGGGGGAAGGGGCAGGTGCCATTTATTTACCATCACCACTCCTGGAGCCTGGGTGCTTTCCAAGCCGGCACTCTGAACTTCCCATAGCCCTCATGGCATGTCAAGATGTCACTCCCAAGTTGGGCATGGTGGCACACACCTATAATCCCAGCACTGGGGAGGCTGATGCAGAACCGCTGTGAGCCTGACCTATGTAATGAGCTCCGGGCAATAGATACAGTTGACATTTCACACATGTGGGCATGGGGACATATCGCTGTCCCAGGGGAAAGCCTTATACATGGTGAAACTAAGCTGTGGCACAGGAAATCTAATTCGAGAACCTCTATCCCTAAGCCATGTCCCTATCTCCTGAAGCCCACGTCACATCTCAGCAGGGAAGAAGGGAGATCCGTTAGGTCCTGTGTTGTGACTGCTATCCTTCCTGTACTGTGTGGGACAGGGACAGCACCACAGAAAGGTGGGGTCCAGGGTGGACAGAGAAGGCAAGACAGTTTGTCCTGAGCCCTGATGTCCTCTTAGGTAAAATGAAAACTGACATCTTTGATGGCAATTGGGAGGAGCCAAGTAAAGGCAGGGCACACATTTTCAGGGTTCCGGAAGTAAATATACTGTATCCGTTACGGCGGGGTTGGAAAATTCTCCTTCCTATGCACTAGGAAATTCTAGGGTGAGGCCACTTTGAGGCCCCAAAAGAATCAGAATGGCCTCCATCCACGCAAAGTCTTTCAACTGTGGACTTTGCACGTACGTAAAGGTGCTCACAATTGCACAACACTCTTCAATATGACCACCACCAACTCTTCTTGTCTATATTCAGGGTCAGTTCCCTCATCCAGCAAAGGAGGGCGGTCTCCAACTTTGATGTCTAGGCTGACTGTCATCAGGTCCCCATGGGATCAAGGTCCAGCCTGGGCCAGGCCTTGAATCTGAATAGCTTCAGGATTTGCCTCCTGGGAGTTGCTGAGTCAGGAAGCCTGATTACACCGGGGGAGGGGGGGACATCCTGTGCTGGACACTTTTATATCACCTTGACACAAGCTCAAGTCACTGAGGAGAAGAACTTCAATTATGAAAATGCCTCCTTAAGATTAGGCTTAGGCAAGCCCGTAGGGCTGGTGGTCCTGAGTTCTGTAAGAAAGCAGGCTGAGCAAATCTAAGGAGTAAGCCAGTAGGCAGTACCCTCCATGGCCCCTGCATCAGCTCCTGCCTCCAGGATCCTGTCGTTAGAGTTCTTGTCTCGATTTCTTTCAATGATGAACAGTTGTAGGAGGCTTTCTTGGACCACCAGCCCCCAAAGCACGACACAGAGACTTACTGTTAATTACAAATGCTAGGCCTTAAGCTTAGGTCTAGCTGGCTTTTTTAAACTTCAACTAAGCCATCTCTATTCATCTATGTGCTGCCCCGAGGTTCATTTACTTCATATACATACTGCCCATTTGCTTTCCTGCTTCCTTCATGTCTGACTGGCTGGTCCCCGGCTGGCGCCCCGCCCCTCCAGCCCCACCTATCCTTCCTCTCCTAGCTATTGGCCATTCAGCTTTTTATTAGACCAATCAGGTATCTTAGGCAGGCAAGGTTAAAACAGCAACACATCTTTACATAGTTAAATAAATATTCTGTTCCATAGCAAACAGGGATGTGGACGTGTAAGCCAACTAAACCCTTTCCTCTCCAACTCACTTTTGGTCCTGGTGTTTCATCACAACAATAGCAGCAACCCTGACTAAGACAGCCCCTGAGGAGGGGGAAAGAGACTGTTCATCTGAAGGCTCTGCTCTTCTGCTGCCATGATAAACACCATGAGCAAGAGCAACTCCTGGGTGGAGTCAATCCATCCTGTCAGAGAAGACAGTGTGTGGATCAAAAAAAGCACAGCAGCAAGAGGAAAAAACTGACAGATCGCGGTCCAGCCACACACAGGACATAACGCAAGAGACCAGGAAGTGAGGTGAGGCTAGAAACCCTCAAACCCCACTGAACTACTTCCTCCAGCATGGCTGCACCTCCTAAAAGTTCCATACCCTCCCCAAACAGCATCACCAGCTGAGGACCAAATCTTCAAATCGGAGAGTCTACAGGAGACACTCCTTCCAACTACCGGAACGGAACGAGAGAAGAAGAGATTAAATCAACCCTAGGTGAGATATCAGCTGGACATCCCAGCTCCCATCTTCACCGGTAACCTCAGGGGACCCTGGAGCAGAACTGCCAGGCTGAGCACGTCCCAATTCCTGAGCAGTAGAATGGCTGTCATTGTAATCCACTTACTAAGGATGGTTGGTTTCAGAGAGAGAGAACCCAGACAACACTCAAAACTCCCATTACAGAAAAACTGGAAACTGTTTCCCAAGGGGGATGATTAAAACACCACCAGATATCGAAGGCAAGAGAGTGCTCCATGGCTGCTCAAGAAACCACATAAACCTGCTTGGTGGCAAGAGGAAATTGGCACTGACCAAGAGGTGTGCACAACAGAATTTGTGGCATGCAAACATCTGGGGATGCAGCCTGATAGAAAAGAGTGCACCAGAGAAATTGGAGAATATGCACCTTCGAAAGAGTCAGTGGTTTTTACAAAAGCAACCGTAGGGCTGGAGATGGCTCAGCCGTTAAGGCTAGACCAAAATCAACAGTAATTCCCCCCAAGTCAAGCTGGTCAAGAAGGTAAGTCCCATGCTCACACAGCAAGGCTGGCATGTCATTGCCTCAGAGGATAAATGCAGACAATTTTGACTGACTACTCTCCAAAGATGGCCAAACATCCAGTGGGCACAAAAAAGAGCTCCAGTTGCATTAGCTGTCAGAGACAGGCAAATACAAACTAAAATGGGCAAGGTAGTGGTTAAAGGAGCTTGCTGCCAAGCCTGATGACTGGAGTTCAAACTCCAGAATCCACATGGCAGAGAGAGGAACCCAGGCTGCTGTCCTCTGCAAACTAACCAATAAATGTGAAAGATATAAAGAACAGACAGATAGTTCAGTCAGCAGCACTTGCAACAGGAGGACCTAAGTTCAAATCCCCAGGGCTTATGTAAAACACTGGGTGTGGCAATGCTTGGAAGGCAGAAAGGAGGATCCTAGGTTTTGGTTAGCAGACAACCTAGCTGAATTGGTAGGCATCAGGTTCAGTGAACACAGCTGTCTCAAGTAGTAAGGTGGACTGCCTTCCTGAAGATGACATCTGATTTCAAACTCTGGCTTCCAACGACACATGCACACGCACCTCCAACATATGAAGTTATGCGCACACATATGTTCTTGGTCACTCTCGCACACAAATCTAGCTAGGAGCAGCACTTTAAGCCCCCTCCCCTCTCCATGTTGTAAATTTTTTCCTGGCTTGTGCTTGAACAGATCTTGTGTATGGCATCATGTCCTCTGGGAGTCACATGTGTGGCTACCCTGCCGTATCCAGAAAACAATGTCTCTTTAGAGTCATCCACTACCTCTGGCTCTTACACTCTGCAGTGAATTATCCCTGTGTGTGTGTGTGTGTGTGTGTGTGTGTGTGTGAGAGAGAGAGAGAGAGAGAGAGAGAGAGAGAGAGAGAGAGAGAGAGAGAGAGAGAGAGAGAGAGAGATGTCCTATTTAAGGCTGAGCATCCTGTTGCCTTAATCTTTAAACCATAGTCAGTTTTGGGTCACTGTGTTAATCAGCAAATACTGCAAAAAGGTGCTCCTCTGATAAGATTTGAGAGATGTACTAAGCTACCCTCTATTTTTTTACATGAATAAAGAAAGCTGAAGAGTGAGAGTGTGCAATACAAAGAACAGCCCCCATGCAGGAATAATTTCCTAAGTTTGCAGCCCTCACAGAAAGTCTGCTTGTGTATACTTTAGAGAGTGGAAGGGGAGCATTCCAAACCTCAATTTGAAAAACATACACAGCTCTCGAAACCCTGGCTATCGGATCTAGAAAGATGCGCACTTAAGAGCACTATCTGCTCTTCCAGAGAACCTGGGTCAATTCTATCGCCAGATCCAGGAGGTAGGGGACAAGCCATCCCTGGGCACACAGCCCATCCAGCCTAGCCTGGCCTACCTATTCAGTTCCAGGGCAGTAAGAGACCATCTCAGAAAACAAAGCATAGGTGGTGGAGAGATGGCTCAGGTTTAAGAACACTTGCTGCTCTCGCAGAGGGTGTGGGGTTCAGTTCCTGACACCCACATGCTGTCTCAAAGCCACTTGGAACTCCAGTTTCAGGAGATCCAATGCCCTCTTCCTGCCTCTGTGGGCACTGCACGTATATGGGACAAACAATGCCTGTGGTGGACATACAAACATGCAGACGAAACACAGTACACCAAAATTAAAACAAAAAAAAATGCTAAAATGTTTTTAATACAAAACATAACAGTCTTCAGGACACAGACACACACTTTCACACACACACCACACTCATACACACATACACACACTCATGTACTACACAACACACTCTCACACACATACTACACACCTCTCTCTCTCTCTCTCTCTCTCTCTCTCTCTCTCTCTCTCACACACACACACACACACACACACACACACACACACACACACACACACACACACACACACACAGAGAGAGAGAGGGGGGGGGGAGGGAAGGTCACCTTCTCCCCTCCAGAAACCCAGGTTTCCCCAGAGACTTGCTCTGTAAGGCATGAACCCGGGATGACCCTGCCGCTGGCACTGGGGTGTTAATAATTAACTACCTGACCAGGGACTGAGGCTGCTGGGTCCAGGGCATCTCTTCCTAAGAAAAACTTCAAACAGCAGAAATCTAATCCTGGAGGGGAAGCAAAACACACACACACACACACACACACACACACACACACACACACACACTCCCCTGGAAAATCTACCACCATGGAAAATGGGTATTTTAAATCCAATGTGGGAGGGTGGAGAGTCCTGTCTGGGACTTCTGACTACTCTGAGGCTATTTCTAGCCTGCAATCCCCAGGGGCCTTCAACCCCTCCCCTGGGGATTGCCACATTTCCTCACATCAAGACCACCAAAGTGTCCTAGAAAGAAATGGGAGAGAGAGAGAGGAGGGGAGAGCAAGGGAGCAGAGGAGAGGGGGGAGTGGAGGGGAGGGGTGGAGAGGAGAAGAGGGGAGAAGACCCCAGGGGCCTCTGGAAAACGTGAGGGCACTCAACTGTAAGTGAAGGCCTGCTTCTTGGGGAACATGCCTTACCTGACCCCTGTCAAGGAGTCCAGCAACCAGTGTCTTGAGGGCCCAGGAAGACCCTGGGATCCCTGTAAGACATCTTAGTTGCAGCTGAAGATGGGGAGTATCTGTGCCACCATGCTGCTGGTGGTGGCTGAATGGAAGGGAGGGTCTAGATGACAGCCATATAATCTTAAGTGATGTGATTAAACCTTCTCAAAGTCAGGCATGATGGTGTAGGTCTACAATTCAAACTTTTAGGACAGTTACAGAATCAAGGCCAGTCTGGGCAATCTGGCCAGACTCTGCCTCATAATAAAACAAAAAGAGACAGATGGGGGGGGGGGGGGTGCAGAAAGAAAGGGGTGTAGCTCAGTAATAAAGTGCTTACTTAACAAACATCAGGCCCTGGATTCAAGTTTCAGAATTGAGGGACGGTTCCCAATATCACAGTCCAAGACCCAGTTAGAATTCCCCTAGGAGCCCTCAGGCCCAGCTGACCAACTGCAGAGACCCTCGGACTCAGCCCATCACCTGCAGGGACCCTCAGACTCAGCCCACCACCTGCAGGGACCCTCAGACTCAGCCCATCACCTGCAGGGACCCTCAGACTCAGCCCATCACCTGCAGGGACCCTCAGACTCAGCCCATCACCTGCAGGGAGCCTCAGATTCAGTCCATCACCTGCAGGGACCCTTGGACTCAGTCACAATCTGCAGGGACCCTCGGACTCAGCCCATCACCTGCAGGGACCCTCAGACTCAGCCCATCACCTGCAGGGACCCTTGGACTCAGTCACAATCTGCAGGGAGCAGACACACATATTCTTCTGATCAGAGAGAATGGCCTTTGGAATTCCCCAGGGTTTCTCCAAGAGGCCTGGTTCAGGGCTCAGGCCAGGCACCTGCCACCTACTCTCTCTGCCTCTTGTGATGCAGGTATGAGATCCATCTCCCACTTAGCAGTGAAGGGTTCCTGCTGGGCAACTGCATCAGGCTGTTACAGAGAAACACTTTGGGCAACCTTCACTCGGACAACGCCAGCCAGGAATCATACCACAAGTCACAGGAGTGACAGGCAAGGATGCATCAGGACCTGGCCTGAATGACTTCATCACCAAACAAAAGAAGATGAACTTGAGATGAGAACAGGCCCTCAGAAGTCCTGAGTGGAGGGCCAGGACCTGAGTCTGCTCTCTTAGATGGCAGAGGGGGTCCAAAGAGAAGACATGAGGGATGCCTGAACTGAGGCAATTCTCCAGGATGGTCCTGATGGTCTCAGGAGACTCAGACATTAGCATGATACAAATGTTGGCGAGGAATGCCCAACCAAAAAAGGACACTTGTATAAACCAGCAAAGTCTAGGAACTGAGGTTGTCCCATGAGCCCAATGCGGACATCTGCTGTCTTCCTCTGTAACTCACCACTTAGTTTCTGAGGTAAGGGCTCTCTGTAAACCCAGAGCCCTCACACTCAGGGTTTCAGACAAGCTAGCTAGCAAGAGTCCCAAGGTCCACCTGTCTCTACTCTTCAACTCTGGGGCTAGATTTACTTCACTGTGCCCTGCCTTAAAACAAAAATAGGGTCTCCCTTATAGACCAGGCTAGCCTCAAATTCACAGAGCTCACCTCCCTCTATCCACTTCTTTACCCAAATGCTGGAGTTAAAGGTGTGCCACCTGTGTCCAGCAGTTCCCAGCTTGCATGTGAGTGAAGAACATCCAGACCCAGGTCCTTATACTTAGATGACCCACCGAGTCATCTCCTCTGCCCTAGAATTTGCATTTTAAGCCATTAAATGTGTGGCCCTTGTTACAGCAACCCAGTCACCATCAAAGAACACCTTGTCTCTCATCCTTATGCCAGAGCTAGGAACTAGAGGAACAATGTCAGCCAGAATGGGGTTTGAGGACCAGAGGCAAGGACAGCAACACACAAATTGGGTGACCAAAATGCTGACAATGCATCCAGAAGAAGAGCTCTCCTAAGGGAGGGGATTCCTGGGAACACCCCAGCAGGGCAAGAGCAGAATGAACAGAGCCAGGCAGCCAGGTAAGGGTTTCTGACAGCAGGATTAGCTGTGTGGAAGGTATGATAAGAGACCAGTGAGAAGAGGTGGTTGTATGGGGGGGGGGGGTGCGGCACAGCCTGCAGGCTTCTGGCCACTGTAAGTCAGATGCTAAGACATGGAAAATAGGGAGCAAGTTGGGTGGCAAAAATCTTTGCCAGATATTCCTTCTTCCTCCCTGCCCTCCATACCTTCACTCTACCAGACATGATGGGGGCAGGTGGGGGTTGGGAGGGGAGAGAACACAGCAGTGAGAGAGGAAACCCAGAAAGCAAACAGAGCATTCACAGGCTAGCATGATGTCATGTGGGTAGAGCCCTCATGAGTCAGGAGAAAAGGCTCTTGGCTCCTATACCTGGAGCCAGCCCAGTATGCACACTCCAGGCCGCAGGGAGGCCCAGAAGGAAGATCAAAGTTCTAAAAGGAAATGGGCCCCTACAGGGCCGGGTCACTAGGCGCCCAGAGCTGCCCACCTCAGTGTTAGGAAATGTGCTGCTCTTCCAACAAGGATCCAAATGATCCTGGCGTCCCCAAGACTCGTCGATGAAGTCAGAGACACTGGGTGCTTTTTATAAACCACTTTCTTGGGGCCCTACACATCCAGGAAGACCTAAATTAAGTCGTTTAGGAGAAAGGTGGAAAAACAGATGAAAAGCCGCAACACCCGCCACAGAATGAGCTGGTGCCACCCACAGCCTTCCCATCTACCCCAGGACTGGCAGGCTGCCACTGAGGAAGCCCACCAGGCACCCTATGGAGGACCTGGGACATCATCACAGCAACCAGAGGGCTATGCTGTTACAGGCAGAGAATGAGTAGTAGCCACTCATGATCTGGGCTTCAAGAGCCCAGCTGCAAGGTTTGAAACTTATCAAGGTCTCTGAAGCATACCTCATTTGTGGAGGGCCAAAGGATAAAAAATGACCCTCAGAGATGTCGTACTGTAGGTATGTAAGGGCATTAAAGGCTCTGATGGGCCTCAAAAGGCTCCGTGGTTTAAGGTGCTTGTCACCAGGATGATGTCTTGAGACTGATCCCCAACCCACACAGTAGGAGAGAACTGACTTCTGCAAATTGTACACACACACACACACACACACACACACACACACACACACACACACACACACACACCGCAAAATGAGTATGTATATAAAAGAATTAAAGAGCAAAAGAAAGTTCTTTCAAATTCACAAGTGTCACCAGAAATGGATTGGATTCCCAGTTCCCTGGGGCTTTGCTCATTGGTCCTACTCTGGGCCCCTTGGAAGCCCACTCTCAAATCCAAGGGTGGTCGCCCACACTGACTAAGGAAAGAGTCTGGACATCTCCTCCCACCTCACACAGTGCCCCTGGCTGATGTTGTATACTTGGAGACTGGAGGGGGGGGGTGTGCTATCCACTCATCTCCTCCACCTTGGTGAGATCCACTTGGACACAGTGCATGGACTGGGCCACACTGTTCACCCAGTGACACAGAAAACATCATCACAGTGAGACAGAGAGACTTAGGAGAACCCCCAAGAAACTATGGGGAGCCCTGTGGAGATTCTGAGTCAGCGCAGTGTCCTCTTGATAGACCCCTGACTGTGGCTGGTGGTGCAAAGGTGGATCTTTCCAGACGTTCCCTGGTTGCCACATTTCCTCCAGCTCGAGACTGAAATAGGGTAAGGTAACCTCAGACTCCTCACGAACACTCAAGGCATCAACTAGCCACACGGACAGTTTCCTCGCTGCGTCATTTTTCCAACCTTAAGTAAAAAAGAACCACAGACCAACTGTTTTAAGATTCTAAAACCCAGAGACTAAAGGGGAGGGAGCAGGGTGCATCAAGAAAAATGAACTTGAAAGCGGCACAAAATGGAGCTGCAGACAGAAGCAAGCAATGCCAGGCCTGTGGAAGGCAGGCTCTTCACTTCCCTCCAGAGTGTACAGTCGCTTTCAGGCTGCATCTTATCCTCAAAGACAGGAATTCACACGGTTCAGAGTGTGAACGGAGGCTGTTGAGAATATTCTCAAAACCTTATTTTTGCAAGTCAACACTCTTGGTCTGACCACCCCTAATCATGAGGCATAGACTGACAGTGATTTATGCAAATGAAATATTACTGGCTGTCGTGTAATCAAACTAAGTCAGGAACACATGACACGTGAGTGTATCAAAACCGCCTCAGAGAGCTTTTAAAAAAAAAAAAAAAATGGATCCGTTGGCAAAGTGTTTGTCTTGCAAGCACTAGGAGCTGAGCTCAATTCCCTAGGGCTCAGTAAAAGCTGAGGTATGTGCTTATAATCTTAGCATTAAGGAGGCAAGGACAGGCAGATTTTGGGGGGCTTGCCAGCTGCCCAGGCTAGCCTACTTGATGAGCTCCAGGCCATTGAAAAACGTCATGTTTTAAAAGAAAAGCCAAGGTAGGTGGTACCTATGGTTGTCCTGGCTTCAACATACAAGTACACTTGAGTACATACACATACAAACATACACAAACATGGGCATACATAAAATCATAGCAGAGTTAACAGACCCATGAACTTAGAGACATAAAGCTAAGGAATGATGCACCTGCCTCGCCTGAATCATGCAAAATGGGGGCATCTGGACCAGCAAGATGACTCCTCAAGTAAAGGCATTTTCCTCCAAGTATGAAGACCCCAGGAGCCTCAGCGGTTTAAGATGATTGCACAAAGCATGATGACCTGAGCTTGAACCCCAGGGCCCACACGGTAGGACCGAACTACTCCCAGAAGCCACAAGGAATGCAGTTTACTAGCTTGTGGCATTTCAGAAATGCAGCAACCACCAGCCTCAGTCAGGGGTCTATCAAGAGGCCACTGCACTGACTCAGAATCTCCACAGGGCTCCCCACAGTTCCTTGAGGGGCCTCCTAAGTCTCTCTGTCTCACTGTGATGATGTTTTCTGTGTCACTGGGTGAACAGTGTGGCTCAGTCCTTGCGCTGCGTCCAAGTGGACCTCACCAAGAGGGAATGAGCAAACAAGCCGCCCACCCCACCCACCCATCCACCTCACCCAACCCCCCCATCTCCAAGTCTACAGTATCAACCAGTGGCTTAAGTGTCCTCACACCAAGGAAATTGATGTAGCCTGCAAATGTTATTCAATAAACTCTTTCTCTAGACAAACACAAACCTGTACTACTGTGTTACTGACAGTGTGCTTGTGACTATTCCCAAACTTAAGATTCTCCCCATCTAAGGCTGATGGAAGCTTCAGGAGGCAAGGCAGAGGACCAGAGCTAGAAAGGAAAAGAGACAGCTAAGAAAACTGGTTCATGCTTACGTATTTGCCACGTGTACACAGCCAGGCCAGGCACTGGCTGCACTATGGGGACTCTCTCACCTTCTATCACATGTGAGAAAACACTCAGAGGCTGACCTTTAGTCAAGGGCTTCAATGCAAGTAGGCTATCTGAGATATGGTGTTAAGATCCACATGGAGGTACCAGAAAGGAGGCAGTAGGGGAAGAGCACTTGGGCACAAATCTACAGAGACCTGAGTGACAGGTATGCCTTGCAGGTCCTGTCAATTATCAACTGAATACAAATATCAATAGTTACCAAGACCCAGCAGCTTAGAGGGCTGGCTTGTTGGGTTGGCTTCCTGCTCAGGAGGGTAGGGCCCCACACATTATATAAGGCCATGTTCAGTGTCCCACTGTTCCCACACTGAAATCCTCGGTCCATTTTAGCTAGGTTTTGTGAGCTAGAGATAAAGCCTTGTGCCCTGTGGGAAGCAGGCAAGAATTCTATCCCCAGGGACACCCCCCAGATCCACGTTGATACTTATCTGTTGTTTTGTTTAAAGACAGGATCTCATTATGTTGTCCTGGCTTGAACTTGTGGTCATCCTTCTGCCTCTGCCTAATCTCTCAAGGACTAAGATTACAGAGAGCATCTTAACACATTTACTCCATCAGTTTTCTCTGATCCATGACTAGCCTCGGAAGCATGTGTTAACAAGAGTGAACGTCTCTAGACCTCTGTCTAAAGAGCTGGGTTGGAATCGAGGGTCTGGATGCAGGCACTGTGGACAGTGGGAGCCAGGTAGCAAGGCAAGCATAGGGAGGTATGAACAAGCTGTGGAAAGAGGTGAGGGACCGAGGCACTTTCCAATCCAAGTGTGGCCAACTCTGGAGACTGAAGAGGCAGCTGAACACCTGCCATCACACCATCATCCTAGCCAGAGAAAAGTCAAAAGCCCACAGCACCAAAGCTAGGAGCTGCACCTGAAATGGTGCCCTATGGAGGTTTAAGTACTGCAGGAGGAAAATGCAACTTTGTCTCTGAAACTTCTGCAGGGCATGGGACCACAGCTATCCTCTGGGGCCCTGCACAGCACCATCCTCCCCTGCATCCCCCATCCTAAGAACCCTTCCCAAATCCCTATTTCAGGGTCTGGGAAGATAAATTTTAGGAGGCTGCTGAAGATCAAAGTCAGTTCCTTATGTTTTCACGTCAAGCTGAGCAAGGCAGTGCACCTCCAGTTCCAGTGCTGAGAAGGCAGAGGCAAGAGGGCCCCTGGGGCTTACTGGCCAGCTGGTCTAGCCCAACAGCAGATTCTGTGAAAGACCCTATCTCAAAAAATGAAAGTAGAGAGTGATTGAGGGAGATACCTGATGCTGATCTCTGGTTTACACACACACACACACACACACACACACACACACACATACATACACACACATACACACACGTACACGCGCACACACATGTACACGCACACACACGTACACACACGTACATGCACACACACACACACACACACACACACACACACACACACTCTCTTCAGTCAGTCCTGGAGAAACCTTGACCCGAGGTCAGGGCTAAGCAGGCTTTCCTTGCTGGCAGCTTCATTTGATCAGCAGTGGCTGTTCCCTTTCATGCAGCTGCATGGAGGATCTGCAGGAAGGAGTGCTGTGATCCATTAGTCATGCCTGCCTCAGTTCCCAGAGGGAGGCTAGTGCAGAGCGTGCTAGAGTAGGGGCCAAACGTCAGCTTTTCATCTTCTGTTCTTAAAGCTGGAGAGGCGAAGCCAAGGAGGAAGAAGATGGCGATAATGGGGGTGATGGCAGGGCCATGAAGGAGGAAACCGGAGTGGGCAAAGCCGTGAGCACCCACTGCTTCTGACATGTGATAGCAGACGCCTTTGTGGAAATAGGCGACTTCTGGGAACTGATGCTTCCTGGGGCACCTGTTTCCCTCATCCTCAAAGTTAGCATCTGAGAAGGCATTTGTTAGCCCAGCTACAGATGACCGCTTACAACCAAATTGAAAAATATTAATTCCCTTTGTTTCCTGCCAAGAAGGCTAAAGTAATTACAGGCCCTGATATGAAACACATATGTTAATACATTTGGAAAAATAGGTTCCTATAGGCAAGCAGAGGTCCCAATCCAAGAATGGAGTGCTTTTGGAGTTAAAGTGTCTGATCAAGTTATCCAGACAGACTGGATCCTAAAGCCCACTGTCCCCAGATGCATTCCAGCATCAAGAATGCAGGGTCCTGGCACATGTGGCCAATGGGAGCCCACCGACCCTTGGACACCCTGGGCGGCCCCTGGTTCTGTATAATATAATTACGATCATCACGGCAAAGCTTTAAGAGAATCGAAAGCAGTATAATTACAGGCAATTTTCACTTTTTGGAAATTGAGGTCAGATGCTGAGGTAGAATTGAAAACCAGGCAGTAAAGAGAGAGCATGGCAGAATGTGCTGAGATGGGACCAACTAGTCCACGTGCAGAGATGCTGTTGGCATTCATACATGTAGCAGGTACCTGTGGGCATGTCCTCTGGTGGTGCAACACCTCTATACAAGAAGCCTTTGCCTACTAAAGATGGCTAGACCTTTCCTGCGATAGGTGTTCTCTGAGTGCCTACGGTGTGTCTCAGACTTCACTCCTGCTGGCAGCCTCCATGGCTGCCCCTTGGGATTCACTCAGTGCCCACTGAGGCTCTGCCAGACCAGCAGGCAGCCGAGCCCACACAGTTACAAAACTGGAGGTGGCTGCAGGTAACAGCCTGGGCGTCTTCACAACACTGTTAGGACAAGCTAGGCAGGTGTTTGTCCTCTCTACCTCAGTTTCCCTGGTGGGAATCTGATTGACATACCACTCAGATCACAGAATTGGGTAAAGAGAATGGTCCCGTCTGACTTCAACAGCTTTTTCTTTCATCTGGGGTCACGTGCCTCTGTTTTCTGCAAAATGTTTGCACAGGAGGCCTCTGCTGGTGTAGTTGTAGCACACAGTCAGCTCTGTCACGGCTGCTCAAGAGGACAGCTTCCTCTCCTACAGAGACACATCACAGGAGGCTGACGACTGCATCTCAAACTTACCCACATCTACCCAGCAGTAGGAAACGGCCCTCCTGTACAACAATGCTGGGCCTGACAGGGGACCCCTGCAAGCCCCCTGCTAAGAACCTACAGGACCCTATCACAAGTGCCCCACAGATACGCCCTGTTACCACAGACACCCAATCGGTGCCCACCCAGTCCCCAAGAAGCCCGGCTGTGGATGAAAAGACAGAAGGAAAGAAAAAGGGCACACAGATCAAAACAGCCACCAAAGCCCCCCAGCTGGCCTCAGACCACAGGACAGGAAGCCAGTGGGGCATTTGGCTCCAGGACACAGGACAGGACCAGCTGACTGCCTTTCCAGAACTAACTAGATTAGACACGGTGGCTTGCTGTCCTGCCCTGCTGGGTGGCATTGAATGCAAGCTTTTCCCAGAATGATCCTTGCAAATTACTGAAGGGGCCTTGAAGGGAACCAAGCAGCACCAAGAACTGACTGTACCTTCCTTGTTCAAGGCTCAGGGATGGGGTCTGGAGTGGCGCCCTGAGAAAGCGGCCTCAAGGAGAGATGCCCAGGTGGTCCTAACCCAGGCTTTTCGCAGCCCCCTCCTGTGATCTTCCAGGACAGCACTGGTATTACAACCAGCTACTGCCCACTGCTAAGGCAGCGCAAATCCAGAACTTATGCCCTGAGGCTGAGGGGTAGTGGCAAGAGGTAGAAGACAGGAGATACAAAAGCCTTCACATCGGCCTATAGGAACAGGAAAAAAACCAGAAGCTTTTGGAAAAATCCCCATGCTCAGCTAATCTCTTCCCCACACTAGTGAAATGGACAGAGTCTGGAACATGAGTTAGACTCTGTCCTATAAGAGGGGTATTCTGCAAGCAAACAGGTCACTGGTGGCCAGAGCTGAACCAGGGGTGACCCACATCCTACTTATCTAACAGGCGAGTCAGCCGAGACAGGACATAAAAGATGGCAGCCATCTGCTCAGAGCCTAGCACCTGAAGCACATGGGCTGTCCTGAGAAATGTCAATACCCAGCTCAACCCACCCACACAGCTTTAACAGACGCTGGCCAACCTAACCAATAGTAATGCATAGCCACAGTTGAGAATCTCATTGTGCCTCAGAATATAGGTGGGGGTGTCTCAGAGACCTGGGTTTGAGTCTCCCTTCTGCCACTTCCTGACTATGTGGCCTCAGCTGAGGCACCCCAGCCTCTAAAAAGGCCCATTGTGGAGGTTAAGTACTCACCATATCACTGCGATTAGAAAATACCAAAATGGGATAAGCCCCAATTCTCCGCTGGGGCTTGTCTCTGAGCCGTGCCCATGCCCCTGCCTAAACCTTGATATGTAAAAGCTTTCCCAGAGTCTGGTCACAAAGTCCTGACCCTACATCCAAAGTAATAGCTACCTGAAAGTTCCCACAGAGGACAGGGTGAGGCAAGGCACCATTCCAAGGGCCACCTGGAGACCACTGTGGGGCAGAGACCAGGTGTCTTTTCTCTTGCCAACAGCTCCAGAAAGCCTTTCCAGAAAACCCCTGTGGTCTTCCACATGTATCCTGAGGTACAGCACACAGCTGATCCTGGTGTGGAGGAGAGGCCATGTTCTACCTACTCGCCCTGAACTTGAGGGGGAAAGGCAGCTGAGATGCCTCAGAGGTTAGAAGTAGCAGGATGCTGGGAAGAGCTGTGGGCAGGTGTGTACCTGTCCATACAGTAGAAGCATTCTGGACAGGACACCTCCTCTGAGTGGAAAGCAGTAGCTAGATGTCTTTGGGAGGCTGCTATCCCCACCCAGGAGCACTCAGAAACAAGTGCCTAGACAGTGTTGAGGAGGGAGCTGGTAAGCCACCCCTTTGGCCTCTTCTGCCCAAATCTCTCTCTGAAAGGACAGGCAGAAATAGTCCCTTCTCCCTCACAGTGACTCAGGCCGAGGTTGATCCAAATCCTGGCATTGGAGAGATTGAGGTCACCCTCCTGGCAGCCAAAGACCCCATGATGGAGTAGGGGACATTTTTCATCCAGCTGTGGACAACATCTCAACCTTGGTGGTGACAGGGCTGGCCTCCTGAGGCTCCTGGTGCAAGCACAGCCCTCCAGTGCAGGAGGAGCAGGCCTGGGAGCTCCCAGTAAGAGCACAGGTTGGGATGGAGGGCCTGGGATGACTTCTAGCCTGCAGTTGAAACCAACAGAGCAAAAGCAAGCTCAGGTCCTGGAAGCCAGCTGGTCCAGCCTCAGGCCCAGAGTCCAGGAAATAAGGCTAAACTCTTGATCATCCCCATCAATTCCAGCAAAGCCTTAGAACCAAGCCACTACCCCAAGCCCACCTCTGAGCCCTGGCTCTTCCACAGCCAGATGAGGGTGGCATACCTCTCCGCCTTTCCAGCTGTCTGGGGTTTGAGGCAGGGACAGGCCGTGGAAGGTTTCCAACTCCAAGAGATCAAGAGGACTTGGCAGAAGGTGACTCCCACAGGGGAGAGATGCTGAGGCCAGCCCACAGCTGGCTAATCACAGCACCCCCGGAGTGTCCTTGGAGCTTAGCTGAGCCTGCCAGATAGCCAGATGTCTGAGGCCCTGAACATCTGGGTGACTGGTGGGCAGCAGAGCTACAGAGCCCAGGATGGTGGCAGGACTTCTGGGTGGGGTAGGCACTGGGTTCCTTAAAGGACTGGAGAAGTAGGAGGCTTAGAATGGAAGATGCACAGTTGGAGAAATGCAAAGGAGCTACACATCTCTACCTAGCTCAGGCCTGTGTCCCCAGGCTATTCTTAGGCTTAAAGTATTCAGTTATTCAGAAACTGAAGCCCCAGAAGGGATAGTGCTGCCAAAACCTGAAACTCTCTCCTCTACTGTGGGCTCTCTCCCTCCTACAATGAGGAAAACATCATTACTGAGCGCTTAGTGAACACTTACTCTGTGGAAGACGGTCTCTAAAAACCTTCCCCACACCCTGAGAGTGCGACTCCACACCCATTCCTTTTCAGAGGGGGAAACTGAGGCTCCAAGATCATGGACTTCTCAGTACCACTCTAGCAGGATTTGAATCTATGTTTTTCAAGTTGAATTGGCCCACCCCCATGCCTCTAGAGAAGCACCCAGATTCAAAAGCGACCCTGAAAACAAAACACCCTAACTTAAAACTTAAAGCTTTTTAACTCTTGAAGAAGGGTCTCATTGCCATCTATGGAACTCAGGAAAATGTTTAGTAGCCCACTATTCCCGCCTTCCTGTTATCAATCAACTCTGCTTCCTCCAGGCCATAGCTTCCACCTGATCTGTGGTCCTTCCTCTGCTAAGCACCGCCCCCCCCCTTCCAGAGGCAGGCCCTTGGCAATAAGTCACCCATGAATGACACCAGCATGCCAGGGGGCTGAAGAATCCTATCATGTGTTCCTCTGTCAACTATGACAACCCATACCTCCTCGCCTCTCCAAAATGAGGATCCATCACTGAATCTCAGTGGTGGCTGCCTCCATGCCGCCTCACGTGACCGTGACCATTGGACACTGTGGTTCCTGCACTCTTCCTCAGCCCTCCACTGACAGCCCAGGACATTGGTGACTCCCTAACAGACACCTGCTGTGCCACCAACTTCCCCAGCAGCTCCAAGCCAATCCCTTCTCTCTTCACTTGCTCATGAATCTTCTCCTTCTCATCATCCTGTTATGAGTGAAACCCTACCTCAAAAAGGAGATCCCAGTCCTAACCCCGATCTGTCAATGGAACCATCCTCATTCAGAACTAGTGATTCTGGAGACATATGCAGACACAAGAGGAACCTAGGTTAAAACAGCAGGAGTCATGGTGAGGAATGTGTGTGTGTGTGTGTGTGTGTGTGTGTGTGTGTGTGTGTGTGTGTGTGTGTGTGTGTGTGTATGTGTGTGTGTGTGTACCCGCATGCACACTCAGATTTCAGAGAGTAGATCCCACTGACTTTAATTCTGAAGTACAGCCTCCAGGGAATCCAGTCCTAATGTTCCAGGCCACCTGATTTGTGGGACATCATTATGGTGGCCTTCTCAGAAACTGAGATGCACCTTAACCAGAAATTGACATGACATTCATGCTCCCACAGCACCCCGCTCCATTTATTCCCACTGTCTGACCTCTGAGGGCACTTGGAATATCTGCACACAAAAGTAGCCAACAAATAAACCATGGAGCCTGTTGTTCCATCAATATTATGGCCTAGACTTCCATGAAAGCTACCTGGCTGGGCTTGTGAGTCTTTGGGTTTCCAGCACCTTCCAACACAGGGTACAGCAGGTGTGCAGGGGTATAGGATAGAGACATCCTCTTCTCTGGAAAAAGAACGTGCAAAGCTGTGGTATCACAGAGGGGCCCAAGGTCAGAGGTCACTACAGACTAAGTGGCCCTCAGCCACCAGGAGGGCACATGCCACTGCAGGGAGAGAAGAGAGTGTGTGCAACCAGTTAGCTATCCCAGGTGGGCTAGGCAGTACTTACGAGATGCCACTACATTCCCAAAGTTGGACCGCTCAATGAGGCATTCTGAGACACAGGTCTGGAGGCCAGCCAAGAGCCGTGGACACAGGTGAATGCCCCCACTTGTTGGCAAATACTCTCTGGGTATGTTTTTTTTTTTTACTTTAAGCCAAAGGCCTTCAAGAAAAATCAAACACATGGTCTGGCTAAGAGTCTTGATGGCCTGGAGTGAGTGGCTCAGTGGTACAGCACTTGCCCCACTTACATGAGAACCCTGATTAGATTCCAAGCACTATAAATAAAGAATCCTGGGAGTGACAATTTCCCCAAGTACACAGAGAGTGCTTGCAACTCCAGAAAATGAGCCATGTTCTCTTCATGAGGCTGGGCCTGGGAACCAAGGTAAGATACACAGGACACCCGAGTGTCTGGGAAGATTCAAAGTTGATCTGCATGGCTGCCTTCCTGTCCCCAGCCACCCAGCTTCTTCCTGTTCTTGCCCACAGGGTAGAGCTTAGTGCAGGGCAGTGGGGGCTGTAAACACATATTAAAGCCACACCAGAATGTCATCTGTCACCCATAAGAGAGACAAAGATCAAAACAGTTTGTTAAGAGGCCCTCCTGAGTGCTTGGGGACCAGCCCTCTTCTCTCCTCTCTGGCTGATGGAAGGATCCCAGTGACATTTGCAAAGGCCATGTGTAGGTGAAGGGTGTGCATGTGCACACATGTATGTAACCCAGGCACAGTTCTAGAACTTCAGGCAGACAGGATCAGAATGAGAGGAGACAGCAGGGCTGGGGAGGTGGCCTGTCAGGGAGGGACTTGCCTCGAATGCATGGGGACCTGACTTTGATCTCCCAGAACCTGTGTAAAGAAAAAGCCAGAGGTTGGGGAGGCAAGATGTCTCAGTGGGTGAAGGTGCTTGTCACCGAGGCTGACCACCTGCAACCCATACAGCAAGAGAGAGCCGACCTCTTCCAGCTGTCCCTGAGGCCACCCCCACGGCATTGTCCACAACTGCAGAATGAAGGCTACTTCACTTCACACTTGAGAGCAACAAACAGGTGAGACACCCAACATAACACAGCCCATCCCATGGAACTATGTGGATCTGAAAGACTCGGGATGGGGAGGTATCAAGCAAATTGCCCCTACCTACAAGCAGGAGACAGAGTATTCTCCTCTGTGGAAAGAGAAACCAAGCTAAAGAGGGCTCCCGGGTGAGAGGGAGCCTAAACTCCCCAGTGGCCTCTGCTTCTCTCTTCAGCTTTATTCCATGTGTCTGGTTTTGTTTTTTGTTTTTTGTTTTTTTGTTTTTTTGTTTTTCCTTCTTCTTCCTTGTTACATTGAGGACTGAACACATTGAGGACTGAACCCGGGACCTTGTGCATTCTAGACAAGCACTCTACCACTGAGCTACATTCCCAGACCTCCTATTTAAGCTTTCAGTTTGAGACAGGGTGTCACTAAGAGATCCTAGCCCTCCTGGGTAGCTGTGGACCACCAGGCTCAGTTCAAAACTAAACTATTATCAGACAAGCTTTTCAGAAGCCTGATCTCCAGTTCCCAAACCTGTGTTGAGTACCCATGTGTTCATTCTCTCTCTCTCTATCTCTCTCTGTCTCTCTCTCTCTCTCTCACTGGCCTTCTGGACACTTCGGTCCTGCCCATTTCACAGACTCCTTACTTCAGAGTGCTAGTGTGTATATAAAGTGACACATGAGTGCAACACACTAGAAACACATATGTTTCCTTAGCCACCATGATGGGCTGCCGAACAGCAGTGCCTGGACCAGGCCTCCCTTGTCTCTGCTCCCATCCTAGAAGAAGATTCTCCCACTAACTTCTGTGCCACAAGATCTATGGAGACAATAAAAGTCCCACAGCCTCAGAACACAAAAGCCCAGCCACAAAGTAAGGCAATCTTGGCTGCTACGGAACTTTGGAATGTATTTGGTGGCAGTTCCCCATCATCCCTGAGCTTTTCACCTTTCTCAAGGCTCCAGAAATAATTCTTTCAAAACAAACTTTTGGTTCCTGACCCAGCAACTCTTGGACAGCCAAGCTTCTCCAGCTGTTTGCTTTTAATTCTTTTTTTCCCCCTTCCCTTAACATTTGATTATAAATGGGCATTTTCATTGGTGGTCTGACATCACCCAAGGCTCAGAATGGGAAGACTATCAACGAGCCCCCACCCCTCAACACACCACCGTACCTCTACCGTTCATGTAGACCTGTCCAGGGAGGCACAGCCCCAGGCTTCCCAGGCTTCCTGGCCTCCTGATATTCCTAACCAGGTTTTTATAGGATCACAGTTTGAAGGAACATTCACACATCATACACTTTAAGATGATTATCTGCTCTAGAGCCCAATAGTAGAAACCACCAAGAATGTTCCTGGCTCTGTCCTCAGCTTGTCACCTACTACTTCCTCTGTAGCTAGGGGAAGCTCAGCATCCCCCTTCCCACATGGAGGCAGAACCCACCTGCCTGAGTGCTCCTGGAGCACCTGGTAGACTCTGATCTGGAAGGTCTCATTGTCAAATCGCTCCTGGATGTAGTCCTTATAGATGCGGAATTCAGCTGCAGTTACCGCTTCCCCCTCTGGGATCTTGGAAAGATCAAACCGGAACTCCCGATGGTGGTAGCGGGGGTGGAAGAATTCTTTGTCGTGTTCCACTGGAGGGGAAGAAAACACAGCAACACCAAAAATATTTAGCGTCTGTTCATCTCTGTCCACACAATTGACCTGAGCAGGGTGGACTCTGCCTTTGCCAACTTTTGTGAAAATCTTCCATCCCATAGAGACACACTGGGGACCCTATGGTCACAGACCCAGCCCCTAGGGCAATCTTGAACTAGAACATGGCTCTGTATCCAATCTACTGGGAAAGCACTGACCATAGCAGCAACCACACCAGACTGGAATCCTAGAAGCACAGACTGGGTTTGAATTCAGCCTCAGCCACTATGTAGCACTACAGCAGTAAAAGATCCAAAGTAGCCCATTTGAAACTCAGTTTTACCATGTGGAAAATGGGGCTGTGATGTGTGGGGGACCTAATTCACGTAAGTGACTGATAATGTTATAGTCGTTAACTGTCATTGGTGAACAGGCATCTTGTGATGCCTGTCCTGGGACAGTGAGGACAGTGTTTCTCAGCCCTGGGGTGCAGAGAAGAACGGCTGTAGATGCTTTCAAAAAATTAAAGCTGTCTGATCATGGTAGACTTGTGCTATAACCAGCTCTCAGCAGGGTTTGCTACCATCATAAGAGAGTTCAGTGGCTGACACAAAGACACTGGACCTGTCAGATAAGAAGAGGAGTACACCATGAGCCTGTACACCAGGCTGCTCATAGCCCACCCTGAACCGAAAGGGATCAAAAGCTGGCCAGAGAGAACTCTTCAGAAACCCTTCATGGGCTGACAACTCTTTTGCCCACCCTTTGTAGCACACGGAGCATATCCCTTCTACACCAGCACATGGAAAGAGGCGTCCGAGATGCCACAGTCCCTCGGGATTATTAACAGGAGAGGGAAGGAAAGGCTCCTTAACAACGGCTGCTGAGAAAGGCAGGTCCTGGATATCAAGAGAGCCTGGGGTGACTCCAGGATAAAGAGGCGAGTCAGGAAGCCTGGGCTCGTTCTCATCATCTGCCAGCTCCTTCCACACTATTCTAAATCCATTTCTGATGCTGTGACATAAAGTGACTTAAGGGGAGAAAAGAGCCTATCAGGCTTACAGTTCCTGGCTACAGTCCATCATAAGAGCAGAGGGAAATGCATGTACCCACACTGCCTGCTGGATGCTAACTTTTCTCTTTCTTGCTTAGTCACAGCCTGACTGCCAGCACCCACAAAGGCCTTTCTTTCTGCAACAATTAGCAAGCTCACAGACTAGCCTGATTTAGACAATTTCTCAATGTCCCAGGTGATTCTAAGGGGTGTCAACTGACAGTTAAAATTAACCAGCACAGTGTCCAAGCTACCTGAGGAAGGGAGCAATAGATAACCATGTACCTGAGACCCAAAAGTATCAAACAACCTGCCTGGAATCACAGGACCTACCAAACCCGGGACCCTTCACCACATACGTCTAAAGCAACCGTGAGAACAGTTCTGTGGGCTGAGTTCTCTGCTTTCTCGACAGACTTCACATTGCACCATTACGTATGTGTGGTGTGTGCATGAACCACACGTCCTACCATGACGATAATCGACTAAACTCCCTAACTGTAAGCCACCCAATAAGAGGTTTACCTTTATGACAGTTGCTGTGGCCACGGTGTCTCTTCAGGGCAATTGACACCCTAACTAAGACAGTCATGGTGTTTTACCATAGCAATCCTAACTAAGACACTGCTCTTTTCCCAAAGTGTGGTGCCAGGGAGATTTGGGAAGGTGCACATGGGGCATGTGCTACAGGAGGACAGGGGCCTGAGACTCAGGAGATAGGCACAAGTCTCAGGGCATCCTGTCCTGAGTGAATAGCCAATACCTATGCCCACACTGCCCAATCTACTCACCTCAGGGAGTGGCTTCCAGTGTACACCCCAACAGCATCCCCACCCAAGCCAAGTCACTAACAACCACCCTATAACCAGCTAGGACATAAATGGCCATCTATAGTCTGTCTTCCTGGTCTCCAGGAGGTAGCATTCAGCATACAATTCCAGCCTTTGGATGCCACCCTTTTCTCCTTTCCTTCGGGGGTCTCCTGACACCCCCGCCACTCTTCCTGTTCCTAACTTCTGTCCACCTTGCAAGCATTTCCTAAACTCAGGCTTGGTTTCCTCACACTCTGCTGCCTCCGTGGGGAGAGCTGATCTATGCAGGACATGGTTACAGATGGCTCCCTGCATGCAAATGACCCCACCTACAGATGACCGCCTACATGTTAATGGCTCCAACACGGAGGACAACACTTTGCGTATAAATGACCCCAGCATACATATGGCTTTCCTACCGCACATGCGGCCTTCTCTCATACCTGGCTGTCTTCCCCAACCGCCTGTTCATGTGTCCAGTCCTCTCTTGATACCTCCAGTTGTAGGCTTCACAGACCATAAGCTAGTCCCCAAATCATTCATAAATCACCCATCAAACCCGGCTGTCTCCTGACACTTTCTCATCTTGGTCAAACAACCCTCATCCCTGTATGCTCTGGCAGAGCCCCACAATCGGTGCAGATGCACCTCTTGCCTCCTCATCCTAAAACTCTTTCCTCCCCTCCATCTCTTCCCTCCTCTCCAGCTGCACAGCTGAGTTTGGGTGACTCAGCCTACAGATGGGGCTGGCCTATCACAGGAACTTCTGCTTAGGCTCCAGTGGTGTCCTGGAGTGTCAGGAAAGTTCCACTAGGTCCCATACCCCACCCCTATTGAGAGATGTTCCTCACCATGCCTTCCAACCCTCTTCCATCCCTTGCCTCCTCTGCGCCCCCCACAAGCTTCTCTCCTCCCCACTCTCCTCCCCTGCTCTCCTGGAGTGGGCCATGCTTCCCTAGGCAGGTGATGCTTCCTAGGCTCAGCAAGGAGAACCACCCTGTGTCTGCCCAGGAGCACCATGGGTTCCAGGCTGGAGTGCAGTCAATCCCCACAAGCTTTAGTTCTGCCCACGCCCATTTAGAACAGTTCTACTGGCAAACAAAAGTATCTTCCAGAAAAGAAGACAGCAGAATGGCCAAAGATGCCTCAAGAGCCCAGAGATGCAGAAGGCATGTGTCTTGCTAGTGTTCAGAGATGCCCCAGGATGAATAGCTGTGGCCATTGTCTAGAGGGCACTTGTGAGGTTGGAGGGCTCCCTGTTTTGCAGACGAGGAATCTGGGGCTCAGAGGCCAATTAGCTTACCCACAATGCAAAATGGGTGACTGTGGAACTTTTGAGCCCTACAATTTTGGCCTCTATTCTCTGAGACCTGGGGTCCAAGTTTGGTCTTTGCTGTGTCACTCAGCTGTGTGACCTGGACCACGTGACCTGTGCTCCATATGTCTCTGTGTCCTCAGAAGATAACAGCAATGGTCCTGGCAGTCATAGAGGGTGGCCCTTAAGCAGTAATGGCAAAAAGTGTCTGCCACTGTCACGAGGCCTCTAAATGATGAGTCAGGAGACTGCCCATCAGTGCAGACAACAGGATATACCTGTGGGTGTTTACATTAAAACACCAGGACATGGTCACTTACCAAAAAAATAAGGAATCAAAAATAAACAAACAAACAAATAAAAAAGGACATTATATTAGTTACTTTTCTATTGCTGCAAGAAACATCTCAGAAATAAGGCCTTGTTAGAAGAAAAGGTTTGAGCTTATGGTTCCAGAGGGTTCATTACCATGATAGCAAGGAAGCATGGCAGCAGGCAGGCAGGCATGAGAGAGAGGGAGAGAGGGAGAGAGGGAGAGAGGGAGAGAGGGAGAGAGAGAGAGAGAGAGAGAGAGAGAGAGAGAGAGAGAGAGAGAGAGAGAGAGAGAGAGAGAGAGAGAGAGAAGACACTAGGAAGGTCAAGATTAAAGAGCTTGAAAAGGTCACTGGAGGTACATGGTAAACTGAGTGATCCTTAAAGCCTGGGACTTTAAAGGAAGAGTGTTACCAGAGAGGACAGGATGTCCGCGATGCTCCTGGGGGAGGGAGGGGACAGGTGTTCATGGAAACAGTTTTCCATGCTCACCACATCAGTCAATTCAGCATCCATTGGCTTCAGATCTAGCTAGGCAGTATCAGAGAGAAGTGGGCGGGGCCTGTAGGGCCTGCAGTGTCTTCTTCAATGTGGCCGCTAAGCCAGAAAACATTAAAATCCCTATACTTGATGATTTTAAGATTTATTTTTATTGTTTTTAGGTGTGTGTGTGTGTGTACGTGCCTGTAGAGGCAAGACCAGGGTGTTGGATCCCTCTGGAGCAGGAGTTACAGGTGGTTTGTGGTACTGAACCCTGAGTCTCTTAACTGCTGAGCCATCTCTCTAGCCCTATGTCTGTCTGGGAAAATGTGGAAACCAAACACTGTCTCACTACCTGCGCACACAGCATTCAGTTGTGTGAGACACCTTCACACTCGGCTGTCTCTCGAATGTTCATCTGGAAAAAGTGAAATTCTGTCCCCAGTAAATGCTCAGCTTAAATGCTCACGTGACTCCCCCGGCACCTGAGACCACTGCATAACTTCCTGTTAGTGTGAACTGCATTCCTCCGTGACCTACTGTCAGAATCTGTTCTGTGACTGGGTCATTTTACTCAGCAATGTCTTCAAGATTCATCAAGGTCAAAGCTGAATAATATTCCATCGTATGGATAGATCACACCCTGTTATCTATTCATTTTCCTGTGGAAGTTGGATTGTTTCTTTCTGTTCCAGCTGTTGTGACAAAGGCCACTGTCAGCATGGATGTACAGGCAGTTCCTGGAGACTTTGAATTATTTTGAGTGGAGACCAGGAACAGGCTGAATCACACACTAACTATCAAGATGAACTTCAAGTGCATCACGGTGACTGCAGCAGCTGCCCATTGTACCAACTATGTACTGTGCCCCGATTCCTGCATGTCACCAGAGACAGTTGTGAGGTAGACAGCCACTGTCCTCAGAGCCCTCTCAGTTGGGAAAGATGGCAAATTGCTTTCCAGAAAAGCATGATGATATGAGATCGGTCCCCAGGACCCATGTGAAAAAGCCAGACATGATATAGCGTGTATCTCTAACCATGGCACTGGGGACTTGGAGACAGGTGGTCTGTGGAGCTCACTGGTCAGTCAGCCTTGCTTAACTGCTGAGCTTCAGGTCACAATGAGAGACTTTGTCTTAAAAAAATAAGATGGACAACTTCTGATAAAAAATGCCTCAGGTTGACCTTCAGTCTCCATACACGCACACACACACACACACACACACACACACACACACACACCTATACCTCATAACTGCCCCCACAACACATATACACAAAACACACACATAACACAAAACACAACACATACAACATACACTACCACACCCACAACACACACACACATCCTCTCACTGACCTAGAATTGCCCCATCACTATCCCACAAGTTACTTGCTTGATTCTTACAAGACTTCTGCTCCAAGGCAGGTTTCTCTCATAACTGAGGAAACTGAGGCTCAGTATACAGTCTCTGGCCACAGCCACAGGACCTGGAGACTCACGGCGCAGGTCCAAGCCCCCAACCACTCTGAACCACCACCGAACCTTGAACTGGGAGGTACCTGATCTAGATGTGCACAGAGCCTTTGGAATTCCCCACAGGCTCACACTCATCTCGCTGCCGCTTAGCTCTGGAACGTCACCGAGTATTTGTGATGACAACCAGGCTTCCAGAGTCCCCACACCAATTCTCCAATGGGGTCTTAGGAGATGCAGCCTCATTTTGAACACAAGGCTGCTTTGCTATTGGCAGGGGTTGGGGTGTGTTTCCTTCCTAGTCTGCAGCCTAAAGAGATGCTGAGACACAGGCACGATGGAGGAATGAGGTCTTTGCTGCAAGATTAAACACTTTAGTGTCCACATGTGTGCAGCACAGCTCGAACAATGTCATCATTGTAAACTGGGTGCAGCTGAGGGTTCGGGCTGGGGTGGAGAAGGGGGAAAGATGGGTCTAATTATCTCTCCAGGGCTGGGCCAGTTGTTTGCCTTAAAAAAAAAAAAAAACCACAGTGAAAAGAACAGAGAGCAAAGATGGCCCTTGAGTCTAGGGCCTCCCTTCCTCCACAAGCCAGTAGTCAGCCATGACTTGTCATTCATATCCCCAGCGTGAGGATTCGGATACCCAGGGCTATCTGATGCCAATCCCATCCTCGAATAACTGAAAGACACAGGGAAACAATAGAAGTCATGTCCATCCCCTAAACCAGTTTCATCCAGTCAGGGCAGCGTTGTCCCTGACCCCTTCTGTGCCCAGCCACTCTGAACAGCACCTGGTGTGTCTGTGAGTGTCATACTGGGGGACGTGGTTGTTAGAATCTAGTAGGTTGAGGTCATGATGTTGCCACACTCACAAAGCACTGCATAGCCCGAAATGCAGAATGGCATGAGGAGATTCATGGTGAGAAAGCACTGGTAAGAGAGTCACTTGGGCCTGCAGGTTTAAGGACAGCCCAGCAAAATGGTGAGGCCCACTCTATTTTTTTTCTTCTTTTATATTTATTAATCTGTTGTAAAGATGGGGATTAAACCCAGGGCCTTCAACATCCTAGACGAGCTCTCTTCCACTGAGATACATCCCTAAGCCCTTTTCTGATTTCTTGAGATGCAGTTTCTTGTTAGCTTTGAACTTGCTGTGTGGCTAAAGATAACCTTGAACTCCTGATCCTCCTGACTCCAGCTCTCAAGCACTAGGATTGCAGGCTTGTTCCACAATGTCTCCCAGATGTTATCGTGCAGTGTTGAGAGGCTCTGAGCAAACCAGGCCTCAAGAGGTCAAGGGTGCTGGACTTGGTCCCTATCTGGGCTGTCAGCCAGCTGGGTGGGACCCCAATGCCTTTCATCACTCTGAAGTCTTCTTTTTCTGCCAGTAGGTCATCATATAAACTTGCCAGCATCCCACCAACTTTGACCTACATATGGTTCAGGATGGGCCTCCATCCATGGGAACTGCCCATGGCAGTAGCCACGGACCACATGCGGCCACCGGGCCCCTGAGATGTGGCCGCTGTGGCTGGGTGCTTTGCTTATGTTGTTGTCAATTTAAACTTAAGCAGCCACTTGTGGCCTGTGGACTCCCTGTCCCAAAAACGTGTAGAAAGTCCTGTGGATTAACGCGACTCTGCTGAACCAGGTGCCACCATTACTCCAAGTCATCCATCCCATTTGTGTAGAGTGGTGGAAGTGAAAAGGATGGCTATCTTCAAAGAGAGGAGGTTTAAGGTCTATGGACTGCAGAATGCCAAGGAAGGGGCTGTGGAGATAGCTCTGTGGGTAAAGTGTCTGCAGTGGAAGCATGAGGGTGTGGATTTGGATCCCCAGCACCCACATAAATGCTGGGCATGGCAGCATGCATCTATAGGCCAGTGCTGGGAAGACAGTAATGGGTGGGTCCCTGAAGCTCATTGGCCAACAAGTCTGGCTGACTTGATGAACTCTGAGTTCAATGAGACCCAGCCCAAAAACATAAGAGGGAAAGAGATCCACACTCAACATTAACCTCCAACCTCCACATATACCTGCATAAACTAATGTGTATGAGCACATAGACACACCTCCATCCAGAGCTTGGGGTCTGAGGTTCATGTGTAGGTTTTATGGACCCTGGAGATTGATGTTCCTGGTTCTGCCTGCAGGAAGACCCCTGCTCAGATCACAGGATCTCTTGAAGCAGATGTTCACAGTACACACATGACTAATGTCATTGTGGGGACAGTGTCGGACATGTCCAGGTAATGAATGCAGGGCTCTGCTCCAGACCCACCTGGCCCCTGGCCCCTTCCTAGCTGGAAGAAATCAGCCTGGCAGGCACAGTCCATCGCTACCTTCTTGGGGCCTCTGTCCCTTCCTGTCTGGAAGCCAGCTGCCCATGTGCTACCTGCTGCAGAAACTGAATGCCAGTCTCCACTGTGGCTCAGAGCTGGATGACTCCTGGCTCCACATTCCTGGTATGTGGCTCCAGACTCAAGGACGCAGGCCATGGGAGGGTCAAGTCTGCTCCCCCTAGATACTGATGGCTGAACAGGCTCTGGGTTTGGACCTAGCCTATTCCCAAGAGTGACATTGCCAGGGGACCCCACTTTGACAACCACTAGGATACATGACATCTGTGGAGCATCCATAACATTCAAAGGTCTTCAAGGATGGCTGTCATTTCTCTTCCTTCCACCTCTGCCCCACTTATCACTCCTCTGCTAGGTGCTCATAGCTTCTCTGGGAAGGTGGCAGAGGGCTTGGGTAACATCCCACAGTACCCAGGATAATTCCCCTTCTGACCTCAATCCCTTCAGGAAGAAAGTTGAGTGTGAATGCCCAATGGGACAGAGCCTCTGCCAACCACTGATAGGGACTCAGGACAAGTTAGCCCAAGGGCTCAGCTTCCCCCTCTGACACAAAGCCACACAAAGGCACTTACTTGTGGGACTGTACTGAAAAGTAAAGAACACAGAGGCCAGCTTACAATGCGGCAGAACCAAGTCCCAGCTACACAGACAGCCCAGCAGGGGCCCAGGCCCAACAGCCAGGTGGGTGTGGACCTGTTGCCTCCTCCTTCCCCATTGGGCGAGGGGAGACTCAGACCTTCCCCAGGCAGCTGGGGCTGCAGGGTCAGCTGGGCAGGCACAGCTGCATTCAGGTATTCAGCAGCAAATCAAATCACATGAGAATTTATAATCCTTCCTGGGGTCTGGGTTCTATCAGCCTAAACTCATTAGCCCCAGAGATGCAGGTGTTTCAGAAAGGAATAGGCTCCATCTCCCCCTTCAAAATAAGAGTCTTCTGTAGAGCTGACCTCTGGCTCCAGTCCAATCATAGACAACTAAGTGCTCAACTTCACTCCTGGAAAAAGGCTGGTTGGGAAATGGCTTGATATGGTTTGGTGGAAACTGGAAATCTTCAAGTCCTTCACCTGTCTCAAGCTCACACTTTTACAAATGATGCTCAAACTCCTGGTCTGAACTATCAAAGCACTTTTAAAACTGGAGGCTGGCACAGAGGCATGTGCACCCACACAGCCTTTAATCCCAGTATTCAGAGGCAGGGCAGAAGGATTTCTATTGAGTTCAGGCCAGCCTGGGCTTCATGGTGAGCCCCTGCGGACCCACCCTGGAGCTGATGACAGGCTTCCTCCTATTGCAGACACTCACCAACCCATAGACAGGCTCATTCTACCTCAAGCAGGGACCTTCCCATGCAGGGCTCCTGCAATCTGCAATTTAAGAAAGAATTGTCAAACAAATTTACACATTTACAGGCAGACAGTGGTGACCACTGGGTGTGGGAATAGCACGAGGCTCCAGATGTCCCAGAAGGATATCTTCATCTCATTCACTCTCCATGTGTTCATGGGTAGATGTTACAAAAATAAGATACTTTGAAATAAGACAGATAACCAAGAGAATATTGGGCACAAGTAAATTTGATCATTATTATTATGAATAACCCAGCTGTAACCAAAGAGCAGGCACAACACCCCTGTATCCCCCAGCATAGCCACAGGGGACCAGAGGCTGACTTCCTGACACCCATCTATGTGGTAAGAGCTACCTCCTAAACCAACTGAGTCACGGGAAAGCATGTGATCAAGCTTCAAGTCTCTCTCCAAATTTTTTAGTTAAATTTAGAAGTTCAGCCATATCATCAATAACTCAAGTTACTTCTGTCCTTTTCACTCTGCCGATGTCTATCCAATGGCTTTTAATCCTTGGGCCTCATGGTCACAAAAGAGCTGTCACAACACCAAGCATCATAGAAGCATACTCAAGGCAAGGAAAGAAAGAAGTTTTGTTTGCTCTGGCAGTCACTCAGTGGGAAGCAAAATATTTTTTCTGAACTACCTCCTAGCCCATTGTACAACCAGCAGGTTTCCTGTTGTGTCTGCTAATTAGAATAACAGCCAAGGCTGTTTCAAGCTGCAAGGGAAGCTGAGCAAGCAAAGGCGATGGGGGTGGGACATATCCTGTAATCACAAGTTGCTGTGAGCAACCATGTTTGTTCCAACAGGCCTGGTAGCAAAGGAAGCAGGGAGGGCTTATTATGGTCTGTCTACTGCCAATGCTGACAGCCTTTGTTGAACAGATCCTGCATCCTCTCCAGGACTCAGTAGGTGCTTGCCTAGTGTGCCTTTTCTTATCACTTGGGGGGAGGCGCTGATTCCCTCAACACACACAAGCTACTCATTATTGAGCTATAATGCCCATGATCAGAGAATTCTGACAAACGAGCAGACACACACTGACCAGAAAACATTCTACAAATATCTCCTACCTCCTCCTTCCATCAGAAGAGGCCCCGTCCCAGCATCCCCCAGGGGAACAAGAGCAGAAAGATCAGGTCTAGACCTCACCCACTGATAAAGGGTCTGACAGGGTTCAGGTCCACATGGCCTTGAACCACATCCAACAGTCAAATGTGGATCAGACTCTAATGACACTCAAGGCATCTTGCCTTTGTGTACACTCTGACCAGGGAGACAGTTGTCACCTGTACCTGAGCAAGACTCAGATGGAGCCCCATCCAGTTCTTCTTCCCCCTGGAGGACAGGGTCATTGTCAAGAACATTTGCCCCCATGGAAGGACACTGGAAGGGTTCTGCTGGTTATCAGCAAATGCTGAGCTTCAGCTGGGTCCTTAAGGGCAAACCTTTGGGGTAGTCTATGGACGGCTGAGAGTCTGGTTTGGTTAGTAGCAATGAGTTAGGCGCAGAGAATGGAGCATTGGCCAGCAGGTTCAAGGCCCTGGGTTCCGTTCCCAGTACCAATAAAGCCAAAACTATTAAATGCAGCCAGCCTTCTGCATACATTCACAGTGGCACACTGCTGTGTTTGCAGACTTGGGCAGCTAGCTCAGACTCTGCTTATCCATGCAGACAGTGGAGCACACATACCTTCCAAACTGCAAGTATGCAGTATAGGAAACCACAAAGAAGATGATGTTCTAATCCATTCAATATGGCTGCCAAGAGCCAGCTCCAGCCTTTCCTGTCTTCCATGAACACAGCTGGCTAGATGCCAAAGCACACCTTTCTACCCTTGCTTGCACCAAGATGTGTCCTTATGACTCAGCGTGACTGGAGAGTCAAAGGAGGTGACATCTTCCAGGGAACATCAGGGGAGATTACCAGCACCCTTTCCAGAGCACCCCTCCATCTGGTCCCCAGTTCTATTTCTTTTAAAAGACCTAACCAATGATAGATCTTAATCAACCAAGATATAACTTTTTAATTTAAGAGGATCGGCCCAATGTGATAGCGACAACTTCCTGTTTTGCCTCGTGCCCTGTCAACACAGGCAAGCTTCTGACTGAGCCAGTGTCTCTCTGCTCAGGGGACAATCACCTCCATCCAGTGCCCTAGATGTAAGGCTGAGGCACCATGCTGAGGACCCTGGCTACACTCATGGCTATACTCAGGCCACGTGGAGGCCCACAGCTGAGGTCTCTGTCCTCAGTATGTGTGCACCAATCTCCTCTCTCCTCCTATTAACCCGGCCCCCAGGTACAGGCAACAGAATCAACTCTAGACATGGGACCAAGTCAGAAAGTGTGTAGAGATGAGACACAGAGACCTGACCACTTGGTGAGGTGAACTACTGCCCTGTGGTAGGGGTGTGGGTCTCACATCAGAGGAGACACAGGTCCAACCAAACCAGGAAGGAGGTGCTCTGAGAAGGGGAAGAGGCCCCTGAAGAAAGGTGATGCACCCAGACAATAGCTCTTCACAGGCAGGTGTCAGGAAATAAGGATACAAGAGTTCACAAAGGCCTATGGCAGGTCAGGCAGCACACACTCAGGCTTTGACTACTAAATATCTGAGGAAGCCACACTGGTGGGCCACTGTGAACTGATAATGGCCATAGAGAACACACCCAGCCTGTGTGCCAAAACCATTTATTTAGCATCTCTGACACTTAGACTGTGGGTAATTGTCACTTCTGACAATTTAACTCATGTTTTAGGTGAACAAACCATTTTAAGATCATGGGTGGTAGAGAAACAGGTGAGTGGCTAGACTGAGCCTCAGACCATGGTCCAACTCCAGCCAAGGTCTAGGGTGGTCTCCCTGATTGTAGGAGTTACGAAGCCCATAGGAAACTGGCTTGCCCATCTTATCCATCTGAAGAGATCACTGGGCTAGGACACCTAGCCTCCTCCTGGGGGAGCAGGTATGGGTGTACATTTAAGCATCTTTAGCCTGTAGGGAGTGGGAACAGAGCCATCTATTTAGGCTACAGAGAGAGAGAGTAGCTGGTCAGTGGTTCTCAGGGTTGACCTCCACCTTATTTTCTCAGGAAGGTAGCAGGGTCCAGGAGCAGCCCCATTCTAATTGCAACACTTTTTCCTTATAGCCTGAAAGTGATCCACCCCCAAGAATGTGGCATCCCACTCAGCCTGGTTGCTGAAAACTTTTAACTAACTTCCTAAGCTCCTGAAAAGTGACCCTGAGCCAGTAGCTTGCAACTTGGGGGGGGGGCTTCCCCTCACCCAGAAGATGCCTAACCAGGTCTGGGATTACATTAGGGTGCCACAACTCAGGACATTGGCACTCCTAGTATCAGTGTGTGGAGCCCTGGGAGATGGCTGGATATTCTAAGTACACAGAGCAGAGTGACCCCTCAAACCACATCCACAGAAACCCTATATTCCCTAACAAAGGGTCCCTCCATGTTCCCAGGGCATTCAAGACACACTGTCCCCAATATTCCTGGATCCCCTTCCCCACCCTCCTCTCCACCTACCCAACCCCCACCAAACAACCCCGAGCAGTTGAGTAGGGTGAGAGGCAAGTCACTTCATTTATTATTTCCTCTTGCAGTGAAGGACCAACCAATGCCTCCATCCCATAAACATTTACTGGCCCTGGAAGATTCCAGGCCCCACAGCCATTTTTAAGGGCTTGTCTCTCAACAAATGTTAAGGTCAAGTCAGTCAGAAAATGGAACTTGAGAAGGGAAAAGAGTGGGGGTGTGCTTTACAAAGTTCAAGACTGAGTAGAAAATGGAAAGACCCCAGACAGCCTCTACCCCGTGAACAAATGTCTGCGTTATTCTAAGCACATTCAGAAGAGGCAGGGGAGCTTTAAATGTCTCTGGGTACTGCCTCACTCAGTCTGCAGTTGCTCTGCACTGGTTCCCTTTGTGCTAATGGGTCTGAAGATTGATTGGTTATTGACCCATGAGGCATGAATCCACAGCACTACTCCGGACAGCAGGGAGGGGCCACCTTGCCACAGAGAGCCCTGAGACCCAGTGCAGACTATACCCAGCGGGCATCTCCAGTAGGAATTGGTCTCAGGAAAAGCTTAATCATATCGAATCTTAGAAACCAGGCATCCATGTACCCAAGAGATGTGACATTCTGGTTGCTTCCTTTAAAAGATAAAATGATATAAATTATTTTGAAATAACAGGATTTGCAAGGGAATCTTAAAGCTGGTGTATAAAAGTACTCCTACGCCCTATAACATGCCCCCCCCCATGTGAGAGTCAACCAGAAACACAGGCGCTTGTCAGAACTGAGAATCACGCTGGTGTTGTGCTTCTTCCCTGTGGCTTTTTACTGTCAAAAGAATGGACACTCGGGGTCTGAGGAGATGGTTCAGTCTGTAGAGAAGTTGCCAGGCAAGCTCTACACCCATGTAAAAAGCTACATGAGGCACGCATACATCTGTTACCCCAGAACAGGAAGAAAGACAAGTGGATCCCTAGAGCTCACTGGCCTGTCCACCTTCCAGTGCTGAGGTCTAGCACTGGACCTATCTCAAAAGAACGAAAACAAGCGGCTGGAGAGAGATGGCTCAGGGGTTAAGAGCACTGGCTGTTGTTCCAGAGCTCCTGAGTTCAATTCCCAGCACCCACATGGCAGCTCACACATGTATCGGACCCCCAACACTCATAAAAAACACAAAACCACATAAAAATAAATAAAATAAAAATGTAGAGTTCTCCCTCTCTCTCTAAGGGGGGGAGGAGAGTAGTTACGAAAGACAAGGAGAACACCTCGTGTTGACCTCTGACCTCCACAAACAATACACCTGACAGGTGTATACTCACCCCAACACTTAAGCACGTGAAAAAATCAGCAGTTCTCAACCTGTGGGTTTCAACCCCTTTGGAGTTTTGAACGACCCTTTCATAGAGGTTTCCCAAAACCATCAGAAAATACAGGTATTCACATTACAATTCACAACAGTAAAAAAATTACAGTTATAAAGTAGCAATGAAAATAACTTTATGGTTGGGGTCAGTACAACATGGGAAATTATATTAACGGGCTGCACTGTTAGGAAAGTGGGGAGCCACTGATGTTAAAGCATACACCACATGTGCACACACACAAGAAAGGAACTCAGGTGAGGCATGTACTCCTGGTCCTTACCCCTTTCCTTGACCTTCCCCAGCAGCTGTCACCCTGTAGGTCATGAGTTTTTTGCCCATGCTCATGGCCTCACTACAGAACTTTAAAGCCCACAATCTGCAGCCACCCTCAGTGCTCAGTGAGCCTGTGTGCTAAGGCTACAACTCTAAACAACCCTCTGCCTCTCACTTCCTCTCTTGCTTGATGTGGTCTAAGTCACCCTGAGATCTGTGCATTTGAACCATACAGCTGCTTTTGTTCCCGAAGTGTTCTTCACAATGCATATGCCATATGCACACGCACACACATAGACACAGAGAGAGCGACACACACACAAGAATTCAGCACCCCACTGGAAGACATCCAGAGAAGGGTGAGTCTCCCATGTCACAACCCAACTGCCACTGGAAGCCCTGGGCACGTGGTAGCGCTGCTTCCACAGACCTTTCCATCCCAGCATCACCAGGTCTGACTGCTGAAAGACACAGGTAGCTGGCCCAGAGTTTCATCTGAGGGAGCAGAAGGCATGAAAGGTACACGGGCCCTTTGTTCTGACAATTCTTTTCCAGCCATGACAAAGAGAGGTGCTATTACAATCAAGAAGGAGAAGTCAGAGGGAGGGGCATGCCTGCTTCTTGCTCTTATCCATCAGAAGGGACCACAAAGTCAAGGTCAAGGCCTATTGGGTGTTCCCAGACAGTCTGTCATCTTCCTCCACGCCCCTTCCTGGCCAGAGGAGCTTAATGTTCAATCACATGCATGGCCCTCAACAGGTAAGGTAGGGTTGTCCCATGGGAGATTAAAAAAAAGGGGTCAGGGCTGAAGCAGGGGGAAGCCTAGCTAAATAGCTCTGAACTTGCAGGATCATTCTGACCCAATTCAGAAAGGGTTAGATAAGACTCTGAATTCTGTGTCCTGGTTCAGCCACATAGGTTCTGTGTGAGTGAGAAGCTGCCTCTAAGGCCTGACAATAGGGAGTTCTCCATAAGGCCAAGATGTGGGGACAAGGGACAGCTGTTATTTTCTGGGGAAACTACAGAGTGGCCTGATCAGGCTTTCACCCATAAACCCTAACTCCATCACCAAACAGTTCCACAACCTCCAAACACATCACCAGCAGCTGGGGACCAGGTGTTAAAACACATGAGCTGGTGGGGGACAGTTCACATTTGATTCCTGATGATAAACACAAAGATTCTGTGTTTTTCCTCTCTAGGACCCCTGCTTCCAGGCTATTCCCATCTATTCCTTTATAAAATAAAAATCTCCCAACGTGCTACTCATTACTCACTTTGTTTCTATGTATTTTGTATGTTCAAAATGTACCGGGGAGGGACCATGATACCAGACACATTTACAGGACTCTACCTGGAATGTCATCATTCTACCCACCACATACACAGACAGACATCCAACATGTGAACACCTGGTGGACCCTAGGAATTGTACAAGGCAAGCAGCGCCTGAGTCAGCAGCAAGGAGGGCTAAGAAAATAATCGAGAAGCCCCTCATCAAAAGCCAAAGCAATCAGACATCCTAAGCTGTGTGTACACATGTACACATGTGTGAATATGCACATATATATGAACCTGCATGTGCATGTATACATGCTTATGCCTCTATCTTCACATGCATGCATCCATTCATGTTTGTATGTGCATGGTTGTACTGCATGTGAGCATGAGGTCCCTCAGATACAGAGTGTAATGTTTAGTGCCACATAAAAATTACAGTGAGGCTCGGATGCCTTAGACCAAGGCCTCAAACACACCAGCCCTGCTGGAAAACAGCACCAAGTTGGTATTCATACTCTAATTAAGCGTGACCTCAGAGGTGAAAGCCTAAAGGCTTTGGGGACACAAACATGGGACAAAATGTGGTCTCAGAGATGGTGAGAAATTTGTGTACTAGGTTAGACTTACCAAAAGGCATGGAGAGCCGAAGGAAGTTTGTGGGGCTCTAAAAGAAAGGCACCCACATCTTCCTCAGGCCTTGGACATGATCTCTCTCCTTCTCTGGCCTCTATGGAATCCACATAGGCTTGCTCAGCCCCTGCGGCAGGAGTCAGGGCTTCTTTGCACCTGCTCCAATCACAAGCGGAAGCTGAAGGCTCAGTTAATGAATGCTCTGGACTTGTCACTCCCCCAAAGGAAAAGCTTCCAGGATGGGAAAGAAATACTTCAGTAGTGAGATTTTTTTTTAATTACACTTTTTCACGTTCGAATAAGTTTTTATTTGAAGTTTCTATACAGAACCCTTACTCCAGAGGTCTCCCAGGTTGTGGTGCTTTTAAATAACCACAGATGCTCAAATCAAGAGAAAAGATGGGTATTTTCTCTGTTCACCATTGGTCAGTTTAGTGTTCTGTCCCCATTTATGTCAGATGGCATCATGGGGACGTGGTACTGAGGCCTTGCTCATCTAATTGGGATGGATGGATGGATTTAATGACAATTTGGAGAGTTTCTAAATCCCAGGAAAAAAGGAGAGAGAGGACATTTTCTTACATTTCAAATACTTGATTTCGGTACCTGTATACTTTTTTTTTCTTTTTCCTTTTTGAAAGACTTATTCTTGTGTAGCTTAGGCTGGCCTTGAATGTGCTCCAGAGCCAAGGTTAGCCTTAGTATGCCCATCTTCCTCCCTCTACCTTCCAAGTGTTGGCCTCACAACACTTGATTTACTGTGGTGCTGGGAATCACATCCAGAGCCTCCTGCGTGCTAGATAAGAGCTCTACCAACCGGCTGCATTCCCAGCACTCGATCTCAGTATTTACAGTTAACTACTTAGAAACTGAAATTTCGGCAGGAGGAGTGAAGGGTACTTGCTGCCCGATCATGAAGCTCAGAGCTGTGACTCCAGCAGCATATATGGAGGCTCACAAATGCCTGTAACCCCAACTCCAAGGGATCCTCTGGCCTCAGTAGGCATTTGTGAGTACATGTCTCTCTCTCTTACACACACACTCTTACACACACACACACACAGAGAGAGAGAGAGAGAGAGAGAGAGAGAGAGAGAGAGAGAGAGAGAACAAGCCTGACACGTAGAGGTGGACAAGATGGCCCAGCAGGTAGACCCTTGCTGCCAAGCCTAACAACCTGAGTGTGATCTCTAAATCGTCATGTGGAAAGAAAGAAATGGTTCTTTGTCTTCTAACCTCCATGCACCTCCTGCCCAATAGATAAATGCAATAAGAAACTAACTGAAATTTAGATTAACATACCAAATAAATACAGTTTTCCCCACCCCAAGAACTATATTTCTTACACATCTACTATTTCTAGGATGACGGGACTGGTGGTTTTTTGGTTTTGTTTTTGTTGAGAATCTGTGGTGCAGAAGACTGCTATCCAGCCTTTATAACATGAGGGGACAGACTCAGAGACGGCTAAAGTAGCTTGCCCAAGGTCACACAGCTACTTTATTCTACCAGGGTGGAAACAGACGCACGGGTTTAAGCCGTGTCTAAAGAGAATTACTGTGGATGTTCCTCAGGGCTCCCTTGCCAAGCCACACCCACTGCTGTCACCAAGAACTTCCGTTCCTCTGGAGGGAAGCCCCCAACCCCCCACCCCATAGATCATCCAGAATTAACTGCAAAGTGTCAGGAAACTTGGCCAGGCAGCCCTGAGCATGAGCAAGAGCTAGAATCCTTCACTTCACTATGAAGCCCTTTATAGAAAGCTGGTTGGCAGCCCTGCTCCTGCATGGGAACAAATTAACAATGGCATCCCAAACACAGGAAAGGAAGGAAATTGGAAACACAGTTTATGCTTGGCCGGCCCTTTGAAATACTGTACCATGCTACTGACATCAATTAATGAAAAGCAGGGCTGTGCTGAGAGGCTCCGGTTTGGAAATGCATTAACACACGTTAAACATGTTGGTACAGGAACCAGATTATAAGCACTCTGGTTCCCAAACAATAAAGCAGTTACCCAAACCCTGGTGCTTACAGAGGCCTCATTAATTCGATCCACTCCTCGAGGATCAGTGGAGGCTTTGCGCCGCTTCCCGCGATGCCTTCCCACACAAATGTTGAAAGGACAGCCTGGCACATGCTACTCTGAGCCTCACAACGGGGCGTGTCGGGTTCCGTGCACTCCTGACATCCCCCAAATCATAAACAGCCCATCCTGGAGGGGGGAAGTACCCAGCCCGCCCTGGCATTCATCTACCCTGCCATTACACTCGGGGGTAGAGTGATTTTTTTTTTTCGCCTGGGGGAGGTTAACCGTGAAATATCTGTTCCACATTAAGAAATACCAAGTCACATTTTTTGTCAAATAGTATTTGTCAAATGCCATTTGCTGCAAAACCTGGGGAATTCAATCCCAGCTGAGCACACAGCTAATATCAACTGGCTCACATAATAGCCATGGTGGTGCAATGCAAGTTCTCCTGACCGACCCTATAAACAGTTGCAGAGACTAGGAAGTGGGATTCTGGAATAAATAAAGCATGTGCCCTGAGCTGCCCCAGCACAAAGAACCCCACATGCTGGTGGAGCCCATGAATGGTTTTGAAAAATATCTTAAGAGGACAAATTGGTAAATCTCAGTTTTCTGAATGCCTATACAAAAAGTGGGCTACTTTCTTGAAAGTGCAGATTCACCAACACTGCCTCTGAGTATACACCTACTATGTATGTCCCAATATCAGGATCCAAGCCTTAGGCGTCAGCAATGTCCCTCATCCCACTGACATCATCCCTCCGGACTCCATGTCGATCTGGGATCCATCAAGCTGAGGCCACTAGAGTGCGTGAAGCTGAACGTGTTATCAGTTTCTATGTAAATATTGGTGTTTCCTCCCCCCACCGAGGTAAGGGAAGGCAAAACAGCCTGGGCGCGTTTGATTTAAACTAATTAAAAGCAGAGGGCTGTGCAATTCAATATATTGATTTTACCAGTGGGACTTAAATCTTTATAATAAGTGTACACAGCTGTGGCTCCCTCCCACCAGTGTGCTCCCCCTCTAATCCCTGAGTGCATTCCTTCTGACAATAGCAAGACAGATCCTATACATCTCTGCGCCTGTGCCCTGACCCCAGAGACACAGCAGAGCCCCCCGAGAAGGCAAGCTGTGCAGTGGCCAGCCATATCTACTGTGTGTCGATGGGTCCCAGCCTCGGCTGCTGGGTGGGAAGGGCTCTCCATTCCACAGCTACACAAGGGGAAGGGCAAGAAGGGTGGAGGACACTGTGAAGCTCTATGAGGGCCAAATATGACCTTAGCAAGCGGGGTGGGCAAGATATGAAAGCGATCGGGCTATCAATCAATGTCTGCGGGACTCTGCCTGGGATGAAATCATCACTTGTCTCCCGGTTCAGCAGGCATGTGACATGTGCTCACATCACAGGCATGCCAGTGGTCAGGGGATTGTCCTCACACTGTGTTTATCTGGGCAAAGGCTTGGTGGCTGCCACCATCCCTGGTGAGGTTAAGGCCCCAACCCAGTTCTCTGGAGCTGGGTCTGGGAGGCGCTCTCTTTTCTCCATGCGGGAAAACAATCACCAGCTCTTCCAGGCTCCACCTCCCACCTTCCAGAACCTCAGAACCCAAATGACAGCCCTGGGATAAACACCCAGGCCAGCCATCTGAGCTGCCATCCAGGGCCCAGCCTTTGCCTTGATTGCAGAAGGGAAATACACAAAAGATCCAAAACAGTTCAAATCTGGGTCACATAATATCCTTGGGAAAAGGGGAGGGGGGAAATCTTTGATTTATAGACCCAGGAAAATGAGGTTTAAAAGTGATTCTGAAAGAGTTTTTGAAAACACAGCTGTTGCTGCACCCCTATGGTGAAGTCGGTCTGCAGAGAGAGGGAGAGAGAGAGAAAGAGAGAGAGCAAGAAAGATGAAGGGAGAAACCATGTGACATCTCTATTAACCTTCCTTTGCTAACCAGAAAGGGCTGGAATGTGAAGGAGCCCCTTCCAAATTCTAAGGCGGGCCAGCTTACAGCTGCAGGCGCCTGCAGCCATGCTCGGTGGAGGACTCCCAAAGGACGTGTTTAAATTGTAACAGAACCTTTCCCTAGTACTCCCCAGTGGTAGGGCCTGTTCCGAGGGGTAAAGGAGAGATCTTAACGCCAAACACTTGTCTACAGAAAGGACAGCCAGATGGGGTAAAGTGAAAACCATGCCGCTAGGGCCTCCCTTCTGCTTCCCAGCCTGAGTTAACAAAAGCCACTTTTATGTGCTGGCTACAATAATGACAGGGTTCTAACCTTCTCCTTTTTCTAACTTAGCTTCAGAGATTAAACAAATTTCATTCCTTCCTAACCTGGCCCAGAGATAAACAGGAGTCACATACACCCTCTCCAAGCCGATTGGCTTTCTAGAAGATTCTGAAGAGAGCTGCTGGGGTTTCCCAAGAAAGAATAGTTGGGGTTAATGGCTAGCCTAAGTCTCTGCAGGATCAACTTTGCCTGGGGACTGTTTAAGAGAGTGTGGCCTGTTTTGAATTCCAACATGGAGTCTACCCAGAGGAGTCAGGGGCTTGTTAATCCAAACCAGTTTACAGATCTTGCCATTGAACTTAGAGGCCAGAGCTGGGCAGATGGGTGTCCCACGAAAGTAGTCGACTGGCTTTTCCAGGGGCTTTACAATGCAGGCTGGTCTTTGTCATCTGGGAGGGTCAAGTCCTCACATGTAGCACCTGGTTGGCTTGTACATTCCCCTCTAATGTAGATCCCACTCGGCTCGGCAAACTACTCAGACTCCAAGGAGGCACAACTTACAAGAATAAAAACCAGTTCTTCTGTAGACAGAGGGTAAAAGATCTGCAAAAGCCTTCTGGATTGAAGCAAGGGTCCCCAAGCAGGCAGGCCTGGGGGAGATGCAGGGGGTGGGAACTGGGGAAGCCAGCCTGTACCAACACCAAGTGCTGCAACTCTGGGAACCAGTGACGTGTTCTCCCTTGTGGAGAGGGGGAAAGTCAATTTGGCTTTCTAAAGCTTTGTCTATTTCTGACCCATGTGACTGGCAGTCCAAGCAAGCTTTCTCAGCAAACTCAGTGTCGGGACAAGATTCCAGTTGGGACACCACGTCTCTTCATCATGACTGCCACCCCAAGTTTCTCCCAGGGAGAAATCACACCAGCAGAGGCAGGAGGTTCATGCCTGTGCTGTGGCCCAGCAGAAATTAAAGATGTACCTACAGGAGGCTCCTAGCTGCTGCAGCCTGAGGCTTCCCCTAATTACCCCGAGTTTAGGGCCAGAAAGAGAAAAAAAACAAGATGCCGGTCCGGCCCGGTCCGTGGGTTCTTTTAAAAGCCATTCTGCTATCTAATTGGGAGTGATGGCCCAGAAAGCCAGGCCTGAGGAAGTCAGGATGGTCCCACAAAAGCGCAAAGCCAGCCCCAGAGTAAGAGGCTCAGACAAGCTGTCTTTGTCCTTTCTACATGAAAGAATGGGCTGAAAGGTGTGTGTGCAGCCAGAGGAAGCCACCCAGCTGTGGCCTCCCCAGCATGCCCCAACTTGTACCCAAAGCCAGGGGGGAGCAACCGCCCCCGCCAAGTTCCCAGCAGAGCCCAGGGAGCCGCCCTAGGAACCACCTGGCCTTCTGGGATGTAGGAGGCCAGCTGGGACCACACTGCCTGACCTGAAGCACAGAGAACTGCCTCCAAAGTCAGGGATTATATATCCCTGCTTGATGAGGCCAGCAAGCCTCTCTCTGAATCATCAGTTAGGACCTTCCTGGAGATCACAGGAGGAGAGAACAGAAGATGTTGTATGCCCCTACCTCACCCCAGGAAAAGGACCCTATTAACCCTGGCTTTGGGATGGCTTCATACATCCATGGTGACCACATACTGCTAAGCATGTTATTTTGGAGTCTTCTATGGTTTTTGGTAATCTAATCTACATACTTAAAAAAATGTACACAACCTCCATCTTCCCAGACCCCTAACTAAGCCCTGCCCCAAGAAAAATCTCTCTGCAGCTCTCCAGTCACAGGCTTTTTGCTACCTTCACGTCTTGGAGAGAGTTCCAAAGCAGGGTCTCATCTTAACAAGTGTCTAAGGAGAATTTAAACTTGTTTTATATTGTTTTGACATCTCTGTCACCCACCATGACCCTGGTTTCATCATTTGATATTTTTAATCAATAATGGAGGCAGACAATGGCCTCCCTGGGACTCCAGGGCCTTTATCTGGAGCTAGAAGGATTAACGTGAGACCCTTTCCTCGCCCCAGTTGCCCAGCGGGGGAGGGGTGGCCTTCAAGCTTCATTATTTCCAAGTTGACACAGTGCCTGTGGTGTTTGGTGTGTTGACTTAGGGTTTTCTCAGCAATTACCACAAGCAGAATAAAAGCGGCTCAGGAAACAGCACTATCAGTGTGTGTTATCACCCAAACCAAATATTTGATGATCATCCCCACAGCGCACCACCGGGGGTTAGTTTGAGCAAGTTAGATACATGTGAACGCACAGATACAGGGGGAGCTGTCCCGGACCAACCGCAACCCAGCCTCGCATCACTTGGTTGGCTGGGACTCCAGTAGGGAAGAGGGTTCCCTAGCCACTCGGTGGCTGCCTCTGCTCCGAGGTCCCTAGCTACCCAATCGCCAAAAGCCGTGGTTTGCGCGCCACACGTGATAAACGCTGAAAATGGATTCTGCCCGCCCAGGACCTATCATTAAATATTTAAAATAGAAAGCTTGCAATGGCAACGTTCTTTCCCCAGCTCCAGACGAGAGCCCAAAGGTAGGGGCCGAATGGTTGGGAGAGGAGCCTCGAGGCGCTCCCGGCGCGCGCCGCCACGGGCGCACCGCAAGGGGACAGACAGGTAGAGCTGGCTAGGGCAGCGAAGGGAAAGGGATGCTCCCACTGCGAGAGCCAGGCTGGGCTCAGGGGAGCAAAGGAAGGGCGGGAAGGCAGCTTGGTCCACAAGGGCCCTTTAAATCCAGGTAGCAACTGCCGCTGTGGCCAATTCAGCTCACATGACCCAGCCCGGCGCTTTGAACTGAGCCGCGGCCAGGCTCGCACCTCCCTTCCCAACCCGCGATGAAGCCCGCAAAGGGACACACGAGCGATCCTTCCCTCCCGGTAGCCCCCAAAACTCGCTGAGCCGGCAAGCCCTACGGGGGCGCACAGTGTTTAGGGTCCACAAAGACCCCGGTGCGAGAGTCTCTGGCGGGAACTGATGCTTTGCAAATGGGAAGGTGGACCCGGTGGCTGAAAGTAGCAACTCTCTCTCCCTCTCCCAAAGTGGACCCTGTTTGAGACATACCCCTCCCACCGCCACTCACCTAGATTGACGAAGCTCATGACCATGTCGGCGTCTGTGAGAAAGTGGCTGTCCTGCAGGCTGGCTAAAGGGGGACCCTGGGTACTGAAGACGGCCTTGTAGGGGTAGGAGAAGCCCTGGCCATCGGGCCCGCTCTCCTCCACCGTCATGGCGTTGTACAGGTCCAACATGAACATGGGTGCCGAGTTATGCTTTCCCTGGAGGTGCGGGCGCGGGCGATGGGGCAAACCCAAGATGGACAGGATCTCCCGCTGCATCTCCCGCCGCTCCTGGCTGCGGAGGCGCCGGTGGATGAAGCTCGAGTGCACCTCGTTGTCCAAGCTGAAGTCGGCTAGGGCGGAGCGCAGCAAGAACAGAGGCGCCCAGAGAGCCACGAAGCTGTGTGGCGCCGCGGCGCGCAGCGAGCGCACGTGCATCGCGCCGGCTCTACGCGCGATCCGGGACACCCGGGCCCGCGCCGCCCCAGGTGGCAGCGGAGGGGGCAGGGCAGCGGTCCACGACGCGAGGTCACTTGCTGCAGACGAGTTTCGCCGCGGCCTTGCCACACATGGCCACTCCCCGGCCGGCTGCGCTCTGCCCCGGACGCCCCTGTCCTCTGCTCAGCCCTGGAGCGGGGCCCCTCGGCCCGCACTCGCCGGGACGCACCGCGGGGTTAGTTCAGCAGCTCCCGAGAGCTAACGAAAGAGCGAGGAGGCGGGCCGGGGTGGGAGGAGCAGCAGCCTTGCAGACCTTCGAGTCCGAGTCCGTAGAGCGAGTCGCGGGAAGGCAGCTGGGCGCCGGGCGAGCCCTGGCTCCCTCTTCTCGCTCGGGTAGTTCCCAGGCCTGTGAGCACCCCTGACAAACCCTCTTCTGACTTCCCGCGCCCGGAACAGGGGCCCCCGGGTCGCTGCTCCAGCCCTGCGTGCCCCAGATCGCCCTCCAGTCGCCTCGGGAGCCCAAGAGTGGTGCGCGCTGGGGCCAGGGAGAGGGAGGAGGGGGAGGAGGAGCGGGAGGACCGACCTCCCCGCCCCTCCGGCTCCCGCGGCCTCCCACCTGCGCCGGGCTCCGCCCTCCCCAAGCTTGGCCCAGTGGCTTCATTCATTCCTCCCAGGGCGCTCTACAAATATTTACCGAGTACCCACCATGTGTCTTGTACCTGGACCGACGCCGCAGGAGTGCAGAAAGAGAAATCCGAGGCGGCCTTGCCCTCTCGAGACTCGCACTTGGAAGTGGCCAAAGAGAGACCTGTGGCACCTTCGGGCTGTGGTGGGAAAGTACCGGGGTGGGAGCGCGGGAATCCTCCGAGGTGACCATCCCTGGACCTGACTCATCTCCAGCCCCGAATACTCTATTTGCTCCAGGCATGCAGACCCTCTTCACACACCCACTTGGCTGCCAACTCTGCTACCCTGGCCATTCCTTCTCAGGGGACAGAGGCAGTTCCCCCACTGCCCCTCCCCCCTCGGGTGCCACTTCCTCTGGGAACCTTCCAGGAGGGGCAGAGATAATGTGGAGATAAGGTTGTTTCCTCCTAGGGACATTACTTTTATTTTCTGCACTTCAGTCCCTGAAACATCTCTCTCTCTCTCTCTCTCTCTCTCTCTCTCTCTCTCTCTCTCTCTCTCTCTCTCTCCCTCCCTCCCTCCCTCCCTCCCTCCCTCCCTCCCTCCGTCCCTCCCTGACTTACACAGTCTGTGGTCTTGACTCCCACACCACCAAGTCCAGCACCCTGAGCATGCAGATTTGGCTTCTAGGTTTTTACTCTAGTATTTTGAACCCAGATCCAGGGGAAATCCTAATGCTGCAACTCTGTTGAGTGCATAAATTGGGGGCTAGAGAGTGCTCCCACCCTCTCCTCTTGGGAGGGGGTGTTTCCGCCCGCTCCTTAGTCCCTCACAGTTGGATAACACCACCACCACCCAGCCCCGGGCAGGGATGAGGAGTAGGCAGCTGGTCATTGTACCTAAATTCATGGCCCAGGGGCTGATTGGGAGACCTCTCAGCTGCCTATCTTGACCCCAAAGGACCAGCCACCCTCTCCCCACACAAGGAAAGGCCCCTCACACTCTGCCTCTGCACTTCCAGTAGACTGCTACTCTTTTCTGCCTCAGTTTCCTTATCTGAAAAATGGGACAAAGCACCTTTCACCACCCAGAGTAGCAGCGGGTTTGTGGGATGGTAGGCCAGTCTTCCCTGCTCTCCTGAAGGTGAGCCTTTGAGAGAACACAGGGAAGTCTGAGGTGAGGAATAAAGGCAGCGTTTGGGGAAGGACACCCACCAGGTAGGGGTCCCTCTTGGAGTCCTAGAATGAGACAGGACAACCTGGTGAGAAAGTCTAGAACAAAGGGCCTCCCAGTGGGGATCTTAGACAGCAGAAGAGGCCTGCAGGTCTTAGCCCAGGCTGTAGAAGCCCTCAGTACCAGTCCCTGGCCAGCACAGAGCCCTGAGAGGCCCCTCCATGGGCCTGTTTTGCCATACTAGCTGAGATCTGTGAGCAGATATCATAACCTCTAGCCACCATGTTACAGTTCTTGATAATGAATAAACAAAGGGCCCTACTTTCACTACAGAATAACCCGTAGCAGCCTGGATGACACACATAGGGCCAGGCAGGAGGACATAACAGTGAGGTAACCAGCATGGTGACCTCCATGATGAGCTGGTTCCCAGGCCCCAGGAAACAACAGGGACCCTCAGTCAGGTCTGGGAATTGGAAAGGAGCAGGCCTTTTCTTCCTTTCCCTGGAAAACACCAAAGCCGGGCAGAAGAGGCATCCAAGAGCGTAGAGACAGGACATCTGGCTGTCCTTTGAGCAGAGGTGGCCAATGACCCACGAGCTGCAGGGCAGTGACAGGACAGCCATATAATAGCACATAAGTGACCCCAGGTCACTCCAGTCTCCACAAAGAGAGCGAGCTGAGAGATAGGACAGAGGACTTCCGAAGAACAGACTTTCCTAGAAAAGACATGAAGAAGAGGAGCCCAGCCAGCAGGTGCCTGCAGAGCATAAGCGAGAAGTAGGCTGGCCCCACAGGAACCATGCTGATCCCAATGCCAGCATCAATGCACAAAATGGTTTCCTTCCAAAGTCTAGAATGATATCAAGTTAAGATGTACTGCTCAAGGAGGTCTCTTAGTTCAAATCCTTGGCTCCATTTTGAGCATCTCCCTAGCAAACAAGGTGGGCATTGCAGAGCAAGGAGCAGGTCCAGGTGCTGCCAATTTGCATGTGAAAAACACTCTTGTGAGGGATTCCTCTTGTCTCCCCTGCCAGAAAAGGCCTAAAGGAGGGATCCTAGTGTTCGTCCTGCTAGTCTCTCCCTGAGAGCCTCCTTCCCACACACAAAGCAGACGTCTGCTCATCAAGTACCTGTTGTGTGGATGGTAATCAACCTAACATAGCACAGAAGGCCAATGTCTCGGATGGACCACAAAAGGCTGCCCCTTCCCCAGTTCACCTCACCCGGGTCTCACCTCCCAGAGGCCACTTTTTCCTCATTCCTCAACTCTGAAGATAAGATTCCCTCTGAACTCCAACTATCCCTCATCAGCATTATCTCTCAGCCAAACCCCGGAGAGGGGAGGGTTGTCTTCTGTACTTCCATCCTCTTCCTCCCAGAGGAGTCCCCAAGACCTCAGCAGATCCCAGCTAGCTTCCTGGATGATGGACAAACAAGCAAGACAGGAGCATTCCTGGAGCACCCAGGCCATCTCAGGGAAAGCCTTTGGGGATGCTTAGGGACAGCCTAGGGACAGCCTTGTGCAGAGGAAGTGGCCTTAAGTTTCCTAGTCTATGAAATGGAGGACTGGAGCTTGTGACTTCCAGGGATGCCCAAGGATTCACGAGTGCCCCTACGGAAAGGGACCTGCCAGGTGCCTATGGTACAGAGGACAACCTTGGCAAATGTTAGTTGTGACTGAAGACACCCTAGAGGAAGCTTCTGGCAGTTAAAATGAACAGAGTTTTCCTTGGTGGTCTGCACAGAGGATCAAGACAGACCTGAGCTGTGAAAGGAAGGGAAGCCCAGCCAATGTTAAGGCTCATGAATTCCACTCCCCTGCCAGCTTCTCATTGTCCCCCAGCCCCCACCCCAGGCCAGCCTGGGCCCAGGGACTTCCTGAGCAGCCAGGCCCAGATCCACAGCAGCCCCACCCCCACCCTGCCAGGGCACCCAGCGCAGGCTCCAGAGTGTAATGTGATCCCCCCCAGGCTGCTCCACACCTGGGCCACCTGGGCCTGGAATGGAGGGATGTCATTGTGTCTGGAGGCTGCTGTCCCTAGCCAGCCTCCCAGTGCTGGGCAAGAAGTTTTCTTCTGATGCACCATCAATCCCAGACTGAAGAGGTGATATTGATCCCAACGGGGCAGTCTCAAAGGCTATAAAAAAAGAAAAGAATCTGCTGATGTATACATTTTGAAGCAAGGGGGACCCTTTCAACCGTCCTCTAATTCTATCTGCCTGGGGAGTAGGAGCTGAGCCAACCTTAGGGGTGCCTTGCACAGCTAGGGGGCACAGGAGGTTCCCTCTGCCACCACCCAACCTGCTCAGGGCCAGATTACCTAGATCTCAGACCCTGGGTCAAAAGCAAGTTCTCTCCACACTCTACTCCCATGAAACCTGCACCTCTCTCTGTCTCTCTGTCTCTCTCTCTCTCTCTCTCTCTCTCTCTCTCTCTCTCTCTCTCTCTCTCTCTCTCACACACACACACACACACACACACACACACACACACACTCCCTAGAGCACCACCCCACAGGAGAGCATATTTCTACACACCTACCATGCCTTTCTTCCTGGCAAATTTTTCTCTGCAGCAGCAGCAACAGCTCCTGTGTCTATGCCTCCTGCACACTCTGCAGACTTAAACAGGAACAGGAAATTCAACACCAGCTCAGCTTGGCACTGCACCTAGTGGCCAAGAGACCTCAGTTGTGGGGACAAGGAGACAGAAGGGTCGCGAGATCGAGGCCAGGCTTATATAGAGACACGTGTCATAGAGACATAGCGTCTATGACTAGAAAGAAGGGAAGTGGCCTGAGAAGACAACAAAGTCAGGAAAGTGCTTCCCTGGCAAGCATGAGCACAGGAGCATGGCTGGGCCTCACAACCTAGCCCATCTGTGAACTCCAGCTTCCCTCGGGAACCCTGACTCAGAAACAAAGCAGACAGTTCCCGAGGGACATACCTGAGGTTGACCTTTGACCGTTTCCCCTCAAGTGCAGTCTCACAGAGAAAGAAAGAGAGAGACAGAGAGAGACAGAGGGGGGGATGGAAGAGAGAAGTGAAAAGCCTTCCATCCACGCATAGGTTATGAGGCCATAGTTCCAAAACAGATAAATTTCACCACTACTTTACACTCAGGAGCTATGATGATTTCTAGGGTCTGGCAAGCAATGGGCCATCGGAATGTGGGGTAGGGTAGGAGGGTACTTTGTTCTGACCATCATGACTGCCCTTCCCTCCCGTGGAGAAAGACCAGTTTAGCAATGAACATTAGCATCCCTTGGCTCCACTTTAGAGGGACCCCTTTCTTCTCTTTCCAGAAGGTGACAGGAAGTCTCTGGCCCACAGGAAACATTGCTCCAGGGGTGACACCTGCTAAGACAACATTGCCTCGCATATCCAGCTCCACATGACACAACAGAAGACTGAGGGACTGAGAAAGGTCCAGCCAATCTGTGGAACAGGACCCAGAGTAACCCTCTGGGCAGGCCTAGGCATACTGTATGTATATGCTGTAAATTATATATGTGTGTGTCTGCTCCTGCCCCTCACTTCATCTGCAAGCACCATTTCTGGAGGTGGGGTGCTGGAATCTGCTGGTGGGCAGGTTGAATGCAGATCTCACATGTGGTCCAGCAAGCGGCTGAACTCTGCCCCACACCCTGTGGACTTTGCCCCATCCCCAGGCTTGGCAGTTGCTGCTGTCTATGGACTTTCCACAGAGGACCAAACACTCTCTCTCCTAAGTGACACCCTGAGCGACAAGGCAGCAGACTGAAAATCGCATGCCTGCCAGTTAGGACGGAGTACTTTCTAAATTAGTGGTCCACCTCTCCCTACCGGGTGTACCATGCTCACTGGTGCTGTCTCAGACTACACACCAGAAAAGCTCAGCGTAGCTTCTAGGAACCTGCTCAAGGCTGCCAATCAGAGCTCTAATGCAGACTGTCTAGTCCTTAAACACTGGGACACCCTGGAACAGGGACTTGCAGGCGCTTTGCCCATAGCAGTGCTCATCATTGTGACTTGATACCCACAGAATCCTGCGGCTTGTCCTCTCTGCCTCCTTTAGAGCAGGCACAATGTATCCTAGTGCCACAGTGAGCACCAAGAAACCAGCATAAATAAGCCCTACTTGGGCCCAAGGAATGCTTGTGCCCTTATTGGCCATGAAGGGAAAGCTGTGAACACAAGTGCAAGACTGGGACAAGTCTTTATACAGCAAGAAAGGGAGGAGCCAGGATGAGCTGGGGATGTCAAAACTGCCCCAGAACTTGACTCCCTCAAGTCACCAGACAGCTCTGATCTCTAGGGGAAGCTAGTACCAAGTTTGCATATGACAATTCTCATGTTATTGCTGACAAGCACATTATTTTTAAAGTGTCTAATTACATTTGTTTATTTTACTCTGGCTCTCTCTCTCTGTGCACATGCGCGCACACATGCACACACATGCACAGATGCACCACGCATGAATAAAGAGGCAAGGGACAACTTGCAATAATCAATTGATTATTCTCTTCCACCAGCTTTGTTACAAGGATCACGCACAGGTCACCAGACCTAACAGCAAGTGCCCTTACTCACTGAGCAATCTCACCACCCTCCAATTTGGTTTTGAGTACTGAACAAAAGAAGATCCAGGGATCTGTTTTGGGGGGTCCAGTTTGCCCTGGTCTCATAGAGAGGACTGCTGAGTTTAGGCCAGAATTTTCCAGCTTGTGCCACGGTGTCCGGAGTTCTTCATCAGTGGTTAAAGTTCTGGAAATCCTGGGAATCCGCACTTCACTGTCTTCCTCTTAGAGGAGGAGAGACATGGTTTGACTTTCCTGCGCCATTGCCAAGCTGGGGTTAGAATCTGCACAAGTGTGTAGTCACCACCCAACACAGGACCCTCTCGGGGAGATGGCTCAGTGGGTTAAAATTGTATGCTATGCAAGCAAGAGAAGTATAGTTCAAATCCGGGCACCCACATAGAAAGCCAACCCTGTGGAGGAGCAGAGAGAGGATCCCTGAGGCTTGCTGGCTGCCAGCCTCGCTCTAGGTTCAGCGAGAGACCCTGCTTCAAGGATATACGGTGGAGAGTGATAGACCTACGCCACACACACACACACACACACACACACACACACACACACACACACACACACACACACACCAGTGTAATCTCTTCTCACTCTGTGGTTTTTCTTATCCTTCCTAAAGCCTCTTTTAGCTGCCTCAGTCCTGACTCGTGGGAGAAAGCCAATATAGGGAGATTAGCAGTTCCGGGACAGTCTTAAACTGGATGCAAAGCCTCCTAAGAACTAGATTAAGGGCAGAGCTCCTTTCAAAGCACACTGGACTCTAACTCTGACCTTGCATGGGGTTGCTGGCTTTCCCATCCCACAAATGAGGTAGAAAGACACACGTGTGAGGCTAGTGTTTGAGTCCAGGAGTACCTGCTGCTGGAAGCCCTATTTCAGCTGGGCAGTCCCTACCATGGAGCCTGTACAAGGTGTAGAGTCTGCCGTGCCCATGATTCCAACCATTGCTTAGAACTGTCAGATTTGGCAAATTAAAATCAGGATGTAGGCATGGGGAGGTGGGATTTTTCTCATTCACACTTTCTGCCACCCCAAATATGTAGTTTCTTGTCTATTGCCTCCTTTCCTCTGTTAAAATATGGGCTTGTAGGGTGGGGCTAAAGAGATGATGATGTGGTTTACAGCAAGTTCTGCCGTTGCAGAGGACTCACATTTGGTTCCAAGCACCCATGTGGAGTGGATCATAACCACCATTAACTCCAGATTCAGGAGCTCTGACGCCTCTCCTGGCCTCCAAGGGGACTGCACTCAAGTGCACATATTCACACAGAGGCACAGACACACACACATACACACACACACACACACACACACACACACACACACACACACACACACACACACTTAAAAATAAAGTATTTTAAGCTGTGGGTATGGGTTCTTTTCTGACCTGCTCATACATCTGAGAGCCGGAAAGGTGTGTGAAATGCACCTGGTGCTCAGTGATGAATAAATGGATGAATGGATAGATGAACGAACAAGCTTTCAAAGAACTATGGTATGACTGGAATGGTACCTGAGTCAGATCTGGAGCCAGCACTCAGTCACCTAACAAGTGATGACAGACATGCCTCCAGTCCCCTCCTTTAGAGGATCTCAGCTGACAAGGTCTTATCATAGGACTACCGGTGACAGAAGATTCTAGATGGAGCCCTCAGCAGCAGCTCCCTCCATTCCTCCTGTCCAGCTCATGTCCCACAGCTGTGCCCAGGGACACAGCCCTGGGCTGTCCTGACAGTAGAGAGGCTGTGCTGCCCACCACAAAAGTAGTACCAGGGAAAACAGCAGAAGCAGCAGCTGGCATGAACCTTGTCACCTCTGAGCTCCTCTTCACCTTTCCAAACAGACATCATGTGTATACTCTACCCACGAAAAGAAGCTGAGGCCCAAAGAAGTTAAGCAGTCTATTTGGGCTACACAGAGAGAAGGCAGAGAGCCCATCAACCTGGCCAGCCTAACTGAAGCCCCAGCTTATGTAGGAATATCTTTCTGTATGCTGTGAATAGCAATCTTTAAATAAAGGAGCTGTTTTGGCCCATGACAGGGACCATAGAAAAAGTAGGAGGAGGAATCAGAATAGGTAGGAGGAGCAGGGTGGAGTCAGAGAGAGACTGAGCCAGAAGCCCAAAGGAGCAACATGGAAGGAACACAGGTGAGCCACGGGCCATGTGGCAGGAAAGATTAATAGAAATGGGTTGAGTTAAGATGTAAGAGCAAGCTAGCAATGTGCCTCAGTCGTAGGTCAAACAGCATAAACTTAATATAAGCGTCTGAGTCATTTCTGGGGGCCTGGGCAGCGGCAGGCGGCTAAGGGGTCTAGGGCTGCAGGTCTGTGGGTCTGGGCCTCTGGCTGCACAGGGCCAAAAACCCACATTGTAACACCCAGCCATTTCATAGCATCCGTTTTTTGTCGTAGCGCCACCTACTGGGGACATGTGAAATGACTTGTGAAGTGCTGCGGAGGCAAAGTGGACCGTGAATGGACCCCAGCAACACCTTATATGTCTCTCTAGCCAGAGCATGTCACATACAAGCCATCATCCAAGCTGTCCAGAGTGGCTCTAAGCATGACAACCATGCACACTTCTCAGATTTGCTCCTTTGGTGAAAAACTGTGGGATCCTGGTCAGGTAAGCTGTGGGAGGCAGAGCCGGCATGGCATATCACAGAGGGGCCCAGGGCTATGTGTGAGGTGATGAACGCCCTGTACAACATACTTTAGTACTACAACTGTCCTTCAGAATAATGATCTCTAGACTTACACAGTGCACACTCTGAGCAACTGTACACAATGGGCTCTGCATTCTTCTTTACTGATTGACTCATTGATGTGTATTTATTAATTTCCTACGGCAGAACAGTGGGGAGACATCCAGTGACCTTTGATGTTTTAGCTGGGGGAGAGAGGAGAAAGAGGAGTGACCCAACGTGGTAGCTCAGCCCTTTAACCCCAGCACTCAGGAGGCAGAGGCAGGTGGATCTCTGTGAGTTCAAGGCCTGCCTGGCCTACATATCGAGTCCCAGGACATACACAGAAAGACCCACTCTCAACCCCCACTCCCTATTAAAAAAAAAAAATCACAGACAAGGAACGAGAACAGAGAGAGCAGAGACAGGCTCTTAGCCAGACATGAAATGAGCACGGAAGGGTACTTTTGGTACAAGGGAACAGCAGGTGAAAAATGAGCCTTAAGAGCTATTGAACTAACTGACCCAGACTCATCTCTGACCCAGTGGCTCACCAGCCCTGTGCCATCCCCCTCCATCTATCTGCAGTTTCATAGCTCACCAGGGTGGCTGGAGTCAGCTAGGAAGGACTTCCTGCTGCCAGAAGAACACAGACAGACCCCTGCCCAGAAACAAAGTCCAACAGTGCACTACAGGGTCCTCACCTGCTACTTCTGGCCAGAGGTAGCCAGACCCCTCCCCAGCCTGCTCTGCACCAGCAGAGGGGCTGTCTGTCCGTCCATTCTCAAACACCCAGAGCCAGAAGTTGACAAGGCATCAGATGCCAAAGAACTTGTCACACTACACTCTCCTCTGCTATGGCTACTGAGCTGTCACACACCAAGGAAGGACTGAGGCTGGGCCCTATTACCCAAGCCAGTGGAAATGGTGGAAGTTGGTGTCTCCCTGCGGCCCTCAGCATCTCTGGCACTGTGGCCTTGATTTTGTTTTGATGGGGTAAAATCCTTTGATTTCGAAATGCCATGTGGGAATTTTCTGGGGAGAGCAAGGGGGGCCAGAGAAACAAAAGACTGATTTTCGGGGCTTCAAAAGCCTTGTTATAACCAGAAAATTTAATTTCCAGACATTTGGTTCTTTTATTCTCATCTTTGAAGAGCAGGAGATCAACAGAGGGCGGCCATCCTGCGCCCCAGGCTCAGTGCATGTTGGAGGCATCTGGGCCTCAGACACCCTTGCTTTGGAAGGAAGCAGTAAACAGGCTGAACAGATAAAACTAGCCTGTGGTAGGGGAGGGGAGCTGGCTCCCAGGCAGGGTTTTTATAGATAAAACGGTAAGACAAGACTCAGAAGACATATGAGTACCAAAGTCCCAGCTCAGGAGCGAGCAGCACACTTCAAGGGAGGGCCAGGAATTTAGAAGTGTCTTCGCACCTACCTTCAGGCTGTGACCTGGAAGCCTCCAGAGTTTCTGACTTTGGGTTCTTTGAGGCAGAGTCTCACTGTGGAGTCTAGCTAGTGTTCAACTACTGACAATCTTCCTGTCTCAGCCTTCTTGATGAGTTTCCTGTTATGTGTCCCTTTACCATGATGAGTCTGCCCACCATCAAAGGGAGAGAAGTTTCTATCTGGTGAGGTTAGGAGGTGATGGTGTCCAGAAAGGTCATCAGACTTGAAGTCTCCATCTTCAACTGTGGGGAAAAGGGGAACTGTATTTCTGAAGTGGTTTGGGGTATTTTGAGGGCAGAAACAACTGAGGGCTTCAAACACGCTGACCAAGAACACCTCCACTAAGATCCCGCCCCTCAGAAAGGGGTTCTAGGCAGGCACTCCACCACTGAGCCTCACTCTCAGCCCCTCGGTGGGAGATTCTAGGCAGGTCCTCTGACAAAGCCCAGGCCAGAGTGATGTCCCTAACAGCGAGGCCTCCCTGGCAGCTCTGGTGAACAGATCTAAATCTTTCTATCCCTGAGGCTCCACAGCCTTCAGTAAATTGGCAACTCTAGATCCTGGGTCATACATGATCTGCAGGCCTCCAGGCCACGGTGTACCACTGTCTGTGCTGGGCACCAATTCCACATACAGTTAGGGCTCATAAATACTCTAAAGCCAAAGCTCCTGTGTATCCCTACAGCAGACACTTCCTGATGAGTATACATCCCTGAATGTGAAAGAGAATGCTCATCTCTTTCAGCAGATCTCCTGGATCACGCCTGTGCCTCATGTACCCATGCTGGCACACAGCAGAACACTGCAACACTGAGGGAACAGTGGCATTCTCCAGAGGTTCAGCTTTGTGGGCTTGCTTGGCTGTGTCTTTATACCTCTCTTTGGTTTCTCCTTCTGCCCCCCTCCCCCATTTCATTTTTAATTATGTATGTGTCTATGTATGGATATGGGCACATGAATGCCAGAGCCCAAGCAGGCCAGAAGAGGGCAGCAGATTTCTTGGAGTTATAGGCGGTTGTATGCTGCCTGTTGTGGTGGGTGCTGGTGGAACCAAACTCTGGTCCTCCAAAGGATCAGCACATGCTCTTAACCACTGGGCCATCTCTCTAGCCCTCCCCATGTGCTGGAATTTCTTTTCCTAGAGTCCATCCATCCTCACAGAACAAGCACTGATTGAATGCTGCTATGTGACAGGCCCTTTCCAAGAGTCTGAGAGGGTATGACAGGGAACACATTTCCTGACATGGAGAACTCTTACCTAGTGACACAGAGCAGAGGGTCAGAAGGACAGAGTCTTCAACAAACGCAGTCAGGAAAAACTGCTGAAGGAGAAAAACTTGAGTAGAGACCCTGAATGCAGTGGGGTTCAGAGAAGGCAAGTGTTATGGGTAGCTCAGTTACTGTCTGGAGAAGGCCATTCTGCTGGCACAGAAAAGAATGCGGGGGCGGGGGGGATAACGACATTTTAGTTATGGGTTTTATTGTTGTCATAAAACACCACAACCAAAAGCAAATGGTTTATCTGGCTTACACTTCCACATCACTGTTCCTCACTGAAGAAACTCAGGACAGGAACCTGGAGGCAGGAGCTGATGCAGAAGCCATGGAGGAGGGCTGCTTACTAGTTTGCTTCTCATGGTTTGCTCAGCCACTTTCATATAGATCACAGGACCACTAGCTTAGGGAGTGGTGCCACCCACAGTGAACTGGGTCCTCCCACATCAGTCACTAATCAAAATGATACTGCAGAGACTTGCCTACAGGCCAGTCCTACAAAAGCATTTTCTCAATTGACAGTCCCTCTTCCCAAATGACTGAAGCTTGTGTCAAGTTGACCGGTAAAAACAAAACGAAAACAGTATACATGGAGGAGACCTGGATGCTCTTTTCCAGCTCCTTTTATGGTTTCTCAGCTGCCCGTTAAGCCAAAGGGGTAAAATCGGTTATAAAAATCTATCCTAAGAGATGGTTCACTGTGTAAATTGCTGGCCGTGCAAGCATGAAGTCCTAGATCTGAATCCCAGAACGCATATAAAAACATATGCAGAAGTGTATGTAGTAGCATAGGGTCTACGTCTCAGCATCCATGCAGCAATAGGAGTGTCCTAGAGACAGGATAATCCCAGAGCTCTGCTGCCGCCTGTCTCCCACACACACTAACTCAGTGAATGGGAAAGCTCAAATGAGGTGGAGGGCAACACTTGACATCTAAGGCTTTCTTCTGGCCTGCATATGTGCAACAACACTCATACACATGAACACACACACGAGATTAGTAATAAAACAAATAAATTCCATGCCAAACAGCACCTTACCAGCCTACCTGTCACTCATGATGCCTGGATGAGTAGATGTCTCTTCTGGCATTGACAACCTTGACTGCTGATCTCCCGTTGACGTAGTCCATCTCTGGGCTCAGCACTTGAGTCAAGATTGCATTTGACTGTGGCAGTGACCCCTCCCCCATTGTGACTGACCAAACAAGAACATGATAGGTTTAGAGTTGGGTTTTGTTCCTCACAATTCAGGAATTCAGTAAGAGGGAAGTCTAACATAATTAATGCAAGTTCTCAGACAATATTGCCAGTGCCTTCTCTTCACAAGCTTCCTGCTCTGCTGTTCCTGGCCCGTGCTTTTACAGCCTAGCTGTTCCAGAACCAGCCACCACATTGACCTTCTAGGCAGAATGAACAGAAGAAAGGAAGGCAGGAAGCACCTGCCTGCCGAGTCTGCCCTGGATTTTTAGGAAAGTCGTAGCCTTTGCCAATGTCTTCACATCTCATGCTCCCATTTCCTCAGCTAGCACAGGATCCACAAAGCTACGGGAGAAGCTAGTGGAAAGGACAAGAGAAGAATGAGAAACCAGCTGCCGCAGCCACACATCCCAGGCTTAGACCAGCAAGCACATCCTCCAATGTCCTTAGGAGGCAGAGTGAACATATGTCCGTAGATCTGGACCCCACAAGCTGTGGTCTGAGAGCCAGACAAGGTGCCATTTAGTGTAAGTAAGATGTGTTACAGAAATACTTGGACCGCTTACATATTATCTATGGCGACCTGGTTTGCTATGGCAGCAAGTGATGTGATGGAGACCCCCACAGTCCACAGAATCTACACGCATGTACATCCTGACCCTCTAGAGAGAGTGCTCACCTTTGCCAAGTCCCTGATTATAGTGTATTGATGGACCAGCAGCAGAGACTTGCCATGTGACTTGAGTGGCTTTGTCAGACCACCCTGATTACCCCATTCTCTGTAGAATACACAGGCTCACCTTGCATGGAGACTAATGATGACATGGGATATAGAACGGTTCCATTATAGCCTCACTGACAGTGTGACCTACGTAGGGAGCTTCTGAAGCCTCCGGAGGGAGAAGCCAGGCTCATCACTGCATGCATGCTACAGGAGACTAAGGCAGGACAATCACAGGACTAGGGATAGCCTGGGTTACTAAGTGAGTTCAAGGCTATCCTGGGCAACTTAATACAACTGTCTCAAATACAAATTAAAAAAAGAGCTGGGGCAGATTTCCCTGTGAGGTCTTGCTGCTGGGGGATCACACTGACCCTCTTATAGGCGTCATGGTCTCTCTGTAACTCCAGTTCCAAGGGATCCAACACCCTCTTCTGGTTTCTGAGGGCACTGCACACATGTGGGGTGGGAGTGTGTGTGTGTGTGTGTAGGCAAACCACTCATACACATAAAATAAAACAAAAAAATTTAACCCATAAAACAGAGGCTCCCATCTTCCACAACTTAGGGCAGTACAGCCCCACGCTGGGATTCTGAAATGCCTGCCTGCTCGTTGGGCACTTTTAGCATAGTGGTTGGGAAGACAGCCAGAGTAGAGTTCTTCAGGCCCTGTGTCCAGCCAGCCTAGAGTCACAGGAGCTGCATACATACCAGAGCCTATGCGCCCCAAATGACACTGGACAGTCAGCCTGAGGTCAATGAGCACCCCAGTTTCCAGGGAGCTCCAGGGAATTCTCAGGTCATTAGTATTAGCATGCTACCTACATCTCTGCCTGGGTTTGGTTTAGGCAAAACATTTTCTGTTAAGGGTCAGACATTGAAGCCAAAGATGAAGAACTAACTCACAGAGCTGGCTGCTTCTAAACCTGCAGCCCATCGGATCCACTTTCAGTTACACAGACCAAACTGCAGCCAGGGAGACACAACAACAGACAAGCTTTTGTTCTGACTAAACTGTTTTATGATGGTTCCTTCCAGGCCAGCCCTGTGGAAGTCTCAACAAGGCAGCCATTGAACCGACCTGGAAGTATCCAGTTGGGCAGAGCCAAGGCGCTGGGGAGGGCTGGGACTTTGCTCCGCCTTGGTGGTCTGGCTGCAAGGGAGGCTGACTCTTTTATTTGTTGTCTGAGGTGAAAATGGGGGAAGGAGGCCATCAGGCAGGCAGGACTGACCCACAATTCCTGTAATTAGAGCCTCCAAAATACCAGGAACTCTCTCACAGGCACATGGCACATGCACCAGTGTCTGTGTACTGCGCCATGACAGAATGTCTTCCAAGAGGGACATGGATTTCCAGAGCCTCGGTCAAATGTCTTTCAAGAGGGACATTCCAGAGGCTCAGTAATGAATACATTAATGGGACAGGATACAACACCTGTTCAACATTCTGATGAAGGGAGCCACAGTTCAGAACCTTTGCATTTTATCTGGAGGTCACTGCACCCCTTGGGCTCAGACAAAATCCAGGAGAGGAAGCAGACAGACAACTTAAAATACTGGCTTAATAACTGAGGACTGATCCGTTCACTAACAGTCCAGGGGCCAGGCTATGAAGCACTCCCACAATGTAATTCTGGTTATTCCTAGCCAAATACCCAGAGATGAAAGCTTGGGCCACACAAGCCCTGTTTTCTGGTCCAGGAACTGGCCCTTTATGTCCTAACCATCTCCAGAATTCAGTGGTGATGCCAATGTGGGACAGCTCAGCTGAGCACTGGATCTCAGTGGTCATGTGTAAGATGTGCTCATAAGCAGCCTGTTCAGTCTAGTCCAGGGGAGCCTACATCTTTGCTGATACTCCAGCCTCGACTGCAGACGAGGCTGGACAGGGCTCCGTCTACACAGCTGTAGACACTCACTTGTCTTGCAGATGAATAAACTCATAGTCAAGAGCCAAGTGAGTGAGATGCTGGAGCCAGCTGCATTTCAGCTGCCTCCTGCTCTGGGCTCTCTCTGGACCACTTGGAGTATTTAGATAAAGTTGACCCGTCATGCTGGGGCACAGAGTGGCAACTAGCTCATAAGGACTGGTAAAGGCCACTGTCCCAAGCCTCAGCCAGGGAGGGACACTTCCCAACCCAGCAGGTCATGGATGTCTCATGGAGTAAAAAGAGATGGCCCCTTGGCCACATCACCTTCCTTTCCCGTTCCTCCTTCCACCCTTCTGTCTTCTCTGGTCTTCTTCCCTTCATTTTTTAATTAAACAAGGATGGAATTCCTTTCCAGTGGCCACATGGCGTGGAGTCTCCTGGCAACCTGAATTAGTGTGCCCTGCCTGCCTCGTGGCTATGCAGGGCATGACTCTATTTAAGCCATTTGGAGTGACTCTGGGGCAAATGAAGCTTCCACCAAATGCTTCTCATAGTTCCCCTCTCGCTGCTAAGGGTTCTTGTTAGACCTCATCCTTTTCCTCGTGGGCAACATAGAGTGATGCAGCTTCTTATTGCTTTGTTTTGTTTTGGGGGGGTTGTTGTTGTTACTGGTTTATTTGTTTAGTTGGTTTTTTTGAAACACATTTTCTCTGTGTAACCCTGGCTGTTCTGTAGACCAGCCTGGTCTTGCATTCAGAAATCCCTCTGCCCCTGCCAGTACTAGGATTAAAGACATGTACCACCCCTGGCCAGCAACAAAGCTTTGTTAATGGTTGGTTTGTTTGTTCTGTTCTGTTCTCTATGTAACAGTCCTGGCTGTCCTGGATCTCGAGTTGTAAGTCAGGCTGGCCTTGAACCCACAGAGATCTGCCTGCCTCTACTTCCTGAGTGCTGGGATTAAAGGTGTGCATTACCATGCCTAGCTTGCAACACAGCTCTTAGCCAGAGTTTCAAAGGTTTGAAGTTTATGTACAGACTCATTTTTCCTATTTGTTTATCCCCATTCTTTACTTTAAAAAATATTAGCTTACTTTATTTTTATGTGTGTGAGTGTTTGCCTTCATGTATATGCACAACATGCATGTAGTGCCCACAGAGGCTGGAAGAGGGCGTTAGGTTCCCTGGAACTAGAGTTACAGCCAGTTTTAAGCTGTCTTATGGGTGCTGGGAATTGAGCCCTATCCCTCCTCGAGAACAGATGCTCTTAGCCCCTTTGCCTTCATTTCTTCTCTCTCCTCCCTCCAGATCCTCCCCTCCTCCTTCCTTTTCTTACGGCCACCACAGGCAAGATAAACGTGAAGATTTTACTCACATAAAAGACAATTTTTCTTCACATAAAAAGGCAAGCACATCTTTAATCCCAGCACTCAGGAGGCAGAGGCAGGCGGATCTCCGAGTTCGAGGCCAGCCTGGTCTACAGCTCAAGTTCCAAGACAGCCAGAGCTACACAAAAAACCTTGTCTCAACAAACAAAACAAAATATAAAAAACGAAGGTATGGTGATGTGGGAATGCCTTTCTGTATGCTGTGATTAGCAATCTTTAAATAAAGTAGCTGTTTTGGGCCATGACAGGCACCATAGAAAAAGTAGGAGGAGAAATCAGAGCATAGGTAGGAGTAGGGCGGAGTCAGAGAGACCGAACTGGAGCCCAAAGGAGCAACATGTAAGGAACACAGGTAAGCCACGGGCCACGTGGCAGACAGATTAATGAGAATGGGTTGAGTTAAGATGTAAGAGCTAGCTAGCAATGTGCCTAAGCCATAGGCCAAACAGCATGAAGTTAATATAAGTGTCTGAGTCATTTCTGGCGGCCTGAACAGCAGTGGCGGGTAGCTAAGGGGTCTGGCGCAGCAGGGTCTGAGACTCTGGCCGCCGGGGACCAAGAAACGCACTGCTACAGTATGGGTTTGGGAATTGTGGTTGGTGGTCAGTTTCCAGTGTTAAGAACTCTCTAGATTTCTGTGATCCACTGAGTGATGACAGAGAGTCCAGCCTACAGCTGAAAGCCCAGAAAAAGACCCAGCCTTGGTTAGGGGTGGGCACTAGGTGGAGTCCACCACAGAAACAGAATTCAAACCCCTGCAAGATGAATGACACTGGGGGACCTGCAGCACAGATAGGTCACACAGCATGACAGCAATGCAGAACTCACAAAGGGGCTTGCCTTCAAAGCCCACTCCCCACGTCCACTCCATGTGGCAGAAGGACTGACATGCCAGGGGCGAGCAGCTAAGAAGCCAGACAAAATCTCTGCTCTGTATGACCAGGGCGATAAAGGGCAGAGAAATTTTGGTAGTGATTCACTGAGAACTTTCTGTGGGTTTCCTGCCCCTCCTAGCTGGCAAGACATATTTGTAAACACTGAAGCTCAAGATTTAGACAGATTAGGGTTCCTGTTGGACACACATCACTGGCTGGCCATGTGACCTTGAACGAGTCCCTTAATTCTAAACTCAGTCCTTCTGTCTGGGAAATCCCAGCTGATGGCCGTGCAAGCCTGGGGGATCAGTGGGGGAGGGGAGAGGTGCAATGGGAATTAATGAAGGAGGAGGGTGTTCAGATATCATCTACGTTTAAAATCAGGGAGGGAAATTAAGGGTGCTGGGAAGCTGGCTCAGTGAAGTGCTTACAAGGACAAAGAAAGGCCAACTCAGTGGCTCACACCTGTGATCTCCGAGCTGGGACAATGGATACATGAGGATCCCCAGGGCTTGCTGGACAAAAAACAGTAAGCCATACTTGGGTTCAGTGAGAGACCTTGTCCAAAAATATAAGATGGAGGCTAGATGTGGTAGCTTGAAGCTTTAATCCCAGCACTCTGGGAGGCAGGTGGATTTCTGAGTTCAAGGCCAACCTGGTCTACACAGTAAGTTCCAGGACAGCCAGGGTTACATAATAGAGAGAACCTGTCTCTAAAAGAAATAAACCAGGCAGTGATGGTGCATGCCTTAATCCCAGCACTTAGGAGACCAGCTTAGTCTACATAGTACGTTCCAATTCAGCCAGGGATAAACAGAGAAATCCTATCTTGGAAAAGAAAGGAAGGAGGGAGGGAGGGAGGGAGGGAGGGAGGGAGGGAGGGAGGGAGGGAGGGAGGGAGGAAAACTTAAGATGGAGAAGATTGAAAAGGGCATTTGATATCAATCTCTGGTGTCACACATGTGCATTTCACCCCACATGAACATTACACACGCACACGCACACACAAGCCACTAGTGTGAGGGAGTGGATAGGTAGGGTGGGGTGGAGCCAGCCTATCCTGTGTGCCTGTCCTATGGTCCCAGCTGCTGGAGAGACAGGCAAGAAGATAAGACCAAGTGATAGTGTGTCAGGCCAGGTCTCTCTCCTCACTGTGATCAAAGGAAGCAAAAACCAGCATGACTTTCCCTCCATTTGCATGAGTTCCCACACTCAACAGTGGCTCTCAGAATGGAAGGGCCAGGCTTTCTAAAGCAAAGCAAGCAGTTCTCTACCATCTCTGTGGGCCTTGGCCTTCCCTTGTAGTAGGAGGTTTCTGGCCCGGACTTTGCGGCCTTGCCTCAAGGTTTAGGCCCCCAGACCCACAGACCTGCAGAGACAGAGACACACAGATGCTGATCGGCCTCAGGCCCAGGAATATAACTTGCTAACTCTTTACCCTTCATCTAACCCATGACTCTTATCCTGTTCATCCATGTGGCTCGGTACCTTTTCTCAGAGCAGCATAGTTGTTCTCTGCTTCTTCTGGCTTCTCTCTGGCATTCTGCTCTGTTCCTCCTGTTCTCAGAGTTTTCTTATTATGGTAGCCCCGCCCATACTTCCTGTCTGCCTTTGGCCAATCAGCACTTTTTATTAAACCAGTGGGTGGGATAATAATTTACAATAAAACAACAAAATCTCCCACATATCCCCTTCTCTCTTCTTAAAAAAGAACTCCAAATCTAATATTTTTTTCTTCCTTATCTATAACAACTTATAAACAACACTGTAAATAAACACAAACATCCATGATCCATGTTTTGGGAATGTGGGCATTGTTCTCTAGGCTACTTCCTGCTGAATGGGGACACTGGCAATTTCATGGGAATCCAAAGAAAAATGTAGGATTATGCACAAGTCTTTAGTGGAGTAGTCTGTAAGGCTGGGTCATCTCAGCCAGTCTCCTTGAAATTGTTCTGAATACAGAGCTCGAGAAACTTCACAGAGGTGTTCTGAAATGCTCAATCATCTGGGCCATCCATTTCCATTGGAAATTTTTCAGGGGGTCTTCCTCTATCAAACTTTATGTTCTTTATCCAGAAATAAATCCACAGTTTCTCATTTTCTGTGAAAATAAAAGGAAAACCTCTTCTCCAAAGTAGCATATCTTTGGATTTCAATTTTAAAGTCAACTCATTTACAAAATATATAGGTTGAATTAAACCAACAGCATTTATAACCAACTGTCTCTTAGTAGCTTTTACTATTTCATTTTCAGTCAAGAAGCTTAAAGATAAGACAATAATATACAGTATCCAGACATTCTTTGTATTTTCCATCTTTATGTGGCTTATTATTTATTTATTTTACTCTATTTCTTTTTTAGGAGCTTTCTCTACCTTTTTTTTCTTTCTCTAAGCCTATGTATCTATATTTTCAACACACTCTAAACCACTTAGACTTTTTACAAAAAAAAAAACCTGTCTTTACTGTATATTTATTTCTTAACTTTTTCTGTCTCTGACCACACCTTTGCTTGGCTAGAGTGATTGACTCCACCCAGATTCTTCTATTTCTTTCTGTTTCTGAACACACCTTTAATCTGCCAAGGTCCTTGGCTAAGGATTAAAGGTTGGTAGGATGGGTGGATGGCTCCACCCAGCTCCTAGTCTAATTTCATAGAATTTATCTTTTTAACCCAGGTACTCTGGGGAATTTCAGGGTCCATATAATCACCAAGTAAAGCTTTGCCACCTGCTGCTCATTAACTCCATTTAAGTATTAGGCAGCAGGGCCTCTTTAAAAACTCACAAGTGTTTTGCCTCTAAGGCTGAATCAGGAAGCTTCTCTTTAAAAAGCCAAGCCTCAGTTTGCCTCTGGCAAACAGAGCTTATCCAAAAAATTATCACAACTAAGAAGCCATCTTTGACTCTACTCTCTTTTTGTCCTTTTGAACAGAAACTTTAAATACATCATTTACAACCTTTTGCTTATATTGAGGGTCCTGTGAGACTTCAGGAATCAGCCATTTTACACCTTAAACTGCACTCCAAAAGCTCGATATTTTGTAGCTCAAGCCCATGTTCCTCACCAGGGTGCCTCTGTACCACGGCTCACATGGGAGACACAATTCAGAGGCTGCTTTGGGCTCTAGACCATTTTTAAGCTTTCTATGACTTTATGGGGTATATATCGCATATATGGCCCGCTGCGATTTGTAGTATGAGGTTTCTGGCCCAGACTTTCGGGCCTAGCCTCAAGGTTTAGACCCGCAGACCCCCAGATGCGCAGAGACACACAGATGTTTACAATAGTTTGAGGTAGATCAACCTAAGGCCCAGGCATATAACTTGGTAGCTCTTTACCCTTCATCTAACCCATGACTCTTATCCTTTTCGGTCATGGGACTCGGTACCTTTTCTCAGAGCAGCATAGTTGTCCTCTGCTTCTTCCAGCTTCTCTCTGGCATTCTGGTCTGTTCTTCCTGTTCTCAGAGTTTTCTTATTATGGTAGCCCCGCCCATACTTCCTGCCTGCCTTTAGCCAATCAGCACTTTTTATTAAACCAGTGGGTGGGACAATTATTTACAATAAAACAACAAAATCTCCCATATTCCCTCCTCTCCTCTGAGCTAGGACAGGGACAGCATTTTACTCCACTGGATTTTTTCTCCCTCTTGGCTTGGAGTCTCACAGTTCTCAAGCAGCTTTCTGGGGGAGCTCTGTCCCCAAAGCATCAGCTGGCCATCCCCACAGGCCTATGAGTCATGTGTCTGCCTCCTTCCTGATAAGTCCTGGATCAAGGGACAGCCTTCCTCCTTTCTCAGATCCCCAACTGGACCTTCAGGCTCTGAATGGGGAGAGTGAGATGGGGTAACGCTAGCTGAATAAAGCAATTGTTCTAGAGGGGAGAGGAGAGACTGATGTGGTGCCTGAAGATGGAGGTATCAGGCTACAAACAGAGGCAGATCATGTGCAGGAAGTGACACGGATTCCTCCACTCAGGGAGCCAGTTGCTCTTATACCTGTGAGATTCTTGTCCTGCCTCCATCCAACCAGGCAGGAGGATCCTTTACTCAGAAGGCCAATTGCCTTTCCAAACCTCATGAGCATCACCATTACCACCCATGATGACAACAAATCCCCAGTGACACCCAGGAAGGGATGGGGAGAAGACACCTGTGTGGCTCAGTAAACCTCTGGCTGTCCAGAAACTGCTTAAAATTATTTGCACACAAATTACATTCCGTTTGGATATTAGGCAGGAGCCACATTCCGCAAACTATTTATACCACCTCCATAGTCTTAAAATGCTAACTTAGGTGTTTGGGTGACTCCCCCTTAATGTGGGGTGATGGCAGCCCCTCCCTAATGGCTGTCTGCCACTGCCATAGAGCCTTTAGGAAGTTCTAGGTAAGTGAACTTCTGCCCGCCATCACTGGACCAGGGAGACAGGCTCTACTGATGGGAATACCTTTGGAAGTTGACCTGGGGTCTTGCTCATAGAACTTGCCTGGCATGTGTGAGGCCATGAGTTCAATGCACAGCACCACACAAAGACACAAAACAGGTAAATAAATAATAGTCCCAAAAGTCTGTAACAGCCTATGAGCTGTGATGTGATCTCACTGTACCTCAGTTCACTCTCTGTGCCTCAGGTTCCATACCTGTAAAATGGATCATAGATAGATACAGGCTAGTCAGTCATTAGGAAAGTACTTTTAACTATGTCTATGGCTTGGCTCCTAGTATATCAGTTGAACAGTGAGTCTACCTTTCCAAATGAAATTCTCATTTTTAATGTTACCGGTCAAGTATGTGTGTGCTGTAAGCATTTATGACTGTAAAGGCCTGCCAGCCTCCTACACACTGAGAGGGGCCTCATCATGGGAGTCTCTGTAACTAGTACAGAAGAAGACCTCAGTTAAAGTGATGTCCAATGGTTGCAATGATGTCCAGGAAGTTGGGAGTTTCCACAGAAGGGAGGAGAGTAAACAGTGTGTTCTGCTTAGTTCTCCTTTAAAAGGCATCGTCGGGGGGCTGGGGAGATGGCTCAGATGGGAAAAATGCTTATTACACAGGTGTAAGGATATGAGTTTAAAGCCTAACAACACATTTAAAAGAAAAAACTGGTCATGGAGATGCACAGCTGTAATGCCAGCACTGAGGAGGTGGGGACAGTGCACTGGGGTGCATTGGTGAGACAGATGGCCTCACTGGTGAGCCTCGGGTCCCCAGGGATAGTTTTTATGTTTGGTATCTGAGGAACAGCACCTGAGAATGACTCTGGCCTTCACAGGAACGTGTACACACACACACACACACACACACACACGCACACGCACACGCACACAAACATGCATGCACGCATGCAAACATCATCATCATTATCATCAGGGAAGACAAGGGAATGTAAATAAAATATTCCAAAATTGTTCATGCTTTTGAGAAAGAAGTTTGCTTCTTCCACTCATGTGTCAGCATTTATTTATTTATGTTTCAGTATTTATATGACCTTAGCGATCAAGAAATAATATAAGCAGAATTTGTCTGTGGGAAACCAGCCAGCACTGTGTCTGAGGAGGGGGGCAGGGTGAATTGTGGAGTCCTGACTATGAGGCTCAGAGGTCACATTCCACTGCAGTGACCTGGAAGGAACTGTCCCACGCTTTTCAGAAGGAATCTTGGAGCATCTGTGTGGTGGCTTTCTGTGGGTGACCCGAGGGCTGTATTGGGACAATGTCTTCTGAGTCAGAGGTGTAGGCAGTAAAGGAGAGGGGCCTCGGATACTATGTCAGCCCTCCTGAACTACCACAGAGATCACACACTTCTGGGATCAGGGACTGGAGTATGCTGCATCAAGGAAGGTTATGAAACAATCAAGGGATAAAAGGCTAAGATGGCCCCAGACCTCTGGAGCAGCCCAGTCCTCTCCAGAGCCTTTTCTTCAGGGTCTGTGAGATGACTGAGCTGCCTTAGTCATGCACACAATTAGAGATGGCATAATCCACAGCAAGGGTCAGGCACTGTGTGCTGAGCCCTTCCTAAGGCTTCCTGAAACCACTACCACCCATCACCCCTCACCAGTACAACAAGACGGAGTGCTACTGTTTGCTTCCTGCAGCCCCAGCTTGCTAGCCAACGTGGTGGCAGTGCAATCTGGAATTCTATAGGTGAAGGTCCGAAAAATCAGAACTTCCAGGCCAGGGCTACAACATATTTAGACCCTCTTTCAAAAGAAGGGAGGAAGGAGTGAGGGAGGGAGAGAGTGAGGGAGGAGAGAGAGAGGGAGGGAAATACTATGCTGAGGTTTGGAGTATGGCTCAGTGGTTGATCCCTTCCTTGTCTAATCTGTGTGAGGCTCTAGGTTCCCTAACAACAACCACAACAGACCTCCAGTGTCCTTTTTTACACCATATTTACTAACTCCAAAAACTCCCTGACTTAAATAAATAAGCCAGAAGAAACTTCCTGAGATTTGGGGCTCAGAAGACAAATTTTCTGGGGCTAGCATGAGTATGAAAGAGGCCCTGGCTGAGTCTGATCCCTAGCCACGTAAAACAAAACCAAATAAAAATATGGAAGACATTTAAACAATCCAAGTCAGAAATGGTAGAATTTAAACATTTGAACATTTGTTTTCCAATTTTCACAAACCTTAAGTTGCACTTAAACTCATAATAAATCAAAATAATAAAAAAAAAAAACAATAAAGAAATCAACTACCACATAAGAATGTCTTTGCTGGATAAGCTAGTCACAGATTGTGGTGATTCGGGTAAAAATGTCCCCCAGAGGTTCCTACATTTGAACACTTGCTACCAAGTTGGTGACAAAGCATAAACCAATCTCTCCTTTTTAAAATTGCTTTTGGCTGTAGGAGATTGTGTTGCTTCATTGTAAATAATTATCCCACCCACTGGTTTAATAAAAAGCACTGATTGGCCAAAGGCAGGCAGGAAGTGTGGGTGGGGCTACCAGACTAAGAAAAACTCTGAGAACAGGAAGCACAGAGCAGAACGCCGGAGAGAAGCCAGAAGAAGCAGAGGACAACCATGCTGCTGTGAGAAAAGGTACCGAGCCTCATGGCTGAACAGGATAAGAGTCATGGGTTAGACGAAGGGTACAGAGTTAGCAAGTTATATGCCTGGGCCTTAGACCGATCAGCCTAAAACTAATGAAAGCATTTGTGTGTCTCTGTGGGTCTGTGAGTCAGCGGGTCTGCGGGTCTGTGGGCCTAAACCTTGAGGCAAGGCCAGAAAGTCAGGGGCAGAAACCTCCTACTACATTTGGCAATGATGTTTTATGGCAGAAACAACAGAAAAAGAACTAAAACAGAGATTCATCTTATTATGCAACACACAACACACTTTTACTGGGCGGTGTCTAAACACCATGCCCTTATCAACTATCTAGGTCTGGAGTGACTTCAAGCTCATGACCATTAATCATGAGATCTGGGGTCCTCTTCTGGCCTGCAGGCATACATGTAGATAGAGCACTGTATACATAATAAACAAATCTTTTTTTTAAAAAATATGTGTGCCCCCGTGGTGGTGGCACACACCTTGGATCCCAGCCCTCGGGAGGTGGAGGCAGGCAGATCTCTGTGAGTTCGAGGTCAACATGATCTACAGAGTGAGTTCCAGGACAATCAAGACCACAAGAGGTATCCCATTCCACCACTCAGGGTCTACGACATTTTACTATATTTACATTCGTTGATTGTTCCTCTGTAATATGGCCGTCTCATCCCCATCACCACTTTATTTTCCACAGCTGCTTCCGTTTTCAAGATTTGCAAAAACATCAGATGACCCTGAAATCTACTCGAGGCTTTTTTTGTTTTGTTTTTTGAGACAGGGTTTCTGGCTGTCCTGGAACTAGCTCTAAAAACCAGGCCGGTCTTGAACTCACAGAGATCCTCTGTCACTGTCTCCTGCTTGCTGGGATTAAAGGTGTGAGCCAACACCTCCTGAGAATTTTTTTTTTCTTGAAGTGTTTTGTGGATCTTCTTTCCTGCCTATTCAAAGAACACACCTTCCTATGTTTCTACCTCAGAAGTGTAGGGTAGACTTTCAGCATTGAAGCGCATGTACAGGGCAAGGCAGACAGATCAAATGATAAAGTGCTTGTCTTTCAAACAACCGACTTCAGGGTTCAACAAAAAACAAAAACAATCTTGTTTGTGGCACAGATCTCAGGGTGTGGTCATGCCCCGGCACATGCTGACAGCTATCTGTTCAGTAGCTATGACTATAATGGGCATAGGGAATGGAATAAAAGAAATCCACACAGCAGCATAAGGTCTGGCCACACTCAAAAGGGAGCAAGATCTGTGGTGCCTCCGGCAGAGGCTCTGGGGCTCAAGAGTGGGTGAAGGAGCCTGTGCCCTGGAAATGTCCCTGGACTGGTGCTTGGCGACTCCTTCCTTGCTGGATCTGAGGCTTCTCAAAGACTCAGTTTGTCGTGTCTTGCTGATGCCTCCCTGCTCCCGAAGGTGCTGTTGGCCAAGCATCCTGCTGATAGCCCAGGGTCCCAGGGAAGGCCTTAGCAAGCCATAGAGACCATGTCAGCCCACTTCCTGTCCCATGTTCATTATTTGCCCCTTCTCCCTAGTCATCTTCTCTTTGGCTCCTGTTTCCCAGAAAGAGGAATCTGAACTAGCTGGCTCGTGCGTGGGGTGTGGGACTTGGAGTCAGGCCTCTCAGGCCATGCACACACTAAGTATCAGCTTTCAGACCTGGGACACTTAGTGACCCGGGAAGATTCCTTTTAATCCTTCCTTTTAATCACACATGCTGATTCCTACTAAATACTGCACACACCGACCCGGCCGTGGGAACCGAGTCCTTCTATTAAACAAAGCCTTCTCTCTCCAAGACTTAGCCCAAGACCACTGCCCACACCCTCATGGTGACTTGAAGAATACAACTTGACACCACCCCTGACCATCTCCTCTGGGAAGTTACTTGCAAACTCTAAAATGGTGATGTAGCCCCTGTAGAAGGCCCACTCTCTGAGACTTTTCTATATGACCTCAGGTATACAAAGAATACACAAAACAAATGCTTGTGATAATAAATCATAAAAAAAATTATTTGGGGACTTCAGAGATGGCTCAAAAAATATGTATATATTTTATGCAAATAAGCTATTCTAAATATACTAAATATTCTTCCAGAGGACCTGAGTTCAGTCCCTAACATTCTTGCCAGGGGGCTCATAATGTCCTATATCCATATCTTCAGGGAGATCAATGCTCTGGCCTCCTTGAAGACACACAGATAAAAATTGAAAATAACAAATATAAAATTTTTAAAGAAATTACTTAGTTTTTAAAAATTCTTGATAAACATGTAATCTTACTATTCATTAAAGACTAAAGTAATTTGTGTATTGGTGACCTTACTTATTTTTACCTAAGGAATTAAACTGCAGCCAAATATGTAACGGTGGAGGATACAGAACATCTTTAAGGTTTCTCAGGCTGACCGATAATTTATTTATAGTCAAAATAAAAACATAGATAACATAAAATGACAGGGGCTTTTTCAGGCCACTTGGAATTATTGGCAAGTCTGTGGTGATTCCCAAGTCAAAACTCCTTCTCTCTCTCTCTCTCTCTCTCTCTCTCTCTCTCTCTCTCTCTCTCTCTCTCTCTCTCTCTCTCTTGCTCTCTCTCTCTCTCTCACTCTCTCGCTCTCTCTCTCTCTCTCTGCCTTTCCTTCTTTTTTAAGTGAAATTCAAGTTAGCAACTCAAAAAGCAATTTAAATTTTTTAAACTTTATTATAACAAATTTGGAAAGAGTGATGGAGAAATGGCTAAAGGTTCTTGTTACTGGTGCGGAGGAAGGACCCTCGCATCCACATGGTAACTCACAGACATCCAACTTTTTTTTAAAAATAACATTTAAATAAAAACACCACACATGGAAGTTTATCAGCCTCATCTCAGAATTCCCTTTTGTTGCTGTGCATTCTAAAATTTTTTACTGGTACCCATCTTTGACATTATTTAGTTACAGGAACCCCCTAAGTGAGGTCGTGGCCCTCTAAGCCTCTAAGAGGCTTGCAGCTAAAGGCCATTATTAGGCCCCAACTGCCTTACTTAATAATGAGACCAGCATGTCCACCCCAGCTAATCACTAGCAAGCTACTGCACTGGGATCTGAGTTGTGGGAGTTTTCCAATTTACTAAACTCTTTCCAAACATCCAATTTATATAAAATTATCCACAGCACAGATACTGGGGTGCCACTGAAGCCCAAATGCTTGAGAGACTCAGGATCCCCAGCTATGACATGGGAGTCAGCTCAATGTCACCAGCAGCTGGCACTTTACGCTGCATAGCTTGGTTACCCATGAGGCAGCCTCCTCTACACATGAGGTGTAGCTCACGCTGCAATGCTTCCTGGCTCTGGAGGTTTCGTATCTACTGACTGAAAGACAGGCATCCCATCTGCACCCATGAATTGGCATAAAGCTATATCACTGACACTTGGAATCTTACTGAGAGCCTCTGCTTTGAGAAGGTGCTGAGATCCAGTTCCCAAATGATTCCCTTGCCCATAGTGGGTGTATTGCAATAAGCAATGCCTCAATTGCTGACTTTGGGTGGAACTCCTTTAATACTTCTGTTGTAAGCTTAAAAATTGTACCAATAAATAAAAACTTGTGCCAATAAATAAAAAGTCTCAGAATCACACTGGCCGCATCCCTCCAGCTAACTGTTGCTGGCCTGGGCACCCTGACTACCCCCTGGTCAGTCCACTGTTATGGGCTGAATGGATTACAAATCCTTCATAGCAGCTAAACCCTCTATGGTGGTGGGGGCCACAGCCCCTGCCAATGATATTATGCAGGCAACCTGTTTTAATGGGGCTGCTTCTTGGAATTCAAGTACGGGGTTTGAAAGCTCTCTATCCCTCCCCTTTTTTCTTTGCAGTGACAAATGCTACTAATGTGTCTAACAGTTTGCATTGTTCTAGAGAATCCTGTCTCCTGAATGGCTGCTGGAAAAATGAGACACTTGCGTTGGTGGTTTAACCAGCTCATCCTGGCTCGTCCTAAGAGAGATCACCACAGCTGTTGTTACTGCGGAAGAATAGCCAATGCTTGAGGGACACAGAATAGTATGAATAAGCATATTAGACAAGGTATTTTACATCTTAACTTTCAGATTTCCTTGTTGAAAGAACAGGTAAACTTGTTTTGGGAATTATATGCAGCACCTGTCTAGAGAGATCATTGCAGTGAATGAGACCAGAGTGCCAATCAATTAGTTACAGGTATATCTCAGGGCATAGAGATGATTAGGAAGTGGGCAGGATCAATTTCATTGGCAGCTTTAATGCTAGGAGTATTGTTTCTCATGATGTTCCTAAAAGACAGAGCCAAAGTGGCCCAGATCAATATTAGCCACAAAAATGTGCTTTGTACTATAGCCCATGATTCAGCACCTAGCGAGATGTGGATTAACATGCTAAAAACAGGCTAGTGAGCTAATGACAGGTAAGGTATGGAAGGACTGTAATCAACCTAAGACAGGAGGTTCTGCCCTATGCTGCAGAATTCTCTGATGATGGGTAAGATGCAATCTGACTCCTGTGCCACCTAAGACAGGCCTAGTCTGGATGTCCTTTTTGTATAAAAGAAAGGAGGCTCTGTGTAGGTCAGCCCCCAGGACTTATCACTATTTAATGGCATGCAGTGTTTACCAGAACCAGTTGATCCATATCCATTATTGGAACATTACCCAAGCAGGTGCTGTGATTAGAGACTCAGGAAGTTAGCAAAGAAGAAAGAAGTTGACCCAGGCCAGGTGTTGCTTGTGGGCTGCAAAGGTTACTCCAAGTGAAAAAAGCAACTTCGGTATATGAGTCTTCCCCTGAGCTTGAATAAACAGTATTCTTGGTTTAAGAGTGACCTGCATAGCTGTGTCTTTCTCAATCTCCAGGCTCTTGCTCAATATGCAGCTCATTTAGGTGATGCAGGCATTACATCTAGGTAGCTGAATAGACAGCTAGATGACAGATTAGATGGATAGATGGATGGATGGATGGATGGATGGATGTAGTAGGAGGTTTCTGGCCTGGACTTTCAGGCCTAACCTCAAGGTTTAGGCCCTCAGACCCACAGACCCGCAGAGACTCACAGATGCTTACAGTAGTTTTAGGCTGATCAGCCTCATGCCCAGGTATGTAACTTTCTAGTTCTCTACCCTTCATCTAACCCATTACTCTTGCCTGTTCAGCCTTGCGGCTCAGTACCTTTTCTTAGAGCAGCATAGTTGTCCTCTGCTTCTTCCGGCTTCTCTCTGGCATTCTGCTCTGTGCTTCCTGTTCTCAGAGTTTTTCTTATTCTGGTAGCCCCGCCCACACTTCCTGCCTGCCTCTGGCCAATCAGCACTTTTTATTAAACTAGTGGGTGGGACAATTATTTACCAAGAAACAACACAATCCCCTACAGATATAGATGAGAGATATGATATAGAATGAATGGAATAGATAGAATATTGATTAAGAATTGGTGATATCAATAAGAGACAGATGGTAGATGAACAACATATAGAAATGATCATCAGTAGATGACATATAGATAGAAATAGATAATCAAAAGATGATTGATGACAAGTAGACTGATGATAGATGACAGAGATGGTAGATAGATAATAGAAATAGATGGTCAATAGGTAGACAGATAGCAAACAGATAGACAGAGCAATCAACTGGAGGGGGAGAAACAGGTCAGGAGCTGAAAGGGTATGCTTCTGGTTTCCTTAAAACATGTTCTCTTCCTGAGTGGGAGGAGTAACAAGAAAAGCCTCAAATGGAATCCATGTACGATCTAGTCACACTCTGGTACCACTATAATGCAGAAAAGGTAAAAGGGATTTGAAACCACATTCAGGAAGAGTTAGCCACCTTGGGAGCCCTAGGGTTAGGAGTAGGCTCTTTTCAAGGCAGCAAAGGCTGTGAACAGGAACCAGCATCCAGCAGACACTTAAACAGACACTTGACCTTTTATGATCCAGCCTCAAGATCCCCATACGATTGCCAGCACCCCCCAACAGCAGTAAGTAGTTGATAGAAAGCTATGCCCAAACCCCACTACTACACCCAAACTCCCAGAATTGTTTATAAATATTTAGTATCATTATAAATGGTTAATAGTCATAATCTCTTTCTAGAGAAAAAAGAGGGATATGATATAAAAATAATTAAGAAACAAATTATTAGATATACTTTGATCCAAAAAAACAACTATTAATCTCAAAATTACATTAATAAAGATTCTATTTTAACACAAATTTAAAGTTAATTTTGTTATGCTATATATTTCTACTCTTGTTTAAAGTATTATGTTTATATAACTCATTTAAAATTATAATATGTAATTAAGAAATACAAGTTAGTAGTCACCTAAAATAACCAAACTTATAGTCACATAAGTTGAGTGTTTTTAGATGTACAAAAATATATTTCAATTAAATAATTTTCAAACACTTCAAAGACCTACAAAGTATGACATTTAAAATGTTTTAAAAACTTAGACTTACTAAACAATAAGACATGTCTGTTCCTAGTAGCCTAAATCTACTCCGAAAAAAATAGACATCAAAAGAGGTCCATATAAAATTTACTTTCTTCAGCCACTAAACAAAAAACAAATGCCTAACAATATGCTATATAAAATAGACAAAGAAGACCTCCTCGAGACCCATGAATAACTAGACCCGCTGGACGGGGCACAAGCAGACACATTTCAGTAAAGAGGATAAATGGGGAGAGATGCAGTTTCCCATCTCCCCAGAGACTCTGCAGTGGTAGAGACACTTTCTCAACAGGCACAAGGTTCCAGGTTCAAACTTCAGCACAACAAAAGCCAGAATAAAATATACGCTCATGTTTTATGAGCTGAGGCTCAGGGAGCCAAAAGGGCCTGTGCTGACAGCCACGCAGATGCTTCTAGAAGCTGCTTTCTAACTTTTTCTACCTCATCAGTTAAGAAATCACTCCACAGGGCTAGAGAAATAGCTCAGTGTTTAAGAATACATTTATGCAGAGGACCTGAGTTTGATTCTCAGAATCCACATCAGGCAGCTCATAACTGACTAGAACTCCAGATTCAGGGAACCAACACTCCTTCTTAGATATACATACATACATACCTACCTACATACATACATACATGTAAATAAATGATATATATTTAAAATTAAATTTTTAAAAAGGCATGCTACTCAATGAACTTAATTGTGTCTGTCAAAAAGTAAAATATTATAAAAATCCATGTTTTCCAGGCAGTTTGTACATAACTTAGAGAGAGAGAGAGAGTAAAAGGAAGTTACCCCTCACCCACAAGTCCTATTCCCCATTGTTTTCCTCATGGTGTTTAATTGTTTTGTTGGTTGGTCTGATTGTTGGCTGGCTGGATTCTTTTTTCTTGAAGCTTTCTTTCCATAGGTCTTTAGTACATCTAGGATAGGGTTTTGATTGAATCTGATCCATGATAGAAATGAAGTTTTCATTTGTTTTGCTTTTTTAAAACAAAGCCTCATATATCCCAGACTGGCTTGGAACTCCTGGTCCTCCTGCTTCCGATTTATGCGTGATAGAATTATAGATCTGTATATAACACAAAGTATTTACAGAATATATTTGTGTATGTGTACAGGTACACACATGCCACAATGCTCACGTACAAATCAGATGGCAACTTTTGGGAGTCAATTTTCTTCTACAATGTGGGTCGCAGGTATCAAACTCAGGTTCTTAGGCTTGGCAGCAGGTGCCTTCACCTGCTGAGTCATCTCACCAGCCCCCAGCAGAATTATTTTTTATCAAAATAGTTGTCCCCACGCTGTGCTTTGTTCTCCCCCTTTGCTCTCATCCTCAAGGTCACCCGGTGCCGCGTCCAGCTGAATGGACCGAGTCTAGGTGAGGGGTGTCGAGGTTAATATCAGCACTCAGGAGTCGTCAGATTCTATCATCCAGGATCACAAAGAGAGACCCGAGCTTTATTCAGTACACTCTTACATCCTCTGCCATGCTTCTCTCCTAGCTTCCCTCACTAACTTCCTCCTAGTCAGGACACACCCAAGGTCTTGGAAGATCCCAAAAGACTAATGCCTCTGAGGGGTGGCATCGATAACAAGAAGACTGTAGAGCAGGAAAACATTATGTTTATCCCCCTAGTTATCATAAGGGTCAGTCCTTCAGGGAGGAGGGGCCATAAGAGCCAAGGTGGAATTTTCCATAGGCACAATTACAATCCAGCCTGATGTCAGGAACCAACAACCTGGGGCAAGTTCCCTCTCTCTTTCCATGTCTCTGTGAAGATGTTATTATTAGCCTCATGGTAACTAGTGGGTGGCAAAGGCCTCTTGACCTGTAGAGAGAAGCCTTCCCAACATATGCCATCTAGGCTGTTCTCATACTTTGTCTTGCCTAAGACTTGTAGAAATAATTTGACAATTTTTATTTAGAATGCAATCTCCACTTGCCAAAGTAACACACACCTGCAATCCCACGGTTTGGGAGGCTGAAAAATGGTTGTCAGTTTGAGCAAGCCTGGGCTACAAAGCAAGTATCAGATTAGCCTGGACCACACAAGTAAGACTGTCTCAAAACAACAAAGCCAAGCCCCCCCCCCCAAAGATGCAAAATCCAAAACCATTTACTGTTATGTAATCAGACAGATCCCGGTTACCTTGTACACCTTCTCGAGTTATCAATATGCTGGCAGGTGGCATCTTTCTCCATATCTTCTAGGCTCCTTGCATGCCTTGACGATGCTTTGAGAGCTTCTCTGTGAAGTTCTGGTCAGTATTTTCTTAAATGTCTCGCCAGACCATGCTGGAGGGGACAGACCTTGGAGAACCAGGGACCTAAGAGTCTGATTCCAGCTAGGTCATTGTAGGAAGACCCCATGTGAGTACAACACAGCAGAGTCTGTGCATCAGGAGCTCTGGTCCAAGAGGAGGGAAAAGCCAGGGAAGGCAGAAGAACCAAAAGGACCTCACATGGGAGGTTTCCCCCTAAGAATGGGCAATGCAAGTCAAAATATCACCAAGCCAAGAGACAATGGATTTGATGGGGGCTCTGCTCACATCTTTTCTAGGTCCACTCCCTTAAATTTGATCATAAAAATCTGTCTTTTTTTTTTTTCTTTTGTCTAAAGGGACCTTCAGCTGTCTTCACAAACCTGGATTTTATGAACTAGACAGTCAATTTGGGTACTTGGAATTTGGGGTCCTACACATTAATGACGCTCTGCCTACAGCCTCTGGCTTCAGAAGTTTAGGATGAGGTTGCAGAAAGCACCCCTGTGACAGTTAGTGTTATTCTGGAGTATTCACAAGAGAAGACTATTCCAACATGGGTATAAGCCACACATGTCTTTATTAGCCAGCCAGCAACTACACTGGATGAAAAGAATCCCATTGTACCCCTGAGCCTTTCTCAGTATCACACACACACACACACACACACACACACACACACACACACACACACACACACACACACACACACACACACACACACGTTGTATGAGGTTTCTGATCCAGACTTTCCAGCCTAACCTCCTGGCCAGGACTTTCTGGTCTAGTCTCCTGGCTCAGACTTTCAGACCCACTGAAACACACAGACACTTATATTAATTGTACACTGATTGACCTGGGGCTCAGGCGTGTAACTTGCTAGCTCTTGCTCTTAATCTAACTCATGATTTTTATCCTGTTCAGTCATGCAGTTCGGAACCTTTTCTCAGAGCAGCATAGTTGTCCTCTACATCTTTTGGCTTGCCTGGCAACTCTGGGGCATTTCTGTTCTGTTCTTCCCATTCCCAGTTTTCTTAGTCTGGTAGCCCCGCCTACACTTCCTGTCTGCCTTCAGCCAATCAGCATTTCTATTAAGCCAGTAGGCAGGACAATTATTTACAATGTAACAACGTAATTCCACTACACACACACACACACACACACACACACACACACACACACACACACACACACTCACACTCACATACCGCGTCCGGTTTCTTTGTGGTCCGAGTGTTTCCAGGCGAGGGGTGTCAAGATTAAAACAATCTGCACTCAGGAGTCGTTTAGGTTCCATCATTCGGGCTCTCCACACACTGAGAGACCTGAGCTTTATTCAGTACATCTTATATCTTAGACCTGTCTGTCCCTTGCCATGCTTCTCTCCTGCCACTGCATCTCGCCTAGCTTTTTCCCCTCTAGCTTCCCGCCATGCTGGATTCCTTCTGCCCCTTCCACTCACACTGACTCTAATCCATGCTTGTCCCCAGCTTCTGCCGCTTCTGCCTGTGTGTCTCTCCTCGTGACCCCTTTGTTCCCTGCTCTCTATCACCTTAACTCTCTTTCACACCCTGCCCCCTCATCCGGGCACGCCCAAGGTCATTGAGTATCCTGAGGCTAGCACTCAGCAGGTGGCAGCGTCTATAGTGCAGGAAAACAGGTTTTTTCCTTTTTCCCTCTATTAACATAGGGTTTTAGTAGGATGGGCCATTAAAGGCCAGAATGGCACTTATTTCGGGAGACAACACTCACATACAATCATCATGTCTTAGGTTGCCACACTTCAGTCAACAAGAATAGTTAGCCAGAAGCAGAACTACAGAAGCTAAAAAGCAAGGTTAGTACATTTAGAGTTTTCCCTAACTATAGATTCTGATGGATTAGGTCTTTTAGTTATGGCAGGTGGTGCTGTCTGAGTGCTGACTTTTATGACCTGAATGGTACTTCCTCCATGGAGTTAGTTGTGCTGAGATCTCAGAGCCAACTAAGTTCTGGAGACCTGTTACAGTGTCAAATTGACAAGATCATCTGGGAGACACTCCAGCCATGTTTATGCAAAATTATAACTCTGAGCTTGCCTATGGAGAATTATCTTTTTAAAATTTTTTTGTATGTATGAGTATCTTGACTACATGTATGTCTGTAAGCCACTTGGGTGCCTAGTGCTCACAGGGGCCAGAAGAGGGCACTGGACACTGCCCCCCCCCCCAACTGGAGTTACAGATGGTTGTGAGCTGCCATGTGGGTGCTGAGAACCAAACCCAGTCCTCTAGAAGAACAGCCAATGCTCTTGTGGGCAACTGTTTTGATTAAGTTAATGATGTGGAAAGACCCATTTTAATTGGGTAGGGCCATTCTTTGGGCAGGGGATCCTGGATTGTATAAAGTGAGTTACATATGTGCTGAGTCTACACATATCTTCATCCCTATTTCCTGATTATGGGTGTCATGTGACCACCTTCTTCAAGTTCCTGCTGTCTTGAGTTTCTCTCTGTAACTGACTATAATATGAAATAAAGACCTGCTTCTGTGGGGGTATTTTGTTGTAGCAACAGAGAAAGAAAGACACCTTACTAACAGAGTCTGGGGATATCCTCAGAGAGCCGCAGGATGAAAAGGACTCAGCCCATGAAAAGTCCTGGCTAGCCTTTGCCAGACAAGCTGGCTTGTTTGGAGCAGAAATGTGTTTTTCTGGTTCTGTCTCCCAGCATGGGGCCGGGAGGCTGCCTTTGATGTGCAGGTGTTCTAAGCAGCTGCTGCAGGCACACAGCACTTGGCTTCTCTCCCCAGAATGAGGCAGGATGCCTGCAGGGCAGAGGCAGCTATTGACAGAACCCTCCCCACTCCCCCTCACCTTTGTCTGTGGAGGTGGGAACTCCTGCCAGGCATCTTGAGCAGCCTCTGGTGGAGTCTGTAACCGACCAGGTGATGCAGCTCTCTCTCCAACCCACAAAAGCCAGAGTAGGAGTGAGTGTTGCCCAGGAGAGACCAGCCTCCATGATGTCATCCTGCCCTCCTTCAAGACCTTTCTGCTCTCTGGCTCCTTTCTGGGGGATGATGTAGATGGAAGCTAGCCTGCTCTCATCTGGAAGGAAAGCAAAAACAAAAACCACCATCCAGGTCATAGGGGGTAATTCTGCCAGGAAGGGTTTTAGTAGGATGGGCCATTAAAGGCTAGAATGGCACTTATTTCGGGAGACAACAATAGGGGGTAATTCTGCCAGGAAGAATCCTATAAAATTTGGATCCACTCTGAGCCAGATCCCTAGAGACACCTAGGTTCCTAAGGATTTGATGTGAATGTGGCATCAATATCCCCCTCTTGGTTTGAAAACCTACCTACTGGTAGCCCAATGTTTCAGTACCACTCAACCTTGTGGAGCCTTAGCTTCCATGATGAAAACAAGGATGAGTTTCCCTTTCTAGGGTTTTTGACAGATTTTAAATGTATCTTTCTCTTTCTCCTGGTCAACTTAACTGAGGGTTCACCTGTTTCACTCAGTCCCTGCCTCTCCATGGACTGTAAGCTTCTTGAGGACAGAGACCTAGCTTCTGTATTCCTCAGTAAGCAGTACTGCTTAGCCCAGGGTAGGTAAAGCATCCTGATAACAGTGAAGACCCTTACCACAAGACTTGTACAGACACAAACACATAGGCAATCCTCAGTGGGGACAAGACAAGTCTATTATTTCTGCTCACTCACTAGTTTGAGTTATAAAAAACAAAAACAAAAACAAAACAAAACAAAAACCCAGAAAACCTAGCCAGTGGGTCCTGTAGTCAGGCGGATGGCTCTGGGGTCAACCCTAGCATCCTGTTCATGCACCTTGGCTCAAACCACCTTGCTCCAGTGTTTCATCTCATCCCACTCTGTCCTCTTTGGTCCTGAGAGTCAGGGTCTTTCCTAGGATTTCAGAAATCTGCCTTCTGTTCTAGAAGTCTCAGAGAGAACAGAGTAAGAAATGGCTACCCCAGTCTGCAAGGAGAGGAAGCCATATTCATTCTTAAATCCTTAGGAAGGAAATCCCATTTTCAGATAACAATTTACTTTATATTTTAAAGGATTCATTTCTTTTAAAAAATTTTTTTTATTTCTTTATGTGTATGTACCACATGCATGTAAAAACCCACAGAGGTCAGAGGGCATGAGGTCCCATGGAAGAGTTATAGGCAAATGGTCACCTGATGTGGGTTCTAAGAACTGAAGCTAGGCTTTCTGTAGATATATTAGGTTAGGTTCCTAACTACTGAGCTTTCTCTCCAGCTCCAGCAACAACTTCTTAAATAAAAGAAAGTCCCGAGCATTACCTGGACAAGAGTAAAACCGTTAATCCCAAGACTCAGGAAGGAGGCAGAGGCAGGTGGAGAGGGCATGGTTCAGAGGTAAGAATCCAGGCTTTCATCAAAGCAGGCAAGAGCGGTCCATGACCGTCCTAGTGAAAAGCTGCAAATATTATTTCCCCCAAATGACTCCCCCAGAGGGGATCGCAAGTGTTATTTCCCTAAATTATCACGCCATAGACACCTCGGCCCACTGGTCCTCGATGCTAGCTATACCTGCCCCTAGAGCTCCACGTCCCCGTCCCCCCAGGACAGTTCCAGAAGACTGTGGCTTGTGCACTTGCGCACTCAGCATAGCGTCTCTCTACAGCGCGTGGCTCAGTGCGCATGCGCGGGCAGATTTGCGGGGCCCAGGAGGCCTCAGAGCGTCTCGCTGTGTCCGCCATCATGGCGTTTGCGCCTGTGGGGCCCGAGGCCTCGTTCTTCGACGCCCTGGATCGGCACAGGGCTTCCCTGTTGGCCATGGTGAAGAGGGGTGCAGGGGAGACCCCTGCCGGGGCCGCCTGCGTGGTCTCTAGGTACTTCACAGCTGAGGAGGCCGCTGTGAGGAGAATGTCGGGCCCATGCCAGAGCCCTCAAGTCGGCCCTCCCAGAGGGCTGCCTGCCTTTAACTCTTTATTTTGACTTTAAAAGAAAGAAAGAAAGAAAAGAAAAAGGGAAAGAAAAAAAACCTGGAGACAAAAAAAAAAGAAAGAAAGAAAAAACACTAGACACACCAGCTGTTTTCTAGAATGTCCCAGGAGCATCCTAGCCTAGTTTCCTTTCTAGTCACAGTCTGAGATTTTTATTTGGCTTTATGTTTTACCTTTAAATTTTATTTTACAAAAGCCAGGCGTGGTGGCGCACGCCTTTTATCCTAGCACTTGGGAGGCAGAGGCAGGCAGAGCTCTGTGAGTTCGAGGCCAGCCTGCCCTACAGAGCGAGTTCCAGGACAGCCAGGCCTGTTATGTGAAGAAACCCTGTCTTGAAAAACAAAACAAATTATGAAATTACAAATATGGGGGTTTTGGGTGAGGGATAAGAGGAGGAAAGAGAAAAATGTAAAGCATTTGCATTCTAAACTAGTGAGTTTCTCAGATATAGCAAGGATAGCAATATTTTAAGTGATTTATAACAACATTGGTCTTTAGGGAACAGATGAACATAGTTTAATTAATTTATTTAAAAATCAGCTAGTCTCCTACTACCCAAAGTGGCATTAACTACAGAAAATGCATTTACATGATTCTGTTTTCCTTTCTCATTTTTCTCCTTTATCACCAGTTTGCATCTTAAACACGTTATTTTTATTTAAAGGCCCAAACCAGCTACCCAAAGCCCCACAAGCAAACAAATTTTACAAAAGGATTTTGTTTGTGGGGGAATTTAGGAGAAGAGAGAAAGGAGATGGTAGGAATGAATCAAAGACCTGAGTTGATCTCATTATATTTGTTTTCAGCATTTTTCCCAAACTGTTCCAAGTTTGAAGAAAAATAAGTCATTAGTCTTTACTGTATTAGAATATACTAAATGTTTTAAAATCTATTTTCTAATCTTTTTTTTGTCCAGTGAAAACATTGAAGACTGTGGACATTAAATCTCAACATTTCCCCCATCCTCTTTGTTTAACTTGGTTTCCCTTCCTAGACAATATAATATGCCAGTGTTACTTAGAGCAACATTTTTTGAACATGATAGTTTCTGAAGTCAATGGCCAGCTGACAGACACTGGGTTCAGTCTTGATATTTTGTGTAAAGTACCATGTTTAAGTGACCGAGTCAAACCATTTAGTACAGAACTCGCAATTTATTCCTTTCCTGGTAGTGATTAAAATTTTTCCTTCTGAATTACTAAAATTTAAAAATGGTAATTTTTAAGGCATGAGATCAATTAGGGCAGTATGCTACAAGCAGCTGTGTGCGTATGCGTGCATGCATGCCTGCGCAAAGCCGGTCTCACATTATCCTCAGTTAAAACATTAACAATAGTCTTTCAGGAGAAGACTGGATTGAAGTTCAGTGACACTGAAGTAAGTTTGTGTGAGCAAATAAAAATACATTTGTAGGTTATATTAGCTCATCATTAATGCAAAAAGGGTTATTTAAAAGATGAATTTGCAGGCAAATCTAATGTCTCTATGAGTAACCATTGTAGGAGCAGTTTTATGAATGCATGCTGGGGTCAGAATTTAGTAAGAGAGATGGTTATTGACATGTATCTGCAAGACTTAAAAAAAAAAAAAAGAAAAAGATGAAGAAGGAGGAACAGAAAGGTGGCCAAAACCTGTAATCCTATCACTCAGGAGACCAAGACAGGGTTGTGGGTTTGAGGCTGTCCTGGACTTCATGGTGAATTCCAGGCTAGCCACAGCTACCTTGTGAGACCTTGTCTCCAAAAGCAAGACAGAACAACAAAAACCTAATGAAATAAAGAAGTTGTACCCGGTGGTGGTGGTGGCAAAGGCCTTTAATCTCAATGCTCTAGTAGCAGAGGTAAGCAGATCTCTGTGAGGTCGAGGCTGGTCTACAGAGTGAGTTCCAGGACAGCCAAGGCTACACACAGAAACCCTGTCTTGGGGGAGAAAAAAAAAGTTGCCTTTGTATTGATCTGAGAAATATTACATGCTATAACATTAAACCATGGTGTGTTTATTGTTTCAGTTCTGAGGTTCTTACATCTATAGAAAATATTATTCAAGACATAATCAAAAGCTTGGCAAGAAATGAAGTGCCTGCCTTCACAATAGACAACAGATCAAGCTGGGAAAACATAATGTGGGCATTTTGCAATTTTATTTCTACATTATAAAAGATGTGTGTACTTGCCTGTGTGAGTGTGCACGTGTGTGTATGTACCTGAATGTACACATGCATTCGGGTGTCTGTGGAAGTCAGAAGAGGGTGTCAGATTCCCCTGGAGCTGGAGTTAGAGACACTGTGAACCACCTGATGTGGCGCTGAGAACTAAGCTCCAGTCCTCAGTAAGAGCAGTTAGCACTCTGAACTGCTTAGTCATCTCTTCAGTCCCTCAAGTTTAGTTTTTTTGTTTCATTTATTTATTATTAGTTAATTAATTAATTAGAGAGAGAGTCTCACTACAATGCTCAGCTAAAACTCACAATGTAGACCAGGCTAATGTTAAATTCACAGAGATCTGCCTGCCTCTGTCTTCCTAGCTCTAGTATTAAAGGTATGTGCCACCATGCCTGGTCCCTGAAATTTTATTTTAAAATGCAGTGTCAATGTTGTTATTTGTTTTAGGGTTATATCCATATGTCATTCTTTTTGTCATTCATTTTATCCTCTTTACCTGTCCCATAAAAATTAGCAGGTTTACAAAATTCATGTCCCACAGAAGGGCTGTGTGAACTGGAGGTCAGTGTGAAAGATAAGGCCAAGACAGGAGGCTAGCAACTAGAACTACTCTGAGGGAAGAGATAGCTCAGAGTCTGTTTGCCCTGGCTCAAAACAGCACTAGGGACACACTGGTGTGATTGTCTTCCACTCTGCAAAAGCAAGTCCTTGCTCAAGCAGTTGCAGTCAGTGCTGAGCACAGTGCGAGGAGCATCCTAAGCATAGCACAGGGAAAAGGCTGGGTCCTTGCTGCCTCCTGCCTGCTCTGGCAGCTTTATCCAAGTTCTCCAACCTAGTGACAAAGGTATGGCCTTTCTGACCTGTATGGCCTTTTCTACAAAACCACAAGTGGTTCTCAGACTTTGTGATTGCTACAGAGGAATGGAACTGGGGGAGATCCTGTGTGTTATTTTAAGATCAATATAATTAGCATACAATGTATACTTAGCCAAAGCATTTTGAAAGATGAATTTCATATAGTTTCAAAGCAGCTGCCACCTAGGGTGTTCACCTGGTACCTTCTGCTGCCTTTAGGAGAGAGAGCCTAGAAAGTTCAGTTTAACAAACATATCAGTAGTTTATACAATGTTATTTTGTGGGTAAATTGAAGTAAAATACTTCAAAAATTATTTAAAATTAAACCAAATTATTAACTGAGAATGAATAATGGTAAAAAAAAATTGAGTAAAATATATAACAGTAGGATATGTGTAAATATTCCATATACACTGTCTCCCCCCAAAAGAACCACAGACACTCTATACTGAAAGGTTTTTAACTTAAACCTTAGCTAGGCACCCAGCAATTTGAACCTTTGGACATTCCTAAGCACCAGTGCCCACATAGAGGAGAAATATGGGAAATGGCTGAGTGGCTAAAGTGCTTGCTGTAGAGCGGGAGCAGCTGTTAGGCTACCCAGAACTTTCATAAAAGCAAATTCTAGTATATGCCTGTAATCCCAGGGCTGAGGGTGGGGATGGGGAGATAGATGGACCCCGGGGGCTCACATAGCAGCCAGTCTCTGGTGACTGGTGAGCTCCAGGACAATGAGACAGAGACCGTCTCATAAAACAAGATGTGTAGTACCTACAGAACAGTTCTCGAGGTCGACCTCCAGCCTCTGTACATGTGTACATGATCTGCAGGTCATACCAAGTGTGCATTCAGGAACTCTTATTTTGTCCCTTTATTTTGAACAAAACAACAGGTTTGAAAATTCTGTTGGCCTTCAGATGATACCTCAGTGTACTACAAGAAAAATCAAAAGCGATTCACCAAAATCAATTAAAAAATTTGGTAAGTTAATCTTCCATGGCATTGAGTAATCAATAATAAATGAAGTTAGTTATCTCTAGAGCATAACTGTTCTTAATTGGATACTTTCATGTATTCTTTTATACGTAATTTGTCCTTAAATAAATTTCTAGACCTTTTCGTTGTCAGTGACATTTGGTACACACTACTGCTCAAAGTAAACATCTTCTAGGGAATGTTCAGGGAAATTACTCTGATTTGCTTCCCTAAAAGCACTTGATTTTACAATTATTTTTTAACCCTTCTCTTCTGGAAAGAAAAAAATTAAAGCATTATAGGCAAACAATGGGGAAAATTAAAATTTATAACAGTATCTTTCAAATTAGTGAGAGAAGTAATTTGTTTCTTACCTCTTATTTTCCAGCTCTAATTCTGAAAATATTGTCCATGATTTATAAATTAGTACAGAGCAACACTTATGCAACCAAGAGGTAAATATATTGTTCTGGCAAATTCATCTTCAAAAAATGCAATGTGAGATTTAGTTAAATTAACTGTTTTAGTTTTAAATTTAAAGTGTATGGGTGTTTGCCTGCATGTGTGTCCGTGCACCACACACTTGGTATCTGAAGAAGCCAGAAGATGGCATCAGTTCCCCAGGAGCTGGAGTTACAGGTATTTGTTAGCAGCATGTGGGTACTGGAAATTGAACCCAGGTCCTTTGGAAGAGTAGTCAGTGTTCTTAACTGCTAAACCATCTCTCTAACCCCAATTAGCTTCTAAAATATTCTTTAAAAAGCCATAAAGCCCGAACCCCGGGTAATGAGTAGCTCTTCTTGTATGTGTCCTCCACATAGTACTCTATGCTTGTCACAGTTCAAGAACATGAAGCTCATCCACAGTGTCTACCTCACATTTTCATAGAGACATATACTACACTGACAGCCAGCTGTTTGGGAACCAAGCTGCAGTGGACAACATCATAGACGACATTTCCTGTATGCTGAAAGTGCCCAGGAGGAGCCTGCATGTGGTGAGCCACCCTAAGAACAAAATACTGCCACAAAACAGAATAGAAGCTGCCCTTAGTCTCAGAGCAGAGGCAGAAACAGGCCAGTCAGCCAGAGCTACACAGTGAGATCTCATCTGGGGGAAATGTGTGCCCTATCTCTTTCTCATGTCATTTGATAGGTAGTATATTCTCTCAACATAATCTTAATCTGTTTCCAATGTATTCTTTTGGTCCAATGGACCAAAACATGGACCTTTTTAGAAATTTTTATTTCTGAATACACTCAGATGCTTTCTCCTTCACCTCTACCTAGATTCCAATCTAAAATAAAATATAAATATCTCAAGAGGCAAGCATGAGGAGAGGCTTGTAACAAGTATATTAGTGGAGATGGTTTCAGATGTTATTTTTTTCCAGTTATCTACATCGAAGGGACTGATTGCTGGCAACTTGAGATACATGGAGGAAGATGGTACCCGAGTGCAGTGCACCTGTAGTGCCACGGTGAGCATCCTTCCATCTCAACTGCACAGTGCCACACAACCCCTTCCATTTGAAATAGATTTCATTCCTTGACTTATTGTGTGATTTAGAAACAAGGTAAAGAATTACTTATAGTTGTGTGACTATGAGTATGATGATGATGTGTGTGTGCTCACAGTACATGTGTGCCGCAGCACCAGTGTAGAGTCAGATGAACACTTTCAAAAATTTCTCCCTCCTTCCACTATGGGTTCCTGGGATCAAACTCAGGTCATCAGGCTGTGTGGCAAGTATTTTTACCCACTGATCCATTTTGCTGTTCCCAGAGATTTTTAAAATAAAACTGATGGCTGAACAAGTACGTGTTTTTATGGATGGAGTTCTATACCAAGCAAGTAGTTTTCAAATATGCTAACTGTCATATTGAAACCAACAGACATACACTCTCTTTTAAAATGTGCTGATATTCTCAAATGGCTGTGGCATGGCCTTTTTGGCATGGCTGTTTATATAATCTGTGTGGCTCTGAAGTGAAAACATGTTACCCAAGTCCCTTGCTGATGCTGTACTATATAGCAGCAGTGTGGGTGGTCTGACTTTCCCATCAGAACAGGGCACAATAATGCTGGTGAGGCTCTGTATCAGGACACTTTCCTCCATTGTGTCTGCTTAAGTTACAGCTGTGTGAAGCCTCTACAACCCAAGTGGATCCAGTTTGTCTTCTTTCCTAGGGGCTTGTCTGTTCCTCACTTAGCGACAGCCTCTACATTACCCATCAAAGAAAAATGAAAGCATATGATTGTGGTGATGGATTATAAAGTGCAGTTATACTTACTTCTTATTTAACTAACAAACTGGTTTGTTTTGTTCTTTTAACTTAGGCTACTGCTGTGCCATCTAACATCCAAGGGATCCAGAGTATCCTTCAGTGGTAAAACTGTTTAAACTGAAATGCTCCTTCAAAGAGCTCTGCCTTCCCACTGTGTAACAAGCAAATTAAGCCATAAAGACAAGTAGCCACAGTCCTCTTGCTAGGGCTCTCCTCGTGAAGTGGAGACAGGCACCTGTCTACCTGGGTGAAGTTTTTCCCTGTAGCTGTCTTTGAGTCAAGGTATATGATGCTGCAGTGCAGTAGGTGACTAAGCTCAGATGCTGCGCCTGTAGTTTCTCAGCCTTAACTTGACAGATTTGGTCACAGATGCGAAGTTTCTGTTAATAGTAGAAAAGGATGCAACATTTCAACGGCTCCTGGATGACAACTTCTGCAGCAGAATGTCCCCATGCATCATGGTCACGGTAGGATATTTGCCTCCCTTTACCACTGTGGTGTCTGGAAAGAGAGTTCCAACCATCCCTGTGCACTGTGTCCCTGTCCAGTATAATACATCATCTAGTATCACAGAGCAGAAATGCCAAGGTGCTTATTTCAACATCCTCAAACCCAACCCAGGTTCAGAGAGGGTCTCTGTTCTTAAACATAAGTTTCCCCAAACAGGCTCTGTTTTTGCCCCTCTGTGTCTCCCTCACACATCCTACCACAGTATTTCTCCAGGGCTATAGGCAGCTGGCAATGCTATTCTTCACATGAATTTGTAGTCCAGGTGATTCAGTGGTCCAGGCTAAAGGAGCTTGCCCTTTGCAGCAAACACACATGTTCAGGAACAGTGAAGAACACGGGTGGTGTTTTGATATTCTGTGGAATTACAGGGTGGCATGGCAAATGTCAGCCAGCAACAGCTAGCAGAGAGGGTGACTGCAGCCTGGGGCCAAGACTAGTGTGTTGGCTGATTCTCGGTCTGCTAAGGGCAGGCCACTTTCTGGTTGCTAAGAAGCTGTGTTCTCACAGTGTCTTCACATGGAAGGAAAGGGCAAGAGACAGTAGAAAGCCTTTCTGGAGTCTTTATATAAGGGCTTTCATCCCATTCGGGGGTCCAGTCTTCTGTTATCTGTCCCAGAACCTCACCTCCCAAACTATCACACTGAAGGGAAGGATTCTTGAAGAAGTGAGCATCTGTGGAGTTTGCCTCCTGCCATAAGTTTACGAGGGACGGAAATATTGGTTCATTGTGGGAAGTTAGCTTCCTGTGGTATAGTAATGTGATTGAATTCAGGCCACCAGCTTTAAATGCTGTGCCATCTTACTGGCCCTCCACATTTCCTTTTAGATAACACCGTGGAAAGCACCTTTAAGTATGGAGGGCCTTACTTAAATGTTTCCTGGGTGGAGTCTTCAGACAGGCATACTGGAAGCAGAGGTGTGAACGTATATGGTTCTTCTTGTTGCACACCATACATTTTCCTTACCAACAGCATCAGACTCCTACCAGGAAGTCAGGGTGGGGTCTCACTTGTCAGTGATGGAATATAGGCGGAATGCACCCAGATCCTCCACAGTCACAATACCTGACTTTTGTCTGCTTTCAGGGAAAGGGTGTTCCAGATCTGAACACAAGGCTCCTGGTGAAGAAGCTGTGGGACACATTTCATATTCCTATTTTCACACTGGTAGATGCCGATCCCCATGGTAATCTCAACTGAACTGTTTGGGACAACAGTCATGACTAAGTCCTACTCGTGATTATGTTTTTCTGCTCTTAGATCATTTGCACAGCATATTGTATGGACCAGGGGATAGCTCAGTGGTATGGTATTTGCATAGCATGCATGATGTCCTAGGTTCAATCTCCAGCATGGTAATCAGTAAAGAAACAAATTGAAGGTACTATTTTAATATAGTCAAATTAAAGGCTGTTATCATTTAAGGCAGTATTTAACATATGAAACTGAGAAAAAAATTCATTGGTAATGTCCACAGAAATAAAAATTTTGTATGTTATATGACATTTGAGAATGCAGATTTCATAGCTGTGATCTGAATCTAATCTTAAAGGTCACTCTCAACAGGCATCGAGATAATGTGCATCTATAAGTATGGCTCCCTGGTGAGTATAGAAAAGTGTATCTGCTCTTCTCCGCCATGTCCTTTCCATTCATTGCTATTTCCTTATACCCTCATAAGCCAAGGTTCTCCAGAATGCCCCAGGGAAAACTGTGACCTCTTTGAGAGCCAGTCTGTGCTTGAGTGGTGTGAACCCAGCCCCTAGCCTGAGCAGCTAGCCACAGGTAACGGAGGGACAAGCTATGTGCAAAAGGCACAACCATCCTGTCTGGTCAGCTCCTAAAGAGCATCAGATAAGTGTCACATGCAGCTTCCAGTTTTCTCTTTGACTTTGTGACTCCATAATGAGAGAAGGAAATATCAAGACTACGCTGGAGCCTATGGTGACCACATTTCACTCCTTGAAAACCTGGAGAGCTACACATCCTGGTTCCCTCCAAAACTACTGAGCCTGCATCTCCAAACGAGCCAGAAGCCCAGCCAAGTTAATAGCAGAGGGGTGGCAGAGTAGGGGTGGGGGAAGTGAGTTCAGGCCAAAAATTAGTAAAGCAGTGATCCACAGCACCTCGCCCCGCTGCCAGGACGGAGCCAGGCCCGGGCGGCCGACTCACCTGACACAGCTCTGCTCTTTATCTCAGTCCATGTCCTTCGAAGCCCACAGTCTCACCGTCCCAGCCATGAGGTGGCTTGGTCTCCTCCCTTCTGATATTAAAAGGTAAGAAGGCTCCCTGAGTGCGCATGACATACCTGAGTTCACAGTCCTTGGGGTTTCCGTTCTTCATATAAGTAATAAAGGCTGGCCCATTGTGATACATGCCTTTAATCCCAGCAAATGAGACATAGAGAGGTGGGTCTCTGTGGGTTCAAGACCAGCCTTTTCTATAAATGAGTGCTATTACATAAAGAGGTGCTGTCTCAAAACCCAGCCAACCAACAATAAAAAAAAAACCCAGAACAAAACAAAAACTCAATGAATTTAGTTAATTCACTTTCAGCTAGCTACAATTATTTTTACAATTATGGTTAAACCAGTGTACAAGTTTTACAAGTTTAAAAGACTAATGGATGGAGAGGCATGGTGACATACTTGAAGTCCTCCTATACTCAGGGGACTGAGCCAGAGGCCAGCCTGAGCTCCAGGGTGAGGCTCTGCCTCACAAACACAGATATGCATGTGAGGCCTGGAATGGAATTAAATTTCAGTCCTGATCTTGAACATTCTAACCTGATGGAGTGATCACATCTTAATACCAGAGTTTAGGAACTCCCAGCACTTAAAGTTAAGGATTATTTAGGGTAGGGCAGACCTTAGATGCCTGGAGATTTTTCTGCCCCAGAAACCTCAAGGTCCTCAACTGTTCCTTTGTCCTGTGGTTTTTGCAAACACAACAAAGTGATCACTTTTTGTTGTTGTGTTTCTAATAAATACATTTCTCTCCTGTGACCTCGTGGTAACAGCTCCTCCTCTGGATTTCAGGCCATCCCTCACAGCTGTTATGTAGGTGACAAGTAGATCAAAGGGTCCCTGATAATTAAACCTTTCCCTTAATGTTATGTAGTCCCTGAAGATTCCCAGAAACTTGGTAGGTCAAAGTGAATGTATGCTTAAGGCTTCCCCTGCCTTCAATAGGGTCCTTGATGTGTTCTCCCTGGAGACTGAGCCACCTGGCCCTCACAATGGAGAACACTGCTTTTCAAATACTCATTAAAAATATTTAATTATGTGCAGGTATTGGGGGAGGGGTGAACATGTGAGTGCAAGTACTCACAGAGGACTGAGGCCTTGAAACCACCCTCCCATCCATCCATATATCCATACCCACCCCCCACCCCCCCACCCCGCCTCAGCTGGAGGTACAGGCAGTCATAAGCTATTCAGCAGGGATGCTGTGATCAAACTTAGGTCTTCTACAAGAGCAGCTTGCACTCTTAACCTCTCAGCCCCTCAGATACCCTCTGGCTATTCTCCTTTCCCTGTGAGAGGAACTTGAATGTGTATGTGGAATTTCCCGTCTTGGGTGTAAGTGCTTATTTCCCAAACATGGGGACCATGAAGCTTTGGACTGAGTAGGAAGGAATCTTTCTCCGTGGAGTTTTGAATGCTTCCATAGAAGGATGCAGAGTTTAAACCAATGCAGTTACTTGTCATGGCCATGATTCCTTGGAGTGACCTCTTTTCACAAACAGAATTAGGACAAAGAACCTGGAGGCTTTTAAGGCAGAGGTCTTGGAGGAGCCACTCCAGACAGATACATGATCAAAGGAAAGAGACTGCGAGAAGCAGCAGTAGACTTCAGCCAGGAGCTGCCATTGGCTAAAGCTGTAATTATGAGGACACTGAGAAGACCTGGATTTGTGACTTGCAGTTACACCATAAACCCAGATCTCTCCACCGTTTTCAGACTTCAAACTAGATAAGTTGCATCCCAAGTAAGAAAATAATAGATATGCATCCTCAATGCTGAGATTTAGTACTCAGTAGGCAGCCACTTCCTGATTTCAGTGTCAACCATTGGCCACTTCTGCTGAAGCTCACAGCTGCAGGAGCAGAAATCTGTGGCTTGTCCGTACTAGCTCTGCTCAGTGTACCTGATGGCAGTGCTTTGTTTAACAGCCAGCTTCTGTCTGTCTGTTGTCATCTCACAAAGGTGGGGTGGGTGTGTACAGAATCTGTTTCTATAACAACACAAACTCCTACTTTGAACTTGGAAAACTCCCTGGTCTATGTCACAGAGCCTCATATGCCAGGATTGGGGAGGAACACTGGACTGATTTTCTCGTCTTTCTTTGTTGACATAACAACATAAATACAGGTATCAATACAAGAACATTCTGTTTTTACTGTCACACCCATCCAATTTTTTCCAGGTTAAATATACCTAAGGATAGTTTGATTCCCCTGACAAAGCATGACCAGATGAAACTGGACAGTATCCTGAGGAGGCCTTATATTACCTACCAACCTTTCTGGAGAAAAGAGGTAGGGGTGTGTTTTTATAGAGTGCAGTGCTATACGCTTTCTTTCTTTTCACTGCAGTGTAGCTGTTCACACAATACTTTCAGCACATCCTTGAACTTGTGTTATTTTTTATCAGTTACCAATTTTTAGCTAATGTTTTCAGTTAGTGTATAAGATAATGGGTTTTATATGGCATTTCATATGTATGTATATGAAATATATATATCTCATGGTACTTTGTTCATCTTTTCCTCCTGCCTCTGCAGGTCATTCCTGCTGGCAGGTCCCATCCCCAAATCAGCATGGTCCCCTTCTGCTTTCACACACACCTACATATTAAACCTAGAGTCAGCGTGTGAGAGAAGATGTGCAGCATTGTGACTTTCCTCCTCCATTACATCACCTGGTCTTATTCTCCCGCCCACACATAGTACCTCCTCTGCATGCATGTCCTACCTCTGTATATTTACGTCCAGATTATGTGCATGGAAGAAAACATGTGCTTTGTTCTTTTGATTCCGACTTATTTCTTTGAAATTCTATGCAACCAACAGCTGATAGCAGTGTAGTTGGAAATAATAGTTTGTGGAATTACATCACAAATAGTGCTGACGGGAGGACAGCAGGACAAAGACCTCTGTCTTCCTCCACTGGTGTGATGGTGTCACAGTTTATGGGGTAAAAGAAGAAAGAAGTCTCAGCACAAGAGCACTGTAGTCGTAAGGCCTGAGCTTACATCCTGACCAGGAGCCCCTCTAGATGTCCTAACAAACCCAGGACTGTCCAGACTGTGGTTCCTGACAGATGTTGGTAACTCTGTGGTCCCTCCTGCAGATGGAAATGATGGCAGACTCTAAGATGAAGGCAGAGATTCAAGCCTTGACCTTCCTGTCATCAGACTATCTTTCCAGAGTGTACCTGCCCAACAAGCTGAGGTTTGGAGGATGGATATAAGATCATGGCCGGGTGGTGTGTACTTCTCAGAACTCTTCATCAGCTTGTGTGAACTGCAAACACATGACACTTATGTGAAGGAGTAACTAGTCTTAATTCTGCAATTGTAAAAATAATTTTACAGTAATATGTTTGTCAAAGCCAATTCCATAATGCTCTTTAGGATGTTTGATGTTCTGTAAAGACAGATTCTTACTCTATGTTCTAGAGAGATTATAAAATAATTTAATTTTAAAAATTTATTAGAAAAGCTGTTGCATATGAACATCTATAAAAATATTTGCTTCTGCTGGGCAGTAGTGGCACACGCCTTTAATCCCAGAACTTGTGAGGCAAAGGCTGGTGGATTTCTGAGTTCAAGGCTAGCCTGGTCTATAGAGTGAGTTCCAGTACAGCCAGTGCTGCACAGAAAAACCCTGTCTCAAAAAAAAAAAAAAAAAAAAAGGAAAAAAACTAAAGAAAAAAATTACTTCCTGTAACAAAGCTAATGTAGATATGAAATGTCTCACTAACAACAAAATAACAATTGAAACACAAGAGGTTGCAAAGGAATTTATCCTTTTTCTTGTACTTTTCATGGTGTAGGGAACCTTGACCTATTAATGTACCTATGACACTAATAAATATTATAAACGAGTATCGGGGCCGGTGTGTGTCCTGTGCCTGGCTCTACTCATTTCCAGTGACACTACCTGAGACACTGTGACACTGACCTGAACCTGCTTCCAGCCACACAGCCCTCAGCGAGGCATCTGGATTCCTCTGTCATCTCTGAATAGGAAGACTGGCTGCAATGAGGATTCTCTTACAGTAGGTTCCACTCTCCCCTCTTCTAGCTCTACCTTAATTTTCTCAGAGGTAACCTTCACCATCTCAGTACATCCCTAAGGGAACAGAAGTTTCAAATGAGTGCCAAAAATGTTGGAGGGCCTGGTTTGGGGTCAGGAATCTGGGCTGCCCCTATGCTCAGGGTTCTACTTTCCCTTGGGGAAGGAGGAAAGGGTGACACAGAAGCCTCTGAGAACAGGTTGAAGTGAATTCAATTTTATGATGGAGGGAAGATCTTAAATACTTCTTCCCCAGACCCTTCCCCAGCCAGTAGTATCACTTGCTGGTCTATGAATGTTGTATCTGCACTCAGCCCTGTTCAAGGCCCCAGGCTGATTCCAGGTTGGCTTATGCAGAAGTGCTTAGGAGCACTTGTTCTAAGGCATTAGTTATCACCAGTGTGCACTGGCTGAGGACTGGCTGATCTCCAGGCTCTTCAAAGCCCAGATATTCTACCCCTGCACACTTCCAGAAGGATGCAAGCGTTGCTTAGTTTATAAGGCTCAGCAGCAGCTGATGTAACAGGCCCAATTCTGTGAGTGTGTGTGTGTGTGTGTGTGTGTGTACACACGTGATCTCACTTTATTCTCTCAGTAATGAATATAGTTTACAGGTGAGAGCTCTGAAGGTGTTAGCGTTAGGAGACAATATACCAACTGAGTTGGTAGACAGATAACAGAACAGGAAGGGACTACAGAGAAATGGAGAAGGTGGCCCTTGTTCAGAGATAAGCATTCCAAGATAGCAGCAACAGAGGATTGGCTGAGCCAGGAACTACACAGGGCACATAAGCCATGACCCTGGTCCTGCCCAAGAACTTGTAGTAAAGATTAAATGAGGCAATATGACAATCAAAGAAGGTATTCAGTACCTATCACACAGTAGGTATTTTTCTAGGGGGCCTCACAAATGCTGACTCATCTCATCCTGTAAGTCTCTTATTCACCATTACCCTTTACAGATGAGGGAATGACAGCACAGTGAAGTTTCAGGGTCTGGAGACTGCTGGGGATATAGAATGTGCTTCCATATGTCCTGCATGCACACTGCCAGAGGAAGGTCTAGCCATGTTCTAAATCAAGGCCTTGATATAATATCAATGGAGTTAAAATCGCCCATGGACACATAGGATAGCAAAAATTTTGTTTTGAGAATATTTTAATATGCTGTTGACTTTACTTCCTTGTGAGATCAAAAATTATTTAAAGCTTTTATAAATTACTGTTTTCATTAAATTTATACACAGCAACATGCAACAATGTCACTTAATTTTGACAAACTAAAAAGTAAAATACAAGTTAGAAATATACTTAACCCACAGAACATATGGGTTAGACTGTATTGTCAAAATGGGAGGGAAATACAAGACTAAAGTAGTCATGAAAATTTGGAAATAAACTTAAAAATAGCTTGCAGATTTATTCATTTCATTTAATTAAATTATCTAAAGTTTGACTGGAAATTTTCTCAAAATAATTATTATTTGGGAAATGAAAATGGAAGATCAGTCACACTGAAGCTATGCTGCCCACCTTTATTGGATGCACATGAGAAACTGGCACTACAGTTTTGGGAGCCATCTAGAATTCTAACTCACAAGGTTTGCTTTCAGAAAGGATTACTACACAATAGCTCTTTCAAATGGCAGCTGGCAACAGACATGCCCTCAAGGTACCATCCTCTCCTGGATCCATGAGAAAGAACACAGGGCTGGATGGAGTCTGTTTGTAGTTAGGGTGAGTAGGAACGAGTACTACAAAATATGTCCTGAGACTCCTGGTTTTTCCTTAAGGGTTCATAATGACCCTCATTTAAAAAAAAAAAAAACAAAAAACTGTAACATCCCATTTTCTTGGAAATTGAACTGTTGTTATTGGTGATGTTAAGTGGTTTCAGAGTCATGGTTTCATAGGGGTTGGGAACACGCAGTGTACATTGTGCACAAACAGCAGATCTTCTAGTGTGTCCCTCACGGCTTCCTTCAGGCCTCCTGGTTGACTGTCAGGTGCTGCTGGAGAGATCAGGCACTCTGAAAACCAAGCCACACCACGGGTGTACATTAACACTGCACTGGGCTGCCTGCAGAAGGCAGTGTGGAGCAACACTGACCTCTGCCCCTAAATGGACTGTCCCATAACTATGGTTCCCCTAAGACAAGTCAAAGCTGCCCTCTGCTGGCCAGTGCTTGCTGGGCACACAAATCCTTCCACTCTTGAGTGGGAATTTCCTTAAAATGATTTCCAAGTCACTTTAAAAATAACTAGATGGAAAAGTGTAAGACTCATAAAGAGATGTGAGAATCCAGGAAGACATCTGGTGAGTACTTCTGAGGCCTCATGAGCTAATCTGTTTTGGGTACCCCAACTCCCAAGAGTGTACACTTGGCCGCCAAACTGCTTGCAAAACTTAAGCCAGCCTATGAGAACTTTCCAATAAAAATGTCAGAATTAAGTATCATTTAAGTTGGAAACTTAGCTGAAACTAATTTATAAGCACATCCAGTACCTTGTAGTGTACTATAAATCCATCCTGAGTTTTCTCCTGAGACTTCACCAATGTGGGTGATACTCACAGCCAAAATTTCAGTATTTTGATTTTTATGTATGTGGGGGGTTGTTGCTTTGTTTTTTTTTTTTTTCCTAGACAGTGTTTCCCAGTATATCCTGGCTTCCTGGAACTCACTCTGTATAGCAGGCTTACCTAAACTCAGAGATCTGCCTGTCTCTGCTTCCGAGTGCTGGGATTCAAGGCATGAGCCACCATACCCGGCTTTATGTGAGTTTTTACCCATACTGAGTACATAGATGATTGATCTCCCTTTGTTGTTTAGCCAAACACCAAATTCTCTGTGCAGCCAGACTTTGAGGTTCCTTTCACTTATGCCTCTGTGGTGGGGAACAAGTTCCAATCTGGTCTCTATTTTATAGCCACGAAGATGGAAGAACATAATGATAAAGTCCATAGGACCATTGTGAAGATGATATGGGATTATTCACATGTGTTTACATAATATAGTTTAGAAACACCCAGAATATGAGCTGCTGTGTTTGGTAAGCCACTGCTGTTGGTGTGTGTACTGATGGTGTGAGCAACAGCAGACAGTCCATTATATTCCTATAACAGCAATGCTCTTGGATTTAAAAAAATAACTCTGAGTTCTACACAAGACCCACTAAGTCTAGAGTTCTGTGAGTGGAACCTAAGCATAAAGGTTTTTAAAGTTCCCAGTGATTCTAACAAGAATCACAGCCTGATTGGATTCTTCAGCGGGGTCTTGGAGCTAAATACCTCAGCTACAAAGGTGGTAAAGATTCTCAGGCCCTCCCTAGAAATGCTGGATCTCCATCTTACAAAATCACATGAATCTAAAGCTTTATGAGAAAGCCATGGAGCAAGCAACCTCAGAGTGCTAAGCAGTGGGGAGCATCAGGCCTTGAGGACACTGAAGCCAGACCTGTGCTTCATAGTCAGTAGCCTGTGAAACATAGGGCTGAAGGAGGCTGGATGTTAAGGAATGTTAAGATTAGAAAGAAAGATGATCTCCCCAGCTGATGTGATTTCCCAAGTTGCCCGAGAGATCACTAATAACTATTTGGATCTGGCACATAGACTGCAAAGCCCATGTCTTAGTCAGGGTCTTTATTGCTGCGGTAAACCCCATAACCAAAGCAACTGGGGGGAAAGGGTTCATTTGGCTTACAGATGCCCATCACTGTCCATCATCAAAGGAAACCAGGGCAGGAACCTGGAGGCAGGAGCTAGTGCAGAGGCCATGAAGGGATGCTGCTCACTGGCTTGCTCCTCGTGGCTCTCTCAGCCTGCTTTCTGATGGAACCCAGGGCCATCAGCCCAGGAATAACACTACCCACCATGGGCCTGGCCCTCTTCCGTCAATCACTAGTTAAGAAAATGCTCTACAGACTTGCATCAGCCTAATGGATCTCATGGAGGCATTTTCTCAACTGAGGTTCCTTCCTCTCAGTGGATACAGACTACCCAGAACACCCCATAAGACTGTTGTACAGTGCTTCAAGGACCACAGCCTTGAAGAAAGGTGTCCTGTGTTTGATGGTTGGAGAATTAGGGTAAAGCCTCTTTGGCCACTGTCAGCAATGCTCATGGTGAGTATGTGCTTGTCAGTTAGTGAATTCTTGGAGATCAGGAAGGCCGAGGAGACAGGAATCCATCTCCTCTCCCACATCCTGTGTCTGGAGAGGTCCTGGGAAAGTCGTAGTAATAATCCCTGGTGAAATATAAGATAGAGGAGCCCACTACTTTGGACTCTCACTGGATCCCCAACAGGAACAGACAAGACTAGAAACCAAAATACAGCCACCCGTGTTAAAATACTTTTCAGAGGGGGAAAAAAAATCACTGAACGTCTCCTAGACAGGCTGGTTTCCACTGCATTATACCAAAGCCCCTTTAAGGCACACAAACCAATGTTAGTTTTTACTTTGTTGTCCAGTGACCGTGTTCCTGCCTTAACTTTCAAGAATTGTCTGTCTTGGAGACAGAGCCTTAATATACAGATCTGCCTGCCTCTGCCCGTATGTCCTCAGTGCTGGGACTGAAGGCTTGCCAGCCTTTGACCAATAAGAAAAGTAAGTTTCTAGCAACCAGTCACATTTCGTTCTTCATTATTGGCATTCAGCCTTTATTTCTAAAACTACCCTTCCTTAATTGGCTCAATAGACTCCTCAATCTGGAGTCTAACTCATTGTGACTGACTCCTTTAACATTCTATATGGAAGTTCCATAAAGTAAGTCTTTTGCTGGTCTCTCAAGCCAGCTTAATCCACTTGGTTCGGTTTCCAGCACTCACTGGTGGCTCAACTTGTTGAAACTCCAGTTTCAGGGGATCTTACACCCTCTTCTGACCGCTGCACGCATGTGGTGTATACACATACATGTAGGCAAAACATCCATGCACAGAAATAAAGAACACACAGCCCAGGGAGTAGACATCATTCTCCTCACCGTGCCGCTCGGTATGCCCCAGTGGGCAAGCAGGTAGGCAGCCTCTCGGAAGATAGCCACGGACAAAAGTAGATGAATTCACTTACTATATCTATGGGTATTTGGGCACTACTGTATAGCACGTGCATGCAGTGGCCACAGACACCAAAAGAGAGCGTTGGTGGCCACTGCTCTGGACCACTGAACCAACTTTGCAGCTCCACGATCACCTATGACGTTCAAACTACAATAAACACACAAGTAAAAACAACCCCCCTTCTCAACTAGTTGCCTGGCAACTGCCAAGGCCAACTTTCCACCGACCTACAAATTCCTGGCATAAGGACTGCCCCTTGACCTCAGAAAAGCTTTTGCGCATGTGCAACCGCCTTGAGCCGGGAGGAACATTGTCTCCAACACCTTCCGGGCAGTCCCGGAAGTGGCTTGTGGCGCGTGCGCTGTGCTTCTGTGGTAACGGGGCAGTTTCCACCGGCTTGAGGCGGTTCCCGGGACCTGGGGTCTCCTTGCCGCGCCCCTTTCGCCCCGCGTCAGAGCAGGTTCGTGGCTTCGCGCACCGCGGCGTGCGCAGTTCTTGGGTTGTCGCGCGGCGCGACCCGGTCCCCGCCGGCCGCGCTTCCTCAAGAAGCCTGGGCCGCGTGGGGAAACTCAAGCCGGGCAGGCTGCGCTCCTGTCTGCAGCTGACCGTATAGTTCTCCTCGGCCCGCCCTTGTTGCGTGCGCGCGTGTGCGCGTCGCCCAGGCCACGGAGGTGGGGAGAGGGTGATGGAGACTCGGTGGGTGGCGGGCGTGCCCTGGCGGGAGGGGCGCGGCCGCGGGCGGGCGCCTGGGAGGTGGAGGCCGGGAGTTCAAGACCATCCTGAGCTAACAGAGGGTTCTCAGCCAGGCCAGGATGCATGAGACCTTGTTTCAAAGAGCCCAGCAGAGCACCCTTCGGAGGAGTCTGGGCCGGAGAGGTGGCTCCGCCGTTCTTCTGGAGGTCGGGCAGCTCGCAGCTCCTGCTCGCTGCTGTTGGAAGGGGTCGGAAGCCCTCTTCTGGCCTCCATGGACCCTGCACTCGCGTGCACATACCCACACAATGATTTCATGATGAAACATCTGAAGTTATACAGTAGAGGAGCTTGGCATTTCAAGCACAGTGACTGAGGGTGATTTAGTATTGTAACTCTAGGAAGCAGGGATTAGTATTTCCCATTTAAAAGTGGGAAACAAAGATTTAATTCGTGTTCCCAAGACACACAGCTATCCACCTGTGAGTCATTGCATCTCTACATGTACAGACAGGTTTGTAGTCAACAACACACACGGGCCGACTCACCAATCATTTTCTTAGATGTGAATGTGTTAACTGGCTCTCACCTATTGTCGTTATAAAGCTAGTGGAACTCAAACGCGTTCCCCTTTCTGTGTTTTAAGGACGCAACCTTCATTGGCAAGTAGATTGATCAGGTGTTAGCTTCCCTTTGGAAAGGTGGCTGGCTTGGTAGGCTTCCGGGTGTAAAAAGTTTGCTGATTTTAACAGTTTGAGGTGTTCTGTAAGTAAATGTGGGTCTTGGGGCGTTACAGTGCAGATGGCTTCCTTGGAAACCATGATGCTGTTGATTGTAATCAGATATGCTAGACCTTGCAACTATTTTCCTTTTCTTTAAACAGGTTCTCCTGTAGATTAGGCTGGCAGACTTACTGTGTAGTTAGGAATGACTTGATTCTCTGACACTACCTCCCAAGTGCTGAGATTACATGTGCCATCTCACCTGACTGACCCCAACCTATTTTTGCATTATTTATTTGTTATTGTGTGTGTGGAGGTACATGCCACAGTCCACATTTGGTGGTCAGTTTCTAGGGATCAGACTCAGGTTTATGTTACTGCCTGAGCCATCTTGCTGGCCCTCTGTATAATTTAATGTGGATCTCAGAGCAGCCCTGGAGAATGTACACTGTTCTCTGCACAGCCGGAAAGAGGGACAGGTGGGCCTGTTAGACTGCTGCTGAGGATCCTTTGCTGGCACTGGATGTGTACGGTCATACCAGGCTTTCTAGTACTAAGTGGGCCAAAGTGGATTGCTTTCTTAAAGTGCTAAGAAGAAACTGGGAGACCACTGGCAGGACTGCTTGGTCTTTCTGGGTAGCTTGACTAGTGTACAGGAGGGGTGGGAGCCCTGGGCTCTGAAGAATGAACAGCTTTTCCTGGTTGCTGACTAAGATGCTGTCACATGTCAGTGTTGGTACCTTAGTGCTGGTAAGGGCATCGTTCCAATAGAGGAGAGGAGTGTGGGAAATTGTCCCTCTGTAGTTTCCAGAAGCTAAAACTTCTCTAAAAAGACTAAAGGTTGTTTGTGAGACTGTCTCAGTATAGCTATTGGCTGTCCTGGAACTTAACTTTGTTGACCAGGCTGGCCTCAGACTCACAGAGGTCCACCTCCTTCCTGGGTGCGGGATTATACTGTGCTAGGCAGAAAGGTTCCTTTTAGAAGACCTTCTCTTGCTGCATATTTAAATCTGTACTGAAGAGCAAGGCCTGGCTTATCATCAGAGTGCTTGTGCCTCTACAGTGCCCTGGATTACCTAAGAAGGGCCCATCCTCAGCATCATCCATCTTGTGTTTTGCAGCCAACATGAGTCTGTTTGGATCAGCCTCTGGATTTGGGACTGGTGGGACCAGCATGTTTGGGAGCACAACCACAGATAATCACAACCCAATGAAGGTATTGCTCCCCCTCAAAGGGCATGTAAAAAGAGTCAGGCTACATGCTCTGTACTGCTGACATCTGGAGAGGCAGAGAGCCTGGGAGCCTCCTGTGGAGAGAAGTGGGGTGGGGTCGGGGGCCTATGGGATGAACCTGAGGAACATTGGAGCTCAAAGCTCATCGTGTACAGAATTAGTATCATGTCCTCACTTCTAGGTCGACACAACTATCCGATCTACCTGTGTAGGCCGAAGCCTCCTGGAGCCAGCTGAGAATTGCAGTAAACACTGACCTAAATCAGAGCCCTCTCACTGGCTACTTTTGCATGACTTTAGTGTGGATCTCTGAGCAGTCCTGGAAAATGTGCACTGTTCTCTGTTTTTCACAGCAGGGGTGGGGTAATTTGGCCAAAGACTTGGAGTAGGTGGGCACCTTGTGCAGATGCTGCCTTCGTGCCTTTCATTGAGCTCATTTCCAAGCCAGCAGCTCTAGTGTTTTTTTATTCCTGTTCTTTATCAAAGTGAAGAAAGGTCAGATCCAGTTAGCTCAGGGCAAGGATGAGCGAGCTCACGGTGTGTGTGGTGACTGGTGAGAATTGGGGCTATGTGTGCATTTTAACTCTGACCTTCCTCTCCAGGATATCGAGGTTACATCTTCTCCTGATGATAGCATCGGTTGTCTGTCTTTCAGTCCACCAACCTTACCAGGGAATTTCCTTATTGCTGGATCGTGGGCTAATGATGTAAGTGCCTCTCGGGCAGCTGCCATGTAGGAAGGGCAGCTTGCCTTTCAGCTCCATCTGTGTGTGAGGGAGTCAAGGCTAAGGCTTATGTGTGGCTGCTTTTAAGATGTGGACTAGAAACTGTGCCCTTCTGAATGGTGGCAGCACCACAGCCAGACACTGTCCAGTTTCCCCATTCCTGGCTCAACTGCACTGTTGATCCTGTTTGTTTCGGGGGTGGTTGTTGTTGTTTGGTTTTGAGACAGTTTCTAACTGTGTAGCCCTGGCTGTCCTGGAACTTGTCTCTGTAGACAAGGCTAGCTTCAAACCTAGAGATCTGCCTGCCTCCTGGGTGGTAGAATTGAAGGCATGTGCCATTATTACCTAGCTTTACATTGTTTGTTAGGAACCTTTCTTGGCATCTAGCAAACATTCTTTAAGTGAATGTTGAACTTATCAGCCTTTAAGTAACAGAGCATATTGTTCATAGACTATTAATTAGCCACTTTATACACTAAGGTCAGTGAGTACATTGAGGGAAATGTGAGCCTTGGTGGGAAATGGGCATATATGTCAGAAGGCTCCACACAGGCTACATTCATGATCAGAAAGAATGTGGATGGCAGACTTTTTTTTTTCTTATCAAATTAGTAAAAATGAGCAGCTTTGATGAGTATGAGGGGACATACTATGGGGGGCTTTAGGTGCTGCTGGTAGGCAGGCTAGTTGAAGCAGATCTTTACAAGCTTTCTTTTTAAGCCCTTTGTCCTTTCGACTCTGTATCTAGAACTGGAGGGTCACCTGATGCTTTCCTCCATGTCCCCAGAGTTAAAGACTGCCCATGTCTGCTTTAGAACAATGGCTTCACATTTATGTGTATGAAACCAATGCACTCTGCACAGCTAAGCTTGCTGCCCTCAGGAGCAGGGCTGCAGCTCTAGAATGAGAACAATCACGTGGGGTGTGTGAGGCCCTGTATCCCATTCCAATACCACAGAAACCCCAAGCTTAAGGGCCTTCCTTAGGTAAGACCTGAAACTTTCTGTATAGGACTAGCAGACTTGGTTGGCTGCATAGATAGATAGGCCCTGTCTCCAGAAGTGTGGGGAAAGATTCCAAACAGGCCTGCCTCAGTGCGGATGCAGGGAAGGGTGGGCAGGAAGGATGTGAAGGTGAGCAAGCTTATTTTACTCATTTCACTTGCCGCCTTAAAGCATTAGAAGAAAATGAAAACTAGGCTTGGTGGTGCACTCCTGTTATCCCAGGCCCTGAAGTGGAACAGGAGGCTCATAAGTTCAGGGTCATCCTCAGCTTCATAGCAAGTTCAAAGCCAGCCTGGGCTGTGTGAGAGACCTTGCCTGAAAACAAAAGCAAATTAAGAGTCCATTCAAGAGACGGACAGGGTGAGAATGCTGCTGAGGAAAGCTGCAGCTACAGAAGTAAAGAGGCGTAGAGTTCCCGTGTGTCCTCAGTTTTCTGTTTTGTTTTCAGATGTGTGTGCATTGAAGGAAGGCTGAATGCACACAGAGCTTAACCAGTTCTCTCTGGTGGAGTTTATTTTCTCATCACAGTTACAAAGTGTGCAAATGTATGACTTTACTAAGAAAGTGATATAGGAAGCATTATAGTAGAAAGATGAACTTCTCTGGGCCTGAGTGATGGCTGAGCAAGCAGCTTCAGTGTAGAGTTAGGTGTGAGCAGTACCTTTTATGTGCTATGGCTCAGCAGTAGGAAGTAAGCTGCTTGCTTGTGCATTTCACTTGGCTTGCTCTTGAAGTCAGATAGTTGGAGTAATGCAAGAAGTCTGCTGTTAACCGTTCCGGGTATGTGCACATCAGATACCAGGAGCCACCCTGTTCTCATTAATCTGTCTTGTTCTTACAGGTTCGATGCTGGGAAGTACAAGACAGCGGGCAGACCATTCCGAAAGCCCAGCAGATGCACACTGGACCAGTGCTGGATGTCTGCTGGAGTGACGTATGTCTAATTTCCTTTCTGTTTTTTGAGACAGGGTCTAGATTAGTTACTCTCCTATTGCTGTAGCAGAAAAAATATGGCCAAGGCAACTTCTAAAGAAGGTGTTTAATTAAGCTTACAGTTTTAGAGGGTTAGAGCCCATGCAGCAGGAACAGCTAAGAGGGTCCCATCTTTTCTGCAGGTGGGAGGCAGAACCACTGAGAATGGCTGGGCAGCTCTCATGGGGGCCATTCCCATTCAAACCTCCACAGGTCTCATGGTACAGTCCAAGCTCCTAACATCTCAGCAAAGATTTAGCCTTTTAGAATAAAATGCTTACGGCCAGAAGCATCTAGGTTCCCACAGCTTTTGAATTTGGTAGGCAGTTGGATTGTGGTAGCACTCGAGGATTGGAGTGTCAGGATTTCAAGTTAAGGGTATTAACCCTGTAGCCTGAATGTTTTCAGTGAGGCTTCTGCATTTTCAAATGTTCATATAGGACTTATTTTCTTTCCTTTTTTTTGTCCTTAGAGGAGAAAGGACCTTTTCCCTTTCTGGGTGTGTGCATGCTAGATAACAGCTCTGTGACAGGTGTGCCCAGCCTAGTCTGCAGGGTTTCTGTAGATCCATCTGCCTCTGCCTCCATGGTGCTGGGATCAAAGGTGTGCCCACCTGGCTGGTCCCATAGCCTACTTTGAAATAATTATTCAGATTATTCAATATTACAGTAATTGCTGGGCCAGTAGTTGAGGCTTATTATTAACTAGCTCTTATGCTTTAATTAATTTATTATTTTTATCCATGTTTAGCTGCATGGCTTTGCATCTGTGCTCAGTGTAGCATTCTCATCTTGCTTCCTCTGAGTCTGGACGGTGTCTCTTCTCTGCCTTTTCTCTTTCCAGAATTCTCCTAGTCTGGATACCCCGCCTCTACTTCCTGCCTGCCTACTGGCCAGTCATCATTTTATTAAACCAATAAATCTTTACAGTGTACAAGAGCATGGGTGTCATGGAGACTTCTTTTGCTCAGCAAGCAGACTGTCTTTGTTTTATTTTAGGATGGGAGCAAAGTATTCACAGCATCATGTGATAAAACAGCCAAGATGTGGGACCTGAACAGCAACCAGGCCATTCAGATAGCACAGGTGAGAAGCCTTTGTGGTAATGGCAGTGGAAGACTGGAGCACGAACCTAGCATGTTTGTAAGGACCCTCATTTGTATTAGCATTTCTCAGAGGCCTTTGCCACAAGTTTCCTATGAGCATATAGGTGATGACAGGAGTTAGTAATGGTAATTATAAAGAGCTGATAGTCCTTGACACGTAGCATTCCAGCACTTGTGTGTGACTTCGCTGTTACTGTTCCCTTGATTAGCAGGCAATGTCGTCAGCATTAGGACACCCATGTGCCCACGGAGTATTTATCACCTGAGAGGCAGCAGGCTGGTTCTCAGTGTGAAGACCAGCAGGATTAGTAGTGAAGGCCAGTGGCCGCTCTAGCTGAAGGGTAGGGAAGCTCCTGAACTGAAAGCTTCTCCCAGCCTCAGAATTGATGCATCTTAGTAAACAAATCCGCAGCACTGGGAGCATTCCCCATTAGGTATTTCCCTAGGGAGCGCCTTCCTGTCATCGTTAATATGACTGAAGGGTAAGCTTCTGTTAGGACAGAACATAGGTGCAAGCCCTTGGGTCATGAGAAGGCACCAAAATGCCCTTTGACTCTGTTACTGTTGAATATAACCCAGTATTTGATTAAGTTAGTTCTTTTGAATTTCCACAGCTAGAGCTGTTATGCTTGCTGTTCAAGTGTCTTCTGGTTTGTCTTTTAAAAGCATGATGCTCCTGTTAAGACTATACACTGGATCAAAGCCCCAAACTACAGCTGTGTGATGACGGGGAGCTGGGATAAGACTCTAAAGGTAAGCTGTGTGGCTGAGGAATTGGAGATGGATGTTGGTCTGTGCAGGTGTCAGCCCTCAGCAGTCTCTTACTGCTGCTCCTCTTTGCTTTTAGTTTTGGGATACCCGCTCGTCAAATCCTATGATGGTCTTGCAGCTCCCTGAGCGCTGTTACTGTGCAGATGTGGTAAGTAGAGTCTCACTTCCTCCTGCGATGTAGGTGATCCAAACCCTTTCACTTCAGCAGACTCTACTCATAGAGACATTTGGGGCTGCCTTTGTCCCGTAAATACTAAGTGCTGAGTTTTGGGTGTTTTCATTTTGTTTGCTTTGGGGCTGGAGATGAAAGCACTGGGCTTTTAGTCATTTGTTTGAGCATGTCCACCTGTCCTCCCTCCTGTGAGGAGACAGCATGGTGCCACAGTAGAATAAGGCAGAGCTATCTCTGGACTGCCTCTGAGTGAAGTGGAAACAAATGATTTCTCCATGTCTTTACTTAAGTCTTAGGGTGAGGAAATCCATCCTCAGAAAAATGCACAGTAGGGTCTGATGTTCATAAATTCTATGTGGAAACATGTCTGACCGAGCATGTTTGCCCAGGCCTGTAATCCCAGTTCTCAGGGCAGAGGTAAGACAATCTCTGAATTCTAGGCCAGCCTGGTCTATAGCTCCAGTTCCAGGCTAGCTTACTATGTGACGTATGTCTACCCATTCATAGGATAACAGCCTGTCTCAAAAAGGAAAGAAACACCTGGTACTCAGTGACAGGAGGAAAACACAATGAACGGGTAGAAATGACCGCTCATTCTCACTGGTGCCTCAGAATACTTTAAGCACCCACATTTTATAGTTTAAAAACTCTAAAGGACATGGTAAGAAAGGCCTGGAACTATAGTGCTCAGGATACACCAGTCCTGATCAGGATTCAAGATAACAGCCTATGCTGTGTAGCAAAATAAACAACAGAACCTGGAGCATCCTGAGACCCAGAGTAAAACAAATATGTTTGAGTGTCCTACTTATGGGTGTGGTCTCTCTCTCACAAATACAGATCACTGAGTTATTGAACTTTTTAAAACATTAGAATTCTGTAACTAAAATGTCTTCATGTCAAGTGTGTATCTTTCTTCTGTTCCCTAGATATACCCAATGGCCGTGGTGGCCACTGCAGAGAGAGGCCTGATTGTTTACCAGTTAGAGAATCAGCCTTCTGAGTTCAGGAGGATAGAGTCTCCACTGAAACACCAGGTAGGTTGGCGACCATTGAGAAACATACATTTAGCACCTGCTGCATGCAAGATGGCACTCATGTGGGGCTCAGGTATATAGTACCTGTTTTGAAAAGCTTGCTGTTATGTTCAGAGAAAGTGAATTTAAGGAAACAAACAGTTTACATAAGCACTTAGCATTCATGGCTTAGCTAGAAATTCCATGTCCCCCCAACTCCATTGCCCCACCCCCACCCCCCAGTGGCATAGTGCCACTAAATGCTCCCAGCCCATCTGGGTGGACTAGTTCTGTTGCTCCAGCTCAGCCCTATTCTGGCTGTAGAACTTCAAGGCCTTCCTGCTTCCCCGCTCTAGGTCTCCTTCCAGCCTACTTCTCAGAAATAGGATCAGTTCTCACTCAGAACAGAGGAGGAAAGGCTGAGCCATCCAAGCCACCTTTCTGCAGGGTCTGTCTGCACATGCAGCTTTCCCTGCTAGGTGCTGGCCAGGTTCTGGAGACTGGTTCCTTGGTGAGCCCTCTTGCCCTGCAGTCCTTGCAGGGTCCTGACACAATCCATCACTGAGACTTCTCTAGCACTTGACTAAAGTGTGCCCTAGCCTGGTTCACCTGGGAAGCAGGCCATCCTTGCCTTTCCAGAGCCATCGATTACCCTTCTCTTTCACAGTTCAGTGTCTTCCTCCCCACAAACTCCCAATCTTCTCCCTTTCTCCACTAAACCCTATGCCCCTGGCTTTACTGAAAGCATTTGGAGCATTTGGTATAAGTAAGCCCCTATGGTACCTACATCAGGAATTCCCACGGGCACTGTAAACATTCCCCCCAGAACACTTTACCCTTCAAACTAGAGGCCACTCCTGAGTCACCTTTTGCTCCTCTCCCTTCTCAAGCTCCAGACTGCTCCAGTTCCTTTCTCTTCCTACCACCCCCAACTCCAAGTCTTCCTAACAGTTACATAAAACTTTATGCCATTTATCTTTGCAATAATTTCTTGGATATGACAACAGAAAAGCATAGGCAAGAAATAAATTACCCAGTGGGACCACATCAGACAAGCTTCTGCATAGGAAGGAAGCAACCAGCAACAAAAACCTGCAGGGAACAGAGACTAGTGAGGAATCTATTTCTGGAGATTCCCTTTTAAAAGTCATAGAGAACTTGTAGCAAACTAATGACCCAGTTAAAAAACTTTTAAAAGCTAACAACCTGGCTAGCAGGTATGTAAGAAGGCAGTGTTTCTACTTACCCCAGGAGAGCCCTGAGACAGCATTTCATACATGGGGTGGGAGACACTGTTTCAGAAGGTTGGGTTTTAGGAAACGGTGCCATGTTTGAGAACACTTGTTGCATGATAATGAAGACCTGCATTCCAGTCCCAGCACTCAATGTGACAAGATGGGCCTGGGCTAATGTCCACTCTAACCTCTGTGCCGAGAGAGCGGAGCTGGGGTCCAAGAGAGACTGCCTTAACACAACACAGAGAGTGAGAGGGCACTTAACATTCTCCTTTGGTTCCTGCTCAGAAATACAAATTAAGACACATAGCACATGTTGGTGAGGGTGTGGCAAAAGCTCTGCACCATGGAAGTGGCCTGAGGTACCTGAGGTTCTAGGATATCCAAGTAGAATACTGGCTCAGGTAGACTTGAAGTCAGAAGCTCCTAAGCAGGAAATTGGGCCTTTAACCCCAGCTCTCAGAAGGCAGAGGCAGGTGGATCTCTGAGTTCAAGACCAGGACAGCCTGGTCTATAGAACAAGTTTCAGGACAGCCAGGGCTACTGAGAGAAACTCTCTCATAAACCAAAACCAAAGGATGTTGACAAGATGCTCAGTATAGTAGGCTGTGATAGCCAAGGGAGGAGGTGTGCACTCCCTAAAACAAAGTAAACTTATCATTGCACTGGGGCTGGTATAGTAACTGCAGTAGCCAGGACAGGACAGAGCCCAGCCAGGTCCCCATACATGTGTACCTGTCTAGGGTTCCCTTGTAAGAGGGCTGGCTGCTACACTGCTTTCTGGAGCTTGGGCTTGGAAGACTGTACTGAATAGGGGCATCTGTGGTTGTCCACAAATGGGTCCTGGAGCTATAAGAAGGTTAGAGGTAGCACTTTCTGAGGAGACAAAAAATACCTTTGTATTTAAGTCATGGCTTTGGTTCTTCTAAAACCTAAGAATAGGGTAACATTTGTTCATATTAACTAACCTTAACATGGTGGTAATGATCCTTTCCCTCTTACTTTAACCATAGCATCGATGTGTGGCTATTTTTAAAGACAAACAGAACAAGCCAACAGGTTTTGCTCTGGGAAGTATCGAGGGCAGAGTTGCCATTCACTACATCAACCCTCCTAATCCGTAAGTGACACTCTGTGCCTGGGATGCTCTTTCCAGCTGGTTCTGAAAGAAAACTGAGATGCCCTTTTCTTTTCAGGGCCAAAGATAACTTCACTTTCAAATGCCATCGATCCAATGGCACCAACACTTCAGCTCCTCAAGACATCTATGCAGTACGTTCCAGCAGCACTCCCCCATGACGAGACTCCCTAGAGCCAGCCAGTCTTGGAGCTGGCTTTCCAAGTGCATTGGGACCACAAGTCATAGAAGAGCCCGCGTCTGTGTCTGCAGACTTGAGTGTTCCTTTACAAACCTATTGACTGGCTCTGTTCTAGATGTCCTTGGAAGGGGAGCTTGTGGCACAGGGGCATTGGCATTTTCTGCCTTGTGGGCTGTTCATAGACAATTTCCTCACAGTGGTGTTCAAGGAGTTTTCCTGAGGTTGTGGGTACAAATGTCAATTCCTATGTGGGGAGCTCCTGAGGCAGGTTTTGTTTTGAGCTGTCCTTTGCCTTAAGCAACATAGCTAAGGAGTGAAATGTGTTTGGTTTCCTGACTAGCAGGGAGCTATATTGGCAGTAACCAGTTTCTCACTGTGCATATCACGCTTTGCAGGTGAATGGAATTGCCTTCCATCCTGTACATGGCACCCTTGCCACTGTGGGGTCTGATGGTCGGTTCAGCTTCTGGGACAAAGATGCCAGGACAAAACTAAAGACTTCGGAACAGTTAGATCAGCCCATAGCAGCTTGCTGCTTCAATCACAACGGAAACATATTTGCCTATGCTTCCAGTTACGACTGGTCCAAGGTGAGAACATCCAAGCCAGTTCGGGGTTCTCCCTCTCAGGCTCTGCAGCCAAAGACCTGGGTATGAATTCTAAGTTCCTCTTTGGACTTGTATGCCCATAGCCAGGCCATTGCCACCTCCCTATAAGGAGAACTAGCAGCCTGACTCGGTGTCATTTTCAGTCACATCTTTGCACAATGGGACTGTTTTGTCAGGGAGAGCCATCATGAGCTCCTCCCTGTTCTGGGACACAAAACATGGCATGCTGGGGGGTGGCGGGGCAGGGCTCACCTCGGTTGCTCTACTGGTATCAGTTGGTTTGCACAGGGAAACTAAGGGGCCGGCAAGGTTCTGGATGCATCTTGAGCCATTGCAAGCAGTGGAGCACGTGGGCTTGAGGCCATAACTCAGACTCCTTATAGAGTGTCTGTTGGATAAGATGCCTCCAGTTCATTCCTCATGGTTTTCATTTCTCTGCCCTTTGTATACAGTGGCTTTTCCTACTTGCTCTTTGTTCTGATGGGGTCCCCAAACTCAACAGTGGCTTTCTGTTGCTTCCCTTCTACCCCACACAAGTTTCTTCTCTATTTCTCTGCACTGGTCTCTCCCTGCCTTTGCCAGAAAGTACACACATGCCAGCTTGGAGAACCTGCTCAGCACCTTCTAAGCAGCCATCCTCTTCCCGTGTGTGTACATACACTAGCTGGAGTGCTGAGATGTGCTCAGTCTCCTGCTTAAGGGTTTCTGGAGGTTCTGCCATCTTGCCAGTCTTCTTCCTCCAGTTAGAGGCAGGCTTGAGGGTTCTGTAGATGTTGCCTTCATGAGGCCTCAGTCTACACAACTGCTGCCTCCTAGCTCCCCATTTCTCTTTAGCATGTTCCTAGGCTTAGCCAGGGTAGTACCTTCATGACAGCTGATAATTGTTTGTATGCTCCAGTTCCAAGGCATCCGATTCCCTTTCCTGGCCACTGTAGGCATGTGCACATACATATGTTCAAACATAAATAGCCACATGTGTAAACAAAGCTTCAAAAAACAAGTGCATCTTGTTAGGAGTGGTGGCTTGCACTCTAGTTGCATCACTCAGGAGGCTGAGGCATAGGATTACAAAGCCTGAGCAGCTTGACAGACCCTCAGACTTGAAGCAGGCAGTGTATATAGCTCAGTAGCAGAATGTTTGCTTGGTATTGTGGCAAGGCCTTTGATTCAGTCCCCAACACCACCAGAGAAGGCGTGTTTGAGCACACCTTGAGTCCCAGCACCGGGGAAGCAGAGGCAGATGAGCTCTACTGAGTTCAAGACCAGCCTAGTCTACATATGTGAGATCCAAACTGGCTTTGGTACAGAGCCCTTTGTCCCTAGACTCTTGCTGTCTAGGAGCTGTCCTCTCCTATAATAAAGTATCATGGGTGAGCTTGGTCCTCCATGTAACCTCCAGTCAGGGCTAGTGCTAAGCCTGGAACCCTGAGCAGTTACCCTGGCAGTTTAGTCATGAAGGGTCTGGTACCCAGAAGACTAAAGGCTGCCCTTAGCAGCCCCGAGGGAAGAGGTCATGTATAACACTGGACTGTCTGTCAACATCTCTTCACCCTTACCCTGCATTCTCAGAGCAGGACTTGGTATGAATGTAGCTGTTGCCTTTAATACTAAGATCATTGGGTTTTGTTTTGTTTTTTTCTATCTCTAGGGGCATGAGTTTTATAATCCCCAAAAGAAAAATTACATTTTCCTACGTAATGCCGCTGAAGAGCTAAAGCCAAGGAATAAGAAGTAGTGGCCTGAAGCTGGGGGCTGTTGGAGTTTCCTGTCCACAACATGTCATCTCTGCCTGAATTTTGGCTCAGCTCTGAGTGGCCGCAGGCGTGAATGTGGTTCTCCCTCTGGAGGGAGGGACTGGTGTTCTTGTCCAGTGGTCAGCCACGCACCTTGGCAGCTGGCCTCTCTTCATTCCACTCCCTGCTGCAGTGTTCCTGTAGGGAGCTGAGATTCTCACCCACGTCCAGTCTTTCGGACATTGTCGTCCAGCAGTGTGTATTTGAGTGTTGGGTGGGAACTGTCGATGAGCCCTGTACTGTTTGTTTTATATAAAATATTTTGAAGATGTCCTGCTGATTCCCTTCATCCCTCTCCCCTTTCCCTGACCCTCAGTAAATAGCCATCCCATCCCAGCATTAATGCTGAGTTCCAAGTTTATTTCAACTTTTTTGTTGGCCCCTAAAAGCTGTGTGAGCTGCACACCACCCCTGCCTTAGTGTTGAGGGAAGGGGCTAGTATGTCCTGAGAGAGCAGTCACCTTTCCCAGCATTGGGGGTCTTCCAAAGCTCTTTTTTTATCCCACAAAGAAAATGGGGGGGGGGGGCACGTGCCTTTAATTCCAGCACTTAGGAGGCAGAGGCAGATGGATCTCTTGAGTTTGAGACCAGCCTGGTCTGCAAAAGGAGTTTCAGGTCAGCCGGGACTGTTAAACAGAAACCTTGTCTTGAAAAGCAAACAAAGCACAGGAGACGGTGGGTCCTGCCTGGGGATGTGTTCCCAGTCCCAGTACTTGACCTGAGAGAGAACTTGGAGTCTAGCAGGCAACTTTGGTGAGACCCTATCTCAGTACTAACCCACCCACACAAGCCCTGGGTACCACCCTCAGCAAACACTGCCACAAGATGATCTCATCATGACTGTTGTGTTTGCCCTGGATTTCTCGCTATTATCAATATGTGTTACATGCAAAAAGCTGTATGTGTTTGAAGTTCATAGTAGCCTCTGTTCAGAAGTAAATGCAGCCCCTCTGCAGCTGTTGGTCACAGATGTAGGGCCTGTGTACTGGTGGAGAGCCTGGAGCTCTGGAGAGGGGCGGGCAAAAGCAGGCAAGATCGACCCCATTATCCTGCCTGGCCAGAGGAGTTAGTAAGTAGGATCTTCAGCTCATGGGACTGAGTGACTAAGTGTTTTAGTTTTCTTCCCTGTGGTTGTGATGGAATACCCTGACAGAAGCAATTTAGGGGAGAAAAAGGTTATTTTAGCTCACAGTCCATCACAGCTGGGATCTGAGGAAGAAGGGTGAGGGAGTGGGTCACATCACATCCACAATCAGAAACCAACAGAAAGCTATATGCATGTCTGTGTTCAGCACACTTTTCACACAACTCAAAACCCTCCACCTAGGGAATGAACCACCCCCAGTAGGCAGGTCTTCTCGTATCAATTAATATATGATTGGGATAATTCCCCACAGGCCAATTTAATCTAGACGCTCCCTCATTGAGATTGTAGATTGTGTCAAACTGACAAAGCTAGCCAACCATCACATCAGGGACCAGACTTAGCTTGAACCCCTCTGTCAAAGCAACTGGCCTTCAGCAAACTGAAGAGCCAAGGGGTGAAAAGCACCCTCCAAAGTGCTGATGAGATAGGATGGCTCCTCCAGTGTACTCACCAGGAGCAACCTGGGTAACCCCAAGTCCCACTAGGATCCAGGGCTCATAAGTGGGAGGGAAGTGGATCAGAAAGCAACAGATCCCGCCAGAAGCCATGAAACCAGGTGAGAACATTGGTCTGGAGCCTGTAGGAAGCCAGGCATTGCATCGCTGGTCAAGGAACGAGGGCTCTGAAGTGCCACAGCCTTTCTCTCAGAGATCTTTGGCCTCCAATACTTTACACCCCTGGGTGCATGACAGTAACAGCAGCCACCGGCAATGTGTAAGCAGGAGCTTCTCCAACTCAGGCCCAGGGACCTGGTGGGAGAAGGGCCTTCCCAGCCAGAGCCCAGTGACCCAGGATCATAGGATCATTGTGTTCATGTTTCAGGCCAAGGCACTGTGAGCTGCACCTGTGCCTTGGAAGTCACCAAAAAAAAAAAAAATAAATAAAAAAAATAAATAAATAAAAAAATAAAAATTAGGTTGCATGCCACTGCAGCTGTCACCAACAGCTGGACTTGATGATTGCATCATGTAGCCACCGTTGGCCCGGTTATAATGCAGCAGTGTGAAAGTGCATGCACTCCTACATCACACACTTGTGTAATGAGAATATTTAATGTGAAATAATACGAACTTTACATGAAATAATGTGACAATTAACAATTTAATTTTTTGAGACATCAATCATGCATGTAGCCTAGGCTGGTTTCAAACTAGCTATATAAATTATGAGAAACATATTATTTCTTAAAATATATTTTTAAACCAAGCAGTGATGACACACACCTTTAATTCCAACACTCAGGAGGCAGAAGCAGGCAGATCTCTGAGTTCAGGGCCAGCGTGATTATAGAGTGAGTTCTAGGACAACCAGGGCTACACAGAGAAACCCGGTCTCGGGGTAGGGGTGGGGACCCAAAAGCAAACCTCGAAACCAACCAATCAAACAACTAAACCGACCATTCCAGGCTTGAGGTCAAGGTCAAAGTCCAGGCTGATCCCACCCCATGTGCCACAGCAGCTGAGGGGGTATGGGGAGAAGTGTAAGAACCAGGCCACACCAGCCTTCCTGGGTGTCTTGACCTCCATGTCAGGCACAGCAGCACCCTGACCTCTGCTCCCATGTACAGCAGCATATTCTACCCCACTCCCATCCTCCAGCAAACTGTGACAATAAAGGATGTCTCCAAACATCACCACATGTCCTCTATTTAGTTACATTAGCACTATTTGTGAGCCTCTCAGACTCTGCCTCATGGTCACAGATGTCTTTCTGACATCTCACACATACTCAGGACAGAAAGAATGCTAAGGTTGGACTGAAGAATATACCAGCTGACAGAATGCTTACCTTCCCTACAGAGTCCAGGGCTTGTCCCCCAGCACCACATAAACCAATCATGGTGGTACATACACTCCTGCAATTCCAGTAGGTCTATAAAAGGATAGGGATTCCAAGGTCATCCTTAGCTACATAGCACAGTTGAGGGTATCCTGCGATACATGAGATCCTGTCTTAACAAAAAAGTGTGAGAAAAAAAAGAAAAGGTGAGTGCCAAGGTCTAGTATTGCTTAGTACTTGGTCTCATTAGTCAGGAAAGAGAAAGCTGCACAGGGGCCCCACAGATTTCCACTGGGGACTCCCTAACTCAGACGGGAACATGGCGGATAGAAAAGCCACACTCTCCTGCCACAGTGAGAGAGGAAAAAGATTGTGGGACAGGGTGTTATTAGGCATCCCAGGGCTCCAGAGTACTGGGGTCTCACAACAGGTTTCTGTCTACTGCCACAGCACCTCATGCCTGAAGAGAAGCAGAGATTCACATTCAGCTGTCTCCATTGCCATAACTGAGTGGTTTCTGTGTGTACTGTTTTGTTGTTTGGTGGCAATACCTCTGCGTGTTTGCGTGTATACATGCCTGTGACATTTGCACAGGTCAGAAAATATTACTTTGTGGAGTCAGTTCTCTTTTTCTACCTGTAATGGGTTCTGGGGATTGAACTCAGGTCTCTGGGTTTTCAGCACAAACACCTTTAACTTCCTGAGTCACCATGCTGACCTGTGGGTCCAGAAAGGTCTTCAGAAAATTGGCTTGCTCCAAGATGCTGTCTCTCACTTGCTTGTAGTGTAGTCTCCGGTCATTTGGTCCCCTTGCTGGTTTGCTGACTCCTAGGGCAGGAATTCCCCACTAAAACAGGGGATCCTCCACAAATCAGGGGCCAGCTATGACAGCATCACAGGGTGGTAAGATCTGGTGGCAGTTTCAGGCTTGTGCCAAGGGCTCCACAGCCAGAGCTACTGACCACGTGAGAGTTATAATTATCTCCTGGTGGCCGGAGGGCTACAGAGGACTACCAGCCCTTCCTATGTCTCAGGGCCAGCTGGGCAGCCTGTCTGTGTCTACACCATCAAGGCTGACAATTGGTCTTGCCAGCTGGGTAATGGGGCAGCCGAAGCCTGAAGCCTGCTCAGTTCTGAATTTGAGAGGAGTCTCCTTTTGCCACGTGTTGCTGGCCTATCCACACACAGGTCTAGACAAACTTTAATCAAGTGATGGGTGTTTAGCTAGGCTAGACTAGCTGGGCTATGGCCAACAGCACCACACTCCAGCCCAGAGGATGAAGTACCAAGGGTGGGGGGTGGGTTCCCCTGCTCCTGAGTTCTAATCTTGACTCTGCCCAGTCTGGCTGTGTGGTCCTAAACCATGTGCAACACTAAAAAGATCTCACCTTGGAGTTGGCTCAGCTCAGGAGCTTCCCTCAGTCCCCTCCAGCTGAAAACCAGGCTTATGGATAATGATACAGTGCCTATGCTTGGCTACTGGGTTAAGCCACCTAATCTAGGGGAATCCCCAGTGAGGGCCTTAGCAGGCACCACAAAGGCCAAATGAACTTCATGATTAGTGATGCATGAGGTAATTGCCAGTAGTCAAAACATACTGACTTGGCCTGAGCCAAGCATGGAGGTGCAATGCTTGCGATCCCAGGAGTTGGGAGAGTGCGGCAAGAGGATAGAAAGAGGTTGGCCAGGGCTTTATAGTGAGCCCCTGTGTGAGAGGCGGGCAGGGGAGGAATCATTAATTGACAGTAGCTGCAGCTGTCACTTCTGGGCCTTTGCACCCCACTATCTCTACTCACCACCACTCCCCAGTGACCACTGGCCACTCTTGGTCCCTCCTGCCCTCTTTGTCCCCTACCCAGTGCCCACCTAGGCAACTGTGCCTAATGGAGATACCTATTACGCAAACTCATTTACTCGGTGCAGGGAGTGGCGGATGTCTGCTTCCCACTCATGGCATCGCTGGTCCAGAGTCGCAACCCTTAGGGCATATGTGTTCAGAGCAAGACACGCAGGGGTTGGTGGCACGTGGAACGTGTAGCCCCGTAACAGGTGCAAGGGCAGGCGATGCAGGGACCGTCCTCCGACAGCTAGAGTTTCAGATTTGGAGGCTCAGCTAGTTCCGAGAGGTTTCACCTAACCGCGCTCTCGCAAGTTCTGTGATCCCCTCCCCCCCGAAGCAGCAGCACGTGCCTGCAGCGTCTGCCCAGAGAGCTTCTTGGGGCGGGCCCTTGGGAAGCAGAGGGGCGTGGCTTGGGCGGTGGCGGGGAGGCGCTGGGACTTGTAGGCAGCAAACCCTGAAGCCAACCGTCCTGGCCATCAACAGCAGTGTGCCACCCAGAGGAAATTGAGACCCCAGGAAGGTACCCAGGTGGTGCCTCTAGTCCTAGGGCCAACCAATCTCGGCCCTCTAGGGATAAATCAAGAATATACTTTAACCACTATTGAAAAGATGTTTCTTAAGGGATCTTTGGTAGTGAGCCTCTTTATATCCCGCCATGAATTCACTCAACAGATATTCTGGAAGGCAGGCCTCTCTTACCAAGTCCTACAGCTTGAGGAAAACCTGACCTGCTGTCAGGGAGCTCACTCAGCAGGAGACCCTTAGATCAGGAGGAGGCACGGTTGGGTAGTGTCTGGGGAAAATAAGACAAACAGCAAAGGAAATGTGAAGGCAGGAGGGGCAAAGGCGAGGAAGTGAAGCTGTGAAGAGATATCCCAGCAGGCTTTCAGGTGGGGGTTCTGCTCTGTGTGAAAGTGATTAGGTGGACTCAAGCTTCACTGACAGGCCAACTGTGTAAGCACAGGGTGGGACTGAGCCTACCAGGAGGCTGCCTGTCTCTGTCTCCCTTAACCACTAGGGCTGGGCCAGTTGTAGCCTCACTAAAAGTTGCAGGCCCTCAGGTTCCAATGTGATAGAGATGGGGACATGGGGGACCCTGGATGAGGGCTGCTCCTGGCCCAGTGGCTAAGGCACTGAGCCTGCTTCTGGGCTGAAATTCCTAATCTCTTCTTACAGGCTGGCCTCTGAACTTCTCCTTAGCAGGGGATGAACCTGTAATCCTCTCAACTCCACCCCCTGAGTTTTAGAATCAGTGTGCCACCACACTCTGAGATTCACATCTCTTCAGCCAAGGGCCCCATGTTTGCATTTGCCTCAGGGCAGAGGAGTTCTGCAGACTGGCATCCTGTCCCAGCCTTGGCCCCCTTTCTACACATGGCCTGCTATGTACTCTGTTTTCCTGCTAAGGGTGGCTGTGGGGATATGTTTTAAATTTAATAAAAAACAGCCTGAGATATCAGAGAGATTTACCCACAGTCAGTCTAGGAGGACCAGACCGTGGTAACCCACACCTTTAATGAATCACTGGGAATATCCAGGAGAGGTGACCTACACCCTTAATCTAATCTGAGTTCCAGGTCATTTTAGTTTACAGAAGGAGTTCCAGGCTCCCAAGCAAGCTGTGTTGGTGCCACGCCTTAACTGAGCAAAGAAGGTATTTAAGGCAGGTATAGAAAGACAGAGAAGGTAGAAGCCATGGCTCACACCGTTAGTTCCAGCACTTGGGAAGCAGAGGCAAGGGAATCTCTGTGAGTTCAAAGCCAGCCTAGTCTTCAAATTCTGGTACGGCCAGGACTGGACTGTTACACAGAAAACTCTGTCTCATAAAAACAAAACAAAGACTGGAAGAGGTGGATATGTCCTCTGATACCTCAAGCTGCTTTTATTAAAATTGAAACATATCCCTACAGGTGGCCCTTGTGGCAAAGGAGCCTAGCTGCCTCTGCCCTCCCTCATGGTCTCATGGCTCTTAACCTTCATCAGGCTGTAAAAGATAAACTGTGAATTAGCCTTCCTTTCCAAAGAAGCCCCAGAGTCCAAGGGATATGCTTCTGCTGAAGCCCCAGCATAAATTGCCTGACTCCCCAGGTTCCCAAAAGTATTTATAGTGTGAATTATTTCTATATTCACAGCAAAAATCCACTTCTCAGTTTACTTTTGGGGGGATATAGTCTTATTTAGTCCAGCTGGTTTCAAACTTACTGCCTAGGTAAGGGTGGCCTTGAACTTCTGCTCCTCTTTCTTTTCCCTTCCTGAGTGCTGGGCTTACAACAGGTGTGTGCCACTCCCACAGGTTTATGTGATGGTGAGATAAAACGTTAGGTTTTGTACCTAACTTGCTGAGCCACTACTTAGGACGTTTTTGTTTGTTTGTTTGTTTGGTTGGTTGGTTGGTTGGTGGGTTTGAGATAGGGTTTCTTTGTGTGGCTCTGGCTGTCCTGGAACTGGCTCTGTAGACCAGATTGGCCTGGGGATTCAGTGCTGGAATTTAAGGCATGCACCAAGGATCTTTCCAAGTACGGTACACCCCTACTCGCTGCGGCATTAACCACCAACTCAAGCAGCGCGTGTAATCTACCAGTTCCTGCGCTCCGCAAGACCAGCTGATACCCGGGAACACGCAGAGGCTATGCCGACTCGCTGGGGGTCAGCGACGTGGGGCGTGTCTAGAACTACATTTCCCGGCGCCCCCCTCTATCGGGGGCGTGTCTAAAATAAGGGGCGTGGCCGCTGGGCGTGGCCGGCTACAAAGGCGGCCGGCAGCCGGCGGGACTCAGAGTAGGCGCGTCGCGGCGGACCGAGAAGCGGCGACGGACGGCGTGGGGGACCCGGATTCGGCCTGCGACGCCCCCGCATGCGCCGGCCGGCTCGGTAGCGGCGGCCCCGATGCTGCTGCAGCCCGCGTGCGCCCCGAACGTGTTCCCGCGGCCGCCCGCCGCCCCCAGCGCCATGCACGGCTCGCAGAAGGACACCACGTTTACCAAGATCTTCGTGGGCGGCCTGCCCTACCACACCACCGACGCATCGCTCAGGAAATACTTCGAGGGTTTCGGAGACATCGAGGAGGCCGTGGTCATCACCGACCGCCAGACCGGCAAGTCCCGCGGCTACGGCTTCGTGAGTGCCCGCGGCGCGCGCACCTGCCGCCGCCCCTCCCCCCACCGCCTCCCAGACCCGCCGCGCGCAGCCGGGACTCCGGGGCTTCCCGGGGCCGTCGGCCCTTCCCCCACACTTTCTAGTCTCCCCAAATAAGCGTCAGCTTTAGCACCAGCGACTTGAAGACGGTTTCCCACTTCCTTCCACTCTAGTGTCCCCAAACTTCTCCTCTGAGAAAGTTAACGGTACTTAGTCCGGGGCCCGAACAGCCTGGGGGAGGGGAGCCCTTTGCTCCACCTCCCAGAGGAAACTCGCTGTCCTTGAAGGCTCGATTTCCCAGCACTTGAACTTAGGGGAAAGTGCTGCAGCCCTGAAGGCAGAGAGGACAGCCCCTAAAGGGTCCTAAATACCAGATAACTTCCTGTGAGGAAAGCCCCAGGGATGGCCTGATGCCAGGGCAGGACAGGACCCTCTTTCCCTCTCTCTGTCCTGCTTCGCTCAGTCAACAACCAAAGACCCTGACCCTCTGTGTTCCCGCAGGTGACCATGGCGGATCGGGCAGCAGCTGATAGAGCTTGCAAGGACCCTAACCCTATCATTGATGGCCGCAAGGCCAATGTGAACCTGGCCTACCTGGGTGCCAAACCTAGGAGCCTGCAGACTGGTGAGAGTTCTTTTCTTTCCAGCCCATCTTGTTTCTATATTCAGCCTTGCTATCTGTCTGATGGAATACACTGCCCTGGCTCCCCCCTTTGTCCCAGAGTGGCCGCCAACGATCATGTGCCTGCAGAGCCAGCCTAGCCAGGGCAGCCTCCCCTAGCTTTGGAGCTTGGTGGTTTTTCTCAGTAGTGTGTAGCCCCAGGGATACCGATTCTCAAATGTCTGCCCTACTCATGGGGAGGGAAAAAGTCAATTGCTGACAAGGCTGGAGATTAGGAGTCTCCCAGAGAAGCAGCTGCCACCTGTGAACTTCTGTGCTTTAACTGGCTGTTTTGAGAATTCACTAGCAGGGACAGAGGTGGTGGCTGGGATGGGAGAAGGAAACTATATCTCCTTTGTGACAAGGGGAATGTGGCACGTGGGATTCTGCCCCCTGTGTATGGCCCTGGGACCTTACTGGTAAAGTTTGCTGTTTCTAACTGTTCTCTTAGGCTTTGCTGTTGGTGTGCAGCAGCTACACCCCACCTTGATCCAGCGCACCTATGGGTGAGTAGATATAGCTGGTGTGAATGGGAGGGCCTTGAGGTGGGACAGCTGTGGGCTTCTCAGTCTCAGATCTGAAAGGCTGGGGAAATGGCGCTTTTCAGAAATTGGGTTGTTTTGGAAGTGTGGAGGAAGAGATAAGACCAACTGCATTGCTCTAACTCAGAGGGGAGCTCATACCTTTAAACCTGCTATATACCTTGTCCCCACTTAGGTCACCTCCTCAGCCAGGTGTCACATGACCATCTACACCTCCACTTCCTTACCTGTAGAGTGAATGTAGGACAGCTGTTCTGACTCTGAGTGGGGGTTCAGAACACACGCAGTGCAGGTAGCCCTCCTGAAGTGTATGGACCTGGTAGGCTGGGCTCTTCCTGGGGTTCTCTCTGTGCCATGAAGTAGCTACTGTGGGTCTGTATCAAGTGAGGTTTGATGTTTGTGAATGGCATAGTAGGTGACTGTCACTAGTTGGCTTTCTGTGTGAGTCACTTGCTCTGTGTCCTACCTTCTTCCGTTCTAAAAAGCGATAAGCCTGGCAGCTGCTCAGGGAAGGGATACAAAAGTTAGACCCTGCCACTTGGTTTGGCCACAATCACCTGTTTATCCAGGGCAGACTGGCTGTGAATGGGCAGGTGTTGGGAACTGACACCATCCCCCCTTCGTAATGATAAGCTTGCCAAATCCTGACTGCCAGGTTTTGTGTCTCAGCTTGGGTGGGGTAGAGTGGGGTTTCTGTTGGGGCTGGAGCTGAGCTTGACCCTCACAGTGAGCTTGATGGCTGGAAAGGGTGCTGCTTGTCCCCTCTAAGTGTGTTTGTCCAATGGGATGGCACTGGGATTCTCCACAACTATTCTTGGGGGTTGGTGTGAGCTGAGCAGGGTCATATCTGTGGGGAGCTGTGGTCTGGGCCCCAGCCTGCATTTCCTGCCCTGTGTCACCATTCTCCTGGGGAAGTACTTGGGGTGCTACTATGACAGATAGTGTCAGATCACTTTTTGGCCTGGGATCTGTCCCTGTGTGTTGTAGGCTGTCAGGAAAGGGCTTGGGGACATATCCCACCCTTGGTATCCCCATGTTAACCTCTCCCCTACTGGCTGTGTGAGGGTGCCTCTACTCTCTGGTAGTTTGCTGTGCTCCTGGGCCTGGGTTTCAGGCTAGTGCTGGGCTGAGATGAGATATGCTCACATAGACTGTTGCTTACACTGAGACAGGGTCTCCCCACTGGCTCTGACACATAACTGCCTCAGAATCAGTAATGCTTAGCCTCTGACTGTCAGATGTAGGTTCACAGTCTGTCTGTTACTCTCTGACTTTGTCCCCTTTAGTTGCCTTTTCTCATCTGGAAAATGGCGACAGCACTACTTAAGGACTGCCTGCTCTAGTCCTCTGGAAAAGGCCCTCCTGTCCTCATGGTTAGTGGCCTGTCCAGGGGGTGAGGTTTGAACCTGTATACTCAGGGTCACACTTGCTGACTTTGGGGTTGGGTATGTTCCAGGAGCCCAGGGTACACCTGCCATCAGTCTGCAGTGATTTGTACCTAGATTAGTGGACTGGTCATCCATCACTGACTGTGAAGCCGTCTCACAGTGTTTGTAGGCTGCCAAGGAGTTTAGCCCCAAAAGGGCAAGTGGGCAGAGGGACTGGCCAACCTGCACTGCCATTGGTTCTGGGATTCCTTTGAGGAATATCCCACCTCCTGTCCTTACCAGACTGTGGTGAGGGTGGCCAGGCTGCTGCCAGGGCCACTGCTGTAAATGCCCTGCCCTCCCAGCTGGGAGGCAGAGTTGGGCTGTCAGCAGCCCCTTTGTTTTTGCAAACAATCAGGCCCAGCCTGGCTGGGCCTGACTCAGCTGTTGGTTTTGTCAGTCAGCTTTGGGCTGCCCTGGCTGAGGGCCTGGTGGGAGCTGGATCCCTGGTGGCCCAGAGCCTACAGACACCTACCTGGCTGTACTTTTTCCTTCTGGGCTCTTAACATTGTGAAGACCCCCACAACCCATCCAACCCACAAATCACTGTGAGGTCCTCACCTAACTGGTCAGAATTAACCTATCAGCTTATGAAGACTGAGAAAATACCATGTTTTGCTGTTTGCTGGGTCCCCCTCCGCTTGCCTCATGCCTGCTTGTTGATCGGGCCTGTACGGCCTGTGCCTGTCTATCATGTAACTTTCTGTGAGACAAGGCTCGGTATCTGGTGAAGCCATCCTCAGCCATTGCAGTAGCTTTGCCAGCTTTTAGGCCTGTGTGGTAATCTCTGATGGGATTAAGTGACCCATGGCACAGTGATACAGGTGGGAAGGGAGGGCTGAACAGTTGATTTCCCCCCCCCCCCATGGTTATGTGTTGATTTGGCTTGTTATGGCCTCCCAGGCTTAAAGGTATACCCACATTCAGGCTGAGGCTCATGGAGAGCCAAGGTTTGTCTCTGGCCCGGAAGCCCTTGGAATGTCTTCCTGAACTGTGTTTGAAGGACGTATGTTGTTCCAGCAGGCTGCTCTTTCCTTTTTTAAGGGGAACCTTGCTGTGTGTGGCAAGATAAGATGCCCAGGCACTCTAATCTTTTCTTCCCAAAATAAAGCCAGGCCAGGGTACCAGAGCTGCTGGATGTTTGACTGTACCTCCGTAGAGCAGCAATGGTGACAGGCTACCTTAAGGACTGAGTGAGCATGGTATATGGGACACGTTGATCCCAAGGCCATGGAGAACCTTGGTTTGTCCTGGATGATCCCACAACAGGTGTAGCAGCAAGCTCTGCTCACCTAATCTTGGGGTTACATAGACTGCTGGTCTGTCCTCTCCGTAGGGCCACTCAGGACCATACCTCCCTTCCCAGCACCTCCCTGCTCATGTGACAGTTTTTGGATGAATGTGCTCCAGTCACAAGGGATCGTCTGTCTCTCTGGCTTGGGCTTCCCCACAGCCATCATTTTAGAGACCGTTCTCTGTGGGATGGACCTAGTACTCCCATGGAGATGTCTGTCCTAACACCATGTCACCAGGCCTATTGACTAAGGAGAGGTTGATGGGGAGGAGTCTGCCTCCTCAAGAGCTGGGGATTGTGACGAGAGTGCTCTGTCATACTGTTAACTCAGAAGCTGGGTGAGACAGACATCCCAACCCAGTGCCCAGTGTGCCAAGGACTACTTAGTTGGAAAGGGTGCTGCTGGGTCTGCTCCTTAGGGGAGTGAGTGCACACTGCTGTGTTGAATCTGGCTGGCTAGTTGAGCCACATGCTGTTACCTGTGTAAATGCCATAGGGTCTAGGACCCATAGGGTTCTGCATGGTGCCAGCCATTTTCTGCAGATTGTACACCTAGTGAGGGGAGGTTGGGGGAAGGGATTGTTCCTGCCCTTCAGAGGGCTTTGTCCTAATTTCCCTGAGCAAAGTGAAAGGTGCCCTCAATGTGAGGTTGCAGCAGGGACAGGTGTATGACATGCTCTGGTTCAGGAGGCCTGTCTGTTGGTGAGGCAGTGAGGAGTTGGAAGTGTTGTAGGCATGAAGCCAGGCCAGAGCAGCAGGTGTGAGCATGCTCACCCCAGCACCTGTGGGTTATCTTGGTGGTTCTACTTGCTCCGCCATCATCACTTCCTGTTTGCCAGCCTGTCTGGAGGCAAGCGTGGGCTGTCTTGTCTGACCCTCCCAGAGAGAGTGCAGCCTGCACTGCTGCACCTGTTGTTTGTCCCCATGTGCCGGGACAGAAGCTAGTCCCTGGGGCTCTTAGGTCCCTCTCAAAGTTAGGTTATTGCCAGGTGCCCAAGGTCCACGTCTCAGTCTTCAGAAAGGGTTTGTAGAGGCTCAGGTACCCAAAGATGTCCATGGCACACCAAATAACCCACTGGCCCCTTGATGGTCTTGGCTCAAGAGTTTAGACATCCCTTGGAACAGTAGCCTTGCTTTCTGGCCCCAGACCTCCTTTAGGCTCCGTGTTAGCTGGGAATGGGCATGGAGTCTAGAGAGTGATTCTGACCCTCATTAGCTCCTCTGGTGTGACCACAGTGCCCCTTCCCAGGAGGCCTGCAGCAAGAGGAGACAGACTCGTGCAGGATGGTACAAGAGCTGTAGAGGGAAGGGGACCAGCAGTGTGGGTTCTTTTTTCTGAAACCAGATCCCATCATGCAGCCCAGGTTAGTCTTGAACCAGCAATGAGCTTCCTTTGGCCTCTTAAGTGCTGGGCTCAAACTCATGCACCATTGCTTCTTTTTAGGACAGGCAGGGTCTTTTACAGCTCACCATTTATAGCCCTGGAGACTGAACTGCTGGTTCCCTGCCTCCTTTTCGCTTCTCTGGAGCTGGGACTTGAACCCAGCCTTATGTATGCTAGATAAGCTCTCCTCCTGGGCCGCACAGCAGTCCCTGCTTCCCAATGGCTAGGATTCAGATTTGTTTTGAGGGCAAATTTGAAATAGGTAGAAAAACCCTCTACCAATGTGTTGAGCCATAGGCAGCCTCCCCCTTTGACAGCTGCCATCCAGCCTGAGACAGTGCAGTGACCTGAACCATCAGCCCTGGGGAGAAGGGCTAAGATTCCAGAGTGGACAGTAGATGGACTTGATCTTGGAGGAAGAGGTCGTCATGGTGTATGACTTTGAAGGTAGCTAGCAGGTTCATGTGGACCTGCTATTCCTAGCTACCTCCCACAATGACATGTCTTCTCCCTGCCTGCATTCACCTACCTCCAGCACTCACCTAGCTGTCAGAACCCCAGAGAACCTGGTGTCCCCCATCACGGGACTCCCAGGAGACCTGCAAGGGAAAGCCACCACCCTACCGTAAGCTGCCAGGCGTCTCCGGCACCAAAGCATAAGCCCCAGGGGAAGGAAAAGTGAAATGGGCTCATTTGCCTTTCTCGTTTTTATTTTTGGTGGTAGCTTCGTGTTCGGGAAGTGGGCCCTTCTGGCCTGGGGCCAGGGATTTGTTTTCTGAGAGTTGGGCTTCACACTCGAGGGCAGAACCTCCACTGACACCTTCAATCTAGCTGTAGCAGCCATGCCGCTGCCAAGTTCCTACTTCTGGGGCAGCCAGGAACCCAGGGTGCCTATTAGTTTACCAGTGGGGAAACTAAGACCAGGGAAAGCTCAGACAAGCAGTTAGCCAAGTGCTCCTGACTGCTTATGCATTGCCCTGACTCTGGACTTGATGGGGGGGGGGGGGAGGCCATCATCTCCTCCCTCCCAGTGGGTCAGGGTCTCCTGGCCCCACCTTTGAGACTCAGCTGTCAGCCTGGCCAGCACCCATAACCCACTCTTGTTACTTCCCTCAGCCTTTGGTGGCCTGGTAACTACTGTTAGTTTTGGTGACCTCTGGCCTAGGAACTCTTTTGTTCTGCTACGTGGGTGGGATTGTCCCAGGTCACCCTGGCACCCTTGAAATAGTGCAGAAGATTTCCTGAAAAGGAAGAGGGAATTGAACTCTGGTTGTGAGGAGAAACTGGCATCTACTCTTAGCCACGGCCTGGGTGGGGCTGAATCTGAGAAAACTGGTAGCAAGCATCCCTGGGCTGGGAATGAGAGTTACCCTGAAGAGAGTGGGCCATCCCACCTTTAGATTTCAGCCCTTGAGACTGGACAGCCTGGGCATGAAAGGTCTCTGTTCACTTGGCCTCCCCCCAGGCCCTGATGCTGCCAAGATATGGGATCCACAGGGGAGGAGAGCTAGCAGCCTGTGGGCATGTCATTCCAAGGGCTGTGATAAGGCCATCCTAGGACTGAAGCAAGATGGCAGGTCAGACTGTCTGCTGTGAACTTGACAAGCAGAGCTGTGTCTTCTGGCCCATCCCACCCTGCTGGTGTCTGAGGCTGCTGCTCTCTCTGCTATCCTATGGCTGGGCACTTTGGCTTGCCTGGCTGGGGTGTTCCTATGTCCACAGATGTGGTTCTGGGCCCTTGACCCTGGAAGCAAGGAAAGCTCTGCCTGCAGGGGCCATGAAGGTACACACATGAAAAGATAGGTGTTTTCAAGTGGAAAGTAAAGGCAGGAGCAAGAGGGACCCTCAAAATTGTATGGGGTGGGGAGGAACCACCTTCAGGGTGTGTGCCCCAGGTGTCAACACCTTGGGGTGTGTGGCAGGAACCCAGGATAGAGCTTTGAGTGGAGAGGTGGGTGTGGGCTCTCATGTAGGAAGGCACAGGAGCAGTTTGATTTTGCTTCTTGATCAGTGGGAAGGTGCTAGAGGGTTCTGGTCTCTGGGGTGACATGGTCTTGAAGTCTTTCAGGAAGCACATTTAAGTGGTACATGAGGGACTTAGTGGGCTAGGCAGGTGGAGGAGTCCTGTTGGTCCAGAGAAGTAGGAAGTGGGGAGACTGGCAGCATTGAAAAGCTTTGCGTGGGTGTGTGCACTGAGATATGGGGGACACTGAATCCTGTGGGCCTGTATTGCTGAGGTTGGGAGGCTGGTGTTTTTGCTAGGCTGGACATGACAGTAGTTGAATGGTGGCAGCGTTTGAGTCGAGGCAGCACTGGGGATGTCTCTGGACATTCATGGCACTTGCAGGTTGTAAGCAGATGTGGCTGGGGCCTGCAGCAGCATGCAGCCTGGGACCAGGGCTACTAACTTTTGGACCGGGCCCAGGCTTAGGACCCAAGTAGACTGTGACTTGGGTGCCTGAGTGTTCTCTGGTGTTCAGGCCCCTCTGTCCCAGCTGCTGCCGTTTTGGCCTGGGACCTGTAGTGGCAGCATAGGGTGGAGTCTTTGTTCTGCCCACAGGTAGTAGTATAGCACTATAGTGAGCTTGGTTCTTCACTGTGCTGCGCTCACCATTTGAAGCTGGATGATTCTGTGTTCTAGGAACTGCCCGGCATTTAGGGGTGTTAGCTGTGTTCATCTCTACCCATGAGGTACCTGTAACATTCTACAGAAAAGTGTTGAAGTGATTGTTTAGATCTGCTTCCAATGGAGTGTGGCATAGGCAGGTGACTTGGTGGGTCAGTCAAGTCTCTGAACCTCCTTCACTTGTCTTGTGCCTTGGACAAGCAAGGGGTGTCGGCACCACAGTAGTGCCTGGCAGAAACCCCAAGGGAAGTACAGGTGTTGACAGAGACACACAGGATTGGACAGGTCCTCCAGGTGAGCAGAGCAGGAAGCCAATCTCTGCTGTAGGTGTGAGTTCTTGCATGGGCTATAGGTTGGCTTTGCAGGGAGCCTCAGTGTTAATGAGCACCACCCCTGGAAGGATTGGATAAGGGTGTCCCACCTATGTTTAGGGAAGTTCAAAGCCTCTCACTCTCAGAATGTTTGAGTCTCTGGGGTTAGATGGAGCTCCCCATTCCTCACCCGGGTAGGAACATCCACATAGGCACTACTGCTCTAGGAAGCCTCAGTTTTTCCTGGTAGGGAGCAGGCATCCAGGAGCACCCTCTCTCTACCAGATAGCTTCTTCCAGAGCATCAGGAGGGTCAGACCAGGCAGGGGGACAATGCAGGAAATGGCTCTGGATACCAGGCTGAGGCAGGTGCAGGAGTGTTGGGTGATGTGAGTCTGCTGCTGTGCAGGCCTCAGCCAGGGCTTAGGGACTTAGTGGGCCAGCTGATTGGTGATGGGGAGGAAGGAGAGGAAGCCCTGCCTCTCAGTCTTGCCTGGGCAGCCTCTCCTGAGCTCTGGTTTCTGTCCTCTACCTCCTCCTGTAGAGCCCAGCCATATGTTCTGCTCATGGCTGTGTGCTGGCAGGAATCTGAGAAGGTATCGAGAAGCCCAGAGGTAGTTGCTTGAATCTACATCAGGCCATTCCAGTAGAGGCAGGGCAGATACCTATCTGGGGTTCCTGCCAAGGGCTTTTTGGCTTCACATCTGCAGTTAATTGCTGTGTGGCATACAGGGTACTGACCACTGCTGGTGAATGATGTCTTGGTAACATCTGGTCACCTGCCTCTGCCCTTTAAAAATGGAGAGGGCAGCTGGGTGCAGAAGTTCTCCAAATAGCGTGCAGGGCTGTGCCTCCTGCATCTCCTTCAGTGACTTTCCTAGCTCTCCCCTGCCCTGTCTGTGCCCTTTGGTACATGTGTTGTCAGATGGTGATGTTGAGGCTGGAGAGATGACTCAGTAGGTAAGTGTTTGCTGCACAAGTGTGATGACCACCGTTGGGATCCCATACCAGTCTACCTGTAATTGTAGCATGCAAAAGACAGACAAGGTTCCCTGAGTGAGATGGTCTGGGTTCAAGTGAGACACCCTAATCAACATATAAGTGCAGGGTGATCCAGAAGACAACCTGGTATCCATCTCTGGCCTGTCTGCACACCACACACAGTACCCGAATTCATTGGTGTGGTGCTTACTGTCCACCTCTCTGCCACCCACTATCCATGGCTGGCCAAGGCTACACCACCACCCAGAGGCGATATGTCACTTGTCTGTCTGTAACTTGTGACAGGTGCTGGGATGCTGTTCTGTTGCCAGTGACTATAGAGTCTTTCTCTTTTCCTTTTTGAGATAGTTTCTCTATATGTAGCTCTGGCTGTCTGGAACTCAAAGAACCACCTGCCTCTGCCTCCTGAGTACTGGGATTAAAGGTGTGTGCCACCACCACCACCCAGCTGAGTAGAACTCTTCAGTCATGTACGTGTGCTCCCCAGCCTTCCAGAGACTTCAGACCCCACGAGTAGACCTCACCTCTTCCCTCTGTCTCTACTAAGCGTTCTCAGCATGCCTCCTTGGAATGTCCTTGGGAAGCCCTCATCTCTTGGTCCTGTGCATGTTAGGTGCTCTTGGCCTGGAGTCAGTGCACCTTATCCATCAGTTTTCTTTCAAAGGTGCTACTTGGGTAGTAGTCCATTCCACTGGTCCCCTGGTTATTCATGATCTCACACAAACTTCTGGGACTCACTGAGCTTATCTCTGGGAGTGATCCTTAGATGTATACATACTGTTCTGCAGGTGAGAGGAGTGTGTGTGTGTGTGCATGTGCGCGTGCGCAGACTAACAACACTAGACAACAGTTAAGCTTTTTCCTTTAAAGCTAAGCTCCCTCTGAAGTGAGGCTGTTTTAGGCCTTAAAGAGGTAAAGAGAAGCCCAGGCTCCCACTGGCCCAGGGCACAGCTGGACACACCATAAGAGTGATTGGCTGTGTGCTGATACCCTTGGTGGCATAACAGCCACTCTCTGGGTGTTACTAGCATCTTGCAATGCACAGTGTGGGGGTACTGCTGCAGACATGTCTGAGGTCCAGAGAGGCTCAGCTCTTCACCCAGCCCTGCCCAGCAGGAGGCTGGCTGTGCAGGCAGACCCAGCAGTGGGTCCAGTGCCCTCTACTAACTCCTTGCTGCCTAGTTTCAGTTGCCCCCTGCAGTAGTGTCATGCTCCCTTGGGGCGGCCACAGCCAAGAGCAGCAAGTGGTGCCCAAGTGCATTTCCATGGTGGCCAAGGGTTTGGGGTAGGAGTTCAGGTCTACAGGTGCCCTTCAGTTTTAAGCTGCCACCTGCCACAGGACAGTCAGCCCTCCTGACTTGAGAATGGGTGTGTTGGGATAGTAGATAAGGCCTCTGGAGCATCTTGTTTCAAATACAAAACAGAATGTGAGCCAGGCACACCTGTAGCCCTGTGCCCTCTGTCCTGCAGTGGGTTGCACCTGTCCATCCATCACCCATGTGTGTCTGCTTTGGAGTCGCTCCTGGCAAGAGTTTAGTAAAAAGGACCTCATGGTAGTGGGTGACTAAGGAGCATGGGTGTCACTGGAAGGTACATGTGTGGCATGTAAGCTGTACTGCCCCAAGTTTTTTCACAAGCCTTGAGCTTTGCCAGCTCCCTTCTCACAGTTTTGAGATTCCAAGTTTGAACAAAGGCCATGTGTTTATACATTGTACAGTGGGTCCTACAGGAGATTTACGGAGGAGGATCCTAGTCTGAGGAGGATACTGTGAGAACAGGCATGAAGTGGCCTGTGAATCGATGTTACTGCCCAAGCAGAAGCCCTGGTGTCAGGGTTCACCTGACATGAGGTTGCTGCAACTCTTTTGTAGATGAGGTTGGGCACTAGGGCAGATTACAGATCTCTTTGCTATCTATACCCTTGGCCTCCCCCACTCTGTGCCATCCTGTTCTTTTCTGCCTATAACCCCTGACACTCTGCTTGGCCCACAGGCTGACTCCCCACTACATCTACCCGCCAGCCATTGTGCAGCCCAGCGTGGTGATACCAGCCACCCCTGTCCCATCACTGTCGTCGCCCTACCTTGAATATACACCAAGCAGCCCAGCCTATGCCCAGTACCCTCCAGCCGCCTATGACCAGTACCCGTATGCTGCTTCGCCTGCCACGGCCACCAGCTTTGTGGGCTATGGCTACCCAGCTGCCATGCCCCCAGCCTTGTCTGCTGCTGCACCTGCAGGCACCACCTTTGTACAGTACCAGGCACCTCAGCTACAGCCCGACAGGATGCAATGAGGTGCGTCCTGCCTAGGGCTACAGCCACCACCTGCCAGCCTCAGGAGCCACCAGCACTTCGGTCTCCTCAGGCCCCTGAGCCCACCTACCAAGGGCACCAGACAGCTTCTTCTTCAGCCCAGGCCCTGCTGTGCCTTGAGGAAGGACATGAGAAGTAAGGGGTAAACTATTGGGAATCTCTGCAGCCACTCCATGCCAGGTGCCTTACTCCGGGATGTGTGCAGACATCCACCTTCCCTTTGCGCCTCAGTCGAAGCCCTGCGCCATATCCTGTTGAGATTGTTCTGCCATGAAGGCAAGGCCATCATCACTAAGAACCCCAAACCTAGTTTTTACTTAGAGACTGGCTTTGGTCCATAGTTCCCCTGTGGAGATAATGACAGTATTTCTCTGTGACAGTGTCACTGATGGGATGCCTGGAGCTACCCCCTCCCCCATGGGGTGGCCATCACCAGACTGCAGCCCTGCAGGGCCCTGGGTTCCTGTCTGATGCTGCCCACCTCACCTGCAGAGGTGCCCATCAGGGTGAATTCTCAGGTTCTGTTGCTGTGCCATAGAGACCTTCCTGGCCTGGTCCTCTGGCAGGCTCTGTGCCAGCCAGCTTTCCTCCTCTTGTCCTCTTGTCACCTATGTGCCATTCAGAGGGAGCAGTCCAGCCCGTGTCTGGGAGGGGTGCAGTGGGCATCTCTGGCAGCGTGGGCTGCCCGCAGGCTGGGCAGTGGGTCCCTCCACACCTACCTCAGGGAGCCAGTGTGAAGGTACTCAGTAGCATGCCTGCACCTCAAGCCCGGAGGACAGAGGGAGGAATGTTATAATAATATTTTTATTAGAATGTTCTGATTATAAAAATAAAACTTGTTTTCTTTAAAGAGAAAGTCAGTCTGAGGTTTTTCTCTCAGTGAGCACCGTGGTCCTGTGTCCAGGGTTTCTGACAGCTGTTTACCTTGCTTCAGCCTCTCCTAGCTTCAGTGACAAGCAGGGTCTGCCTCATTGTGTCCCGGCAGTCTGAACTCCGGAGGATTTGAGTCACCACAAGGTAGGTGCAGCCAGGTCTGGGCAGGGTTCACTGTTGACCCTGATGCTCAAACCTTTAGAAGTGGGCCTGGAGCTGCTATCTTGTACTATCCCTTGGTCCCCCAGGAACCTGTCTGGTTTCCACTTAGTTGACTTTGAGATGTGCCTTCCCACTTCTGTGGCCCAGGCCAAGGTGGGCTGTCAGGATCCCGGGCCTCTACCTCCAAGTGTCAGTTTGCAAACACTGAAGGTCAGAAGGTCAACATGGGGCTCTCAACCCACAGCTGATGTTTGCTGCTGCTGATAAGCGTGTGGGGCCAGGAGGGGTGGCAGACACTGCCAGGGTTATCAGGAAAGCCACATGAAGCCAGTATACTTCCTGTCTCTATCAGCTGGTCGCAGCCACAGGGACAGGCCCTCAGGAAGGCCCCTTGGCCTGCAAAATTTCCCCTTGTGTCTTAGGATGAAGGGCTTTATTCAGGGCAAACCTAGGAGAGTTGAAAGGAACCGTTTTGGGCCAGGAACACTTGAGGCCATGTGCAGTCTGCACAGCCACACTACCATCCACAAAGGTAATGACTGCTCTTCTTGCTACAGGACAGTTGCTCAAGGGATATTCCTAGGTACAGGTGACAAGCTGTAGTTTCCACTGTCCCTGACGTAGCATGGTGAAAGGCCTGGTTGGGTACCGTTTGCTGTTTCACCTCCCAAAGTCAGGATTCCTGTCCTTAGTGTTCCCAGCTGCCACCACAAGACCTGTCACACAGTCTGACCCAGAAGAGGCACAGGATCCATCCAGCCCGAGAGCCAGGCATACTCCCATGCAATCGTATGCTTACAGACTGCACACACGTTAGTGTGCTTGTCCTCCACATAAGGGTTCAGTCAGCCAGACACATGAATGTATCATTTACTCACCACCTGTGAACATTCAAACAGGGATACACAACTCCACACACAGGTGTGTGGATACACTTTGACAAGTACACCTGACTCAGCTCAAATGTATACTTGCACAGATGTTTACAAAGCAACACACTATGTATGTATCCACGTGCATCCCAGACCCAGGCATACTGGATAGCGTGAGCAGGCTCCCTGAATGTCATCTGCATTGTGTGGTAGGTAAGGACCATGGCTGTAATTTTGAGCTGGAGTCACTTGGGGAGAAGCTAGATCTGGCTGGGAAGTGTGTGTGTTTGTGGTGGGGAGTGTGGATGGCTGGAAAAGAAAGAGCCTGAGCACTGGGTTGGACCCTCTGTGCAGGAGCATTCAGCTGCCACTCCCCTACTGGAGCTTTTCCTTCTGGCCTAAGTTCAGATGAGTAACAGTTGAGCTGGGCCCCAATGCTATCCTATATGGACAATTCAGTTGAGTGTTACTGTCATGTTTGCCCAGAGCCCAAAGCTTTACTAAGTCCAGTTGCCACATGGCCAGCTTCATAGTCTCAACGTCTTCCCCAATGTTGGGGACCTACCTTGTTTAATGGAACCCCATCCCTGAGCACCCACTGCTGTGAGGATTTCAAGCCTTGTGATATGTGAGTCACTGGCAGATCCTGTTTGCTCTGCCCAGGCTTCGGGCCTTAGTATGACCAAAGCATCCAAGCACTATTTCTAGCCATTATCCCAAGTTAAGAGGACTCAGGGGAGTGGCCTCCCACAGCCTGAAGACTCTGGCTGGGGGTGGAAACATGCAGGCTCAGAGTCCTGAGACTTTAATTTGGAGCCTGTGACCCTAGGTGCTTCCTTTCTTCAACCTCCTGAGTGTCTGGCACTCCAGTGAAGTCTAGGTCCCTGAGAAAGGGAGCCATGCAATGGTGGCCTGCTCTGTGTCCTGTGTGTATGTGTTTCTTATTTCTTTTGGGGCCTCAGTTTCCCCTCTGCACAGGCTAAGCTGACCCTGAACCCCTTAACATCAGCTTCAGCTTTAATGGGTCCAGTGGTTGAGTGGAGTCTCCTGCCACCTGATCTCCTTGGCCAAGCAATTTATCACTCTTCAGACACAGGTGTAGGCTCCATCTGGGTCACAAGAGCCACATGAGCCTCCTGGAACTCCAGGAGGAAGGGGGACTTCTGGAGGAAGCAGACTAGGAACAGATAACCCTGAGTTTCTGTGGGGGAGGAGGAATGTCCGCTGACAGACAAGCAAGGAGAGCTGGGAGCCAAATGGTCTCAGTGACTTCTGTGAGGTTCCTGGGCCCAGCTGTCCAAGCCAACTGCTTCCCCTTGCACTAGAGAACGGTCCTTAGGGATAGATTTCCCTTGTTCCTGAGGCTGAGGCTAGAGTAGACATTTGTAATCCTGGGCGGGGTTGGGATATGAACTGCCCCACTGAGGCCCCTCCCGGGTAGTGTCATGGACAGCCAGAGGGGCACAGTGAGTAATTTGATCCAGGCTTCAACCCCTGCCTGGTACGTCTGTGTTGTGGTCCACTGGCAGCTGGAGTGCCACATAGAACATCTTGGCCAGGTCTCTACCATGCCTCCATTTCTCTATCAGATATACAGGCTACCCTCTCAATGACCTGATGCAGTCAGGATGCAGTGGGAGGGGTTAATATTCAGACCATCTCTGGCTCTGCCACTCTAGACCTTGGACATGATGCCTGGAGCTCCAGCAGCCACCCTGTCTTTGGATGACTGATGCAGTCATAGTTATATCCCCTATAAACAGAAAGGGGAAGACTAGGTAACCAGTAGTGTCTGTTATGAAGTAGGCACTCATCTCATGAGCCCCAGGGAAGACAAATCAGCAGCGGGACAATAAATACCCAATTCCTGTGAAGTCACCTTTGAGCTCAGGCCTCTGCTCTCCAAAGGACTGACATTTCCAGCTACCTACAGCCACACTATTAGCATCAGCCTCATGTCTCCAGAACTCAGGCTTTCGTTGGAGCCTGATAACTTGTGGGTTCCCATCTGACATCTTCCTGAGACCCTGGCACCCTGTGGGAGGTTGACTATCCCTGTACAAAATAGGCAGCCCAGGCAGAGGAGTCCAGTTGTGTCTAGATGCTGCCAGAGTGCTGGAGAGTGACTGGGCTAGATTTAGCTCAAGCACCTTGAATCTAAGCCACATAAGACTCCAGGACCAGGTTCAGGCCACCGCCCCATTGCTTACTTCACCCACAGTCAGCTGGGCGTCACTCCCATCTATGGCCCTCTGGCTGCTGAGTCACACGTGTTTTTTTCTCAGACTTGTAAACACTGAATGAGGACCCCAGGCAACAGGTTGGGTGTCTAGATACAGATGCCAAGAGCTCCCTGCTCTGGGTGTCACCTCGGGCAGTGGTAGGGGTGGCACCTGTCCTTCCAGAACCTCCTGGGGCTGCTGATAAGAGTCAGGTTTTACTTATCAGCTGTTATTCTCTCCCTGGGTGCTCATGGTGGGGATGACTGAGAGCAGAAATGGGGAGCCCCTACCACCTCACCTCCAGCTCCTGCATGACCATGGCTCTGGGTGCCACCTGCTGGTCCCTACGTGGCCCTGGTGATGGGGGTATTTTTAGAAGAATTTTAAGAAGAGAGATAATGTTCTAAATTATAAGTACAAATAATTTTGCTAGAATCTTGGTATTGTGGCTTAAGCCTGTAATCTCAGTACTCCAGGCTGAAACAGGAGAATGGCCTTGAGTTTGAAGCCAGTCTGTTTCCAAGTGAAACTCTGTCTCAAAAGAAATGCAAATGAATAAATGAATACATGTAAGTTGCAATAGATAAACGTACTCTGATAGAGAAGCAATGGGGGTGACTTGTGCACAGAGAAGTTGACTGTCTATTTCCTTGGATTTTTTGAGACAGCTTCACTCTATCCAAGGATGTGGCCTGGAAATTGAGATCCTCCTGCCTCAGCCTCCCACTACACAGGATGCAGGATTTATACTTGGGGTCAGGCCAACCAAAGCATAAAGCTGAGAGACAGAAAAGAACCTTCTAGAATGAGGAGACAATACACAAAAGTATCTTAGAACCCCATCTTGGAGGGCTTTGGATGCACCTCAGTGTTAGAGTGGGCATGGGCAAATCTCTGGATTCTATCCCCAGCACTACAAACATGTTCCCATAATGCACACGGATCCCTCTTGATGGGCAACACAAACAGCTCACCTCTAGGCTGAATGGGGTTGGCCACTCCCCCTTCAGGAGCCCGGGACCCCGGATAAGCATCCTCGGACTTTATCAGCTGACACCTGAATCCCACCACATCTCCCCCTTTTGTCTAACTAGGAAGGTTCTAAACTAAGACTATATACAATAGGAATTATTATGAGGTAATATCTAGGAGAGGATAAGGCACAAACCACAACTAAAACCTAACACATATAAAATACATCATATATTTCTAGAATATTGGTAGATGGTAGGATGTATAAATTACTTCAAAAGGTTCATCTGGGAAAGTGAAAATCCAACATCTGAATGTTCCTCACTAAGGGATAATAGGGTAGTAATCTTAAATACTTATTATTTAACCTCTTCAAGACCTGAGAAGGAAAATGTATCACCTGAAAGTCAGAAGCATATGGAAATAGTAGCTTCCAAAATTTGGGAGAGGACAGCAACACGCTACCTGGACAATTACCTCTGGTTTTCTGCACCATTGGAGCATCCATCATATTGGCTACAGGCCTATGGTATCTGGCAGATCTTTTTACAAGCAGGGCAATTTTGGAGGTACTATCTTATTTTGTCCAGGCAGGTTTTGTCAGTTTCTATCTTGTTCATCTAGCTTGGACATCATGTATGTACTGTCAGCAATCAAAGTAAGGGCAGTTCTTTATCTAACCAGCCATTCTCTGTCATAAGGACAAACTCCAATGGAGTTTCCTCGATGCTCAATACCATCTTGGGAAAGGAGCAGTGACACCAGGTGTCGTCGTGTCTCTTGCGGCCGAATTTTAAATGTTAAATGCCATATTCTCTGGGTCTATGAAATGGTTGAAGACTCTTGTCTATCTATGATATTCTAACCTGTATCTGAGATGACTGTGACATGGCACCTTAAGTAATGTTGACTGTAGTTTTTATCATCTTAAGGATTAAAACTTGTACTGTAAAATTAGATTACCTATATAAGGGGTATATAATCTCTGAACAATGACTTTTAGTATGACTATCAAACATTAGCCAGGGGTATTTATATTATGTAAAGTGGCCGCAGTATTTTAGACATGTATATACATATATATCATCTAAACAGAGGTATATAAAACATCTTGTGCATATATCATAACTAGCGTAATCATACATTATATTTAGTATAGTTAAATGGAAGTAGTAATTGTATAGTAGACATGACAATAATGTGCAAATATTTTAAACAGAGATAGAAGCATATATAAAATATAGCAGTTACAGATTCAATTTTACATAACAGTTACAGATTTAGTTTTATATCAATATACAAGTTGCTTTGGTTATATAAAGCAATTTCAGATTAAACTTTGTACTAATGTACAAATTATCTCAATCAAACATATAAAATGGTTTTACATTTGTATCAATATATAAATATCTATGCCAGTGCAAATTGCCTTTAGCATAATCTATACGGCTAAAAAATGTTTATAGGTTGGGCAGCTGGCTTGGTCTAGTGGTTAAGATTCTGTGCTCTCACCATCGCGGCCCGGGTTCGATTCATGGTCAGTAAACAAAAAAATAAAAAGAGAGAGAGAGAGAGAGAATGGGCCCCAAGATCCCAGCAGCCTTTTATGAATGGGGTTGGCCACTCCCCCTTCAGGAGCCCAGAACCCTGGATAAGCGTCTTCCGACCTAATCAGCTGACACCTGAATCCCACCACACTAGGCTTTCAGCATCATCTCAGCATCATCTACAGGGCTGTGCCTCTGCACCTCTGGTAGAATTACGAAGACACCCACACAGCAGCGTGGCTGAGCCCCTCTGCAGCTAGGTTTTGCATAGCTACTCAGGGAAGGATGCTATACCCCCATCTCTTATGCCCAGCTGGCCATTCTGTGTGAGGCTGAGGGCTCTTTTGACTACTGACTTCAGGTGATGAACCCCAGAACAACCCAGGCACCTTCAGGTTCTGTAGAGGGACTTTCACGTTAGCTTTCAGGAGCAAAAAACAACAGACATGTCTGAACAAGAACAGTGTGGCTTGTTCAAAGTCCCCAGACAAATGTGCCATTTCACCTGGAAGAGCACTGTGCTTTCCCGAGCAGATGACCCAGAGCCTTGTCAAGAGGAGATAAGTACCAGGAAAGAGAGGGGGAGAGATGAGAAAGAGGAGTTTGCTGCTCACCTCTGGATGGTTCAGGGAGGCCTCCATGAAGGAGAGCCACAGAAATGTAGGCTGAGAGCATACAGCAGAAGAACTGCACATGCAAAGGTCCTGAGGTGGCACTGGGCTTGGCACATTGGAGGAATGGGAGGTGTCCACTGTGGCAACTGGAAGTGGAAAGGTCATCTTTGGGCTTATTTGAAGGAGGATCTGGGGCTAGAGAGATGGCTTAGCGGTTAAGAGCACTGGCTGCTCTTCCAGATGGTGCTGCTTCCATGGAAGCTCACATCTGTCTAACTCCAGTTCCAGAGAGGCTCTGATGCCCTCACATAGATAGATATACATGCACCAATGCACATGAAATTGGAAATAAACCATTTATGAAGGAGAATTGACAGGCCAGGCTGAAGGGTTGGTTGAGAGTCAAAAACAATGTGGTGGTACTTTCTAGCCCTGAGCTACAGAAAGCTGGGGTGGGGACCTAAGGCCTGGGCATGGCAGGCAGGTGGCATGTCACACCTACACCCAGCTTTGTCTGGGAAGCAGGCATAGCCTGCTATGTGCCTGGGAGCACTGTGCTGGGATGGGGGAATGGATCTCAGAGGCTCCTGTACACAACTATCATCAATCACCTAAGGCCACCCAGACTATCTGAGGACTATACTGGCTCAGGGTGGGTGAATACCAGCTTCTTAGAGAATGATGGGCTTCAGGAGGTCCTGGGAGAGGTCTCAGCCAGCACTTCACTGCACTCAGAGGCCTAGAAGCCTGAGGGCACACTGAGGAGCAGACCCAGTGGCACTCTGTGAAGGAAGAGGATCTTGTCATTCTGGTACCCAGTTTCCTGTCTGGAACACACCTGTTGCTCAGTAGTGTCTGTGGAGGATGTGCACCCTGCCAGAGCACCCCTCAACCACAGGACCTTTGTATATGCCCTTTGCTCTGAACTCAGTGCCCTTCCCTAGTGGTTCCTACCCTCTCCCTCACTCTGTGCCGCCTCCCTACTGCTGAGCAAGCTTCTGGATTTGGTCATAAGCTCTGTTAGTTGCTCGCTCTCCATCCTGAACCTTGAGCTCAGTGGTGGTAGGGCATTTCCAGCCCCTCATGACAAGCCAGACTCCAGTGTCAGCCTCACTGCCAAAGAACTTAATTTAGAGTCGGGGGGGGGGGTGCTCAGTGTATAGAGCACCTGACAAAAATGCACAGGGTTCTGTGGTTAATTCCCAGCCCTGTATAAAGCAGCCATGGTGGTACCCAGGTGGCAGGAGCATCTCAAGATCATCCTTGGCTACATTTTGAGTTCAGGGCTAGCCTGGGCAAAGTGAGAACCTGAAACAGACAATTTAAACAATTCTGTAGTACTGGATGTACCCTGAAGAAGTGGCATCTGTCCTCAAATTCACTCTTGAAGGCTGATTTTTCACACGAGATCCCTGTGGAGCCTGCCTGGTGAGGAGCATGCAGCTCATCTGCAGGCCACAGAGTCAGAGTGCAAGTCGACTCTGTCCCTGGGAGTGTCCTGAGAGAGGTCAGAGGTGGCCCGTGGGAGGTGGAGTGGCCCCCCGTAGACAGCCTGACTGTCTGTAGACTTGAGTTTTGACCATATTTGCCTAGTGACTTGTGGCTGCCCCAGGCTGCGGCATAAATGCCAGTTTATCAGGTTTATTTATTTTGTCCCTGCAGAGCATGGAGGAGCCAGCAGCCTCCCTGGGTGGTATCACCCACTCAGAACTCAGCTCTGGACAGTAGGTTGGACTATGGCTGGCAGAACTGAAACTTCTGGGGTCCTGGGACATAGGAGACCAGGCTTAGCCTACAGAGCACTTTGTCAGTATCTGTAAGGCAAACAGGGAGTCTTCTTTTGCATGGAATCTTAAACCACCTAGTCATCAGCAGGTCTCCCTGTCTCTGTGTATGACCAGGCCAGGCTGATCAGAACCCCAGAGACCAGCAGCCTCAGGGAAGGGCTCAGATCAGACTCCTATCCCAAAATAGCCCTGAGGACACAGCTTGGGAAGGGTAATGGAGACAGAGGACTCTGACAGCGCAGTGCCTGCCTGAAGCACCATGACCACAGGGAAACTGAGCCAGAAGCCATCTCAAAAGGTAGTCAGTGAGGAAAAATGGAATGTCTGGGTCTAGCCATTTCTCGGGCTGGAGCTGTGATGGCCATCAGCTTTTCGAATTTAAACTGCCTGCCTGCCTTCCCTTTTCCCTTTATGTATGGATGGATGTATTCATTTATTCATTTGAGATAAGTGCTCACTATGTAGCTCAGGCCGGCCTCTAGTGATCTTTCTGCCTCAGCCTCCCGATTCCAGGTATGAGCCAGCACACCCAGTTCTTTCTTTTTGTTTTTTGTATTGGTTAGAGAGAGTGTGTGTTTTGTAACCCAGACTAGCCTCTGACTGTAGTAGAGGAAGATCGATGATCTTGAACTTCTGATCTTCCTGTCTCCACCTCCCTGGGCTAGGATTACAGGTGTAGGGCTCCATACTGGGATTATGCCGTGCTGGGGATCTGAACCAGGGCTTTGAGCCTGCTAGACAAGCACTCTGCTAACTGATCTGTACCCCCTGCCCCCCTTTTCTCTTTTCAGCACTGTAGATGATACCCAGCCCTCCTGCCTGCCAGCCAAGTGCTCTGCCACAGAGCCCTGACCCACATTCTGTTTTCTGACACAAGGTCTTGCTATATAGTCCAGGACAGCTTTGAAACAACAATCCTCCTGCCTCTCAGACATGACTAGTTTGTGACTTTTTTTGTTTTACTGTGTGTGTGTGTGTGTGTGTGTGTGTGTGTGTGTGTGTATGTATGTATGTATGTGTGTGTATAGATGTCCACAGTGGCCAGAAGAAGGCATCATATCCCCTGGAGCTGAAGCTTCAGGTAGTTGTGAGCCCCACAGTGTAAGTGCTGGAATCTGGACTCTAGTCCTCACAGTAGAGCCCAGATCTTAACTGCTGAGCTCTCTCTCTAGCCCATACATGGCCTTCTGTAATAAATTTATACCAACTGGGCTTTAAATCAGCTCTCATCTGTTGTCACAGTTCAGTGAGGAGGAGCTCCAATACAGTGTGACCCCACTTGGGTTACAGCTTATGGTCCCACAGGATGAATCAGTGAGGCTGTGCCTCTTCTAGAGGGCTCCAACTGAATCCCATCTTCTACCTTGTGGACCAGGGTCCAGGCCTGATCAACTGTGAGCACAGCAAGCCCCTGTCTTTTGGTAATCACACTCCTGCCTCCTAGATAGCCCAGAACAAGTGACCCAAGGCCTGAAAGCTTCACTATCTGCTCAGCAAGTGCCCACTGAGGGGGCTGGGTCACCACAGGGTGACCTAGCCTTTTCAGGAGCCAGGAAGAAGGGATCAGGGATGTGTTCTTGCCACCTAGGAGAGACCCAGTGGAGTCTGATGTTTGTGCTCTTTTGGTCAAAAGAACATTGAGTCATATATACAAACCTGGAACCATGACTTGGCCCCAAACAGCCTCCAGCAGGCTGTGGTGAGCAGAGCCTGGCTTCCAAAGGGAAAAGTATTACAGGCAAGGGTTCAGCAATGAGGAACTTCTGGTGTGCAGAGGCAGCAAGAGGGAGAGCAGGAGGGAAGTCCTCTGTGGGTGATGCTTGGCCAGGGCAGCCACAAAGACTGGAGACTCAGTGAGACCCAGCCAGTGTGTGACATAATGTGGCTCTGGTTTCCCAGGAACCCAGGGAGATGATAGTTCCCAAAGGACTCTGCCCTTGACATCCAAAGCTTTCCTACTTGCTCATGGCCTCCATCCAGCTGTGGGGATTGTGTTGCCTAAGCTTGGGGTCCCTACTCACCCCAGCCCTCTGAAAGCCCCTCCAGGCTGGTAGGGGGAAGGCCCCATCCCTTCCCAAACTTCACTCAGAATAAAAACACTGAAGACCTAGCCGGTGGACCTTCCCTCTGCAAGAGACCTCTGCCCATCTTCTACGTCATAGGCAAGATTGGGACAAGCTTTTGGGTACAGGCCAACCTACTTGGTACCGCCCCAGGTGACCCGAGGACACAGGCCAGGAACCAACCACTGAACATGCCACTCCTCCAACCCTCAAGTTCTCAGAAGGATGCCTGCCCTCCCTCCTACCCCCTTTGCACTCCTCCTCATCCCCTACCCCCCACCCCTACTCCCCTAACCCCCACCCCCCTTGTGCCTGCCTGGGATCCTCTTGACCCAGCAGTCTACTAGCTGGGGAGAGTATATCCCTCTCTCCAGGATGGTGAATTGGTGCCAGCCCAGGAGATCGGTGTGACTGGGTTCGATGCCACATCCTTAGCTCTTAGGTTCACAAGGCAATCTCTTTACACTTTAAGAGAGGAGACTAAAAATCAGAGAGGAGTGTGGCATGCACAGGATGACTCAATGTGCAGGATTCATGTCTTATGTTGTAGACGGCCTTCTCAAGGTCATTGTGTTGGCTGGCCTTTGGAACACAGCTGCATGCTTCATGTACTTGTGACTTCATGCAACTATCTACATGTCCTGGATCATGAGTAGTAGAGGGTGCAGGCGTGTGCTGTGGTGTTGATTCGGGCCTGCAATCAGGGTTCATCATTTCATAAACAACTGGATAAATGGTTGCACAGATTCTTTGGGAGCATCTTGCTTGCCAGCAGCATGGGGCATTGCATAGTTCAGGCCAAGCATGTGGCCTACTCCCCAGTGGAGTTCTGGAAACTTCTCTGAGTAGAGCTTAGGAGCTCAGGCCTCCCCTTCTGACCTCTCTCATCCTTCATCAAGTCACCTTCAGAGTTCCACCTAGATCCTTGCTTACTCTTGTCCTGCTGTGGACATTCAGGGCTGGGTGCCTTCATCCATCCAGGATAAACCAGTAAGAAGCAAAGTTGGAGTTCATTAAGGGATTTTAATGTAGATATCAGTACAGGGAGTAATGAAATACCAGCCAAGGAGTGCTTAGGAAAAGCAGAATACACTCCCGAAGTGTGGGTGGGTGTTTCTCAAGAGACCGACATGATGACATGGGTTTAAATTTTTAGGCGTATTTATTTTTATGAGTGTATTGTGAACCTGAGCAGATATATGTCCCCATGGAAGAAGAAAAGGGCGCTGGATCCCCTGGAACTAGAGTTACACATGATTATGAGCCACCATGTGGGTGCTGGAAACAGAACCCAGGTCCTCTGGAAGAGCAGCCAGTGCTCTTAACCTCTGAGCTATCTCGCCAGCCCCTTGATGAAGTGTCTTTACAGTAGTCATGTATAGGATTTGGGGCTTTTGACACTTCCTCATGAAGGGTGTTTGAGTGACATCAGTGAGATTAAGATAGTTCCTGAGAGTCCATTGATAGGGTTGCCACTTCTGAGAAAGAGGAGGATGTATGTACTGTGAACAGCTTGTAGGCTTGTCTGTGAGAGCCCCAGTATGTTGGAAGCTGACTCTTGTAAAGCAGTCAGGCTAAACTCGAAGACTGTATATGCTTAGGCCTTCAGCACAGCTCATCTATTTTAGCATCCTTATTTGAAACTATCTCTCGTAAAAGGAACCTTGGGACTGGAGAGATGTGATTCAGCCTTTCAGAGGACAAGAGTTCAGTTCCCAGCACTTATACTGGGCAACTCCCAACCTCCTGTATCTGGAGTTCTAGGGGATCAGACGTCCCCTTTTAGACCCTAAAGGCACCTGCATGCATGTGCCCATACATGCCCACATATAGAAACACTAATACTCACACGATGAAAAAAAGGCCAGATGTGGAGATACATATCTTTGATCCCAGCACTTGGGAAACACACAAATCTCTGTGAACTTGAGGTTAGCCTGATCTACATAATGAGTTCCAGCCCACCCAAGACTGCTTGTCTTAACAACAATAATAGATCTTCAACAATAAATAAATGAAAGGGATTTTGCCTTTGGAAGGGAAGACACAGTGAAACCACTGGCCTGGACCTTCCATTGTAGACAGGTTTATGGACGTCAACTACCAAGGCTCTCTCTGGGTGGAGGGGGAAAATGATGGGAGAGCAAGCAGACTTGATGTGACAGTCAGCAGGGTGGGGGGTGGTCCTTGAGTTAACACAAGCTCTTCCCATTGACCTGGACCAGATGCCCTGCTCGAGGTAGGTGACCTTTGGGGATGGATTAAGGAAGGTTCCTGGTAAACAGAAATCCACCTTTAGGCCTCTGTTTACCCAATACCATTCCTAACACTGTCACCAGGTGCAGGTTGTTGGGGGGGGGCACTTTGAACACAAAAGCCTCTATGTTGTCAACCTTCACATCCAATGCTGTTGACCTGCTGGAATTTATCTTCTTTTGTTTTTCCAAACACGGTTTCTCAGTGTAGCTCTGGCTGTCCTGGAACTCACTCTGTAGGCAAGGTTGGCCTCAAACCCATATATCTGCCTGCCTCAGCATCCTCAGTGCTGGGATTAAAGGTATGTATCACCATGCCCGGCTGACTGCTGGAACTCTGGATTCTTGTCTTCAAAAGGCTTCAGCCTGACTTCAGGGCTCCCTTCCCTTTCACATTCTGTTTCTCTGTCCTGCCCGAGGCCTTCTAAGAGCTGCACCAGCACCTGATTTTACACTCTAAGCTGGTCCAGAGCATAGGGGTCAGGGTTCATTCAGAGGACCCTGCCAGGGTTGCAGAACCTGGTCCTAGCTGTTTTCAAGCAGCACCCAGGAGCCCTGCCTTGCTGTGGGCCTCCTCTCTGTGCCGAGGCCCCAACTGGAGGAGTTCATTTCCCCATTTTCTTTCCTGTGGCTGAGAGTGCTCAGGGAGGGCTGAGCCACCCTGGGGTAATCAAAGTCACCACTTCCTTGCTCGACCAGTGGCTATATTTAGAGCTACAGCCTCCCAGGCTGAGAGTTTGGGTGTGGCTGGGCCTGCGGCTGCTTCCTGAGCTGAAAGTCTCCACTTGCTTCCTCTCACACCTAGACCAGACACACCTGCAAGCCCTCTCCAGGCTGTAGGAACACCAAGCGGGGCACTCTTCCACAGCCATGTGAAGGGCGATGTCCTTCCCAAAGGACAGGGTGCTGCTGGCTCATTTCTTCCTCCAGGGACCCCATGTTTCCTGGGGGTCTTCTAGCCCCATGTCATGGTAGACCCAGTGTAGAAGAGTAAGGGAGGTAGAGCCCTATCCTTATGAGCCCTGAATTCTGTTGTGGGGGGAGTGGAAATTAAAATCACAAATGGCAATTTAAGAAAAAGCTAGGAGCTGGGGATGTGGCTCATTTGGTGGAGGGCTTGCCCAGCATGCATGAGGCCCCAGGGTTTTATTCCTATGATGCATAAGCCAGACATGCTGCACAGCTGTATTCGAAGCACTAGGAAGGTGGAGGCAGGAGGATCAGAAACTCAGTCATCGTTGGTGACAGCCACTTTGAGGCTAGGCCGGCCTAAAGGAAACCTCTGCTAAGTGGCTCTCTGGTGAAGGCACTTGCCATCAAGCTGAACTTCCTGAGCTGATCCCAGGACACTTACTTGGTAAAAGGGAGGTAAGGATGCTTTCTAGTTATCCTGCCTCCATGTGCACAGCGTGGCCTGACCCACCCAATAAGTAGATAGATGAATGTTTTTAAAAGGCTAGGGGCCCCTGAGTGTGGGAGGAGCTTGAGGTAGGGTGATAGAGGTGTGTTGTGGGGGTCCTGGCTGAAAATCTGTCAGCAAGCTGCAAACAGGTGGGTTCAGCCTGGAAAAGCTTTTGTGAGTCACCAGGACAGGAGTGACTCCTAATATGGAGAAAGAACCACTATGCCACCCCAAGAGGCACCAGCCATGGGTGGTCACTCTGCTGGGTTAGGTAAGGGTGATAGTCTATGGAAGTCACTCCCTGACACCAGTGAAGTCTGGAGGTAGGTGTTCCTGTCACAGGCATAGGTGTTCAGCTGCTGGAGGCCAGGGATACAAGACTCTTCAGGGGCCAGGACAGCCCCCAACACAGGAAAAGCTGAGGTAGAGAAGGCTGGTATCAGAAGAGGTGGGGGTGGGTAGAGGACCGCTTGAACTCCTGAGTTCCAGGACAGAGCTAGGGAGGGCACTGGATGCAGGCAGGCATCCTGGAATCTGGAGAAGGTAAGGCCACCTCTGAATGAAAAGGTGACAGGCATGTGGAAAGAGGCAGAAGTGACTGCAGGCTGGCTGTTCTGGCTGCTAGCTGATGTGGTGTTTTCACAGTCATCCCTGCTGTACCCCGGGTGCTGCTGAGCAGAGCCAGTGTGCATGGGTGTGAGGGGACCCACAACATGCAGGACTCATGTAAATGGTGCTCACTCATGAAAGTGATGAACTCCACACCTGAGTGCCCTTGGCTCCCAAGACCAGGACAGTATTCCAATCAGCACAGGCACCCCACAGAGTTGTGTGTATCCACAGGACTTTGATCCATCTTTAGTTCACACCCAGGAAGCTAGTGAAGTTTGGCTAAAGCATGAGTTAAGACTCTGGGGGTGGGCGGGGTGGACATTCACAGTGAGTAAGGGCCTTCTGCTCACCCAGCATCTGGTGCACTGGTAACTCTGGAAGAAAGGGTCATTGTCAATGGAGTGGGTTGCTGTAATCTCTGGCCTGGGGACTTCCAGGAAATGGGCAGGATGGCATTCCTTGGATTCAGGAAAAGTGTCTGGCACTTCTGTCCCAGTGAATTTGCTGATCCAAGAGCAGGGTACAATTTCTTTACAGGGGACCCTGACCTGTGACATCGAGAGATGTGACCCAAGAAGTCACTCTAGAAACAGTGGAGACAGACAAGCTGCACACGCTGAAGGGCGAGACAGGGATTACTATTCTGTCACTCAGAAAAGGGCACAGACTGTAGCTGGGAAGAATGCCCCGCCCCATGCTGTTCACATCAGAAGATCACAGACTTACAAACCAGATTTTGAGGCTTCATCTGCCAGAATCAAACAGGTGCCATGAAGCTCCCAGCCCTGTTTGGCCCAGCCCATCACCATGTGGCAAGTTTCCCAGCCAAGGAGGAAACTCAGGAGGGACAGTGTTCTGAATGGTACTGTATAAAAACAGGAGGGGCCAGAGTGAGAAGATGGCTCAGTCAGGAAAGTGCTTGTTGCACAAACATAAGGACCTGAGTTTGAATCCCCAGGTCTCATGTAAAAAGCCAAGCATGGCATCCCATGGATCCCTGGGGCTTAGTGACCTGGCAGTCTAGCTCCAAGCTCAGGAGAGACCGTGCCTGAAAAATAAGGTGGAGAATGGTTGAAAAAGATGTGGAAGGGCAGACTCTGTGACCTTCACGTGTGTATTTACACACATATACTCATGCACACCTCCTCCCCCAAACTAGACAAGAATCAGGAGAGGGAGGAAGTAAAACCCCAGAGCCCTGGCTCATGTCTCTATGGAGCCCACACTGTTTAAAGTGTGACCTGGTCAGTCAATAGTGATCCATAATTATATTATCTTCTTTTTAGTTTTTTTTTGAGAAAGGATCATTGGAGAATATTATTTTAAGGTATATTTCTTTTGTTTATGCTGCATTTGTTTACCTCTGTGAAGCTGTGTTACTTTTCCTGTCTAAAACACATGATGGTCTAATAAAGAACTGAGTGGCTAATAGCAAGAGAGGAGAAAGGATAGACAGGGCTGGCAGAGAGAGTAAATAGAAGGAGAAAACTGGGAGCAAAGAATAGCCAGAGAAAGAGGAAGGAGGGCTCCAGGGGCAGCCACCCAGCTACACAGCAAGCCGTGGAGTAAGAAACAAAGAAGTATATACAGGAATAGAAAATGAAAAGCCCAGAGGCAAAAGATGGATGGGATAATCTAAGGAAAGCTGGCTAGAAACAAGCCAAGCTAAGACCAAGCATTTCTAATTAAGAAAAATTTCTGTGTGTAATTTATTTCAGAGCTGGGCGGCAGACCTCCCAAAGAGAGGGGGAAAAAAAAAACAACAAAAACCAACAAACAACAAAGGGTCTCATGTATCTCAAGCTGACCTTAAACTTTTGATGTTTAAGGAGGCTCCTTCCCTCGCCCTGTGCTGGGGTTATAGGTATGTGTGGCACTGTGAATTTAACCCAGAGCTTCTTCGTATATGCTAGGAAAGCAGTTTACCAGCTCTGAGTTGAGGTCCTTTAGCCAGAGAGACCCGTTCTGCTGATGACCAGATGACATGGAGCCAGGGATTGAACCAGGCAATCGCATGGGTCCTCCTGACACAGAGTCCTGCGTTAGGGAGATATAGACATCCCTGAGAGGATGCTGTCACCAGGGGACCCCTGAAAACAAAAGGGCCTTTTCTTTCCTGCTTGGCAGCAAATGCTTCCACAGGCATGCCCTGGCCTGCAGCTCCAGAACATGGATATCGAGATACCTGGAGACCTGCATTTGGTGGGGGGCTTAGGAGGCTGTGACCAGTCACTGACCCAGGCAGCTCTCTATGTTCACTTCGGAACCAAGTCAGCATCCTTCAGACTGGGGAGCAGACAACTGGGAGACATGCGAACTCAGGGTTTCCCCTTGTCTAGGCTGTAGGGGTTGTTCGCCCAGGAGGAAGGAGAGTGGGGTGCCAGACCCCACAGTCTGAAGGCAGCTGTGAACCCAGAGGTGCCCTAGCACGGGGCACACTCCCTAGTGGGCTCCCCAACCTCTTCCATGAGGACAGGTGGGGAGTTCGCACAGGTGTCAGAGAATTTCCTCTTAAACATAATGGAGTTAAACAAAGCCAGACTGGAGTTGGCCAAAGCTAAAGGCATCTTCCTGGTTCAGGCTTGGGAACTGTGGCTAAAGCCAGGCAGAGGGACTCTGCCTCCCTCACCCCTGCTGCTGTTTTCTGATGCTGAGTGGTTGGAAGCCCTCTCCTCATCCCTCCTCTTCTCACCTCTCCTCTCCTCTCCCTTCCTCTCCTCTCCTCACCCCTCCCCCTCCTCTCCTCACCCCTCCTCTCCTCTCCTCCTTTCTTCACCCCTCCTTTCCTCATCCATCCTTTCCTCTTCTCTCCCCTTCCCTCCTCTCCTCCCCTCCTCTCCTCACCCCTCCTCTCCTCTCCTTATCCCTCCTCTCCTCACCCCCTCTCTCTTCACTCCTCCTTTCCCCTTCTCTCTTCTCCCCTCTCTTCCCCTCTTCTTTGTCTCTTCTTCTTCTCCTCTTCATCTCCTCCCCCTTCCCCTCCCCTCCTCTCCCTCCTCCTTTCTCTCACCCTTTCCCTTCTGCCTTTTTCTACCATACCTCCCTCCACAGCTGAGCCCATCAGCTCTGATAACACCCTCCACACCTCATCCCTGCTCCTCTCTTGCTGGGGGCTTCTTCATGGAAGGGTGGGCTGTCTGGGGTGAGGGCCTCCCATTTCCAACTGCACTGGGCTAAGGTGTGAATCCCTATCTGTTCCTCAGAGCCCTGAGGGCCTGGCCACCTCCCACAGGTTGTTTTGGCCCCTGCAGGTGCTGCGGGGCCATGGGCCATGACCATGGAGGAGACTGGGAATGACAAGTTTAACCTGTGGTCCAGGAGCCACTGCCATAGGACACACGGTGTGGGATAGGAGCAGCTGTGCCCCTGTAGACTTGTAAATTCACTGAGAGCACCAGCCTGAGTTTCTCTCCCCTCCCAAACATGATACATTTTTTGTTCAGAGCGCAACCTTGGGCTGGACTTGTCTGTTTTCTTCTCTGCTGCTGCTATGGCACACACAGTGCCCATCAGGTGTCTGGTGGGCAGCAGAGATGTGCCCAGAGGGGTCTGTTCTAGGGACCCTTAGTAGGTGGAGCCTTTGGAGGACTACTAAACCCAAGATGCCCCCTGCTGTTCAGTGTCTAAAGCTGGAGGCCCAAATCTTCATTCAATAACTATAAGCTGTGTGACCCAGGGCAGCTGTGTCAACCTCTCTGGGCTTTGTTTTCTGTGTGCACATGGTAGCAGGCCCTTCTCCCCAAGACACACAGGAACTCCAGGAGCACCTGGTAATCCTGCCATGGTACCTGGTATCCAGCAAGCCTGGCTATTTACATTTCTGCCCCTCAAAGATGCCCTATTGGCCCATGGGGCACTAGTATGCTTCAAGCCATGGAACCAGATTTAGGGGACTCTAACTCTGCCTAGGGGACATGTGCTGTGGCCAAGTCTTAGGCCTGCATCTACTGCACAGCAGTTCACTGTCACTGATGGGCAACCACATTCGTCTCTTTCCCAGGCCAAGAACCTGCCTGTTCCCGTCCTTCCTCTACAGCTGGGCTGGACAGGACAGGTTAACAGACGTTTTGATGGCCCAGAGGGAGTTGTCAGGCAGCTGAAGAAGGGCTGATGGGGAGTCAAGGGGAGACAGCAGGTAGGGGATGACCCTGCCCTCCAACCTGCAGCAGCCCAGCCAGTACTGCCACCAGATAAAGCAGAGGGAAGTGTCCCTATCTCATCCCTTCTGGGGCTTCGAGCTCCTCTTTGGCAAAGTGGGGATAAGGTCACCCTACCCCTACTGGGGATGAGGGAAATCATGAGAAATCACCTAGAATACAGAGAATTCAAGGTGCAGAATGCACAGGGACATCACTAAGTCCCCTGCTTCGAACCCAGCTTCCTACCACTCCCAATGACACCCAACTCCTGGACAGACCCCACAGCTCCTGTACCTCTCTCTATCTGTCCTCTGCTCATCCTGCTCAATCTGCTCCAGCCATGCTGGTCACCAGACTGGACCTGGATTCCCCTGCCTCAGGGCTGTGTCTTCTGCCTGGAACACCAGCCCTTCCTAGGGCTGGCCCCTACTTATTTCGAGGTCTCCGCTTAAAAGTCACCTACATGAACCAAGTGGTGGTAGCTCACACCTTTAACCCTAGCACTCAGGAGGCAGAGGCAGGTAAATCTCTGTGAGTTCGAGGTTGGCTAGTCTTAAAAGAGCTCCATGACAGGACTAAACAAAAGTCACCTCCATGGGTTCTCTGTGGCCTTATTTAGAGTAGTGTCTATCAGGCTGGCCTGCTATGACTGTCCCAGGCTTAGGATGGTGCTGCCCTGAACATAGGACACTAATCATGATTGGTCAGACCTAGGCAAACACTCAGGCTAAGTCCTTGGCTAACATGTGAACAGCCCTGTGTTCAAGTCCCAGAACCAAACAGTAAAAACAAAACAACCCAACCTTTTCTTCTGAACTCAGCACACACCCCACCCCCAAATCAGGGTCCCCAAGGAGCTCAGGATCTTTTGTCACCATCAAGGTGACAGAGATAAGTCTGCTGGTGTGTCCGGCTTGTGCTTGGACCCCAGGCTTGGGAGCTCAGTTATGGACACCACACCTATTCTCCTGCATCCTTGGGAACTCACTTTCCATGCAGACAGAGGCTCATCGCCCCCCGCCTCCCAGGAGGGCCGTAGTAACCATAGCTCTGTCCATGACTTCTGCGAGTTCTGCGCTTCATTGGGGCAGCTTCCCAGGAAAGGAGACTCCAGCACACTGTCAAAACTGTCAAACAATGTCTCTGCCAGGTCTTTACAAGAATCCAAGGCCTCAGTGCCCAGTGCCAAGCACCCACTTAAGACAATACCTCTGGGGCTGTGTGTCTGCCTGGCGCCCGTGTCTTTCCTCAGCCTTATATAGGCAAAGGCCAGGGAATCCCTGTCCAGGTCTTGGGATGGATTCCAAGGGACCCGCTTGACCCTGAAGCTCTTACCTCTGAATACACCAGCCCATGGATGGGTGGGTGAGAGTGACTACCCATGTGGTAGCACTGGGGTTCAGGGCTTTCTGGAGTCCCAGTGACCAGGCCAGTGCAGGCTCTTACCAAATAAGGCCTGAGCAGCGGGGCCTGGGCTGGCTCTGCAGCTGCTCACCCTGCCTCCAGAGCTTACCCAGCAGGGATTTGCTCCCTACTGGTCCCAAGAGCCCCCAGTGCAGTGTCATCCAGCACTGTTCTGTGTCCCTTGGGAGCTTCAGAATTTTCCAGTGGAGCCCTGAGAGAAGAGAGGTGCAAGGGTCCTGGGATTCTGCCTGCAGCAGGGACCTCAAAAGTGGCTGAGGTAGACCCCCTCCAAGCACACACAGGCCCCTGCTCCCACATGACCTGGGATAGGAATGAACAGTCCCATGGGTCAGCCAATTCCCAGGGTCTTGACTGTAGTAGAGACTGGGGCAAGGTTTGCCAAAGGACTTGGACAGGGCAAACTGAGGTCTCTGGTCCCACTCATGTCTACATGGGGAGAATGAGACAGCTAGAGAAGACACCTCCCATCAGTCAGCTTGGACCAGTGAGAAAGACTCACCCACAGGACCTAGATGAAGCCTGGTAGGGCCTGGTGTGTTTCGAGAGTTCCTTTGGGCATGGAGTTCCCTGCCACTCAGTTCCTGCAGTCAACTCTGCTTCCTGGAGCCCGCCTTACTTTCCTTACAATGAATAGACCTAAAACCAGGTAGCCAGCAGAGAGAGGGGTCTTCTTTTCCTAGGCGCTGGGGGTTCAGGGACTCTCTGTTCCAGATCACTCCCCACACCTCTTTATCTCCCTCCAACCTTCTTATGATCAGATGGTTCTAGAGAGACATATCACATTTCTCTGACATTCCTAGAGCAGTAAGTGTATGGGGAGCAGTGGGCTTGCTGTTCTACTACCTACGTGAACCTGTGTGTGTGTGTGTGTGTGTGTGTGTGTGTGTGTGTGTGTGCATGTGTGTGTCTGTGTACATCTGGCCTGTGTGTGTGTGTCTGTGTACGTAGGACTTGCGTGTGTATATCTGTGTACATGTGTGTGACCTGTGTGTGTCTCTGTATATGTTTGTGAGAACCTCTGTGTGTGTCTATGTACACCTGTGTGACCTGTGTGTCTATGGAGGTCTGTGTGACCTCTGTGTGTATATGTGTCTGTGTATATCTGTGTATGTTTGTGTGATCTGTGTGTGTGTGTTTGTATGACCTATGTGTATGTATATGTCTATGTGTATGAACCTGTGTGTTGTCTATGTGTGTGCATGTTTGTGTAGGGCTGTCTGTGTGTGTCTGTTTATGAACCTGTGTGTGTTTCCGTATCTGTGTACATACATGTGATCTGTGTATATGAGAGACCTGTGTGTGTGAACCTGTGAACCAGTGTGTCTGTGTGTGATCTGTGTGTATATGTGTGAACCTGTGTGTGTGTGTGTGTGTGTGAGAGAGAGAGAGAGACTTCTTTGTGACTGTGTGTATGTGAACCTGTGTCTCTGTGTTTGTGAACCTGTGTGTGTCTTGTGTGTGGCCTGTTCCAGCTCTTCAGACTCTCTAGCCCTGGTCTTGGACTTTAGGGTGATCAGTGCCAAGCCTGCTGGTCACTATGGACTCCACTGCAGGTCTCCCGCATAGCAAGTAGGGCCCACAAGTGTCTGTAAATGACTCTGTGCCTGCCTGGCTTAGAAGCAGCTGGATCACCCAGCCCTTGTTAAAAAGTGTCCTTGGCCACTCTGTCCAAGTGCAGGAGGCCAGCAGTCTTTCTGAGCATCTGACTCCAGCCAGGGTGGAGGGAATCATAATGTGGGTGAGGTGTTTGCCTACTAGACACCTTTCTTAGGATTTCCGTAGTGAGCTTCTTCCACTAGAGGAGACCCTGAATTTTTCCCCTAAATGTGACTGATAGAATCTTCTCCTCCTAACACAGAGGTGTCCCCCAGGAGCCTCAGGGATTCTACTCAGAAGTGGCAGTATGACAACTGCTCTCTGACAACAGGACAGGGTGTGGCTGGGTTATGGGGGAGCACAAGCACAGAGAAGATGGAGGACTATGGGACTAGCTCTGGGCTGTGTTTCCTGCCAAGCTACTGGCTGAGGCTGGGGTCTGCCCTCTGCTTTCACTAGAGGAGAAGCTATGATGCAGCCATGGGTTTTAAGCAGGAGAAAGATCTGTGAGTGGACATAGGGAGCTGTGGGTGTGGGTGCTGGCCCTGTGTTCTGCAGAAGTGCCTGTCCAGGGTGGGCGGTGGTGATGCACGCCTTTGATCCTGGCATTTAGGAAGCAGAGGCAGGTGGATCTCTGCAAGTTTGAGGCCAGCCTGGTCTACAGAGTTAGTTCTAGGACAGCCAAGGCTACACAAAGAAACCCAGTCTCAAAACAAAACAAAAAACTGCCTGACCAGTGTGTCTGCTGCCTTCCCAGTATCCTTTAAAGTGAAAAGAAGTAATGTGATTCCCCAGACCATGCACCCCAAGGCTCCTGAAGGACTTCCTAGCTCTCAAATAAACTTGTCCTTTCAGTGAATGAGTCAGAGAAGATATATTTAACTGAAGGCCTAGAGCCAGAGCTGCAGCTGAGAGCTCTGAGGTGGGGTGGTGGATGAGCTGAGGCACTTGTGTTCAAGTGCAAACAGCTGTTTTCTCTTTCATAGCTATGGAATCCAGGGCACAGAAAGGCTGTGTCAGTTATTCGGGACCACACAGCATATAATATAGCCTTTGACCTGGAAGGCTAGGGAAGAGATAAAAGCATCATGTGATGTGGGAATGTCTTTCTGTATTCTGTGATATCAATCTTTAAATAAAGGAGCTGTTTTGGGCCATGACAGGCACCATAGAAAAAGTAGGAGGAGAAATCAGAGCATAGGTAGGAGAAGCAGGGCGGACGGAGTCAGGCAGATTGAGCAAGCCACCCAAGGAGCAGCATGTAAGGAACACAGGTGAGCCACGGGCCATGTGGCGGACAGATTAATGGAAATGGGTTGAGTCAAGATGTAAGAGCAAGCTAGTAATGTGCCTGAGCCATAGGCCAAACAGCATAAAGTTAATATAAGCATCTGAGTCATTTCTAGGGGCCTGAGCAGCAGCAGCCGGTGGCTAAGGGGTCTGGCGCGGCAGGGTCTGGGCTTCTGGCCGCCCGGGACCAAGAAACCTCTTTGCAACAATCATATTGTTCCCTGCAAAACTCAGTTCAGGTAGTGCCTCTGTGACCTTGTGTTCCCTCTAGATCCAAGAGTTGGACTCTGATCATCTCCAACTAGCCTCAGTTTAAAGTCTGTCAGATGGGAACAATCACTCTGTTGCATTTGCTGAGTACCCACTGTGTCCTGCTGATGTGTGCACACTGCTCTCTGGGTGCTGACCCATGGCTCTGCATCACACATTCCCCACAGGGTGAGTCTGGGTTGTGGGCAGGTGGTGTCTCAGCCCAGGGTTCTCCAGTCAGCTTGACTGTGAGCAGGGGTACTCTACAGCACAGGCCCTGGTTATGTCTCTACCATCTGCCCTTAGACGGGGTGGCCGGCTGCTGAGGGAGGGGGCTAGAGGGTAGAGCAGTATGGGGGAAGAGCTTTCCTCTCTTCCATTCTTTTTAAAGAGAGGGAATGATTGTGGATGTGGCTTGGGTGGTAGAGCGTTTGCCTAGGCATGCACAAGGTCCTGTGTTAGACCCAGTGCTGGTCTGAAAGAAAATGGCCCCCAAAGGGAGTGGCACTGTTAGGAGGTGTGGCCTTGTTGGAGGAAGTAGGTCACTGTGGGGGCGGTCTTTGAGGTCTCTTTGCTCAAGTTTCACTCAGTGTAACCTTCAGTCTACTTCCTGTTGCCTGTGTATCAACATGTAGCAGCTCCTTCAACACCATGTTTGCCTGCACGCCACCATGCTCCTGCCATGATGATAATGAACTAAACCTCTGAATCTATAACCTATAACTTAAATGTTTTCCTTTGTCAGAGTTACTGTGGTCACAGAAGATAGAGGTAAGAGGTTCAGAAGTTTGAATTCATCCTCTGAGACACAACTTCAAGTCCAGTCTGGACTATACAAGACTGTCTAAATTTTTTTAAAGCTCCAGAAACAGTGAACTACAGTCAAAGAAGATAATAAAAAAAAATCTAGAGATATGGCTCCGTGATTATTTGATAACATTTGCTGCTTTTTCAGAGGACCAGGGTTTAGTTCCCAGCACTCCTAGTTCTAGGGGATCTGCCACCCTTTTTTGGACTTTGCAGGCTTCTTCATGCATATGGTACACATAAATGTATTCTGTTCATGCATACATGCACAGAAGTGCATGCATAGACACACACACACACTCATAAATTAAAATTTTAAGATGAGAGGTTTCAGGCATAGAATTCAGTGAGGGCACTGAGATACTGTCCTTTCTGTTGAGAGATTCTTTTGAAGAACTATTAATGTCATGGACAGACAGATAGGAGCAGGTGGGTGCTCTGAGGAGAGCTCAAGTCCATTAGGTAGAGTGAAGACCTTTCTTATAGTCTCAGAGGTTCATGTCATGTGCTCATCCCTGGTTCTGGAAGGGGGGAGATGGAATTCTTAGGTAAGGTCTGTGCCACTCTGAGTCTGTGAGGAAGGAGGAACCCATCTAGTGAACCCACCAAATGTGGTGGAAAGATGTGTCTCTGCCTATAACCCTGTGTCCTGAGGTTCCTCGGAGAAGTGAGACTAGCCCTTGTTCTTCCCTTGAAATCCAGGCACCTGGGGAGTCTGTAAGAGTCAAAGGTTCACAGACAGGCATTCCAGTGGCTGAGAGAGAAAGGGAACTAGGCCACCACAGGTGCAAATGGCCTGACTAACCAGGACCTAAAGCCTAGCATGAAAAAGGAGAGGAGCCAATGCCCCTGAGCTTCCAGTTGCCCCATTCACCTGGGGAACACTGGAGAGGGGACTTGACAGATAGGGAAACTGAGGCTCCAGGGGTGAGATCCCTAGCCTAAGGTCACAGTTCATGAGAGTAGTGCTCTGTGGTGTTCATGTAGCCTTTTAATTACAGGTCACAGATGGGAGAAGATTGGGAGGGGATAGGAGACGGGGGGAAGTGGGGAGGGGGCCCGTGTCTCCTTTACTACCCAGGTCCTGCCTCTGTGTGAGCAGTTGCCACTCAGCCCCATCCAGGCCAGGAGTCCTTTGCTCCACCAGAGAACTTTGGGTTCATGACAGCAGCTGCTCTCCTGGATGATGATGACCCCCACCTTGGTGTGGGGTTCTCCTCTCTAAGCCAGGGACCGGGCATCTTTGGCAGCCTGTGGGGACTATTTTTAAACCTCACAGCTGGCTTTGGTAGCAGTGGCTGGAGAGTGTGTATGGAAGCCCTGGATTCTGCTGACATTCTGGACTGACTTTGCCGATGAGCAGGGATGAATCAGAGGGAGTGGAGGCTGGGGTGTATTTCCACTGAGAAAGGGGAAGGGAACAGAAAGCCAGCCTTAAGCAAGGGACTTAGGATGGACAGGAGGGCTTGGACATGGTCACAGAAGATGCAGGCTGAAGCCAGCAGAGAAGGGCAGAATTTATTACTGGAGTTATTAGAAGCATCCAGACCCAGACAGCCTTGACAAAACCAGGCTAGCCCCTCCATCCTCAACACACTAAAGATACAACCAGCAAAAAGCAGAGAGAGGACAGTTATTCAGCAAGGTCACATTAGGAAGAGAAATAAATAGAGACCCAGTGACCTCCCTCAAGTTTATCCTCAAGGTTCTGACACGAGGTTTAGGTTTAAATAGAGGGCAAGAGGTCTGCATAGCTAAACTGTCTGGTCAGGGTGTGTCCTACCCATCACTGACCCATCACTGATGGGCCCCAATGTCTCCTGCAAGGTGGTCTGGTGAGCTGTCTGGAATCTTCCTGGGAGACAAGTTCCCCTCGTGGTTTGCTACACCTTCATCCTTTCTTTTCTCGAGCATGAGATTCATGGCACAATCCCAGTTTTTTTGGGATGCATTGTTTCAAAAGTCTGAAAGCCCAGGGAAGGCCAGTGTCTCTTTAGATTATCCTACCATGATGTCATGATGGCTATAGCCTGGAGTGCTGCTGTGCCTTGACCTCTGTGTGTGTGTGTGTGGGGGGGTGACTGTGGCCTTAGAGGCCACCACAGTGGACGGTCCTGTGTGTGATGTGAATCAACTGGCCACTGCAAGTAACAAGTTATTCCTGGGCATGAGTCCCCACAAGGGTGTCAGCTTTGTGCAGGATCCCGTGACTCAGAGGTAGGGTTAGGGATCAGTATCCCTCGGCTGGGGGCAGGGAGGGGACTCTATGAAGTCTGGCCTTCCTGCTGTCCTCACACGCTGTCCATCTCCTCACAGCTGCTGGTGTAAGTCACCAGCACTGGGCACTGCTCCCCTGGGTTCTGGGATCATCTGTGATGAGCCAGTGTTCGACTTTGCTGTGGTCACTCTTGTCCTTTGTCTCATAGTTGGGTGGAAAGCTGGCTACAGAGCTAGGCAGCAGTCTGGGAATGAAGGAAGAAGTAGAGACCGCATTCTTGACAAAGCACCAACACATAGTTTAAAACATCAGGAACTGAGATCTACAGTCAAGGTGTGAACAGGGCTGGCTGACAGAGGAGGCAGAGGAAATCGGCCCCAGGCCTCTTTGTACATGTGCTGGTTGCTGGTGCCCTGGGCGCCGAATGGCTTGTGACAACATGTTTTACGGCCCAGTCATGATGAGTTTTCTGTGTCTCTGTCTCAGACATCTCATTCCTCTCTCAGAACACCAGCCTCAGATTTAGAGTTACCTTGGTTGTACCCACACAGATCCTGTTTTCATACAAAGCCTCCTTCTGACCTGGGCGAACATGAATTTGGGAAGCTGTGTTTGTCCCAATACAGACATGCCAGGGATTGAGGCAAGGCAGAGACACCTGCACATGTAGAGATGCTCTGGAGATCAGGACACCTGAGATGTCTCACCCAGGGCAGAAGTCTGGGCCTTCACACTCTGGGAGCAAAGGAACAGACAGAACCATACTATGTGTGACCTGTGGTCCTATTGTTAAACGAAAATGTTCAACCCCACATTCAAGACAATTAGGGATTTCAAGGACTTTCCAAACCACGGGAACTTCAGTAAGTAGAGTGCTTGCCTATGATATAAGAAGCCCTGGGTTTGATCCCCAGCACCACACAAACAGGCTATGGTGTCATGACCCTGTAATTCCAGTGCTTGGGAGGTAGGCACAGGATGATGAGGAGTTCAAAGTCATCCTCAGCTACAAATTGTCTTTGAGGGCAACTTGGACCCCTTGAGACTGTTTCAAAAACAATCCAACAATAACAAGGAGAAACCAAATTAACATTGGCATTTCTTTCTTTCTTATAAGATGGCAGCAAAGAGCATTAAGTAAAAGGCAGTTGTCTGGAGCTCAGCACTTGCGGGATTGCTCAGGTCTCACACCACCGCCAGAGTCTGGTCTGCTTTCCCCTTTGAGAATTTGAATCCTTGATGTCGAAAAGCAAGTCGGTGTAGTAGTGCTGTGTTCCTGCTTGTCTGTGTTACCCAGACACGTCTTTAGGGTCTGCACCCCATCTCCCCACCGGCCACCAGGGCTGCTGGCCAAGGCGGGGAAGAAGCCGACTTATCCGAAGCCCTCAAGACTAAGGGGCCTGAGGGACCTGAGTCTGAATTCCATTGCCATTTATCAGCTGTTTGAGCCCAGGGAGATGGTTCCTGTCAGACTCTCAGACTCTTCCTTTATGGGTCCTTTGTCTTGATGTAGCATGTCACAAAGCAAGCCTGCGAGCTTGGGTGGAGCAGAGTGGAGATGGCCCCTGGCTGGCCACAGTGACTGTTTAGAGTTTTGCATGATGTGGAATGCAGGTGACCAGTGGGTCCTCCTGCCTGTTATCATCCCACAGTCTAGGCATTATGCAAATAAGCCACCTCAGGAAGTTCAAGCAGGAGGTGAGAAGCTATTTCTAACTTACTACAACAGACTCCCTTTGCTCTGTACCTAGGGACTCATCCCAGGGTGATCCTAGGGCCATCTCCTAAAACTCCAGTGCCCACCCTGTTCTTGGTTTCACCTTGAAGCACAGCTGGATGAGTGAAGGATGCAGACAATTCACCAACAGCCCAACTGCCCTGATTATAGGCCCATTTTCTCCCCAGGCCACTGGAAACAGAAGTGTTATGAAGTCTCATGGGAGCGCTAAGCAGCTTGCAGGCTGCTGACTAAAGACAACTTTATCTCCAATAGCTGCCTGATGAAAACTTGACAGGTCCCAGAGCACACCGCTTGTCTCTTTCCACAGCACTGCGGGCCACTCTGATTAAGTTGTACTGAAAGCCAGACACTGTGAAAGCATCTGAAATGGAGAGCCCATTCTGAAGGGAGCAGGCCTGTGATCTGCATCTCTGGGAGGCTGCCCTGACTAGAGTATTGTGAATTCCCTTCAGTGGAGTTCTCCAGTTTTATTAACCACCAGGTTCTGAAAACCATGCATTGGTCCTGGCACCAAGCTTGACCCCCAGACCCTGGCATGGGAGAGCACAGAGTACCCTGCAGGCATTCAGGAGCCCCCTACCTCTCCCAAGACGGTGTCCTTGTGAGGCAGTGTTCCTCGGATAGCTCCTTCACTCTGGTCCTCCGTGAGCCACCTTGGAACTCTCAATGCTGCATCTCACCACTATTGTGGCTCAGACCTGAAATGTCACCCACAGGTGTGATCACCCAGGAAACACTTGGTCTCCAGATGTAACACTATCTTGGGAAGTTCTGGAAACTTCTGTGGGACCTGGCTAGAGGAAGTAGGTTACTGGAGGTGTGAACTCCCCCCATTTCCTGTCTGCCATAAGTTCCTAGATTGTCCCCTTCCCCTCTCTCTCAGCTTCCTGTCTTCCTTGAGATTGAGAGTCACCTCTGTCACAAACTTCTGCTTCCACAATGTCCAGGCTCTTCTGTGAACTAAACTTGCTGCAACCAGAAGCCTCAGTAAAGTGTTCCTCTTTGAGTGATTTCACCATGATGAGAAAGGTGGCCCATACAGCCAAGCGTTGTGGTTCACACTTGGGGGGGCCTCTGCAGCAGCTTGAGTGACAGCAATGACGTTGTATAGAACAAGAGTCCAGGGGGAAAGTACACAAAGCAGCGAGTGTGCAAATGCCAGGGTTGCAAGAGGCAGAAATAACCATACCTGAGCTTCAAAGTTTGCTCTTCACCATAACCTCGGGTCCCACTGTGGTGAAGAATCCTCCATGTTGTGTCCACATCCTGATCCCTTACCCATAAGTCCCCTCATGCTTGCTTTGTGCCCAAAAAGGCCTAAGTCCCAAGATTATCGGGAAATTTGGCCTCCATGGGACCACTTGTGATCATCAGCCAGGCCTTGGCACAGGTCATTCATCACAGGGTCTCCAGGGGTTGCTATGGCCAGGCTGGGTTCTAAGGTGCTTTTCTAAAGTCACTTTCAGGCTGCAAGGGAAAGAGGCCTATGAGGTACATGGATGAGGCCAGATACCCAGCATCCTTGGAAAAGTCCCTTGTTCATGGTGGGTTCTTCCTGGCCTATTTTTGTCCTCTGGAGACAATGGTGACCCCTCATTGGTGACATATAGTTGTCACAGAATCATGTGGCCATCCACTCCCAGAAACTGCTTTCCTTGACAACTCCCAGGTGGCACTGGAGACACTTGCTTCTTTGGCATGTTGAGAGAGAGGCTGCTCAACCAGACCTCATGTATCCTATAGACGAGGCTCAGGGGACAGTTGCCTGGGCCACCCAGGCTTATTCTGGGAGATTCCCAGGCTGCACCTCACCCCTGGGGAAGAGGGTCTGCCACCCCTCCAGCAATCTTCTAAAGACTTTGTGTTTACCCATAGGTACTTATAGTATGAGGTTTCTGTCTCAGACTTTCGGGCCTAGCTTCAAGGTTTGGACCCACAGACCCACAGACCCGCAGAGACACACAGATGCTTACAATAGTTTTAGGCTGATCGGCCTAAGGCCCAGGCATATAACTTGCTAACTCTTTACCCTTAATGTAACCCATGACTCTTATCCTGTTCAGCCATGCGGCTCGATACCTTTTCTCAGAGCAGCATAATTATCCTCTGCTTCTTCTGGCTTCTCTCTGGCATTCTGCTCTGTTCCACCTGTTCCTAGAGTCTTCTTAGTTTGGTAGCCCCACCCACACTTCCTGTCTGCCTTTGGCCAATCAGCGCTTTTTATTAAACTCATAGGCAGGGACGATTATTTACAGTGTAACATCATAATCCCCCTACAGGTACTCATCTCCTTGTGTTGACAGAGTTTGGGAGCACTGAGGTGGGACCATTGACTCAGTATGAGAAAGACTTTCGAGCCTTGTTTCAGATACTGGTACAAGCCATGAAGGGCCTCAAAGCCTTCACTGATTACCACCCTCCCCAACACATACTCCCTGAGACAGGATCTAACTATGAAATCAAGATTGTTCCATATATAGCCCAGGCTAGCCTCAAGCTCATGGTAATTCTCTTGCCTCAATCTCTCAGTTCTGGGATCCCAGGCATAAGCCATCAGGGCTGGCCCAGTTCCCTCTTCAGTGTAAGTCCCTACTTTCTGGGACAGCATGAGACAATGGGGTCTGGGACCCAGGATGCTCAGACCAGTGGTGTCTCTGGAGAATCTCCTGTTCAGGACTCCTTCTCAGAGATGGTCTCCTGATGTAAGACTATCTTTCTGTATGCTGTGAGTATCAATCTTTAAATACAGGAGCTGTTTTGGCCCATGACAGGCACCATAGAAAAAGTAGGTGGGGGGAATCAGAATAGATAGGAAAGGAAGGGCGGAGTCAGGGACAGACTGAGCCAGATGCTCAAAGAAGAAACATGTAAGGCACACAGGCGGAGCCATGGGCTGAGTGGCAGAACAGATTAATGAGAATGGGTTGAGTTAAGATGTAAGAGCAAGCTAGTAATGTGCCTGAGCCATAGGCCAAACAGCGTGAAGTTAATATAAGTGTTTGAGTCATTTCTGGGGGCCTAAGCAGCGGCGGGTAGCAGGTTTGTGGGTCTGAACCTCTGGCCGCTTGTGGACCAGGAAACCTTATTGTAACAGTCTCCCAGAATCTGGGAAGATCCTTTCAAAATAATCCCAAGAGACAAAACAAATCCCACAAGGTGTTTTCAGAGATGGAATGGAAAGGCTTCCTTCCTTCCGGTCTCTAAGAGACACCTCTCTCTCTGTTTGTGTGTGTGTGTGTTTCCTGTGGGACCTTTGGTGGCTACCCTTCAGTGTTATCCTGTGTGACCAGCTAAGAAGTCACCATGAGCTCATGAAGAAAAGTGAAGTTCCAGGACTATCAAGATGGTTTGGTGGATAAGAACACTTGTCCATAGCATGACAACCAGAGTTTGGTCCCAGGACCCACATGATGGAGAGAATCGACTCCCACAAGCCGTCCGCTGACCTCCACACATGCTCCGCGGTACTTGAGTTACAACCCACACAACAAAGTGGGATAACAATTTAAAGTCAAAAGAAATGAAGTTCCAGGAATTTCTGATCCCGAGCAGGTCGGTGATGTTGATGGCCACTCAAGGATCTAAAATTACACAAGAGAAAAAGTTCTGGACATGTCTGGGATGGAGTTTCTAGATTGTTTTAATTGAGGTGGGAAGACCCACCCCTAAATGCAGGCAGCACCATTCTGTGGGCTGGATTTCTCAACTGAATAAAGAAGAAGGTAAGCTGAGCACCAGCGTTCATCTCTCTCTGCTTCCTGACTGTGGATGAATGTGACAGCCACCTGCTTCTGCTGCCATGCCTTCTCCATCATGATGGACTGGAGCCTCGGACTGTGAACCACACCACAAGCCAGGAGGTAGCTGACACAAGATCCCACTCAAGATTGTCCATCCCACCACCACATGGCTCCTCGGGCTCCTGAGTCTACAGTGGCTTTCCCATCATCCTTTGCTTGAAATGATCTGGATCATTCTGGGGAGCACAGCTCAAGGAGTCATGATGTGCTCCACAGTCAGGTTCTGTCTGATACTTTTTGTGAGTCCTAGAAGAGGCTGTGCGGGATTTGGAAAGAAGCAGGGAAAAGTGAGGCTCCGGCTTTGCCTGGTAGGATTTTAAACCTGAATTAAATGTTGTGTGACTGTGTACATGATTGCCACAGGGTATACGTAGAGGTCAGTGGCCAACTTGTAAGAGTGAGTTCTCTTCTTCCACAATGAAGATTTCAGCATAGTCATGCCATCAGACTCGGTGAAAAGTGCCTATACCAGCTAAGCTAACTCCACAACTGTGCCCCCCCCACATGTTTGTTATTTATTTATTTTTTTTGAGACAGGCTCTTTTCTGGTCCAAGCTGACCTCAGCCTTAGTATGTGCCCAGAATGACTGTGAACTCCTGTTCCTCCTGCCTCTACCTCCCAAATGATGGGATTGTAAATTGCCTTAGGATTACTGTTGCCATGATGAAACACCATGCCAAAAAATAAGAAGGGGTTTATCTGGCTTACGCTTCCACATCACAGTTAAAGAAGTCAGGACAGGAACTCAAGCAGAGCAGGAGCCTGGAGGCAGGAGCTGATGCAGAGGTCATGGAGGGTGCTGCCTACTGGCTTGGTCCTCATAGAACCCAAGACCATCACCATAGAGATGCACCACCCACAACCAACTAGGCCCTCCTTGTCAATCACTAGTGAAGAAAATACCTACAGCTGGACCTTAAGGAGGCATTTCCCCAACTGAGGCTCCCTGCTCCTAGATGATGTCAGCTTGTGTCAAGTTGACAGAAAGCTAGCCAGTACAGGTGTATGCCAACATGTCTGCTTTTATGCCCCCAATTCCTCTTATGATCCTGTCTTTGGGGGGGGGGTTCCACACCCCAGCTTGGTTTTTATTGCTACATGGTTTTTGAGGAAGCTTTTGTGACATCTGTACTCTTAACCAATTTCTTGCAGAAATCTACTCTGGTCACACCCATGAGCCGCACACCGAGGTCTGACTTGCTGGATGCCCCGCCCTCCACCCCAGGGCCATATAGAAAGATACAGAGTTCGGATGAGTGTGCTTCCTTGGAGACAACATCCCCTCTCATGGGCAGGAGGACTCCATGGAGTATGTGGAAAGAGAACATTCCAAGGGAAGTCTGCTGCGATCAGACGGCAGGTTAAGAACTGCCTGGTGGGCAACAGACTTGGGTAGGAATTCCCTTTGTGTGCTGATCACTGATCTTGAGCAAGCTGCCACCTGTTCCTTCTCTGGGTCTCACTGTACTCACTGCAAAAAGAACAATGTTGCAGCTGGCTGTACTGGGTACTGGGAAGAGCCTGCGAGAGGGTGCTGATGGTGTGGAGATTTCAGTGTTGGGGCCCTGGAGCTGTTTCTCCAGACAGTCCTTCACTAACATGGAAGACTAGCGAGAAAAGGAAGCACTTCCTAAAGCTCTCTCTGGGGAGCTTTGGTGACCCTACTTCTCCCGGAAGAATCTGCAGCAGTCCCATCCAGAGATCCATGTGCAGAGCCATCCCCGAAGAGGCCCCAGCTCCCGGCTTCCGAAGACTGTATCAGAATGAACCTCTCTCAGTCATCCCAGGCATCCACCCCTGGATGTTCCCGCAGCCAGATCTTGCACTTGGCACTTCTGAGTTTCTTGTTGGAAGGCCACCCTGAGCTGCGTGTCCCCGGAGAGCTCACATTCTTGCCTCCAACTATTTGTACAGCGCCAGGTGTAAATGGATTAGGTTCAGAATGCGCTCTTCCTCTACACATGAGGTGCCCACGTGGGTCACAGTGAGAGGGCACTTCAAACTCTACTTTGCACACACTGAGCTCCAGTTATGAGCTCTCCTCCTGCCTCAGTACACTGGTTTGGAGCCCAGCTGCCTTGGCCGGTCTTCCCCAGAGCTTGACACTCTACGGTGCCGCCTTGATCTTGAACAGGCATTCACAGCTGTTCTGAGTTCTCCAGGGCAGCGGTCCTGACATGTTCAGAGAATAGCATCATCCTCATCCTTCTCAACCTTCAGCTCTCACATTTCCATCCCTTCTTCTGATGCTCTCTGAGCCTTATGGGGAGGTGAGACAGACTTCTCACTTATGAGTGATAGTCAGGTCAAAGACTCGGATGTCTTCTTACTTCTTCCTGTTCAGCACATCACCCTCTAACCACCCCCCTCCTCCCCAACCATCACAATTGTGTTCCCACACACATACCAAGACAAGGTCTTACGTACCTTAAGCTGGCCTTAAAATAGCAGGTAACTGAAGATGATCTTGAACTTCAAATCCTTTTGCCTTACTTCTGAGTTCGTGGGTTACTTTATACTACCGCGTCTGGTTTGAGTGGTGCTGGAGAGCAAGCCTAGGGTTTTATGGATGCTGGGCAAACACTCTACCAACCGAGTGTCATCTCCAAGCCGGAAATGGGGCTTTGATGTAGGACGTGCTTTTCTAAGGCAAAGTCTGTTACATCAGGCCACATGGCCTTTCTTGAGGAGCTGAGGGAAAGTTGAGGCCGTTCCCTCAGTTGCTAGAGTTCAAGATAAACAACATTTGAATGAAAAAAAAAAAAAACCCTAAGCAAACAGCAGCTTGGTAAGATGGCCCAGTAGGTAAAATTGCTTGTACCCATGTTCTGTTTGATCCCCCATCAACCCTGAGTGGAAGGAGAAGACTGACTCCTGAAAGCTTCCCTTGACACCTAAGAATAAAATTAATAATAATAATATAGCAGGATACGGTGGTGCAGGCTGTAACCCACACACCTGGGAGGCTGAGGCAGGAGGATTGTTTTGAGTTCAAGGTAGGTTTGGACAGCTTAGTAAAGATCTTGCCTATAAAAACCAGACCAAAGCAAATAAATAAATAGAATACTGAAATGAAAATTCCAAAAGTTCCTGGGCCCAAAGCACCAGATGTTAAAGACAGTGTTGGTCAGTGCCTTCTGATCCTGCCCTGCCCCCAGCCTGGCTCCTACAGAATGCTGTCTACCAGAACAGGCTGCCCCAGGCTAGAAGTTCAGTGATTTGACTTTCAAATCCAAGGTATATGCTGTTCTCCCCAACCCCCAGATGCGCAGGAAGGTGACAGACAGGACAACACACACCTGTCACTGGAGCTCAGCAAGCCAAGAGGGGACCATGGGGCAGTGCTCCTTGGCCTACGGGACAAATCACACACACGCACACGCACACGCACACGCACACGCACACGCACATGCACACCCCACATACAATGCTTCCTGCATCTTCGCAGAACAGTCAAGTCTGAGACTGGCTTCCATGCCCCAGGCCACACCACCCATCACTGACTCACATTCTGAGCCTTGAGGATCATCAGTGAGCACTTGGGACTGACAGTCTTCCTGTTCACACAGGAATTTCATTTGATCCTTTTGACAGCCCAGTGATAGCAATTAGTGGCTGGCTTTGTTCCTCAGGGGACACGGTAGTCTAGCAATATTTGGGACATATTTCCACTAAGAGAATATTCAATGTTTATCTGAAATTCAATTTTTCTTCTCTCTCTCTCTCCTGAAACAAGGTTCCATGTTAGCCCAGGGTGGCCTTAAACTCACTTTGTAACTGAAGCTAGCCTTGAACCCCTAATCTAGTGAGCTGGGATTACAGGTGTGTGCTGTGACTTCTGGTTTTATGTGAGGCTCAAGACTGAACCAAAGGCTTTATTTATGCTAAGCAAGCATTTTACCAACTGAACCACATGCCTAGCTCAACATTTTTTTTTTTAATTCAAGTTTAATTGGGTGGTTCTTATGTTACTTACAACCTATAACCTGCTTCTTGGATACACTCCCCTATTCCTTATGTTCTTACTTTAAAATTATATTTTTTGTTACATTTATTCTCTTAATTCCTCTCTCTTTCTCTCTCTCTCTCTCTCTCTCTCTCTCTCTCTCTCTCTCTCTCTCTCTCTGTGTGTGTGTGTGTGTGTGTGTGTGTGTTCAAGTGAATGTGCGTGGGCATGTGCATACCACAGTGTATGTGCCAAGGCATGGAAGTCAGAGAACAACTTGGGAAAGTCTGTTCTCTCCTACCTTATGTATCCTGAGGTCAAACGTAGGTCATCAGGCTTGGCAGCAAGTGCCCTTACCTTACAGCTTTCTACTCAGACTATTAAAGTGTAAAACAGACATATACAAAAGTATACAATGCATAGTGCCAGCTTGCACAAGTTTCCACAAAGTGAACATGCCCAGGTAACCAAGACCCAAACTAAAAAACAGACAAACTGTGACACCAGAAGCCATCACCCCCTGTTGCTCCTCACCACCCAGTCAAGGGTAACCATGAACCTCCTTTGGAGTCCCTGCATTGACTTCAGGTACCTGTGTACAGAAGCTCGTGGGACATCTTTGGTCATGCAAACTGTGATGTCCCGTTCTTCATGCTCACTGGTTCTCTTGCAGACCATGCTGATGAACATCTGATTAAGGTTATGCCAGATATACTGGTAAGAACATTCTGGAACAATCCTCTTTTAAGCACTACTCCACACTTAATGTTCTCATCACTGACTGACATCTAGATGTTTAACATTGTGTGGCACTAGCAGCAAGTATAGGACCTAGGTTCTAAACAAGGTGGTGGTGGCACATGCCTTTAATCCCAGCACTCACTCAGGAGGTAGAGGCAGGAGGATCTCTGAGTTTAAGACCAATCTGGTCTAAAAGCAAGTTATAGGACAGCCAGGACTCTGTTACACAGAGTCTCAAAAACAAACAAACAAACAAAAACCAGTAACAAACGAACAAACAAAAACCATGTTTTTATCACCTAGGGACCAGCCCCTAACATTGTCTGCAGACAGACAGCGATTCATATACTTGTGAGAGAGAAAAGGACATCAGCCCTCTCTCCTGGGCTGTATCCATCAGGACTCTTTAGGGCCATGGCATCAAGGGTTAATCCCGGGTGTAGAACTTGGTTTTGCATGTACTTTGGCTAAGACTCCAGCAACAACCAGGCAAATGTTAGGGAAATGGGCTCTGGGCTCTGGAGGAGGACCAACCCTTGGTGGGAGAGGGAGGGAGAGAGGGAGGGAGGACAGGAGGGCAGGGAGGGGTTGCTTCCTCTCTGAAGACTGCCTGCCCTGCCCATCACCTGCATGGGATGCGCTATTTATAGCTGCCCATGCTGCCCAGACTGTTCCCATTCAGTTGCCAGCAAGGACATTCCTGGAGCTTTTGAGAAGCCTTCAGTCCCATCCTTCTCGGGGCTCTTGCTGCTGCTGAGGGATTGCAGAGCTGTTCTGGATCCTCAGGCCTTGCTGCCAGAATCCTACAAGAGAAGGCTCCTGGCTGTCCTGTGTCTCAGGCAGTCACAGGGAGACAGACTGTCCTAAAGGAGGTGAAGAGAGGCCCAGAGCAGCCAGCACAGGAGAAATGGAGGCTTCCAGAATCTATGGAAGGGGCTTTCAGCAAGCATGGTGGTCCTGTTATCATTCCATATCAGGCCAGGCATTCCTGTTATAAATCAGGGACCAGAATATGCCAAAGCAGTCCCTGGCCAACCCTGATCCATCATCAGGCTCACTGGCTCGGTGTGGTCACTCACTTGGTCCCAAAGGCCAAGCAGTTGAACTGTGACCTTGGGTGACTTGACCTCTGCAGAGGTCAGTGGTTTGGGGGGTGTAACATAAGGTTTCTGGCCCGACTAGCCCCATGGTCTGGATCTGCCCACAGCCGCTTTCTCCCCTCAAAATGACTCAGACACGTATATTAATTTCATGCTGTTCAGCCTATGGTCCAGGCACACTGCTAGCTAGCTCTTTCATCTTAACTCAGCCCCATTTCCTTTAATCTGTCTGCCATGTGGCCCGTGGCTCACCTATTTTATTATATTTTGCTCCATGGGTGGCTGGATCATACCTCATTCAACTCCGTTCTCCTTCTCCTACCTAAGCTCCGATTTCCCGCCGTGTCTGCCATGGCCAAAACAGTTCATTTATTTCACAGCATACAGAAAGACATTCCCACATCAGGGGGGAATGTCTTGAAAGGGGCACGTGGTTCCAGACGGCCAGCTGTCTCACCTGTCGGATAAAGAGGTTTGAGACTGAGTGTGAAGCAGGCCATCCTTACATTTCCTCCGTCTCAACCTTGTTCTCCTTCTCTCTCTCTCTCTCTCTCTCTCTCTCTCTCTCTCTCTCTCTCTCTCTCTCTCTCTCTCTCTCTCTCTCTCTCTCTCTCTCTCTCTCTCTCCAAGACATACATGGTTTCTCTGTGACTTGGAAGATTCCATTAGAAGACACTGTGAAGGGCTGGGCAGAGCCCCAACCCCTTCCCGATTCTTATTTTCCCATCCAAAGACGCCCACCTTACAAACGCAACAGAACAGAACAGGGTCTCCTGCATCCCAGGCTGGCCTTGAAATCCCTAAGTAGCCAGGGATGACTTTGAACTCCCATTCTTCTGGTGTTAACATATGTTAACGCTGTACGGTGGATAGAACCCAGGGCCTCGTGCATGTCAGGCAAGCACTCCACAAGCCACCCACATCCCCATCTCCAAGACACTCACCTTTCAGGTCCTCTTAAATGTCACTCTGTAATGGTGAGAGCCATGTAACTCTGCCCCAACTTCCCCCCCCTCCGCCCCCCAAGCCCCCCCCCCCCCCCCCCCCCCCCGTTCCTCTCTCTTTCCATCTGTTTCCCCTTTCTTCCCTCTGGCTCCATCTACTTGTTGTCAACTACACGGCAGTTGCTGCTGACAGTGCCTAGTAGGGGCTGTAGTGGGTATCCTTGGACTCTGTCCCACAGCTGGAGTTTGGGTGCCTGAACTCTCATGCACAGGTGGGGTGGGAGCATGTGGACTCAGTTCCAAAGGGGAAGTGGAGGTACAGGGTTATCTTTCAGGTGAATGGTGTTGTGACAAAGACTGGCATTTGTGGCTGACCCTGGTTTTCATTATTTTCAGTCAGTGGCCAGGGCTGGCCATGACAGTGGGCAGGACAGGCCTGTGGAGCCTGGCTGTGGACACCAGGGTGGGGTGAGAAGAGACACCCACCTCAGGTTCCCATTAAAGTCAGCTGTCAGATTTTGAGGCTTAAGAGAGCAGCACCCACACATTCCACTCCTGACAATGCCCTGTGCCTGGTGGTGACTGGATAGTAGGGATCCCAATGTGTGCCCCTCCTAATGGACAACAAAGAAAAGCCTGGTGGCCTAGCCAGGCCCCTAGTCCCTTCTTCCCAGCCAGTGGCTCTTAGCCACCTCTCCCATGGGAAGCCAGGGCTCTGAGGGGAGTGTACTGTAACCTGTGGACGGGCTTGACTACACCCAGGAAGGGGTGAGATGAAGCCATCACAGCCTGGCCTTGGATCCCTGTTACAGACTGCAATCTTCTGGACACCATGAGTTTACTCAGCATCCTGTGCCCCATCTTTCGTGATGTTATTCGTCACTTGCCCTTGACCTCAGGCCACTATGGTACTGTAAGCATCCCACCCATTTCCATGCACACCTCAAGGCCTGCTGGGTGCTCCCATCTCTGATTCTATCTTTTCTACGGATGCCTACTCTATTTTTGTTTTCCAAGACAGGGTTTCTCTGTGTAGCTGCTTGTCCTGGAACTCACTCTGTAGACCAGGCTGGACTCAAACTCAGAGATCTGCCTGCCTCTGCCTCCTGAGCGCTGGGATTTAAGGAGTGTGCCACCATGCCAGGCTCTATCATCTATTTCATTTTCCTGTGAAGCACCAGACACTCTGTGTACACATTTAGGCCCTGTTTCTGCTGTGTGTGTTCACACTCTCCTTAGACTGTCACCATCTCTGTCCCACCTTGTTGAATCTATGCATACATTTGCAGGCTACATGACCTACTGCCCATCACAGTGACAGCACCTAATCATAAGTGATGTGGGAATGTCTCTCTATACCCTGTGAATAAAGGACTGCTTTGGCCTATAGTGGGCACCTTAGCAGTCGGCCAGGATATCGGAGCATGGGTAGGAGAGGGAGGGCGGAGTCAGAAGAGACAGGACCCAGCCATCCAAGAATCAAGAAGTAAGGTAACAAAAGTGAGCCATGGCCACGTGGCAGACAGATTAATGGAAATGGGTTGAGTTAAGATGAAGGAGCTAGCTGGCAATGTGCCAGAGCCATAGGCCAAACAGCATGAAGTTAATATAAGCTTCTGTGTGTTTCTTTGGGACTTTGGGACTGCTGGTTCAGATAAGTGATGGTGGGCGGGTCTGGAACATGGGACCAGTGCAGGCCAGAAACCTCTTACTACACACGAGTTCTACAACTTTCAGACGAAGAACAGAAAGGGATAAGGACTATTTCAAGGGCCCCAGAGGGTCTCATGTGTGCCCCTTAGTTCTTCAAAGCTGAGAATCCACAGAGAGAAGGCTGCTGTATGTCCCCGCAGAGGCTGAAGAAGTCCTTGCTTGTTGCTGAGTACTGGGTCCCTAGTGCTGGGAGCTCCTGGAAGGGCCTAGCAGTCATCTGCAGCAGGAAGCGGATGTGTGCGTGTCACCATGAGTTTCATTGATGGTTTTGCAATGTCTGGTTTTGCCTGTCTTCCTCTGTGGAGGGGAGGTGGGCTCACAGCCTGGTGTCAATCTGTCTATCTCTCTCTCTCTTTCCTGTCTCCCTCTCTTCTCCTTCCCTCATTCTATTTTCTTCTCCCCCTCCATTTCCCTCTTCTTGGGAGTTCTGGTAGCCCCAAGATAGGTCCCACCCCCACTTTTAGAATAGCTAGTCCAGAAGTAGCTGAACACTCAGATTCTTCATCTGTAATCTCAGCACTCCCGAGATGGAGGTGGGAAGATCAGGAGTTCAAGGATAGCCTTAGCTACAAAGAAAGTTTGAGGCCAGCTTGAGCTACATAAAACTCCATTTTGGAAAATCAAAAACATGGGCTGGCAAGATGGCCCAGCAGTAAGGTCCCTTGGTGCCAAGCTAACCACCTGAGTTCTATCCCTGAGACCCACATGGTGGAAGAAAAGGGACACACCTTTAATCCCAGTGCAAGGGAGACAGGAGCAGGCGGATGAATTAGAGGCCAGTCTAGTCCGGGACAGCCAGAGCTACATAGTGTGACTCCGAGGGGGTGGGGAGAAGAGACCCCATTCCCTTCTGACGAGAGAGAGAGAGAGAGAGAGAGAGAGAGAGAGAGAGAGAGAGAGGAGAGAGAGAGAGAGAGAGAGAGAGAGAGATTTAGCCTTTTCCAAGGACTTCTAACACCTAGCCAAGCTTTCTGATCACTGCTGCTGGTAGATACCGGAGCCCATTATCAGGCATCTTTTACTGGCTAGGAGCTCCCTCCAGGGGCCAGGAAAGACGGGTCACTGAGAGAGCTAAATATGAGAGAAGGAAATGGAGGGAACAGCTCAGAAAGCCCTCCTGAGGTGGGCTTGCTTTCTCCATCAGCAGCTGCCCTGACCCTGTGCACTGCCTGCTGTCCCTGTCTAGATTCATTCGTCCATATGAATGAGAATCGGTCCCATAGGCTCATACGTTTGAGTACTTGGCCCCCAGGTCGAAGAACCTGATGGAGTAGGTTTGGCCCTGTGGGAGGAAGTGTGTCGTCACTGGGTGTGGACTCTGAGGTTTCAAAAGCCCACGCCATTCTATCTCTCTCTCCCACACCTCCTTCTCTCTTCTTCCTCCCTCTCTCCACCTTAAACAGTTTCTTTTATATGTTGTTTTGGCCATGGTGTTTGGCCAGTGCAATAGAGAAGTCATTAAGACTGGGAAGCTCTGAAGGGAGGTTACCCGATGCCACTGTAGATCCTGTGGAGACAGAGGGTCTCCTTCCGGAACTGTCATGTCTGGGGCCTCATGAACAGTGTTGTGCTCCCTTCACACAGCCCTCGGGTCACCTGGAACTGGCTGTGTCTTGTTCTCATCCTGTACAGCGGGATTTCCTAATCTTTTCCTGCTCAAGACAGCTTTTTGCCTGAGAAATTTTTACATGACTGTGTGTATATAAATATACAAAATAGGTATGCAAATGAACATTTACTGATAATAAATAATAAAGACATTTACTTTAAGGAAATTCTTTGGTAGTCTATAATTTCATGCCCCCTCTCCCCCTTTCAATGAAAGATCTTTCACTATGTAGCCCTGGCTGACCTGAAGCTGAAGACCAGGCCTGCCTCTGCCTTCCAAAGGCATATGCATCACTCCCAGGAACTGCCACTCTGCAGTGATATATTCTATATTTAATAAAAATAGCCTGAAGTATCAGATGACAGAGTCACCCACAGAGCCAAGCCAAGGTCAGGGAGTGGTGGCCCATGTCTTTAATCCCAGCACTCAGGAGGCAGAGCCCTGGATCTCTGTGAGTTCAAGGCCTAACAGAGCCAGGCTGTGGTGGCACATACTTTTAATCCCAGCATGAGGAAAGTTGAACGAGGTTGGTGGAGACAGAGGAAGGAGAAATTCAGTTTCATTGTGGTCCCTTTCAGCTGAGAACTCAGAGGTTTTGAGGCTGACAGGACCCACCCTTTTCAGCCTGAGGAGTTGTTGAGTAAGAACTGGCTGTGGCTTGTTGCTTTGTCTTTCCGATATTTTAGCTTTTCCCCAACATCTGGCTCCAGGTTTTTTTTTTTTTTTTAATTAATAATACCAAATAGAATTCATGTGACACCTGCCATGTCCCTGTGTGCCTAGGGAAAGCCCCACCCCTTCCAGGTGACTCAGGCTGAGCTCACTTCCTGAATTTCTTTCTTTCATCCAAAGACCTGTTCCCTTAGTCATTGGTTCCACAAGCACCCAGTTAGTACCAGCCTTGTGCCCTAAGCTGAAAGCAAGGCATCTATCCCTGCTGGTCTCAGAGTGACTGGCACTACAGACCCATCCATCCATAGGTGGCAGAGGGTACGGATTGAGCACCAGGATGGGAGTGTTAGTTTGCACCTTAGTTCTCCCTCAAAAGGCCCATGAAGTTAGTGATGGATGGTAGAACCCTCAAAAAGTGGGGCCCTTGGCTACATAGTGGTTCATACCTTTAGTTCCAGTGCTTGGGAGGCAGAGGTAGGATGATCTCTGTGAGTTCAAGGTCAACCTAGCTTATATAGCAAGTTCTAGACCAACCACAGTTACTCATTGAGATCTTGTCCCAAATAAGGCAAAAGGCAGGGACTGGGTCTTCTCTCCTTCTTCTTCCTTTTTTTGGGGGTGGGGGGAGAAGGGAGGCTGGCCTTAAACTCACTGAGTAGATGATGATGAGCTAACATTTGTGATTCTTCTGCCTCCCCCTCCCAGTGCTGTGGTATATGTGTGCACCACCACACATAATTTTAAGAGGTGCTGGGGATACTCAATGTATCCCGAATGCTAGGCAAGCACTCTATCAATTAGACTACTTGCCTACTCCTGACTTTACTGTTTACTAAGATAGAACAAGATTGTACATTAGTGATATTGATGTTTTTTATTTATTTATTTATTTATTTATTTATTTATTTATTTATTTATTTATTTATTTATTTATTTTTGTCTAATACAATCCACAGACTGGAGTGAGTGAATGGATGAGGGAAACACAGGAACAAAGTTCAGACTGAGCCTCCTGGGGTGGGGCAGGGCTTGCCCTAGGCACACCAGGGTAGGGCAGGTGATCCCTTCCTGACCCAAGACTCTCAGGAGCCTGGAAAGATGGAGGTCCAGTCAGTGTGGTGGTCCCCCCAGGCCCATAGGGAGTGGCACTATTAAGAGGTGTGGCCTTGTTGGAGTAGGTTTATCACTGGGGGTGGACTTTGAGGTTTCAGAAGTTCAAGCCAGGCCCAGTGTCTTCTTCTCTCTTTGAATCTGGATATAGAACTCTCAGTTCCTTCTCCAGAACCATGTAGACCTGTGTGCCGCCATGCTTTCTGCCATGACTATAATGGACCAAACCTTTGAACAGTAAGGCAACCCCAATTAAATGTTTTTCCTTAAAAGAGTTGCCATGGCCATGATGTCTCTTCACAGCAATAGAAACTCTAACTATGACAACCAGTAATGTGATTGCTTTACAAGCACAAAGACCTGAATTTGACCTTCCAGCACTAATGTAAAAAGTCTGGGAGGCAGTGGCAGGTCAAGAGCACAGGCTGCTCTTGCAGAGGACCCAGGTTTAGTTCCCAGCACCCACATCTGTGAGCAGCTTATAGCTACTTGTAATCCAGTCCCAGAGTATCTGGGCACCTCTTCTGACCTCCAAGGAACCTTCACACATGTGGTGCACATAAACCTCCCCCTTACATACATACATACATACATACATACATACATACATACATACATACATACATACATAAATGCATCTTTAACAATAATAGTTTGTGAACCATTTAGAAATAATTAAACAAACAAAGTAGACAGCACATGAAGAGACACATGAGGTGTACCCACCCACCTACCCACCCCCAAACAAAGTGAGGAGGGTTATAGGCTCACTGGAGGTAGGGACATTTTTGTGCTTTCTAGGTCAGCGAGGTGACACTGGAGAGTGCCTAGAGAAATGTCTGGTCCAGTCACAGTTACTACCAGAAATGACAACTTACTCGCCCTATTGCTTAAAGCATTATCTACTCAGCTGCTGTCCCTGCAAACAAGTGACACTGGCTTGTCAGTCTTGGGTTGTGCTATTTGATTTTTAAAAATAAACATCTTTTTTGTCTTTCTTTTCTGAACAGGATCCTGTGTAGCCCAGGCTGGCTTTGAACTTACTATGTAGCCAAGGATGACCTTGAACTCCCAATTGTCCACCTCTATCTCTCAAGGGCTGCGATCATAGGTCATTTGGTTTATTCAGTGTAAGAAATGGAACCAGGGTCTTTGTGCATACCGAGCAAGCACTCTGTCGACTGCTAATGTGTAGCTCAGGCTGTCCTCAAATTCATGCCACTTCTGTTTCATTTTCTTTAGCTTTTGGGCTGTGATACAAGCTACTGATTTAAAATAAATAAATAAAGAAATTGAAGATAAGTCTCAAAGCTGGTGACACCCAGATACAGTCCAGATCTGGGAATTATTGAGCTGATACCGGCTCATTAAGAAAGGGATCTTCTATTACTCACTTAGGACAGTCACAGCTGGCTGATCCACAGTGTAGATGCCATCTAGACAGACCAGGCTACGGAAGAGAACAGGACACTTTGGATCCCAGAGATTCCTGTCACCGTCCCCCACCCATCCTGTGTGCAGCCTCCACCCCAGACCTGCCTGGTATTTTTAGCTCGCAGGCACCCTGCACAGCCCTGTGCACTGACCAAATTTAGAAATCTCGAGAGTCAGGCGCAGTGAATGAACTGGCTTCAGTGTGTGAGCTGAAGCTGGCAGGGCTCTGCTTGCTGAGGGGAAACCTGGAGATCATGAGCAGCCAGGAGAGAATCGGGACACCACCACCCCTATGGTCCAGGCAGCCACAGGGACAGCAAATCTAACCCCACATGCACATGCACCGGAGTCTGGCAGGGGTAAAGATAAGGAAGGGACTTGACAGGACATGCCACACTGTGTGTTTGCTTATCAAAGTTATTGTGTATTTCATATGAAATTAGAAAACTTGAGACTCACAGCTTTAAACATCCCACGATCCCTGTCCCCTGCTCAAGACAAATTATCTACTGATTAAATGGTTCTTTTTCATCTAGAAGATACCTTTAACCTCCATGTGGTCTGTAGTCACAGGCAGACCAGTTACTTTTGTTCCCAGATGACATAGTTAGGGGGAGGGGCTTTTCACCAAGTGTGAGGTTCAGAGTTCAAGGAGCTGCGGTGATGGCCTAGGCTCTCTCATTGTTTATGGCCTCGGCATTATCATTGGTGTTGGGGATGGAGCTCTGGGTGTAGCATATGCTAAGCTAAGCAGGCTGCTCTCTACCAGTGAGCTACTGACACCCCAGCCCTATTTTGCTGCTTCTCATTGTCCAGGCCTTAGAATATAATTATAGTCATTGTCTGAAAAGCCTTTTAAATCACTTTTGGATTGCATGCTTACAACCATTAACAAGAAATGGCATTCATAGCCTGTAAGCAAGCGCATCAGTTGCTTCTAAGAGAACTATTTTTTGAAGTTTTTTTTTTAGGTTTATTTTTATTTTATGTGTTTATTTTGCATGTCTGTGCACCACGTGGAGGTCAGAGGAGAGAATCAGGTGACCTGGAACTGGACTTACAGGCAGTTGTGAGCGACCATGTGGATGGTGGGAATTGAACCTGGGCCATCTGGTAGAGCCGCCAGTGTTAGTAACCATGGAGCCGTCTCTCCAGCTCCAAGACAACTATTTCACTAGAGCTGTTTGTATGATGTCTTTTGGCCAGTTCCTGTCCACAGCAGATTTTTGTGGCTCCTTCTGTTCTGGGCACCACAATTGGTCTCCTGCTCTGTCCTCTGCTCTGACTGGAAAAGCACTTTTTGGGGGGGTGGTTATGTTTGTTTGTTTTGAGACAGGGTCTCTCTCAGTATAGCCTTGATTGTCCTGGAACTCATTCTATAGCCTAGGCTGGCCTCAAATTCACAGAGATCTGCCTGCCTCTGCCTCTAGAGTGCTGGGATTAAAGGCATGCACCACTGAGCCAGGATGGCAAACATTCCTTTGAAACACTAGGTTGTGAAGGTCTCAAAGAGGATTGGAGGTGAACAGGTTTCTAGTGACAGCCATGCCATGGAAATGATGGGACCAGCTACTGCAAGCATCTCACGTTGGTGGGCGTTTGGCCACAAATCAGCTCCCATGAAAGGCTGGGGATAGGAGAACCGGGGTGAGTTTCAGACGTCTGTTTATTTAGCAGTTACGGTGACCGTCAGAGTCAGAGATAACACAGGACCACCCTGACAGGAGCTGCCCCTGAGGACTGTCAAAGGCATCAGAAGACTCAGTGTTTATCCTGGAGACAAGATGTAGGAATGAAGCCATTCTTGGCACTTTATAAAATTGGGCCATCGGGGCATGGATGTACACTGCACTTCCAGTCACTGATGGGTCTCCGATCTCAGGCATGGAGGTTGTCACCATGTAACCGAGCCTCAGAGTTTTGGCTTGTTTGTTTTGTTTTTTTAAATGGTCCTGATAGGGGAGAGCCACCATCAACTCAAGTTGCAATTTAGGTACTGTCTCCTGTATTCCAGTCCTTACCATTATATCTCCAAGTCTCCCAACTGTCTTAAGCAAAGAAATCTCCCCCAGGCAGTTCCTCTACCTAACACTTGCCGGGCAGGTTCTCCAAACAGCCCTAACTAAGTAGCCACATCCCTATTTCTCTTTTGCTCTCTTTTTGGTACCGCACAGACTTATTGAAAAGCTTTGAATAGCCTACACTGATGCTCAAGAAGGAGACGCCTGCCCTCTGGTGGACACTGTGGGCACTGCTGCTACCTTAGATCCCATTGGGCAGGATTCCTCTGCATTCCAGAAGGCATATGTGGCCCTGTGATCTCCAGAAGTGAGTGACATCCGGCACAGAACAGAGTCAACACCAGCCACGCAAGTTGAACCTTGCTATCTGATTTAAAAGTTTGGTTTTAAGGAGATTTTTGACAGCTCTTCGGAGGCCTACTAGGCTTTATTATTTTAATTTTATTTTATTTGAGACATGGTCTCATGTAGTCCAGATTGGCCTCAGACTCACTATGTGGCTGAGGATGACCTTGAACTCCAGAGCCTCTTGTCTCCACTATGCTGGGATTACAGGCCCACAGCACTGTACCCAGTTTATTCTGTGCTGCGGTTCAAACTCAGGGCTTCCTGCCAGGCAATCACTGCACCAACTGAAGAGCAGATCATTCCCAGCATTTCGCATGTTCTTTACAAAGCTTTATTTTTGTTTCATGTGAGAGTTATGCCTATATGTATGTCTGTGTATCATGTGTGTGCAATGCCCCTGGAGGCAAGAAGAGGGTGTGGGAGGTCCTCTGGAACTGGAGTTACTAACAATTGTGAGCGGCCATGTGGATTCTGGGAACTGAACCTGGGCAGCCAGTGTTCTAACCACAGTCTTTCAGCATTACCAGTTCTTACACTAAAAACTTTAAATTGCTGTGAAGTGCACAGAAACATTCCTGTTACGGGTTCACACATTCGGGTGTGTCCTGGTATACACATAGTGCTCAGAGGGCAACTTGAAGGATAGCATTGGTTCTCTTCTGGGACTTGAACTTGAGTCATCTGGCTTGGCAGCAAGCCCCTTTATCTGCCAAACCATCTTGCTGGCCCCATGATGGTTATTTTAAATGTACAGTTTGGAGATGTTAGGAGAGTCCCACTGCTGCTTAAAAGTCATGCCCATCCTAAAACTCTTCATAGTGAAAAACTGTTTAGTGTTGTTTAAATGTTCCCATTACACACCATGTATGTTTTCTGGATCAGCCAACCATACTTCCGTCCATATCTAGGATGCTGACTCCCCTAGGGAACTGTCATACCACTCGCCAGAACTCAGTGTTCACCTGGATGGAACATTCTTCCTTTTTAGGATTGCTGAGTGATCTGTCACATGTAGGAACCTCACTCTGTTTCTCTTCACCCACTGATGGAGTTGGGCTTCCCTCATTGTCTGTTGGGATACTGTTTGGATATGAGTGTACTATCTCTCTCAGGGACCCCAGTTTGGGTAGGAGGCCAGCTGCTAACCCACATGGGGATTTCATTTTAGATGTTCTGGGGAACTGCCCATTGTCTTCACAAGACAAAACATCAACCATGTCCATCCACAGAGCACAGGACACCAGGCCCTCCAAATCTTCACTTCAGTCCCCTAGTGTGTGCCTTTGCATGTGTATGAATGTGGAGGTCAGAAGGCCACACCAAGTGCCTTACTCAACTCACTACGCCTCATATTTTCAAGAGGGCTTTAGCTGAATCTGGGACCCACTGATTCAGCTGTGTTGGATTCAACTACCTCTGGCTCGTAGCATTGGGGGTACAGATATGTGTTGCCATAGCTTGCCTTCCCCTTGGGAACTGGGGAGCCAAGCTCCTTAAGCAGGCCCAGCAAGCATTTTACCTACTGAGATGTTCCCCCTTGACCCTGCCACTAAAAGAGACATTAAAGTTCCCAAAGAATTGTGTGTGTGTGTGTGTGCTTCTGTATGCACCACGCCGTCCTGTGGAAGTAAAAGGTCATCATATCAGAAGTTGATATTCTACATTGTGGGTCCTGGGGATTGAACTTAATCATCAGGCTTGGTGACAAGTGCTTTTACCCACTGAGCCACCTCTCTGGTCCAACAAGACATTATAAACAAAACCAAGCCCAGCAGTGGTGACTTACACCTTTATTCTCAGCACTTAGGAGGCAGAGAACTCAGTGAGTTCAAGGCCAGCCTGGTTTACAGAGTAAATTTCAGGACAGCCAGGATTACAGAGAAACCCCATCTTGAAAAACAAAACAAAAAAATTAAACTATTTGTATATGTGTGTGTGTGTGGGGTGGGGTGGGGTGAGGTTGTACATGCGGTGCAATACCTGAAGAGGCCAGAAGAGAGCGTCAGACTGTGAGCTGCCCAGCGTGAGAGCTGGGAGCCTAACTGCTGGGAACCTAACTGAGGCGCTCTGCAAGGCTGCTGAGCTATCTCTCCAGTCCCCCCACAACATTTTAAAGATCATCATTAGCCAGGCTTTCTGGAGGTATAACCCCAGTTACTCAGGAGGCCTAGGACTGAATATTAAGGTCTGCCCGGGCTGAATGAAGTCAAGGCCAACCCAGACAACTTTCTCAAAATAGAAAGTCCAGCTATGGCTGTGCTGTATCGGTGTAGAGCCTGGCCTAGCATGCCCGAGGCTCCGAGTTTATGCTTTAAAACAGCAAAGATGAAAAATGCCATCATTTACATGGAACAAAGACAGTTCTTAAAAAACATTTCATTTTATTGAATTATGCAAAAGTCAAAACAGTCAAAAATAAGAAAGTATAAAAATCAAGTAACAATGACAACATACGACAGAGTTTACATCCTGTGGCATGTCACATATGAACACAATTCATTTGAGGCAGGGAAAGAACAAAGTGGCCGGAAGGCTGGGGACCACTCCTGTGAGCACACGAGGGCTTCCTTCTCACATGGGATGTTCTAAACTTGGGGCCTGTGGGTGCTTCAGAGACACGGCAGTGTAGGGGTCCACAGTGGAAGTACTCTAGGCAAAGACAAGGACTGGTTCCTGCAGACAGATCTTGGCTAATTTCAGCTGCACAGAAAGACCCCAGACACTGAGGAATGCCAGACTGAGGCCGGATGAAGACATTCTCCCTAACTAGTGAGAATTACAGAGTTCAAGTTCTTCACAAATACATATTTCATTATCAGACTTTCAGATTTCTTCTCACAGCCAATCATTTTAAAAATGTAAATAAAATACTTTTAGCAAAACAAAAAGATCAGGATGTGGAAATACTGAGAAATTATATAGATATATATTTTAGTTTTTTGTTTGGTTTTAGAGCAAATCTCCAGGTTGGCCTGGAATTTCATATGTTGCCAAGGATGACCTTAAACTCCGCACTCCTGCTTCTACTTTATGAGTGCTGTGAAGACAGGGGTGCACTGCCATGTCTGGCTGAGAATAAAAATTAATGCTAGTAACAACACCAGGGCAGTTTCATAGCTGGCGAAGAATGTAATTAAAAGGAAATGCAAGCCCAGCCTGGTGCAAAGGCCAGTCACCTGGCTTCTTGGAAGACCGAGGAAGAGGCTGAACAGGCCAAAGTGTGGCTGGCTACTGACTGAGTTCAAGTACAGCCAGGGCAACTAATATTTTTTAAAAAGTGGGGTGGAGGCTTTAGGTATAGCTCTGTACCAGGCCCTGGGTTCAATCCACAGGTCTGCAAAAGTAGGGGGCAAAAATCTAAAGGCACGGCTTGTTCTATGCCAAAGTAAAATCAATTACATATATACTATTCTTTTCTAGTCAAATGGGCCAGTTATTTCTGTCTACCAATCTATCTTTTTATAGAGTTAAGATATTTGGGTTGAGTTTAGAATTCATTAAAACCATCTTGGTAGCTTTAAACATTGGTGTAAAAAATTCATTGGTGTAAAAAAGGTAGACAATTCACCCTCAGTGTCTAAAAATCAAAGCACCAGAAATATGGAGGGTGGATATAACAACATAAAAGATTCCCTGTTCTAACAGCCCAGGTGCTAGATGAACTGAGGTCCTAAGGAATTAAGTATTCCCTAAAAATTGTCCCTGGCTCATGACGGGCCACCTTGCCAGTGCCCAGAGAGTGAGCCCATGGGGCGGGGGCTGCCCTTTCCTCCAAGCTCTGACTCTGGTCTTCAGGAAAAAGTTGCATTTTTTTTTTCTTCAAACATTTCTACACACTATATCAAACTCTGGGAACATGTCTATCACCATGGTGCTTTTGTTTCTAACTTGTTTCTTCCTGTAGCAGGGAGCAGCCTGTCACTTATCCATCATGTTAAAGATCATCTCACAGGTCAGGCCTTCATCCAGGCTCCCGATCCTGGCTGCACTTGCACCTTTGTGGTGGCCCAGAGCCAGCTCCCCAGGGCACTGCACTGCCTCTGTGGCATGGCTCTCCCGGACAGCAGTGTCTAAGAGAACGCATACAGAGAGAGAAAATGTGAGAGAAAGCCAAGACATCCAGCTATGGGAACCAGAAAGTATATATTGAAACAATAGATGTAGTTAGAGCCCAGCAGTAGGCACGCCCCCAACAACCTGACTCTGGAACACTGGCTGTCAGGTTCCTGCTTTGAGGTAGTGCTGCACAGCCTGGGCAATTGGGACAGAGACTCCTTTATGGGGGCACTGAGGATGCTATAGGAGGCCAGCGGCCTCTTGTCCATGAGATGCCTGTGGCATATTCCTCTTCAGCGGTGGCAATCCAAAATGTCATTCGACATGACCCAGGGGATAGCTCAGTAGGTAAGTGCCTGCTGCTAAGCCTGATGATCTGAGTTTGGGGGTTGAGTGTGGGGTGACTGATGTCAAATGTCTTTCTGTATGCTGTGAATATCATTCATTAATAAAATAACTGTTTTGGCCTATGACAGGCATCTTAGAAGTAGGCGGGGAAATCAGAGCATAGATAGGGGAAGGAGGGCAGAGTCAAGGGAGACACCATCCAGCCACCCAAGAATCAACATGTAAAAGTAACACAGGTAAGCCATGGGCCACGTGGCAGGACAGACTAATGGAAATGGGTTGAATTAAGATGAAAGAGCTAGCTAGCAATATGCCTAAACCATAGGCCAAACAGGATGTAATTAATATAAATGTCTGAGTCATTTGGGGGGGCCTAAGCAACAGCGTCTGGATCATGGGACTAGACCAGGGCAAAAACTTCCTACTACAGCTGAGCTTGCAGAGATGTGGATGCTACTCAGCTACTCTGATACAGTTGCCCCCCAATGATAGGGCTACAACTGCCCCACCCTCACTGACTTTCTGGCTGGGGTTAACAATGGGAAAACCACTGACAGATTAAAACAAAGTGGTCAGAAAAACAAAACAAAAAAATCAAAAAACAAAAACGTACTGCGGCCCCATCCTGGTTCTTCCTCCACGGCCTGCTTCGTCTGCACTGATTTTCCTTTGTTGGAGGTGGCCAACTTCTCATGCTCTGGGTCACATTTCTTCTTATGTCTCTGCAGGTTACTCTAAGGGAGACAACACAGGTCACTAGTGAACATCGGTGTCCCCCATGTGCAGTTTGTAACCCGTGGTTAAGAGTTGGGCTTCAATGAACTCTGAGGTGACTCGACATGTAGACACACTTGTCACTAGGCAATGGCTTGAGTTGGAACATGTGGACCCACATGATGGAGAGAGCTGACTTCTTGAGCTGTGCTCTGAGTGCTCATGTATGCTGTGGCACATGCTACACCCTTCGATAGACCACAAATCATATCTTTAAAAGGTAGGCTTCAGGAAGACAGCAGGTAATGTGCGCCTTGTAGATTTTTAATCAAAACCAAAAACTGAACTCAAACCAAAATGACCTTAAAAATGTTGGGGGGGAGGGGGGAAGTGTCTCTGGAGTCCAGAATGGAGCATCAGATCTCCTGGAGTTAGAGTTGCAGATGGCTATGAGCCCTCTGATGTGGATGCTAGGAACCAAAGTTAGGTCCTCTATAAGAATAATACATCAATTTTACTGTTAAGATAGCTTTCCTGGGTCCTCCAAATGACCTTTTAACAGGTACCCTTCCTCTTACAATTAGGCCTAGCCAAAACCTAGCTTGTTTTGATTTTTAAAAATGAATGTATCTTTACAGAACACTTCTATTCTGTGATGTGAGGCCTAACACCAAACCAGAAACTCAATGAATCATCTGTTTCTATGCCCACCACCACACAGAGGCTTGCACCAGGCTGCTGTCCTGAGTTCAGGACACAGGGAGTTGACTTTGTACCACATCAGAATTCAAAGATGCAGGCTGGGTGTGGTGGCTCCTGTCTGTAATCTCAGAAAGGAAGGAAGTTGAGGGAAGCCATAACCAAGACAATCAGGTATAAAATAACCCATCTTGGCTGGGTGTGCTTGCTAGCCCAGTTTGGGTTCTTTTACATGAAGAATTGCCTTGCCAGGCTAGCTTCAGTTTGTATGTTTCTTTGTATGACAAGAAAAATTGGGGCTCATCTAGGACTTTAAATTTATCTGGCAAAGTACTCCTTGCTGGTTGGGTCACTCTGGAGGTGGAGGGTTGCTCAAGGAGAGATGTTGCTGACCTAAAGTGAATGTGGACCCACATGTGACCTTCTGGTTGCTGCCCCGTGGGGGAATCAGCTGAAGATGAATGAAGTCAAATGCAGAATACAGGAAGCCTTCATTACCAGAGGCTCAGAGTCAAGGAACCTGTATCTGTGGGGTTGAAACTTTGACAGATTAACTCGCACGACAGGATAGGAAAGAGCTAGGTTAAATACAGCTAGGAGGAAGCAGATCCCCCAGACAGAGGGTACCAGCTGCTCTGGTTGGTCCAGAGGAACCATCACTTCTTCAATAGTCACAGATCATCTGATCAGGCCCCCTCCAAGGTCACCCTTTTTCCCGGTTTCTTCATGTATTCCCCAAGTGACAGTGCCACCCATGGGCTCTGGGACCCACTTCTCTCCCTTCATCAGGGGTTCCTTTCTCAGCACCAGCAAGTGTCGAGGGGCTGATGAGAGATCAAAACAAGGCCTAGAGAACACCACTTGGCATTTAGCAAGAGTTTGTGCCAAGACAAATGGACCCCACTGTGGTGAGAGTTTGTGCTCTGACAAATAAAGCTTGCCTGAAGATGGGAGGGCAGAGCCAGCCACTAGTTAGCCAGAGAGGCCAAGCAGTGGTGGCTCACACCTTTAATCCCAGCACTTGGGAGGAGGAAACAGGAAGTAACATGGCTGGGCAGAGAGGAAATAAGGTCAGAGGATACAGGAGCTCGGCCCTTGTCCGTGTGAGGAGGTAGGAGGTGACTGTGGCTGCTTCTTTGCTTCTCTGCTTTTTTAGCATTTACCCCAGTATCTGACTTTGGGTTTTTATTAAGACCAATAAGAACTTGTGCTACACCCCATTTCTTGTGGTGTGAGCATGGAATATTTTCCTTTGATTAACTGTTTGGGTTTTTTTTTTTTTTTTTTTTTGCTTTTAGGGCCTATATGCCTGGGCCACCTGTACTGCCTCCTGTTAAACCCATGCTGACCTAACTTGGTCCCCTTCTTAGGGCTTCTACTGCTGTGATAAATAACATGACCAAAAGCAGCTTAGGACAGAAAGGGTTGACTCCAGTTTACGGCTCTCAGGCCACACTCCATCACTGAAAGAAGTCAGCACAGGAACTCAAGCAGGGTCCTGGAGGCAGGCACTGAAGCAGAGGCCATTGAGGGCTGCTCCTACTGGCTTGCTCCCCATGGGCTTGCTCAGTCTGGTCTCTTATATAACCGGGACCACTTGCTCAGCTCTCCTACATTGATCACTAAGGAAAAGGCCTCCGGACTTGCCATCAGATGGAAGCATTTTCTGAACTGCAGTTCATCCTCCTAGATAACTATAGTTTATTTCAAGTTGACAGAGCAAAAGAAAGCAACACAACACCCGAACAGGCAGTGTTCCTCTTGTGGGGCTTGGATTCCACAGAGACTTGTGCCCAGATGAGGGGTGGGCTAATGTTATCATGGAGCTGAGTACACTGAAGTAAAAATGCCATTGTCTCTTTGTCTCCATCTTGGCTAGTGACTCCCATCAAAGGGAGATAATCACATGGCTTGGCCACCCTCTTGGACAACATCAAGATGGTGATGACCATTTGACTCCACCACCGTCTTAGTTACCACTTCACATGGCGTGAAACAAAATGGCGGCATCACTGAGCCCTGGGAGAGCACCACGCCCCCAGAAACCCATGCACCACAGGCCTTTAGTCACATCTCCCAAGCCTCCAGTTTGTTCTCAGGTAGCTGGAACATGGGAAGAAAGGAAGGTCTGGAGGAGCCAGAGCTTCCCCTCAAACCCAGTGACCCTGAGGACCAAAGCCTCAATGGACCTTAACGATAAAAAGAAAGAGATAGATTTTGGCCACCTCTGTGATCTTAAACACCGTAAGAAAAGTATGGAGGGCGAAAATGACTTAATGCTTTCTCAGCAGTTCCTCAGCACACTCCCTGAAAGGCTCAAATCCAGACCTGATGCTTTTAGACAACTGTTTCTCACTAATGATTTTCTTCTTGATAAGCGAATGCTGCCCAGATACTTACTGACTTGAGACCTTGGTTCATGGCAGCATCTACCTACAGACAAGAGAGACAGGCTCACTACTGTTTTAACCTAAATTTGATGCTGCCTAGATTTCTTCTCACTCTGCACCTACATGGGACCGCACACTGACACTGGCCCTTCCAGCAGCCATCAGTGAGTCTGAAAGCAGAGCCTATGAGCAGCCTCTAGGCCAAAGAAAATGAGGAGGAACCCAGTCAGTAAGAAGCAACTTTAGACATTTAGTAATTATCCTGACTTCTGCTAAACGGAACCTTTATCCTAACTTGTCCCTCATCTGTTTCCAGGCATCAATCAGGACGTCCTTCATCCCTGTATCTGATCCTGAGACTCCCTGCTGCCACAGAGACAGACCCTATGGAGAGCCTGATGACAAAGGCCACCTGAGGACACCTCAGTTAGATGTGCCCTGCCATCCACGTTAGAGAAGCCTGGCCCTGGTTCCTGCTGTGGAACCTCTCCTTCCTATGAGATTTGTAAGAAGGGATCCCACTCTGTCTTATTAGAGCTCCACCATGCTGTCCACCATGCTGTCCAGTCTGTCCATCCATGGCATTACTAACTCTCCTAATAAACCAAAGGTCACTCTGCTCCTGCGTACTCCTAGGCCCCGCACCCGAGACCCTTCTCTTCGCCTTCTGAATAATGGATTCCAAGTATTCAGCTGCGCTGTCATTTTCCATAGCCAGAATCATCCAGCCACACTGCTCCCCGATTCTAGGCTCACATACACTGTGATGTGATATGTATTTGTTAAGCCCTGACATTCTGAGGTAATCTGTTATGCATAAATAAAAAATGAATACACCCCCTGACAGAATATGAAATGAATGTGACTCTATTGCCCGGCTTTGCACCTTGGAAACGCCTGAAAATGGAAATCCCTGTGTGAAGACACCTGCATTTAGTTCACAGGAAAACACGGTCAACTCTCACACTTCATGTGCCAGCGTGTGGCACACAAACCCTTAATCCCAGCACTCAGGAGGCAGAGGCAGGTGGAACTCTGAGTTCGAGGTCAGCCTGGTCTACATACCGAGTTCCAGGCTAGCTGGGGCTACATAGTGAGATCTGTTTCAACAGTGAAAACAAAACCTAGGTTCTCTCAGGACTCAGAGGATTCCCCAAACTGTTTTCAATATAGTTTGCGAACAGTGTGCCCCAGGATTCCCCAGACCTAGTGGGGGCCTAGTGAACACAGTAGTTTTACCAAAATAAAAGGGTTAAAAACCAAAATAACACTAATGGGTAGCCATTGGTCAATTTCATACCCATCAAAGAATAATATGACTAACAGACGGTGTGAGTCTGAGTCTGACATGGTGGTCTAGACTGTCCCACCCACTCAGGAGACTACAAGTTCAAGGCCAGAATGGACAATTTAGCTAGAGCCTATCTCAAAATAAAAAATACATAGGAGGTCAGTGGTGTGCTTGCCTGGCACACATCTGGCCCAGATTCTGTCCCCCAAAGGGAAGCTGTGCGTCCAGGCTTCCCTTTTGCCTTTTGATGGAGAGCATGTGTGTTTATGAAATGCTAGACTTTTCTGAATCCAAAAACTAGTGAGGACCTTCCCCAGAGGAGGTGGTCACTGAGAGACAGAGGGGTGCTTACCCAGCGGGAAAAGCCTTTGCCACACTTGAGGCATAGGTGTACTTCGGGGACGAAGCTTGGATCATGGTACTTCCTCAGGTGCACAGTAAGCAGCTGCTTCTGCCGGAAGCGTTTGTTGCAGTGGAGGCAGGAGAAGGGCTTCTCTCCGGTGTGCGTGCGCATGTGCGCCGTCAAGCACCGCTCCTGGGGGATAACAGGGACATAGTTGACTCAGGGTGGAAGGGTTCCTCTAAACTGTCCATAATTACTGTGGCTCTCATCAGAGCCAGGGCCTGCTGCGTGGTAAGGGACCAGGGTTATCCTTGGCTATGTGTGGAGTTCCTTTAAGTCAGCCTGGGTTACAACACACCTGCTCCCCAAACCAAAAGAAAAGCCAAAATTCTCTATGGCCCACACTTTGATGATAATTTATGTATGTGAGTGTAGGGCTACCAGAGACTGGAAGGTGTCAGAACCCTGTAGGGGATTGTATTGTTTCATGGTAAATAATTGTCCCACCCACTGGTTTAATAAAAAGCACTGATTGGCCAAAGGCAGGCAGGAAGTGTGGGTGGGGCTACCAGACTAAAAACTCTGAGAACAGAATGCCAGAGAGAACACAAGAGAGAAGCCAAAAGAAGCAGAGGACAACTATGCTGCTCTAAAGAAAGGTACCGAGCCCCATGGCTGAACAGGGAGAATCATGGGTTAGATGAAGTGTACAGAGTTAGTAAGTTATATGCCTGGGCCTTAGGCTGATCAGCCCTAAACTATTGTAAGCATCTGTGTGTCTCTGTGGGACTGTGAGACTGTGGGACTGCAGGTCTATGGGTCTGCGGGTCTGCTGGTCTGTGGGCCTAGACCTTAAGGTTAGGCCCGAAAGTCCGGGCCAGAAACCTCATACTACAGAACCCCAGGAGCTAGAACTCATCAAATGAAAGCCCACTTCCTAGAGATTCTCAATCCTATCAGAAGAGTCTTCAAGGTTCAGAAAGCTGCAAAGTTCAGGGCAGCGATGACAAAGTCTCCAAGATCTGAACTCTAATTTTCTTGTAAAAGGTTAAGTTTTATCGGTAGCAACATGACCCCCCTGAATTTCCCACCATACCATCCATTTGTCAAGAGAATGCCCCCCATGTGCTTGTCACACATCCACAGTCTGTCTGCTGAGCACTTGTTCAAATAAAACAACCTCCATGAGAAAGTGGCTAGTTGGGCTGGTAATCAAACCACCCAACTCCCTGGACTGCAGAAGGCGGGGGAGTTGCCATCCATAGCGTCTTTCTCCTCACACAGAACATTAAAGACTATATTGGGTCAAGATTTACTAAGGAAACAACCTGACAGCATCACTGAGGGCATTTAAAATGATTTGTTATTTTGTGTGGATATGGGGTATGAGGGCAGGGCTTGTGTGGCAATCAGAAGACGGCTTTGTGGGTTGGTTCTCTCCTTCCCCCTTTACATGGGTTTGGGGTTTGGAGTTTCTCAAGCTTGCTGGAACAGTTTACTGGCTGAGGGAGCACTCACCTGCTGAGCCATCTCATGGGCCCTTTAGCTATTCCTCAGTGTCATACCTTTTGTTTTGGCTTCCGGGAAGGAAGATCACAGCCATAGCCAGTCCATTCTTTTTGGGTGTCACTACCACAGGCAGGGCGAAGACACAACACAGGAAGGAGGGAGATGACACAAGGAGGAGGGGGACCACACAGGGAGGAGGGGACCATACAGAGAAGAGGAGGATCACATAGGGAGGAGGGAGACCACACAAGGAAGAGGGGGACCACACAGGGAGGAGGGCGACCACACAGGGAGGAGGGGGACCACACAGGGAGGAGGGGGACCACACAGGGAGGAGGGGACCACACAGGGAGGAGGGGACCACACAGGGAGGAGGGGGACCACACAGGGAGGAGGGGACCACACAGGGAAGAAGGGGACCACACAGGGAGGAGGGAGACCACACAGGAAGGAGGACACCACACAGGAAGGAGGGGGACCACACAGGGAGGAGGGGACCATACAGAGAAGAGGAGGATCACATAGGGAGGAAGGAGACCACACAAGGAAGAGGGGGACCACACAGGGAGGAGGGGACCACACAGGGAAGAAGGGGACCACACAGGAAGGAGGGGGACCACACAGGAAGGAGGGGGACCACACAGGGAGGAGGGGACCACACAGGGAGGAGGGGACCACACAGGGAGGAGGGGACCACACAGGGAGGAGGGGGACCACACAGGGAGGAGGGGACCACACAGGGAAGAAGGGGATGACACAAGGAGGAGAGGGACCACACAGGGAGGAGGGGGACCACACAGGGAGGAGGGGGACCACACAGGGAGGATGGGACCACACAGGGAGGAGGGGGACCACACAGGGAGAATGGGACCACACAGGGAGGATGGGACCACACAGGGAGGAGGGGATGACACAAGGAGGAGGGGGACCACACAGGGAGGAGGGGGACCACACAGGGAGGATGGGACCACACAGGGAGGAGGGGACCACACAGGGAGGAGGGGATGACACAAGGAGGAGAGGGACCACACAGGGAGGAGGGGACCACACAGGGAGGAGGGGACCACACAGGGAGGAGGGGATGACACAAGGAGGAGAGGGACCACACAGGGAGGAGGGGACCACACAGGGAGGAGGGGATGACACAAGGAGGATGGGACCACACAGGGAGGAGGGGATGACACAAGGAGGAGAGGGACCACACAGGGAGGAGAGGGACCACACAGGGAGGAGAGGGACCACACAGGGAGGAGGGGGACCACACAGGGAGGAGAGGGACCACACAGGGAGGAGGGGGACCACACAGGGAGGATGGGACCACACAGGGAGGAGGGGGACCACACAGGGAGGAGGGGATGACACAAGGAGGAGAGGACCACACAGGGAGGAGGGGGACTACACAGGGAGGAGGGGGACCACACAGGGAGGAGAGGGACCACACAGGGAGGAGGGGGACCACACAGGGAGGATGGGACCACACAGGGAGGAGAGGGACCACACAGGGAGGATGGGATCACACAGGGAGGAGGGGGACCACACAGGGAGGAGGGGATGACACAAGGAGGAGAGGGACCACTCTTAGCATCACTTTGATGATGGCTTGGTTCCTGTGAACCCTGAGTGTGGTGAGACCCTCAGCTTCTAGCTCTCTCTGCAGCTACAGCAGATGGCCTGTGGCTGCTTTAGCTACTCTGAGCTGGCTGCTCTGGTCAAGCCCAATTCTTCCAAGGTTAGCAGTGAGAGGTCTCTTCTCATCCTTTCATTGAGTTTTGAGACGGGATCTCACTATGTGGCCATGGCTGCCCTAGAACTTGATATGTAAACCAGACTGACCTCAAACTCAGAGATCCACCTGCCTCTATGTTGGGACCTATGCTGTGCATCACCACACTAAGCCTCTTTCCTTTTTCTTCATGTGTGTGTCTGTGTGTGTGAGTACATGGAGCTCTGAAGATACACTGGAGCCCCTGAAGCTGAAGTTACAGGTATTCCAACTCTAGTTCTCATGATAGGAACAGCAATTGCTCTTAACTGCTGAGCCAGCGCTCCAGTGTTATGGAATATTATTTTAACTGTGTAACAGTGTGTTACATTTGCTTATACTGCATTTGTTTAATTATGTAAAGACGTATTGCATTTGTTTCACCCTGCCTGCCTAAGGCACCTGATTGGTCTAATAAAATGCTGAACAGCCAATAGCTAGGCAGGAGAGAGATGGGTGTGGCTGCCAGGCAGGGAGAAGAAATAGGAGGAGAAATCTGGGCTGGGGATAAGAACAGAAGACTCAGAAGAGAATGAGGGCCCCCCTGGGGCAGAAGCCAGGCAGTGCTGAGCCAGCAGGTATGAGAAACAGAGATAATAAGACATATAGAAGAAAGGTAATAAGCCCAGGGGCAAAAGGTAGATAAAGAGAAGCAGGTTAAGGGTTTGTTTGTTTGTTTTAAAAAAGCTAGCTAGAACCGGGCAGTGGTGGGACATGTATTTAATCGCAGCACTCAGGAGGCAGAGGTAGAAGGATTTCTATGAGTGAGAAGTCATCTGTTCTACAATGAGTTCCAGGACAGCCAGGGCTGTTAAGCAGGGAAACCCTGTCTTGAAAAAGAAAAAAAAAACACACCAAAAAAGCTAGTAGAAACAGCTAAGCGAGGCTGAACGTTCAAAGCTAGTAAGTTGTCTCTGTCATGATTTGGGAGCTGGTGGGTGATCCAAAAGAAAAAGCCTGGTCCACTCCAGCATCCAGCTTTCTTTTCCCTTTTCTTAAGTTTATGTTTATTTATTGTTTTATTTTGATATATAGGAGCATTTTTCTCTCTTGTATGACATGAGCCATGTGTGTATCTGGTGCCCAGGGAAGTCACTAGAGGGTGTCAGATGCTCTGAAGTGATGGATAGTTGTGACCCACCATGTGGGTTCTAGGACTCAAACTCAGGTCCTCTGCAAGACCAACCACTAATTGCTGAGCCACCTCTCCGACCCCCAGCCTCTTTCTTAGGAACGACTGCTTTCCCGTCTCCTCATCCACTCACACACCATACCTGCTTGCACAGTGTTCACACTGACCACAGACAGTACCTGCTTGCACAGTGTTCACACTGACCACAGACAGTACCTGCTTGCACAGTGTTCACACTGACCACAGACAGCACCTACTTGCAGTGTTCACACTGACCACAGACAGCACCTGCTTGCACAGTGTTCACACTGACCACAGACAGCACCTGCTTGCACAGTGTTCACACTGACCACAGACAGCACCTACTTGCACAGTGTTCACACTGACCACAGACAGCACCTGCTTGCACAGTGTTCACACTGACCACAGACAGCACCTACTTGCACAGTGTTCACACTGACCACAGACAGTACCTGCTTGCATGCATAATCACACTGTTTGCACTTAAACCTCTTCTCATTCTTATGGGTCCTCTGGTGCTGAATGAGGGCATAGCGCTCGTGGAAGCCAGCAGGGCAGTATCGACACTTGATCTCCTCAGGGCTGTGGCTGTGCAGGTTGCGCAGGTGGACACCTGTTGGAGCCATAGGAAACACTGTGGTACTGTGAATGCCTAGGGACTCCTTAGGTGGGGTGGGCAGTTCTGGGCACTACAGACTCTCTTTGGTACCTCGGGGCTCCCCCACCACACATTAGCCTCCCTCAGAGATGACAGGCTGCCATATCCACAGTGCGTGTCCCCAGAACACAGATGTTCCATTGGAGCACCACTGCCACAAAGGAGCTAATCAGAGGCCCCAGTCTAAGACCTGTTCGACAGAGAGACCATGGCTATAGGGCGGCCATGAATGTTGAGAACCGTAGCACAGTGCAGGGGCTTCAGAGCAAGGCCAAGGGATTGTCTGTTGTCTATTGTCCCCATGACTGGAGAGAGGTGAATTCTGGGCACACTGTCTAAGAAGCTCTTTAAGTTTCAGGCCTGGAGGCCATGTGGGACTCGGAGAGGCTGAACCAAAGAGCAGCAAACCTTGTGCCTCCCGACTCAGATGGACAGACCATCTCATTCTTACATGGAGATGGACAGTCAATGTCTCTATGGGACCCCAACAGGGGCTGCAGAGCAGTCCCCTCCGGCATGTGACAAATAGGCTGTCCTTGGCAAAAGTGGTCCTTTTGTCCTAACAGGTCCCACTGGACAATGCTGGCTGGTGCTTCAGGAACCACAGTAGCACTGACAGAATGTTCTGGATGACAAAACTTAAAAATTGGCCATATACCTTTACCCTTGCAGGGATATTTCCAATATCCCTGGAATTTTCCAAGGCATCTGGAGGACTTTTATTTTTACTGACACTTTATTGTCAGTTGTAACAACACACTTTTGGGAAGGGGGGGTGAGAATAAGTAGGGTAGCAATGGTAACCCTAAGGGCTCCCTTGCCAGCTCCCTGCCCATCATATTCCTATGCCAAAGGCTGTCTGCCCCTTCCTGCAGAGCTGGTGAACTACAGGCTCTCAAGCACACATAGAGTCACCCCTGCAAGCCTTGTGGGGGTATCCTATGTCACAAGACTCACCACAGGAGAAGGTACCTTTGTGTCACAGGTTGCCTCTTATGGAGGCAATTCCTTAGTGAGACCCTTGCCTCAGTTTCTCCTCTAGACCCTCAAGCCCAGCCAAGTGTCCAAAGTGTGGACTGAGAAGGGAACTCGGACAGGGATAAACTAATGCAGCTGCCTTTTGACACCCAGGTCATCAGGACCACTGTCACTGGCAGAAAAATTATGTGTGTCCTTCAGTCTCACTGTCCTTATATGTGAGAGCAAGTCCAACAAAACCCATGGATTTGATCATACCGATGGGCTGCTTCTGAACTGCACTTACTCAGATTAGCCACCAGAGGGCGGGTCAGGACCTCTGTAAAAACATTTCTAGAAAAGTTTCCCAAGCTCAGCGAGGCCTTCCATAGTTGGGCACGTTCTGCAGGCTTGCAGACCTTGGGAGTCCAAGGGGCAGGTCTGTACTGTAGCCAAGGGGGCACCATTAAACCAGACACTCACGCAGATCGCTCTTCCTTGCAATGGTGGTGGCGCAGTGGGGGCACTTGTGCTTGGGCACATTCTCGCCATGCTTCTGTGCCACGTGGATTTTCATGGTCCCACTCTGTGTGAACCGGGCATGGCAGGTGGGGCATTCATAAGGCTTCTCTCCTGTGACATGAACAATGAGTGACTCTCAGGGCATGCACCTTGCCTTTCAATGGCATAGGACTGGGACAGCAGAGTCACAAGGCCCAAATATGAAATTCCCTGACACTGGTGACCCCTCACCGGCTCAGAATGGGCGCATAATATTGTGTATGAAGAGGAGACCTGGTCATGCATAGTCTTTATATGATAAAACACTGAGCATGGCTCTCCCCTGAGTGTGCACATGGCTCTCCCCTGAGTGTGCACATGGCTCCCCCTGAGTGTGCACATGGCTCTCCCCTGAGTGTGCACATGGCTCCCCCCTGAGTGTGCACATGACTCTCCCCTGAGTGTGCACATGGTTCTCTGCTGAGTGTGCACATGGCTCTCACCTGAGTGGGTCCGCATATGGCGCTTCAGCTTGTAGGTGTCCTTGCTGGCATAAGTACACTGGTAACACTGGAATGGACGCTCCCCCGTGTGTGAGCGGATATGGCGCTTCAGCTTGCTTGCCTAGGACATGTAGAAGAGGGTCATTGTGCCTGAGGGTGGTCAGGGCTTCAGTTAACCAACTTCCTACAGAAGCATTGCTGTAGGTCAAGACTCACTAAAGCTACATCAGGAGACCATGTCTAACCCCATCCCAAAGAAACAGAAAGAAAAGGGGGGGGGGGAAGTTAACCTAGATGTGGTAGTGCATGCCTGGGATTTCCAACTTTGGTAAAGCTAAGATAGAATTGAGAACAGCCTGGGTCATACAGCAAACCCAAAGCTAACCTTGGCTACAGGGACCCTGACCCCAAAAAACAAAAGGAAAAGTTGAGGTTAACCACACCTCAGAATCAGGGTGTCTCATAAAACAGAACTATCCAACCTGCTGATGATTTTTTTTTTGTTTGTTTGATTTTTGACACAAGGTTTCTATGTGGGACTGTCCTGGCTGCCCTGGAACTTGCTTTGTAGACCAGGCTAGCCTCAGAGTCATAGAGATCCACCTGCTTCTACCTCCCAAGTGCTCTGGGATCAAAGGTGTGTCCCACCACCACCCAGCTTGCTGATACTTCTTAATTTTGCCACTGGCTGTCTGCACAAGGGCCTTTGGGGTTAACAAGCAGCAGTTTGAAGACTTCCACACTAAATTTCACTTTTCAAACACACAGAGCTTGCTCCTCAGTACTGTGTAACTCTAAATCCCCGAAAAGACACAACGTGAAAAGCTTTTCAAAGTGGGAAAGCTCAACCATCAGGTAAGTGGAGAAGCAGCTGTGAGGTGCCCAGGGTTCAGAGTTCTCACAGGCTCTCTGTTAACTGGGTTGAAGACAGAGGCTGTTGCCCCAAATGTGGTTCTGGGTGCTACTGGCTTCTTTTAGGTGTTTTTGAGACAGATACTCACTTTTGTAGTTCAGACTGGCCTCAGACACAGTAATCCTGCTGCCTCAGCCTTCATGTGCTGTATTTACTCGAGAGGAGAGGCAAAGGGATCTCTGTGAGTTTGAGGTCAGCCTGGTCTATATAGTGAGTTCCAGGCCAGCTAGGGCTACAGAGTAAGCCAACTGGGCCACATTATAAGCCAACATCTCAACCACAAACAGAAGTGGCAAAGAGGGAAGGTTTTCAGTGGAAGAAAATGAACTCTATTAGGTACCGAAAGCCACTAAATAGGAAACAGTGTGGAATTTGTCATCACAGCAGTTTACTGCCCCCCTTTCTCCCTGCAAGCCCCTCTTGGCATTTCATGGGGAGCAGGGCCATCAGCCATGGCCATGCTGGGCTGGAGGCTTGGGAACCCACATCAATCCTGCTCACACTCAGAAAGGGTATATGGACCTGCTTCCCTGGAATGCAGGAGGCACACCTAGGCTGGAAGAACATTCTAGAACAGAGGAAAACTCAGAGACCCGAGATGAACAACTCAGCTTAATTTTGTTAATAGAAGAAATATGGGGATCATCTTTCATGTATCATGACAAGGAAAGAAGATGAATTTTTAAGCCAGCAATGTGTGTGTGTGAGGGGGGATTCAGGATTCAGTGAAGGAAATGGCAGGTGATATGGGATGTCTTTCTGTATGCTGTGAATGTCATTGGATAATAAAGGAACTGTCTGGGCCTATGGCAAGGCATCTTAGAAGCAGGCAGGAAATCCTAGCATAGATAGAAGGGAAAGAGGGCAGAGTCGAGAGAGAGAGAGAGAGAGAGAGAGAGAGAGAGAGAGAGAGAGAGAGAGAGAGAGAGAGAGACACGCAATCCAGTTGGCCAAAAAGCAAGATGTAAAAGTACAAGTAAGCCACAGGCCATGTGGCAAGACAGATTAATGAAAATGGGTTAAGATTCAAGAGCTAGCTAGCAATATGCCAGAGCCACAGGCCAAACAAACAGCATGTAATTAATACAAGTCTTTGTGTGATTATTTGGGACTAAGTGTCAGGGCTGTGAGCAGGTCTGAACCTTGGTGCTAGGTTGGAACAGATAGGTTAGAAACTTTTACAACAGGCAGGAGATCAAAGGTGGTAACATAGAATGTCTCCGCCTGGCTTCTTCAGGTAGGTAAATGCTCCGCCACTGAACAACACCCCCAGTCCTCTTTTCATCTTTTCGTTATTTTGAGACCATGTTTAAATTGTGTAGGCTGGCTTGGTGCTCATGCTATAGCCTGGGCAAGCCTTGAACTCAGCAGAATGCAAGACCATCAGAAACTGGTGTGTCTAATCCACTCTGCTAACTCACGGTAAAGGGGTGGGGTAGGGAGGGCACAGCCCATTACCCCACCTCAGTTCTAGCCTGCAAGTACCATCAAAAGACAGTGGTATAGCAGGCATAGAGTCCTGTGTGCCATCCCTGGCCTGCGTGGATACTCTGCCGCTGGGTTCTTGGAGAGAATGGAGGGACACCCGTAGCAAGTCCTTCCCACGAGAAGTCTCAGGTTTCCTTGTTAGATCCCTTCTGAACCCTCATGTTGCTGCCACAACCTTTGCCTTAGATAGGAAAGCTCTTTTCAAAAATAGTCACAGAGGAAAGAGGTTCTTGGAACTGAATTCCGACCCGTCTGTGAAATCCCCCAATTTATGAAACACACTTGCGTCACTGTCCTGTTTAAGCTTTTTCGTTGTCCCCTTTAGCTTAGTTCCTGTCAGAAGGTCCCCGCTCAACCCTCCTGTGCCAGGCTCTCCATGAGGATCCAGCCAGCTTCCTCACATGAAGTAGAACCTTGGTCACAGACCTAAAAAGAAGCCACCGCACACACATGACCTTTGTTCACGGAGGGTCCTGATGACAGGCAGCACAGGCCGGTCATCCCAGCTACTCAGGAAGCTGAGGTAGGAAAATTTCAAATCCAAGGACTGTCTAAACAACAGAGTGAGTTCAAGGCCAGCATGGGCAACTTAGTGAGACCCTATCTCAAAACAGACATAGCTGTGGTAGAGTGGTTGCCTAGCATATTGGAGGCCCTGGGTCCAAACCCTAGTACCTAGTATCACACACAGACACAGACACACACACACACACACACACACACACACACACACACACACACACACACACACACAGACAGACAACACACACAACACCTAGTTACTATGAGCAGAGCATGCAGCTAAATTCCATTAGAGTCTCTGGTGGTGCAGTGTGTGAGGACAGGGTTACATCTTCAAGCTGGCAGCTTTGAGTCTATTCAGGTGGTGCTGGCACAGCTCAAAACTTCAGCCCAAATTCCCAAGTTGTATGCTAGAAGGAACATTCTGGTTTGTGACCCTGATGGGGACACAAAAGCCTGGAAAGTCTGAGGGTTCTCTCTTTCTTTAGTTCTTAAATTTTCATTTTGTGCATACAAGTGTTTTGTCCACATGTATGTCTGTGTGTCACAGGTGTACCTGGGGCCCAGAGGCCAGAGCAGGCATCGGATCTCTTGGAACTGGAGCTATATACATCTGGTTGTGAGCCACCACGTGGGTGCTGGGAATAAACCAAGTCCTCTGCAAGAGCAGTCAGACTGCTGACTACCTCTCCAGCCCCAGGGTGACTTCTCGACCAGTTTTAAATGTTGTTGGGAGATGGCTCAGCAGCTAAGAGCATGTATTGCTCTCCTGCAGAGGAACCAGGTCTTGTCCCCAGCACTGCCATCAAGTGACTCCCAAGCTCTCTGACTCCAGCTCTGGGGAATCTGATAGCTCTCTTGGTCTCCCCAGGAACCTGCACTCACATGTACATACTATACTTCCTAGTTTAAAAATAATAAAAATAAATATAGATAAATACTGTCTGGGGTGAGATGACCTGGATGGTAAAGGTGCTTGCTGCCAAGTCTGATGGAGGGAGTTCAATCCTCCAGAGAGACCTGACTCCATCAAGTTATCCTCCAATGGTCAGTATGTAGACCAGTAATCCTGTCACAGTGCTGGGATTACAGGTATGAGCCACCATTACTCGGCTCCAATTTTCTATATTCAATTTGACCAATAATGCCTGTGGCTTCTGGCATAGATTTTAAAATGTGTCTTTGGTGAATGGTTGGGTAATGGGTTAGCCTCCCTCTCAGAGTGGCGATATCTCACTCTAGTCCAAGGCTGACTGCAGGGGTCTTACCTCGACACTGGCATACTTGCACATGGAGCACTTGAAGGGTTTCTCATGAGTATGTCTGTAACGCCTGTGCCTGACCAGTTCTCCGCTGGTGACAAATGCCATGTCACAGTCTCCGCACTTGTAGGGCCGGGTTCCTGGAAAATCACGTGGTTTACACTTTTCAAACAAGACTTAACTGCAAAACTTCCAGTGACTTTTAAGTTTTGAAATGGCAGTCTGAAAGGCTTCAGCAATTAAGAAGTTCTTTGAACTATAAATATCACAGATGTACGAGACAGTGTTCTGGGTAACAGTCAGTGCTTTTAACTAAAATTCAAGAAGGCGTGGGGTGGGGTGGGGTGGGGGGCGCAAAACTAAGCTGGGAATGGTGTGGCAGGCTTGTAACCCCAGCACTCAGAAGGCTAAGGCAGGGGGACCCGTGGTTAGGGATCTTGAGCTACAAGCGAGACCCTATTTCCAACAAAGCAGAAAAAACAAAGGTAAAACTAAACATAAGTACTGGCACAATAGGAACCCACCTTCTTGTGGGAGAGCAAGCTACAAATGGTCCCTGGATGCTTATGATAAGGCTCAATTAATTAATTAGATACTAAAAACCAGAATGAACAACAATGGGAAATTGGCAAACTAATAAGCTGGGCTGGTGGCCCAAGTCCATCATTCTAGCCACTCAGGGGCCGAGACAGGAGGATCACAAGGTTCAGGCTAGCCCAGAAACTTAGACCTGTCTCAAAATCAAAAGAAAAGGGCTGGGGATGTAGCCTAATGGTGGAGGACGTGCCCAGCAGGCTTACATCCTCATTTGACAGAGAACATGCAATGAAACTGAGTTTAGCAGATGCCAACAGAATATGCGGATGGAAACTCTTCATACTACGCATGGAAGGGAAAATTATTTAAACATCTGAGTTGCTTCTTCTGCAGTTTTCCTTTATTTTGCAGGGCTGGGAACAGAACCCTGGGCCCTGCATGTTCTAGGCAAGTGCTCTACAGTGAACTCCACCCCCAGCTCCTGGGATTTTCTATGTAGACCAAAGTTGATCAACAGCTAACAAAGATGGCGGTGAAGCCCCAGATAAAGGAAGCCTCACTGAGTTTCCCCTGCACTCCCGATGAGATTTACAGTGCATCTGTGAAGGAAGACCACCTGGGCCCTCACCTGTATGGGTGTTGACGTGGTTCCGAAGGAGGGTGACCGTGCGGAAAGCCTTCAGGCACAGGTGGCACATGTGAGGTCTCTCGTCGTTGTGAATCTTCATGTGGCGAGTGAAAGTCGAGAATTTGGAAGAAGTGAATTGGCAGGCATCGCACTGGAAGGTTCGGGTTTTCCCTATAAGGAGAAGACACATCCAAAAAGATCTTTCTTGAGCAGTTCCAGTGAAGACCAAGATTAGAAGATGTCTCAATAGCTCAGGCCACCCTATTCGCAATGAAGAACATCTTATCAGGAGATAGGTGTCTGTCTAGGTCCCTACCCCACCTTCTCTGTTATTGCAAAGTGGTCACCAGGGGAGCTCACAAACATCTGTAACTCCTGTTCCAGAGAATCTGGTACCCTCTTCTGCCCTTCATGGGTACTGCACATAAGTGGTGCACAGAAACACATGCACACACATGCGCACACATGGTAACACACAGACGCAGACACACACGTACATCCAAAATAAACAAATCTTAGTTGAGCAGTGGTGGTGCACACCTTTAATCCCAGCACTAGGAGGCAGCGACAGGCAGGTAGATATCTGTGAGTTTGAGGCCAGCCTGGTCTACAGAGAAAGTTCCATGACAGCCAGAGAAACACAGAGGAACCCTATCTCAAACAAAAACCAAAAAAACAAACAAACAAACAAACAAACAAACAAAAAAAAAAAAACAAAAACCAGTCTTATAGAAATGTCTCAACATTTAGAGTGTGGTGGAGATCAGAAAAGATGGAAGACACGTGTCTGCCCAAAGCCAGGGAGTCCTAGAAGCAAGTCTCCAATAGACAAGTACCCAAGAGCCATACGGTCTCTATTAAGTGAAATGAAGATACCACATGGCTTCCCAGCGTCCTCCACCGAAGCCAGGGAGCTCTGGCAAACTGGCATGAAGCTGAATGGAACCATAGCCAATAGCGACACGTGACTATTTGAGTTTGTATCACTAAAATGAAAACAAACACGGCATCCATGTTGTAAGCCCCATTTTAGCACACACCATGGATGGCAGCATGTATTACCAGACACAAACGTTTCCTGTACCTCAGATGTTCCACTTGGCAGAGCCAGGTCATACAGCCAAGTGAAGACATTTTCCACCAGGAGACAGCTGTGGGGGAGGGATGTTAACGTTTCCTAACAAAGCTCTCAAAGATCTCTTTGGGGGCAGTTTTTAGCTTTCAGCACTGTGGATGGTCACATCTGCTGTTTTAAGGCGCTGGGCAAATGCTGCTTGGTGACACGGTATAGGAAACACACACACAGTCAGAGCTGTGAAGGCGTTTCTCTACAGACAACACACAGAGGACCAGTGTGTGCCTGAAGAAACAGCTGCTAGAAAGATGTGAGTGAAAGTCACAAGACTGCTCTTCACACTGAATATCATCAGGATAACCGTCAGAAGGACAGGGCAATGCACAGAAATAGGCTTGGTAAGCGGTGTGGACGGACAAGCCTCCCACACTGCAATCGGCTGTGGAGATAGTTTGGCAGTTTCTCAGAAAGTTAAATATGGGCTAGGGGGTTGGAGAGATGGCTCAGAGTATAAGAGCACTGGCAGCTCTTCCAGAGGTCCCGAGTTCAATTCCCAGCAACCACATGGTGGCTCACAACCATCTGTAATGAGATCTGGCTCTTCTGGCCTGCAGTCAATGCACATAAAATGCTGTGTACCTAATAACTTTTAAAAAAATGGGCTAGGAGAGATGGCTGAGTGCTAGTGAGCCTTCCTATGCAAGTACAAGGACCTGAGTTTAAATCTCCAGCACCTGTGTAAAAAGCCAGGCATATCCTCAAATGCCTTTAACTCTAGTGCTGTGGGAGTTGGAGACAGGGGCATTGCTGGGGCTTGCTGGTCTCAAGCCTAGCTTCAGATTCAGCGAGAGAGACAGTCTGGAGAGAGTAAGGTAGACCTCTTCCTATGGGTTTTCCACATGCATTCACGGGCATGTGCGCGCGCGCGCGCACACACACACACACACACACACACACACACACACACACACACACACACGAGTTAAATGTAGAACAAAGATATAGCCTAGAAATTGCACTCCTTATGTACATTCCCCCAAACAGAAGTACCTTAATAGCCATAGCAACACCATCCACTATAGCTGAAGAGTGGGAACAATCTCAACACCCAGCAAAGGATAAATGATAAATAATTGCGGTATGTCTATACAATAGAATACTAGCCGGTTGTTAAGAAGGAAAGGCTAATATAGGCTCCAATAAGGATGAACCCTGAAACCATACTACATGAAAGAATAAAAACCCAGAGGCCACATGGTTTACAAATATTATTATGGACATATTATTCCATATATCCAGAACAACCACAAAAAGATATATTAGTGGTTCCCGGGACCTGGAGGCCAGAGATGGAAAGTAACTGAATGACAGAGATTTCTTTTGGAGGGGAGGCAATAAAAATGTTTTGGAATTAGAGTGGTTATGGTTGCGTGTGGGATTACAAATACATTAAAAATTGGAAAGCAAGTTAGGGAGAGAAATTTGGGGCAACAGCCTCACAGTTGACTGTATGAGAAGCCGTCAAAGGCAAAGAGCTGAAATTCCACATCCACAGGCATAAACCTACAGGAATAACCTTGGCCACATAGGAAGGAATTGGAGTATTGGCAGGGTGGCTGGTCCCTTTGTAAACTGAGGCATTTTCTTCCCAACCTGGCCATGGGCTACTAGAAGAGAAAGATACTGTGTGGGGTTGTTTGTTTGCTTGGCTTTTCCTTGCCAGACCTGGGAATGGAGCCCAAAGTCTCACACATGCTAAGAAAGTGCTGAGGCACTAAGCTATAATTCCAGTCAGAGAACTTTTTAAAAGTCATCTAGAAATTGAGATAATGGGATAAAATGTCTTGATTTAAATAAGCGAGAAATTACTTTAAAACAGCAGCTCATTAAACCGCTGTGAGAGTCAAATTCTTCCTGTGGGCTGCTAGGATGCCATCTATTATTAATATTATATCTATTATGCTATTATTATGAGACCTCTACAGAGCTTCACAGGCTCCTGCTTTAGAATGCCCATCACTGAGATCCTGACAGGGCCATGGATGTCCACACAGGAAGGCAACTCTCTCTGCTGGGTTGACCCTCAGTCCTAGCTTCTAGGCTGGCTTCGTCCTCCACAATAGTCCCCAGGCCGGCTCAAGTCCTTCTTCCTGGACCCCAAATCTCACTCTATCTTTCCAGCACCCAACTTTTCCTGTTCCCTTTCCTAGCCTCTAGCCTTCTGCAGGGCAGGGCTGCCCTGCTCTGTAATTACCTGCCCCCACCTAACACTCCTAAGGAACTTCTAGCCAGAAAGTAGAAGCCAGGGCCTGGCCTGCGATTTATGTGCATAATGCTTTTTGGAACATTTAAAAACTCCTTTAAAGTATCTGTGTGCAAAATAAAAAAATGTTTTTGGGTTCCATTAACAATATAGAATATCAACTTAAATTTTCTTTCATCTCCTGATGTTCTGAAAGGAACTTTTAAACAAGGGTCTCTCAGTGGCTAGTGCGAACGGGCCAGCCTACCCTTGGCCTTCCTTGGAAGTTTCATGGTCTCAGCATAAGGAACACGTGTCTGCTTCGGCGCTGGCTGGGCCTGCTGTTCTTCTAGGCTTAGATGAGAAATGGTCAGAACAATTTCGTCTCTTCTTTCATTTTCCGGTGACATTTTCACAAAAAGGAATTTCTCTCCTTTTTTCTCTGGTCCTCCCTCTGGCAACAATTGGTGGTTCTCATCATCTTCAAACTGACAGGTAAAAAATAAAAAATAAAAAATAAAAAGCAATGAGGTAACACTATTAATTACAGTCTGACAGAATTCTTCATTCTGTGGCGAACCACAGAACACCGGAGGAAAAAGCAAACATGGAAGACTTCTCATGGCCACCAAATGCTTGCAATTAAGCCATCGTTAATTTAGCATTAGGGCTCATGTGGAGACTCTATCTTTCTTGTTGGAGGTGTATCTCTTGCGGGTTCTTACTGAGTCTGTAGTTGAGCCAGCTTCAAACTCCCTATATCCCAGAGGATGAACCCGAACCTCAGCCCCTCCTGCCTCCACCTCCTGAATGCTCCACAGTGTACCACTAAGTGAGGTTTACAAGGCGCTGGGGATGAAACTCGTGCTTCACATACGCAGGTGAGCACCATACCAACTGAGCTACATCTCCCAGCTGTAACATCTCTCTCTTCAAACTCAATGCACCTTACATTAATAGCATGCTTCCTGAAACTTTTAAAACACTTTACATGTAATATATATGTGCTATATATTATATGTGTGTGTTTTATACAGTAAGGTTCATATATATATGGTAAGGCCTCTTGTTATTATTACTGTGCTTTATTTTCCAACTTCAAAATACCTTGTCTACACACAATATCGCATAAAGTCTCGATCTAAAAGAAATCAGTTTTCCTGTCCTCTCTCCCACAAGGCATTGGTTTGCAAGGATGACCGTACCTTTGTCAGGGCTGCGCTTTCACCTAAGTTTGGCGTTAATTTTTGGTCCTCCTCAGCCACCTGCATATTCTCCCGCAGCAGGTGAAAACGCATCAGCTCCAGCTCCTCAGGTGGGTACAGCTCTTCCGGGATGCTGATGGCCACACAATGATGAAGGCTGGGCTGGGGCTCTTGTTCCAGCCACAGCACGGATGGCAGTGATAGTAAGCTTTCGGCCTGTGGCATCATCACCGGAACCTCCTCAGAGTGCGGCACGCCCAGCCATCCAAGCCCCTGTACGTGCACATCCTGGGAGGTCAGGTGCACGGTCTGCAGGGTCAAGATTCTCCTATCGCTCTCCACAGGGACCCACAAAGGCAGCTCAGGCTGATCTTTCTGGGGCCTCACATCCAGAAGCTGGCAGGGCTTGGCCTCTGCCTGGGCAGTACCCTCTTGGGCTTCCGTTCTTTGTACCCCACTCTTCTCCTTTTCGTCTTCCAGGTCTTCAGGCTTCAACTTCTGCTCTTTGATTTGGGTAAAGGGCTCAGGAGGGACAGGGACCTCAGAGGCAGCCATGGTGACGCCCCCTGATGGAAAGAAAGCATGCAATCTTTACGGGTGCAGAGGAGCTGAGGCCTAGCGGACACAGGTGCAAAAGAGCCAACACTCCAGGGCAGTCTGGGCTCTGTAGTGAGACCATGTCTCAACATCCCCCCATCTCCGCAAAAGTCTCTAGCGGGACTTAAGCTACATCAGGCTTCAGCATTCCAAGTCCCAGGGTGGGTGCACAATGGTGAAGGGCGGGGGTCTGATGATGGCCAAAGGCTGAGCAAAACCGGGCCGGCACACAAGTCTCCAGTGGCTCACCCACCCCACCAACTCGATGCGACACTTGAGGTCTGCAGAGCAGCCTCTCTTTGGACCTCGTGGCTCTCGGCAGCCATGTGCACGGGGCCCACCTGGCTCCAAGCCCGCCACCCACGCTCGTGCCCGCCCATCCTGCTCCGACTTGCCTTATCCCACCCCATCGCACCCATGCCTGCACCCCCTAGTGCTCCCCAGGAGGCCGAGACACCCCGGAAGCTCACCACGGAGGCGGAGCCTGGGCAATCTACCGCGTGGCTGCCACCTTGTCACCTCGTGCTAAGCGGCTCTTCGGCCCTTCGTGCCGCAGCCGATTGCCGCCTGCCGTGTGCAGGCGCTGGTGGGGGAGGGGGAGAAAGGGGTGGAGCCAAGGAGAGCGCATAGAAATGGGGAAGTGGAGTAAGGAGGCACAAGACCCCAAGGCGGCGCTGGAGTCCTGGTGGGGGAATGATGGGCAGAGAGGGAGACGGAGTCCTGAGGGGGGCGCTGGAGAGCTGGGGGAGGAAGCATGATAGAGAGGGGGGACGGAGTCCTGAGGGGGGGGGGCGCTGGACAGCTGGGGGGTGATAGAGAGGGAGACGGAGTCCTGAGGGGGGCGCTGGAGAGCTGGGGGAGGGGGCATGATAGAGAGGGGGGACGGAGTCCTGAGGGGGGGGCGCTGGACAGCTGGGGGAGGAAGCATGATAGAGAGGGGGGACAGAGTCCTGAGGGGGGGGCCGCTGGACAGCTGGGGGGTGATAGAGAGGGAGACGGAGTCCTGAGGGGGGCGCTGGAGAGCTGGGGGGAGGAAGCATGATAGAGAGGGGGGACGGAGTCCTGAGGGGGGCGCTGGAGAGCTGGGGGGGGACAGGGGTGCTGAGGCCTAGGGTGAGGATGGATAGGAGGAGGGCCCTGAAGGGGGTTCTGGAGGCATGGCAGGTGGAGACCATGGGAGGACCATCAAGGTAAGAGTCCTGAAGAAGAAGGTTCTGCAGAAGGCAGAGACCCGCGAGCAGGGGTGGGGTGGGCTGCTGGGTGATGGAATGGGGTTTGGGGGGAGGCTTGTGTTGTCAAATGGAGGGTCGCAAACCTTGTTGGGCACAGAGGTGGTAAAGGTGCTCTGAGGGGAAACGGGAACTAAGGAGACAGGAGGGAGTCGGATGGAAGTGAGAACATTGTGTTGAAATTTTGGAACATTGGAAAGTTGTAAAACATATCTTAAAAAAATATATCAAATGAGGGCCTCAAATGTGTCTTTGCGCTTGTGGTTATCTTTAGCCAGCCTATAGCCTTTGCACAGCTCCGGGCTCCATCAGGTGGAAGACAGGAGCCGATGCTAGGGTCCTGGACCTCCAAGGGACAGGTCTCTCCGCTCTCTCCACTTGATAATGTTACTCACAGGAGCATCCTTTGTGAGCAGGTGGGCAGGAAGTGGATGGAGAAGAGAGCAGAAATGGGGGGAGCCCTGAAATAGATGGTCAGCAGGACCTTCCTTCCCTTGGAGCCCCCTGCCCAGGCCTTGCTCTTCTGCACTCCAGGTCACCACTTGGTCTTTCCTGTGCTGGACGAAAGGCGGGAGTTAGCAACGGTCATTTCTGTGCTGGGATCAAACGTGTGAGTGGTCACTCTCTGACCCTCATGGCTTGACTGTGGGCGATTTTATTCTTTGATATTCCAGACTGATTTTATTAAATATAAAATATATCACCACAGGTGTTTGTCTTGCCTCTTTAAAGGTATGGCTTATAGCTCTCAGTATTTAACACATTCAAAAATGTAATGTATTCTTGTTTGTTAGCTGTGAATAAACGTATTTGTTTGTTAGGGTAAGTCTCAAAGGAGAGCACATAGTTTGAGGAACAGGTTTCTAAAAAAATAAGTGACCTTGTGGGTTTCCCTGCAGTCTCCATTCAAACCCACTCCCTAATATCGAGGTGTGGATCTCCTGTGACCGTGGGATTTTTCCGTGTCCACACACAGGCCTTCACTGGGCTAGCCTTTTCTCCCCACACTTTCTCATGGCTATTTGTCTATTATTTGCAAAGAATATGCACTCAGAGACTTTTTAAAAAAAATTCAATAATGCAATAGGTGAAACTCACGTTAGTTTTAACAGAAACTCACATCATTCATGGTTAGATTCTTGGGTCACTGGCTTTGTCCTCATGTCTGAGATTTCTGTGTGTGCGTGCGTGCGTGCGTGTGTGCATGTGTGCATGCATGCATGGGTGTGAGCCTGTCTGGTGTGTGTCCTCCAGTGCTTGGATTGAGCTGTGAAGATAAATATTTGGAAGTTTTCCTGAATAAAGTATTATAATAACTTTTATTTTTAAAAAAGATTTATATATTTATTATATATATAATGTTCTACCTGCATGTATGCCTGCACACCCAATCTCGATATAGATGGTTGTGAGCCACCATGTGGTTGCTGGGAGTTGAACTCAGGACCTCTGTAAGAGCAGCCAGTGTCTTAACCTCTGAGCCATCTCTCCAGCCGCTTTAGTAGCTTTTTTAAAGTTACTTAAATGACTTTTTTTTTTTTCTGCTTGAACAGTAACCACCTGTCCAGTATCTTCTTGGGTAATTTTGCAGTTAGAGAATTTTCTCGAGATGTTTATTATAGATGGATGTTGGAAATTTTCAAAAACTAATTAAACCCCCGACTACACCTCCTTCTCTCGTATGCTTTTGGGATGATAGCCCAAGCTAGCAAACCCTGGTTGAACTATTTTTTTCTTTTAATTCTTTGTATTTAAAAAAAAATGTCCTCATGGTTTTTAATTTTTTATTTATTTATTTTGTGACAGGGTCTCCTAGGGAAGGGCCTGCAGTAACTTCATTCTTTATTTTTTTGGTTCATTGAGAGTTTTACTTTGTCTACTTGTTGTCTGGAGATAGAATCTCATATAGCCCAGGCTGGTCTGAGGTGTGAATCCTGCTTCAATCTCCCTGGTTCCAGAAAACTCCCATTTTTGAGGTTCTAGGGGAGCGGAACTCAGGTGCCTGTTCATGATAAGCAAATATTCCACCTCTGACTTAAGTCTGAAATTGTTTTGTGTTTTTCAGCAGGTTCTTGCTATGTAACCTACCTAGGCTAGCTTGATTTCTCTATCTTCCTGTCTCAATTTCCTGGCACTGGGATTACAGGAATTTGCCACCCGATTTAGCTTGCCTTCCATTTTTCCAAATGGCTCCAGGGGACAGCAGAATAACCCAGCAGGCAAAGGAGCTTGCCACCAAGCCTGCTGGTGGATGTTTAACCCCTGCAATCTATACCGTGAAAAGAGAATACATCTTTTTCATGGTGGCTCACGCCTTTAATCCCAACATTCGGGAGGCAGAGGCAGGTGGATCTCTGTGAGGTCAAGGCCAGCCTGGACTACAGAGCAAGTTCCAGGACAAGCTCCAAAGATACAGAGAAACCCCATCTCGACCCCCCAAAGACCCCCACAAAAACCGAACATCTTTTTTTTCTTATTGCTTTTCTTCTTGATTTTATATTATCTATTTTACATTCTGACTGCAGCCTCCCCTCCCTCTTCTCCTCCCATTCTCTCCCCCCTTAATTTATCCCTCCTCTGTACTCACTCAGAAAGGGGCAGGCCTCCTGTGGGCATCAGCAAAGCATGGCATATCAAGCTGCCACAAGACCAAGCCCCTCCCTCTGTATTTAGGCTGGACAAGGTGACCCAGCATGAGGAAGAGATTCCCAAGAGCTAGCCCAAATACCTGCTCCTATTGCCAGCAGCCCCACAATTCTCTTCTTTCTGTTCTTAAAAAAGATTAATTTTATATTATGTGTATGTGTGTGTTGTCTGTGTGTATGTAGCTGTACCCATGTGTGCCTGGTGCAGGGCAGAGGAGGCTTCAGAATGCCCTGAACTGGAGTTATTGTTGTGAGCTGCCATTTGGGTGCTGAAAACTGATCCTGGATCCCTCTGCAACCGTAACAAGTGTTCTTAGCCACAGAGCCACTTCGCCCCCTCCTACCCCCCTTTCTGAGATGGTGTTTCCTGTAGCCCAGATTGGCCATATTTGTGCCATTCTTCCCAGCTCAAATGCTGATGATACAGATATCATAAACCAGGGAAAGGAACAGAACATGAGAGAGAAACTGAGGCAGACTTGGAAGAACAGAGAGGGTGTTTGCTAAAAGGAGAAAGCTGGACCAGAGGAGGATCTGGAGAGACCCCGAAGATGGAGGCAATAGAAAGCCTTCTCTGTTCTGATTTTGCTTGTCATCCTGGAGATAATATTTGGAGGGAGGTGGCCCCTTGAAGCTGTGCTGAAGGGCCTTTGCACAGCAAGGTACAACTCCAGTTTATAATCATATCCCCCGTTCCCTCTTGCCTGCCTTAGATACCCAATGCATCTGTCTTCAGCACTAGGCAATGTTTACTTGTTTCTTACTGCCAATGATATTACATAAAATTACTTTTGATGTCTAACATTATATATTTAATTTAACACATATACACATATGCAAACACAGCTGCACATGATATGCAAATGTATACCTGCATGTGATAATTCAAGTGTGTATTTGCATATAATATGCACATATACATTTGCATGTGATAGCCATGAGTATACTTTGGTGTATGTTCCTCGTTTATGCTGTGGGGTGGATGGAAAGCTATGGGTGGGCTTTCTATTGATTTACTAGACCGGCCCTGACAGTTGGTGGAGAAGCACTAAAGTCAGTCTTTTATTCCCTTGTGATTCTTCCTTGCCATCTTGCTAACGTGCATGAAGAGACATGGTTTGCATATGATCTGCATATCCTACAAGCTTACAGGACGTCATTATGGGTATGTTCTTGTTGCCTACCATACAGTGGTGAAACCTTCCAGTGCTTTTGACTTCGTCCAACTCTAGGTGTTTGTATACCCTTGGGTATGTTTTAAGGACCTTTTATCATTGGAAAGTGGGTACCCAGAAATCTTTTATGAGGTGAGCACTGGCATTTCCAATGTGGACCTATGTCAGTGCCGTTTCCCAAGATGTACTTAGGATACCTACGAGGTAGGAAGAATTTGACCCATGAGAAGGCAGCTGTCTGGGCTGGAATTTGTTTGCTCTGCCTAGACTCTGGTGATCCTTCATCACTTGCTGGTGTCTACAGAAAGAGCTGGCACACCGACAGCCACTTTATCTCACATGAGAACTGGAAACCAAATCTCCTGATTTTCTATGGCCTGTCACTTCTATATCCACTTCTTGTTGCTCTGAAAAGGATTAGCAATGGGTATGGAGATTATTGTTTAATTTATATTTACATGGAAATTTGGTTCTTCTACTTGTTGAAGATAATTTGTACCAATAAGTAAATAGCTTTTGTTCAGAATGTCCCCGAGGTCACTCTCATTTCAGCCAATAGGTGGCCCAGGAGTGTCTGTGCTGGCACGTGTCAGTGGCCTGTTGGGCAAGCATTGTTTTTATACCTATCATCATACTTTGAACTTTGACATGAACATGGAGAGAATGTACCGGACTTCATGAGTGGCTCAGCGCTGCCTTGGACTTGGCTGCTCATGAAGATTTTGAGGACAAAAGAGGCAAAGGAGCCTCAAAACGGGAAAGATCATAAGTCACAGGGGCGGGGCACAAGAGGAACTGTTATATAAAAGTGTCCTTGGTTTCCAGAACTTCCCAGAACTTTATTAGTAAAGCCTCTGTTCTCCTGCTGACAGCTGGAGAAACATCTAGTAGATGGGAGGCTTTGTTCCACTCGGTCTAATGGACCCTGATAACAGGCAGTTTTCATAGGGATTCTCCAGACCATACCTGGTAGACAGTTCCAGGATTGGGGTGCTCAAGGGGCTCATGTTGAATACTGAGGGAATACCCCACTCTATTTTGCACAGATTGGTACAAAGAAAAATATGGGGTGTGCTGTAAGGGTGTTGAGATGAAACTATGTTGAATTGGGAGAACCTTATGAGAGAGATGGGATCAGGGGTGGGTGCGGGTGATCACGGTCGGAAGGAGATGTGGTGAGGAAATTGAGAAAGAGATTCAATAGTAACGATCTCTGGACTTTGGAGATGGAGGGATGGGTTGAAAGCAAGGAGAGGCGTACTCTAGAAACTTGCTTTTACAAAGCAAAGGAAAGGATCTCCCCCAGAGCATGGAGAAAAGATGAAGCCCTGGACAACATCTCTATCTGGCTGATGTCCAGAATCAGGAGAGGCTGTGTATGTCCCTCAGAACCACCCAGTCTGAGCAGGAAGACATCTGAAAGCCTGATGCCCCTGGTTCTCTCCTTGGGGCTATCTCAGTCTCCCACCTGCTTTCTGCTTTCCCTCCCACCAGGCAGGGCCCATGATTTGCTCCTTGGATTGGCCTCCACAAACTCTCCCTAGGGGATCTCAGTATCTTGCTACTTTTGGTGGACCATGTGGTGGTTTTTGTTGGGGTTCCTAACGCCTTTGGCTTGCTCAAGTCCTAATGGACAAACGCAGCCTGTCCAGAGCCCCACCCGAATCCTGTACTCGGTGAAGATCCTTGTAGGTGTTTCTAGGTGCTTCTGGAAAATACCTGATAGACCCTTCCTTCTCTTACAGTAACAAATGGACCTACCTCACAAAAATCTCTCCAGAGTCTGGGCTCCTAACTCTTAACTCCTCTGGATCTGGCCAGCACCATCCCACACCCCCATATTCTGTTCATGCCCTAGGCAGAGATCCATAGCAGCTTCCAGGACTCATGAAAGCTGATGGGGGTCCTTTTCCCTTTGGACTTCACGACTGTCCACATGGTCAGCTCTGCTCTCCCACATGGCCCCTTGCTTCTCCTGAAGGCTTGAGGCCTGCTGTCTCCTGGGGAACTTTGCTCTGGATTTTCCTTTTAACATGCAATGGTCTTGTCCTCATAGTATCAAGACTGGCTTTAAATTTCCTGCAAATCTTTGACCACCTGTCTCCTCCCAAGGTGGTCTCCAAACGCCCTGAAGTGAATTTGAAATCCCCATTCTATTGTGGGCTCCTCTGGTGCTTCGGGGACAGTAAGTAGCATTTCTCAAAAAGGTGGAAATTTCCTACTCTGCTGGCAGTAACTTCTGGGTGACATTCATGTCACTTCTGTGCTAGGTCAGTGTTCAAGCACAAGAGACAGTCCTTAGATGTTTGCTGAGTGAGCTAGCAGGGGCACGGATGGTATGATCACCATTTTGTTTGGTTTGGTTTGGTTTTGAGACAGGATCTTGCTCTGTGGTCCAGGCTACCCTTGTGAATTTAATACTTGTGCCCCAGCCTCTCTCATGCTGATATCACAGGTATATACCCATTTCAGAGATACAGCCATCTACAACCATTTAACCTGGTTCTGAGAGACTTTTCCCACTCCAGCTCTTCAGTACTGGGGATCAAGTTTGAGACTTTGCACATGGTATGTAAGTGGTCTACTAATGAACTACTCCACCAACTTGTCCTGGCTCTGAGGCTTTGTATTTACAAGGATTGTGTGCTGGTTTGGCATATTATGTTAGCTGAGTGTAATATTGCATCTTAACTGCCTGACTTGTAAAGGTTACAAGACTGTATAGCATAATCAAACAATGTGAAATCCGGTTCCCAGAGAGAAGCTGCCAACATGCTCCTGGCAGATCTCTCCCACTGAAACCACCCTCTGCCTTGAAAAAAGAAAATTTGTGTGTATTAGTATTTTTTGCCTGCATGTATGTGTACTTTGTATGTGTGTGCCCATGGAGGCCAGAGGAGGGCAGAGACTCCCATAGAAATGGAGTTACAGACAGCTATGAGCAGGCACGTGAGCCTTGGGATTCAAACCCAGATCCTTCAGAAGAGCAGCCAGTGCTTTTAACCACTGAGCCTTCTCTCCAGCTCTTGAAGAGACCCTTGGCTTTTTATAAGCATGAGTTCCAAAGTCAGCTGTAGAAGAAAATCCCAAGCCCCAGTCTGGGAATAGGGAAAAGAATTCACCTGGTGCACAGGACACATTCACGTAGATAAAGGGTCACGGTCGCGGGACAGCATTCTCTCTGACAGCAAACAGCCTTTGTCTGCTTCCTCTTATGAGACCCGAAAGGACCAGCATCAGCTCAAGAGACCCAAAAGACCAAGTCTCAGCACAAAGGACATTTATTTTCCCCAGAGGGGCACAAGGCAGGGAATAAGAGAGAGATGAGAAATAGTGGATGAGGGAGAAGGGGTAAAGGACAAGGGAGCAGAGGGAGGGGTATCTGTGAGTTACGGGACAAAGAACTGCCCCTGGATAGAGAGAAGGCGGAGGCGGTACACAGTCAAATGGCAGTTTAGAAAGGTAAAGGGGGAGTCTCCATGTTAGGGTGAGGTGTTTAGTTTTAACTGGGCTTGTTAACTGGGTGAGCCACAAGGGGGCTTTTAATTGCTGCATTTCAATACTTTGATATCTGGACCCTGGTGCTCAGCCTCAGGGGGAAGAAGTGGCCAAATAAGGAAATAGGCCTTGGTGGCTAGCTATAGGAATGCAATCTGTTTTAAGTAAGGCAGAGGGGATGGGAGGGAAGGGCAGGGCCTCTCAGAGCCATGTTTGCCATGGAAGAAAAGAAAGAGCAAACAGACAGCAGAGAGGAAGTTGGAAATGCACGAGGGAGGTGGAGAGGCCACGAGAACTGGCTCTGTGTTTCCGAACTTGACCATGCCTCTCAAAGCTCACTGTGGCTAGTGAGCTCACACTTATCTTGACAATGTAATTGTTCCAACTTAGGAAATGGCCCCAAGGAGCTCCTGGCAGGTGGGAGGGGACCCTGATGGAGATTCCAACAACTGTACCACTATGTGTTACAGAGGAGGTGGGCATGGGGCTGTGCCTCAGTTATTAAAGTATTTGCTTAGCTTGCACAAAATTCCTGGATCCCATTGCTAGCACTGTGCAAGTCAGATGTGGTGGGTAGTGCACACCTGTAATCCCAGCATTCAGGAGGTGGAGACAGGAAGATCTGAAGTTCAAGGCCATCCTCGGTTACATAATGAATTCCAGGCCAGTCTGGGCTACCTGAGATACTTTCAAAAAGAAAAAGATGAGGAAGAGAAACTTATCAGGTTCCCTCTCCCTCTGTGTGTGTGTGCGTGCGTGTGTGCGTGCGTGCGTGTGTGTGCGTGTGTGTGTGTGTGTGTGTGCGCGTGTGCGTGTGTGTGTGTGTGCGTGTGCGTGCGTGTGTGCGTGTGCGTGTGCGTGTGTGTGTGCGTGCGTGTGTGTGTGTGTATGCGTGTGTGTGTGTGTGTGCGTGTGTGTGTGCGTGCGTGTGTGTGTGTGTATGCGTGTGTGTGTGTGTGTGCGTGTGTGTGTGTGCGTGCGTGTGTGCGTGTGCGTGTGCGTGTGTGTGTGTGTATGTGTGTGTGTGTGTATGCGTGTGTGTGTGTGTGTGCGTGTGTGTGTGCGTGTGTGTGTGTGTGTGCGTGTGTGTGTGCGTGTGTGTGTGTGTACACTGACATAGAAAAGGGAAGGAGGTCAGGGCAAAGGGTGATGGGCAGTCCTTCCAACAGCTAAAATTCCACCCTGGCTGGCTTCCAGTAGAGTGACCCTGCAGCACACACGGGCTTGGGGGGAGTGCTGTGAGGCATGTGCATGCACACATACACTTCTGTGCAAGGTTCTCCAGCAGTCAGAATTCAGAACAGTTCCCCAAAACGTACCTTATTATCTGTCCTTCTCAATCTCAATGAAGGACACAAGAACCTGACCCTCCCTTGACCTGGCAGGTATCTGATGAAGAACACTGGGTGTTTTCATAGACTCACAGGGAGGCCTATATATATCTTATCTCAAGGACCTGGGGCACCTGTACTATAACTCTGGCACATGCTGGTGCCGCTGGAGACAGCACTGATTTAATGCTGAGGATATTTGCTCCAAAGTCCTCCTGCTCCACACAATCACTGGGGCCCAAGCTTCTGCAGGGGTCCAGACATCGTCTGAGATGTCATTTTGAGGCTAGAGCTCAGGGTGTCCATAGAGAGGCCCACTCATGCGGGTAGAGAGGCCCTGGGGTCCCTCTGATCTGATTCCTTTCTCATTGCAAATGAGCCCTGAGTGCTCAGTTACATTGCTTGGTTTAATGTGGCACCACAGGAGCCTGTTATATGGATAAATGATGTTTCTAAATCTAAGATGAAAGTTTCAATTAACTTCCCTGGAGGGACCAAGAAAGTCACTGCCTTTGGTTGGAGAGGGACAGGGTCTTCCTCACACCAACACTTGTTCTCAAGTCCAGCACACTGCATAAGGAAAGGCATTCTTCCATTCTCCGGGTGTTTCCATGTGCGTAAATTAAGTTGCCCCAGTTTAAAACACTCAAAAATTCAAAAAAAAAATCAAATTTTCTTGCCTTCCAAGCAAGAGAGCTGTGGAGCAGATCTGGTGTGAGCCAGCAAGTGACCTAGTTCTGGATACTTGTCCTTAGATGCTCAGTTTTTTCTTTTTAGGTCCCAGGACAAGCAGATCTGGAGGAAGTCGGGTGGTGGTACTTGGAAGCTCTTTGGTCATTCATTAATTGAATTCTTGCCTTTTCCAGCCAGAGTTCTGGAAACTTTAATGATTAATGTTGTGCAGCCTACCAAAGGGATGCTTCCTTGGTTTACCCCTACCACGGGGGGGCGGGGGAGATGAGATGGGCATAGTGTGGTCAAGGTCTGGAGTTTGGGTAGCAGATAGCATTACTGAGGCTCAGCCCAGTGACCTCAGAGCTGTGTCCTGGTCCAGGGCTGTGTGTGGTATTCTCACCAACCAGCCTCTCTCTATCTGCTTGTCTGGAATGGTCTGTTGGCCTTTGTAATTTCTACCCACCTTGATCAGCCCTGACTTGAAGGATTCATGTCATTATCTCCCTGACTGCCCACTCTCGGCAGAGCACAGAGTTGGGCACAGGAACAGCAACACCATCTATTGTAATTTCACATCCTTGTGCTAGATGGCAGGTTGTATTCCTCTTAGGGACATACGTGTGTGTAGGACAGATCATGTCCCTGGATGTCCTCCACATAATACTCTTGCTGGTTTGGAAGTAGTCTGGGCTAGGGGAATCACAGAGTCCTAGGGACCTACCTGTTCTCCTACTGTGTGCTGGAATTACAAAGATGCTACCATGCATAGCTTATTAAATATGGTCACAGGGGTCTCCTGCTTGCATGGCAAGCATTTTATCTACTGACCCATCTCCCCAGCCTCTCACAAGAAATATTCTATCCCATTATAAGTATAATATATAATAATCCTATAATCACAACTGATGGTAGCCATTTTCCAGTACTCAAGAACAAATATTGGTATGTGCATGAGCACACGCCTGTGCGCGCACGCACACACACACACACACACACACACACACACACACACACACACACACACACACACGCAAGCAGTGGAGATTTAGGGGAGAGAGATTTTTACTTCTTGAACAACTACGTCTCTATTCATGAGTCGATCTCGATCTACTTTAAGGACCACTCAAGATCTCCTTCCAATGTCTGTCTGGGCTGCCCATGGGTCCTGCATACACACCCCTGCCACCTTCCTGTCCTCAGAGCCTGAGAACGGTTGAAGAGGACACAAGGCCTGACTCCTTCAAGCTAGACATGACCTTAGGAAAGACCTTGGATTTGGCAGCTAGATGCTGAAGAGATGTAAGCCATGGGGACATTTTAGAAACTTCTTTGGGCAGAAGAGGCGGCTCAGTGTTCAAGAATATGTACTGCTTTTGCAAAAGATCCTAACATTTATCCATGTGTAATTCCTGCACCAAGGGATCTGATGCCTTCTTTTGGACTTCAAAAGCATTTGCGCTCACATGTGTACAAATCCACACAGCACGCACACACACACACACACACACACACACACACACACACATAATTAAAAGTAAAAATAAATCTCTAAAAAATTTCTGAGGGAAACTCTGCTGCCAGCCTAGGCTGTATAGTGAGTTCAAAGCCAGCAGGTTTTTATGTCTGACGCAGCCAAAGCTGAGGTAAGGAAAGCCAGTCTCTGCATGTTAGATTCACACCTCTGACCTGTGAGGAGAGCCATGTTAAGTCCTCTCTTTCTCACCCTGCTGTTTACACTGGCTCTCAAGTGAAAGCAGTGGCTTGTCCTGTAGCTGATGGGTCTTGCTCTCTCTCTTCCCACTGCAACCCTTTTCTCTTCTCGGAGATGCCACTCATAGGCCCAGTCTGGAACCAACATTCCCTCAGATGGTGGCCAGGGACATCCATGTCAGGATTTCTCCCACACAAGTGCTGTGTGTCTCTTTGGCCTGACTTCTTAGCTTCCCTGAGGGTTCAGACTCAAGAGGGCAAGGCCTAGTCATATTTCCACCCTCTACCCCCAGCTTTGAAAGGCGTCTGTCTGACTGACGTTCATCAATAGAGCATACTTAAGAGTTCAAATGTCAAGAATGCCAGGAAGTATCAGGCAACCACACAGCAACACCCTTGATATTCGTCTTCCTAATGCAGCCTCTAGCCCTGGGCTGCTAGTCTATATGACGCCGGATGTTCCAGAACCTCTGTGGGGCGGACACAAAGACAAAGAACTCTGGCCTCCATTGCTAATTCCCTCCCACACACCTTTGATCTACTCTAGAACCTTCGATCAGGCCTTTTTCCTTCCATGGAATAGTCTCTGGCTTCTTGCCATCAATCGGTCAGGCCACTGTAGACTAAACTGCCCTTCAGCAATTAGTATGGACTTTAGTTGTTTTCAAAAGATGAATTTAGACATAAATTTCTAATTAACAGTGTATATAAAAGGGGACAAAGTCTCTGTCTGGGGCCAGACAAGTCCACAGCGTGGCAGGCTAGAGCCTGTTGAGGGGCCTGGGGATGAATGTAAAGAACTGGTAGCTCAGAAACCAATTAGCTTGTGACTTCTGTTGCTGGTGGGGGAACAGGCAGAGCAGAGAGGGCCTGCTTGAGAGCAGAGTTGAGACGGGGCGAGCCATGGCAGTTGAGCTGGCAGAACTGATGAAGGGGATACGCTCCAAGGACTCCAACATTTCCTGGTGCCATCACCGTCTTCATCTTTGTTGACACTTCTGAGTTTGTGTTTCCAGTGCCTGGGTTAAAGATGTACCGGCTACCAACATCTATTCTAGATAATAAAGCCGGAAGGCCCAGGGCTTGGGGGCATTTGTCATGGCTTACATCCATTCCCTATAAGCTGTCACACTCAAGCCTGGTGATATTGATGAGGTGGCTCTTGTGTCGTTTTCTCTTGGTTCCTTTTCCCTCGTTCAGCACTGATGACTGAACCTAGCTGCTCGCATGAGGCAGGCAAGCCTTCTCCTGGCTGAGCTACTTCCCAGCTCTCTTATAACTTTTATTTTGAAACAGGAGCTCATGAAATAGCCCAGAGAGGCCATGAACTTGTGATCCTTCTGCCTCAGCCTCCCGGATAGGTGACAGGATGTGATACTGCTACTTTAGTAGTCACAGGACAACCAATGCCACAGAGGGCCTTGAGGAAGGGGTCATCTTGGTGTTAATTCTTGGCTTGGGGCCTGACTGGCAGCTCAGTGCTCCAGATGCCTGCTCCTTTCAGATCTCTGTGGGGAACTAACCAGACACAGAGGTCACTGGGACATCCAGAAAAGACTAGTTTTTTTATTTGACAACAAAAGTACCATCTCTCTGAGGAGACAGATGCCAATCTGCCACCCCAGATACCCTGTCCCTTGCAGTTATTGCTAAAGAACCTTTCAAAACAGTCCCACAATGACTGGGTGGTGAGGTCTTGTCCTTGAACTTGAACTTGAACTCTCTTGATTCTTGAATCTCTTTATTGGTAAACACTTCAGTTGTGGGAGAATCTCTTGGTTCTTTTTCTCTTGGAGGAAAGAATTCAGCCAAGAAACAGATGTGAAATAAACAGAAGTTGATGTAATAAAGCTAAGCAAAGCAGACAGAGACTGGTGTATGCTTCCCCAAGGCAAGGGGCAGCCCAGTGAGCTACTGAGTGGTTATTAAGCAACAAGTTATTAAGCTGTGAATTACAAAGTTGTTTTGGGGGATATTTCTGTGGTGAATAGCGTCTTCTGAGGGTAAAGTATTGATTATAACCAGGTAGATCCCTCCTTTTCTCTTGTCCTCCAGTTTTCCCTTCTCCAGAACCTACACTCTTTTTTTTTCTTGTTGTGTGACTCTTTTGTGTGTGTGTGTGTGTGGGCGGGGGGGGGGGTGTGAACAAATATCTCCTCACTCCAGATAGAGAATCTGAATAAGTGAGCCACTGAGTTATCAGAGTGACTCAGAATGACTCAGGGTGAGGGGTGATTTACTGGGTCATAGATAACTCAGACACTATAAGCTGCAACTCTGGAGCTCTCTGACAACTTCTCTCCTGCAATCCTTACTTTTGCATAACTATGGGGAGGAAGGAGTTTTGTGAATCTTGTAAATTTCAGGACCTTCCTGACACTTATGAGTTGCTTATTTCAGGTTCTTAAAGAATCTCCCTCCAGGTTGGAAATCTTTCAACTTCAACTTGGAGAATCTTACTACGTATCACTGCGTAGCCCTCTCTTCATCCATATTTCTAGTGTTCTCTCTCTTACATGTATATGTGTGTGTGCACAAATGCCTGCATGTGTGCACCTTGATGCACTCCCACACATACAGCACAAGATCTGTGACATATATGTGAAGGTCAGAAGAAAACTTGGATAAGTTAGCTTTCTTCTTCTACCATGTGAGTTCTGGAGATTGAACACAGATTAGCAGGCATGGCAGCAAGTGTCTTTACCTACTGAGCCATCTCACTGATTCCTAATGTTCCCCTTAATCACATGGGCCAAGTGCCACAGAGCCACAGAGCAGAAGGCAGTCTTCTACATGTGTGGTCTGTAGCAAGGCACTGCTTGGTCATACTGTGATAAGACATCTAATAGAGTCAGAATCTCCATGAGGAGTGAGGGAGTCTCTCTGAACTCCAGCTTCCTGTGCAAATGAGGGTGGTGACATTCCCGAAGTGGTACTAGGGGAGGGGGACTGAGACTAAGCTTCTGCTCCTTTTTCTCTTCTTGGTGACAACTTAATCCTAAGCTCAGAGGCACCTCTCAGAATTCACCCAAGAACATTAGAAGGACAGCTCTCCCTGCACGTATATGTCTAGACTCAGTGTTTGCTCCAGCAGCTCAGTGACTATATCTGTCTGTGTTACTGTCCAGCTTGAAATGTTGAGTTCTTTACCAAGAGAGTTCAGTGGCCTGGAAAGCTCTCCATCATGACAGGACTGTCATTTCATTTCATTATCATTTGGATGGATGTCTGGGAAGGTTTGGCTAGTCAACTGTGTAAGAAGTTTAAGTGACTTTCCAATCAAAGGATGGGGGTGTTTGATTACTTCCATAGCCAGCAAGATCAGGGCTAGAAAAACTCAGGAGAGAGAAGAAGACAAGCAGTGCCCTTCAAGGTCAGAATTGATCATGCCCTGAATAACCCCCACGGAGAATTTGTAGCTCTAATCCTGATCCCATTTGATCCACTTGAAAACATTCCTGCTTTTTAAAAGCACTTTCAGCAGGCAACAGAAATCTTGTTGACAACATTAACTTGCTTAGCAAAGCCTTTCTCGAAGATCTGAAGGAGAGACTTTAACCCGGTCTTTATCAGGATGACTGTAAATCAGAGGCCTCCAGAACTGATGAGGTTTACATGGCTCGTATTCACTGTGTGTTCTTAATAGAGACATGCATAAGCACAGGGGCTGAGGAATTGGCTCTGTCAGTACAGGTACAAGCATGAGGAACCCCGGAACCCACATAAGAACAGGGTGTGGAAGTGTGTGCCTAGAATCCTTATATAGTGGAGTGGGGAGGCAGAGGAAGATCCTGAGATTCACACTGGATAAACTGGTGAGCTCTGGGCTCGGTGAGAGTCAAAAATTAATAAAAATTAAAATTAAAAAGGTAAAGAAGAACTGAGGATAATACCCGATGCTCACATCTGGCCTCTATATGTGTGCATGCTTGTGCTGCACGCACACACAGGAAAAACATATAAGAGCTGACACACGAGGCTCAGTTACATCAGATATGTTTTTTTTTTCTTTTCTTTTTCTGAGACAGGGTTTCTCTGTGCGGGCCTGGCTGTCCTGGAACTCCCTATATAGACTAAGCTGGCCTTGAACTCAGAGACCTACCTACCTCTGTGTCCTGAGTGCTGGGATTAATGGTGTGTGCCACCACTGCCGCCCGCCCCCATGACATAGTTTCTGTTGGCGCCTCACACTATTAGCCTAGGAACATTCAGTTTTCAATTTTACCTATTTATTTACTGTGTATTGTGATGTGGCTTGTGAGGAAGTCAAGGTCAACTTTGTGAGGCTGGGCAGAAAGCATCTTTCCCTTCCCAGCCATCTCTCTGCCCAGACATCTGACTTTAATTGCCTTGTTTACCTGTGGATTTGCTACTGGTCAACAGATGGGTTTTAAGAACAATTTTGGTCATTGTTACCTACATGAGTTTTCCCCAAAAAGTGCCACACGAGGCAGTGGCAGATCTGGATTTTCCTTCTGTGTCCATTTCTCTTGTGTTTGGTTTCATTTTTCTTGAGTAATAGGCCACTTTCCCACATTGTAGAATTGTAAAGACTCAGGTTTGTGGCACTTAGGGGCTTGAAGAAAGACAGCAGATACACTTTATGTGGGAACCAAACCACAGGGCCTCTCTGATCTGAACATAAAAAGTAATGGATCAGTTAATCAGAAAGCCGAAGGACCTTCAAGAAGGGGTACAGAAAAAGAGAGACAGAGAAAACTGGAAATGTCATAGGGACATTTGACACGGTGCATCGCCATTTAGATAGTGCCAGGGTTCAGTCAGCATGACAGGCTCCTGAGAAAGATGGATTGTTCAGCAATGTTGGATCTTGACTAACCTGTTGCTTATACCCAGGCAAGGGAGGCTAGGGCAAATATGAGCTGGCAGCAACAACCAGGTGAGTAGAAAAACATGTTAAAGGGGAAGAGCCAGTGGTATACTCCATACCCAAATGGAGACGACTGAGGTGCTCATTAAGTAACGAGCAGACAATGTATAGCATAGCCATATGGTGGAATATCATTCAGCCATGAAAAATGCCTGAGGAATGCTGCAATGTGAATGAACTAAGTAAAAGACGCCAGGCACAAAATACCACAAAGAGATTGTACTGCTCCACAAATGTGGAGCCTCATAAAGGGCAAGTGTGTGAGGATGAAGAGGATTGGCCCTTGCCAAAGAGTGCAGGGTTTGAGGAGAGATGGTGTGTATGGATGGGGATGTGTGGTCAGGGGAGAAGTGATGAACTTCTGAAGGAATCTGAGGGTCTCTGCACAAGCCTGAATGCACTAGAAGTCATTGTCTTGTACATTTTAAAAGGTAAATTCAACCAACTCTTAATGGGATTATGGAGAAAAGCCTTGACCGTTTGGGAGACCAAATTGAGGACTGTGTCAGCAAGAGGCTCTGATCACAAGCTGGGAAAAACTACGCCTTTAGAGTTATGGGTTTTGTTTGTTTGAAATTATGTTTGTGTCTGTGTTTGAATAGGTATGTGCATGCTGTGCCCTCAGAGGCCAAAAAAGGACATGAAGTTGCAGACAGTTGTTAACCTTTCCCACTTGGGTGCTGGGGACCTAACTTGAGTCCCCTGCAAGAGCAGGACACATTCTTAGCCCCCTGGGCCATCTCTCCAGCCCCAGGTAGAATGCACTAAACACTGGGTTCCTGTCCCTAAGATTCTGCTCCACTCTCTGTGACTACCAGGTGTACAGATCTTAACTGAGCATTTCCTGTTTGCTTTTATGACTTGTTAATTCATGGGGAGCCGACCATGAGAATGGCTAACTGGTCTACTGTTCTCACTTCCCGTGCGTGTGTGCTTCAAATCCTTTCTCTGATCTGCATTCTCCCCTGAACTGTAGGGTGGCTCATCAGGTAACATTGTGCTGGCGAGGACTTGGGCTCTGGAGCCTGAAGACTGTGCCCCAGTCTTAGCCCAAATTTGTTTTCTTCTGTAAATATTAATAAGTCTGACAAGGGAGCCATGGATCTCTCCAGTCTTCAGACCCTCTTCAAGATTCTCTTTCCTATCTTCCTTCTGGGCATCTTCAGAGACAACTCCATGCCAACTCCCACACAGAAAACTTCTTATGACATATCTTGATCAATGACATGGCAGGCTCCTGCTACCAGTCCTGAAAACCCAAGCTCTATCCCTGGGACCCATGAAGTGAAGAGAGGGGGTGACTCCTACAAATTATTGTCTGAATATACTCATTTATCTCTCCCCACTAAATAAATTAAAATGCAATGAACACTGTAAACGGCATCTCTGGTTTCTCTTAGGATTGTTACTGAAAACACCCTAGGAGCCCCATGCCTGGTTGTCTGGGGCTGAACATTAGCCTCGTTTCTGGTGATGCAGTCATGTAGTGAAGTCCGGGTTACAGAAAGGAGTGCCCTGGCTTGTCTTGGTTCAAGATCTGCCCGTTGGACCAATGTATCACCTTCCTGCCCTTCTTAAGTCCTATTTATCATTTTTGTTTTTATCCCAAGAGACATGGAAATACAGAGTACAGCACTTCATTTGTTCAAACCACTTGCTTGGGTGGATAACAAGGCCATGGGCTCAGAACCACAGCTAGGCCTGTCCTGGCTCGCGGTGGTGACATGGGCTTGAACAGACATTGGCTTCTGAAAGTTAAGGGGTGAGGAGGCTGTCAGGAGAAGAGGGGTTTGTTACAGCAGAAAAGGTTAGGGATGACTCACCAGCTCAGGGTGGGAAACTGAGTAATAAAATAAGTGTGTAATTGTGGGCTGCCAGACAGACAGTGGGCTAATACCAGAGTGACAGTTGAATGCAGTAGGGAGACTGAGCAATGGGGAAGAGTGGGTGGGATGGAAAAATAAAGAAAGAAAGAATAAAAGCCAACACAGAGGGGGAGCACTCAGGAGCCTGTCATTTTGTCTTAGGAGAAATTAAGCAGCCAGACAAATTGCCAGTGTACTTTGTTTGGGAAACATGATCAGATAGTCTGGGAGCAGACTCTGGAGTGGGGATCATTGCTGGAGGGTCCCGTGAGTGGCTGGCCACATCCACTGGCTCCATATCATACGCATGATGTAAGTCTCGCTTCTGACCTCTCTGCTGCCTTCCTTCTTAGTGTGCTTCCAAGACACTGAGGTGGTTCACGTGCCCGACTCCATGCTACATTTCCAGCAAGGGTTTTGTGGCACTTGTACAATGAAAGGGGGCACTGTGTTTTTTGACACTGCTGGGTGTCTTTCTTTCCTCTCCTTTAAGAGGGGTTTCATTTGGACTGTCACTCATTGTCCAAGCAAAGCCCATGTTTCCATGTGTTCCAAAAATGAATCAAACTCAGACACTGGCAAATCATAGTTCAGATGAGCGTTAAGTTCATATGGCAGCTCCCCTCTGGGGACATGGAGGGAGAGACATATAGAGGAAGGTCTTTCTGCCCCAGACCTGCTATGAATCTTGTGCCCGCTCCTCACAGGACCTCTTTGACCATAGTAATGTCCTCGGGGTAGTGAGAACATTTTTCTTCTGGAAGGGCCTGCCCATATCTCAGAGAGTCTAACCAAATGAAAAAAAGGATGCTTACATGGAAATGAACAAGTGGAGGGGAGCTGGCACAGAGGAAGATGGTCTTTGTGCTTCCTGCATAGAGGACCTAGAAGTCTTTTGTCTGTCTGACCTGCCAGAAACAAGGGCTTGAAGGGCCAGCAGGCCCAGCCGCTTCCAGGCAAGTCCCTGATGAAAGAAACACCTGGCAAAACAAAGGGAGTTTCTAGAGTACTGTCCAGGCCCAGCTACTGTTTCAGGAAGACAAAAGAAGGTATAATTTGTTTTCAGAGAGTAATTTTATTATCTCTCAATGCAAAAAAAAGGTAAGATAAATTCCCTATTATTTTATAATAACCATATCAATTTTATAATACCACACTATTGTAATAACCACTTCATAGAAAGTGATGAATGTATAATTGCCTTTCTTATGTATTAGCATATTGCAATTTGCCATCACAATTGTGGTGGGTTTTTTTTCTTTCTTTGTTTTGGTACTTTTAATATTGAAAAACTTTTTTAAAAGTGGCTCATTCAGGCTCCCATTGTAGAGCTCTGCCACAAGACCATGTTCCTGCTACTGCCTCTTTTCAGATGGTAAATTACCCTGAAATGTTTAATGAATAAATGAATAAATTAATTAATAATGACCAGAGAAGGCACTCAGCCGGCACCTCACAAATACTGACTGATTATCTTTTTATGAAACATGAACTTAAGCAGCCCTCCAACCAGCACACTCCTGCCTGACTCTCAGAGTCTTCTGGCTTGGTTGGCCAGTGAGTGGGGACAAGCAGGAAATTATTACTTAATCTCAAACACATAAATGAATCATGAGATGAACTTCATACCTGCCTCACGTGCAGGTGCTGGAGATGACCAGTGGGGGGCACTGTTCTCAGACGGGGTAGAATTGGGGTGACTCTACATAGCAGATGGAGGCCTCTGTGTTCCAAACAGACAGAAGATGCTCATTTTGTATGAATCCCCCAAAAGGTTCAAAGATGCAGAAATTTAAGGTAGCTTTCTAGTGCTGGGGACAGACTTTCTGTGGCCAATCCACTCTCCTCTGTAGGGGTCAGAACATTCTTGACCTTTGCTTTCTAATGACCCACAACAGCCCCATTGTTTCCAAAGCAACCCCAGAATCCTAGGCAAGTGGTGGGTGTGGACAGAGGGTGGAGGGGGTGTGGCTAGCAGTCATAAACTAGCACTAGTGTTAAACCAGGCCAGTGGGGGAGAAGCCAACATCGGGGAGAGATGGCTTAGAGGGTAAAGGCTGTCAAGCCTGAGATTGGTCCCTGGGACTCACTTAGTAGAAGAGAACTGACTCTGACCTCTCCATGAGTGTCATACCCCCCCCCCACACACACATACATACACACATCACACACACATACACATGCACACACATCACACACACACATCCACACACACATCACACACACACATCCACACACATCACACACACACACACACATCACACACATACACACACATCACACACACATCACACACACACACTTCACACACATACACACATACACACACATACACCTCACACATCATGTACACACACATCCACATGCACACACACACATCACACACACACACACACACACACACACACACACACACAGCTAGCAGCTTGAGAGATGGCACAGCTGTCCATGCAATGCTGCTATGGCAGAGGACCTGAGTTTGGTTCTCAGCACTCACAAAGGCTCCCCACTGCCTGTAACACTAGTTTCCATGTTCACACACACATATACATATAATTAAAAATAAATATTAAATCTTTTTTTTTAAATAGAGGTATAAAAAGAAGCTGCTGACAAACAGAATGAATGTGTGGGAAAATAGTGACTGCAGTATGTTGGAGTGGGCCTGGGAAATGCCCAAACGGCTGAGCTGCACGAGCAGAAAGCAGGAGGGGTGTGCCAGGCAGAGGGCAGGGAAGTGCAAAGGGCCTGAGTGGGCACGGCTGGCTCAAGGACACAGGCAGCTCATAAAAGGGAAGTTGATTCTGAAGTTCTGTATTCTCTGTGTCTCCCAAGGGGCAGCTATCATCAGATACAGGAGGAGCACATCTCCAAACCGTACTCTGATTGACAGCCAGGATCCATTTGGCCAGTCTCTGAGCTTGCTTTCCAAGCCTGTATCCCAGTGCCTAGTGACACGGCCTGCACTCAGAATGAGTCGATAATTAGCCAGGATTCTGTAGGATGTGGGATGGAGTGACACCAACATCTGTGGCCAGCCCGTGTCTACACCATGGCACTGCGGTCCCACATTCGTGCCCTGGTAGCCTCAACTTGCACAAACTTGTCAGATCTTATCTCTAACTTACCTTTTTATCTTAAGGAACAACACGTGTCACATAAAACTTTCTTTGACAAGCCCATAACTAGAATAATTAGATACATAACGAACAAAGAGTGAAGCGATTCTGAGTATATTTTGAGCACAGCGTCCCCACCACCCGTTCCCTGAAAATGTCACTTGTGGAACATTTGTCTGTTTGTCATGAAGCAAAAAAACTTTCTCCTCTGTTCTTTTTCACAGTCGTTGGGAGCGTTCTCGGTCTCTGTACTCAACTGTGGTAAGTCACTCCCAAATTAAAGTGCTCAAAACCTTTATTTTTAAAGCCCGAATGGTGCCCATCAAAGCTGCGCTCAGAACATATCTTTTTAGTTTCTACTGAGCACATTCATCTGCAAATGTCAGCTAGGCTCTCATTTAAATAATGTGACAGCTTCAAAAAGCTGCCGGATGAATATGGCTCCCAATTGTTAAAAGTACTTCAAAGAAAAGTCCAAAAAGTGTTTCCCCATAAAGAATTTATTATTAATAATTCACAGGTGGTACTTGAGATGTGGTCTCCTGTGAAGGAATCACAGCATCTTCTCTTTGTCTTTCCTCTCTCTCTTTCTAAGTGAGGGCTATGAGAAGCTCACAGAAGGATGCTGGAGATTTTCACCCCAAGTGTGTGTGCATGGGGGGGGGGGGAGAACAGCTCTAAGTATATGGGGTTATTATGTGTCAATCAAACCTAAAATAGAGAACTTTTAAAAAATCAATCTCAGAAATATGAGATCCCAAATGGACCCAAGAAACACATTAAGTTGAACATTAAAGATTTTTTAAGGTTGGATGTGGTGGTGTACACTTTTAATTCTAGCACTTGGGAGGCAGAGGCAGGCAGATCTCTGTGAGTTTGAGGCCAGCCTGGTCTACAGAGAAAACTCCAAGCTAACCAGAGCTACACAGTGAGACTGTGCCTAGAACCAAACCAGACCAGACCAAGCTAAAACAAGATAAAAGCAAACAAACAAATGGACAGCCCCCCACCCCACCAAGCCAAACAATAAAAAAGTGATTATTTTTTTGAGGACATTCAGCAAATGTGCTGAAACAGCTATACCATTTGATGGGTCGATCTTTTAAAATTATATGTTTATAAACATGTTTTGACCCAAATGCCTACACTCTCCATTTGCCACTGTGGGATAAATCCAGTCTCACTTGCTTTGTGGCTGGCTGGTTGTGCGTGTGCTTGTGTGTACATATTTATATGCAATTATGCATGTGTGGACATACAGCTGCACATGTATACATGGAGGCTAGAAGTCAGCACTGGTATTTTCTACTGTTCTCCACCTTCAGTTTTGAAACAGAATCTCTTAGATAGTCCTGGAGTTTATGAACTAGGCTAGACTGCCTGCCATCGAATCCCAAGGGTCCCCCATCTCCCCTTCTCCTGTGTTAAGATTATAAGGCATACTGTTGTGCCTGGCTTCTGCATGCAGGCTAGGAATTGAAATCAGGTCCTCTTGCTGTATGGCAAGCACTTTACCGAAGGAGCCATCTCCCTGACCCCTTCATCTCATATTTAAAAAGTTTCAGATTCCCTGTGAGTTGGAGGGAGTGCCATAGTCCTGTGGGCTGGGGTGGGGGCTCCCGGAGCAGAAGCTGGGCCCTGTCCCTGTACCTCTGCTTTGTGGCTGTCGGACAGACAGGACAAAGGGTTCAGAAAGTGGCCTTTTGCCCCAAGGCTTCTTTGGAACAAGTGTATTTTCTGTAGAAAATGGTAGAACTGAATGTGACCTTAAGGAAAAGCAAAGCACTACAGATCAGGTGTGGATGACACCAAGCCTGAGCCCCGAGTCCTCCTTTGCTGTTTGACTCACAGGATAGTTGAGAAGACAGACAGACACCCTGTCTTTACTTTCCTGCTTTTCATGTAAAAGGCAAGTTTCCTTCTTCCTTTGCCATTGATCTTATGTAACCGACTCCTCAAAGCTTTGGAGACTGGGAACTCGGCTGGCATGTTTTCACCAGACTGGGTTCTTTCCTGGACAAATAGGCAATGTGTTTGTGTGAACAGTGTGCTTCAGTATCCAGCTGTGAACACAGCAGTCCTTGAGTGACTGATCTTCTCAGTATCCAAATGGGAGACATTTCCGATTCTAAGCTCAAGCCCCAGCATTTGCCCAGTGTTGGTGGCTGGATTTCCAGCTCAGGCCATGAGTCCCTCAGCCTGGGCTGTGCCAATTCTGCCTGTTGGTAGAGGAGCTGACAGAGTGCATTCGGTTTATTGAGTTTTAGACATTCTTTTCAGGGTAGATCAGAAAAGATATTTTTGTTCTGAGCAGCAGGTCCCAGGCAAGCGGGGAACAGTGCCTAGTTACGAGAGAGTTCGGGGAAGGGGTGCCTTCCGTTCCCAAGCAATTATCATCCTCCAACAGAGCTAACTGCACCCCAAAGTAGATCCATTTTCTCACTGCAGAATAAAATGTCTTGGATTGTTTTTCATGGTAGCTATGCAATTTGTTCTTCCTGCCCGTGTGTCCTGCCTGGCGCTGTGGTGGCTTCTTGGGGAGTGTGTTTGCTCCATTTCTCAGTGACAATTGATACTCATCTTTGTTGTCAATGTTCAGAAACTGGACTCACCTACTTCATACCTATGAAGTCAAGGGAGATTTCCATCATAAGCCCAAGGACCAGGAGAGCTGCCTGGAGATGGTTACAGGGCAGAGTCAAAAGGGGCCACTTGTCTTGTCTGCAGTCTCAGCTAGATGTCCAGGCTCTTAAAAGACCCTACGAGGCTGTACCCCATGGCTCTCATGTAAGTCCCGACTGTGTGCAGCTACGTGCATTCTAAGCAAGTTGAGGTTTGTACCGAGTCTGCAGGGAAAGCCACGTGGAAACCAAGGCTCACAATAATTGAGAATGGGGAAATTTTAGGTAAAAATCTACCTCCCTTTATGCAGAACGGGTGAACAGAAGGTGAGAAGAAGGCAAGACTGAGCTAATTAGTACAGATTTGACCTTTTCGTTTTGCTCACTTTCAGTCTTCCGGCTATCGAAGCTGTGTGACTGATGACTGACAGGAAGGGTCCTTTGGTGACCTGAGCATGCCACGTGAAAATGCATTCCCCTAGTGGATGTGGTGGCTCATACCTGGAGTCCTACCACTTGGGAAACTGGGGCAGGATAATTGTACATTTGAAGCTAGCCTGGTCTGTAAAATAATATCTCATAAAAGGATAAAAGAGAGAGAGAGAGAAAGACACACCTCCAACTACTGTCCTAAGCAGGCAAGAGAGGAATTGGGCATTAGAAGATCGGACAGTATTCTCTGACAAAGGGACAGGCAATGACCTTGGAGTTTATAGCTCCTCTTTAACCCTGCATGGGACTGTTAGGCAGAGTGGGGCACAGGCAGGCTTCCGAGGGAGCTAAAGATCTCAGGGTCCTGGTCCCTGCAGACAGTGTAGACCTCATCCTCCTGGGTGCTTCTTATCCCTGCAGAGAGTGTTATCTATCCTCACTGTGCTACTTTAGCTGCAAGCAGAAAGGCCAGGGTTCAAGGGCTCAAGGCAAGGAGGGTGGTGATCTGAAAATGAAGCCCTCCATCTGCCTGCTTGTCCTTGAGCTGAAAAAGAGTCCTCTGAACCCAGTGGTCATGTTAGCTGTCAGCACCATACAGAGGTGACATTGAGCTCTGGAGGCCCAGGTTGTTCATGGGCTGGGGGACATGTGCTGTTGAATTCCAGAGCATCTATTCTGCCATTTACCCTGTTCATCCAGCCTGATAGAGGAATCACAAGGAAATATATAAGGCCTGGTGTGGAACAGACCTTGTAAACCCTACATGCAAGAGTCAGAGGCAGGCGAACTATAGGTTTCAGACAAGCTTGGGCTATGGAGCAGCCCCTGCCTCTAAATGAAGAAATCATTAAGGACTGTTATGGGGTCAGGTGGCCTGTGCTTCTCTGGCATGTAAGAAGTCATGGGCTTGACCCCTAGCATCACAGAATCAAGCACAGCAAAGGCTTTGGGATAGCAATGCTTGCAATGGACAGATCTCATCCCAGAAGGCTCTAACAGCTGGATATTTGCACACGTTGCTAATACATCTTCTGGGTCCACTTTTGCTGCAAAATTCACACCTTACTTCTGAGCCCCAAGCGAGGTGCTTTAATCTTAGATTCTTTCATTTATTTGTTTGTTCTAGAACACGTGCAATCAGAGCTGGAGAGACTTAGAAAAGTAAGGTATACAGTGGCCCGGGCTGCCTGACTGTGTTTAATCCCCAGGGGGTGGAAAGACAGTCTTCCTGTAAGTTTGTCCTTTGACCTCCCCAGACACGGACACAGGCACATGTAACAGAAGAAGGCAGATAAATGAGCCAGGGGATTCTTGGGAAAAGCTGTGGCTCAATAGAGCCCTTAGGTCAGGGTACCTCAGCTGGAGACCACAGTCTCAAGGTGTCCCAGGCCATGTGGAGGTGCATTGAGGGACAGACATTGGAGACCTTATATACCCCCAAATAGGCTCTGGGTCCTTCTCATCATGATGCCTCCAACTTTTTTCAATATCCACTAAAAGGAGAACTGGCTGGATTACAAGGTCTCTCTCTCCCCCTCCCTCCCTCACTCTCCCTCTTTGTAGACCAGGCTGGCTTCGAACTCACAGAGATCCATCCACCTACTTCTGCCTCCCAAGTACTGGCCTCCCCCGCAGGAGGAGGTGTGTTAGAAATCTTTCTAATTCACTATTCATTCTATGGAAAATGTATTCCCTTCCCCTGCCCCAGGCCGCTGAGAGAACATCTAAATATTTGTCCATGACAAACATAGTTGGGGTGAACAACCTGAATGGCCCTGATGACGATTCTAGGCTGCAGTGTTTTCCCGCTGTCGGGAACTTCCACAGGAAGGCCGGCCAGGTGCCCCTCTGGTAGCCCATAGGCTGGAGAGCTTTAGGGGTGATTTGTGAAAATGCCTTTGGTTCTAGTATGTGGGATCCATACTGTTTCTTGTTTTCTTCTAGAAATACACAGCCATCCTTAGCTTTGCCAGTAGGAGGCCCTGTGAGCTCGGATCCCTGACCTCTTGGCTGTTGCCTTATGCCCCTATCCCTGTAGGAGGAACCCCTCCATCTAAGGTGACCTGTGAGATTATGACCTGAGAGTAAGAGGTGTAGGATGGGGAGACGCAGGACAGGGCTTGAACCCTGGTGATGAGTAGATTTCCTGGATGTGAAATTTCTTCACACACCTTAGAGGTACACTGGGGGAGTCAGATTCTGTAGATGAAGAGGACTCTAAGGACATCTCTCTGGGTCTTCGCTCTACTCTTGAGGAGGTTTGGTGGGATATCCCAGCCTTGAGGGTATCATCTCAAATACATAGCCCTGATTCCTGTTGTTTCCAAATGCGGAGGCTTGGCTCTGGCGTAGATATTCTTTCATTGGCCTCCAGGCAACCACAGCTCAGCAAGACATGCCCCTATCTCCCATAACTCATCAGATTTCCCCAAGAACTCCATGATGTTTCTCTTGCTGATTTACCTGGCACATAGCCACTGCCTATAGCCACCACCTGTCTGTCTATCACACTGTTGCATTTTGGTGGGAGCTGGCCACCATTAGATTGCCTTGTTTTGGAGGCAGTCACTCTGTCTGATCTTAAATTTATTATGTAGCTAAGGATGACTTTGAATGCCTAATCCCCCCCCCCCCCCCGCATCCACCTCCAAAATGCTAGGATCACAGGTATGTATCACCACGTCTAATTTATGGGGTGCTGGGGATTGAACTCAAGACTTTGTGTATTCTAGGCAAGCATTCTACCAACAGAGACACAGCCATGGCCTTCAACCTGCTTCTTGACTGTCCCGTTTTGTGTAGGCTTTCAATGACCCCCTTTCAGAGATCTGGAGACGCCCATCTGGAGAAATGACCAGGCTGCTGCGTTGCTCAGCACTTTTCAGACAACTACTTCCCTTCTATCTGCCCAGAAGGCCAGAGGCATCAGGAGGGCCAGACCCTGGCTTGGGGACTCAGAGTACTTGGCTTTAAACGACTCTTTAAATGTATGGGTCAGCCATATCTGTCTATCCCATGGCTACTGGGGACATGTATAAGCACATCTGGAAAGACACTTGTGACCTCGGAACCCATCTACCATCTGTGTCATCCCTATCGATTCTTGTCTGGATGCAAATACAGCCATTGATGTTTTCACAGCATGTGAGTTGAGGACATGGAGATGGGCCAAGTGTATTCAGCCTCTTCCACAGGACCACTGTAGGGGTCAAATTTATAATCCTCCTGCCTCTGCCTCCTGAGTACTAGATTACACCCTACCTTTGATTTTTGCTTTTTCAAGACAGGGTTTCTCTGTGTAGCCCTGGCGTCTTGGAACTGACCTTGTAGATCAGGCTGGCCTCAAACTCACAGATATATCTGCTTGCCTCTGCCTCCTGAATGTTGGGGTTAACTGTGTGTGCTCCCCACCCCCCAACACACAAAAGACACACACTTTCAATCCAGATCTTGAAGCGGAAAGACACACCTTTAATCCGGGCCACACCTTCTACCTGAAGCCTGTATAAGGACAAGGGAAAAGGTCTCCTTGCTCCCCACATCTCAGCACACCCATTCCTTCACTGGCCTTAGAACCTCCTTCTTCGGGACTCCTGTGCTCACAAGACCAGATGAGACATCCTGTCTCACGGACTGAGCAACTGCTGGATTCTTTGACTTTCCATTCATAGCTAGTTATTGTTGGTGTAAGCCCAATAGGTCCCGTGTGTCACTCACACACAATATATATGTATAGTAAGTTCTGCTCCTCTAGAGAAGCCTGACTAATGTAGCAGTACACTTTTCAATCTGTTTCTGAGTGTACGGATTTCCTCTCTCCAAAAGAAGCAGCTTTCCGTTAAGAAACAACTACTTGCACACTTGACAGAAAGCTTACCTTAAGAAAACATGGGCCTCAGTCTGCAAGTCTGGGGGGGGGGTCTCTACATGGGAAGCCCCTACCCAGAGGGAGTTCTTGGTTCTCATTTGTCCTTTAAGGGCACTGAACATCCACACGAGATGGGCTGAGGACTCTCTGGGAACCCCCAAGCAGGGCAGCTGACTGGCAATCAGCACCTAGGATTTCTTTTCGGCTTATTAAAGATGAAGCATTAGGAAGGTGAGGTGGTTCCCAATCCATCCCTGGGGAGGGAGATGGCGGGCTGCCAGTGAGGCCTCTTGGGGGCCGGAAATGGCCTCAACTGGGAGTGAGGACACTTTAGCCAGCTTTGCCTAGATGTCCTTAGAGTCCTACTTTCTGTTTATATCTGAATTCTTCCAGAGGACCATGGACCTCCAGGTAATTTTGTAGTCCAGCTTCTGCCTTGTGATATTTTGATAAGGTATGGCGTGGGTACATAAGGCATGTGGGGTACTGACTGACTGAGAGGTCATGAGGACCCCTGCTCTTCCACCATTGTTGGACTACCTATGCCCATCCTAGAAGACTCACAGCAGAGGTATCTGGCTGTGTGTGGGGTGCTTTACAACCCCAATTCTGTTCTCTGTTTTTGTTTTCAGCCTAACCTTTCAGGGCCTCAGACTCATGACAGTTTTAGCAGAGTGGAAAGTGTTCACTGGAAAGGCTGGTTTAGCCCATGCCTGATGCAGAGAACGGACCCATCAGCTACAAGCAAGGCATGCTGTCTGGGTTTAGATACAACACAATCTGCCTAGGGTGAAGCCACCCCTTGTGAACAGTCTTAGTGACCAGAACAGGAAGCATCTTCTTCTGTACGGACACTGAAAGCCCACTGGATGAACGCTGGAGAGGTGGCAATTTGGGTACAGGAGGCAATATATATCACAAAGCCTTGTAGAGCAAGGTAAACCCAAAGCACTCTGACTGGATGGCCCTTCACTGTGCCTCAAATATGACATTGGTCTTAGTAAGCAGAGTTACAGAGTTGCCTGTTGGGTCATCCCCCTGCCCACAGGGAAGTGGGCCAACCCTCTGCTGTCTCCTCAGAGGCCAACTGTGGGGAGCTCGGCCTGGCTATCGGCCCATTTTCACTGACTTCTCACTCACTTCTCTCTAAATTCCAACGAGCAAGCTTGAGGCCTGTTCAATTGGAATGAAGGTCTGTGTGTTGCAGAGAAGATTCTTCACAACTGTGATAAAGGTCTTTCTGCTCAAGTGTGACCCAGCAGAACTGCCAAGCTCCCCCACCCCCTTCTTTTTCTGAGACTTTCAGACTTGCAAGAAGTATCCAGGCAGCTCCAAGGGTGATTGTGTTTAACCTAGAACGTCCTGAAAAACACACGGAAGGTTCTAGAAAAGACAATGGTACTTTACGAAGGATCCCATGGTACTCTGTAGCCTAGACTGACTATATGCATATCCTTCTGGCTCTTACCAGCCAGTCGGGACCTGCTAATTGATCTTTCTGCCTCAGTTTCTTAGTCTGTACCCAGGGTTACCATAGTTTCCTTTCAGGCAGAAGTAATGAATGAGCTTACATAAAACACGAGTGAAGAGATTAACATGTTTGCATTAGTGACTGTTGTGTCAGTGTTGTGTCAGGCATTGTCTCTTCAGAATAAAGCTTGCAGCAACCCATACCCTCTGGAGTGACCAGAGAATCCACCAGACATCCAGTGAGGTAACACACACCAGCTAACTCAGCTGTTATGGGACATTTGTCTAGGAAGGCGAGTGTCTCAGAGCTAGAGTTTTCTTCTCATGACCTTTGACTGTGGCGGTGACACCTCACAGCTGCAGTGTTTTGACAACCAGCAGCCACTGGCACACAAAATGTGCTGCCAATAACATATGAAGTCCAAGAGGTGCCCCGGTTAGCCCTGTCCTTGACCCCTACCTGCCAATCAAGAAAAGGACCTGTAGTTTGCATCAGCAACAGGCAGGTTCAAAGTTTAGTCAATCAAATGTTGTGTAAGGATTCCCTACAGTGGACAGAGGGGCTGAGGCCTCCCAACATTCATTAACAACCACAAGTTCAATCATTATCGTCTTGGGTTTATTGTGTTAAGTCAGGTTCCAAACTTTGCTGACTATGGCTATGATCCAAAGGCCTGCCTCTTACGTCAGAGGCGAGCCTCCGGGTACAGCTGAGGGGCAGGGCTGGCCTTCTTTCTGTGTAGTATTTAAAGTGAGAAAGGTTGGCTACCAGATACAGTCAGCCTTCCCTCCGGGACACACCCTTGGACAACAGGGGAAATCCGGCAAGGCACCTTCCCATCTCTGACACAGACCTTCCAAAAGGAAGAAAGGTAGGTTGAGTCATTTAATTCTCCTTTCTGAGAATATCGGTGGGAAGACTCACTTTTTTTACCCTGATGGTCCAGCAGCTCCCTGACCATGTGCAACCCGTGCAAAGGCTATAGAGCAACTGGAAGGAACCCACGGGAGTTGGTGCTCAGGAGCCTCTTTCTCTGTTTCAGGTGACACCAGATACCCTGTTTCCCTCACACAGTGGTAAATATGCCTCCTCAGCTGCATAACGGGCTGGACTTCTCTGCTAAGGTCGTCCAGGGTAGCCTCGACAGCCTGTCTCAGGCAGTAAGGGAGTTTGTGGAAAGCAATGCCCAACTGTGCCAGCCGGAGCATATCCACATCTGTGACGGCTCTGAGGAAGAGTATAGACGTTTGCTGGGCCACATGCAAGAGGAAGGTATCATCCGCAAGCTGAAGAAATATGACAACTGGTAAGTCCTCTCAGCCCACACTGTTTGAGTCATAGGCTCCCCAGTTCTGCCTTCTTGAAGTCTGTAGCAAACATCCGAGAGACTTTAACAGGATGATCAGAATCCAGACACCCTGTGAAGTTAGAATAGCTAGCCACTTGATTCTAGATAACCATGGAAGGCAGTCCCTTTCTCCAGGGCCAGCTCATGGTCTAGCAAATGTCCACCGGGTCAAGTCCCTGTTGGCTTGACTTCCATATTTAAGAAACATGGCCAATGTCCTTGTGCCCTGCTATACTTGGAAGAGTCTGTCATGGGCAAGTGGGGTACTTTCCTAAGGATTTTTTTTGCTGAAGGAATTTCTGTGACCCTTTTAGTTGGCTGGCTCTGACTGACCCCAGGGATGTGGCCAGGATTGAAAGCAAGACGGTCATCATCACCCAGGAACAGAGGGACACAGTGCCCATCCCCAAAACTGGCCTCAGCCAGCTGGGCCGCTGGATGTCAGAAGAGGATTTTGAGAAAGCATTCAATGCTAGGTTCCCAGGATGCATGAAAGGTGAGTGGAACTGAAACCCCAAGCCTGACTGTAGTACCCTGTGTACATAGTTCATCCTCCCAATGGTGGCCTGAGCTGCATAGTGACCATATGTGAAAATGAACTGCCAAGTTCTGTTTGATGAACATAGGAATTCTAAAGTGTTCTTTGCTAGTTCTGGTGGCTCAGGCCTTTCATCCCAGACCTTGCGAAGCTGAGGCAGGTCCATTCAAAGTTTAAGGCCAGCCTGGGCAACTTATACTTTGTCTCAAAATAAAAACTGGAAAGGAGGCTGGTGGTATGGCTCAGTGGTAGAGTGCTTGCCTAGAATACTAAGACCTTGGGTTTAATAAGTAATATCAAATAGATAAAATAGAATAAAAAATAAATAAAATGTTTTTCATTCACGTGGATTTAAAGCAGCTTTAATGGACTGATTATGAAAACTTTAATTCCAGAGTCAGGTGACCAAAAGGACGTAATGTGAGAGACCCGGTCATGGGTACTGTTAGGAACTTGATGTGAGCATGCTTTATGAGCCTCAGTAGCTACATCCCCACCTATCTATCTGTGTCTGCAGGTCGCACTATGTATGTAATCCCATTCAGCATGGGACCCCTGGGCTCGCCTCTGGCCAAAATTGGCATCGAGCTTACAGACTCACCCTATGTGGTGGCCAGCATGCGGATCATGACACGGATGGGGACACCCGTATTGGAAGCCCTGGGCAATGGGGAGTTTATCAAGTGCCTCCACTCCGTGGGGTGTCCTCTTCCCTTAAAAAGTAAGTACGTTCTTTCTGAATTAAAAGTAAGTAAGGTGGCTGGGGATGTGGTTCAGAGGGTAGAGTGCTTGCCTAGCATGTATGAGGCCTGAGTTAGACCCAGACACCAAATAAACTGGACATAGTGAGACAGGACAATTGTCTCAGCATTCAGGAGGTGGAGTCAGGAGGATCAGAAGCTCCAGGCCATTCTCAGAACCACAGCTGGTTCAAGTCCAGCCTGGAGACCTGGACAGGAATGCACATCACACACTCACTTACTTGTTTTCAGAGCCGTTAATTAACAACTGGGCCTGCAACCCCGAGCTGACACTGATCGCCCACCTTCCGGACCGCAGAGAGATCATCTCCTTTGGAAGCGGATATGGAGGGAACTCCCTACTTGGGAAGAAATGCTTTGCACTGCGGATTGCCAGCCGGCTGGCCAAGGAGGAAGGATGGTTGGCAGAACACATGTTGGTGAGTGGTCAGGAGATCCTGGGCAGATGTTGGGGGGGCGCCATGACAACAATCTCTAACCTCTGAGGACTTGAGGTTCAGAGTCAGGAAATAGCAAGTTGACTTTAAATCTCACAGTGTTCATCTCTTTGGAAGGGACTCAGATATACTGAACAACAGTGACCTTGGGGATTTTGCTCTTTTGCAACTCATCAGTTTTTATCAATACCGAGAAATAGTCTGAGGATCTATATTTGGGAAGATTCTAGGGGTATCCCCAAACTAGGGCAGGAAGGACCACAGGTCTTTATTTCTTAAGCAATAACACTATTATTTCAATCTTTCCCCCATCCTTTCTCTTCCCATCTCTTTCTATTCTTCTTCCTTTTAATTCTATGCCCCCCCATCCCACCCTCCGTTAGTCTGAACGACAGGCCCATGTTTTTGTTGAAAATACATACCCTGTCTCTGTCTCTCTCTTTTACTATATGAATAATACAGAGTGGTGGGTTTTCTTGTGATAGTTTCATACACGTGTGTCAAGAATTATAAGTTGTAATGTAGATCCCCATCCTTGCAGATCCTGGGCATAACCAACCCTGAAGGCAAGAAGAAATATCTGGCGGCAGCCTTCCCTAGCGCCTGTGGGAAGACCAACTTGGCCATGATGAACCCCACCCTCCCTGGATGGAAAGTCGAGTGTGTGGGTGATGACATTGCCTGGATGAAGTTTGATGCCCAAGGTGAGTCTTTGGATCTGGCTGATGACAGTCATGACCCTTGGTGTGTGGCTGGCCTCAAATATGCCACCTTCTCCCAAGTGGCTGGCACTGGACATTGAGTGTTTGAGTTCAGAGTCAGCAAGGCCTGCACAGAGTTCTCCCTCAGGCATTTTGCGAGGACCATTTTGACAGAGAGGGGCATGAAAAGCTGTTTGCTTAGGCACATGCATCTGGTTGGAGGGTAGCGCAGAACTGCTGGTGTGAGTCTATGGGTAAAGGCACTTGCTGCCAAGCCTGAAGGCCTGAGTTTGGTTTCCAGGACCTAACGTGAAAGGAACTCCTGCATGTTATTCTGACCTTCATACATGTGCCCTGGAACACTCGTAACCCCCCCCATACACGGGAAAAATAAGTACTAAAATGAAGGCAGATGTATCACAGGAAAAAAGGAAAAGTACCGGAGTCTGAGCTGACCATAGTGTGTAGAAAAAAAAATAGATGGCTGTATAGTTTAACAAGGGGAAGAGAAAGAGGTGAAATTTTAGCACATGAGATAGCCTGGCAAGGAGTTAAGAACTATGCTATGCTTGGCTCCAACTCATACTTCCTTTTCTGGTTTGCAACTTTCTAGGCAACTTAAGGGCTATCAATCCAGAAAATGGCTTTTTTGGGGTTGCTCCTGGCACCTCAGTGAAGACAAATCCCAACGCCATTAAGACCATCCAGAGAAATACCATCTTCACCAACGTGGCTGAGACCAGCGATGGGGGCGCTTACTGGGAAGGTATCGATGAGCAGCTGGCCCCAGGTGTCACCATTACTTCCTGGAAGAACAAGGAGTGGAGACCACAAGATGGTGAGTCCCCTCCAGAGGCCACATGCTCTAGGCTGTGGGCACAACCTGTCTGAGCTACACACTAAAGGATTTCTCTCTCTTGTAGGGGAACCCTGTGCCCATCCCAACTCTCGATTTTGCACCCCAGCCAGCCAGTGCCCCATCATTGATCCTGCCTGGGAGTCTCCGGAAGGTGTGCCCATTGAGGGCATCATTTTTGGTGGCCGTAGACCTGCAGGTGAGGCATCTTCTGCTTAGGCTGAGAACTTGGGGTATGGCAATACAAAGAAATCCAGGGAATCTTTTTCTGAACTGGTTCCATAGATCTTCCTCCCCCTGTATCCAGATTATTGGGAAAATTTAAATGTGGAGCTAACCTTGTACTCCCCAAAGGCCTTTCTGGATCTGTGATCTGAGATAGCATAGGCCAGTATTCTGCTTTACTGAGAGACCTCTCTGGTGTGACCTGGCTTAGTGACTTTCTGTTTACCATCTCTGCGATGTAAGACTATCTCAACATAAAATGCTGCTTGTCAGGCAAGGTGGCACACACTTGCAATCCTAGCACTTGAGTGGCTGAGGCAGGAGGATTGCCATGAGCTTGGGCCTAGCCTGGGCTATAGAGTAATTCCCAGGCTATCCTGGGCTACAAAATGAAATTTCCTCACCCCCCAAAATATTACTACTTGCTTGAACAATGACATAACATTGTCAGTCCTAGAGCATTTGGATGTCTAAGTCTTTAATGGCCTTTCCTTCCCTGCTCAAGGTGTCCCCCTTGTCTATGAGGCTCTCAGTTGGCAGCATGGGGTGTTCATAGGCGCATCCATGAGATCAGAGGCTACAGCTGCTGCAGAGCACAAAGGTAAGAACAAGTCTGGGTGCCAAACCCTGGGAAAGGCGAGTCCAGCTCTCCTCTTGGTGTCCACCATGGAGGGAGGGAGGGGGAGAGAGAATCTGGCATGATAGTCAGAGGCAAATGGTGGTCTCTGTGCAACAGGCAAAGTCATCATGCATGACCCCTTTGCCATGCGGCCTTTCTTCGGTTATAACTTTGGCAAGTACCTCGCCCATTGGCTGAGCATGGCCAACCGCCCAGTAGCCAAGTTGCCCAAGATCTTCCATGTCAACTGGTTCCGGAAAGACAAAGATGGCAAGTTCCTATGGCCGGGCTTTGGTGAGAACTCTCGGGTGCTGGAGTGGATGTTCAACAGGATCGATGGGGAAGACAGTGCAAAACTCACACCTATTGGCTACATTCCTAAAGAAAATGCCCTGAACCTGAAAGGCCTGGGGAACGTCAACATAGAGGAGCTGTTAGGGATCTCCAAGGAGTTCTGGGAGAAGGAGGTGGAGGAGATCTACAAGTATCTGGAAGACCAAGTCAATACTGACCTGCCCTATGAAATCGAGAAGGAACTCCAAGCCCTGAAACAAAGAATCAGCCAGATGTAATCCAAAGTAGGGCATCTTTAGGGTCACCCCTTCCCGCCATGGGCTGGGAGCCAGGAAGAAGCCAGCCTGCCCCAGCTTTGGAATAGCTAACACAATGCTGAGTAGATCAGAAAGGCACCTTTTAGTAGTGGAGCAGCACGGAGAACAGGCTAGGGACAAGTGAGATTGGGTGGGGAAATCACAGCACAACTCTCCAAAGTTTGCACTGACAATGACCCAGGTTTTGGTTCCACTTCAAGATCACTCAGGAATCCAGTTTTTCACTGTAGCTGTAGCAGTTAGCTAAAGTGCACAGAAAACATACTTGAGCTGTATATGTGTGTATGCGTCTGTCTGTCAGTCTGCCTGTCTGTCTCATTGTCTATAGAATATTTAATACTTTTGGAAAAATCTCAGGCAAGTTTATCTGCAGTTGTAGTTAGAGAGATGTGTTGCTTTGTTGCTAGTATGTATGTTTAAGTTATTTTTATACACTGACCTTCCTTACCTTTCTTTAGATAATTGAAATAGTCTTCCTGACCACTTCTTGGGGGGGAAATTACAAAATAAACTTTTATAGAAAAAGTGGATTTTATTGGCTTTGTTTTTTCTTTTACTTGAATTAGCTAAAGGAGAGAGTTCTGGTTAAATACCTTGAGGTTTAATCTTGCTCCTCTGAGACCCTGGGGGGGGGGTCACAGCACCACCGTTGAAAGGAGGGAACTTGTCAGGGGCTGGGGCAAATGGGGCACCGGAAGGAGGCTTGGAGCAGGAGCGGAGTGGGAAGAAGGCAGAGCTCCTTGTTTCCCACGTGCTAACTCATCGGTGCCACTAGTTGGCGCTCTTTGGCAACTTTACAGTCAGACCTGTCGGTTTGCACAGCTGGATCCAAAGAGTTTAAGGGGAGTTTTAAGATTGCAGGGGTTGGTCCAAGGTCAGCCTGAACTCTTCCTGGATCTTCTCTGCTCCTTTAGTTTATGGGTTGTTCCAGAAGAGTCTAAACAAACCATAAACTTTATATAGTGTATTATACGGTGTGTTTGCCCCGCAGGTATGTACCTGTTCTCTCCCAGTGTGTTTTTCTTTCAGGGAGCAGCCAGATCACTTCAGCCTTCTCCACCACACCCAGCTGCTGGCTCGTTCCCATATTCATTAGACACCTTGGGTCATTCCCTTCCCAGGTCACCTCCACAGACCCGCAATTCCCCAGGGATCCGTTTAGAGGATGAAGCTAAGATCACCTTGATTTTTCAGGTGGGGAAAATTGAGACCAGAAGCATCTTTCAGGGCTGGGTCCCTTCCCCTTTAAGTGAAGCAGGGTTGTATTCTTGAAGCAGAGCCTTGGGCTTCTCATAGGTCAGGAGGGTTCCCTTGATTTGTGTCCCTGCCAAGGAGGACTGGGCCTTTGGGAGGGTTTACCTGTTGGAAGAGCTCCTTCCTAGCTGACAGCCTTAGACATGTACAGTAGGGGGGCTCCTCCTGTACCCCATCTACATCCCTTGGGCAGCACTAGCCCTGTAAAATATGAGGATGAAATGGGATGGTTCAGCTCAGCACAGGCCTTGGGGTCTGTGTAAGAGGATGGGTGCAAGCTGGCAAATCGAGGCTCTGCTTCTTTTCTCAGTGTGCCTTTAGGTGATTGCATGGAACTCTGAGCCTCAACTTCCCCCACTGTAAAACGGGTAGATTTGCATTTTCTTGAGGATGTTTGAAGAGATCACTTGAGCTGATTCCAGGGCATAACACAAAAGAAGGACCTATGAGGATGGCAATGTCTGCCTTCCTGCGGGTCTTCTGTGCGCCTGGGTGGGACCTTGTAACCCTTTCCCCTCACTCATCAACTCTCATGAGCAACCGTGGCTCGGGAGTGGCACTTGGTCTTATGTGGAGGCTCCATCCCCCATCTTCCCTCCTCACAGACATCAGGGTGGTAGGAAAAGGAAAACACACAGGACCACGAACAGAATTGCTCCCAATGGCCCAACTCCCACACACATCTCCACCCTTCATAAGACCCTCACAAAAGGGCCTGAGCCTGAGTCCAGCAATTCTGCATTCTTGAGCTGGGTTTGTTTGTAGCAAGTAGGAGGCCCTGGGCTATATCCAAAGCACCACAAAAAGAAAGAAAGGGAACGAGATAAAGAGAGAGAGGGAGGAAAAATAAAAGTAAAGACTGTTTCCTAAGACGAACTTCACATCTACCCAAAAACGGAGTATCCATGTGCTGAAGGCCAAACTACTGTCCATCATGGCAGAGGCCTGGAAAAACCCACTCACAGGAATTAATGAAAAAAGTAGTTCTTCCAGAATAGACCACTGGGTAGCCATTGGAATGGAAGAAGAGGTGATCTACAGGGCAATGTTTATGCCCAGACCCACACTCACAGCTGAGAGACCCAGCCTTGGCTCTGGGCTCTTATCTCTAGACTTCCATTTCTACCAATAAAGAGTTTATGCATGGTTCCTTTTGCCCCTGAGCCCACAACCTGCTATTCCACAAAAGCCCCCAGAACTTTGCTGCAAGCCAGTACCTATATCAGAGCAGGAGGCCCCTCAACAGCTAAAATACACAGTCTGACACCCTTGGAGATGTTTTGTCTTTTGGAGGAACAAATGGTGAGTTGAGACAAGACACCTTTTGGTTGGTATAAATTGGAACCATGGCTTCTTGACTACCCTGAAGTTTGGCCTGAAGGTTTCCTGCCTGGCTCTTACAGGGGCCCCCAGAAGAATCTCAGAACTCAGGCTAAGCCCACTTCAGCAGGCCTGTACCCATGACTGGAGGGCAGCTGGGCACAATCAGTGAGGAGTTGATTATTACAGGACTGTGTCCCTAAGTCGTGTCCTTTTAGCTATCTGGGACCCCTCAGCATCAGAGCAAAAGCTCAGAAGTCTTTGAAATGTGTCGAGTGGGGACTTGGGGGCCACTAAAGCAGAGCAGCAGACATTACTGAGTCCACAGCAACCTCGAGTGGGGCCAAGAACACATTTACATGGCTGTCACTTCTCCCTGAGAGCCCTGTCCATGCAACCCAGGTCTTGTGGCCCAGGCAGGCTGTTAGCCCCTTGGTAATGGGATATGCAAATGAGCCAGTGTTTGTCAGCCTGAGTGGCAGGCAGGCCTACTCTCCAGGCGAAGCAATTTACAGCAAAATATGCTGTAAATATTTGTTCAGCTCAGGAAAATGACTTTAATTGCATAATTAAACTTGTAGGCTCTACTTCCAGATGAAAGCATGGGGAGAAGCAGGCAGCCTGCAGCTGTCCCTCGGAACTTGTTGGCAATGGGGACTGGTCACTCATTCTACACTCTGTTCAGGACCTTTCTCCCTACTGTGTAAGCCTGGGGAGCAATGTGGAAGGGGGAAGGAAGGAGTGAAGGGAGACAGTGCCTATGGGAATGGTAGGGAGCCAAACAGACCCCAAATCAGAGCAGCTCTGGCAAGAGGCCTCAGGCAGGCCCTAGCACTGAGACCCAAACATCTACAGCATCCACGGGCAATGGTGTCTTGACCCAAAGGCCAGTTCTCTCAAATGGAAAAGTACCCATAGAAGCTCAGATGGTGGTGTAGGGCTGTCAGTCATCCTGCTGCTTGGGAGATGGAGGCAGATCATAAGTTCAAGACCTGTTTGGCTCCAGAGTGAGTTCAAAGTCAGCCTAGTCAACTTAGTGAGACCTTGTCTCACCATAAAAACTTAAAACAAGTTTTAGAACTCAGTGGTAGCATGCTTGCCCAGCATGCATCAGGTTTTGGGTTCCATTCCCATGATGTGAAACATAACAAAAACAAATCCCAAGCCCCTGGGAGAGAGAAAGAGGAGGAAGGCAGTGTTACAACTATTCACCAAACCTAGCATTCCTTTCATAATCAACAAATTTTCCTTTCTCTTCTCTCCTCTTCCTCCTTCTCGTCCAGTCTGGCCTTTAAACTTTCTTTGCAGCAGAGGTTGATCTTGAACCCCTGATCTTCCTGCCTCTATGCCCCAGCACTGGGATGGTAGGCATGCACCAGCAGACCCCGTGCCTGTGGTACTGAGGATCGAACCAGGGCTTCGTGTGTGCTAGACAAGACAAGCCCTCCAACCAACTGAGCCACAGTCCCCGTCCAACAACCACGTTCTTTATTATAACTGGGAAAGTCCATCAGCAGAGACGCACATGCTGGGTGATTCCATTTCTGTGAGAACCAGAGCTGGCTGGTCTGAGAGACAGAGAGGGTTGGTGGTGACCTGGGGTTCGCAGAGCAGGAAGCTGAGGAGAGCTCAGAGAGTACAAAGTTCCTTTGGGAAATGTTCCAAGGCAGATTGTTGGGGAAGTTTGTACAGCACCGTGAATATATTAAAATCCATTAAATCATGCATTTTAATGAGTGGCTTTTATGGTGTCTAAATTATGGCTTCATAAAGTTTGTTTAAAAAAAAGAAAAAACACAACATAAACAAACATTAATTTATCTCATATCAGCTGCCTTCTAAAGAGAGAGCTTGAGGTGGGTACTTGTCATGGGAGGGAGGGAGAAAAGAAGGGAGGGAGGGAGAGAGAGAGAGAGAGAGAGAGAGAGAGAGAGAGAGAGAGAGAGAGAGAGAGAGAGAGAGCAAAAAAGTCAGGCCCAGCAAAAAGTTTCTTGGCCAGCAGGTGGCAGAGAACACCAGGAGTCTCATAATCCAGCAGCCTGACAGAACTTGGTCATGGCCAGGCTCTCAGATTATCCTCCTCAGTGAAGGGACAAGACCCTGGGTCAGATACCAGGACCCTCACCAGTCCCACCAGCAGAAGGAAGCTGGGACCAGCCATGGTGCTGGCACTAGAAGGAGCTGGTACCAAAGACGAGGCTCAGCATCATGGGTGCACCCCGGACCTCTTTCCTTTTGACCTTGGCTTATGCCTTGGTCAAGTCCACAGGCAGAGACTCCAGCCTGTGCTTTCAGGGGCCTTAAATAATTGTTTCAGCCCTACAATAAGACATTGGGCTGACTTTGGGAGCATCCCTTGGGGAGGTAAAAAGAAACCTGTTTGGTGGCCCAGAGGACAGCATTGGGGTCTTGTCACCTAAAGACATTAATAATAGAAAGACTTTGGCCATCACGTCAGATGCCATTTTCCAGAGTACAGCAATAACATTAAGATCTGGGCAAGAGTAGGCCCCTGCACCCAGTCTTGCTCGTTGGCTGAGGCTGAGGCTCTGGGTACAGGTAAATGGATCTGGGAGCCTGAGTTGACCAGGAATGACCCCAGACTGGTTCGGTACAGTTGGAGTTTCTTGGGCTAAGCCTATCCCCTGGTGTTGGCATGCACTCCCCCCTGCCCTGTGCCGCATTATTAATAGAACACTCTACTCCTAAAGGTGAACTCAGGTATAGCCACTTGGTGGGCAGAGGCCAGGACCATCTGTCTGAAGCATTGGAGAGGGCTGGAGAAGAGGGAGCCAGGGGCTTGATGACTCATATGGCAGTTACTCCCTGGTTGTGTAAAGAGAAGCTCAGTGCCATTAGCTGATAGGAGATGAAATTTACATTTTGAATTAACTGGGATCATCAACATGCTTCTTCCTGACCCCAGGATATTAAACAGCAAGTCCAAGGGAGCTGTGGGCAGGAGAGACAGGGCTCAGCCAAGCATGCCAGATTGGCTTTCTCTTCTTATTGTTTTTGGGTTTTTTTTTTTTTTTTTCTCCAACAGGCTGCAGGCAAAGGAGGATAATGCCGCAAAGTCAGATGCGGAGAGATGGGAAGGGGAGACAGTCATTGTCACCCCCCCCCCTTGGTCAGAAGCACAATAAATCTACAAGGCTGAATTAAATTCTGATCTGTCCGATTTCCTCTGTCGCACCCTCCCTTAATAATGGTTATTTATTGAGCACTTATTGTATGCCAAGCACTTAGCTAAGCACTTTATAGATAAAGCAGAAGTGAGTTTGTCTTCATAATGCTCTCCCCTTCCGGCTAGGGAAGGAGTGAGGCGGTAGAAGCAGAGTTTTATGAACCTCAGAGTTACGTTGGGAACTTTGGCTCATCTGTAGCGTGCAGCATTCAAGAACCTATAGCCCTAAACCCCTGGCGCAATACTGTACCATGAGACTGGCTGTCCTGTGAGCAAACCCTCGCTTAGGCATACTGTATACCCATCTCCTGGCAACCTTGGCTGGCATTCCCACAATTGTTCTGAGTCTGAAGACAATTTGTAAACTGGGGTTGGAGTTGAGGGAGATGGGAAGGGAGATGACCCTTCCTCTGGCCTCTGCTGGGATCTGTCGTCCCCTCCTGCTGAGGATTTTCCTTCTTGGAAAGGATCAAGGTCCAATTTGTTCTTCTAATTCTGTAGAACAGATACGATGTGCCACTCCCTCTGCCAATAGCTCCCCAGAGTGGGGAATATCTTCCGCTGACTTTTCTTGCTTTTGTGGATAAATGGCCACCCAGGACCTTGCTTGTATGCCAAGTTATTCCTCATGTCTCATCTGTACCAACTAGACCAGATGTGGGGAAACCTTGTTGTTTCGAGTGTGGGTTCAACAGAAGAAGCATGCCTCCTGGACCCTATAGTGTACTGGGGATGGTCCCAGCAAAACATGGAAATCAGTGTGGGTGACAACAGGTCCAACATCTCCCAGTGCTGATGGCGGTGGGGCATGGGGACGTGCACTGAAAAGTGAGATGCCTGTACTGTCCCTAGTCAGTCATGGTGCTCCGCCATGGCAGGTAGCCAGGATCAATCCATCACTTTCCAATGAATAGTTAGTGAATGTCCTCTGACTGCCTGGTACTTAGAGTCAGCCCAAGTGCTTAAATGAGCTTATAGGGATTGGCTTTCCTAATGAATGGGTCCCACAGGAATACCCTGTCCTTCTCTAGGGGTCATTGACAAACTTCTTCAAGTCCCAACACTTCAAGAGTGACTATTTCTTGTGGATAAAACTCACAGGCTGTCTCTCTTGTTGCAGTCATACTGTCTGATGGTTATCTTGGACCACACTCTAGAGAATGCAATTCATCCCGTGTAGCTGAGAGAAGGTGTTGCCGGGATGTGCCTTGTCCATTCACACATAAACTCATTCACTTACCAACTCCCACCCATCTATCCACTTACTCACCTGTTTATCTATTCACTCACCCATCCTTCTACATATCCACTAACTCACTCACCCACACATCCATCTATCCTTTTATTCATCCACCCATTTACCCTTATATCTACCCACCCTTCCACCCATCTGCCATTCACTCATCTACCTATCCATCTACTTTCCCGTGAATCAATATACCTCTACTATACATTCATCTATTCATCCACCCACACATCTGTCTTTCCCTCCATCAACCTACCAACCAACCCATTCATCCGTCCACCCATCCTTCCATCTACCCACTCATATGCCCACCCACCCACACATTCATCTACTCACCTGACCACCAACTGTGCATCTACCTACCCACCCATGAACATACCTAGACAGCCAAACTTTCTTCTTTCTCTTTCTTCCTCCATCTATTGACCAGTTCTTCCTTTTTCCTCTATAGTTGCCTATGTTGATATTCAACCATCTATGCTTCTAGATGTCCTACATCATCTGTCTTCACCCTCTCTTGCCTTCGGTTTCCACTCAGTCATTCCTGTTGCCTTCTGCAGTAGACCCACTGTACCCCTGTACCGATCCTCAATCCGCCTTCCACCTTATCACTAAGGCAGGAACGGAACCACCTCAAGTTCTCCATGCCATGGGGCATGACACCTGTCACCACTACAACAAGCAGGCAAACATGGAGCCCAGGAAGATCTGGGGAGCCATGAAGAACAGCATTTGAGTAGAGCCCATGGATGGCATGAGTTCGGAAAATGAGGATCTGAAGGGTTAAGACCAGGCATTATAAGAGCTTATAGAACTCCAGGGCTTCCTGGCTCCATGGAGCACATCCTTGGGCTCGGAGTGCAATGGAGAATGGATTGAAGTGACATAGAGAGAGGCTGCATCAATGGCTGCACAGTGAATGGATGGGGGCCTTGGGGACAGGAGAAATTCATTGGGGAAGTTTATGAAAAGCCACCCACATGGCTGAATTAAGCTGTATTCTGTTTTGGGGGGGAGTTAGGTTTGTGGTGGTGGGGTGCCCAGAGAAACCCTTCCTTAGCTGTTCTTTTCAAGTTGGGGAGATGAGGCCAGTAGGACCTGTGAATTCAGGCCCAGACACCTGGCTTTCCTCACATTGCTTCCAAGGTTCATGTTCCCAGCTCTAACCTCCAGGAAATTTGGGTGGCTGGAAGTCAGAAGCCAGCTACTGGTGGCTTGGTGGCCAAGTCAAGTCCCCATGGTGAGTTCCTAGTGGCCATTGTGGAACAGAGCTGGAGGGGAATGGACAGACACTTCTCTGCACTGGTGTCTGCCAGGGAGAGAGGTCTTGATGGCTTCACACATACGTGCAGGCCTGCTGTTAGGCCCAACTTTCCAGCAGCCAACAAGTTCCAAGTTAATTTCCAGGGAGGAAATTAGATGAGAAGCGGCTTTGAAAACACTGAGAATCTTGTGTTTAAAAACTTGGTTGCCAGGGAAACTCTCTCTACAGCGGTTGCTTTGCCACAGAGCGATAAATTAAACCCTAACTGAAGGGTAATTAGGATATCGGTGGAGCTTTGGGAAGGTTGGGGCCAGGCAGCTGCAAGAGGCGACTGAGCCTTTAGAATCCCCTCATCCTGGAAACCAGGCCCTTTACTTCAGGGGCTTGAGAGTCCCTCCAAGGGGTTGCAAGCTAGCAAACAGCTGGGTTCCATGTTCAGTAAAAGGCCAGGTACTGCTAGAGGGGACAGAACGTGAAATGTCACACACACTGTTACCCTGAGAGTTGGTGAGTTCCATGAGATGTCAGCCAGAAAGCCCAGGAGTCAGTAATGATCAGACTGTGAAAGCTCTGGCTTGGACCCCTGCGGCCTGGCTAAAGCCGTTGTGATCTACTACCCTTGGGAACAAGGTGATTTAACATGGGGGTAGAGTCTCAGCCAGCTAGTAGTCCACCTGTCTCTTCATCCATCTGTCTGTTGATCTATCTAATTGACCACCAGAGCCTTCATCCACCCACAATCTATCTGCCCACTAAGCCAGCCATCTTCTCACTTCCTCATTCACTCACCCATCTGTCAGGCTGTCTATGTGGCCAGGCAACTGCCACCACCCTACCCACACATGGATAATTAGGATTGACATAAGAATGGGTGAATGGGTGGGTAGATGGATGACTAGACAGTGGATAAATGGACAAATGGGTTGATAGATGAAAGGGTGATGGACAGACAGATGGATAGATGGATGGATGACAGATGGATGGATGGCAAAGGGATGGATGTATGAATGAATGGATGGACAGACTGGTTGATGGATGGATAGACTAATGGTGGATAGATTGGTGAATGGACAGATTACTGAAAGATGGATGAATGGATGGATGAATAGATGGAATTAATGGATGGGTAGATGGGCAGGTGTGTAGATATTTGGCTGCCCAGTGTGATGGCTGAATGAACAGATGGATGGTAGATGGATTGGGTGTGGGTAAGTGCACATCTCTACCTCCATTTAACTATCTAGCAATACTCCTGAACAAATAAAGCTAACGACTCACTCTGATTTCTTAGAGGTCCCTGTTTGTTGTAGACTTTCCAATCACTTTCTCCCTTCAACATGGTCACTTGGGCGTTATTCTATCTTATTTTCAATAGATGAGGTTGCAAAGTAGTTTTCAGAGCTAGCTAGGAGGGGGTGGGCTGTCTCTCATCTCCAGTGAAGGAATAACTGTTCAGGAAGGGAAGTAGTACAGTTCACAACTCTCCACCTGTCTGTGCCTCAGCTCCATATCAAAGATGATATGGGAAGCCATTATCCCAGACTTCCCCAGTGCCTAGCACCCAGCCCTGCCTGCGCACCGTTGCTCCTCCCTTCCATGGAATAAACACCACCAGTGCCAGCGTGGTCAGCAGTGGTGAAAGTCCGGGTCAGGAACCTCTTGCTGCTTCCACAAGTTAGGACTTTGTTCCTTGTGACATTTGGCCTACTTCTTCTACCCCTTTTCAGGAAATTCTCATTGGATTTCGCCATCCTGAACCTCCATCCAAGGTACTCTGCTCTTAAAACCAAGCTTGTGGCTTGGAATCACACATGGATCTTGTTACTAGGATCGCGCAGAAGTGAGGGATAAAGGGAGAGGGGGCTGACAGTCCAGTACTCTATCATCTCTGAATGCTTCTTCAGAGCCAATCTAAACCAATGTCCCAGCTTGAAAAGGGATTTTTGGGGCTTGTTTTGTCCTGGAGGAAACTGAGGCTCACAGTGGTGGGGTTGGGTCTTGTGGAAGGGCTGGTGGCATGAGGGTTTGGGGACTCTTCTAAGTATGTTTTCTGACCCCTCTTCACAGGTAAAACTTGGGGACCAATGCTCTGGACCTTTTGTCATCCAAAGGGACAAGTGGGCAGTGTTGAGTGAAGCTAAGTGCTGCCTCCCTATTCTGATCCCCAGCTTGGCATCCAGGACCCTCAAATGTATTGAGAACCAAGCACCGAGGGTGCTTGAGGTAGACTGCTCCCTAGAAGGCCTCAGGATTCCAGTGTCCTGCTGAAAGCTAGGAAGACATGTCTTCTCCATCAGCTGCAAATCCTTCTCTTGCAGGCCCAGCCAACGTTGGTGACTGAGCACAGGTTAGCCCATCCTATTCCAATGCCGTGGTAGGTACAGGGAACTCTGGGATGAGGTAACCCAGAATTTGGTTGACAGGCTTCTTTTGGGGTTCCTTTCCAAGGGTTGGACTCCAGAAATGTTCTGGAGTGGCTTCTCAAGCCTGAAACTAAAGCCCAGTTCACATGTTACGTCCTGGGCAAAGCCCACAATACCCAACACATGGAGGGCTTCCCAGGGCCAGCCCCTTCCCACAGACTCTGCGGGCATTTGCTGTGAACACCACATTTTTCCCTCCAGCCCCTCCCTCCGCTCACGTTGACAGCAAGGCTATCTGCAGTAACTGCATTCTGGCACACATCCCTGTCCCCCTGCCTCAGACTCAATCTAGATAAGCAGAGAGAAGTAGGAAATGCATGACCCCCCTAGTTAGATGGAGAAACTGAGGCTCAGAGTTTGAGCAAGGTAGCTCGGGGCTCCTAACTTGCTTTCACTTGAACCAAACCAGAAGAGTCATCCAAGGTCTCCAGAGCCGCCACTGCAGCAAGACAGCACAGTGTTGAGACTTCTGGTCAGGTCCGACAAGACACGACTCACGACTCACTGCGGGGAGGGTGGCGGGGAGGGCGGCGGGCTGAGGGCCGGAGGGGCCTCTTTAATTCATGAGCTGCTGGCAGAGGCCCCATCTTAGGGAAGATTGATGGCCGGCTGGAGGGAGCAGTAGGTGGATTCATAAAGCTGTCGGCAGGGACCATAAATCAGATGAATATTCAAGATGCAGCTTCGCCTCCAAGCAATTCCCCAGCCCAGTCGAGACAAGATGGATCACTGCAGGAAGGTGGCGAGGTGGCCTCAGAAGCCCTTGCTCCCCCCTCCCAGGAGTGAGGCACTCTGGACAGCAGAACTTCTTCTTCTGCCTATAAACTTGGGCATCTGCAGTGGGTGGGAGGAGCCAGCTGCAGACCCCAGACCATAGCAGACCCCCTGAGATGCTGATGACTGTACAACACATGTCTGTGTAGACACAAAACATAAGCCACAAAAGACTGGGGATAGTGAGGGGTGAGTATGGACAACAGTGAGCAGCCTCCTCCCAGATTCAGGTCCAGAACATTCCATCATATTCTCAGCAAGTGTTTCACATCTCCAGGTCAAGTAGTGATGGGTTTTCATGTTCAAGTAGTGGCCATTCATGGGGGGGGGGGAACCTCAGGGCAGTCTCTACCATGCTCTCCACCCCGCCATGTCACTCAGCCCCCTCCATGTAGACACACTGAGTGACTTCTTCTCATGGCCACCTTTTCATGTCTCTTGTTTGGAGAAAGGCTAAAGGGAGCTTGATTTAGTTATTCTAGAATGTAGTCAGTAAGTCTAAATGAGAAGACAGGATGCAGGTTATGAGAAACTTCTGGATAGAGGCTAGGCTCCAGGTCTTTTCAATCCTACCTGTGGATTGGTTGTTTTAATGGCCTGTGACCAGGCCGTATCTTGAGGGAGAACTCTGTACTTCACAAAACTCATAAAGCCTACTGGTCCCCCAAACTGACCAGAAGAAGCTTGATGTGGCTGAAGCTGGCCCTGAGGCTGTGGAAGTGGAGGCTGTTGGAAGAGAGTCTCCTGTGCCTGTCACTACATAGAGTGCAATCCTCCCCCAGGCCAAAGGACTGTACAAGCAGCGCTGGTTGTGTCTCCGTTGTTAGTTTAGGCTACCATCCCATCTGTGAGCCCTTTTCTGGTGACTTTCCAGAAGCCCTGTTCCACCCCAGGGCCTTTGCACTGGCTACCCCTGTTTCTTGTACTCCATCTGAATGTAGATGTATGTCCTCTGAAATTGGCAACAGCCAGCCTATGTGGATCAGGCATTGGGAACATTGCCATGGTGACCCAATCACGACTCTCAACCATATACACCAAAAACCAGATTCAACAAGAGTATGCAGCTTGCTCAACGGCACAGCTAGGAACAGAAATGAGGCCTGACTCAGCTGAAGCCTGTGGACCCAGCAGCTGCCCAGAGATGAAGCTTCTGGCCTGGGCCAAAGGACTGTCAGAGGCAATGCCTGTCTGAGGAATCACATCCTTCCAGTTGGGCCAAAGCAGCGTCCTGTCCTCTCCCTCTGCGGGGGGCCCGCTTCCCCTTGCTGTACTTCTTTCCCTACACTGGCTTGTACCATGGGCCTCTTTGCTCCCACGACACAAGTCAGCTTAGACTGACAGATACTCTCTGGGTGGGGGTCAGAGTCAGAGGTGGCGCTGCCCGAATTTCCACTTTCTCAGAGCCCCCAGGACACACCAGCACACGATGAGCACAGCTCCAGTGAGGAAAGAATCAAGTGAACATCACCATGGCAACTGCGCCATCAACCAAGGACAGGGCCCCTTCCCCAGCCTTCTCACCCTGTCTCTAGTGGGTCCTGCCAACAGTTCTGATTTCTCTTGTAAACAATGAAGCCATTAGGCCCCCCAAAGACCTTGTCTAAAGTTGCTCCCTTTGATTTTCCCCCCACAGAGGTAAAAGTTTCTTGTTCTTAACTTCAGAAGAGCCTTAGCAACCCAGGCACGTCCTGGGCAGACAAGTGCGTCATGGAAAACTTGGAGCTCGCTGATTGGCTGGTCTCTGCTGCAGCGATGCGAGTCCCTGAACACTCAAGAAAACAACATAATGTATTCCTGTCTGCAGCTCAGAGCAGGAGCTCATTTTGTGTCTTGTGTTTCCATTTCCCGAGGATTAATAAGTGTGGAGGGGACGCGGGCTTCGTGCCGAATATTTATTTAGTCAATATACACATCAATTTAGCAAATTAGAGATTGCAAGCCATTTCTGAGCACTGCTGTAAAAATAATAGCTGTGCTTTAACTGGTAATGGATTTGGGGGAGGATGGCTGCTACGTGCTTGGCACTGAATAAGGACACAGAAGTTTACTTTGCCCAACTTCAAAAAAGCCTGAGTCACTGTGGGTGTTTGTGAAGTAGGTAGCTGGATTCAGGGGCCAATGCCAACGAAGGGGCGCAGGGTCTCTGAGGGGACAGGAGGGTCCTGAGATGCAGTGGGAGGGGAGAGGTGGGTCCTGAGATGCAGTGGGAGGGGAGAGGAGGGTCCTGTGACATAGTGGGAGGGAAGAGGAGGGTCCTGTGACATAGTGGGAGGGGAGAGGAGGGTCCTGAGACACAGTGGGAGGGGACAAAGAGGATTCTGAGACACAGTGGGAGGAGCAAGCAGAGGCTAGGTCCCCCCTTCCTCCAGTGGTGTGGGCAAGTATTGGAGACTTTGCCACTACGGATAAATGGGATGGTGTGTTCTCCATGAGACGACAATCCTATCAGCTTCCTCCCAGATGTGACACTCTCAAATGAACCCAGATATATGTTCTTTCGGGGGGTCTCCCTCAGTGTATGAAGGAGGGTTTTCTGTCTTGTGAAGACCCCACTTGTGAGGCAGATCTGTACCCTGCAGAACCCTGATGGTGCAGTCACCGTTCACTTGTCATAGGTGGGAAGATGGATACTCAGAGCACATGGCTGAGCTGGAGACTGTGGGCTGGCCCCTGGTCCTTGAGAGAATCTGCATACACTTTGCCCCTCTGTTCTCTCAAGTATCCCTTCCTCTGAACTCCCTCCTCCCTGGCTTTGGATGCCACCATCCTTATCTATAACCCTTCGTTCCTACTGAGTTCTCCACAGGCCTGTGTGGAGCATGATGCCTGTACCTAGACTGGGTTCTTGTCTGTTGAAGAACAATGCTCCACGTAGGGTGCTTCCCCAAGTTTGATCCTTGAATTTCCCCTGCCCCTTGCTCTGCACTGATGACACAAACACCTCCCCACTGGCTTCTGTCCACTTACAGAAGAGCTGCCAGCCTTCTGTGCCACCCATCAGCTTCATCCTTACTTCTTAGATTCTATGTACATGGACTTGTGCTTAGCAAGGCATAAATGGAGAAGCTGTGTATGCTATTTTCCAGATCCACCTATTTCCTCACTAGGAAGGGGTCTTGAAGACTGGAACAGCAGAAGTTACATTGGATTATGAAGCGTAAGTATTGTATTAAGTGTAGAGGGAAACACAGAAAAGAAGATCTGTTGTTTAGTGATTTCAAGAAAGTGTCATATCAATTTTGCACTTCCTTCAGCTAGAGTTTTATTATCTGGTTTAAGCCACTTGTGCTCATTAATTTTAATGGCCAACAACTTGACACAACCTGGGAAGCATCTTCATAATGAATTATTGACATCAGGTTGGGAATGTCTGGAAGGGATTGCCCTGATTGGTAATAGAGGCAAGAAGACGCAGCCCACTGTGGGCGGCACCAGTCCCTAGGCCATTGTCCTAAACTGCACAACGATGGAGAAATCTAGCTGAGAACAAGCAAGCAAGTGAGCAACATGAATTAATTTCTCTCTGTTCTTGACTATGGGTGTGATAGCTGCTTGAAGCTCCTACCATGACTTCCCCACAATGAGCTGCAACCTCAATTTGTAAACTAAAATAAAACTCTTAACCCACTGAGCTGCCTTTTGACAGGGTGTTTTATCACAGTGACAGAGGTGAAATGGGTCTGAAGTTGATGCTGAACATGTGGGATTGTTGCTGAAATTAATCTGAATTTACAAACAAACAAAAAGAAAAGGCTTTGCTTATTTATTTGCATGTGTATGGGGTTTTGCCTGCGTGTATGTCTTTGCTTATTTATTTGCATGTGTATGTGTGTGTGTGTGCGTTACCTGCAAAGGCCAGAGGAGGGTGCCAGATCCTCTAGGACTGAAGTTAAAGGTGTTTCTAAATTTTCATGTAGATACTGGGAGCTGAACCCAGTTCCTCTGCAAGAGCAGCAAGTGGTCCTAACTATCTCATCAGCTTTTCCATATCTTTTCGGGGGGGGGGGGGAGGTGGGTAATGGAAGACTGGAAAAGCCATTGGATTTGGTGGGCAATGAGTTTAATGGCCTATTCTGTGACACTGACAGTGATGTGGACAGAGGAGGCCCAGCTCATGAGGTTTCAGAGGGGCCAAGACTAGAGGCCATTTGTGTAATGTATGAGCCAAGTATCTCTGTGTACTGATCAACTGGGGCTGAAAAAGCTTCTGTGATTATCAGAGATCAGCCCCGCTGAAGGGAAACCTCAGTGTTTCATCAGGATAATAGAGTCCAACCTCTTTCTGTATGTCCATCCATTCACCCATCCGGTCATCTCCTCACCTACCCATGCTTGCATGCATGTACCTAGTTGCCTACACATCCACCAAGTCAGCCAGTCACCACACATAATCTATTTGTCTACATAACCTTCCACCTAGCTACAATCCATCATCTATCCATCCATCCACACACCCATTCACAAATATACTCATGCATGAATGCATGCACCAATCCACCCACCCATTCTTTCATCCATCCTTTATCTACCCAACTACTTACCTACCCGTGCATGCATGTATGCATGTATCTATTCACCTACCTATCCATGCATTCATTCACCCCCTATGCCCATCCCCATATCTGGGCTGTCTCCATCCTTCCGAAAAGTGAGCACCCATTCTGTGCTCCTGGGTGTCTGGAGATGGGCGGTCAGCCCAGGCACATTTGTAGTTGATGTAAAACTGGCATCTAGGTATTCAGTACAGAAACACACTCAGAGATTCTAAAAGATTAGAGGGGGTGAGTATGAGTGTGCAAATGAAGATGATGGGGTGGGAGGCTTTGGGGAAATGACCTCACTTTGGGTTCAGAAAGTTCTAGACTTTGTTTCTAGTGGCAGGGTTTCACCCTATCTCATGCTGGCTTAGAGCTCTGTATGCACCCAACCCTGGCTTGGATGCACAATAATCCACTTCTCAGCGCTTCTGAGTGCTGGGATTACCAGTAAGCACTGTCAGTTCTGGCTCTAGGAGAGTATGTTCTTGAGCAGGTTGCATGGTGCTGACCTGGACCTATAGCCTGTGACACTGGAATGGCACCCTTGACAGAGAAGGGCATTGTTATAGCCCTTTGCCTTCCCAGGTGTGTCAGGTGCCAGGTCTAGGTGCCACCTTCATATCCACTTGCACTTTCTCTGTCTCTGTTTCTGCTTCTGTCTAACTGGGTGGTGGCCATATCATCACCTGTCTCCTGGGCCTGGAACTCTGAGCCTGTGTGCTTTCTCACACTCCTCACATGGAAAGGCTGCCGGGGATAGGGGTGAACCCTAAGTTCTCATGGAGCATCCTTTACCTCTAGATGGTCATGTATGTTCCTGGTGCCCACAGGCTACCACCTCCCTCCTCCTCCTTGCTCCCCACTCTCGCTCAGTGTTCCTAAGGTCCTCTCTTGTGTCTACAACAAAGGTGTTGAATTTGTCCGTTGAAGCCCCTCAAAGACCCTGAGATGGAAGAACCGTCTGTCCCTAATTTGCAGGTACAGAGGAGTTGAGTCAGGGCTCAAGGACACACAGGAAATAGTAAAATCCAGATTCAAACCCAAACAACCTGGCTCTCTAACATGGGCTGCATTTGCAGGTGACTTGGGTTTCTGGTGGGAGGTCAGAGTGGAGTTCAGTGTGCACAGACCAGCTAAAGCAGTAGCAGCTGGTGGAGATGCTAGAAGGGGCAGCCTGGGAAATCTGGGAATGGCTGTGCTGCAGTAAGGAACTTCAGGGAGACAGGGTCAACCCAGACCACATGCTGGAGACCCTGTCCACAGGTCTGGAGACAGGCAGGAAACTGGGTAAGGAGAGGCCAGGAGGGCTACAAGGCTCTTGGCCTTTGCCATTGTTGTCCTAACTAGGCCAGGGTTCCACTAGAAGAACTGTGGGGTACATCTAGGATCTTGGCTTTAGTGGTGCTGTTCCTCTGTGGGTGTCTTCATTCTTTCAAAGCAAAGATCTCTCTGGAACACCCATCTGTCCTAGAGGGCAAAGCCTGCCCTGGAGAGCTCAGAGGAGGTGTCCATGCCAGGGTCCAGCAATCAGCTCCTGGCCCGTGAAAAGGTGGAATTCTGCTCCCCTGAGGACCTCTGCTCCCAGCAGGAGCAATCTGGTTGGGGCTGACCCATTCCAACCACTGTGTTATCCTAACTGGACAAAATGTCTGTGCTCAGAGAATAACAAATTCCCAGAGAGGGCTGAAGACCTAAGGCTGACCTCGGTAGCCACATTTCAGCTTTGCAGAAAGCTGCCCACTTCCCACAACCTTGTGGGAGAGCCACCTGCTGGCTGTCTTGGGTACACATGTGAGTGTCCATGCTGGTGAGTGGACTTGTCCTCATGTTTTGATTAAGAAACAGGGGTTGTTGTTATTATTATCATTACTGACATGTGTTGCTATATAGTCTAGACTTGGCCCGTCTGGTACTTACTCTGCAGTCCAGGCTGACTTTCAGCTCACAGTGGCCCTGTGCTTTAGCTCCCTGAGCAGGGTCAGAAGCATGTACCACACACCTAGAGTCAAATAATCTGATCATGTTTTTAAAACATGCTACTGCTGACAGATTGGTTAAGAACATCAGCTGCCCTTCTAGAGGACCCAGGTTTGATCCCAGCATTCACGTAATGGCTCACTAACCTCTACAACCCTAGTTCCGGGGGGGGGGGGGGGTCTGACACCCTCTTCTGACTTCTGGAAGCACCAGGTGTGATGCAAATGTTTTACATACATTTATGCAAAACTCATACACATAAAATAAAATAGATTTTTTTTAAAAGTGATATTTGTTGATGGAGGGCAAGTATTCAGACACCCACACTGGCCACCTTCGGTCCTAAGCCCTGGCCAACATAGGTGATGGTGAGAGGTGGGATGAGGTAAGAACCAGGAGGGAGTGGCGAGGCTGCAGGCTGGTGTCTGAGAAGACTAGGAACCAGGGTCAGAAGGAGCAGGTTTCCTGTTGCCTGGAAGGTGGCCTGAGCACCATGTAGATGTCCATGGGTGGCCAGCTTTGCTGGTGTGCACAGGCATGTGAATCCTGGGGAGCTGTGATGAGGCTGGGGTGAGATACCTCAGAAAGCAGCTGTGTTTGTGTTAATCAGACTGAACTTCATGGAAGTAGTCTGTATGTAAGGTACGTTGCCACCTGATACAGCACATGACTCTGCTCACAGAGCACACACCTATGGCTTCCAGGGGGCCTGGAGGTTCATGGAGGAGCAGGTCATAAGAGGCAGACTTCCAGCCTACCTGTCCTGTGGCTGCTCAGGCAGAGAATTTCTGGGTGACCCACTGCTGGCCCCAGACCTCCTGACATTTTCTTAGGTGGCAGAGTGAATCTTAAGCAGAAAAGGATAGTCCATTTTCCCTATAGATTCTTCTGAAAAGACATATTTTAGCTGCTAGTAGTACTCCAGTTTTGAAGAACATCATTTTTCCTCACATTCCACCAAAACCATTTCTCGATGTCAGACAGGTGAGGACAGGGCCCCAGGACTAGCCCACCCACCATGCACAGCATGTGTCCTGTGCTCACAGAAGACTTGGATGAAATCAGGCAGTTCTGCTTGGGCTACAGCTGGTTCAATAGGAGGGTGACACACAGCTCTACCTTACATCTGGAGCCAGTGGGAGAGGGAGACACTGTCCACACACACTTCCTTACAGCCAGCCACAGGTGCGCCCTCTAGACAGGGCTGCCACAGCAGAGGATATCCCATTACAATGAATGAGCAGCTGAGTTCTAGAAACATCCAGACTCCTCGGTTGCCCTCTACTGGGAGCCTGAGACTCTAGCACCTCTCACTTCTTATCTTTCCTGAGCATGCACACAAAGCATAGGCCATAGAAGCAGAAAGGGCCTTAGAACATCCCGGTGCTGTTCAGTGGCTACTCCATTCCAATGTCACACCTGCTGACATTGCCCAGGCAGAGAGGGAAGGGGAGGGATGCCCATCTTGGTAGGCTTGGACCTTTGGGCTTGCCCTGCAGACCCCAAGCCATGCTGGACATAGTCAACAAGGATAGGTTCCAATATCACTAGGGGTGGTGATGAAGCCTGTGTGCATCATGGCTCCCTGTTCAAGGTGCTCCCCATGTGCTGAAGTTCTCTCTGTTCTCAAGTTCCTGACACTCCTGCACCTGGCTCAGAGGGCTGTGCCAAGAATCCAAAAGATGACATGAGTGACAGGCTTATGAAGGGGTCTCATACCTGGTAAGCTGTGTCAGGTTCAACAGGTGGAGAAACCGAGGCCCAAGATAATTAAGAGATGAAATTTAGATTTATGATAGGGGTTTCTGAGCCTGGTCCGGGGCTTTCTGGAGCTGAGACCCAAGTAGGTACCTGTATGATACCTCAGCTCCTGTGAAAGCCAACAGAGGTGGTTCTGCAGACTGATCCCTGAGTGTCTCCTTCAGCGTGAGGAAAGACTAGCACTGTCTTCTTTGAGAGGCTCAATGTGACCTGAAGTGGTGAGATCAGACTAAATTGGGGGCAAACAAACTCAGGTTTATTGGTGAAGCTCTTGGACAAGGTACACCAGTTCCAGAGCAGCTGGACAAGGTACACCAGTTCCAGAGCAGGGTACCAGAGAAGTCACTTGTGGGACCCAAGATGGATGGATCTTATAGTCCCTAAGGGGAAGGGTGATGTGTCAGGTAAGAGATGGCTTTTTTTTTTCTTTCATTTAAGGTCCTTGTTTAAGTGCCTGGTAGTTGAGATGGGCACCAACTGGAACAAGGTTTTGGTGCCATTTGGATAAGGGGGCTTTATGATGTGGGCAGGGTTGTAGCAAGCCAGTGTGTGGGGTTTCCCAGCATGTTTTATGCTAGTCTTTAACCATCTTCCTAACCATCCCAGCCTAGCATTATTGACATGTACAGGGACAGCTTGACTCAAGAGACTGAACACTGCCTGGGACCCAGGAACCAGGTAGCAACTGAATTCATTTCTCAAACAGCAGCTCACGAGCACTCAACAGCTACATAGTATAGTGTATGCTTGCCTTTCCATGGCAGATGTCTGCCACCCATCCAGGTAGGCTTCCAAGGGTACACTTTCTCTTCTGACACACCTGAAGGTGTCCCTGAGTTAGGTCATATCACCAGGGAGCATCAAAGGAAAGCAGGAGAAGCTACAGCCACAAAATGTGAATTTCCTCTTGCTGGGCCCTGTATTGTTGGGGGTGTGTGAAGCAGGACAATGCCCCAAGGGAGCTCCCTTATAAGCCCCCAGAGAGGATAGCAGAGACTTGTGAGCCACTGTCTCAGAGGCTTGTGGCCCTGAGTCAGATGGAGAAACAGGAAGGATGTTGTAGGAAGTGGAGGCATCACCAGAGGCTGAGAGGCAAGGACCTGGCCAGGTATGTCTGGAACTGGCTGAAGCAGTGTAGCCAGAGCACGCAGGTGGGGATGGAAGCAATGTGAGGGGGCGGCTGAATACGCATGGCTGAAATCCAGGTTTAGGGGGTTGAGTCTTGATCGGGGGGGGGGGGGGGTTGCATAGATGGTCTGGAGTGACTAGACTGTATACCTGAGGTCCCTGGTTGCTGGGTGGAGAATGAACGGAGAGAAGAAGAATCACAAGGGTAGTGGAGGCTTCCTTGTGGAGACTGTGGTGGCCTCGTCAGTGTGAGGCTGCAAGTTGGGAGGGGGTGAATATAAGGACTCCAAGAGAGAGAGGTCCAGGGATGTCCACACCACCTGATCAGAGGATGACTTGAGGTCCTTGCTCTCCGGGGAAGAGGTAGGGTCCCCAGAAGAACATGGAGGGGGAACTAGCACCCTGTTTTCTAAAGAGAGGCAAGGCCTGGGCTGAGACTGAGAGAGATAATTTTATTGGACCTTGAACATCAGCAAAGAAGACAGGAGTCAGTGATGTCATCCCACCCACCCTACTCCATCCCATTCCAAACCATGTCCTTTTATTTCCGGTAAAAAGCCTGGAGGGGTGAGGGAGTCTCAGCCCTGCAGCCCTTGACTTTGGCTATCAGGGCAGTCCTGGGCCAGAATAGGCCAGAAAAATCAATGCTTAACCCAGTGGTTCTGAGATAGCCATTGGCTACTATGTCAGCATTCCAAAGGAACGCAGGTCATTGCAGACATCCAGCTCCGGCTCAAATTCCAGAGCCCTCAGTGAGGGTACTTGGCTGTGAGAAAGTGAGAATGTGTAGTCACCAAGCGCATCCTTAACAGGCACACAAATGTCCTCCCCAGGGATTGCAGTGGGTGCCGGGGATGGGAGTGGGGAGTCCCATCCCTGTTGAAACAAGAGTGGAAGACGGAAAGGAGGCTCGTTTCCCTGGGATGAAGGCTCAGAGCTAAGGAGGGCCCTGCTCAGGAGACGCAGAAAAGAAGTGCTGATTAGGAGCGAAGTATCACTTGGTCTTTCTACTGAGGCCTGATGCCAGGGGATGGATACCACAATAGAGACAACAGAACCAAAGCTGAGGCTCAAAGGGATCCTGGCAAGCATGTGGCTGATGGGTGTGGCCAGGTAAGCCACCTTCATGGGTGGGGCAGACCCAGCTCAGCTTTCTGCACACTGACTTCCTGCCCAACAGATACTGTTTGGCAGATCCCCCTGTATGCCAAAACCAGCAAGAAGCCAGCTACAGAGAGAGTGGGCACTGGCTTAGAACCACTTAGCCTAGGGGAGCCCTTGGGCCTCCAAGGCAGCTGTGGTGCATGGTAGACCAAGGGGCATTCACCTACTCTGGAGTACCTGACTCCTTACAAAGGTCAATGTCAGAATTGTCCCTTCTTACAAAGGTCAAGGTCAGAACTGTCAACTCCCTTAGCCTCAGGCAGGTCGGCTGGCACCTACATTAAGAATTGTGGTGGCGGGAATTCCAGGACGTGCTTCACTGGACAACGCCATGGTGTGGACTGAGGGATACCCTGTCCTGTCCTCTGGAAGGTGCTGACGTTGATGATCCAGATTCTGAAGACTCCGCAGCCTTCCCAGTTCAATAGAATGCTGACTATGGTGGGCTGCGACAGTCTTTGTCTGAACATGGGGGTGACAGTGTAGATGGTATTCGTGAGACTCAGGAAGAGCTAAGATGTCTTAATGGGAGAAGCATAGTGGAGACCGGCCTCATGGTAAGAGGCTGAGGGCAGAAAATGGAAGATGCCCAGGTGTGTGTGTGTATGTCTGTATGTGTATATGTGTGTGTATGTGTGTGTATATGTGTGTGTATGTGTATGTGTGTGTATGTCTGTATGTGTATATGTGTGTTATGTGTGTGTATGTGTGTGTATGTCTGTATGTGTATATGTGTGTGTATGTGTGTGTATGTCTGTATGTGTATATGTGTGTGTATGTGTGTGTATATGTGTGTGTATATGTGTGTATGTATGTATGTGTGTGTATGTGTATATGTGTGTATGTGTGTGTATGTGTGTGTATGTGTATATGTGTGTATGTATGTATGTACGTGTATATGTGTGTATGTGTGTGTATGTCTGTATGTGTATATGTGTGTGTATGTGTGTGTATGTCTGTATGTGTATATGTGTGTGTATGTATGTGTATATGTGTGTGTATGTGTATATGTGTGTATGTGTGTATGTGTGTGTATGTGTATATGTGTGTATGTATGTATGTACGTGTATATGTGTGTATGTGTGTGTATGTGTGTATATGTGTGTGTATCTCATGGAATGGACAGGCCCCTCCTGGTACCCCGGCAGGGGCAGGAACACAAGTCAAGGGTTGCTCAAGTTCACATCTCAGAAGAAACTCACAGCAGAACGACTACCCGTGCTCCACAGAGGAGTCTCAGAGGGGACTGACTATAGATAGGAACCTTCCTGGCCTGGCTCCAGGGCACTATAGTGCCCACCAGTTAGCCAAGTTCTAATTTGAACTGTTTGCTTAAAAATAGATCAGGGGTGCCACCTGGTGGCCAGAGTCTCAGCCATGGCCACCTCAGCTCAGACCTCTGTCCGGGTGTCAGTGTCCTATGTAGACTCAACAAGACAGTCATGTACGCTTCCTAGTTAGCTCAGGTATTCTGCAGGTGATGCAGACAGCTGAGGATCTTTAAAGAAATCCATGGGCTGGAGTTCCGTACCCAGGCCCAGCCCCTCTTCCCACACCCTCTGATATCCTTCCAGACTTTTCTCCACACACCCAGGTACATTCTAATGTAAAAAATGATTCACGGCCCACAGAGTCAGGAAGCTATTGGCTCCCACGCACCTCCAGATGAGGGTTCTCCCTGTCAGCTGAGATTCCTCCTGGCGGGCAGAGAGTGGCTGTGTGATGCCACCGAGCAGAGGTGTCGGCAACTAGGTGAGTTTCCTAAGGTGTCCCCCCCCCCTTGATCTGCCTCCAGTGAGGAAGACTGGATGGCCACAGCCTTCAGAATGAGGATGGGGAGTGGGGTTGGTGATAGATGTCACAGCCCTTGGGAAGGGGCCCACCAGCCTCTTTCCATTCATGAGGGTGGCTTCTCAGGATGTTCATTGGCCTTTGGCTGTCCCGGGGCCTCCCTGACCTGTAGTCTTTCCTGTGAAGATGGACATATGATAGCCAGGACAGAGCAGACCCAGCCATGAGGCACTTCAGCCTCAGAGACTGCTATCAGGTATCTGCAGTGTTGGTGGTGGGTCTCCCTGGCCCGTCTTCCTGTTCTCCCATCCAGGGGACTTCAGAGCCTAGAGGCCACATCCATGTTGTTGACTGGGGGACTGGAGAAATCTCCACAGTCACCAGTGGGCTCTAGTCACTGGTAAAAGAGGGTATGTGGGGACCTCCTGGAAGGAGGTTGTCACATCGAGTACATCTGTCCGTTGCTTCTGTGATACTATCTGAAGGGACTCTGACACAGGGATCATGCCACCCTGGCCACTTATAGCCACTTCCGAGGACTACCTGAGATTCATTTAAACTTCAATTTTACAGATGGGGAAACTGAGGCCTGGGGAGGTGAACAAAAAATTGAGTCGTATAGTTGCTGAGTGGCCAGGGACCATTCACTTCACACTAGGAAAACTTTGGTGAGGGGGGATCTCCCTGGGCGTATGACCCCCATAACTCCTGGGTTGGATGAGTCAGGTGACACTCACAGGTTATGGCTGAGGTCTGGTGTGTGAAATAGGTGCTGCACCTGTCTGTGTGGAGACCTTCCCACCCCAGATGCTGTTAGGCTGTGAATTGGGCTGAGGTGGAAGGTGGGTCACGCAGTCCAGAGGACAACCTGGCCCAATACTAACCAGGGACTACTGAGATCTAGCTCATAAATCCTGCTGGAGTGATGGTCACACTCAAATTATGTGTGGGCTGGAAAGGAGAGAGAAGGGTCCCGGAAAGTCCTAGGTAAGGTTTGGTGATAGTGGACAGTGACAGGGGACATTTGAAGGATGAACATGGCTAGATACTGTCTCACTTTGTCTTATAAACAACCCCAGAGGGAGGAAGGTGACAATCTCATCTAACAGACGTGGAGAGTGAGATATGAAAGCTAGGAGCCTGCTCAAGGTCACATGGCTGGAAGATAGCAGATGGGGTGACTCAATGCCTGGCCTCTGTGGGCCCTGAGACCCCACAGGCAAGTCACCTCCCTCCGCTGGGGCCCCAACCTCATCTTTGTCCCATCCAACCTGGAGGTACTGCCACAGCAAAAGGGCCTTTTCCTACCCACAGGGGTTGAGAACCCTCATTCCTATATTTAATCTTGGTTTTTTACAGGCTGTGTTACCTTTGACAAAGAGCTTACCATCTCTGTGCTTCTTGAAATAAATGTATAGTAAGCTGGTGCTTGTAGGAGTCCGATGGTGTCAGCAAATACCGGACAAACTGTGGGCTACAGGAGCGAGTGAGAGCAAGTCTTGGGTGAATGAGAGCTCTTGGGAGACAGCATGTTGCAGGGCCACCCCAAGTTCAGAGCATTGATGTTGGGCTTCCCTTCAACTTGAGTGTGAGTGTCAGCTAGAGAGAACCCCGTGGAAGGATAAACTGAACTTGGAGTCTTTCACAGCTCTGGTGCTGGGATGCAGAACTGCAGAAACATATTTTATGTCCAGCCAAGAGAATGGAGGGCTCTTCAGTCTCCCACCTGGCTCACCAGAGATGCTGAAGTTCACCCACCAAGGTGAGTATAAGGGTCGTGGTCAGATAATGCATGGCCAGCAGAGGGCGCTCGGACCAAAGCTGTGAATCTGCAAGAGCCAGGACACCAGCAAGGTGGCTGCTTTTCCCTGTCCAGCACCTCTAGCCACCAAGAGTGGCCAGCCGGCGATGCTGGAAACCAGTTGTGCAGTCTGGAGGACTAGGTTTCCCTGGGTGTGCTCAGCTGGTGGGCAGCTGGGATTGTTCAGCTTTGGGTCTGGGGGACACAAAGGATGCTGTAGTACCCCTCCACACACACACACACCACCACACAGCAGAGTCTGTGTTCTGTTTTCCCCTAACCTGCATTGGTTCTGGAGTGACCAGCAGTTGCTCTGGTGTTGACCTTCACCGAAGTTCCATTTTACCAAAGAGAGCCTTATGGTTATTGGAGATGGGTTTGGGCAGAGTCCCACTCAAGTCACACTCTGGCTGTGTACACCTGGGCTGTCACATCAATCCTGCTCCTTCCGTCCATTTTCATGCCAGCAAGGTTGACAGACAGACAGACAGACAGGTGACACACAGACAGACAGATGACACACAGACAGACAGACAAGCAGGCAGACAAACAGACGGACAGACAGACAGATGGATGGACAGACAGACAGACAGAAAGAGCTGATATTTGGGGCTAGAGAACTCTGTGTAGGGTCTGTCCTGTGGCTGAGGGACACTGCAGTGGAGGCTGGAGATGCTGTCCCGAGATGCTGATGTTACCAGGGGCCACAACCCTGTAACCTTAGTTATAGAATGCATTTTTCAAGAGTGGTAACAGTTAAGAGCCCCGAGGCACGGGAACAACCTCCAGGTCATTTGTGGAGGTTCAGAGCCGTTAAGTGGGCTGTGGAGGAGGCAGCTGTGTGAACCTCACAGCCTCCTTCTTGACTCCTAAGCAGTCTGCACCCTTGGGCTCAGCTGTAGATGTAGCCAGTGGCCAGTTGTTAGAGCAGGAGCCAGATGTAGCCAGCCCCTCATCTCACCCTCTGGCACTCCTCACTCCAAGACTCTCATTCAAATGACTATCAAATGTTTAAAAGCTAGCATCCACGTACGGGGATGCATACTGTATTTGACTTATTGAGTCTGGGTTACTTTGTACAGGATAATTTTTTTTCTGGCTCCATTCATTTACCTGTAAATTTCATAATTTTAAACAGATAAATAATATCCAAGTGTATAAGTGCAACACATTTTCCTGGCTCATTCATCTGTTGATGGGCATCTGTTGGGTTTTTTTCCCCTTCCCCAGTTTCTGGACACTATGAGCAGAGCAGTGATGTACATGAATGAGGAAGTGTTTCTGCAGCAGAATGTAGAGCTTATGGCAGTTTGAATAAAAGTGGCCCCCATAAGCCCATAGGAATGTCACTATTAGGAGGTGTGGCCTTATTAGAGAAGGTGTGTCACTGGGAGCAGGCTTTGAGGTCTCAGATGCCCAAGCCACACCCACTGTGGCCATCTCTTCCTGCTTCTCAGCTGCCTTTCCATCTCTGCCTGCATGCCACCATGCTTCCCATTATGATGGGAATGGACTAAGCCTCTGAACTGTAACCCAGCCCCAGTTAAATGGTTTTCTTTATAAGAGTTGCTATGGTCATGATTTCTCTTCACAACATTGGAAACTCTAACTAAAATGGAAGTTGGTCAGGGACTGGGGTATTGCTGGAAGAGGCCTGACCATGCTTTTCTTTGAAAGAATATGGACCTTGAGACTGTGGATTAGAAAAACAGTTGAACACTTTAAGTGCTGATTAACGGGCTGTACTAGTAGGAGAGTGGAAGACAGTGGTGTTGAGTGTGATCTGATGAACTGTAGGGTTGGCTCAAGAAGTTCCAGAGGAGAATATTTGTATGTGGCCTAGAGATCATTCTGGTGATATTTTCCTTTTTGCCCATGTCCAAAATGTCTGCCTGAGGCTCAAGTGAAGAGTTTTGGATTAATTTCATTGGAAATCTCAAAACAGCCTCGTATTGACTCTGCGGTGTGGTTGTTAGTGTCAACTCTTCTGAAGGGTTAATCTATTATGAAGATCTATAATGGGATCTACAGTGAAGAGGAGCAGCTGAGCAGGGAAAATACAAGACGCACATTCCAAGAAGAAATGGGAAACCCAGAAGTGAAATGGAGCTAAATTCTGTGTTCAGGGAGATAAACGGATTTTTTAGCCTGATGTTAAATGGAATAAAGGAAGCAGTGACTTTAGGGTAAGACTCCACCCAGCTAAGCTTCTAACTTGTGAAAATGAATTAAAGAAAAGCATAGAGCCTGGTGTAGGGGTACACGCCTTTAATCCCAGCATTCCTGATGCAGAGAAGGCAAACCTCTGAGTTTACAGAGGGGGTTCCAAGACAGCCAAGCTTAGGTAGTCAAGGGAACCATCAAAACCAGGAAACTGATAGAGATGTAATTGTATAAAGGGTTCATATTCTGGCCCCCAAAGCAGCAGAATTTGGTCGTTTCAGCCACATTGCTCTGGCTTTAGAGTCAAAGGTAGAAGAGAGGGGTCTGGATTGTCTGGAAGACCCCACTATGTGGGAGATGCCAGGGTTATATACCTGCCAAGGAGAGCTGCTAACAGGGAAAGAGCCAGCCCGAGAGAGATGTGTGCTGTGGACAGCGCTGAAAGGGCTGGTGATCTGAGGAGTATTACTGGCATCAGACGTGGAGACACAGAGTTTGGAGTTTGCCCAGCTGGTTTTTGGTCTTCTGTCCAATGTTTTCCTCTCCATGCTCCCTTTCCAGAGATGTATATCCTGTGCCATTATATGTTGGGAGGATGTGATCTGCTTTTCATTTTGATTTTATAGGGGATTATAGTTAGGAGATTGCATGAACCTCAGAAAAGACTTTGAACTTGAGTTTTAAACAAGTTTTGAGACTGTGATAGACTGTGAGGACTTTTGAGTTGGACTAAATGCACTTTGTATTATTATATAGCCATGAATATATGGGGGCCAGGGAGAAGAATGTGGTAGATTGAATAAAAATGTCCCCCATAAGCACATAGGGAATGGCACTATTAGGAGATGTGGCCCTGTTGGAATAGACATGACCTAGTTGAAGGAGGTGTGTCACCGGGGGCAGGCTTTGAGGTTTCAGATGCTCAAGTCACGCCCAATATGCTAGCCTCTTTCTGCTGCCTTTGGATCTGGACATGGAACTATTGTCAGCTACTTCTCCAGCACCATGCATGCCTACATGCCGCCATGCTTCACATCAGGATGACAATAGACTAAATCTCTGAACTATAAGACAGCCCCAATTAAACGTTTTCCTTTCTAAGAGATGCTGTGCTCACGGTGTCTCCTGACAACAATAGAAACCCTAACTGAATGCCCAAGAGTGGTAATAGCTGGATGAAGTAGATCTATTCTCAGATTCCCGAGGAACTGCCCCACTGATTTCCACAATGTCTCTACAAGTTTGTACTCTCACTAGCAAAAGATGAGTGTTCCCTATATCCCTACATCCTCAGCACGAGCTTTTATATGTTTTATTGATCTTGGTCATTCTGATGGATAGAAGATTAAATTTTGAGGTAGTTTTGATCTGCATTTTCATGATGGTAAAGATGTTGAACATTTTTAATTGCTTGTCAGCTGCTTGTATTTAATCTTTTGAGAATTCTGTTTATATCTGTACCCCATTGTTAATTGGATTTTATTATTTAATGTATAATTTCTTGAGTTCTTTAGATATTTTGGATATTAGTCCTCTATTAGATCTGAAATTGATAAAAGAAAAATCTTTTCCCACTCTGTAGGCTGCCGTTTGTGTCCTTTGCCTTACAGTCCTGAAGCCTCATTTATTAATTATTGATCTTAGTGCCTGTGTTAATGGTGTCCTGCTCAGAGAGACTTCTTCTGTGCCAATGAGTTCAGGGCTAGTCCCTACTTTCTCTAGCAGGTTCAGTGTGTCTGGTTTTGTATTGAGGTCTTTGATCCATTTGGAGTTGAGTTTTATGCAGGGTGATAATACAGATGTTTGTATTCTATCTGTAGCCAGCCAGCTTGATCCCCACTATTTGTCAAAGAGACCTTATTTTTTTCCAGAGTGTATTTTTTGCTTCTGTGCCAAAAGTCAAATATCCATAGGCGTGTGGGCTTGTGTCTTGTTCTTCAATTCAATTCCATTGACCAATGTGTCTCTTTTTATGCCAGTACCACAAGGAGGCTTTTTATTACCATAGCTATGTAGTATAATTTGAGGTCAGGATGAGATACCTCTATCAGTTGTCTGCTTACTCAGGATTGTTTAACTATCCTGGTTTTGTTTGTTTGGTTGGTTTGGTTTTTTGTTGTTTCCATGTGAAGCTGAGAATTGTTCTTTTTAAGTTCTGAGAAGAATCGTGTTGGAATTGCGATGGGGATTGCATAGGATCTGTAGATTGCTTTTGGTAAAGATGGCCATTTTTACTGTTAATCCTACCAATTCAGAAGCATGGGAGATCTCTCCATCTTCTGATATCCTCATTTTTTTTCCTTTGGAGACTTGAAGTTTTTATCATATAAATTTGTATTTGCTTGGGTTGGAGTTACAAGACATTTTATATTATTTGAAGCTGTTCTGCAAGGTGTTGTTTCCCTGTTCATTTATCATTTGCATATAGGATGGATACTGATTTTTGTGTGGTAATTTTGTCTCCTGCTATTTTGCTAGAAAGTATTTATCAGCTGAACAATTTCCCTGGTGGAGATTTTATGGTCATTTATGTATACTGTCATATCATCTGCAAATAAAGAGACTTTGACTTCTTCCTTTTCTAATCAGATCCTTTAATCTCCTTCAGTTGTAGACCAGGCTTGCCTTAAAGTCACAGAGATCCACCTTCCTCTGACTCCTGAAGGCTGGGATTAAAGATATATCCCAGCACACCCTCAGCTGCCTCATTCTCTAGCTAAGGCTTCAAGTGCTGTACCGACTAGGTATGGAGAGAGAGAGTGGACAGCCTTGTTTTTTTTTTTTTTTTTTTAGTGGACTTGCCTTGTTTCTCTTCATTTACGTTGGTGCTGACTGTGGCCTTGGAGTAAATCACAGTTTTTATTTTGAGGTGTGTCCCTTATATCCCTAGTCTCTCCAGAATTTTTATCGTGAAGGGATGTTGAATTTTGTCAAAGGCTTTTTCTGCATATAATGAGATGATCACATGATTTTTGTCTTTCAGTCTGTGTGGTGGATTATTTATCTGTTTATGTATATTGAACCATGTTCTCATCTCTGGATGAAATCTACTTGATCATGGCAGATAATCTTTTTGATATTTTCTTGGATTCTGTTTGAAAGTATTTTGTGAGTTTTTGCATCTATGCTGATAAGCAAATTTTGTTTCTAATTTTCTTTTCCTTCTTTCTTTTGTTTTTTTGAGATAGGGTTCTTCCATTGTTTCTGGAGTCTCACAATGATGATTTCACACGGACTATGACAAAACCACTAGGCTGACAAACACCAACAAAGATCAAATTTGGACTACAAACTGCTGAGGACAATTTCAAGGCAGCTTGCTGAAATAAACCAGCTTCACAGACTACTATAGCCAGGATTTGAGGGAAGCCATGCATTTTCCTGCTATGCAGAGACTGGACAACAAATGATAATGCTGCTTATTTCAGGACTTGACATTTAACAAAACTTTTCTTTTCGGGATCCCCTAAAGATGCCATCACCCCCAGACAGCAGGAAGTAAATTTAAGAACATGGTTCCCACATTCCCAAAAGGTGGGGTGGGTGTTTTTTAGTCTTTCAATAGGTTATGAATGATTGTCATTGTTTGGGGTAATTGGTTACAAATTGTTATTGGTTATGGTTAGAAAAAATGCTGAACAAGAGAGATTGGATTCAGGGTTCTTGTTTAAAAAAGAAGAAAGAAAGAAGGGGATACACTTATGATAGGATACAAGAGTAGATTATTAAATCTACTTTTAAAAAGCAATTAATATATTACATTAAATATTTTACATTAGATTGGATTTAAATATTTTACATTAGATTGGATTTATGTATATGACATAGAAATTGTGTATATTGATACAAAGATGAGATTAATTTTGTTACGTACATATATTGCTATGTTTGTTCAAGGTATTAGACCTATACAGCTCATCTAACAATGTAATACAAATTACTAGTCCTTGAAAGTTATTATTACCAACTAATTAAGATACAAAAAATACAAGTTAGTAGTTAGACATTGCAATCAAACTGATAGTCATATTAGATATATTTTCAAGGTCAAACATATATTTAATATGGACAGGTCTTCTTCAGATACTTCAGAGATATATAGAATATTGCATTCTAATAATATATGTTCTTAATATTTTTATGACAATGAGACATCTGTTCCTGGCAGCACCGATCTACTTTTAAAAAAAGATGATGGGCATCAAAGAAACTCCATCTGAAGTTGATCTTCTTTGGGGCAAAAGTTAGAAAAATGACTTACCCATCTTTTCTGCCTAGTTCTGACTTAAAAATATATTTTGTCAGATATTAAAATAGCTACACCAGCTTGCTTCTTGTCTACTTGCTTGGAATATCTTCTTCCACCCCTTTATCTTAAGTGATTATATGCAGAATTTCTCTATGTCTCTAAAGTCATTCCCAAATAACTAGAGACTTTTTATTAATCATAAATGTTCAGCCAATAACTTAATCTTGGTTTTAGATAGCTCTTATAACTTAAATTAACCCATTTCTAGTAACTATGTACTGACCCAAGGCTCGTTTACCTCATATATGAACTTCCCATATTGTTTCTTCCTAGTCCGGCTTCATGACTCCTCAGATTCCTTCCTTCCTCTTCCCAGCATTCTCTCTGCCCTAAAAATCCTGCCTTGCTGTTCACTGATCAACTTTTTATTATCTAGAAAAGCAACACTATTTCACAATGAACAGAAGGATTATTTCACAGCATCTCCCTATTTTTGTCTAAATAAAAAGGTTTAACTTTAACACAGTGAAATTATAGACCACAAAATAGGTTCAAGTAAGAATTTCAGTTACAATATCCAGCCCAATTGTACTTAGCAAAACAGAAAAAAAAAAAAAAACTTCATCAGCTGTCCTCTGCTGAAGAGTCCAGAGTTTCATACTTAATTTACTTTCTACCATTATTAGGGAGAGCAACAACTAGTTATCTAGTCTTTAACCCCAACAAAGGCATGAGAAGAATATAATATTACCTGAGTAAACAGGAAGTACGGAGCACACAGCTTCCAGAATTAAGAGATGACTGAAACAACTGGCTTCCTGGATAGTCACCTGAAGTTCTTCTGTAACACTGAAGCATCTAACTTTGGGCTATAGGTCTAGTGTATCCGATATATTCTCGTCTCTTGTAAGAAGGCTGTTATTGGGCTGAGGGTGGAATGGAAAAGTCATGTGGAGGACAGGAAGGACAAATGCCTGGGTGTAGTACCAACATTCTTGACCAGGATGAGCAAGATGGCCTCACAAGTAACCGAGCTTAAGATGCAGGGAATTTTGAAGGATTGTCCTACCTTATCTTGGCAAAAATTGGCAGTTGCTAGTTTTGCATCCTGCTGGTCCAGTTTGGACAGTATACTTTCAGCAACTGAGGCAAGAGCAATTTATTTGCCCACAAGGCTAGCTTTTCCCACAAAGAAAGAAAACCCCCTACAGAGGTTCTTCAATGCCCATCATCAAATTATACTGGTGCTGTCAGGAGCAGATGCATCTCACTGCCATAAAAAGCCTTAATTTATTAAACATGTTAAATGTCATATTACTTAGGTGTTTGAAGGCCATTTATCTATATAAATATATCTGCATATGACCTTGAAAACATATCTAACATAACTATAAGTTTCACTATTATAGATGACTATTAATCTGTATTTCTTAATTATACATTACATTTTTAAACGACCTGCATAAACACAATACCCTTAATAGAAGTAGAAATATGCATACAGTATAACAGAATTAAATTTAAATTTGTATTAGTAATACAAAAATCCATACCAAGGTAAAATATTTTGAGATTAATATTGTTTTTTGGATTAAAGTAGATTCAATAATCTACCCTTTTATCTTATTTCTATACCAAATCCCCCCTTTTTTCCTTTAAAAGAGATCTTTGAATTTAACTCTTTGGTTTAGTTTTTTTTCTTACTGTGACTAATAACAACTTGCAACCACATTAATTAATCCCATTAAATGTTAACAAACATTCATAACCCATCTTTTGGGAATGTGGGTGTTGTTCTTTCTAGACTGCTTCCTGTCATCTGGGGGCACTTGCATTTTGGGGGGACCTTGAGAAAAATCAGGATAATTGTTAAGTCTTAACTAAATCTTAGGAAAGTGTGAAGATGGTGGGAGCAGAGAGGAATAGAGGGGAGCTAGGCAATAAAGCTTAGAGGGCTCCAGGAAGAGCTAAGGGGATCCTGTGCATATCCAGAGGCAGGATCTCCAGGGATCTGGGGTGTTGTGAGAAGAGGAGATCCTACAATATGTTCCAGTGAGGCAATGAATTGTTCAGAGACAAGAATAAAAGGGTCAGGGGATCGTGGGTCTGAACCAAGAACTGGAGTCTCCAGGGAATGGAGTTGAAATGAGGGAGGGGCTCCTGTAAGAAGGCTGGGGGAGGGGCTCCTGTAAGTAGGCTGTTACTGGGCTGAGGCTGGAAGGACAGTGTGATTCACCTGAGCCTCTGCCAGGTTTAGAGAAGTCACTGCAATGGCCATAGGGAGGGAGGAGAGGCCCCTGCAGGCAAGTTGCTGGAGAGGTGGGAAGAATATGGAGCAGAGTAAAGAGTGGGCAGGGCACAGAACTCAGGTTAGAGGGTCTCCATGTAGTACCTGAGAAACCTGTTGAATTCACTAAGAGACAAGCTCCCTCCCCCCAACAAAAAAAAAAACCCAACAATCAATCAAACAAAAAACGCTGTCAAAAAGCTCTCTGTGTCTTAATTCCAAAATTCCACCCACTGGGTAGCTTTATTTATTTAGTGTTTCAAGACAGGGTTTCTCTGTGTTACAGTCCTGGTTGTCCTTGGAACTCACTTTGTAGACCAGGATGGCCTTGAAATCTGAGATCTGCCTATCTCTGCCTCCCAAATGCTGGGATTAAAGGCATGAGCCACCCACCATTGCCAGGCTGTTTTTAGACAAGTGCCTGGGTGTAGTTCCAAAATTCTTGATTGGGGTGGGCAAGCTGGCTTCACAAGTAAAGGAGCCTGCCTCCAAGTTAGACAGCCTGAGTTTGATCCCTGAGACCTACAAATTGTCCTCTGACCTGCACATGAATTCTCTCCAGGACAAAATACCTAACATGTAATTTAAATATTTTAAATTCTACCGGTCCCGACAGGGAAGTAGGCCAGGGGCTGCAAATCTTCACCTCTTCTCTGTCCCCTGTGTCCAGCTTCATCCTATCTCTGCAGCAGGACCCATACCAGCGTTTCCAGCTCTCCTGACCCATCTTCTGTGGCCCCAAAGACCTTCCCCTTTTAACCTCCATTCTTGTCTCCAACCCCAGCAGGTACCCCATGCTATCCACAGGCCACTCTGGCCAGAGAAGCAGGCAGGCTGATGGCAGATTTTCTCTTGTTCTGTCCTCCAGATCTAACCCCAGTCTCATCCCCAGCTCTGGAGCAGAGCACCTGCCCTGGTCTTCCTTTTTTTTCTGACCCTACCCCAAATGAATCACAAATAACTCCTCCTCCAGCCTTCCTTCTCCCAATTTATCTCCAAAACCAGCAGGAACACTCCAGCCGAACAGGCCACAGAACATTTCCTACTAGGAAACATATAGACATTACACTCTCCTAAAGTCCAGCCAGGAAACAGAAACCAAGGAACAAAATACCCTCCCTACAAAGATAAAGCCAGATATCAGTACTGTGCTAATTTGAATGTAATTGGCCCCCATAAATCCATAGGGAGTGGCACTCTTGAAAGGTGTGGCATTGTTGAAGTAAGTGTGTCACTGTGGGGGTGGGCTTTGAGGGCTCCTGCTTTAGAAAACATTGCCTGGTGCTTGCAAGATACAGGACTCAGCTCCTTCGCCAGTACCATGTCTGTATGCACATCAACACACTCCCGGACATGATGACAATGGACTGAACCTCTGAACTGTAAGCTGCCAGCCCAGTGAAATGTTTTCTTTTATAAGAGTTGCCAGGGTCATGGTGTCTTTCCACAGCAATAGAAACCCTAAGACAAGTACCTAGACTTACAATCATGCCAGTCCCAGATACCTAGATACCAGTATTGAAGACACAACTAATAATAGGCAAGGCAATATGTCTCTACTAGAGCCCAGAAACCCAGCAGACTCTGAGTATTCTAACATACCTGAACACACACACACACACACACACACACACACACACACACACACGACCTTAAAACAGTTTGTGTGAAGATGATAGAGGTCCTTAAAGAAGAAATGAATAAATCCCTTAAAGAAAGCTAAAAAAACATAAACCAACAGTATAAGAAAATGAATAAAACTGTTAAAGCCCTTAAAATAGAAATAGAAACAACCAAGAAAACCCAAACTGAAAGAAATCTAGAAATAAAAACTTACGATTCAACCAGGACCACAGAAGTAAGCCTCACCAACAGAATACAAGAGACGGAAGAGAGACTCTCGGATGTTGAAGATACAGTGAAGAAATGGACACGCTGTTCAAAAAAAAAAAAAAAAAAAAAGTCAAGCCTTAAAACTCTTGACACAAAACATCTCGGAAATCTTGAACACTAAAAAGATGAGATCTGAGGATAATAGGAACAGAAGAAGGAGAAGAAACACAGCTCGAAGGCCCAGAAAATATTTTCAATAGAATTATAGAAGAAAATGTCCCTAAAATAAGGAAGAAGGCACCCATCAAAGAAAAAGAAGACACATAACCCCAGCTAGATTGGACCAAAGAGTAAAGGCCACTCAGCATATAATAATCAAAGCGCTAAAAACACACAGCGCCAAGAAAGAACATTAAAGACTGCAATGAAAAGAGGCCAGATAACGGATAAGGGTAAACCTACTAGAATTATCTGACTTCTCAGTGAGACAGATGTGCTGCAGACCCTGAGAGATCACAAATTCCAGCCCAGACTGTTAAACCCAACAAAACTTTCAGTCACCATGAATGAAAATAAGGAATAGTTCATGATAAGATCAAATTTAAGCAACATTAATGTTGTATGATATTTTGATCATGTTCTGACAAATAAAGCTTTCTTGGAGTCAAAGGGTGGGGTTAGCCATGAGCTGGCCAAAATTAATCACAGAGGTTTTGGAAAACAGGACAGATAGTCCAGGGAGTAGTAGGTGGGACAGAAAGGGATCCGACTCTCTGTATGGAGGAAGGAATGAAGCAGGGGGGAAGACTGGTGGCTTCCCTGCTTCTGTCACTCCTGAATTTTTATTGATAAAGAATAATTAGAGTAATGCTTTAATTTATCTACAAATTGAGCCCTATAGAAGGTGATAGAAGGAAAATTCCAGCTTACGGAGGTTAACTACAACCATGAAAACACAGGGAATAAATAATCTGAGACAGGCAAAATCAGAAGAAGGGAAGTACACACACACACACACACACACACACACACACACACACACACACACACTCACATACACACACACACTCTCTCTTTCTTACACTCACACACCAAACACACACTCTCACACACATACTCACACACACTCACACACACACTCACACACACTCACACACACTCACATACACTCTCTCTCTCTCTCTCTCTCTCTCTCACACACACACACACACACACACACACACACACACACTACCACTACTAGCAACAACAAAGTGGCAGGAATCAACAATCATTGATCATTGTTACCTTTCAACATCAATGGTCTCAGTTCCCCAGTGAAAAGGCACAGACTAACAGAATGAATGTGAAAACAGGACACGTCCTTATGATACCTACAAGAACCATGCCCCAACATCAAGGCTGCCGATCGATGAGTACGGGGTTGGAAGCAGATATTCTAAGTAAACAGACCTAAGAAGCAAGGTGGTGTATCCATTTTGATATGTAACAAAACAGACTTCAAACAAAAAAAAAAACAAATAAAAAGAGATGGGAGGGACACAAAACATTCATCAAAGGAAAAGTGTACCAATATAACATTTTAATTCTTAACGTCCATGCTTAAACACAAGGGCACCTAAGTTTACAAAAAAAAGCATTTCTATGGCTTAAATCACACAGTGGGAGATTTCAAATACTTCACTCTCACCAGTAGACGGGTCATCCAGACAAAAAACGTCATAAACTAAACGGGGCTGACAGCTATTTACAGAACATTTCACCCAAAGAATATACACTCTTCTCTGTATCTCATGGAGCTTTCCCTGAACTTGACCACAGACTTGAACACAAAGAAAGCCTTATGAATTACAGGAAAACTGAAATAATTCCCTACATCCTGTCTGGCCACCGTGGATTAAAGTTGAATATCCACAACAGAAACAGCAGACAGACTGCAAACTCAGGAAACCCAAACAACTCCCTACTGAATAAAACAAACAACAAACAAAAACAGTCAAGACAGACAGACAGACAGAAAGAATAAAAGACTTTCTAGAATTCAATTAAAATGAAAACACACGATACCCAGACTTATGGCCCAAAATGAAAGTGCTTCTAACATACAAGTTCATAGCAGTAAGTGTCCACATAAAAAGACCCGGAAGATCTTATATTAGTAAGTTAGTCTGGAAAGATCTAGAACAAACAGACAAGAATCACACCCAAAGGGTACACAGCAGGAAATAGTCAACCACAGGGCTAAAAGTCAATACAATAAAGGCAAAGAGAACGATACAAAGATTCAATGAAACAAAGCGTTGGTTCTTTGAGAAAATCAATAAATTAGACAAACCCTTATCCAAATTAACTAAAGGGCGGAGGAAGAACACACAGTTAAGAAAATCAGAAATGAAAAGGGTAATTCAACAGCAGACACTGAGGAAATCCAGAGAATCATAAGAACATACTTTTAAGAATCTGTACTTTACCAAATTGGAAAATCCAAAAAAAAGAGGATAATTTCCTTCATAGGTAACACTAACAAAATTAAATCCAGATGAGATAAATAATTTAAACAGAACTATAACCCTTAGCAAAATAAAAGCAGCCATTAAAAAAAAAATCTCAGGACCAGATGATTTTTTGTTTCGTTCTGCTTTTGTGTAGAATTCTACCAGACTTTCAAAGAAAAGCAAATGACAATACTCCTCAAGTTATTTCACAAAACAGAAACAGAAGAAACACTGACTAACTTATTTTATGAGGCCACAGTTACCCTAAAACCCAAACCACACAAAAAATTGACAAAGAAAGAGAATTACAGACCAATTTTCCTCATAAACATTGATGCAAAATAATCAATAAAATACTTGCAAACTGAATCCAAGAACACATCAAAAAGATTATCTACTATGATCAAGTAGGTTTCATCTCAGAGATGCAGAGATGGCTCAATATGCAAAAAATCAATGAATGTGATTACACCGTGTAAACTGAAAAAATAATTCTACACGATCATCTCATTAGATGTTCAAAAGGCCTTTGACAATATTAAACACCCCTTCATAATTAAAGTCTTGAAGAGATTTGGGAATAAAGGGACACACATAAACATAAAAATGGTGGTTACAGCAAGCCTACAGACCACATCAGCCTAAATGGAGAGAAACTCAAACAATTCCACTAAAATCAGGAAGGACAAGGCTGTCCACTCTCTCCATTTCTAGTCAATACAGTACTTGAAGTCTCAGCTGGAGCAAGAAGACACAAATGGGGAAGGAAAAAGTCAAAGTATCGTTATTTGCAGATAAGATAGTATATATAAGTGACCCTAAAAATTCCACTTGGGAACGCCTTCGGTTTGTAAACACTTTCACAAAGTAGCTGGAAACAATATTAACTCACAAAAATCAGTAGCCTTCCCATATCCAAATATCCAAATGACAAACAGGCCAAGAAAGAAATCAGGGGAACAACATCCTTCACAATAACCTCAAATAATATAAAATATCCTGGGGTAACTCTAACCAAGCAAGTGAAAGACTTATGTGACAAAAGCACCAAGTCTTCAAAGAAAGAAAATTGAAGAAGATATCAGAAGATGGAAAAACCTCCCACGCTCATGGACAGTAGGATTAACATAGTAAAAATGACAATCCTACCAAAAGTAATGTACATATTCAATGCAAACCCCAGCAAGTTTTCAAAACAATTCTCCTCAGAGCTTGAAAAAACAATTCTCACCTTCATGGGGTGGGGGGAACTAACCTAGGATACCTAAAACAATCCCGAACAGTAAAAGAACTTATTAAGGTCTACCATTCCTGATTTCAAGTTGTACTACAGAGCTATAGTAATAAAACAACATTGTGGTTTGCCAGGGTGATCAATGGAATTGAATTGAAGACCAAAACGTAAACCCACACACTTATAGGCATCTGATCTTTGATAATGAAGCCAGAAATACACAATGGGAAAAAAAGACAGTACTTCAACACATGATGGTGGTCAAATGGATTGTTTGCAAGTAGAAAAATGCAAGTAGATCCATACTTCTCACTCTGCAGAAAAGTCAATTCCAGTGGATAAAAGACCCCATGAACCAGATATACTGAACCTGGTAGAAGAATGTCTTAGTTGGGGTTTCATTTCTGTGAAGAGACGCCATAACCACAGTAACTCATATAAAGGAAAGCATTTAATTGGGTCTGGCTTACAGTTCAGAGGTTTTGTCTGTTGTTATAATGGAAGGAAGCATGGTGGCCTGCAGACAGAGTTGGTGCCAGAGAGGAGCTGAGAGCTCTATATCTGGATCCACAGGCAACAGGAATAGACAATGACCCACTGGCCAGGCTTGAGGATCTGAGACCTGAAAGCCTATGAAACACTTCCTCCAACAAAGGCCAAACCTCCTAACAGTGCCACTCTCTGTGGCACTATGGGGCCATTTTCTTTCAGACCTCACAAATAGAAAGTGGAGAATAACCTTGAATTCACTGGCACAGGAGAAGACTTTCTGAACAGGATACTGATACCACAGGTACTGAGATCAACAATTAATAAGTTGGATTTCATGAACCTGAAAAGCTTCTGTAAGGCAAAGGACATCGCTATTTGGACAAAGCAGCAACCTACAGAAGGGGAAAAGATTTTTACCAACTGCACATCTGATAGAGGACTAATATCTAAAACATATTTTTAAAAAACTACAAACAATTAAATATAAAAAAACAGATAATCCAATTAAAAATGAGGTACGAATTTAAAAAAGGAATTCTCAATAGAGAAAACTTAGATGGCTCAGAAACACTTAAAGAAATGTTCAACATCCTTAGTTATCAGGGAAATGAAAATCAAAACTACTTTGATATTCCTTTCAGAATGGTCTAAAATCAATAACACAAATGGTAACTCATGCTGCTGATGATGTGGAGGGAGGGGTACACTCTTCTGTTGCTGATGGGAGTGTAAACGTGGATAGCCACTGTGGAAATCAGTCTGGCAGTTTCTCAGAAAGATGAAAATAGGTATATCTCAAGATCCAGTTAAGATGCTTCATTCTAGTGTGGTAATATATTGTATATCAAATAAAGATTGCCTGAAGAGCAACAGAGTTAGCTATGAGATCAGGCAGTGGTAACACATTATCAGTCTGGATCTCTGTGAGTTTAAGGCTACGCTGGGCTACATGAGATTAATTTAGTCTGGAGGAGGCACAGAGTCAGGCAGTGGTGGCTCACACCTTTATCCCAGTACTAGGAAGGTTGAAGTAGAAAGTGATATGACTGGGCAGAGGAAGGAATATAAGGCAGGAGGAGACAGTTTGGCCCTTCCATTTTTGCCTTTCCTACACTCCCTCTATTCAGTCTAAGGATTTGTGGAGACAGGATCCTCCTCCTTTGGCCTGAGGATTCAGTAGTGGTGAGAAATAGCCATGACTTACTCCTCTGTCTCTCTGATCTTTTAGCATTTACCCTAATATCTGGTTCTGGGTTTTTAATTATAAGACCAATTAGGATTCATACAATATCCTACCACAGAGACTTACTCAACCATATTCAGAATAGTCAGAATGGAAACAACCTAAATGTCCCTCAATAGAAGAATAGATAAAGAAAATGTGATACATTAACACAACAAAATGTTATTATATGAAGTCCATTGGGTATTATAATAAAAAACCAGAACTAGATAATGAGGAAAAGCTGAAATATCAGAGAGACAGAGGAACAAGCCACAGTCAATCCTCACCCAGCCAACTCCTCAGGAATCTTCAGACTGATGCCTCTGAGTCCTCAGCTGAAAGGGAATGCAGGTCATAGGCAAAGGGTCAAACTCCTGCCTTATCTGTCTTTCTCCCCTAGCTATCTCACTTCCTGACTCAACTTTCCTGGTGCTGCAATTAAAGACCTGTGTTTCCCAAGTACCAGGAGCAGAGGCCTGGGATCCCAAGTGCTGGGATTGAAGGTGTGTGCCACCACTGCCTGACCTCTATGGCTAACTCTGTGGCTCGCTCTGTCCTCTGATTTTTAGAAGAACTTTATTAGATATACAATGCACCACCACAGAGTATTACTCAGCTGTTTAAAAAAATGACCTCATGAAATTTGAAGTCAAAGGGATGGAACTAGGAAAAAATCGTTCTAAGTGAAGTGTTTGCTTATATGCAGCTTGTAACTATTAAACAAATGATAGAGCTAAGCTATACTCCATAGACCCAGAGGGGTTAGTCAAAGAGGAAGGGACCATGGGGGATGCATGGATCTCCCTGGGAGGAAGAAATAGCATAGATTTTATGGGCTGGGAGGGGGTAGGTGGGGAAAGGAAAGGGAGATGAAGTTGATGGAGGCAATGTGGGGAGAGACAGAGCTGAGGGTCTAAGGAAAGGTATGGAAACCTAGTATAAGGTAAACTTCCTAACATATAGAAAGGGGGTTCTTAATGAAGTCTCCAAATAATGAGGGAGACAGAGTCCCAACTGGCCATCTCTTGTCACCAAAAGAAGCTTCCAGTGCTGTGACTGGGTAACATAAATCAGGTTGTTGGCCAAAGGAACCCCATGGAAATCCCAAACAACCCAGGCTGTTTCTAAGACAATAGGTTGCTCTCCACAACTGACAGGAAGGCCCTGTTGCTGAAGACAACATTCGTACAAGTCATTAAACATGGAGAGGTTGAGCTGGTGCCTACAGAGAGCCTTCACCCCCATGTTCTAGTGTCTTTAGTATGGGAAGGTACTATGCAGGCTACCAAAAGAGATGCATAAACAAAACCTAGACACAAAAGCTTTGATCTACAATCTGTCCTGCCTGCAAAACATGCTAGGGAAATGGTGGCACAAAACTTGTGGGAGTAGCCAACCGATGCCTGATTTGACTTAATCAAATGTGATTCTACAAGATGGAATCCACACCTGTCACTCTTTGGATGACTGAGAACCCGAGACTACATATCCCAGAGACCCAGGATAAAACCAAATACTACTGGTCTAAAAGAGAAAAGTAATAATAAAATTGTAGTTTTAAGTTTCTATGTCCTTCCTGGCTGGTCCTGAAGCCACTTCGTTCCAAATGATCATACAGAGGCTTATATTAATTCCAAGCTGATTGGTCTATGGCTCAGGCATATTACATGCTAACTATTATACTTTAAGTTAATCCACATTTCTATTTATGTTTAGCTAAGAGGTTTGGTACCTTGTGCTCAGTGCAGCATCTCTTCTTGCTCCCTCTGTGTCTTGCTATTGTCTCTGCTCGGCTCTTCCTCTTCCCAGAAATCTCCTGATCTGCTTGCCCCGCCTCTACTTCCTGTCTATCTACTTGACCAGTCAGCATTTTATTAAACCAATGTTTACAGTGACAAAAGCATAGTCCCACAGCATAAAATGACTCTTAATGATCTTCTGCTGTACTCACAGATCGATGCCTTACTCAGCCATCACTGGAGAAACTTCTTCCTGCAGCAGGCACAGGGCCTACACGCGTCTGCAGCAGGTGATCTTTCAGATTACTGTCTATGGGACTCCTGAGTGTGAGGACAGGTGGGTTTCTGAGTCTTGTGCTTCTCTTGGGGCTCCTTCCCTCCTGGTGGCTCACCTTGCCCAGCTTCAATGTGGTTGTTTATTGTATTTTATTTTGTCAAAAAATAAACACATATACAAAAACAAAAAAATTAATTTTGGGTTTCTATTTTCCTGCTTGAAAAATGGAGAAAGCTTCTGCTTCGGTTTGCTTTCTGTTGCTGTGATAAGGACCATGCCATAAAGCAAACTAAGAGGAAAGGGTTATTTCAGGCTGCAGGTTCATCATCTGGGGCAGTTGGGACAGGAACTTCAGGCTGGAACCTGAAGGCAGGAGCTGAAGCAGAGGCTGTGGAGGAGTGATGCCTTGTTCTGAATGGCCTGCTCAGCCTGCTCTCCCACACACCCCAGGCCAGTCTGCCCAGGATAGAGCTTCACATATCAACCATCAATTAAGAGAACACTTCACAGGCTCTCCTCCAGGTCAGTCTGTGGCCAGCAGTTCCTCAGTTGAGGGTCCCTCAAATGACCAGCACACCTTCTGTTACACATTGATCCTGTCACTACTCCAACTGCTATTCTGTCTTCCCACATGGCACCCTCCTTCTGTTTCAGGCTCTTCCTGGGACAGGAACAGAACAGTCTTCCATCCCAGTCTCCAGGGCTCTGCAGGGAAACAGAGAAGGAGAAGTGTGTGACACCATGTGTCTTTGGAGCCATCCTGTATCATTTGGATTCCAGAATGTTTCTGGACATGGCCATTTTTCTTCTCCAAAGTTTTTTTTTTTTTAATGGTGATTTCCTTTTTTCTTTCTTTTGTTCTTCTTCCTCCTCCTCCTCATCCTCTTCTTCTCCTTCTTCTTCTTCTTCAATGTGTATGAGTGTTTTGCCTCCACGTAGTCTATGCATCATGTGCATGCCTGGTGCTGGTAGAGATCAGAAGTCACAGAATCCTTGGGAACTGGTGTTAGGATGGTCTTTAAATGTCATGTGAGGTCAGGGTACTACACCCTGGTTCTTTACAAAAGCACGCCATCTCTCTAGCCCTCCCCCCAACTCTCCCTTATCTTTGGTTTTGGGGTTCCTCCAAACTAGTGGCCACCAGCTCAAGGGCAGAGAGACTTCTCTTAAGTGAAACCCTGTTGGAAAATGTCCCACTGAGGGTTTTGACTGGTCAAGTATGAGGCACATGCTGATCTTTGAACCAATCAGAGGGTAGAGGTTTTCCCTCTAGAAATTTATAGTTTCCCATTTGGGGAAATCAAAACTACTTTTAAAATATTCTTCATAGTTCCCACCTTTCCACAGGTTGTACTTAAGCCCTTAGAAATTCAAGCCCCTAGAAACTTTTCATACAACCTGTTCCCACCCCCATCCATTGTTATCCGCCTTGTAAATAAGCTTTACCAGCTGCTCTAGTTTCATTTCTGTTATTGAGACAAAATACTCTGAAAGCAATTTAGTAAAAAAGGGGGTTTATTCAGTTTATAGTTCCTGATTATAGTCTGTCATTGTGGGGAAGTTAAGGTAGGAACTGGAAGCAGTTTGTGGCACCATACCCACAGTGGAGGGCAGGGAGAAATGAAGGCATGCATGTTTGTTTGGCTACTTGCTGTATAGGGTTTCTTCACTCTACACAGTCAACATTTGATGCGTAGGGAATGGTGCTGCCCACAGTGGGCTTGGTTTTCTCTCATCAGTTAACTAAAAACAGTCCCCCAAGGACATGCTCCCAATCCAGCCTGACCAAGATAATTTCTCATTGAGACAAACCTTTTGTAAATCATTTCTTCCAGTCCTTATGTCACACTAAAAATGTTTCTGCTTCTGCACTGTGACATGCAGGCTCCCGCCTCATCTCCTAGGCATCCTGTACCAGGTTGAACGCATGTTCCAAGGTGTCACCCTCCCCCAAGAGCACCAACACACAGCTCAGAAGTGCTTCTGTTCACTGCGCTCCCTCTCTCTGTCATCACTCTACTATCTTGACTTTGCTTCTGACCTTCGTATCTCGAGTTTATTTTTCCTGAAAACCCCTTTTAAAAATAAATGCTCCAAGTAGAGTTTTCTGCAATTATGAGCGGACTGGCTCCGAGCACACATCCCAATGCACTGGTTGAGGGCCAGAGTGCATACCTAGCACGCACAAGCACAGGCGCAGAAGGTAAGCCCTCTTCCAAACGTCAGGTCTGTCATCACAACTCCCTGAAGAGGAGACAGAGGAGGAAGTTCTGGTGTGAGACAAGAAGGGTCAGAGACCAAGGGAGGGCCACAGTCACAGGAAGCTGTTCTCTGATCTGCTCTGTGTAAGGTCCCTGTCCTTACAGCCAGCCTGCAGCCCTGGACCCTTGGGGAAGCCTCGGCCAAGGCTCTGTCCCTCCTTAGAGTGCCTGTACTTCCCCAGCGCTTTCAAGTGAACATGTTTTCCCAGTCCTTGAAGAATGTCTTGCTATATTCTGAGGGTTTCTAGAAACATCCACAGCTGTGGCTGAAACGGGCCCTGATTTCTGACAGCCTAAAATTACTACCCTCTCTCCCCAGACATTTCGCCAGGAAACTTCACCTCCTACACCACAAAGGAGTGAATTTGGCACTCCTGAAACCTTTCATTGTTCTGAACTCTAATTGGGTCAAGGATAAGCACGTGACCTGTTCCCAACCAATTAGAATCCTCTGCGGGACATTTTCTTGGTATTTTTCTACTTGAAGTCTCTGGTAATAACTGGTGGGGCTCATGGGCGGCTGATATTGAGGACAAAGGCTGAACACGTAGCTTGAGCGCCCGGGTACAGCTATTCCTAAAGCCTCTGTCCTCGGATCTCCGGGGTGTTTGATTGCATCCATCCATTCCCCTTTTTGTTGACACTGTCGCACGAAGTCACCTGGTCCTGGTTGCTTTTCCTACCCTCAGCTTATGATGTTAGCTTCCGGTCTGCTGAAAACATGGGTGAGGGGTCCCTTGAGCAACTGGAATGTGAAGCTCTGGATGAGTGGACCACACATTCCCCATCCTCCATCCAGAGGCCAAGTTCACTCCTCACCCTGAGAGCTGAGGCGGAGAACAGGCTGACTCAATCACTTCTTGCTTTTAGTGGTGCCTTGTTAATTTTCTCCCCGGAGAGATAGCTCCGGCCTTCACCTCCAGCCTCCATTAGCTGGGCAGCGCTTTGTCAGCGCATTTATGACAAATTAATTGCAGAGGGGGAAACCGTGCCTGGCAGCAAGGACTCTGCTTGGGCAGGCTCAGGAGCAGCAGTTTGCTCCCCATTGACACTGGGGGACCTCAGGGCGGCTCTCAGATCTGCCTCTGGCTTTCCGAGTGAAGCAGAAGGAAGATGTCTGGGAGGGCCAGCCTCCCCTGCTCTTAGATTGCATGGACAATGAGATATCCCAGGGCAATACACTCTAAAGACTGCGGCACACCACTGTGACCAAGAATACTGAGCCACAGCGCAGAATCCCAGGTGATGTTGAACCCCACTGCCCAGCTGCCTGGGAACATAATTGCCAGACAGCTGCCAGGGAACATAATTGCTGGCCAGCTAATACTTGGGCAAACAACTTGGCCCTGCCTCCTCCCACCAATTTTCCATCTCCATTTCCTTTGCTCTGGGCTTCTGTTCATCCCAAAGTTCCCCCCCCCCCCGCCCCATTTCTGTTGCTTTATACCAAGCTTCATGCTCTGGTCAGGCTGTGTCCCCACAAAGTACGGCTCCTCCCTCACCTGACCTCAGAGACCAGAATCTAGAGTTCTCAGCCACCAGGCATGGCTCTGGGACCCAGGCGCTGCAGGCCTGGGTTGCACATTTCCATTATTCACTGCGACCATGCCTGCTGAAGTGTGCCATGCGAGAAGTCCTGCCCTTGTTACCATGCTCCCCTCTCAGTAGCCCCAGGGCCCAGTGCAGCCTTTAGAGCAGCAAAGGCCCCAGAAGATTGAGAATTGAGGAAACCAGAACACAAACCACGGAAGTCCCCACTCAAGTTTCTGCTGAGGCTCTTGCCTGCTCAGCAGCTTTTCCTGAATGCTTCAGAGATCTGCCCAGTTGCCCTCTGCCCATCCCTGCCCTCCACCCTCCCACCGCTTCTGATATTATAGTGGCTCTCTGGCTCCAGAGGTAGCTTTCTAACGCCAGTGGCCAATCAGGAAATTGTCCTACAACTCTGGCTCATGTTGGTTAGGGGATGGCACATTACCCAAAGCTCTCATATGTGCCTTTCATTATTGAAAAGGAGGCCCTGATTCAGGAACCCTCTTTACCAGTACAGAGAGAAGCAGAATGACGAGAGACAGAGACTTTGTTATCAGTCACCCAGCGTGCCTGGATACACATATTCCTGAACCAAGATCTAAGCCTGGAACACTTTACAAAAACAACAGCTTGTCTCCTGTTGAGCAGACACACGTTACAGCATTCTCTCATCAACAAACAAGCCAATCTGGTTATCTATGGAGGTGAGTGTCAAACTTAGCTGGAGGAGAGTGGACAGCAAGGATGGAAGATGAGGAGGTGTGCAGGGTGGGTGGAGGCTCAGAGAGAGCATGTAGGGTGGGTGGAGGCTGGGAGATGAACATGCAGGTGTGGATGGAGGCTGGAAGAGAGAATGCAGGGTGAGTGGAAGCAGAATAATGCGCAGGGATAGATAGAGGTGTTCTGGAAGCTTCAAAGGCCCTGGATGTGTCTGAGCTTAGAAGCTTCTGGTGAGCAGTAGAGGTCATGGGCATGTGGAAGACAAGAGGACATGCTTAGACATCCCAGCACCAGCACTAAGGGACCACTGCATCTTCTAACAGACAAGTGCAGGATTAGTCTCTGCTTTGGGAAAGGCTGGAACCAGGAACAGACACCACACCCCAGAACTCCCTGCAAGGGCAGGCCATCCCATCTGAGCGCTATATGGATGCAGATCTGCCTAGGATCCTCGTGGCTGGGCTGGGGGAGGACAAGATTTCTTCTGAGACCCTGTGCTGAGAAGAAGATAAATGTGCCCCAGGGGTCTGGCCTCTGAGTATGGCATCCTCCATTTCACAGGGGAAGCAAAGCAAAGGAAGAAAACATGTGATACCGGGAGACCGCACATGACATGTGCGCACTAAGAGGCACTCGGTTCCACTCTGGAGCAGCCTTCCTGGCTGGCTGAATCTCCCTCTTTGGCCTCCATTTTCAAAGCCCCTCCTCAAGCACTCAGAATCCAAAGAAGCTGGGAGCATGTCACAGGGAACCCCACCACTGCCTGCCATATCTGATGACATCACCCTCCACGGTCGTGTTTGACAAGTGGAAGTAATCCTTGCCTGCTGATCGGCCAAAGCCAGTTGACTGACACATGGGCCAGATAATCACTCCCACTGGGCCAAGGATTAAGGAGCAAAATGATTTGCTCTCCGGAAGTTCAGTTAAGGAATCCTGTGCAATTAAAGGACAGCAGGGAAGATTCTAGAGAGGTCAACTGGCCTTGGTAGACCTTGAGAGGGAAGAGGGTATGCCAACAGTTCTGCCCACTTGGGCTACTGTGACCAAACACCTTGGGCTGGTTGCTCACAGTGTGTGACTCTTGTAGGGCTAAGGTAAACACTGGCACTCTCTTCAAAAATGATACCTCATAGCCACATCCATAGTGGAAGGAGAGAGAATCTCTCAGCTTTGTGTAGGGCTGTCATTCACAACTTGTGGATCATAACCCTTTTGGGGAGGTTCCATATCAGATATCCTATATATCAGATATTTACATTATGATTCACAGCAGCAGCAAGATTATAGTTGTGAAATAGCAATGGAATAATTTTATGGCTGGCGGTCACCACACCATGAGGAACTGTATCTAATGGTTATGGCATTAGGAAGGTTGAGAACCACTGGTGTAGGGCTTTAACCTGGTTCTGGACTCTAACTTCTCTGTGGACTTGCTTTCAGGACTCACTTTCAGCAGAGGCTCTGAGGGACACATATTTGGATCACAGCAAGCAGCCATGGTGGAAAACATCTCAGCCCAGGAGCCAAAAAAGAAGACTGCTGTGCTGTGGGCTGCTTGAGCACATCCATCCCAGCTGCCCAAATCCTAGGGGTACACCAGGGACCGCAGCCACTCTTTGACCAGGCTGATCTCAAAGACCAGCAATGCTGGCCACATTAGCAAATGTGTTATTCAGCTGGGTAGACGGGACAAATACCCAAGAGATGTCGCACACCTTGGAGGAAAATGACCTGCAGGGTAGTCAGGATGGCAGAGTGTTGTCCTTTCATGCATGAAGCCCTGGACTCCATTCCCAGAACTATATTAGCTGAACATGGCAGTACATGCCTGGAGGGAGGATCGGAAGTTCACATTTTTCAAGGGAAAGGTTTTCCTCTTCCTTCTTCTCTTCTTTTTGAGACACAGTTTCTTAATAGCCCTGTTTGGCCTGGAAATTGCTATGAATGCCTGGCTGGCCTTGAACTCACAGAGATGTACCTGCCTCTGCCTCCCAGGTAATGAGATTAAAGGCGTGTGTTGTCTCCTGATAGACATACATACAGGAATGAAACATTTTTCTTACTTTTTTTTATATCTCACTCTGTGTGTGTGGAGGACGGAAGAGGGTCTTGGATCCTCTGGAACTGGAGTTGGAAGCTGTTGTACATACCTGTTTGGTGTGCTAGGAACCAAACTTAGGTCCTCTACAAGAGCAGCATGCACTCTCAACCACTGATCCAGCTTCTAGATTAAAAACAGAGCTTTAAATTTTTAAATTATTTTTGTTGGGGTGGGGGTTGTGGGGCACTGGGCCCCAGGCACACCTCTGGAAGTCAGAGGATGACATACCCAGCCACGGTTTCTCCTTTCTCCATGTGGCTCTTGAAATTCCAACATGGGTATTGAGGCTTGGCTGCAAGCCTCTCTTGGACTGAGCCACTTCATCTGGCCCTGGTTTAATTCTTTAACTCAGTTTTCCGAGAGTGACTTAGATCCCTTTTAGTGAAACACTAGCTGTGGGAAGCGCTGCTTTTGTGTTCCTTTCTACTCTGTCTCTGGTACTGGGTTTTACGCTTTTCTACAAACATCATCCCCCACCTCCATCCCCACCCCATTTCCTCTGTCAGTCCCTTCCATCCCCTGGCTGTCTTTACCTCTACTTTGATGTCACATCTCTATGTGTGAATTCTACAAATCTATGCAAAATCTAGGAGCCACAAATAAGGGAAACATGATCCCCCCTCCCCCCATGGCTTTATTCACTTAGCACAGTGGACTCTGACTGCATCCATTTTCCAGCATATGGCACAACTTTATTATTTTATGTGACTCTATGCAATCTGGATTTCCTTTACCCATTCTTTATTGATGGACAGCAAGGTTGGTTCTATTTCTCAGCTGCTGTGAACAGTGCATAGTCAACTGGGATGTGCAGATGTCTGTATGCTATGCTGACTTGTCCCTTCTGGTGAACACCCAGGAGTGGTAGAGCTGGCTCGTAGATAGTTTGATTGATCTTGAGGCAGGAAAGGTTGGTTTGGCTCATCATAGCAGAGGTGTAGTCACATTGTTCCCATGGCTCCATTGCTTTCTGATCTGTGGAAAGGCAGAAGGGCATGACAGAGGAGGGGTGCTCACCTCAGGGAAGGCAGGAGAAGAGCTGGATGGAGACACTGGAAGAGGCTTGGCCTGGGCAGCTATGCTGGTAGAGCACTAGTGTACCATGCATGAAATTCCATCCTTAGCATCTCATAAACTGGATGTGGTGGTACCCACCCATTATTCCAGCACTCAAGAAGTAGAGGTCAGTGGATGAGAAGCTCAAGGTCATCCTTGGTTATATAGTGACTCAAAGCCAGTCTAGACTTCAGGAGACCCTGATATCTTCAGTGATTTCTTTCCTTCATCCTGCCAAAGTCTCTACTCCTTCCCAATAATATCATCAGACGGCAAGTCCTAGAGACTGGTGTGTGAATGATCTCAACGTCTTCAGAATCTTGCCACTTCAGTCTCAGTCTGGGACTGAGCCTGTCGTACCTGGGCCTTTTCAGGAGGGGTATCATGCCCAACACACACACACACACACACACACACACACACACACACACACACACACACACCTCTCTAGTCTGAACCTTGTATGCACCCAAAGAAAGGCTCTTGCCTGTGTCTTCTTTACCTCTCTTCTCACCTCATTTCTGAGCCTGACAGCTCCTTGTGTCAGAGACTCCGTCCACACCAAGCACAGGTTCTATGGTCTTGGGGCTGTCCTCTTGCAGAGTTATAGTTCTCAGCTCCGAGGTGAGCAGCATGGAGTTGCTGGGAGTGTGGAGGCAGCTTCCACATGACATGGCTTTAGAACTTGAGCCTGGAGGGAGGGAAGAAAGGAACAGTGAAGGAGCAAGTGGAAGTGTCAGGTCACAGAGCTCTTTAGGTCAGTAGGGGTTGCAGGCATCCTGGAGGCCCCCCAACCACCATATGGGTTTTTGCTTCTCCCATGTGCTCCATGGCTCTGTTTCCAGTTCTCAGAGAGACTTAGGCCCCCCCCCCATTGACTGATTGACTGGTTGATTGATTGAATTTTGCATACATATGTATAGAGGGGGGTCAGATGACAAAGGGTAGAAATTGGTTCTCTCCTTCAACCATGTGGGTCCTGTGCATCAAACTCAGGTCCTCAGACATGTCAGCAAATGCCTTTACCCACTGAGCCATCTTACTGGCCCAGGGAAACATCACATGCCTCTGTTCACACTCTCTAGGACTCCCCAGTTCATTTCAAATGAGAGACATTTTGCATATGCCCTCAGCTCTGAAAAACCGGGTGGGCACCCACAAAAGCTTTGGGCTCCTGGCTGTCATCAATCCCTCTTGTTTCCCAGACTACCACTGTTTCTTGTCCTGATCCCATGTTTCCACCTCAGAGCCTTGGCACCTGCCATGTCTACAGTTGCAAATCCCTCCCCAGGTCTGGGTTTATTGGCAGTCCCTACTTCTGTTCTCTCACAAAGCCTCCTTGACTGCAGGGTTCATGCCTCTCCTCTCTGGGAGCAGCCATGATGTATCCAAATCCTAAAGTGCTCCTTGATTGAACCTGGTGACTGTGACCCACCGCCATGGCCTGTTCTCACAGTACTCCACTGGGATGGGGGGGGGTCCCACTTGACATCCAGACATCCCTTTATGCTGATTCTAACTATCCACTCATGGAACTGTCTGTGTATGATTCTCTTACTGCAGATCCCAGAAGTCTCTGCTTCTGTCCTGCCCAAAGCCCTTCTATGGCTCCTCATTACCTTGGTGTAAATACCTACATCTTCCCTGCAGCTTGGAGCTGTATGCTGGCTTTGGGTCTGCTCATTGAGTCCTCAACCTGTGTGTTCTAGGCAGGCCATTGCCTGATGGCTGAATGCAGAATGCCTTGTGTGAGGCTGGCACTCACACAGACACCCTTTGTGCCCAGGCTCACCTGTGTCTTCTTTCGGCTCTTCCCTGTCTCCAGACTCCACGACTCCAGCTTCTGAAGCGATGTGGACGATCATCTTGTTACTGTTGCCGATGGTGGCATCCTCTAGGAAGCAGGATTTGATGTGGACTCTCTGGGCTGTGTCCCCCTCAGGGTGAGGGCCTGGCTCAGGTATTTGTATGTTGAATGAAGTTCCTGGATCGGCAGTGGTGGCAGTGACTGCAAGAGAAGAGGTGTCAGAAGCGAACAGTTGCACGGGGATCTGGCCCTGACATCCAACCTGGCTGTCCCACCCTCAGGGTTGATTCTCACCAGTGACTTTGAAGATCTGGCCTTTGCCCAGCCACCTTACCTGCATGTTCTTCTAGCACATGTGCTCACTGGCTGCAATACCACTATTCTTCCCCCTGAGCTCAAAAAATCACTCTGTCCTCAGCATCTTCTTCTGGGCCTCTGGAGCTCTCCTGTCTGTGGCTTGTTCCCAGACAGCCATCAAGGACGCACTATCCTATTGCGGCTCGTTTCTTTCCCCCTTCAGTCTCCTCTTCACACTCAAAAGTCAGGAAAACTCTACGCTCAGATTTCCTAGCCCCTACTCATAGGTTCCCTTTACTCCCAGAAAATGTCACAGAAGGCCACCACAGAGTCTTGTGTGCTGATCCCTCTGCGGTACCCTGCCTCATTGACTTGTGCCTATGGAGACACCCCCCTCTGGCTCTGTTGGTCCCCCTGAGACCTCTGATCATCTAAGAATCTGAAGTTTCTGGCAGGCCTCTGGTCAGGTCCTCAAGTCACTGTGCCATTCACTGGTGGCCTCCTTCTCCATTTCCTAGGGCCGCCATCCAGGCTTCAGGCTGCCCCTGTGACCTAGCTCCCTCCCAGTCAGCCCCCACTCTTCAAGTGATGACTGAGTTTTGCTGCACATGGGTGCTGGGAGACTGGGACCCTGAATACCGATCTAAAAGCTCCATAAGCTATTCAGTGGTAACCCTCTCATGGGTTGAGGTGGAATGAATTTCCCAACATGCTTCTCTTCTCACAGAATCTGGCTTCTGGTTCTTTCCGGATATGTGGGGTTGTGGAGGCCGTGGTACCTGGGGGGCTGCCAGTAAAGCTGTAAGTAGACTGCTCGACTGGATTCCTTGGGAGTCTCATCTCGTTGCCGTGGCCCAGCTGCACACGTCGGAGCATGGACTTCTCCATGTGGATGTGCTGAGCTCCCCAGGCACCAGGTGGGGTGTCATGAGAAGAGGGCTCATCTGGTGTGGTTAGCGGGAAAGGATGCTGGGGCCTGGGACCTGGGAAAGGCAGAGCATTAAGGATTTGCCAGAGATGACTCCAGATTGTTCGGTCCCAAGGCTGGGGTACCCAGGGGCAGTTGGAGTTGGGCTGTCTACAGCATTCTCAGCTGGGATCCAGGCACTGTTGGGATACCTGCACATCTAGGGAGCATATGCCACCTGCCTCCATCAGAAGGAAGTCGCTTGTGTGGGAATAAGTCCTTCATGTCTCTTGAAAAGACAGTCCAGGTCTTTACCCTGGGTTTATTTTCCTGGTGCTCATTTCTAGGCTCACTTTTATGATTTTTCAAATTAAAGGATTGCAAAAGCTTTCAAACACATTTGAGTCTAAAAAAAAATGGTGAGCAGCTTAACATCCATAAGTAAGATAGCCAGACAGGATGGCTGTCAGAACCAGGAGCCCCATGGTTGGGGAAACTGAGACCTGGGGTAGAAGAGATTTCTCCCAAGGACATGGGTAGACTTTGACCTTGGAGTTGATGGTCATGTACATGGATGACAGGACTAGAGTGTGAGGTGGCCCTACACCTTTTAAGCCACAATGCCTATTACAGAGGAAATGCTCAGTGGACAAAACCAACCTTTGTCAAAGCTAGGCTAGTAAGGCTAGGGATGGCTAGGAATGGATTGCTTCAAGTGTTAGGACCTGACTTTGGATCCGAGCATCCACATAAAGAGCCAGGCACGGCCACGTGCCCGGTACCTCTAGTGCTTGGTGACATTGACACGGGGGATTGCTGGGGCTTACTGGTTGCAACGCTTGCTAGGTTCAGTGTGACATCCTGTCTGGGGGAGTAATATGGGAAGGTGGGAATGACAGAACAGGACACCTGCCATCCTCCTCTGGTTATAAATGGAGAGAGAGAGAGAAGAGAGCTGCCGAGTGCATGATGAACCCAAATTTTTTATGGCAATAATTTGAGAGAGAAATGTATTAGAGCAGAGAAGGACTGCTCTCCTCTCACCGTGTCCTGCTGAGAGAGGGAACTGAACTGTTGGATCTCATTGAGAAAGAGCAAAATAAAGAGGGTTCAAGTGAAGTGTGGTCCAGGCTTCTCATTCTGAGAAAAGCCATACCTTAGACGTGCAGATGAGGAAGTTCTTTCTCCTTGAAGGACCAATTCCACCACTCAGACACAGCAGGTGGCCCAGCTAGGCCCCTCATCTTACCCATTCGATCACAGGCTGTCTGTTTTAGCATGGTATTCTCATGCCCAATCTGGATGGCTTCTGACTCGGAAATGGAGATGTGGTTACTGGCTCCTTGTTGGTAAATTATGTTGATCGGATTCTGCTGGTAAATAGTCGCAGTGGACTCTTGCCTCAATTCAGGATGAGCTACAGAATAATATTCCATTAAGTACCTTTGATTCAAGGACATAGGGCTCTTGTATCAACAGCACTAAACTTCCCTGGGAACTCGCTGCAACTTGAGTCCAGATCCCATCCTGGGGGCCCAAGAGAGAGGATGCATGTTAAGACTCAGGAGCTTCTGGAGCTGGCCCCCACACCAGCTAAGCCCAGCTACAAGCTCTGTATGCTCCATATGCTTGCTCAGGTTGGAGGATTGTGAGCCTCTGTGAATCCTTTCTCCATGAATGAAAGAAGCCAAGCATGGCAACAGACACTCCAGCACCTGGGAGGTGGAAGCAGGAAGTTCAGGACTTCAAGGTCATCCCAGCTACACAGAATTGTCTCATAAAAGAAAGAAAAAAAAATTAAACTATATTTTTTTATTTGTGTAAAGACAAACATACTTGGACTGGAGTATTTTAGGTATGCATTCTTAAACTGCACATTTCTTTACCTGGCTTTAAAAGACATTTTGCCAGGTGTATTGGCACATGCCTTTGGTAGGTAGATTTCTGTGAGACTTAGGCCAGCTTAGTCTGCATGATGACTTCCAGGATACCCAGGGCTACATAGAAAGACTATCTCTCAAAGGAAAAAAAAAAAAAAAAAAAAACGAAGATATTTACAAAGAACATTCTGGGGGTTCCTGAGAGAACTAGAGCTCAGACCTGTTAGGACTAAACCAAGCCCAGCCCAACACGCCCTTTAAACAACTCTATCCACTTATTGATCAACTTGGGTTTTGTGTAGGGGGATTATGTTTTGTTCCCCGCCTATGAGTTTAATAAGAAGCACTGATTGGCCAAAGGCAGACAGAAGTGTGGGTGGAGCTACCAGACTAAGAAGACTCTAGGAACAGGCAAAATAGAGCAGAATGCCAGAGAGAAGCCAGAAGATGCAGAGGAAAACTATGCTGCTCTGAGAAAAGGTACTGAGCCGCATGGCTGAACAGGATAAGAGTCATGGGTTAGATTAAGGGTAAAGAGTTAGCAAGTTATATGCCTGGGCCTTAGGCTGATCATCCTAAAACTATTGTAAGCATCTGTGTGTCTCTGCGAGTCTGTGGGTCTGCAGGCCTAAACCTAGATGCTAGGCCCAAAAGTCTGGGCCAGAAACTTCATACTACAGTTTTGTATGACATTTTGTGTAGCTCAGGATAGCTTTGAACTTATAACTCTCTTCCTTCTGCCTCCTAAGGGCTGGGCCAAGAGCTCTGCATACTGGACAAAGTACTCACAGAGAGTCATTACCAAATTCAGGCTGACCCCCTGGTCCGGTCTAAGCAATTCCAGCATGTCCTCCCTCCAGACTTTTACATCTGCAACCTTCAGAGCCCTGCAGAGCCCCCTCCACAGAGCTCCAGTCTCCTATCCCCTCAGCAGTGACTAGAAGAAGCCTCATATGTTTTGTTGGGCCCACTGACTTCATTAACGATTTGGATGTGTCCCTGTGTCCAGTTGCTATCCTGATGGCCAGCCACTCTTTCTCCAGTGGCCAAAAACCCCGTAGGCACCTTGAGTGAGGCAGGCAAGCCTATAGCAGCCTTGGCCAGCAGCTGGGCAGCTCTGGATTAATAAAATTTGACCCTGCGGCTGGAGAGTTGGCTGTTCTTCTAGAGGACACAGAGCTCAGCACCCACATGGCAGCTCACAGCCATCTGTCACTCCAATTCCAGCCAAGAGATCCAGTGTCCTACTCTGGCCTCTGCAGGCACTGCATGCATATGGTGCATATACATACATACATGATGCAGACAAACATTCATAACACACAAAATAAAATACGTAAATCTAAAAACAAAACAAAATTTTGACCCTGGACATCCAGTTATCCTTGACTTTTTCAACCTGACCCAAGATGAGCCAATCTTGATACTTGACCTTCCGGACTTGAACTTTGAACTTCCCAACCTGATCCTAGACTCTCCAACCCTCACCCCAACCTCCCCAAACTGACTTTAACCTCTCATACCTAGTTCTTTCTGACTTGAGCCATAGATCATCCATGTCTGTCCATTATAGCTCAGAAGGTGCCTGTTCCTCATGTTGTACAGGTGTGGGTTCACCTCTTTGGCCGTATTCATTCCCAGAGCCTTGGCAATATGCAGGGCCCTTTGCGGCCCATTGGTCTCGAGGTATCTTAGGATTCTTTCATCTGCAAGATGAGGGGCAGACGCTTAGTAGAAAGAAGGCCCATGGCTTGCATCTGTCCCCCACCCACTCACTGACTGTAGCCTGGGACATTTATGAAGCCCAAGTGGTCCTGTATTGTCAGAGGCACATGGTCATACGGGGAACAGTAGTCATCTGGAAACCAGATATGTGAATGAGGCTCTCAGCCTAGAGGCTAGCACAGGCTAGCATAGGCTGGCACAGGTGTGTCAGCACCTCGAAGATAAAGCATATCTTGGCCATTTAGAGCCTTTGGTCTCTGGGACTGGCCTCTGAGACTCTTGAGGAGCCCTAATAGTGGACTGCTGTAGAATATTATTTAAAGTGTGTTACTTTTGTTTATGCTGCACTTGTTTAACTTGTGAAGAGAGTTACTGTGCCTGTCTAAACACCTGATGGTCTAATGAAGAACTGAACAGCCAATAGCAAGGCAGGAGAAAGGGCTGGCAGGCAGAGAGGATAAACAGAAGGAGAGAATGGGAGGAAAGAAGCAGCCAGAGAAGGAGGAGGACTCCAGGGGCAGCCACTCAGCTACACAGCCAGCCATGGAATAAGAGCCGATTGACAGAAGTAAGGGAATAGGAAAAGCCCGGAGGCAAAAGGTAGCTGGGATAATTTAAGCTGAGGAAAGGTGCCTAGAAATAACCAAAGCTAAGGCTGGGTGTTTATAAGTAAAAATAAGCCTCCCTGTGGGATTTACTTGGGATCTGGGTGGCAGCCCAGCCCCAAAGAGCAAAAACAACAGTGGTCGAATCCCAAACGCCCATTCCCCTTGTGCCCCTAAGAATGGTTTGGGGCGGCCTATGGTGTGCACTGAGCTGAAGGCCAGGACTCTTTGGAGCCATGCCTACCTCTTGTTAGGATCTTAGTGTTGGAGGAAGAAAGACGTGTTCATTGGGGACAGGAGATGCTCTGCTCCACTGAGCACAAGGAACACTTCCACAGGAGAGTTAGGGGACAGGGCATAAGACTGGGTCCCCAGGTTTCCATCTGCTTGAGTCACAGCTGCTGGCTGCTGAAAGGCAGGGTCCTGAGGCTGCATCTTTTCCTGTCTCTAGATATGGGGATAGGTGAAGGCAAGGAAGCTTTGGGTACAGCATCAGGGCTTGGAACTGTGGGCCCTCCCTGCTCAATGGCTGTGAAAGTCACCTGAAGGCTCTGAGTCCTTAACCATCAGCGCTCACTATTGTAAATATTGTCTGGATTGTGTCTTTGCCATTTCTAGGGTCTATTACACACCTACTTACCTACCTACCATGGAAAAACTACATTAGCCCCACAGGTAAGAAGAAATTGAGACAGAGAGAGGACGGCAGAGCCCAGATTTGAAACCAAGCCTGAATGAACCAAGATGGCTCTTGAGGGGAGTCTGCTGTGCCCCTAAATGACAGATTACCAAGGTCAGGCTGGGAAGTGGGGTCCTCAGGGATTGCAGTAGCCTCATCTTCGGGAGCATCTCCCCCGAAGCACCATGTTGCAGGGGCTTTTAAGGATACTTTGGACTCCTTCTTCAGGTGGTAAAGGACTTGGTTAAGTGTTTTCTTGGGCACTTCGCACTTCTTCACCAACTGGGCAATCTTCACCGGGCCGCCAGCCTCACTCAGCACCTGGAGAATCTTTTGCTCTAGACTGTCTTGGGAGGAACAGAAAAAAAGAACTGAGTCAAGCCCAGTCCCCATGGGAGGCTAGCATCTAAGCTCCAAAGGCAAGAAAGATCTGAGAGCCCAGAGCAGAGGAGGCACCCAAGCAGAGAGCCATTGAGTACATCACTCAGAGGCGAGAGTGTCAGTCACACAGCTGGATGGTTGGATGAGTGTGCAGTTCTCAGATGACGGAGCAAGTTGGAAAGATATGGAGCCAAGCCTGGCCCGGAAGCCCCTCCATGGTGCCTGATGCTTCTCACAGGCTACCTAGGGAGTCCCTTTCTCTCCAGCTCAGAACCCACATGAATGGCATGAGTATTCCCAGGTCAGGAGCCCAATGGACATGAGAAATGGGTCTCCCATGCTGATGGATCACAAGCCCTGAAAGCCCAGCTCATATGTCACCCCCTTCTTCTTCTCCCTACCCCAGCCTCAGTAATATGTTCCTAAGGACACTGCTAGTCTCCCAGGTGACCACCAACTCCAGAAGGGTTCCCTCCAGCACCCTCTACCTTAAGGTCAGATGGACCTCTGCTAGCTAGCTACCCAGCCTCCTCTGTGCCAGACCCTGAGGGCCACACAAGTCTATCGCATGCTCCCTTGGCTCTTTCCAGATCTGCCTGATTTTACCTTTCTTTCTCTCTCTTGACACAAGGTCTCACTGTATATCTCAGGCTGGCCTCACAGCAAGCCTCCTGCCACACACCCTTCCCACCCCTCTCCCCCCCATTCTGGTGTGGTAGGATTCAGGTGTCAGCTGATAAGGTCTGAAGACGCTTATCCAGGCTCCTGAAGGGGGAATGGCCAACCCCATTCATAGAGGCTGCTGAGATCTTCGAAAGCCCCGTTTCCTGGTTCCTGACTGCTGGAGAGACCGGTTTGGCATCCATCGTGTGAATTTGTCAGGCGCCTATATAGGCTGTTACCTGTACCTGGCTTGGCTTTGCCCTTTTTTTTTTTTTTTTTATGCAAAACGTTTTCTCTGCTGGGGCATGTGTCCTGCAGCTGGCTCTCCTGCCCTCCCTTCCCCCACTGGCCCTTAAGGACACACAGGCAGAGCTCTCTCCAAAGGGTGAGTCTGAAGGACTGGATGGAGGTTGGCAAGGGTAGTATTAAGATGGTGCCTCAGGGGCCAGCTGAGAGGGTTAGTTCCCGATCTTCTCTACCTGGGAAAACCTGCCACCTGGCCTGGCCCCTCCCTCATACCTTTGAGCAACAAAGAATTAAAAGAAGTGATTTGGGGGCTGAAAAGATGGCTCAGTGGTTAATACATAATAAATAAACATTTAAAAAAATGCTTCAAAACAATGAAGAAAAGCAGTAAATTAAATCTGGTCCACAGCCACACAGCCCCGCCTCGCACAGCTTTGCAGTGTCCCGAGCCCCCGATAAAAGCATGGACAAAGAATCACAGTCAAAACTTCTTCTCAAAATGAAGTCCCCAGTGTCCTCTGATATTCCAGACTAGTTTTTTAAAATATATATCACTACAGTCCCCTCTCACAGTCCAGCACCTCAACCTGTCATGGGTCTTAGTAACCTTAGTGACTACTACTTTTGCCTGAGGGCGTTATGATTTAGGTCAAGGGTTAAGGATGATGCGATCCCTTGCACAGGGTCCCTGAAGCTCTAGGGTCTTTATACTGCTGCCATCTGGGCCAAGGAAAAAACTAGAGGAGCCATGGAAACCCACCTAGGACAGAGGCTGCTTGGGAGAAGGAAGAAGCCCAGCTTACCTCCCGTGCTCAGGTCAGCAGCAGCTTCTGCCATGCTCCTAGCAACCTTAAGGCACCTTTGGGGCTGGGGGTGGCAGGTTCCTGCACTGTGGCCAGGCCCGAGGCTGAGTCTACAGGAAAACAATGGCTTCTCAGACCTTCAGACACCATCTGTTTCTACCCCGGAAACAAGTACCCATCTGATTTCATCCACCCCGCTTTCTGGAGAAAGAGAAAACGAAACTTTGGTGTGGTTCTCAGCAGCAATGTCGAAATCAGGGTGGAGGCCAAGTTGGAGCTGTGGCCTCTGGGGTGGGCAGTACCCACCTGAACTCCCACTCGGAGAGAAAGACATTGAAGAGAACCCTATGAGAGCCCCTGTAAGGATGAAAATATTGACCTAGGAAAAAAATCACCTAATGTGAGTCTCCTGCTTGTCCACAGGGCAGAGCTAATACTGTCTACCCATATACCTTCTAGAAAAAGAGTCCCTTACTTCATAAATTCTCAAAGAGGTCAGAAATCACTCCGTTCCAATTGCAGGCGAAGGAATCAAACTTGCAGAGATGGCCCCATTCCACAACTCAACCTACAATATCCCTAAACCAGCTGCATGAGAAGTGGGGTGCAAACAACAGGTAGCCAGTACCCCAGATTTGGTTCAGTCACCCAGGTTTTTAAACTGTTATTCTGCCATTTGTAGATCCTGTACTTTCTGTACTGGGGTTTGGTTCGCCTTAAGTGTTAGAAGGGCTGTTGGAGTCTCACCTATCACAGGTGGATCCCTTCTCACAGGAAGGAGGAAAAGATAGGTATCCTAGACAGTTTCAGCTGTCAACCAAATAGTTATCTGAAGGAGTCTCAGTTGGGGGACTGCCCTGATCTGGTTGGCTGTGGACATTTCTGTGAGATACCATCATGACTGCGGTTAATGGGAGAGAAGCCAGACCACTATGGGCAGCATCATTCCTAGGCTGGTTGTCCTGGGTTGTATAGAAAAAGCTGGTTGAACATGAACCAGGAAGCAGTACCCTCTATGGTCTCTGCTTCAGGTTCTAACCTCACTTTTCTATGGGATGGGCTGTGAAGTATAAGCTGAAATAAAACTTTTCTTCTCTAGCTGGTTTTTGTTTGTTTTGTTTTTTATGTGAGACTGTTCATCACAGCAGCAGAATTAAACACATACAGTAGACATCCCTCATTAAAGAACACAAATTGCAGCCTCCACATACTTTCCACTTAAATCCTAGCAGTCAGAACTTTGTCTTATGGTCCTGACATCCATGAAATGCTGGAAAAGGTGGTCTGTATTCTAGATCACTGTGTACCTAGATAAAATTGGGGTCACGTGACTTCAGAACACAACAGTATCTACCACAGCAGATATTGGCAGAGACCTGGGTGCCCTTGCCAATTCAAAGCTCTTCCTCAAAGTCAGAACAAGGACATGTTCCTTTCTGTCTGCACTGGGCCATCCTCTACCTTACCCAGCTGCTCCCAGCCTCTTTCTCTAGCAGATACTATGTGGAGTCTGAAGATGCTGCATTCATGGCTCTGCACTCTTAGAGCCTCTGATGGGTTCAAGGCCAATGGGGGGGGGGGGTGTTGAGGAAGATGCTTTCTCCTCCCAGCTAGGAAGGGCCCAGAGATACAGAATGACATGCCAAGCTGGTCTCTTTTTATCCTGGAGAGCATATTCCTTCCAAATGCTTCATGTTTTTCTAGAAACTATTAGAACTCTCCACCCAAAGCAAGGAATAATTACATGTTACTGATCTCAAGTCTTCGGGTTTTGTGATCTCTCCTTTTAAAAGAGATATATTTTTACCACATATTGTGTTGGCAAAACCCATCTCCTTGCTTCCCCATAACCAGACTCTGGGAAGGGAGGCTGGGAGCTAGGTTTGGTCAGAGATTAGGTGTGGTTGGTGATAACAAGGGAATCACCAAATGTCTCTGGTCCCTGCCTAGAGCAAAGAAAAAAGATCTTTTATGGCTGGTGTGTTGGGGTGACAAGCTCCCTCTTCAAATCCCTGGGGGGTGTGGGCCCTGCAAGACAGAGCAATTAGTGGGCTTCGGTGTCCCCCTCTGTCCACTAAAGTGGGGCACACTTAGGTACTCCCACTTCTTCATTCTAGGTCTTAAACAAGTCCCCACTCTTTATGGGACTCAGTTTCCCTTTAACAGAGGAGGGATCCTACAGTTCCTAGCCTGGCCTGTCTACATCGGAGGTCCCTTCAGAGAGGTAGGGATGTGGGGCCAGATGTGGGGCCAGATGTTTAACTTTTTGCTGTTGCTCCTGGCTATATAACCTGTGTAACCAGACAGATGTGTCAGCTTAGTTTCCTATTTAGACCATAAACTGGCCATTTACCTCCTGGTTTTTGTCAGTGGTGTGTGAGACCCTGTGGTCAGCCGAAGGCCAGAGAAGGCCTCTTTTTTTGTGAGCTGGGTATTGGGAAAGGAGGCCTATCTTGACTGTAGCCATTTGCAAAATGTGGGCAGAAGGACAGAGAAGGCATTCATTGGTTAGCCATAGTGTCTAAAGGAGCTTTGATCCCCCTTTCTCCACTGATCAACATGTCTCTTTTTTACACTTCCCACCCCCAGACAACTGCCCTGGTCTCAATTCATACCTGACTTTGAATTTTATAGTTACAACATCATGTTTTATTTATTTGTATTTCTCTGGGCTGGCCTCAGATTTGCAGCAAATTACCTGCCACAGCCTCCAGAGCACTGGGGTTACAGGCATACACAGATGGACTTCACTGTATGTGTGTGGGTGTCCGCGCGCATGTATTTATATGTGTGTGTATATGGTGTATGTGTGTGTATATGTATATAGTGTGTGTGTGTGTGTGTGTGTGTGTGTGTATGTGTGTGTGTGTGTGTGTGTGTGTGTGTGTGTGAGCTGTCAGGGGTTCTTCTCTATAATTCTCCACTTTCTTTTTGAGGCATGATCTGTCACCGAACACAAAGCTCACTGATTTGGCCAGACTGGCTGGCCAGCAAGCCCCAGGATCTCCAGATTCTCACAATCCCAGTGCTGGAGCTGCAGATATGAGCTGTCACACCTGATTTTTATGTGGGTTCTGGGGACTTGAACTCAGGTCCTTATGCTTGTATGGCAGGTACTTTACTACTGAGCTACCTCCCCAGGCCCCAGATAGACCTTAAAAAAAAATCATTTAGTCAAAGCTGGCCACGGTGTCCTCGCCAAGTATCATGCTTAGGAATGCTCACTGGGTGAGACGACCTCACTATCAATTCTCTTCAGTTATAGTGAAGTATCATGAAATTTTCATGACAACTAAATGGAACGATTAATGAATTTGACATAACGTTTGGGTTTCCAGGCAGTTAATTAAACATTTACTATGATTTTTTTCTTTCTATTCATAGTTCGAAGCTCAAACTTTTCCCTCTTTCATACTACCAGACTCTCACCTGTGGGTGCTGTGGGCACTCACTCAATCCTAAGTTTCTAACTTGGGCGGCTGGCGGGCACACAGTGAGCACTGGCTGTCCATGGCTGGGCTAGGTCCTGGCTCTGCCTTAGTGATTGTGACTCTTCTCTGAGAATGATCCAGAGGCTTGAGGGGCACCCCGTTACGAGGTCCTGATGAGGGTGGCTGATGTGTGTGGAGACATGTGGGATGGGGCTCTTTTGGGTCCCCTTAGGTTCTCCATAATGCCCAGGTGCTGCTACCAGAAAGCTTGCATTGAAGGTGGGTGGCCAAGTGCCCCTGGTCCAGCTTGAGCCACAGCAGTTCATAAAGAACTGAGATGTACACACAAATTTAGGTAACCCCGAGCTAAGGACAAAAGGTTGCCATTCCTGGGGCATCTACATCCATAGTGACTGGTGGTTTTAAAAAACCCTGGGCCTTGGAAATGGTTCTGTATGAAGTAAAATAAACCATTTCTACACTGGATGCTCTCTCTCTCTCTCTCTCTCTCTCTCTCTCTCTCTCTCTCTCTCACACACACACACACACACACACATTCTGTGTGGGTGAGAGATAGATAGATAGATAGATAGATAGATAGATAGATAGATAGATAGATAAAGCCACCTTGGAGCTCTTTTTTTTTGGGGGGGGGTGTCTGTGTGCCCCACCTCCAGCATCCAAAAGCCTTGTATTGAGCCTAACACTCAGGTGGGGCACCCACGTGCTTCTAGGACCTTTCTCTGCTCCACTTTTGGGAACAGAGGGCCAGGAGTTTCTGGTGCCTTGGATGTAGCTTACCATACAGGCCACACTGATATTATCCTGAGGTCGGGCTTCATCTGTAAACAGCTTGCTATATCCCCCTTTGCTGGGTGGGGTTAGGGGCCACATTAGACCTCTTGCACACAGCCTGTGTCTCAGACTCCACAGACCTTCCTGAGCTTTCCTCAGGAGATCATTTCCCAAGAGGGTAAAGATGTTGTTAATATTTGGGCAGCTGTTTTAACTCCACCAGCCCCCCTCCCCATTGGAGCCACCAGTGGGAACAAAGGTTTCCCCTGACACGCCCCCCCCCCCAGCACTACCTGATTTGAAATAGGCTGAACAAACTGTTTAAGGCCCCCAAGTAGCTATTGCAACCCGTCTTTATTACATGTGTCCTGTGTTTTGCAGAGGATGAGGGAGTAGGTAGGGGGAGCTACACAGCCAACAAAGTGGGGAGAAAATTCACTCTCCAAAGAGTTGTAAAATTTATTTTGTATTGTGGCTTTTCAGAACGCCATCACTGGCACCAGAGATTATAGATACACAAAGAACAGCTTCTTCAGGTCTGGGTACAGTCTCCCACAGTGGAGTGCTCAAGGCATGGAGAAATCCCAGGTGTTGACCAGGAACAAAGTGGGGGGTGCTCAAAGGAGGGCATCCCAAAGCCAAGTGACAATGTAGCAGAAAACGTGCTCGGGGAGGGGTGTCAGGTGACACAGGGGCTATGGCCCACTAGATTCTACAGTGCGTGGCATTTCCGGCTCTGAAGTTCAGAGCACAGATAAACACATTTCTTGTTGCAATCTTCGATGGTTCTAGAACCTGAGGGGCACATGGTCACACAGGTCACAGAAATGACCAAGAACAGAGGAGGGATCTGGATTCCTGTTACATGTTGGCTACGGAGTCATGTCTAAACCTTTTGCTAAAACAACAGACTTCTGAAAAAGCTCCTTTTGCAGTAGGTAAAGTCATGCAGACCCACACTCTGCAAGACAGCCCAGAGCTCTGCAGAGCCCTTACATAGCCTTAAGCTCTGCAAAGCCATCCTGCAGCTCTGGACTCTGCAGGGGAAGTCTCTTGAAATGGGAACGTGGAGGAGAGAGAACAGAGAGCTGTCACTTTCTCAGAACCTTATGGAGCAGCAGACCCCCTTCTCCCAGGCCAACCAGGTCAGTCTCTCTCTAACCAGCCACTTCCCAGGACCTGCCTAACTCCCACAGAAAGACTAGCATCTAGAGAAGACTGCCCAGAGTTCAGGTCCCACAGCCTGAAAGCCTGCATGTTTGCTTAGGACACAGGGTGTCCTGACTTTGACAAGCCCCTACAACCCACATCCAAGGGACTCCACTGTTCAGTCTGGGGTTGTTATCAGAGGGGGTGGCTGGGCTTGCCCTTAAGCCATTGCCCTTAAGTCGGATGGGCCCAGCAAGCTCCTTCAGCAACCAATACAAAGAAGCAAGGACTGTCAGATTTGCTCTAGAGACAGCAACCCCATTTCAGCCTGGCTTTCAGTTGAAGCTACATACACAAATGAGGTTCAACTTGTCTAGATTTCCCACCCAGGGGAAACCACATACAGAATTCCCTAAGAAGGCTGCGGGGACAGTAGGGGGTCTCACCAGGCAGAGCACAGCCACAGTGTGGAAGGGAAGGAAATGCCTAGAACAGTTGTAGCCCTTGGTGGCCTGGCCCCGTTAACGAGACACTGTACAGAAGTCCCCCGTCCCCTCCCCCCACCCCGAGCACAGAAGATCTCTACAAATCCTGGTATCTCTATGTGACATTTCAAAGAATCCTCTTTGAGAGAGCAGCCAATATTAGGTCAACCCCTTCTGGAGAGGCTGGTCTCAACATTGACAGGTGTGGGGATATTCTGCCAGGCAGGTCTGTAGAGCTTTGGGCTCAGGGTTCAGTGAGGCATCATGGGGGTACTCTATACTTAAAAAGTGTATATAAATAGGCATGATGGCCCAAAATTCAAAAAATTTTCAAGTAATAGAAAGTGCTGTATATAAATTATTGCCTCTCATCTCATTTCAACTTCTGTGGGCAGAAAAGGGTGGCGGGGTCACCCCATGAACTCCCACAGAGCCCACTGAGGAGGGATGTCTGGGCCTGCTGAACCCTGGGGGTCCTCACTACATGCATCCTTTTTCTCTTGTATTCACACAGGACAGAACAGTAATCCTTCAAGGGATCCCATCACATCCTATGTACTAATTAAACTCTGGGAAATGAGACCCCAACTTTGCAAAGAAGTGATGAAAACAGACAAAAGCTCACATCAAAAACAACCATTTCCGGGTCGAAGGGAATGGTGTCATGAGAGAAGGCAAACTGTTCTAGAGTCTGAGGTATGGGCTGGCATTGGTGGCAGTCTTTGCTAACCTGTTTGAGTTTCCTGGGGGGATACTTGGATGACTGTCCCTTTCTATCTTGGGTTGACTATTAATTGGCTTCTTGAAGTGAAAATCAATATGAAGCAGACATAGATTATCTGAGGTCAAGCCGCTAACACCCCGGGGCTTTCCTACATGTTAGTTGAGAACTGCATACACCCAGCCTTGGAATGCTAGTACCCAAGCCCCTTCTGCAGGAAATGAGCTGCCGGATCCCCCTGGAACCAAATGCAGAGAGTAGCTTCGACTTTCGGGGCAGGTACACTCTGCCTCTTCTACTGAACCTTCAATTTTTGTGTTTTAAAGAGGAAGAAAAAACTAAAATTCCTTCAGTAACAGTTTATTTTCATATTGGGAAAGGCATCTGGGATCAGGTGCCTCTGGGGGGCAGTCCTGACTCAGCAGTAACCCAGAGGGACGACATGGGTCCCCTTTGGCAGGGAATGTGTAACTGCTCACAGCCTATCTGGACAGAAGCATTCGTTGGCTTACAGGCACAAAGCCCTGGGGGGCCTGTTTTTCTTGCATGGGGGGGCCCCTCTGAGACCCAGGGGGGACCCCCACTGCTCTGTTCAGACTAAACTCACCATTTCTCCTCCAAGCCTTAACACACTCTCTAGAAGTTTTCATCAAACCAGCACTGATATATTATATTAAAAAATAGTGCAAAATCTCAACATTTATATAAATAGCTCTAAACCTTTGCTTTGTAGGGTTTTTTTTTTCTTTACAAGGTAATACACACTTTCAGAGTTGGCACTCAAAAAATTGCCATTTTTTTTCTAGTTCAGAAAACAACTTTTTTTTTTTTTAATAGGCCTCTTCTAGTACAAAAATACTCCTGCTCTCCCACATACAGTGTCTCTTATTTTATATATATTTATATATATATAATATTGCAGATCTTAAACAAAGGTTTTGTGCAAATATGTCTTTAAAGTTAAGTGAAACCATCATAAACAAAGGAAATTAAGCATTCACACATGGAGCTCAACTGAAAACAATGAACGAAAGACGAGTAGAGAGTTTTCTCCTTTGCCTTCAAGACTCGGCTCAACAAAGAAACGTATTTCATTTCTTTCTCTTCTTTTTTCTTTCTTTCTTTTTTTTTTTTGCAAGCTTTCTGAGCTTCTGCATTCAGACCACATAGAACATGTAAATATTTATACACAGGGAGGAGAGCTGGCCCACGCCATGTGGCCTCTGTGTCCCCTGCCTTCCTCCCTCTCTTTAAGTGCAGAGTGTTTTTGCCATTTTGCCTACAGGTGCCCCGGCCCCCACTCTTAGAGGGGGTGACCTTTCTGTTTCACCTTTTCCTTGTTCTCCAGGGGGGCAACGTAAGAGAGATGGAGCCGGGTCCCCTCTAGCAGGGAGGGTGTCCCGTTACTCTGCTGGTGCGGAAAGGGGGACCCTGGGTAATGACCGATGACCTCACTGTAGGTGGGGGGTGGCCCCTCCACGCGCCCACCATTGCTGTAGCACGTAGCACTGATGCCCGAGTTACTGCTGGGAGGGCAGGGACCTCCCAGCATGGTGCTGTCCATAAGGTCGCTGTCGAAGATGGTCCGGTTGGGGGGTGCACGCACAGATTCTCTGTTCAGCTCCAGCTGTTGCTCAGGGTCCCGTAGCTGGAGGGTACAGGGACCTTGGTAGGGTGGGGGCTCCTCACCATCAGACAGTGAGATGGTAGGTGGCAGAGCAATCTCCTGCTGCAGGTAGGGGTAGGTGGGCTGGAAACGGCTCCGCTGGACGAAGGGGGGCACAGCCAGGCGGTCAGTGGGTCGAGGAGGGGCATAGACCTGTGGCTGGAGGAGGCAGAGTAGAGTCAGGGAGGGAGAAAGACTCAGGCTGGGTCCCCAGATTCAGAGACTGAACTGTGGGTTCAGTAGGGGCTGCTCCAGGTAAACCCCTGGAAACCTCTAGAAACAGGACCAACTGCAGATGCCTCTGTGGAACTCCAGGATTCAGGAGTATGTGTAATCCTGGACAAGGGCCCAACCTCTGAGAGCAAGGGTGTCCACCACAAGAGGGAAGAGTGAGGCTTGTTCTTACCTCTGGCATTCCAGCTGACACCGTACTCTCTGAGGGCCAAAGGCATCCTTCCTGTAGAAAGGAAAGGGACACAGGGTCAACAGTGGACAGAGCTGTTGACAAAGGGTTCCACCCATTCTAGATGCAAACTTTTAATACTGAAGTCTTGGGTCCATCCACTTCTCATCCTCTACCCTCCCCACATCTGTGTGGTCAAGGACGAGACACATCAACTTTCTTGGCTCCCACTGCTGTCCTATCAGGCTTCCCAAAGCACACACCTGATCTGTGAGACACCCTCTCTCAAAGCCTGCAGACAGCTTCCCTGGGCATTAGAGCAAATATGTAATTGGCTTATAAGAAAGCATAGCATGGCCTTCCCCCCACCTTCTCTTCCAGAACTGCTTGCTCCTACATGTTCTTGTCCAAAATGTTTAACATTGACCTGGCAGGTTAAGCATATGAACTTGTAGATACAGATACTTAGCTAGAGCCGTTAGAATTTAATGTTGAATGTGACCCCCAATCTCTCCTGATGTGGATGCTGTCTTTCTGCGTGCCGTGGATATTGGTTAATAAAGAGCTGTTTTGGCTTAAGGCAAGGCAGCTTAGAGGCAGGTGGGATATCCAAGCAGAGATAAAGAAGAAGGATGGAGTCAGGGAGACCCTGCAAGCTACCCAAGGAAGCAAGATGTAATGGGACACAGGTAAAGTCACAGAACGTGGCTTATACATAGGAGAATAGAAATGGGTTAAATATAAGAGCTAGCTGGTGATGAGCCTGAGCCATAGGCCAAACAGTTTGTAATTCATATAAGTCTCTGGATAATTATTTTACAAGCAGCTATGAGACTGCAGGTGGGAGAGATTTGTCTGAACCTTGGGCCCAGATGGGTCAGAAAACTTGGGTCTACACCTTCCTCCACCCTTAAACTCGAACTTACAGAAACCAGATACGACATGTTTCGGCATGCTAAATATATGCCATGGGGCCTATGGATTGGGCACTCCATTGTGGGGCCAGTTTACTGTTGATGTTTAGTGTCTAGGTCTCTATAAAACAATGGTTCTCACACCGTGGGTTGCAACCCTTTGAGGGTGGCATATCAGATATCCTGCCCATTAGATATTAACATTACGATTCATAACAGTATCAATTATAGCTGTAGTATAAATTATAGTTATGAAGTAACAATGAAAATAATTATATGGTTGGGGATCACCACAATGTGAGGAATTGTATTAAAGGGTCACTACATTAGGAAGGTGAAGAACCACTGCTCTGGAGTCTTGAACTCCAATAAACAGACATGGAGTCATTGTGTGATGACTGTCACTCACAAAGCTCATGTCCTCTGTGATGGGATCCTAGGATCTGAGCTACCCTGAGTAATTCTAGTTATAACAACCAGCCGGGGAAAGGATGCCTTAATTTTGGCTTCATTGAGATATGTGTTTTACAGAAGTAATACACTTAAACATCCAAAGCCTAGAAACTTGTCAAATACCCATCCCGCCGCCACAATCCAGATAACGAACAAAATCCTCCCATAACTCTAAAACTGTTCTCTAAAAGCTGCAACTTCTCTGAGTTGGGGGAAGGAAGCTAAAGAGGTTTGCAGTTCACCCAGTGGCCACTAGGCGGTTCTGGGGCTGCATCTGCAGGCGGAGATTGTCTCTCCCAAACAGTGAATGGCCCTGGCTGCTTTTAGGTTGTACAAGCCTACAGGTGTCTCCTGCCAGCTCCCTCTGCTTTCCTCACCCCACCCACTGAAGCCTCTCAGCTCTCCTTCCCATACACAGCCACCTAGTCCACTGGCCTTAGAACCTATGCCTGCCAGATGGTCCAGGCCTGAGCTGGCCTCGCTGGCCTCCCCGCCCTACCTTATAGATAAGCCAGGCACACACTTAGGGAGATGGCAGCTCTTCTGCATGGGAGCCAGCAGGGCTTGCAAGGAGGTTCCTATAGGCCTCATATGCAGCACCTGCCCCTGTCCCCTTCCACAGGGTCCACTACTTCCTACCCACACCCTCCCCTAAATCTGCTAAAATTCTTTTGAATTTCCTGCAGCTTTCAGAATGAGCAGCCAGCCCCACCTTCTCGCTGCCACGCCAGCAAACCTCACAGCCCCACAGTGTTTCCTTGCCTATAGGATGTTTGATGTATACCTCCCCTACCTATGATCCCAGCTGTCCTGGCTAATTTTTCTCGTCAGTTTGACATGACCTAGAGTCACTTAGAAGAAAGAATCTCAACTGAAAAATTGCCTGAATCAGGTTGGCCTATTGCCAGCTGGTGAGATACTGTCTTGACTGGTGATTGATGAGGAGGGCTCAGCCCACTGGGTGTGATACCATCCTTGGGCAGGCTGGCCTGAGCTATACAGAAAAGCTAGCTGAGCATGTTCTGGAGAGTGAGGCCGCAGCAACACTTCTCCATGGTTTCTGCTTCAGGTTCCTGCCTTGAATTCCTTTCCCGACTCTCCTCAATGTTGAACTGTGACCCGGAAGTGTAAGCAGAAGTAACTCCCTTCCTTATCTAAGTTGCCTTTGGTCACATCATTTAATCTCAGCAATATAAAAGCAAACTAGAACACTAGCCCTTTCACTTCCTACCCACAACCCATCTTCTCTGCCCGTAGGGTCTGTTTTCATGCCTCTCTCTCTCTCTGAAAAGCTGCAGTTGTGCCAGGAGGGGCCACAACATCCGCCATGCTTAGCATCTAGTGTGGTACATAGCACGGGCTTAAGATGCAACTGCTTACCATCACTTAGCATTTCCTAACCCTGGGGCTTCAGGAAGCCACTGTAGGAAGGTTGACGACAGCCCCAGCCAACTGTGAGGACAACCCCTCCCTCCCTTGTAGTGGGATTATGCTGTTCCACTGTAAATAATTGTCCTTCCCACTGGTTTAATAAAATCACTGATTGGCTGAAGGCAGATAGGAAGTATGGGCGAGGCTACCAGACTAAGAAAACTCTGGGAACAGGAAGAACAGAGCAGAGATGCCACGGATACACCAGAGAAGCAGATGCAGAGGACATCTATGCTGCTCTGAGAAAAGGTATCAACCCCTATGGCTGACCAGGGTAAGAATTATGGGTTAGTTTAAGAGCAAGAGCTAGCAAGTTATATGCCTGGGCCCCAACTCAATCCGTGTGCAATTAATGTGTCTGTGTGTTTCAGTGGGACTATGGGACCGTGGGTCTGCAAGTCTAGGCCAGGAGGCTAGGCTGGAAAGTCAGGTCAGAAACATAATACACTACTCCCTTCTTCTAGAACTGTGTTCCTTGGCCTGTTATGGCTCTGGGGTTTCTTCTTGCTCTGATGCTGCCTGGGGTGGTGGCTCCTGTTCTGTGATCACTTCTCAGTTGGGTTACCTGAGTTTACCATGGCTTCTCCATTGCCTTTCCCTAGACCTACCCAAAGCAGGAGTCTGTCAGCCATTTCCACAAAAGGTCAGAATAACATGTCTGTATGTATAAATTCTCAAAGAAAAACTAAAAACATTATACCAGAGGGGGTGGGGGGGAGACTCCGAACAGTTTCTGCTTTGTTAAATCCTAATAGCTCACAGACACTAACAGGCATGTGTGTATGCCAATAAAACTTTATTCACAAAAAGTTTGGGCCAGGTCAGTTTGTTGAGGCCTGATGATGCCCACCTGCCTCCAACTGCAGATCCAGAGCTAAGCCTGCCTGAAAAGTCCCTTTAGGTTGCTTCTAGTGACAATTGTTCCTTCCGTGGGCAAGCAGTGATGAGATGTCTTTCTGTACACTATGAATATGCTTTATTACCAATGGTTAATAAAGAAACTGCTTTGGCCTATGGCAAGACAACTTAGAGGTAGGTGGGAAATCTAAGCAGAGATAAAGATGAAGAAGGGCAGAGTCAGGAAGACACTCAGGCTGCTGTTCAGAGAGCAAGATGTAATGGGACACAGGTAAAGCCGTGGACCCACGTGGCAATATACAGATGAATAGAAATGGGTTGAGGTAAGTTATAAGAGCTAGCTGGTAATGAGCCTGAGCCATAGGCCAAACAGTTTGTAATTAATATAAGCCTTTGTGTGTTACTTGGGACTAAGCAGCTGAAGAACTGTGGACCTTGGGGCTAGGCCGAGCCAGAAACTTCTGGCTACAGAATAGTCACCATCAAATTCTGCAAAGCAAACCTCTGGCAGTTCAAAAGCTGGGACCCACCAACACAAGCTGAGAAAGACCTGAATCTCTCTGAAGCTGGGTTTGGACCTAGGCCTAAGTGCCCACTCTGGCTGATCCCTGTTTCTGGTTTTACTATAGTTTTGCCTTTGTCTCTAGAACACAAACTCTTGGCAGGCTGGGCTCCATGCAGGGCAGGAGACCTTGGCCAAGAGTTGATGAGAAGACAAAGCAGGCCTTCATCCCAGGCCCTAGCTGAACTCCTGGTCTGAGCTGACCTAGCTGACAAACCACACTCCCTAAGGGAGCCACACATGAGATAATGCATGAGGCCAAGTCCAATGGAAGTGGGCGCAGGCTGTGAGAGATGGACAGGAAGTCAAGTCAGGGACCAACTGTTCCGATGGACACCTGAAGGACAGGCAGTGGATGCTTAGGAGTAGGCATGTGCGTCCCCCTTGCCCCTGACCCTCATGCCGATAACTTTTCTTCTGGTTATCACATGGGACATGCACGTCAAGAGCAAGTTGGCTGGTGTGACAAAGTATGAGGCTGAGGCTGTCAGCCAGGCAGTTTCTTACCTGCTGTTCTGGGTCTAGGGAGGGGTGACCTGCACATAGGGTGGGTGTTCTGAGATGAAACTGTGGCCTACCCACACAGGTAGGAGGGGACCCTCGATTCCAAGAGACATCCAAGGGCCAGGTCTGGATGGGCAGATGAGCCTCGTGTGACCTACTGAGCCCATGCAGACAACTGTATCTAGGTCTCTCTGGGAAGTCACAAGGCCTGGAAACACCTCAGACATACTTTGTCAGAAAGAGAGAGAGTCCCGGGGGAACTGTCACTTCTGCTCCAGGCCTCCCTTAGGCTTCCCTGTTTACCCAGCCAGGTGGCACTGGGGAGGAGTCTTGTCTGTCTCAGCAGCTGAGTTCAGATGTCCATGTAGAGCGTGCTCCTCTAGCTCCACCATCTGTACCCAGTGCCTCTTTGTTTTCCTATTCCACACCCTTGGCTAGCCACACCCCACCATGGGCTGTGGGATCTTCACATGACATCACCATGAAAGCTGTTTCTCACCTCTGGTGAGTGCTCGACCTCTCTGAGTCCTAGCTTCTCTGTGAGGGAGTGAACCCTGAATGTAACTCATGGCTGGTGCTGTGTGAAGAACACTTGCCAGGCACATGGCAGTGCCTGTTGCTAAGTAACAAAGATAACAAATGAGCCAGGTGAGCCAGGATATGGCAGGCAGGATTCCTACACAGCAGGTCACTTTGCTCTCCTCAGGATGTGTCCTGGGCCTAAGGCAGGAGGGCCTGTGTTTCTATCACAGATTTTGCCCCACGAATGTGGTGACGCACTGAAAATGGACCTGACGCAAGCAGAGATATGCCTAAACCTTCCAAGGACAGCCCTGCTGTCTCGGGCAATGGCCAGTTCTGTCTTGGCTTAGCGCTCAGACACTAGGTGCCTCTGCCAGCCTGGGACATCCCTCAAAACTGGGGCATTCTGCCCAGCATGGCTCATCTCATCCTTTCCTCCCAGCACCTGCTGGGCCATTCTGGAGAAGGACCATCCCTTGGGGTTGCACACGTGTTAGCTCCTTCTTGCCACTGCCTGCCTGCCCAGAGAGACTTCCTATCCTGCACCATGAGCCACAAAGAGACTACAACCCCCTTAATCCCACTGTGCTGATGGTGAACACCTGTAGGTAAGATAGAGGCTCCCAAAGGGGCCCAATGTCACAGTCAAGGGCAAGTGCCTCCCACATGGTGTGACTCTGGAGTCTGGTGGGGACACTGCTGGGTCCCAGGAAGTCTCTGATGTTCACGGTGATAATGCATTAAAACACAAGCTCATGTCAGCCAGGCCTCCTTAGGTGCAGTATGATTGTTCCTCAGGGCTACAGAGAGCAGTTTTAGAATCCTCGGAGGTGCTAAGACCAGTTTTTGTCAAACCATGTGTGTGTGTGTGTGTGTGTGTGTGTGTGTGTGTGTGTGTGTGTGTGCGCGCGCGCGCGCGCTTGCTTGCTTGCTTGCTTGCTTGCTTAGAGACCAAGCAGCCTCTCTGGATATGTGAAGTTACTCTATGTGACTGCCTCTGATAGGATGTTAAACAATGACCTGCAATTGGTTACACAGTGTCACTCAGGCTAACAAGGGGCCCAAACACACATGGAAATGCTTACTTCTTGGGCTCTAAGGATGGCTGAGCCAAGACCCTGAACTCTTATCCCAAGGCTAACTGTACTTGGTCTTCCCTTTCAGGAGTGCCATGTCTCCAGCTATAAGGCTGGACCTCAGATCTGCTTACCTGCTGCTCTCATCTGTAGCTCCCCGCAAGCCGGAAGCCCCTCATGTGGAGCCCTGCCTGTGTATGTTTTCTGCTGACTCACAGTTCTGGGATGGTCCTGGCTGTCTCCTGCACCAGGGGAGTTTGGGCACACAGGAAGCCCTCAGCAGAGACATCACGTGGATGAGGTAGCCTTCCAGCCAGGAATGGCTAGCTTACTATGTCAAGCCTGAATTACCCAGGAAGTGCCTTTGCTGGCTCATCACACCTGAGGAGCCAGATGAGATTCAAGCCCAGGGTGAGGTTCTCCGGGGTGTCCGGTTGCTTCCATGGCCTCCCAAGGCACTTGAACTACATGGTCCAAGTGCCAGTGGTGACATGTTGGCTAGAGGGTAGGACTGCCACCTCCTTCTATCTAGGTCACAGCCACAAGACTGGGTGCATCTTTCCCACACCTCTCTCCTGGTGGGCACTCAGTCAAGCACCAGCTGCTACCTCTTTCCTCTGTCTCATCTAGTATCTCCATGGCCTTGGGAGGGCTGACCTGCTACCACACGATAGCTGTCTCCCCTCAACTGTCTCCTATCTCCCTACTTCCCCAACCCAGTATCCATTTGGTCTGTAACAATGGAGGTAAAGATCAATCCCAGCCCTGCCTTACACAGCCGGACTCATAGGGAGAGGTATGGGGACACAATAGCTAGGCAGGAGGTATATACAGACAGGACTTCTGGACAGAGAACTCTGTGAAGAAGAAAGACAGAAGAAGCCATGGCTCACACTGTTAGTCCCAGCACTCGGAAAGCAGAGGCAAGAGAATCTCTGTGAGTTCAAAGCCAGCCTGGTCTTCAAAGCAAGTTACAGGACAGCTAGGACTGTTACACAGAAAAAAATCTGTCTGGAAAAAACAATGAAAGACTGGAAGAGGTGGATCTGTCTTCTGATATCTCAGGCTGTTTTTTATTAGATTTGAAATATATCCCCACTGAGATGCTCTAGGGAACCCACAAAATCATACCTGACACTGTCTGCTTGTTCCCAGGGTAGTGCTGGGCACTTGGGGCTCAGGAACATCTTCACTTATGCCCTGAAGGTGCACATTCCTTCACACACACCCTATACCTTCTGTACCTCAGAGCATACAGAGCCATATCCACCTAGAAGTTGCTGCTCTGCTGATTGGAGGAAGCCAGGGGTTTCTAGGCCCATAACCCAATTCCTAAGTTATCCAAGTAGGGTACTGTGGTTGTTCAGAGTGTCCCATACAGCTGGAAACCCAGGCTGCAGCCTCAACGGTCACTTACCGAGGACAGTCCATCCTCTCTCCTCCTGGCCTGGCTGTGGCGGCTGATGAAGGAGCGGGCTGATAGCTTGTAGTGGCTCAGCAGGCATGTGATCATCACCACCATCACCATCATCACGACTACGATGACCACTATTTGCACGAACTCCAGCTCCGCTATGGGGCAAAGAGATGCATGAGACTTTAGGGCCAGCCTCCAGAGGGTCCCATTTACCTGAGGCTGAGGACTCCTGAGGAGAAGACATCTCAGAGACCCAGTCCAGAACATGGTCTGCCCCCAACCACGAACATGCACCATCTCAGCCCTCAGAGATGCCAGGCATGGCCTGGCTCTCAGAAAGAAATGCGTTTAAATTCCTTGTAGATCTGATCCTATCACTTATGGAGACTGGAGAACAATGTGGGGGAAGAGGGGGGGGCTCATAAGGGCTGAAGGAATGCTAGATGGGATGGAAATAAAGCAGAGGCTATCACGGACATACATGTACACAAGACCAGCCCACACACACCAGCAAGCAATGTTTCAACCTTCCCACCCACAAAACAACAGCCCAGTGCTCTTATACACCCTAGACCTCCCCGCCACCAACATTCCAAACCCCCTGTGTATCCCAAAATAACAGCCCAATACTCCTACACACCCCAACTCCCCACCAAATTCCCAACCCTCCTACACACCCCCCAAACAGCCCAATATTCTAACACTCCAACACTTGTTCATCCCCCAAACAACAGCCCAGTGTTTCTATGTCAACAATCTTACATACTGACACCCAAACTCTCCTAAACACCCCCAAATAAGAGTCCTATACCCCAATGTTCACCTCAGCTTTCCAACCCTCTTATAATCCCCCTCAACAGTCAAAAGAATGTACATCCTGTACACCCAAAAGCTCATGACGGGGTAGCATCTCAAACACCCCAACCCTTCTACACCTCTCAAAATAGCCCCCACTCCTATGTACCTCAACGCTCCCACATGCATCTCCCAAACCATACCTCAATATTCTTACACTCCAGAAAATACTTCAGTAATGGGCCAATCCTGCTTCATACCTCAAAGACACCCCCAGGAAACACAAGACAACTCACACATACACACACAACACACAACTACGAAGATAATCCATAAGCACACACACCACACAGACACAAACTTACATCTCCCACACAGCCACACAAATAATCTGTAAGCACATACGCCACACAGCCACATAGATATCCCATAAGCACACACACCACACAGTTGCACAGATATCCCATAAGCACACACACCACACAGCCGCACAGATATCCCATAAGCACACACACTACACAGTTGCACAGATATCCCATAAGCACACACACCACAGTCACGCAAACTTACATCCACCACACAGGGTCACAGTTAGAGGCTCCCCTAGTGAAGGCCAGGCACCCCCCAGGCACACCCCAGGCACACCCCAGACTGCCATCCTCATTTAATTTTTTGTTTTCTTCTCTTCCTGTCTCTGGTTTTGGTTTATTTCTTCCCTAGAAAGAGGAAAAGTCCTTTAGTGCTGGGAAGGGAAGAAGCTATTTTGACACTGTTTAAGCGGGTGGTTCTGCTGAGTCCGACAGGCTGAGGCTCAGCAGCTGGCCACAGCTGGTGCCAGTAGAGCCCCCAGCAACAGGCAGGATGCCAGCAGCCATGCAGGGCACTGGATTTGGCAGACAACCGTCAACTCCAAAGTCCCTGCTGAAGGTGGAAGCACAGTGATGAGAGCGCCCCCTGGAGGGAAGGCCCGAGGGAGCACCTCCTGACGCAAAAGAGGGAAGGGACCCGCAACAAGTTCAGTTGCAAGGGTAACTCCCCTCTGTGCTAGCCAGACAGGAACTGAGGAAGTGGGGCTGAAAGTCGCCAGAGGCCCAAACTTCAAACTCTGACCGGACCAGTTCTCTTCCAAAGTTTCCTCATTGCCTTGAGCACTCAAGGTGGGCATGTTTCTGTGAATGGGTAGAAGCTCACAGGATTTCTCACTCTCCCAGTATCCTAGGCTATCCCCTCAGCCTCAGCCATTCTCCAGAATACCTTCTTCCCTTCTTGTTCCGGACACCCCTACAGCAGCTCACCGGACCCACGGCTTTGTCACACCACTTGCATGTGCTCTGATGATCATCTAGGCAGGAGCCACCCGGCTACTGAAAATCTGTGAAGCCAAGATTGGAATTCCCCTGATGTAAGTGCTTTCTCAGGCCCTATCGAGGGGCAGGACCTCAAGCTGAAACACAGAACCATGAAGAAGAGAATCACAAATTCCAAGTGCCCAAGCCTATGCTGCAGCTGGCGCTCCTGAATGAGGCCCATCTCACCTCACCCTGAAGGAGCCAGGCAGGAGTACGGTGGAGACAGTGGACTGCACCATGCTTCAAATAGGGGTCCCTTCTAGTGGGGTATAGAGCCTGAGTAGGGCCATGATGAGGAAGACTAGGTCACTGGGGCCACACTCCTGTCTCCCAAGGAGAGGTGGGGCCAAAGCTGGGCAGCTTGGCTTGAATGTGCTGGGCACTAGGTCTGGCTGTCAGAACCCAAGATAAAGCTGTGCATTCAAGGGACACAGGGCTTGCTTTGTGTTGCACCCACATTCCACCAAAGGTCCCTCAACCCCCTCCTCTTCAACTCTGTGCACCTCACCCTGGCCTGAGACACTCTCTGGCTGGCTGTCTCTGGGGCTTCTGCCTACAGCAGGCCTAAAGGGAGCGGGAGATGTAGGCAGGCTTTGTTCTTGTCCTCTGGCAGCCTGAGGAACTGGATAGGCTGATACACTCCTCCTGGGGTGGTCTGGGGCCCTGGGAAGTCAGCTGAGATGGCTGAGCCTGCAGGGCTGGCAGAAGCTGGCAGGATGTGGGGACAAAGGACAAGACCCCCACAGGGCCAGCTGGATCGACAAGTGTGGGTTTCTTGTGTCCAGAAAGGGGGAGAATTGCTCCCTAAATTGAGGGGAGGGTTCTGTACACACAAATGTGACCCCCTGGTTTTATGATTACCAATTTTAAGCAAGACCCAGACCCAGACAATTCGTGAGCCAGAAGAAAACATGAATCCAAAACAAGTCCATGGAGATGTCTAGCAAAGGCTTGTATTGAGTGGAGATAACACCTGAGCATAACAGGAAACACCCGTGCAGCATGGCCCTCACGGAGTCCACAGAGTGCCCAACAACCACCGAAGCAAAGTAGGGTGTTGGTTTAAGAAAAGAATACAAGAGTCCGGGTACCTCTGAGGAAGGATACAGACACACCTGTAGTGAGGACAGCTTCCTCAGCAACGTATGGAGGCCAGGTCCAGATGGACCCACCCCTGGGAAGGCTGGACAGACAAACAAAACCGTGTCACCATGTCCGGGCCACACTGCCTGCAGCAGAGCTGAAATGCGCTCTTGGATTAAGGTTTTAAAGTGAAGTAAAGCTAGGGACAGCGGCTCATATCTGTCATCCCTCATCCCGGTACTTGGGAGGGTGAGGATGGAGGATTGATGCCAGGCCAAAAGCAGCCTGTTCTTCACAACCAGCTCCAGGCCAGTCTGGTTCACAGGGTGAGACCATACCAATAAATAAGAAAAGGAAGCCAATGACATCTTAGCACAGTCATCAAACTTTTAGGCAGGAGTGGGAAGGGAGCCACTCTGTGTGGCAAAAGGGGAGACCTCCACAGCTGGCCCCTGGTGCTGGAGAGACAAGCCTTGGCTCTATGAGAACCTGTCTCAAAACCAAACAAACTGGGTGCAGTGGTGCATACCTTTAATTGCAGCATAGGCCAGAGCTTGCATTATGTGCCGGGGAAGCTGCACTTCAGGACCGGCTGGTTAAGGTAAAGGAGACATCCTTTCTGTCAACATCTTTGGTGCCTGCTCTAGAAGGTGGAGTATACTGTATGAAGAAGGAACTGAATCCCAGCCTACAGCTCCTTCCCAGTGCAAATTGGGGGTGGGGGGCAAATGGGCCCAGCCACCTGGTGTCAGAGTAGATGCTCCTCCAGTTGAGATTGGAGTGCAGTGGGGGATGGAGAGCCGGCCAGATCCACCTGGCTCCAGCTAGCCATAGTAGGTTTTCCTAGACCAGATGCTCTCCACAAGCCTGCCCCTGGGTCTACCTCAGGGGAGGGTTGCAGCCTCCTTCCTAGTTAACAAGCAGCCCACACCCGGCCCTGTCTGGCCTCCTGGCCGCACATGCAGAAATTAGGAATTGGCACCGTCTGAAATTTATGAAAATCTAATCTTGTTAGGCCCGCCTGGTGGAGACCTGGCGGGCGGCCTCATTGTCATTCTGAGGAGCCCCAGTTGCTGGGGTTCCAGCCACTCCATTTACATCCCTCCCCCACTGCCTGTTGTATTTGAATATGAACTGGCTCCCCCATGCCCTTGAATACAAGTAAAATTAGACCAGACGTCAAAGGAATAGCTTTGCCCTCTCTTGGGTGCTGTTTCAAACACCCCCGAAGGCGCATTTATTTCTTAGTATAAAAACTTTTACAATTTTTTAAAAAATTGCTTTTCCTCTGAAGGTTTGGGAAGCAGGCAGCAAGTTGTACCGCATTTTCTGGTTTTCAGCACAGATTTCAAGGCTCTGCTAGGTACCTAGCCCTGGCCAGGTAACCTTGAATGGAGAGGTGACACTCTCCAACCCCCTCAACTTCAGTCACTGCTGCCTTGGGAGCACGAGGAGAAGACACATCATGGGGGCGGGTTAGGAAGGGCCTTCCACATTCTTGGTTGCCTTTGGGGGGGGGGTTGTTTTGTTCTCTCCCCTTCTAAGACAGGATCTCACTATCTATCTCTGGCTGTCCTGGAACTTACTCTGTAGACCAGGCTGGCCTCAAATTGGATATACAGCCAAGGATACGTCTGACCTTCTGATCTTCTTATCCCTGCCTCTATCTATCGTTGAGATTTCAGACACCAAGCCAGACATAGAGAATGAGGGTCACACTCCAAGATCCTGGGGTTCCAATCCAAGCCCAGCCACTGTGTGTGTGGGGAGAGAGGGGGCTAGCAACTCCGGTGGATGACGTTCAAACTCATTCTCTGCTATCTACTTCTCACGTCCATTTCTCCTGATATCCCTGCTCTGGGACTCTCTCCTCTGACACTGGTTTTCTGTTGCTAGGCAGCAACTACCATGTCCCCATCAGGACCCTTGTTGCTTCTAGGAATGATTATTTATATATATTTTACACGCACATGCTTGTTCCCATCAGTACTTCCTAGTCTTTGCCTTAACACCAGCCCCTCAGGGGGGTGTATCCAGGGCACACTATATAAACCAGTCCTTTGCACCGAAACCTGAGGATTCCATCCAACCTTTTGGTTTATTTTTCTCTAGAATTCATCTAGAATTTTCTATATAGCCCAACAATTCATGCCTCTTCTCTAGAATATTGGTCTGGGCTTATTTACTCTCTGTGGTGTCCCCAGTATCCAGAAGAATGCATCTAATACAGGTATAATACACCTATCAATCACATATGATCTCCCTTGTCAGAGTTAGTGTGCCTCTGTAGGTCTGAGCCAACTGGAGACCAGATAACCATCCCCAAGAGCAACCAAAGCCATGAGAAGCATGGCCACAGGGCCAGAGAACGCTGTACTGTCAAGAGGTCACCAAGGAGGATGAACCCACTTTAGCTTTAAAAACCAAGGGCTGGGAGATGGCTCATTGGCCAAGAGCTTGACTTACAAAGCCAAGGACCGGAGTCCAACCTATGAAAAGCCAGATATGACAGCACACATTTGCAATCCCAGCCCTGATCCCTACCTAGGGCTCATCACCAAAGAGCCCTGGTTCCAGTGAGAGACCCTGCCTCAAAAAACTCCTGAGAAACAATACCAGAGGTTGATCTTTGGCCTCTATGCCTGCCTGAGCTTGCACACCTGCACACATACACAAACGTATTCCATTAAAAATAAAAGTAGACTTTCCTACACAGATCCTACTTCAAGGGGTACAGAGATCAGCAGGCACACACAAAATGACCATTGTGGGGACACAGAGCACACCTTATATGCCACGCTCCAAGTAAAAGGGATGTCCCCTCCATGGAAACATGCATGTGACAGTTATGAACTTCTGTGTGACAATTATGAATATATACAGCTACATTTATAGTAAAAGACAGAGGGGGATTTTTTTTTAAAGCCCATTTACAAAGCAACCTAACCTAATCACTCTGTTGAGACTGTCACCCATGTGTGACAAGGACAGTTGAGGGGTGATATCTGGGATTGAAGGTATATATGCTGTGTATACCCTCAGCAAGGCAGGAAGGGGCACTGGGTATCGCCAGGTACCCAATACCCAAGCATTGCGACAGTCAGCTCACCATTTCACATAAGCCTCTGCTCTTTATTTGGTCACACCCACATCACCACCCTGTGACAGCCCACGACCCACGGCCTAACCTCAGCTCAGGAAGAATTCCAGAGACAAAGGTATCGCTTCTACACAGCACGGGGATGACAAGGCTCTGAGAATGTTGCTTCCCCATCATGTTTACAGGGTGGCCCTGCATCTCAGTACTATCTCCTCCATCTAAATATCTACATATACCTATATATCACTCTATATATCTATATATTGTCCATCTACCACCCACCCATCCTCATCCACCTAGTCACCCACCCATTCATCCATGTTTACATCTGTTTGTCCACAGTCCAGCCATCCATCTATCCGGGCTCTCATCCACTCTCCATCCATCTTTTCCTTGTTAGATTCAAAACTGGCATTCTGGGCCCTAAGAAGCTCTACTCTCAGACCATGGCACCTACACATCCTTGCACCTCCTTGCCAGGCTCAAACACCTGGTGTGACTGGGGAGCCCGGGCTTCCTTTCCTCTGGGCAGTAATCTTAAGATGGTCAGGCATGCCTCAACTCTACAGTCCCTTCAGCCAGAGCCCAGCAGGGAGTGGGCAGCAAAGGTTCCACAGAGGTCTGCCCACTGAAGGAGGGAAAACCTGGGAGGCACAGTCAGCCCTACACTACCAGCCTGGTCTTGCCTGCTTCTGTCTTGGCTTGCTAAGGACTGTCAGGTAGAGGTGAGTGGGCTGCCTTCTTCTCCCTCAGTGGCAGAGGGTGCAGTCTAGGTTCCACACTTCCTGCAGAGAAACACAGACACAAACCCAGACCCCCATGCTGAGCTGCTGAGGCATGCAGGAGGCCTGCATTGAGAACCAAGAACGCGTGTGCATACAAGGGCTGGGCCTCTGAAATAAGAAGTTCCAGGAAGGTGACAGGCCTGTCTGATCACTTGAGAGCCTTGTGATTAAATGCTGCTTCAATAAGGGAAGGCAGAGCCACACTTTTATCCTTTTATTACTCGAATGGAAAGAACTAATGGGCTTGTTCCCCATTGACACTGGCACCAAATGTCTTTAAACACCCGCTGTCAGCACAGTGTCAATCCTGTTTGCGAATTATTGGCAGGGCAGAAAGAATTCATGGTGTGCCTCCATCCACACGGGGGAGGGCTGTACCTAAAAAAATATTTCAAATAAGTCAGATGAACAGAGCAAAGGTAGTGAGTGGGAGGGAGGGCGCAGGACAGAGCCTCTCTGAGGGTGGCATTATGGATGGTCACAGCTTTGGAAGGGCTCGCTGGCACTGGCTGTCAAAGGACTCGTGGGCACTGAGTGTCAAGCATGCTCATCACCTTTCAACTCTGCAATTCTAACTTCCAAAGTGGCCTCTAACAGAACTAACAAGATGTGTGTGTGTGTGTGTGTGTGTGTGTGTGTGTGTGTGTGTGTGAGAGAGAGAGAGAGAGAGAGAGAGAGAGAGAGAGAGAGAGAGAGAGAGAGAGAGAGAGTCACGCTGCACGGTGTACTTCTTAAATGGACAGCTAGATGTCATCATCTCAGCATCACCCCTCATACCTGGTGCACACCATTATTACAGGACTCCATGACACTAGTAGAAAATTTGATGTCTGTCTGTCTGACAGCCACTCAGCCTCAGTGACAGATGTTTGGGGCCTGACAGTTCCCGCTGTGGGGGCTGCTCTGTATATTTAGGGGAGCTGAGCAGTGTTCCTGGACTTTGTCCACACACTAGATGCTACAGGCCCCAACACCTCTCTGGTAACATCTATATGTGGTTCTAGATGTGCTCTGGGCACAAGTCACTCCAACTAAGAGCTGCTGGCTCACAGGACTGCCTAGGGAAGGAGGCAGTTAGACAGGAAAAAGGGGGCATATGACAGAGGAAAGACGGTAAAAACAACTGAATTAAGGTGTCTTCTGAAAGAGTAAGAATATATTTTTACCTTTTGCATTTCTCCATTTTTGCATTTGTGTGTGTGTGTGTGTGTGTGTGTGTGTGTGTGTGTGTGTGTGTGTGTGTGTGTGCATGAATGCATGTAACCTTAGAGCCTAAAGGCATTTGGTCTCCCTGGAGCTGGAGTTATAGGCAGCTGTGAGCCATCTGACAGGGTGTTGGGAGTCACCTTGGGTCCTGTAAAAGACCAGAGTAAACTTTTAACCTCCAAACCATCTTCAAGCCTCATGTCTGACTTTTTTTTTTTAACGTGGGCTTCGCAGACTGAACTCAGGTTCTCACACCTGCCATCTGAGGCATCTCTTAAAGCTCACTGTTTGCCTTTTTAAGAGACACATTCATAATTTATCTTTTGAGACAGGGTCTCACTATACAGATAAGGCTGGCCTCAAATTTACAGGAGATCCATCCACCTGCTTCCCAATTGCTGGAAGGTCATGCATCATGCCTGTCTACATTCATTTTAAAGAATCTTAATGACATACTCAAAAGATCCCGTGTACATAGCCCATGTCTGTTTGTGCATGTGAATTTTCTGAGCACTGGCCAACAACAGGGCGCACAATGCTCTCGCCCCTGGAGGCACTGGAGTTCCCTGGAAACCAACATGTATTTTCCTCAATTACTGATCTTCAAGGGCCTGGTATTTCCCGACATAAGCCGGGACTTTAGAACCCAAGAGAAGGGAAGTGAACCAGAGCTCTGTTTCCAAGGCTTTTGGACAAAAGGCTCAGCTCTGAAGCCAGGGCATAATGCAGTGTGTATTGTGGCTCTTCATTCAGTTCCAGGGGCCTCATTGACGATCGCCGCGTGCAGAGGAGCCAAGGGTCAGCTGGGAGGAGTCTTAGCGTTTATTGGAGGGTGGTCCTGCCTTTCAGGACCAGGGAGGGGCAGCTATTATTGGGCCTGCCTGGGACAGAGGTGGGGAGGTGAACTGACCAATGTTAGACACCCTCTAGGGGTGGTAAGGGCCCTACCTCTGTCTCAACTTCAGATCTCGTCTGGTGGCCGAGTGTTTAATACTGCAATTTATAGGTTCCTTCTCTGTAATAAGATCCCCCAAGCACCTTCTCCATAAGGCTGTGGTGATGGTGGATACATTCTTGCAAGGGACCCAAGTTCAGATCTCAGCACACACTCAGGACAGCGCACAACTACCTGACCACCCGTATCTCCAGCTCCGGGGGAACACAACACCCTTTTTTGACCTCCTATGCTAATAACACATATGCACACAGACAGATACACACACATAGGGATAAATTTTTGTAAGTGCAAGGAATGAATCTACATGGCTATAGGTAATAAGATCAGGTGTCTGATGAAGGCCACCAGGAAGCCAGACCTGACACACCTGCCCAGTGTCTACTCAATGAAGACAAGCCCTTGAGGTTCACCACTTAATACTTGATGGCTTCACGCCTCTCCTGCAGCATGGGCCAGTCTCTCTGCTGATTGGTTCATCCTGTACTGGCAGCGACTTTCTTGTTTGTTTGTGTCAGTTTACCCTGGCAACTTTAAACTCTTCTATGAAGGGCTTAATTTTGTGGCTACCACCTGCTCCATCTGCTCGGACTTCTAAGAAAATGACAGCCTTTTGGCCTATCTGGTGGCTTCTCTCAGTGGTGCCACCTTCAACATGTCATCTGCTCCAGCAGACACCCACACTGGCATGAGCCTGGCAAGCCTGAAACTTGCTAGCTAACGGAACTTCTTATCACCAAGAGCCACTTCCTGTGACCACTGTGGTGCAAAACCAGACCACTGCAGAGACTCTCAGAATTCCCTTTACCAGTCTCTCCTCATTGTTGAGGGCTACAGTGGTGTCAAATGGCAAGGAGAGTATCAGCAGTCTATGCACACGTGGTCAGTCAAGCAGCAAGGACCTGCACTTACACGCCTGGATGACGTCTGAGTCCTATCTTGATGCTGGTGTTGGCACTGTGTGACCCTGAGGACCTCACCTTCAAAGGCTTGTCTGCCCCGGTGTGTAAACACTTTACACCCTTGACTCCCTTTTAAGAGAACATTTTATTACATTTATTTTATTCAGTAGGAGTGGCATGGTATGGGCAGGTCAGGGGACAACTTGGAGGGTTGGTTCTCTTGACCCACCTAGTGGATCCCAGGGACTGAATTCACTCTGTGTTAAGCTTGATAGCAAGTCCCTTTACCTGCTGAACCAGCTCACCAACCCTGGAAACTTCCTTTATACAATAGAGAATATTATGTAGCTCTGGGCATATAAATATATAAAACACGTATACAAATCAAACACTTAGTGATAATAAATCACAAAGAAATTTACTTAAAAATAACTGGCATACGTACAATTTTGCTATCTATCAAGTATGAAAGCAATTTGCATACTAATGGGCATACTGATTTATTTTACATAAGGAATTAAATCCTGGATTAATAGTTGGTCCTGGAGGATGGAACATCTTAAAATCTTAAATGCTTTCTGGAGTTGACTGAGACTTTCACTTTGTAAAAATGAACACGGAGAAGGCAGATTTACATGAATACGCACTATAAAATGGTAGGCAGACATTTGAGACCATTTCTGAAATTATTTTAAAAAAAAACCCTGTCCTAATCCTGAATCAGAATTCATTTAATGATTTTTTTTTCTTTATCTTGGGGGCTGGAAGGTGGGCTTCATGGTTAAGAGCACTGTGCTACTCTTCAAGAGAACTGAGATTCAGTTCCCAGCACTGGTAACAGGTAACAAAACTGTCTATAAGGTCTAATTCCAGAGGATGGAACACCCTCTTCTGGTCTCCACATACACTGCACACAAATAGAACATGTATATGCACAGATGAAACACTCATACACATAAAATAAAAATACATATTTTAAATCTCAATACAATCCAAAGATATACTAATTTGATGTGTGCTGAGGAATGATGGTAAGGAAATATTGCTAGCCTTTATTTTCCATAATTAAGCTATCAGGTTTCAACTGGAGCAGAAAACAGTAGGTTCAGTAAAACACTGGAATCCATGACATGTGATAGCCTCAGATCTGAACTGAGATGTTTTCAGGCAGTGTCCACCGGTGACACACGGCATGAGGGTATGAGGGTATGCCCGGTGCAAAGTGAGTCAGGGCCACAGTGAGACTGAGTGAGACAACACAGGCAAGCGCTGTGACTGAGTGAATTGTTCATTTCTGTGCATTCAGAAACCTGTTCCTGTTGCCAGATTTTTCACAACCCCCAAATCCAGTTATGCAGCCCCATATGGGGTGATGACCCACAGTCCATGAAGCTGTAGCTTCCCCAACTCCAGACCCCACAAACAAAGTGTTCTTCCCTTGTCCAGTAGGTGTGAGAATCCCACAGGAAAACAGATTGCTTACTGGCAGCCTCACAAAAAACTTACTATTAGAAAAGGAGAATGCATAACATCATGTGACCCTTGGCCTCCCTAAAATTTGTACATCGCTTCCCACTGTGGTGTACTTGGGAGGTGGGGCTACAATGTTCCTAGGGGTAATTAGTGCCTTGATCCAACAGGCTTAGTGTCTTCTTAGAGATCTTAGGGAGCTCAGATCTCCGCTCTCTGCCTTTCCTCACCTGTGCACACAGAAATGATGAGCCAGAAATCAGTCCTCAACTGGACCCAAATGTGCCTGTGTCCCAGTTCTCAAGAACTCAAGAAGATTCTTGTCTGCTGGAGTCACACAGTCCCCAATGTATTGGTCTAGTGACCTGAGGTGACCAGTACACTGTGCAGACAGAAGATGGCCATCGACTGGGCTGCTGATGTAGGAGCCTCTGCACGGAGAGGCAGACTAACACAAGCCAGGGGTACCTCTCGGGGACAGGTCACATCAACAACCCACTTCAGTCTGCATGCACGGATGCAGAGAACTATCCTACATGAAAGACTTCTTCCTATTGACAGGTCTGTTCTCGGGGCCCTGCTGCCAGGTGTGGGCCCCAGAGCACAGTGACTCCAAGTGGCATCCCCCAGCATCCCAACTGACCTCACTTCTGGTTAGATTCATTTGTGCAGTCAGAATCTTCACAATTGTTGACAACATTAAGACTAACAGGTAGGTGGAGGGTCACTTCACCCGACTGTCCCTTCAGTTCTTCAGGATGTCCTTTTGTTTTCCTGTTACTTCATTTTAGTGATAGAGTCCAAGACTTAGAGAGGCTTGTCCCAGAGCACATGATTTAAAGGGGGATACACAGGGCCTTGGCGTGCAGTCACATGCTCTCTAAGTGAGCATGTGATGGGTGAGACAAGGCATATTGCCAACTGCCCCTCGGTGATCACTCCCAAACCAGCCTCATCCCCAGCTTTCCCACCTCAGTCTCCAGAAGCAGCGGCAGGGAGGGCAGTGGCCACACTATCCAGATAACTACTTCATAGAAAGGCCAGATCATGGTGGCACATGTCCTTAGGATAACCTGCTAACCCAGGCTGCACCTGGGGCAAATGTTAGCCATTTGTGTCTGTTTGACAGTTTTGTTGGGAGGGTCTCCTGAAAACAGTGTAGGCTATCCTCTGGCTAGCCATCAGAGGGTACAGGTGCCTACAGGAAGAGGTGTGGCTAGGTTGGTGGGCTCAGAGATGTCAGTCACAGAACATATAAGGGGGTTTCCGGAGTCTGTGGGTCCCTTCCTCCTAGAGCTGCTCTGTCTGCTTAGGTCTGTCTGGGATATAAACCTGTGGAGCCCTCCCCCACACCTCCAACTGTCTGCGTCTCTTCCTGTTCCTTTTCATGCAATTTGCAAAGCTACCCCAAGAAGGAAGCTCGGTCTCCCAGCTGCCCACAACTCAGGACCTCTTACAGCCGGCTCTTAGAACTGCAGCTGCTGTTTCCTTTCCACAGAACTCCATAAGCAGGGAGTCTCCATCGCAGGGAGGGTAAGGCTCTGTCTTGTCACTCCAAGGAGAGCAGGAAGCTATTGATAAGCCTTGCTCTGTGATGGGGTGGAGACAGTGAGCAGTGCAGGCAGGTGGCACAGCTCTGGGTTCAAATGCAGACACAGATACCCACCCCCAGGACTGTGAGCAGCCACTCTGCCTTACTGCCCTAGGACATCAACCTCATGAGTGTCTTGTGGAGGACTCAAGCCATCCCAACACCAGCCAGTACACAGTAGGAGCATAATAAATGGAGGCCTGCATTAAGTCACAAAGCCAGCCAGCTTGACTGACTGAGAGGAGACATGAACGACAAGGATGTCAGCTACATGTTTATTAATGACCTGTGGTGGCTTGTACAGGCAAATTTAGCTTACAGGATAATGGCTGGTATGGACAGCGAGCAAGGAACACTGACAGAAACCAAACTTAAAATATTCCATTTTGGGACAAAACCACTTTGTTTGTGGCTCGGCAATGGTAGAGGTGACCTCTCCTGGTCTCAGGACTCAGAGCTGTGTCCATAAAGACATTCCACCCTGCTCCCCTTCATGGCAAAGGGACTGGCGAGGGCCCAGGCTGTGGAGACCTTGTGACGACCACCTCTCAAGAGCAAAGGCTTTATCTATATGTCTTTATCACCCTGCTGGTAGGTTTTTCTCCTTTCCCCCACCTCATAAGCCTCTCCACTGGCACAATCCAAATCAGACTAAATTAGAAAAAGTCCGGGTTTAATGGGTACAGAGCAAATGCCAGAAAAGGCAGTGAGGGAGTCCCTGGGCAAATATGGCTACCTGGCCTTAAGTAACCTGTAGGTATGGTCTTGAGCAGCCCAAGGAAGGGGTTGATTTTTGTTGGCAGGGGTCTGGAACCCAGGGCAGCTCTACCGGACAGGATGGACAGGACGGGCTACTGTTTGGCAGGCTTTGAGGGGGCAGAGTTGGGGAGGGAGAGGTTGGGCCTCCATTCGCCTTCTCTGTTGCTCTCCCTCTCTGCTCCCTCCCAACTATTCTGACCCCAGCAACTACAGGGACTTTAATAGCTATGGGTGGGATTGCTGATGACCCCTCATAGCACATTAAAACCCTGAAGACATTCCTCCCCTACCCATCACTGCACTTCTCAGCTCCTTTGCTGCTGGCCTGGTTGGTGTTCCCACCTCCGGGCCTTTGTATGTGGTTTCTGTCCTGCTAACAGTATCCTCACTAGGAAAGACTCCACAATGTCTGTTCTGGAGTTTCTCCATATCTGGCTGCTCCACTTCCTGGTGGAAATGTCCACTCAATCTCTCGACTTGCTGGAAGGCTGCTAAATAGCCGGAAATTAGGGAGCCTGGCAGGTAACAGCTCACCCGCCAGCCAGAACTATCTTTATCCCTGTGTGTGCTTGGTTACAGTGTTTCTGTATCGCCTGGGGGTGGGGGTGGGGGCAGTCGCTTTGAGAGGGCTCCTGTCTCTCACATGCGCTGCACCCACAAAGCTGAGCACCAGAGGCTTCACAGATCGACTTTGACATTAAGAGTTCCACCTCCAAAATCCCTGCACCATGAGCCCAGAAGGGTACAGTGGGGGTTGGGGGTGGTGGAGGGGGTGTTAGCGAGAAGCTAAAGGTCTTTCAAAATCAAAAGCCTCATACTCCCAGGCACTGATCCCCAAAATGGAGGCTTCCATTCACCGCAAAGCCCACAGAAGCTTTATCCATAGCCAACAGCCAGACACAGGCTAGGTATCCTTCAACAATGAAGGGTCAGATATGTGCCCTACAGCCACACCCTGGAATACTACTCAGCAATTAAAAGGAACCAGCTGTGACTTTGTCTGGCAGCCTAGGTAAACCTTCAGGGAATTATATGGAGTGAGAAAAGCAATCTCTGAGAGCTATACACCGTATGATCCCATTTATGTAACATCCTTGAAATGACAAAATTATAAAGATGGGGAGCAAGATTAGACGTTGTCAGGAGAGGAGGCGAGCATGGCTATAAGGGGAAAGAGGCAGAGTCTCTGGGATGGGACTGTCTTGGGGCTCAACTGTGGTGGTTACACAAATCTACACGAGATTAAATGACACAGAAGAAACACACACACCTCGAAGAACAGCTGCTTAGTGGAGAGATGGAATGATGGATCCCTGGCCTCAGTGTTATAGCCACAAGAGGTGCTGGAAGCTGGTGTCATGGCCACTGCCATCTCAAATGGAAATTTTGGGGGAGGGTTTCCCCCTAAGTGAATGGTCTGAGAAGGCACCATCTCTTTATGTCACTAGGACCACCCTGCAGAGGGTATCCCCAGCAACCATCCCTGGGACACAACCCCAGGATGCTATGTAATGTGTGCTATACAAGAACAAATGCCAAGTGGAAGCCCCTTCCCTTCTTTGTCTCAGCGCCCCCTTCCCACCCCAGCCTCCCCCTGCTCCCCTCCCAGCACCTGCCATCTGGCTACTGCAGGCAACCACATGGAACCAGCCCTGGGCTGTCATCCTTCATCTTGAAGTCTGGCTCCCAGGTTTGAAGATTTAATTCTAAACACACCATTTAAAATTTAGAGATGAAGAAAAAATTTTAAGTCACCTGGAGGTGGTGTTTCCTGTTCTCTCTCCAATGAGAAAAGGCTCTCATTCCTAAAGGTGACCAAGAGCCAGCGGGAGTGGGGGAGGGGGCACGCTACTGAGGGCTTATCTCAGCCATGGCACCCTGGATGCAATAAGCTGCTCAGAGTGACCAAGCAAAAGCTCAGTCTATCGTCTATGAAAGAACTTCAGGTATGTCCAATGTCAGGGCAAGTTGCTACAGTTACAGCACTGTGTAGCAAAATGTGCCAAGTGAGGCTAAAAACTGTGTATGAACACACCCCCCCCCAGCACAAATAAAGCCCCCTAAGTGACTCAAAGAACCAAAGCGCCCTCCCAGGTTCTGGGGGGTAGACCCCTCTCACTTCCGAGTTATCTCTCAGGGCAAGCTCTGACTGTGAGCACTGGGGAGAAAGGGTGAGCCAGCGGTGGTGATCAGGGACCCCCCTCTCTGAGCTGGTGACTGATAGAGAATTAGACCAAACTCAGGCAGGAACTCTGGTCTTACTCGGGGGGGGGGGGGGGGACATTGCTTCTGGGTGGGGCATGGGTCAAGGAGACAGCTGCTGAGGGGCCAGCCGGGCACTCGGGCTTCCTGGCGGGGATCGGTGGCTCTGTGTTAGTCACACAAGCAGCAGACAGCTGAGTTGGAAGAGGATTCAGATAAGACTTTGCAATGTGAACTTGAGTCTAGCTTGAAGATCAGAAATCTCACATCCAAAGCCAAAGCCACCCCTCAAGTGTCCGCTGGGGTCTGCCTGGACCCCACCAGGCTCCCCCACCTCTAGCTCAAATATGAAATGAAATGCTGTGGCCAGCTGGCATTAGGCAGAGCTGGAAGTCCTCCGGTGATCCCAGGGGAAGACACGTCTTCTCATGGGTGGGTAGGGGTCTCGGATCAGAGGAATCAGTAGAGGCCAGGGAGGGGGGGATATCAGTGCAAGATGCTGCACCCAGCTGGTTCTCTAGACAATGCCTCCTTCTGACCTGTGTTGGACAGACAGGGACCAGGTGGGCAGGTGTGTTAAATACTCCACCTGCCAGGGATTTCCTCAGACAAACCCAAAATGTGTGTGTTTTTAAGACACTCTGTGTTTTATAAAAAAGGGTCCTGGAAGCTTGCCAATCACTCTCTAGGGTGATGCAGCCAGTTGAGTCCTGGTCACAGTCACCACAGAGTACTAAGAGACCCCCCCTTCCTTTGCCACCTCACTAACTGGGAGCCGATCTTCCCACTCCAGATGCTCCCCGACATTGCCTCTTCACCCCTTACCCACAACTATTCCACATGATTATATGACCTCCAACATTAGGCCACCCAAGATTTCTCTGCTTTCTCTTTAATTCCAGGTCTTAGCTGTCCAGGGACAAGGGCGCCTTCATCACCCGCACACCTCCAGCCCCTTCAGCAGCACACAGGGGTTCATTTATTGGACAAGGAAATGTGCTCTGGCTCAGTCTCTCAACACCACCCTGCTTTCCTTTCCTTGGCACTCAGACATACATTGGCCAGCATGGCCAGACTGAAGCAGAGGCTGGTCCAGTATTGAAAGGGTGATGCTTGGCATGGGATCTGAGCAGGCAGGAGGCCAGCTCAGCCATCAGACTACCGTGGGACCTCAGGCAGGCCACCCTGGCTGTTCTCACATGAAGCGGGAAATGATAGCAGAGTTCCCTTCCCAAGCTCAATACAGTATCTCTGTGGACCTGAGGGGCTCCAACCTTCACCCTTCCAGATGCAGAGGGTGTGTAGGTGGGGGGGTGGGGGGTGTTGAATCTTACTAAGTTTTTTCTCCAAGTTCAGATTTCAGCAGACACCTTCACAACCCAGAAAGCAACAGGATGGACAGATGTGTCCCCATGCTCTGATTTCTGAGATGTCCCCTGAAGGAGCAGCCTTCACCCTCAACCAGAGTCCAGGTCCCCCCAGCAGCAGAAAGCAGCCCATCCCGGAAGAAGTAAAAGTTCAATGGAGCTATAAATACATCTGCTAAAGGCTGCTGGGGAGCCTGGCTTTCTGCATGAGCAGGTCCTGTTGAAGAGGAAGGCAGCTCGCCAGATTTGTTCCGAATTATGAAAATAGATGTTGTCTCTCCGCCACATCTGTTTTGCCTGACACATGAGCAGCAATTCGCCTCCTAAATATGGCAGTGCCCAGAGCCAGCTTCAAACCCGGCTTCTCAACTAGAGAGAAAGGGGGGGGGGAGAAAAGAGAGGCAAGGGGGGAAGCCCAACTCCTCTCTTGGGGTGTCTCTGTGCTGGGGTAGCTTTCGAGGCGAGTCTGCTCATGTTAAGGGAGTGGGGATCCCTTACCACTTAGAAAGGTCACTAGACAGAATGATTATTAAAAAGTGAAAAAGAAAGAAAAAGAGAGTCCCTCTGACCTCTCAACTCTACCTGAGGGCACGGAATTTTTAATTATTTATTCTTACATTTTATTTACTTTATTGACTGGGAATGAGGGAGGTGCCATGGCACATATGCAAGTGGAGGTTAGAACTTGCAGGAATCAGGAACCAGTTAGTTCTCTTCCTTCACAAGCACACTGAGAGAGTCAAGCGTCTTTCCCTGCTGAACCATCTCCCCTGCCTGAGGGTGCATTTTTGATGTGGTGAGCAAGACCAATTTAGGAAGAGGAACAGCCATACTATCTCACGCTGGCTGGTCACTGTCACCCTTCTCCACTAATCACTCCAGGACAGACCCAATTACGGCACAGCCATGGCTGCCAGCGGAGGACCCAGAACTTTGTGAGTGGGCCAGCCTCTTAAGGCACACACTCAAGGGGGTTCTGGGGAGCAGAGAGAGAAGTGTGGGCACAAACACGCCTTAGAGACTAGTAGGTGCCATCTGTTCTGGGCTTTGCTCCTTAAGTCTCTTCCCCTCAAAAATACCCCCTTTTAGAATTTTCACCTTAAAGATAATTATGAGGACCAGGAGAAAAATCTCAGAGACATCTCAGCTTAATCATCCATCCTCTGTGCTACCCAGGAGGATAAAGAAGAAGAAATGAGAAGGGGCTCTGCCTGGAGCTACCCTTAAGTCACACTCAGGGCAGGACTGTGTGCAGCCATCTCCTGCCTGAAGTCCTGGGTGTTGGGAGTGCATATGTAGGGTCCAGGGCGGGGGTCCTGGAGACGTCTGGTGGACTGAACCCCTTTATTCCTCCCCACCTTTTGTGCCCCCAACTGTGTTAAAAACAGAGGAGATTCATACGGCAGGAGAAGGATGGCAATTTCTGCTTCACTGCAGTGAGGACAGTTTGGGGAGGGGAGGGAGGGATCGGGCTGGAGATGAACAGGACAAGGCAGGCCTCTACTGTGAGCCTTCGCTCTGGAAGAGGCTTGTAGGGCCAGCTAAAACCCCAGCCCTGGGCCTAGACAGACAGGTGGGCCTCAGGTCCACTGGGTTTCCAAGTCCATGGCTGTGGCTGCCTTGCGGGGGGGGGGGGGGGGGGGGATGCGGTGCGGGGGGAGGATGGTGGTGGTGTGGAAGGCTCTCCTCTTCACAAAGAATTGGAGAGAAAAGCTGAGACGAAGGTGCAACCCTGGCTGTTGTGGCACTGAGGAACCTAACTGACACCAGGGTAGGCTCCTGTGGGAACGGGTGGCTGGGGGACCCAGACCACGAAAACGCCCCATTTTGTCCCTGGCAACAATGGCTCAGTCACTATGGCAATGAAGCTAATTAATGACTTTATTTGGAAGAACAAAGCCTCAGGCCCATTTAAGTAACCCCAATATTTACTTCCTTAAGAAGTCACTTTCCGGGATCTGTGCAAAGGAGAGAGAACAGAATACAGGCAAAAGAATTGGGGAGGTAAGCCGCAGAAGGGAATTCAGGGCTTGCTCGCCCTCAGAAAAGAAAACGCTAAGAATGTCCTAACATGCCAGCCGCCCTCCTGCCCCTGGTATAAAATTGGCACAGGTCAAGTAAATGTGTTATAAACACAAAGCCCCTGCCAGGAGGCAAAGTGCTTTAATTTAAGGGGTTAAGAAGAGAACATTCCAGGGAGGGGCAGGCAGTCCACTGGGAAGCGTGGCGTCTGCAACCTTCCACTTAGTGTGGGCAGAGGGGAAAGCCATTTCCCCCGAGAACATGCATCTGTAGGACGTCTAGACAGTCATAAAGAGGACAATTACACAAGAAAGACGCTGTACAACGAGGTCCCTCAGCCCTCGCCAGGGCACCACTGCACCCGTTGCTAACTGCCCAAGCAGTCAGGAAAAAAAAAAAAAAAAAAAACGACAAACAAGAAAGGCTGGTGTGGGCCGGCTGAATCCGAGCCCATGATGCTTTATGAGCCAGTGTTCTGAAATCCCACTTGAAATAAGCCGGTAAATGAACCCAACCAGGTCTCTCCCCTCACACAGACCAAATATTCCACCAGCGTGCAGTCTAGACACACAACAAAAGACTTTTTACAGCTTGCAGAGACGGGCTGACAAAGTAGCCATTTACAGACCCTGGTTGCTTTCTCTGGCTACAATTTGTCAGATAGACTTAAATGGAAATGCTAAGTTATGGGTCTGGTTTGGATCTGTTGATGGGTGGGGAGGAGGGGGCTGGAGAGAAAGAGAAAAAAAAAAAAAAAAAAAAGATCACCTGACTGCCACTTTCTGGGCTGTTCTCCTGGCAAGACTCTGACTAATTCAGCTGTGCTGACAGGGCTCTTTCTAGAAGCCAAAATGTCAGAGGTGGTGCTCTTCCCTCAGGGGTGGGTATTAGGCGAAGGGTTCTGTCCGAACACATAGGAGAGCGCCTTCCATTTTGCCTTTTGCAGACTGAGTCTTTCCTTGTTTCCAATAAGGGGGTGGCTCTAGTGTGTCCTTGGGGTGACTTAGGGTGGCTCTAAGTTCCTCTATTTGTCCATATGAAGTTCAAAGGGAGTTGGAACTACACCCTGGAGGAACTGGGTTCCAGCACAGGCCATAGCCACCTACCACCGCCACCTCCTATACAACAATCCAGCAGCCACCAGGGTCAGGGTCCCCAAATGGAGCCTCTAATTTCTTCCCCTTGGAGTTGTGCCCTTCTGAGCAAGATCCGTGCCTGCCAGTTGCCCAGAGGGGGTCATTCCCTCCTGCAACCTCTATCTCCTTTGCCACCCAGCCATGTGGCAGTCTACAGGAGGTGGCCTCTGGGCCTTGTCTATTCTCTCTCCCCTCCCTCTCTCTCCCAAATGTTAGCATGCTGACATGGGACAGATGCACAGATCAAAACCCCACTCCATCACTCAGAGGCTATGGTCCAAGTCAAGTTACTTCAGAGCCTCAGAACCAACCACGAGCCTATTGTTAAAACCGCTGTTCTCTTAGGGCCAACTTCATGTAAAACACCCTTCCTTTCACTGCCCTCTGGGGTCACATGTAAGGTAGGTGACATGAAGTGCCTGCCTCAGTTTCCTGAAAAGGAGGCAGGTATGCAGAGACCAGGGCGACCCATTGTCATGAGTGTGGTGCTGGTCAAGGTGAAGCGCTGGATACAGCAAACACTTCGGGAACTTCCTGGCCCTCAGGCACAGGATCCCAAAAAGAGGCTATATCAAGCCACAGTAAAAGGAGGCCAAGCCAGTCCTAGGGATCCTCAGGGAATTGCTTCTGGGCAGCCCCTTCCTATAAGAAGGGCCACAGTCTTAGTGTTCTAGGATAGTGCCTTTCTCTGTTTGTGTTTCCATGTCCTCCCTCCCCCCCACACACGGGGTTTTTCTGTGTAGCCCTGGCTGTACTGAGACTCTAGACCAGGCTGTCCTGGAACTCAGAGATTCGCCTGCCTTTGTCTCCAAAGTGCTGGGATTAAAGGCATCAGGCTACACTCTTATTTTTAATGGGCTGCTCCATATATGTTTTTCCTGCATCAACAATCATGACTCTGTTGTCTGGGGAAACCACCCAGGCTTATGTAGACCGATATGTAGGTCCCTAGAGCATCCACCAGGGAAGGGCACAAACGGACCCTGGAACAGTATGTTTTGTTGTTTAGGGACCGAGCAAGAGTGAATTCCTTCTTATTCTGACTGAACTTGTTCTGGAGTTTCTAGTGATGGAGAAATCAGCCTCCACAGCCTGCTATTAAGCAGATGGACTCCAAAGCCTGAGCAATGGGGACTTGCTCAGGGTGCTCCAGACATGATGATAAAGAACACACTTACCTTTTGCATTTGTGAGTCGTCCCGCTACACAGCTACACACACCCCTTGTCTAGTCACCAGGGCAGACAAAACTAATCAATTACCACACCTTTCTCAAAAACAGCCCAGCCCTGTCTGTAGAAGTTTCCCTTCAAGAATGTCCTGTAAAGCTCTTGGTCAATCAGGCAAACAAAATCTGTCCAGCAGGGTTATCCTCCAACACAGGGTCTCTGGCCTGTAGGGAAATGAAGAATTATTCAGGGGACATAGGAAAAAGCCAGAGAGACGTGGTCAGGATTCACTTAGGGAGCAAATGAAGCAGCGGGTTTCCATGCACAAACCCCACAGCACCCTTGTCAAGCAGGACTTACACCTTGGGCTCTGTCCAGGGACCAGCCTCTCACTTCATACCCACACAGGCTTTAGGTTTTATCCACAAATACTAGGGCTTTTGCCCTGGATGAACCAGCTGTCTCGGTGGCCTCTGCCTCCACCATAACCTCAAATATTCCCTTGAACCTGGCCCAGTGGGCTATCTATCACCAGTGCCCTGGAGCTCAGCAAATGACTCCTCTTTGGCCCTCACAGCTTCCTGCTGACAACTAGCAGTTGCTCCCACCCTGAACCCCATAAAATTCTCCAATATCTAAGGTACCCCGAGGCCTACTGAGTCCTTGACGTTCTGATCCTCCTTATCCCCCATTGGCTTGGGAGCTTCTGAAGGTCACAACAAACTTCCCTTCCTACAACATTGGCTTAGCTGGTGATGAGCCCCTGAAACTCTTTAGCCCTGGGGGCTTCTCCTGAGCACAGACGAACTTCAAAAGGATAGGCTTGGGAAGACAGATGCCCAAGGACCCTAGCCATCGCTCAGCTGAGTCCCACTAGTGCCCCACCCCCTGCCTCCAGGTGGCACCTCCCTCCCTTTGGGAATTGCTCTTAGGACACTTGGCCAGACCTACTGTTTCTCACCCATCCAATCAGTTTCATGTCTGCTCTCTTAATTAGACTGCATTAAACCTCACTTCCTAGAATGACTGTCCTTAGGAAGAGACCCTGTGTATGCGGCAGTGATGGTGACCAGGGTGTGGGATGTGGGACTGTGTCCTGTGGGAAGTTCCGCTGAGTCCCAGGTCCTACCATTGAGTGCCACTAACATCCTTCACACACTCCTACTTTTGAAAATGAAGTCAGAGGTTGCCAGAACACCATGTTCCTAGCCAAGCAACTGAGGCTCAAAGCAGTGAGGACCCTGCTAATGAAAAACTAAAGCTGAGAGTCTGCCTCTCCCTGGCCAGCTGCAGCTCTCACATGGTACATGCTAGACCTTCTTGTTACCAATGGTCAGGTTGACTAGGCAGAGTCATGGTTCCTGCCTCACTAGGGACTTTTTCCATTTGCCCCTCTCTTGCCAACATCTCAGACATGCTGGCCTCCCCTGACTGGGCAAAGGCAGACACAGAGCGCCTGGAGTTCCTCTGGCAGAACTCTGGCCCGACACTGCCTTTGGGCCTTTGTCTCCACTGGCAGCCTGCCCCAGACTTATTGGCAAAGGCTGTGGGGTTTTATTTAGCCAGTGTTAGCTAAGTAGCGCTGGGCACACAAACCCAGTGAGTGTCAGCTGGATAGGGCCACAGGGGGCGTCTCTGTGGGGAGCGGCCTGGGTTTTGGTGGTGGGCTGGTTGCATTCTGGGATACCACCTCCTTTGAAGCCAGCTTCTCTGGCCCACTACCCGTCCCTTTATCCCAGTCCAAATTCCACTTGGGTTCACCCCCAAACCCTGACCCTTCAGAACTAAAGGGAGCAAAGATGTCTAGACTGCCAGTCTCAATGTGAGACAAGGCTTTGTGTGGTAGGAACAGGATCTGATCTCCCCAGGGAGAAATGTTGGGGAACTTGGCATTATGAGAGATGATTGGACCACTTTTGAGACACCACACACAGCCAGTTCCTTCCAGGACAGAGACATAGCCTTAATCCAGCATAGGGACTCAGACCTGAGTCTTTGTGAACTTGGAAGCCTGGGACCTTCTGCCTGCCCCCAGTACATCCTTAGAGAAGTATCCATGCTCTCTCTAATGGCCACACTAATCCCAGTGAGTTAAGTTCAGCCAGATTGTGATGAAAGACCAGACCAGGGGGGTCTTTCTCAGGGAAGAAGCCACATGCTGGCCCCTACTGATTCTCTCTGGGCCTTGGGAATCCTGACCTGTAGAGTCAGGCCAGGATCATTCTCACTTGCTCTACAAACCTTTCATTTTAGATGAAGGACTATCCAGATGACCTGGTTCAAGTGCCAAAGGGGCTCCTCTAAATGACTGTCACATTGCCCAGCAACAGTTAAAGTCTCCCCAATAGTTTTAAACTTGATACTTCTTCCAGAACAACCTAAGTCTGGACACTAATACTACCCCATGTACCAGAGAAGGAGGCTGAAGCCCAGGCTAGCCTTCTAGGACTGCCAAAGCCTCATCTCACCTTACTTCCAAGCTAGGGGGCTCCCACACCAGACCCTCTGCCCCAACTAACCCAAGTGGAAAATGGATCCATGAAGTCCCTGGACAATCTCCAACCACACACATCCAAGGGTGCAGTGGTGTCTGAGACACTGGCAGCTTGGTGGGGACATGCCTTTACTCCATTATGAAGTGGCTATAGAGGGCTGGAGAGATGGCTCAGCAATTAAGGGCACTGGCTGTTCTCCTAGAGATCCTAAGTTCAAGTCCCAGCACCCACTTGGTTGCTCAAAATCATCTGTAAGGGTCTAATGCCTTCTTCTGTGTGATACCCTCTTCCATCATAGGTATACACGCAAATAGAGCACTCATATACATAAACAAAAGAAATGACCACAGAGAGAGGTAGGCCTCTGCCCATTCCCTGTGCCCCTACCCCCCATTCCTATGGTCACTTAAACCCCATGGCAGCTCATTCATTCCCTCTGGAGACTCAAGGGGTGGGATATTTCTCCATGGCTGCCCATGTAACTGTTCACTTTCTAAGGTCACTGACTCCCTGGGACAGCTCACAAAGAAGCCCATTTTCCTGTGGAGAACAATTCTCCATGGTGGCTCATGTGGCTGTCTGCTCCCAATAACAGTCAAGTGACAGCCTGTTTGCCCATGGCCACCTACTCCCCACAATTACTCACTCCCGTGGCTATGTGTTCCCCGTGGCACCTCAGGCATAGCACATACCCCATTGTCCCTCTTCCAACAGCAACTCCCGTGCTCCCGATCCCACAGCCTGCCCCCTCCCACAGCGCTTGAGCAGCAGTACCTGAGAATGTCATGTGCAGAACAGCCCCAGCTCCACTCGATAGCACAGGGACACCTTGGCTCTCGATTTATCATTCATCAGGTTCTTTGAATTCGGAGTCAAATAAGGAGCTCTCTGTTGTCTTTACAGACCTAAGAATCGGGCTATTGTCACTAGGATCAAGAAACACGAGCTAGTTCTGTCTGGGGTTTGTCCTTTGAACCATCACTTGGACATACTGTGCCCATGTTCACAGCATAATCCTATTGGGTTCTTTTTTCAGTTCCCTCTAGGTGACTTATAACATGCACTTCAGTTATGGAGATGGGTTTGAGGGGGTCAGAAGTAGAGCACACGCTAAAATCCAGGGTACCCAAGCTCTATCCCCAGCACAGATGTAGCCCATGGCAGTGAGTACTGTGTGTAACTCTGACCTACTGTTCAGGGGGCAATGACAAGAAGGAGTCTTACACAGTTACCAACACACACACACACACACACACACACACACACACATTTTAAAATACTTTCCATCTGCGTGGACACCAGGGACCAATTGTACATTAGGCATATGCGCAGCCGGGAGTCCGCTGTTTTGTCCTTTCCTAGAACACACTCAGAGATAGGGTACAGTTCTGGCTTTGAGGCTCATTAGTTACTAAGACACCAGCTGATTCTGGCCTCTCTGCCCGTGGAGCAGCCCTGCAGCCCAGTGACTCCTCGTGAGAACCCATAACCCAAGAGAAAGGTGGTTAAAGGGAGGGCTTCAGAAGCTGCTCATCTCACCGCCACACATGAGCTAAGAACCACTGTGATTCCCCAAATGGTGGCCATTCACTCAGATCTAGACTCCAGCTTACAACACTCAAGGAAAGTGGGAAGCGTCTATAAAGGGTCAGACCTAGAGCCCTGACCTTCCCTGCAGGACTCTGAGAGCTGACGTACATACTCACAGGTCTCCTCATTGGCTTCCCGACTATCACACTGTGTACTTATAGAACCTGAGGCCTAGTGCACAGTAGGCGTTCAGTAACTAAAACACAAAGTGGTACAGAATGGAAAGGTAGACTGTGTATAAAGCTACAGCTGGCACGAACCCCGCCCATTCTGGGACCGCCTCAGCACATCCAGAGAGGTCCTTCCTCAGCAGGTGGGTTCTGAAGGAGTGACAGACTCAGGGATAGAGCTAAGCTGCAAGAGGGCTCAGGTTGAAAGGGGCTCCTCCACTGAGCAAGGCAGACACAAGCTCCTCCCTCTGGGGGTAGGGTGGGGTTGAATCTTTTACTCAAAGGTGGTCTCTACCCTTCGTGGAAAACAGAGAAGGTTCCTCCTGCTATTTCCTCTCCCCCAGTGGGGGAAAAAACCTACCCATCATAATGCAGGCAGGGCTAGCCATGCTACCTTCATTGCTTATTGCCATGGAGCCCAGACACCTACCTAACTAATCCCACAGACTGGGTGCCAGCGTCAACCCCCCCCCCCATATAGTTTTGAACAAATGGGGACAAAGGAATCCTCACATGACTGGGAAGGATGCAGGCTTGCAACCTCAAAAGCCTGCATCTCCCTATGAAGAACTCCTACTTATACCTCTGAACCCTTTATATCATCTCCTTTAGGAGTCTCCTAACTTTTCTCACTGAAGTTAAGAGACCCCTCAGGCATTCTCCATTTCTTCTAGTCTAATCTACAGCTTACTAAAACAGACTCATTTCCTGAGCTATAAGGTGCCAGCCCCAAGCCACACATTCCCTTTATCTCGTCCTCACAGGACTCTGATGAGAATCACTTCATTTTACAGACAAGTATCTCTCAAGTATCAGTGTCCTCGCTGGTAGGAGGGGACACCTGAATACATGATGCCTGGTTGCATCTCAGGAACCCAAGAGGCTGCCTAACTGCCACTGTTGGACTTCAAAGCTTATCATGGCTAGCTATTTAGGACAGACCTAAACACATCTTCCTGTAAGTGCTTAAACAGAACTGAAATCAGAATTCATGAGACAGAAATCAAAGCACAAAGCAGTGTCACAATCTCCAGACAAGCCCTGAGCAGCATACCCAGGATGCCCCCACTGGGCTTGGGAGCAAGCCAGGGGCCCTTAGCCAACATCTGCCTTTCCAAAGTCGGCCCCACGCCTGCCAGATCCAAGCATGCTGGCATTCCAGTGAGCCAGCCTCAGTGCCCCCATGGGCTGCAATAAAAATTCCTAGACAGGTAGTCAGGTTGGAGGCCAGAGCAGGATGAGCAGCAGAGGTGGGAAAGTGCAGGAACTCCCTCCTTAGGAGGCTCGGGTGCCTGTTGGGTGCCTGTTGCCTGCCTGGGTGCTCTTCTGGGTCTGGACTGGAGTGCAGAATCTGAGCCTGGCCTGGGGGTAAAGCCTGCAGAACCTGAGTCTAAGCAGGTTGAACCTGCAGGAAGCCCAGAGCCATGCAGGTTTCTGCTTCATCTCTTTCTAATGGGCCTCCCCTGCTCAAGGAGACCAGTCAACAAGTCACACTTTTCACCCATGAAGCCACTCAAAACAATGAACAGAGAGAGGAACACTTGGAACCTTCCACAGCTCCATTCTGAGGGCTGTTAAGGTGAGGTCCTATGGTAGGGTCCCTGGACCCTATGGGTGCAGGGAAAGCCTGCTGTGGCATCCTGAGATTAAGGTGATCTCAAGCACCTGTAGGAAATTCCTGTGCTGTCTCTCTGCAGGTGAGGGAAGTCTCACATCATCCACATCCACATGGGTCTCCAGCCCCTTGCCCCACGTAGGGCCTCCCTCTTTCCTTCATGATGTATAAACACAAACCATAACCATTTCCCTGGGACCTGACCTGGTGATCTTGACTGTCACATGGCTGAGTGACCTGATCATGGAAGGCAAAAAGCAAAGCTTCCTTTTTAAGGGGAGCCTTGCTTCTGAAGTGCTGTTTAAAGATGGGGTCTACCCATGTAGCTGAAATTGACCTTAACCACAGAGATCTGCCTGCCTCTGGCCCCCACATGCTAGACTTAATCTAGATACTTCTTCAAGACCAGGAAGAGATTGGCATCCTGGACATGGCTTCCATACGTCACTCACAGCCTTCCCTCATGTATTTCCCAACAGGAAAAACAATTTGCAGCATTTACTTGGTCGCTTTTTTGATTTGTTTTACTTGAGACAGGGTCTCATGTAGCCCAGGCTGGCCCCAAACTCCCTATGTAGAGACTTTGAACTCCTTCCCCTCATGCGCTAGGATATTAAGTACCCCACAACATCACACACAGTTTTTGCCTTCATGCTAGGCAAGCACTCTCAACTGACCTACTGTCCCTGCCCACAGTTAGATTCTTTTTCTTGGTGCTGGGACTGAACTCAGGACCATCTATTAGGCAAGTGCTCTACCAGCTGAGCCTCATGCCCAGCTTTCCAACTCCTTTTTACCTTTTAGCCTCAAAGTCAGCACTGTGTAAGCCATGTTTTCCTAGCCCACACCTAACAAGAAAACCCCTGAGCACAGCTTGTTACGTGTAGATAATATCACCCGAAAGCTTCTCTAGGGGGCCAGATTGTTGAGTCTCTGAAGGCCTTTCTTGGTAGGGTGGATGCCTGAAAGCTTCTGGAGCCAGCCCAGCCAATCAGCAGCAACTAGCCCTTCTGCCCTCCCCACCTCCAGCCTCAGTCTCCCCAACTGTAAGTGGATTTAGGGGCCCCGAGGGAATGCATGTGACAGTGCTTCACATCCATCAGGCAAAAGCTGCATGATGTCTACACAGTCCTATCCATGGTGGGACAAAGGACCAACAAGTCCATTTCACAGGTGCTGGGTTGAGATCATATCCTGACTTTGACATCACTACGATACTGTCTTTTCTTCCTCAGAGAGCACTGTAATAAAATGTTGTAAGGGGATCTTAGTCGGTCAGAATCACTCCTCCCAAGTTCCTTAGACTATACACTTGGATAGTCACACCCCAGCCCAACCCCCACAAGACAGGCAGCTCCATCCTGTGGTCTAGGCTGTCTGGGAGCACAGTAGCTTCTGAGTTCACCACCTCTGAGTAACCGCTTCCTCAAGACATGACTCACACCTGTCTGGGGTCACCCACATCCTCATTCCCTGCAGAGGCATGCAGGCCAGGTGAGGCGGGCACAGAGATTCTCCAGGCTGCTGCCGGTGACTTCTGGAGCCACACAGTCCCAGAAGTGCCATGACTACAAGGCTCTGCCCTGTGAGTCCCCCGGGATAAGCCTCAGACATGGGGCTCAGATGTAGGCTGCAAAGTGTCCCTCATCTGGAATTCTACTGAGCTCATTCCCTAGGGACCAGCCTGGCCCTTGTGGCCCCGCCATGTCCAAAGTGGCTGCTCCCTGGGTCACCCACACTGCAACACCACCGTCTGTAGTGAGTGTGGGACCTGGGACCCACAGCCAGATGGCTTCTGGGGACAGTTGCAGAGGGGAAAAAAGAGGGATGGGGGCCTTGAGAGAGACAAAACCTGGTGAGCTGAACATTCTGATATCTGTACTTCCTGCCCTGATGAGTATCACAGCAGGAGCTCAGGCTGAAGTCTGCTCCCCCACCCAACCCCAAGGAGTTTAGTCTGCAGGGGAGGCTAGAGCCTTCACATACTCTGACAGAAAAGGAAGCTAAAAAAGGAGAGAAGATGAGGGGGAGGGAGGGAGAGAGGGAGGGAGGGAAGGAAGGAAAGGGAGGGAGGGAGGGAAAGCCCGGGACTCTAGTCCTGCTTCTGACACAGGTCCTAACTTTCAGGATAGGCTGGCCAGCACCCTGCCTGCCACTCCTTGGTGATTCCCTCTCCATTTTGTCCCTAGCACCCTGTGGGTCACAGTGACCCCTTTTCCTCCAGCTGCAACCCAATACTGGACAGTTCCTGTTCTCTCTTGCTCTGAACCACAGGGATCACCGCCCGCTGGCTCAGCGACCCTTTCAAGGGAAGGGTGTGGCAGAGGGGAAGCTTTCCCAGCCAGCCAAAAGAGTCACACACAGACCCAGCTGGAAAAGTCTGAGAGGGCAAAGGGGAAGAGAGGCCTCAAATCAACCACACCCCAGACACCATGACAGGTGGTTGTAAAGCTTGGCTCTGCCTGGGCAAGCCAAGCCCAGCTCCGGGAACCCTCAGCCCAGGTTCAAATCTGCCTTGCAACTAACTCTGCTGAGAGATCTTTGGCAACTGGCTTGGCTCCGCCTCCTCGTGTGCAATGAGGTTGCCATGAGGATTAATGTAGTGGGGTGTGCCAAGTGCTGTGAGCATCTGCCACTGCTAGGGTTTAAAAAGCCACCACTCGCTGTGGGGGAGTGCCTAGAACACCTTCCAAGCAGAAAGAGCTGTTATGTGTCAGCGTTGTTTCTTGAATCCTGACGACATCTCCCAGGGTCTCCCTTTTGTCACTGGCTCTTATTTCTAAAGCCCCCTCCCAGCATCTGAGTCTGTTCCAGAGCAAAGCCCTCAAGCTTCTCTCTAGCCTGTATGGGGTAGAGCTCAGCAGCTGTGAAAGAAACAGGCATGATGAAACAGAAGCCCTCACTGTACGGACTCCGCTGCAGGACGCGGGATTTAAAGAAAGGCAAACAAAGTATTATGGTGGGACTGTTTCACCTGGTGGCATCCTACTGCAGGTCTATAATATATATCAGGGGTCTGGAAGACCTGAGAGCTGAAAGTAGAGCTATGTCATCTGCAGGAAGGGACTCAGCAAAGGACAGCCTGAGAATTGTTAGGCAGCACAGGAAACTGACTCTACATTGACAAGGAAGGCCTTGGCTTCTAGAGGACCAATTCCTTGCCTTGCTGGGACTCTGCAGCCTCTGCTCTGCACCACCCTGGAGCATCAGTGACATCACTGCTCAAACCCATTCAAGACCACATCAGGACAAACATTTGGGTAAGGATCTGGGCCCAGCAAGATGCTACAATTGATTAGCGATGTCTGCCAGAAGCAGCAAGTGGGATACTTATCGAATGGCAGGTACTAGACAGTTCAGATCTATATTTTGAAAGTCACAAAGCAGGTCAATAAAGTCACCAGCAAGTCTCCTGCTACGAGGCCAATAACTGAACAGACACTGCTGATGTGCTCTGTGCCTGACCAATACCTTGAAGCTGAAGACTTGAGAATACCTGAACCACATGTATATATACTGTATAGAGTGGGTGACCCAGCAGGAAGCTGTGCTGATCAGAATTCATGACAGGAGATCAGCCAGGAAAGAAATTGCATAGGGAGAAAAATACTCAGGTAATTATCAACTCTTGGATCCGAACTTATACTTGAGCTTGATTCGGGGCCATTGGAAGCTGGCTGCATAATTACAGCTCCGGGCCACGTGGCAAGCAGCTCTAATTATCTCCTAGATGGGACCAAAGTGACCATTTTAATCTAGAGCCCAAAGCAACTAGTAAAATTAGACAGCAATAGCACCGCATGCAAGTTCATATGCCAGACAACAGTGCATGGCCCCCACCACAGCAGACATCTAATAATTATCATCAGAAAAACGGGGCAGGGAGGGATAGTGTCTTCTTTTACAGACTGCACAGAGCACCAGATCCACCCACACTCAAGAACACATTTAGTGGGTCTCCACCATCCTCACTAAGACCACAGCAATGTCAAGGCTGAGCTCGGACATCCCTCAGCTCCTGCTCCAATCCCATAAACAGATTAGAGAAAATGCTCCCTCCTATGACCATGGCCCCAGGGCCACTAAGCTTGGCCCTGCATGAATCACCAGTGGCTCACCATGACTGCATCCCCAAGTGACTGGATGAGGAGGAGGAGGCACAGACACCAATAAATGAATCACACCTTCCACAAGACCAAACCTTTGGCTTTTGCAGACACCAATTACAAAGTAGAAAGGGAAGAAGAAAGAAATTACTCAGGGTGTTTGCGCAAAGTTGATTCATAGGTTCACAGAATTATTACCAGCTAAATTGTTCGTGGAAAGGCAATTAGAGCCATGGCCAGGTGAAGCTCACCAACCAGGGAGCTGGGGACTTTGCAAAATGGGAGTGCATGTTCACATTCCTGGGGGCTTCCAGGTTTGGGGAACACCCTCCCTTTTCATCATATAACCTTTAAGTTCTGTAGGTGAGTGACCAGACAGGCACTTGGAGTGAGGAAGAACTCAGAAGTCAGAGTCTGAGCAAGTCCAGACATCCTGGCAAAACTCAGAGACTGCCCTTCTTTGGTTGGAAGGCTATGCACCCAGCCACCAAATTCTGACCAGCCATTTCAGTCACCACCCACAGGAGGAGGTTCAGATGGAGAGAATCATTAGCTGTTGTGAAGCCTGTAAGGGGGTCTCCAGAAACTCAGTCCACAGGCTAGGACTGGAATCTCATGAAAAAGCTTCTGCTATCTGTACATTTGCAGTCCCTGAGTCGGGGGCAGCCCACCCTTGTGTGTGTATGTGTGTGTGGGGGGGGGGGTTGATGTGTGAGCACTAATTGTAACTTCCACCTTTCTCCTGCTTCCAGGCAGAGTCCCACCAGACTCTGGCACTGTCACCCCCACAACATTCGCTGAGCACTTACTTCCTGCTGAAGAGTTTAACAGATGACTTCTCTAGTCACTTCAGCACAGTAACTAGGTAGCTCTCACAGCAGCAAAGCAAAAGGAATATACTAAAGACCCCGTGGCTGGAGCGCTCTCTCCTGTGGGACACAGTGGCCTGAATAGTGCTTTAAGGAAACTGAGGCAAATGGGTTCACGGTGCCTCCCTTGAAGTCTAGTCCCAGTGGGTAGTGGGTGACCACGACCACCAGGACTGGAAGACTGCTCAAGGGAAGGACACATTGTTTTGTCCCAATTTGCTTTAAAAACAAGAGAGAGATGTGGCTTTCCATTATCCTTCTGTTTAGGGCAGCCTGGAAACTGACTTTACCACCCAAATACAAGGCAATCTGAGGCTCAGACGTGGGGGGAACCAAGCAAGGGATTTCATAGAAACCCCCGGGAGCAGGAATTCATACACTTTTAAAACAGATTACATACACATGTTTGTATTATAATGCTTTGAGGATTATTTTACAGACAGGAAGATATGTCATTGTGAGGGCCAGTTAGATGGCTCAGCCGGTCAGCAGCTAAATGTGCTGCTTTCCACCAAGCCTTAACGCCCTGAGTTCAATCCGTTGGGACCCCCAAGTTTGTCCTTGTATTTCCACACGTGTACATTTGTGCCGTGTTGTACCTAGCTGCCCACACAAACCCATATCTGACTTCTTCACTTCTACCATGCCAAGGATTAATACCTTACCTCTTAGATTCTTTATAGACCAACAGAACTCTCAGAGCCCTGATAAATGAAAATCTAACGGCAAGCAGCAGGACAGGTGACAGCTGCCACAGGCCGTAGCATGTCCCAGCACCAACAGGAAAACTGGTGGCCAGCACAAGCCCACATACTCTCCAGCTGGTTATCTGTTTGTTGCCCGGCACAGCCCACCGCCACCACAAATATATGTATTAGGGATGAGCCAGTTTCTCCAAACCTGAGCAACATGACTCTCCAGATCTGGGCTGTGCCTGTCCATCCCTGAGGGGAAATCCGGTGCTATTACCAAGGGGTAGAGAGGAGGTAGATGGTGACGGCCCCTCCAGTGACAAAGGAACAGGAAGATTCTTGTTACTGCCTCTGTGAGAAATCTAATCCCGATGGCACAGGACTATCATCCTAGTTATTCAGGCTGCTAAAGCAGAAAGATTACAAATTCAAACAGGTCTAGGCTATAAGGCTACCTTGGGCAATTCAGTGAGATCCTGTCTCTGTCAGACTTTTTTTTTTTTTAAAGGGCTGGGAAACGTAGCTCAGTGGTAGCATTTAGGATCATCACTTAATCCCTTGAGCAAGTCACAATAGCCCAAAATTGTCCTTAAACTCATAGGCATCCAAAGACCCCTGCCTCCTGAGTACTGGGGTTAAAGGTGTGAGTCACCAGGCCCAGCTCTAAAACGCTGGTCCAGCCATACTGTGCAAGAACCAACTCTATGCTCAGTGCCCTAGGAGAATTCTGAAACCCTCGGAAGGACTTGCAGCAATGGATGAGGCTGGTCAACCCCAGGTTGGGAGACATCTGGTCGTGGCGAGAAGGAACAGGTGCTGATTTCAGCTCTTGTACCTTGACTCAGTTTTGAAATCTCTGGGTCAGTAGGCAGGAGATGAAGGTATAGCTTCCTATCCCAAGACCAGGAACTTCTGAGCATTAGAAATAATTTGTGCCAGGGAAGCTTATAGCCCAGCAACGTCTTGAATCCCACAAAGTGAGTGTCACACCTCCTTCCAACTTACAGAGGGGTGAGTGGGATCTCAAATTTGCCTCAAAACAGAAGGTCTTTAAAGCCTGTACCTTGACCATGTCCTGATCTGCCTGGAATATTCTAGAAGCTTGCTTATTCAAACAGGGAGGCATGAACACCTCAGCTCCTAGAAACTCTCCTGACCCTGATTAATAGGAACCAGTGACTATTTGGAGTGATGAGTGTCATGAAGCACACCTCAGTATCTGTCATTCTGTACAGAGTAACATTCTGCACATACTCTCACCCTGCCTATCCGATGCTCACGAGGTACCCGCCAGGCTGGATGAGCATTACAACCAACAGACACAGACCTCAGCCTCCCTGAGATTGGTGACTGACGGCTAAATAGGCACCAAATGACCACTAGGCAAACATCAAGTGACCACCAGGTCAGGTGTGAAGGTTCAGAGAGGGGACCTCAAGCCCAGTGAGGTCCTTCCCAATTTCCTCAGCCCCAGGATCGGCTCATGCCTTCTGCCTGGGCTCCTCAATGGCACATTCAGCAGCTACTATACCATTCCCAACTGCCACATTACCTGAGTGACATGCTACTCAATGCCAGAAGGTGTTCTGTGTCCTGTGACATCCCCCATAATGTCTGGATTTGGTCCTTCTGGGGACATTTGTCAGTCTTGTATCAAACTCGGCGGTAACACATGCTGGTGCTCCACGCTCAGCCCGAGGGGCAAAGGCATTTTCAGGGATGTTGAGGCCTGGCCAAATGGAATGGCCCTGGCAGCTTACTGTGGCAGCTGATTGGCTAGCACTCCAAACAACAAATAATACAACAGAGGCTTTCAATATTAGGGCTAATGCACCTTTGCAGGGAGCAAGGGGTGTGGTGTAGGAGGTAGAAAACACATAAGTGTGGGCATCGGGGACTTGGGCTGGAGTGACTTGGGACACATGGCTTCTCCTCTCAGATCCCATTTTTTTAATCTGCAGATTGGTAGTAACAATAGCTTTCTCACGGGGTTGGTTTTAAGGCAGAGGGGTTAAAATTCATCATTAGTATCGGGCACACAAAAATCTCTTATAGATCCAACAAGAAAGGAAACATGCACCAGTCATTCAGGGAACAGAGGAAAACCATTCTGCAGCTCCCAGAAAGTTGACGCCCCTAACTTTTGCAGGTCCCCACCCCCACCTATGGTGTTGAGGCCATGCTATGCACAAGCCACCCTGGAAATTTTCCTCAGCCTAGTGACTAATAGTGGCTTCAGCCAGTGACTGACAATACCCTGGTGAGACCCGCACCCAAAGCATCAGGGTTTGGCTTTGTAGTGTCACTGAATGGGAAACTGAGGCTGTCAGTGCTCTGGGTTGCCATGGCTTCCAGAAGGGGTGCAGCCCACTTTGGGAAGAAGGCAAGGAGAATTAGAACAGAGGTTCCTTCCGGCCTTACCACCAGCAGGGCACTGAAGACGGAAGACCGGACCTTTGTACTGAACCCAAATGTGAACCCTGACTTCCCAAACTGTGGGCCTCTATCTGTCCCTGGGCATCAGTCTTATGAACTGGACCCAGTGAGTAACTGGATGTCATAAGATAGCACTGATTTCACGGTTCAAATCTGTGCCTCCCCACTGCCTCTGCCCCAGTACCAAGGCCCCAAAGCTTCTGGGATTAAGAGACCCCTGCTGGCAAACCCGAAAACACTGTCTGGGCCTCCTGTGCCAGGGCAGGCATGCTGGGGTTTCCGCCAGCTCTGTCGGTGGGCCTGGCAGACTGGATTATGACACCAACATTCAATTACCCACATTCAAGGTCAGCATCCCAGGTGGGCCTGTGGATTCTAATATTCCCAGCTGGTCTGAAGATGGGGAAACCGCCTTTGGCTAAAGTTTTCTAATCAGGCAGGTTGTGACCAGCAGAGGACAGGGCAAAACAGTCTCAGCTAATCTGAGCCCATACCCGCACCTACCACGTGTGAGGCCACCATGCCAGGCAATGACCTGCAGATCCTTGCCCCATTTCAGTACCAGAGGGTGCTGTGACACCACATTCTGACAGGGGCACATGACAAAAAGGCGAGGCAGGAAAACTCTAGGTATCTCTGTCCCTCTGATCCTTGGCCACTCTGCAGGACAGATCACTATGTCTGTGGGTGAGTTTTTGAGGTTTTCTTGGTGAGAGGAGAGGGGGAAAAAACCTGCTGGCAGTTAGAACCCACGCAGAGGCTGTGGTTTGGTAGTAGGGTCTTTGCCTAGCAAGGTTATGGGTTCCATTCTCAGCCCAGAAAAGAATCAACCTGTTAATCAATCTAGGAGTTTAACATCTACATTTCGCCACTCGGGCCCTCTGTAATTGAAAGGTCTAGTCCCACATGGACATCCACATGTAACATAATGGTGGGCTCAGAGGAAGGAGGAAGCCTTCCTATTAATTATGTATTTATTTTGTAGCGCTAGAGATGGAATCCACAGACCTTTACACAGCAGGCCAATGCTCTACCACTGCGCTACACTTCCAAACCATGGGGGCTCAAGAGAGTGCACCACAGCTCCCTAAGTGACTGTGATTGCTGTCAGCCCAGTTATACTGGCCTCTGACAGCTCCTTCTAAAGATAGTTGGCAGCGCTGTACTACCTTCTTGAGGGCTCCCTAGGACACATCTGTGCTATGCTATGACTTCCAGGCCTGCCTCAGGGTGATGACGCCCCAAGAGAGAAGGTCACACCACATAGCACCATCCTGCTTTGCTTTCCCCTAGTACCTGCATCCAAGGCATTTTCATACTTTAAAATAATCAATTGCTTGGGCCACCTCACCAGGGCTCTGAGTTTGCCAGGCTCAGTCCCTCCCTTCCCCAAAGCCCCTGGCTGCTGACAATCTCTATGTCTGGGCTTACCCCCTCCTCCATGATACCACTTTGCTCTCCTCTTTACAAGGACAGAAAAAAAAAAATATGTCCAATTTGTAGAACAAGGGGACTTCTGTTGTACAAATTTTGGCTTGTAATAAAGGAAACTTAGAGACAGATATTGAGGAAAGGCTGAAATATTAAAGAGAGGAAGCAGCATAGTTAAATTTTATTTAGTTATTTGTTTTAGCTTCTCCCGCCTCACTCTTCATTATTTTTATTGTCTTTTTTTATGCCCATCTTAAATATCTTTTTTTGTTTAGTTGTTTCACATCCAGGTTAAGATTAAAGGCGTGGGCTACTACTGTTTGGTAGTTAGCCTAGAACTCACAGAAACACATAAAGATCTGCTTTTGGAGTTATGGGATTAAAGGCCTGGTACCACCACTGCCTGCCTGGGAGCCTGGAACGCCCTCTGTAAACCAAGCTGGCCTCAAACTCAGACTTCCCTGCTCTCCCCCTAACTCAGAGGGAAGGCAGCAGCCTCGAGACCACATGTGTGAGATCATCCCCAGGAGTATATGAGCAAACAGTTATTTTATACCTTGACAGGCACTAAACTGGTCCGTCTGGTCCAAGACCACAGTCACAACACACAGCTCCCTGCTGCCTAATGACCTAAGACCCAGACAGAAGGAAACCTGTGGGTTAAAAGTCTCAATGCGAAAGCCCACGAGGGACGTTGTTGCTGTCTAACATGCATCATTCACCCTGGACCCAGAAACACCCTCCTGACCTGAAGCCAGAACCCCACCAAACACACTCGGGCTGAAAATCACCTCACTGTCTTCCTTCCCCATGGTATAAAATGGGTGCTCAATAAGCTGAGTGTATGAGTGGCAGGTGTCAACTTCAAGGACAAACGGCTGATTCCGGAAAGGTCCCTCTCCAGCACCCAAGTATCTCTGCTGGCACTTGCAGATGGCTGGAGACAGTCTGTGTGTCATAACTAGGAAAGGGAAGTACTGGCGTCTTGTGGGTAGAAGCTACCTGTATGGGCCAATCTTCTCCCTCCCCAACAGAGGATTAACTGGCCAATTCTGGAGGTGGGGTCACCCCGAATTCAAACGGTGCTTAATACAAATGGTGTGCACCAGGCAAACTAACAAGAGAGAAAACTGGATACCCTATAGCGCTTACGGGTTCAAAATGGTGTGTGGGTAGGAGGTAGAGGTGGGTGGATGGTATGTGGGTACATTAAGTATACAGGCATATGACTGCAGAGAGAAGCCAGAGAATGTCAAGTGTTGGCCAAGTGCTATTCACCTCACTGAAAAATGTTTTTAAATGTTTATGTATTTATTTACAATGGAGTTATCAATTCAGCAATCTGGAATACTGCATAGAGTCAGACTGTAGTTTAGGATTCAATGGTAGGGTACACTCTTACAGTGAGAAAACTGAGGCCCAGGAAGCTTTAAAAGCCCCTCTAGAGCAGTGTCCTGAAGAGAAGCCGCAGGAGAGAGCCCTTTAGGTAAAACAGCCTTCCTCTCACAGGGGCTCCCAGGAAACACCTCTGGCTTCCTTGAACTAGGCCGATAGAGAAACACTAGCAACAAACTGTTACATTGTTAAAGTGAGCTCCCCCTCACATACACTCTCTTTTAGAAAGTATACTGTGCAGACAACAGACAATAACGTAGGAACAATCCTAACAGGGGTGGGTGGATAGGTGGGATTTCTGGACATTAATTCTGTCGATGGGGGGAGAACATGGGCTAACCTCAAGAGTTTTGAGCCATCTTGGTCTCAACCAAGACATTATTAGGGCCAATTACGAGCCCATTCTCTCCTTTAGCATACAGGCTCCAAGGACTGATCACAGGCTGTCAGGCTTGGCAGCCTCTTACACGCACTAAGGTTGATTCAACAAAGGGACACAATTAAGAATGATGTGTTTTAATGCTTTTTTTATTTTATTCAAAGTCAAGAAAGCAGAGAAAATGTCCTACTATACCTAGACTTTGGGATGTGGTGTCATATGAAGTGGGTCCCTCATGTTTCTGTGGGAGGTCTCCCAAGGCCATGTGAGGAGGGAAACAAGGCAAATCCACGGAGCTGCGGTCAGCCTCTCCCTAGACATGTGTGGACTTATTTTAATAACATCTGGTGTATTTCATGAACCTCCTTAGATCACACAGTGGCTCCTGGGAAGCAACAGGATTTGACACAAGTGAAGACCACAAATCCTGGCACTTGGCAGGTTCTCCTGACACCTCTGGGCTTGGGGGAGCACAAGGCAGATGGGGAAGAGTGGGATACACAGAAAGACCAGGGCTTTCGATTCCAGACTGTGAGACAGTGAATGGAGGTAGGCACCAGAGCCCAAACCCAAGCCTCCTTCCCCTGCCCAGGTGGGGCTGGTTATAGGTTATTTTTACCCCCTTGAGCCTTACTGTATATGCTGGGGGGGGGGGGGGGGGGAGACAGGAACTGTAGCAGCTGCCTGCAAAACTAGCTCATGAGTCACCTAGCGACTGCCCTGTTCTCAGCCAGTTGCCCCTGGGCTCCCCTAGAGGAAGGATGTCTGGGTTAGGGAAAGGCTGGATGCCCTTTTGCCTGGAGTAACATGGGGGTAACATGGGGAAACTAAACAGAGATGAAAAGCCCCACCACCACACCAAGCGAGTTAGGGGAAAGGTGCAGATTAGAAGGCAGATGGCAGGGGGTGAGGTTTCAATTTTCCAGCCAACTCCAGTCACTTGGGTGGGCCACAGAAGGAAGTAGATGCTTCCTGATCTTAACTTCTGGTGGTTCAGGCTGCTGACAACAGCCCGCCTGGCACTCACCACCCTGGGTCTACCACCTCCGAGGATGTCCCAACGCAAACAGCCCCAAAACTTTGACTCATTTGTAACCACCATCCCAGCCGGAGTGAGCCAAGCAGTCCAGACAGAGGCTATTTATAGGAGTCCAGAACAGACATTCACAATGACACACACTGGGGATCTGCGGTGGGCTAGACGCACCCGTGCTGAGCCTTGGATTCAGACACCTGGACACAAACGGTCCGCAGGTCTGGCTGAATTCACACCATACTGACCCCTGCCACATCAGATCAGACACACTCAGGGATGCAGGGGCACTCGGACACAGACGGACACACACACACACACACACACACACACACACACACACACACACACACACACACACACACACACACACACACACACACACACACACAGCCGGCACAAACCGCGACACAAATCCACAGACATCCAGAGATGAGCCAGTACTCAGACAGACCAACTCACTCCACAGACGAACGGAAGGAAACCCGGGACGCATTCCCACGACCACTCCAGACACACTCCAAAAGCCCCAGACACTTCCCGGGCCAGACAGTGTCTCCTCCGCCCGCTCCCCCCGCCCAAAGTTGATAAAGAGCCTAATTGCTCCATCGCCTCGGTCCCTGGGGAAAACGAAATGGAAACTTCCCGGGCCCGGCCCGCCGGGCCCTTCTGCGCGGCGCGACCGCCCCGCCGAGCCGGGGGTCCGAGTCGGGCCGGGCGGGGCGCGCGCGGCGGGGACCGTGCCAGGCTCGCAGCGCCGCGGGACAAAGCCGGGCCGGCCGCCAGCTGCCGCGAGCCTCCGGGAGGGCGCGCCCCGGGCGCGGTGGGCGCAGCCGGGGAGCCTGGGCGAGGCAGGCGCGCGGCTCCCGAGTCCCCACGCGATCGCGACGTCCCGGGCCGGGGATCCCACGGGGCTGTCCCGGGGGGAAAGGGCTCACTCACTGATCTCCATGCTGGGGAACAAAGAGCGCTGGCAGTTGCACGCGCAGGAGACATTGGGCTGCCCGGCGGCGGCGGCGGCGGCGGTGCCGTTGACCCCCATCAAGCGGTCACGGGCGGCGCGGGGCGCGAGGCGCGGGGCGCGGGGGCGGCTCCGGCCGGCGCGCGGGGCTCGGGCCCCGCATACAGCGAGCAGCGCGGCGCGAGCTCGGGGCGCCGCCGAGGTCCCCGGGGCTAGCTGGGTGCCCCGGCCGCCGAGCGGGAACCCCGGGACGGCGGGCCGTGGCCGCGGGCGGCGTGCGTGGCACGGGCGGGCGGCCGGGGCGCGGGGCCGCCGGGCTCAGCCTGCGCGCCGGCCGATCCGCTGCCGAGCGCCGCCGCCCGCTCCTCATTCAAGTCCAAGGAGATCGGGTTGCGCCGCGCGCCCGCGGTCGGAGGCAGGCAGACGGTCTGACGTCAGCGCTAGACGGGGCTGCCGGTTCCCACCGCGCGGGGGCCGCGGAGGGGGCGCGCGCTGCGCCAATCCCCGCCGACGGCCCCCGCACCCTCCTCGGCCCGGGGGGCGGGCCCGCCGCACACGGGGCGGGCTCTTAAAGGGCCCGCGCCCTGTGTCCGCGTAGACCCCGCACCCGCGCTGCATAGACTCGGCACCCTCGGGAGTCCCCCAGTTGAGTCCCCGGGGGTTCCCAGGTCCGCGACGGCCGCAACCCAGAACCACACTTAAGACGAGAAATTAAAATGATCTCCCCCAGCTCCTGCCCTTGGGGTCCTCCATCCAGGCTTTTGGGAGGGGGCTCCTGAAGACTTCGAGGTTTCTGGGGCGCCTTGGGGGATTCAAAGCATGGAAATCAGAGCATGATGAGCCCCGGGGTAAAGACCCATGCATGGCCCGAATTTCTCCAGAGACTCTGCATTTTCCATTCTGGGGCCACAAGAGCCTCCATCCCTAGCCCTCAAGGCTCTTTAACTGGTTTTTGGGCAGACTGGGACTCCTGTAGAGGTGCCCAATTGGAGAGGATCTCCCTTCTCTTGTCTTGTAAATTAGAGTCCGGGATTAGGGGATTAGGGTGTGTGTGTGTGTGTGTGTGTGTGTGTGTGTGTGTGTGTGTGTGTGTCTGTGTGTGTGTGTCTGTGTGTGTGTGTCTGTGTGTGTGTGTGTGATGGGGGGGTGGTCACTGTCATGGGGTACTTAGGCAGTTACATACCTATCTGCTGCCCCAAGGGCCACCCCACCAGCTGAGGTGTGTAGCTCAGAGTGTGAAAGGGGGTCACGGGAGTGTGCTTTTTGTTCATTAAGTTTTAATTAATTACTTGAGAGCTTCGGGAGCCCATGCTCCGGCTACGAAGATATTAAACTATTATGTAAGAGGCCTCTCATAGCAGAACCCCGGCCACAAATGTGAAGTGTGACTCTCTGAACCCTTCCTAAACTTCCACTCGCTTTTATGGTGTACCTCCTGTGTGCCAGAAACACACAGATAGTAAAGTCATCCTGTAGCAACTTGAGGAGGCAAAATATTATTTGATTTGGCTCTATTTTATAGCTGGGGAAAGTGGTCAATGAAGCTCAGATTAAGGAAGGCGCAAGAAGTTGGAACCTGAACCCTGCCCAAATCAGGGATGGAGAAGTACCTGTCCACACACCTAAGCTTATAAGTCTCTGCAGGCTGTGCCTACTTGTCTTTGGTGGAGGAGCTTTTGCAAGCTATTGCTATTTTGTTTTTAACAGACTGGATGGAGGAGAGAAAAGAACGGAGAGAATAGTCTAGAGTTTGCAGAGCAGCCCAGGAAGTGGGTTCCTCTGGCCTACCTTCTGGGACTTTCCTGGAAGATCAACCCTGGAGCCCAATCTTGCTGGAGGGAAATTCCAAGATGCTTTGGCTTATTTGTTTGAAATGGAAGTTCAATTTTGGTATTTATATATGAATTTTTGCCTGTGTATATGTTTATGCCTGCGGTGCACAGAAGAATGCCACAGACTGATCTTCTGGAACTGGAATTACAGATGGTTGGTTGTGAGCCACCATTTAAGTGCTGGGAGTCGAACCCAGGTAGACCAGCTACAAGCAATTTAATCTCACCCTGAGAAGCTGCTCTGCCCCAGCACCAGTAATTTCCTAGGCAAATCTTTGGCATGGAAAAGTCTGAGATCTTACTCCTGTAAATGGAAGTTACCCCTGTAACTAATCTTGTCCTGGAGGGTACTGAGAAGGTGGGCTGATCCCTGAGGTCATCCAAAGCCTGCTCACCTCAGCTGTTGGAACTGGATAACCTCCAGATCACAGCAAGAAACAAATTGAAAGTAACTCCCAAGGCTTTTTTTTTTTTTTTTTTTTTTAACTCCAAAATACTTTGGGCCATGACCCAGACTGGGCGGGTGTTCACTTGTTTCTTATTCTAACACAAGTGGCAACTGTATCATTACTCCATAGGTGAGGGTCTAACCTCATAGTCTTTCAAGATTGGCTAGTTTTAAAAGAATCTTGAGGAAGAGGAATCAGCTGCTCCAGGGCCGTAAAATTCTGGGAATGTGGGGAGAGTGGGGGTGTTTTGCAAAAACAAAAGGTGGGGAATTTACATACAATTTTTATAAATTGGAGGCTTTTAAAGATTTGAATTCTTTTGCAAGTTTCTACATGCTCTCGCTCTCTCTCTCCCTCTCCCCCCCCCCCCCCCGTGTGTGTGTGTGTGTGTGTGTGTGTGTGTGTGTGTGTGTGTGTGTGTGTGTGTGTGTGTGTGTGTGATGTTGTGGAATATTGGCCATTGGCGGGCTACCTTTTATAGAAAAAAAAAAGCATTCTTTATGAGGTCAACAGAGACACCTTCCTTTTAGTAATTCATTTAATCAACAAACTCCCCTGGAGCTTGGCACCTTGACAAGGATTTCAGCAGTATAGCTCCTGTCTTGCAGGTGATCTGGCTTGTCTGTCTGTGGAGAATGCCTTGATCATTGGTTGTCCTAGAAATAAGGCCTTTTTAAATTTACCTTTTATTTACCTGTATGTATGAGTGTGTGTGTGTGTGTGAGAGAGAGAGAGAGGGAGACAGACAGAACAGAGAGAAAGAGACAGAGAGACAGAGAGATAGAGAGACAGAGGGACAGAGAGAGGAACAGAGACAGAGAGAGAGAGAATGACTCTCAGGAGTTGATTATCCTTCCATGTGGGTCCTATGAACTTGGCAGCCAGTTCCTTTACCCACTGGGCCCTCTCACTGACTTTTTTGTGTATATGCCAAGTATTCTTGGGTACCTGAAGAGTCCAGAAGAGCACATCAAATCTTCTGCAGCTAGGGTTGCAGGTACTTGTAAGTTGTTTGATGGGCACTGGAAACTGAATGCAGGTCTTCTAGAAGAGTGGTACATGCTTTCGATGGCTGAGCCATCTCTCCAGTTCACGTGGTAGCTTTTACCCATGGATGTTGAATGGCAGCAGGTAAAGATTACCAATTAATTCAGTAAATTGAAAAGCCATCAGACTTCCCAAAGCTCTCAATTCCCATTGGTCTATCTGCCTGTGGTGACAGCTGTGGCCACCATTTACTGAGTGCTATGATGTGACCCTACTATGTTGGCTTCATGGTGTCTGGCCATACCTGCAAGGCATGAAGGCATGAAGCTGCGTATCTAGCATGATTGTTGGAATAGACACTCAAAGACTGAGTGGGCATGGCTGTGTGACCTCAGCTGAGTGTCTTCACCTCTCCGACTTTGGTTTCCTTCTCTGCAAAATGGCTGGTGGTACCAACATGTGACAGGATCATAATGGGAAAGGAGTTCTGGGTCTTGGGAGTGTATGGGCCATGGGAACTATTGCTCCTTGGATTCTCTGTGCAGCCCTGGGGGAGAGAAGAGGTTGTTGTCATTGAAGTCCTTTTTACGGGCCAATAGGCTAGTGGCTGGTTTTGGACAGGCCCCTGGCTAAGGTGGACAGTAGAGGAGACTGGACTTCTCTGGAAGGAACATCGGCTGAATCACCAGCATTCTTGGTAGCCTTTGGGTTTGAGGGCTGTTGGAGAAAATCCAGGCCAGGCAATTGTGTCTGTATTTCAAATAAAGCATGTGCAGTGCAAATATATACCACAAAGTCTTTGGGTTATAGATATACTTACATTAAAGTATATGGCTCAACCAATTTCAAAGTTGCCTGGGTGACTGTGATTTTTATTTGCTAAATGTGCTGAGAATTTGTCTGTGAGAAGCAGGACCTACTGTCAACATGGGCACATTCTGCCCAGAGAGAATGGGGCTGGGTCAAGGTGGTACTGAGTGATAGTGGGGGCACTCCTTCTGCCAGGAGTGATGTGCTCCTCACTACCAAGCTGAGGGAGTGCTCCACCCCCACCCCCTTCAGCTCTGGTTTCCTTCCCTTTGTCAAGTACCTGGAATTGATTCTAGAGCCTTTCCATGCTAGGAAGACATGATACCTGAGCCATACCATACCTTTTAAAAAAAATTTATTTATTTATTTTTATTTTTTGAGGCATGGTCTAAGTTGTCCTGGCTGGCATTGAACTTACAATCCTTCTGCCTCAAACTACTGAGTTACTTACTCTGCCTTCACGCCTGCCTTATTTATTTGTTCTTCAGACAAATAACGGCCCTTCTACTCCATTCTGGGCTCTGTGTGGCCCACTGGTTTGAGCTGAAAAGCTGAGAATTAAGTCTTTCACATATGTGGAGAGGGCCTCTCACTCTGAAGGCCAGGAGGAAACCAGACTGTCCTGGGACCTGGTCCTCCTGAGGTGAATATTCTTGGAGGTGACATAGCAGACTCTACATGTGGGAACATGAATCTGGTAGTAACTCAGAGACACACTGGAAGATCAGATACCAAAAGTGCTGTGGCCAAGAAGTTAGGGCAGCCTTTCTGGGAAGGTGGGAGCTGGGTGCGGATGACAGGGAGAGGCAACAAGTGCCATGGCTAAAGCTGTGGGTGGTATGGGAGCTGAGGGTCTTCTTGGTCTCAGAAAGTCTGGAGTTTGGGATCTATTTCCCAAACCAGCTTCAGTCACAGGATTGTGAAATGGGTCTGTGTCCCTGAGCAACTGCTGGGATAGGCCTTTCAGGGAGTCCAGACAGCATGGCCCTGTGCCCTCCCCCTGGGCTGGATCTGCTCCAGAAGAACATTCAGAGAGAAAAGGGCTTGTCCTGGCTAAAAGGGGGCTTTGCTTTGCTCTCGGCTACAATGTGAAGCCAGCTGGGGTGCAAAATCCTTCTCCAAGCTCCACATGCACACTCTCCCTAGACCCCAGGCTCATTCCAAAGGCCCCAGGCTCAGTTCCCTGCTCTGCTGTTCAATGCTGTCTCAAACTATATGATCATTAATAATTTTTAAACAAGGGCTCTCAAAACTCCTTTGGCCAGCCTTATGTAGATGCCAGGTCTAAGCTGGCTGCCAGATGAGGATGAGTAGGGTACAGCATGGGTTTTGGCTGGGGTTGGTGGCAGCTTGCAATGTCTTTCTTCATGGTGCCTGCCCCCTGGCTGCCTATGGTTGGGCACTGTGGAAAGTCCCAGCTCAATCAACAAAGGGCCTCCTTTGAGAAGACTCCCTGGAGCTAGCCCTGCCTCCTCTCCTCAGGCCACCACTCCCTTCCTAGGGACCAAGCTGCCTTCAGAGGAACAGTCCCAGTCAGCCTTTAGTGGTTTGATGACACACCTACCCACCTCTTCTCCTGGCTTATGACCTTTGAAAGTCCTTCTGGCTGAGGCACTTCCCCAGGTCATTCCCAGCATGCATCTAGCCCTGCTTAGCCTCTGTACTTTCTCCAGGCTTCTTTTACTTGATATTTATTGGGACCTTAAGCTAGGCCTACCTGCCCCTGACATTCTTCCCCAATATTTATTCCTCAAGGTCCCACAGTGAGCTACTTCTTAAGGTACTGTGTCTCCAAAAATTTGAAGTCTCCAAATTTCTAGTATTCCCATGAGACTGGAGGGTTACTGAGGTCTGAGGTAGAAGTGAGTTTGGGAAGATGTGCTAAGATGGGTGCTTGGGTCCAAAACCACAGGGGGAGGGGTGTGCCTGGATTCAGCAATGATGGCTTTCTATTTCCCTTCTCTTGACCTCAGTGGTGCTGGACACCTCAAACCACCCCAGCCCCAGGACCCCAAGATCTACATTTATGTTTCTACATGGTTCTCCTTCATACAGTCATACAGGCATATCTAATGGGCAGAATGGCTGTGTGAAGAAGTGAAATTTGCCAGAGCAGCTGGTGAGGCGAGAGACAGACACTTCTGGATCCCCTGTGGGTGACTTCGCCCAGTGATCTCATCTAACCGAACCTGGGTGGCGGTGGGACAAAATCTCACAGCGAAGGTGAAGAATAGTAGTAGTCAGTAGTAGCAGCCCGTGCTTGCTTGTGAGGTCATGATTGCTTGTTCCCTGATGGTTGGGTCCCATGGCCTTGACTGAACTCTGTGGAGCACTGGGGGCCTATAGTTCTCTGTGGAGCAGAAGCCTGAGGATTCCTTAAGCATGCTGATCATGCGGGGGGGGGGGGGGGGGGGCAGCTTCATTCCCTGCCAGCAATGTTTTCTCTGCTCATTTACTGCTTCCTTTCCCAGTTATTACTCACCAAGTACCCAGAAGCCTGCTCTGCAGCTACCTAGAACAAGTACTTGCCTGGAACTAGATCCAGAGTTCCGGTCCATTGAGCGGCATGGAGTGTCTGTGTGCGTGTGTATACACGTGTGGTAAACTGGTGAGTACTCTCATAGGTAGATGGGTATCTGCACATTCATGTGCGTCTATGTGCAGACCATTTTCTTGGTTGTGTATTATGTAGTAGGTATGACCACAAGAACTTAGGGGTTGAGGATCCCAACAGTGAGCCAGAGAGGCTTGGCTCAATAATCATAATGTCCATGCCCAATGTCGCATGTCTGTCCTTGACTTTCAGAGTGTCTCCATTCCAGGGGAGAGCTGGATTTGGAACCCCATCAGGAAGACATGAAGGAACCTTTGAGCCAAACCTGCCTTCTGCTGTGAGTAAACTGAGGCCCAGGAAGGACACAGTATAGCTAAGGTCTAAGCATTTCTGAAAACCAGGGCTAAGCCCAGGCTTCCTCCTAGCTCTAGACCCAGACCCTCAGGCTCCTTAGTGGCATTCAGTAGCCTAGTGTCTACACCTTTATAGCAGAGGGTGAATCTGAGGCCAGCTGGAAGAGTCTAGATATTCAACCTGCATATAAATCACTTCCCAAAAGAACTGTCTTCAAGTTGATTTCATGGGTCAGAGATACCTGCCAAAACATGTGTCTGTTGTCAAGAAAAATTCTGTAAAGTGGTGGTTCTCGCCTATGTACATGGCTTTGTCCTTCCCTCCCTTCCTCCCTCTCTTGTTTTGTCTGAGACAGAGTCTTTATGCTAGTCTGAAAGTCTCCATCTCCCTGCCTCAGTCTCACCTACACTAAGATTACAGACATGCAGGTGCAAGGTCGTGCCTAGGGTTTGGCACCTTGTGGATGGGTGTTGAGGGAAGTTGGTGGAAACGGCTTTTTGAGTGTGCCAGAGGCAGGCAGCCACAAAGCATGAGGTGGGGCTGTACTTTATACCAGGCTTTGCACGAGGCTTAGGGAGTGGGGGACAGCACAGTGATTGTAGCAGATCATGCTCTGATCCAGCAGAGCTCACCCTTTTAGGGGCTCACACAGTCATGGGCTTGTTTCCCAGTCTTTGATTCTGGGTTTCCAAAGATGTGAGGTTACATAAGTATTGGTTACTACTGCTAATAGTGTATCCTTATTTGGGGATGTTGGGCCTCAGTTTCCTCTTTTAAATGAGCTCTGAAATGTACCTACTTGGCAAGGCCACTGTTATGATCAACGGGGAACTGATATAAAAAAGCCTGGCTGGGAGAAGTTCTGGAGAAAAATTTCTCAGAGACTCACAGCCTCACATAAGCCACACTGAGCCCCATGTCCCCAGCCCCATGTCCCTAGCCCCATGTCCCCCAGCCCCATATTCCCTAGCCCCATGTCCTGCCAGTCCCATGTCCCCATTAGCCTCATGCCCCCCCCCCAGCCCCATGTCCCCCTTATCCTCATGTTCCCCAGCCCCATGTCCCCCCAGCCTCCTGTCCCCCAGTCTCATGTCCCTCCTTAGCCCCTTTGGAGACTCTTGCCTGCATTTGTCGTGTTCTTTGTTCTGTCTCTTTAGTCCCAGCTGGCTGTCCCTGCCTGTCCTTAGTATCTGGTCCCAGGAATAGCTGCTTAAATGTTCCCAAGGCTTTCAGAATGCCACAGGAATCTGGCACCACAGCACCCCAACAACCCCTTCCTCCCGAGTGTGTGGTGCCAGGTCAACATGCCAGGCCCTGCAGCTGCAGCTCTGAGCCAGGCTGGAGGGACCTGTCAGTCCTCGGATCTGCAGCGGGAACCTCCTGCAAAGGGACACTGCCCTTGGCCACTGCAGGGTTTGGGAAAGAATGTCCAGACTCCAGTCTCACAAAGAAACCCGTTCTGCATTATGAAATAGAGGCCGGCAATTCACACTTTGCCCTCTGCGCCCACTCAGCTCCCCACAAGGCCTAGCACAAGGCAGTACTCAGTAAATAACAGCTCAATGAAGGGATGGAAGGAAGCACCTTGAGGCCAGGCCTGCCCAAACAAGCCAGCAATCCATGTGGTCGGGAGGTAAGAGACAGGAAGATTGTAACAAGTCTGAGGTAAGCCTGGGCTACAGAGAATTGTAGTCCAACCTGGACTGCCATGTGAGTCTCTGTTTCAAACCATCCGCTCCTCCAGCAAAGCAATGTAGACAAGTCCCTGACTATAACTTCCTTTCTACGTCAAAAGACAAGAATGTTGATTCTATTCATTTGTTAGAAAAAAAAAAAAAAACCAAAAAAACCCAAAACCAAAAAATTCTGTGGAGTAGGCTAATCGTTGAATAAAGAAAGTAAAACCTAAAGCTGCTGGCTGGGTGTGGTGCACACTGTGGTCCAGTACTTGAGAGGTAGGGCAGGAAGGTCAGAAGTTCAAGGCCAGCTATATTAGAGAATAAGTTCCATACCATCCAGGGTTACACAAGAGCCTGTCACAAGCCAAATAAACAAAATTTGGAAAAATAATGCAACTGATCAGAATTAAGTCTCTCAAATGTTGCTGTGTTTATTCTGTTTTCTACTACAAACAATTTAAAATGTTGTGGAGATCCTGGCACTCAGGAGGCAGACGCAGCCGGATCTTAGTAAATTTAAGGCCAAACTGGCATATAAAGTAAGTTCTAGAACAGCTAGAGCTGAAACACAGAGAATCCCTGTCTCGAAAAACCATAACCAAAACAACAAAGTGGTAGAGGGTAGGCCAGGTGTGGTGGTCCTTGTCTCCAATACTCTAGAGGCAGAGGCAGGAGCATCTCTGTGAGTTAGGCCCAGCCTCCTCTACAAAATAAGTTCCAGGCTAGGCAGGGCCAGTAAGCTCCTGTCAAATAAACATAAACAAGTGAAAGAGTATTTGTTTAGCATGTACAAAGCTGAGTTCCAATTTGGTCTACAGAGCAAGTTCTGGGCCAACCAGGGTTGCATAATAAGATGCTGTCATTATAAATATAAATAAATAAATAAAGGTGGAAGAATGATTACATGCAGATGCCCGAGCCCAATCCCCAGTAATGCATAAAAGTGCCATGGTGGTGCATGCCTGTAATTCTAACATGTGGTGGTATGTGTTGTGGGGGAGAGTGACCGGGAATCCCAGAACACAGCAAACAAAAACTTCTAAGGCTACTTAGCCATGCTGCAGTACAGCCTCTTCTCCCCAGGCTCCTTCAACAAGACACTTTTGCCAGATACCGATGACATCACAGGCTTCCCATAATGACATGGGAAAGACCAATCCCAAGTTTGGCCAGTTTCATTGGACACAATTTCTGGTGGTCTGGACCAATAGAGAAAGAATGGCAGAGGTGAGTTCTAAATGCACATGATGGCAGGGTCAGCCGAGGCAGCTGTGGGCTTTGTTCCTTTCCTGAGTGTGGGTGCCATCCCCCCTGCATGGCTTAGGATCTGAGCCAGGTGACTCAGCCTGGTTGAGCCTGTTTCTATCAACAAGGTTTTCTGAGGTCCCAGGAATGGCTTTCGGTCTTCACAGAGCACCTTCTTGTATGTAGTTCCAGCCAGCCTTGAGTTTGCAATCCTCCTGCCTCAGCCTCACGAGTTCCAGAATAACAAGCTTCTGCCCCTGATGGTTACCATGGCATTGCTTTATATGTTTTTAGGGCCCTAGGAAAAGGTCTGCCAAACAAACCTGAGCTGCTAAGACACAGGAAAGCAGCTGCTTGGAACTGCCTGTTTCTGCTGAGTGGAGATGCTCAGTGTGAACAGACTGGCTGTCACTGGACCACTTCTTCCACATAAGGTCTTCCACAGGGCCAGGCTTGTGCTGGGTTTGGGTGGACACATGACTGGAACACAGCCTGTCCTTCCCTGCCAGGGGATTGACACTGTCAATTGGCAGTCACCAGCTGTGACTGGGGACAGCCTGCACAAGTGCTTTGCATTTGGCCTGAATGATTTTACAAAATCTTTTTTCCAGGCTGGTTGTGGTGGCACATGCCTTTTATCCAGGAATTTAGGAGGTAAAGGCTGGTGGACCTGTGAGTTTGAGGCCAGCCTGGTCTACATAGTGAATCCTGGGCTAACCTGGTCTACATAGTGAGATTGTTTCAAATATAAAACAAAACAAACAGACAGAAAAACCCAAAACTTTTTCCAATAGGTTGCTACCGCCTGACCCTTCCTGTTACACCTATCTATCTTCATCTGCCTTGAGTGTCTCTGGGTATGCACACTGTCCCTTCATACACCTAGGAAAAAGGCCTTTGGTGGGGGGCAGGCACTTCTGCAGTTGCAGGCTGTGACTGTCTTGAGTTTGTAATTTGGTTCTCTGTCTAGAGCTGGAATACCAGAACATCCACTGAACTCTGAAGTCCCAAGCCTCCAGATAACTTTCCACTAGGCCCTGATGTCACATGCTCCAGCTTAAATATGTAAGAACTGTAACTGGAAACAGACATTCTTCGTTAGACAGCTGGTTGGGGCATGTTGGTCAGGGTAATAGGGCCTGCTCAGCCTCAAGTTTTCCTCTGCAAAATGAGTGTCTTGGTTTTGTCCTCATGGGCTTATTGGGAGGAGAGAGATGGTGTGGCCCTGTGCTGGCACACAGCAGATACTCCACAATAGCTGCCTTTCTTCTGGTCACAGAGGTTTTGAGCAGGGAGGAGGCTCAAAACCAAGGATTTTCTTAGCTGGAAAAGCTAGACCTGGTTCTTAGCATCTGTAACTTTGAAGTGCTACAGGCACACCTGTCTTGTTCTTCCACAGAACAGTCTGGAAAACGGAGAGCATAGCTCAGTATCATATTTGTGGAGTTGTGTAAACTAAAGACAACATGGGCTGCTTTCATAATTCAAAGGGATGAGGATAGGGCATGGCTTTGTTGGTAGAGTGTTCACCTAGGATGGGTCCCATCCACAGCACCCCATAAAGGGCATGGTGGCTCACACCTGCAATCCTATGCTCAGCAGGATCAGGAGTTCCAGATCCTTCTTGGCTACATTAATGAGTTTGATGTCAGTCTGGAAGACATGAGACCCTATCCAGAAAGAAAGGAAGGACTTCAAGATGGTGACAGTATGCCATTCTGAGGGCAGAGACCACACTACCGATACTTGGGCAGCATCTCTCAGAGCAATAGACTGAATGGAATCAACAGTATGACAGGGCACCTAGCTGCCTCCTATGGGCTCAGTGAGGCCACCAGAGCACAATGCCTTGGTGTTTCCTGTTGCTGTGTGTTAGGAGGGAATCCTGGTTAGCCAGACCATCCCCCAAATGCTGTCTACATCTGTGACTGGTCCCCTCTCCACGTTAGCCTTTGTTATGTTGAGACATAAATTCAGCAGACAACTTGAAAGCCTCCAAGGCAATGTCACCTGAAGTCAGATCAAAGCGCAGTACACATCTACATCCACTGGTCTAAAAAGTTCCAGTGACTCCTACCTGGTGCTGAGGGGAAGTAACCAGGATTCCAAATTCTTCCCTTGTGGATCCTCCTGGCCGGAACTTCACAGACAGGTCCACTCCCTGTGATGCCTGAGGTCACGTGGCTGTAAAGGTGTTAATGGCCTCCTTACTGCTCCGGAGCATTCCTTTGTGGGGCTGACCTGCCATCCTCTCCATCTTACACCCACGCCCTTGGCTGCCTGCTTCAGCGGAGCTTTGATTAACAATTTTTGGTTATTCAGTGTCCTGGCTCCCAGGTCACCAGACTATTAGAGGACCAGTCATAAACTAATTGTGAGGCTTTATGTCCCCAGATCAGAAGGGACTGCTGGGAACACACATACACACCGACACACAGAGACACATACACACATACAAACACACATTCATTCTCACACACATATAGAGACACACACAGACACACACACACGTACATACAAATATACTCTCATACATGTACAGAGACATACACATACATACAAACACACACAGACACACACACACACATACATACAAATATACTCTCATACATGTACAGAGACATACACATACATACAAACACACACAGACACACACACACACATACATACAAATATACTCTCATACATGTACAGAGACATACACATACATACAAGCACACACAGACACACACACACATACATACAAATATACTCTCATACATGTACAGAGACATACACATACATACAAATATACTCTCATACATGTACAGAGACATACACATACATACAAACACACATATACACAGACACACACGTACACATGAACATGCACTCACACACATGGATACAAAGAGACACACTCATACACACACACACACACACACACACACACACAACCTTTATCCTTTTGAGCACAGAGAACAGAAAGAAAACAGACAGAATTAAGACTTTCTGCTCCAGACCCATTTGAAAATGTTGCCTTTTTCTTGTCACCCCAAACCTGACCAAGCAGCCGGCAACTCTACAAGGTCACCTTTCCCCTACTGAGGAACAAATCAGGCTTGACTGACTTTGTCTAGGAGGAACACAAGGCCTCCTTTGAGCAAAACACCTCCAGGGGATCCGAGAAGAGCCAGGTTTCAGAGCCGGGCCCCTGCACTCTGCCTCTAAGGTTTAAGTGATGTCACTACCTCATGCCTAGGGCTCTGGGTGTCAAGGCCCAGACACCACCTAGACAACCCCATTTCCTCCCTCTTTCCTCTTAGGTAATCATAATTGGTAAATGGCCTTAAATGTGGCCAGCTTCCTCACACTTCAGGACCCTCCCTTCTGCTCTGGAGGATGTGCCCAGAACGTGTTATGATAAGGCATATATCCGTGTGGCTGGTGCATGACAGCCCCTTGCAAAGGCCCAAGGCAAAGAGATGCATAGTCCTGGGGAGACTTTACTGTTATGGAGAAAGGGGAGAGATGGGAGGGGGAGGGAGGGAGGAGGTAAGGGGTTGAGGAGTTTGCCCTCTGCCAAGGCTGGGAGAAGGGTGGAAGGTGGAAGTTCTTAAATGGAGCTTGACGTCAGAACCCTGGAGGGCCTGGCTAATGCCGTTGGACATTGTGCTTCAGGGGGCTAGGACAGAATTCTAACAATGTTCTTCTCATTCAAGCAGCTGCTTGCCTGCCACTGGCTTGAGATTGCCTTAACTTTCTTTTCCAAATACCAGAATAACCGGTATTTGTTCACTTGTCTGCTGTCTTTGCTCACCCGAGCTAGCCCCTGTGGCAACAAGAACCTGTGTGGTTAATTTGTTAGCCCAACTTCCAACTCAGAGCAGAGAAGGCTCCATGGAGGTGCTGTGGGTGTGGTGAGCAGAAGTCCATGACTCCAAGGAGGGGGCCGGGCCCTCAGGAGGTCACCTCCGTGTGTAGTTCTTTCCCAGAGGGTAGGCCATCACATCCCACATTTACAGCACCATTTGCTTCAGCCCCTTTGGTGAGGTCCCAGGTTCAAAGTGACCAGGGCAGTCTGTGTGGGGAGATGAGAGACAGATGTCCAAGGTCGGCAGGGCTGCAAGCATCTCTGCTGGGAAACCTCTTTCTTTAGAAGTGAGGTATCAAATCTGGGCGGATAGCCAAGGCCTGTGATCACAACGGAGCATAGGTAAGCGGATCCAAGGACCGCCTGGGAGATCCTGCCTCAAATAAAAGGAAGATTGAGGACTGAATGTGGCCCAGGGTCCAAGCACTTGCCTAGAGCACTTGAAGCCTGGGCTTCCATCGCCAGCATTACAAAAACTGTAGCAGAAAGGCAACAGCATCTTTCTTAGTTCATTGTGTGTGAGGGAATCCCCAGCATTGGCAGGGGTCCCTTTGTGGTACAAGGTATGCTGGATTTTTTTTTTAGAAAGTTCTCTAGCAGTCCATGTAGACGGTACATTGCATCTGTCCACACAGCCATGCAACCTCTCCATGTTCATGGCCAAGGACAGCTGAAGCTCCTGAAATCATTCAGTCCACACAGAGACTGGTACCTGGAAGAGCCAAGGCCCGCATCATGTGTTGGCCCGTGTCAGCAACAACCATGCCACAGACACAGCAGAGACTCAGTCTGTCTTTACTGTGTGTAGCATGCAGTTGGAGCAGACCTTCCCCTGTGCTGTCACCTAGTTCTTTCCAGTTCCCTGTAAAGTGGGACTGTATAACTGTCCTGGGCCGGGGGGGGGGGGGGGTCTGAACTGAACTCAAGGCAGGCAGCTGGGGTGGAGTTTTAGCAGTAGAGTGCTTGGCTGGACTGTATGGAGTTGTGGGTTAAGCCCTGCAAAAATAATAAGTATATAAACAAATACCTCTAGGAGAGGTGGACACCCTTATCTGTTAATAGAAGAATGCAGATGTGGAAGCACAACATCAGGGCTGATGATGACGGTGACAGTCTTCTGTGTAGGACAGCCCAGCGTGGGCAGTGACCGGACCCTAGAATTGAAATGTCCATCTGCTGGCTTGTCAACTTTGCTTTTTCACACCCTCCAGCAGTATCACATGGCCAGTGCAGCTCTTGGAGGTGAGGTCACTCAGGCCACCTACCCTGGTGCCTGGAACCTGGGCCTGCAGGCAGGTGGCTATTCAACAATGTCACATATAAGCCTGAGGACAGCCAGTGAGCTGCCCCATCCTTTCCGGTCTTAGCCAGAATCCCAGCTATAGACAATCAACAAATATCCAGCTCAGTGCAGCAAAACCTCGTTTACAGAATGAGGCACAGCCACGTGTCCCAGAATGTTCTTCATTGGACACTTAGCTGAAACTGTGAGCCAGCCCCAGGTTTCCTTTATAAGAACCGCTGTGGTCATGGTGTCTCTTCACAGCAATAGAAACCCTAACTAAGACACTGCCTCATAGACATGCCCTGCTTTTGGTTTCTATGATGCGCTAGTTTTCAAGTCAACTTGACACAAGCTAGCTATTTGGGAAAGGAGAATCTCAGTTGAAAAAAATACCCCCACAAGACTGGGTTGTGGGTAAGTCTATGGGGGGCATTTTCATGACTGATGATTGATGTGGCAGGAGCCAGCCCGCTGTGGAAATGCCACCCCTTGGTGGTCCTGGGTACTATAAGAAAGTGGGCTAGAACTGATGTGGAGACCCACAGCCATCCATTAGCTCAGTGGATCCTGCAGAAGAGAGGGAGGAAGGATTATAGGAGCCAGAGGGTCAGAGAAACAACAAAAACAGCACACGAGTCAGTTAACCAGGGCTCATAGGGGCTCAGAGAGACTGGGCTGATAATCAGGGAGCTGGATCAGTCTGACCTAGGTCCTCTGCACATATATCGTAGCTGTGTAGTTTGGTGTTCTTGTGGGATTCCTAGAGTGGGAGCAGGGTCTATCTCTGATGCCTTCACCTGCTTTGGGGACCCTTTCCCCCCTACTGGGTTTCCTTGCTCAGCCTTAATATGGAGGGATCCTGTTAGTCTCATTGCAACATAATATGCCGTGTTTGTTGATATCCCGGGGAGGCCTGCTCCTTTCTGAAGGGACACGGATGCAGACTGGATCTGGGAGGTAGTCATAAGCTTCTGTGTCCTGCCCAGCCAGTCCTGCAGCTGTTTAGTCCCAAATAATCACACAAGGGCTTACATTAATTATAAACTATTTGGCCTATAGCTCAAGCTTATTATTTGCTAACTCTTTTAAACTAACCTGTGATTCTTATCCATGGCTTGGCAACCTTTCCTCAATGCAGTATTCTTGTCTTCCTCTGAGTCTGGCTGGTGTCTGCTGTCTGTTCTTCCTCTTCCCAGAATTCTCCTAGTCTGGTTGACCCACCTCTACTTCCATTCTGTTTACCGTCTGACCAATCAGCGTTTTGTTAAACTATTATTTCAAGGACAAATATTCACAATGTACAGAAGCGAAGTCCCACAGCACTGGGGGAGTGATGTGGTGGGGAGAGGGACAGGGAGGAGGGAGTCAGGGTGTAATATATGAGAGAAGAATAAAAAGAAGGAATAAAGAAAAAGAAAGAAGGAAAGAATAAGAAGGGAGGGAGGGAGGGAGGGAAGGAGACTGACTGTAGAAGGAAGGGAGGGAGAGAGGGAGGGAGGGAGAGAGGGAGGGAGGGAGAGAGGGAGGGAAGGAGGGAGGGAGGGAGGGAGGAAGGGAGGGAGGGAGGGAGGGAGGGAGGGAGGGAAGGAGACTGACTGTAGAAGGAAGGGAGGGAGAGAGGGAGGGAGGGAGAGAGGGAGGGAGGGAGGGAGGGAGGGAGGGAGGGAGGGAGGGAGGGAGGGAGGGAGGGAGGGAGGGAGGGAAGGAGACTGACTGTAGTATGAAGTCTTTGGTCTGCACTTTCCAGCCTGGCCCTTAGGTTTGAACCCACTTAGCCCCAAATAATCACACAAAGACTTATATTAATTTTATGTTGATCAGCCTATGGCTCAGGCATATAACTTGCTTAACTCTTAAGCTAATCTGTGACTAGTCATGTGGCTTGGTACCTTTTCTCAGAGCAGCATTTTAACTTCTTTCCTCTGCATCAGCTGATGCCTCTGCCTGACTCTTCTTCTTTCTAGAGTCTGGTAGTCCCGCCCACACTTCCTGTCTGCCTCCTGGCTAGTTAGCATTTTATTAAATCAGTAGGAGGGACAAATATTTACAACGTACCAGAATACAATACCACAGCAACAGACAGAAAAGAAGGAAGGAAGGAAGGAAGGAAGGAAGGAAGGAAGGAAGGAAGGAAGGAAGGAAGGAAGGAAGGAAGGAAGGAAGGAAGGAAGGAAGGAGGAAGGAAGGAAGGTAGGCTGAGTAAGCCATCAGGAGCAAGGCAGTCAGCAGGGTTCCTCTGGTTCCTGTCCCATGTCCTGTAGTGATAACTAGAAGTTGTAAGATGAAATCAACCCTTTCCTCCCAAGGTCACGGCTCATCACAACAACAGAGACTCTACTTGAGATGTGTAGCAATTCTATATCCCACCAAGTTCACAAGATCAGTCAGGGCAACCTGTAACTCCAGGGTCCCACAGGGACAGTGTGACTCCAGGGTCCCACAGGGACAGTGTGACTCCAGGGTCCCACAGGGACAGTGTGACTCCAGGGTCCCACAGGGACAGTGTGACTCCAGGGTCCCACAGGGAGTATGGGTAGATCTTACGGCTTCTAGTTTCTCTCTTCCTCCGTTTTCTTCTCTGATTTATTTTTATTTTATGTGTGTTGGTGCTTTGCCTAAATGAGGTCCACTGGATCTTCTGGAACTGCAGTTACAGACAGTTGTGAGTTACCATGTGGGTTTTGGAAATTGAATCCAGGTCCTCTGGAAGAACAATCAGGGCTTGTAACCTCTGAGTCACCTCTCCAGCCCTAGATACTTTTGTTATTACCATAACAAAACACCATGACCAAGAAAATTTATAAAAGAGAGCATTTAATTTGGGACCAATGGTTCTAGGGGAATAGAATCAGAGAATGCGAAGGTGTGTGTGTGTGTGTGCGCGCGTGAACCCTACCCTTAGTGACACTTCTCCAACAAGCTATATCCCCTAATCCTTCCCCAATAGTTTTACCAACTGGGGACCAAGCATTCAATGCATTCATGTCTATGGGGGCTTTACTCACTTAAACCACCATACAGGGTATACAGTGAGGATAGGATAGTTACTCTATCATATACTGAAAACTGCCAACCCGACATTGAATCCAAATAAGTTAGATTTAGGTAATTATCATGCCAAATTCCCTTAACTTCAAGAAGTTCCCCTCTTTTGCCCCTGCCAGCCTTTTGCGGGGCACTGTGAAATTACAGAAGGAAGCTGGATCTAGCATCGGAGTCCTGTCCTGCTACAAGGGCTCTCTCTCACAATTTCCTGTTCTGTGTCAGAGTGGAGCAGTTTGAGTCCAGAGATGATGTAATGAAGAGCAGGATTGCAGTTGGGTGGGACCTATCCACTGTATGAGCTGAAACCATCTACTTTTAAAACAAGTGAAACTGGAATGGACCCCTCCATCACCCACACATGAGCCACCAGATCCGGGCCTGCCTCTGGGCCTTGGAGAGCTGCTGCCTCACTTGGCCAGGCCTGAAGGTTCTTTCCCCAGAGCCAATCACAGGATGGCCTGTACCATTATGTCAGCCATGGGTTATCCCTTTGCTGATGTGTGACTGAACACCAATGGCTTCCAAGGCTTTTATATCACTCCTACTTACATGTGCCGGGCCTAAACTGCCACCTCAGGTCTGCTTTCCACAAACCCATCTCCCTGCCTTTCAGCAGCCCTCCTCCCCACCCCATAGACACCAGCTTCCTGGGACCCAGGGTTGACGCTGCTTAAATCCATGTAATGTCCATTCCAGCTTTTGCGCCTCTGTGGTGGAGGAGGGGGGCGGTAGTGTGCTAAAGACATCTCAGCCCACAGAACTTAAAACAGTTTTATTCTCTGGCCCTTTAAGGAGAGCTTGTCCATTCTCCAGGTAGACTCACAGGGCACATGTGGCTACACATAGGAGCCACCATGCCTGGTGTCCAATTAAATAAATAACCAGCAAGGCCAAGATTAGCTTATGGGATGCTTTTAGTGTGGAGATTGGTAGCAGAGATTCTTTTTAGTTGGTTAAGGGTGCATGTAAAGAGCTTCTGGAAGACTCTAGTTGACACCTAGGGTAGTGGATGCTACTTCAGAAGCTGCTGGAAGCTAAGACTCTTTTTTGCCGTGGGTGCATTGAGAGTGAGCAGGGGCACCATTATCCCATTGAGCCCTGTGCCAGGATAGCAGGTACCTGGGCTACAGGGTTACTGAAAAGACAGGTACAAATGTGGTGGCAGGTGAGTGGGCACAGACTTTCTTGGGTCTCCCATCTCAGTATTTACACAGCCCACACGAGGATAGGAAGGTGTCTGCATGCGGGCCTGTAGCCACTGTGTGCTAACTGTGGTCTAAGCTCCTGTACCCCAGACATTTGCTCTGTGTCCATCCCCAGTGTCCTTCAGCTGGGCGAGTTTCCCCTTTGCTAAGCACAGAAGGCAATTGTCTGAGACCTGAGGTGCCTCAGTAACCTGCTGCTTCCTGACACCAACCACCTCAGGCAGAAATTCTCACCCAAGATTTTGGCAGCCATGGCCTGGCTTATGTTTTTATGGCTCTCAGTGCACTCAAGGGCTGTACTTGGGGCCCAAAGAAGAGACCCTGCTCTTCTTTGCAAATGACAAGCATTATAGCAGAGACCACAGCAACGTCCTATGGCTTCTCTCTCACGCAAATCTTTTATTTTTGGCTGAAGACAGCCAATGTGTGGCCAACGTCTCCAAGGAAACCAGGACGCTCAGAGCGAGCTGTACCCAATCTCCACGCTAAAACCATCCCATAAGCTAATCTTGGCCTTGCTGGTTATTTATTTAATTATTTTTAGACCCTGAGTATCATTTTACACACTTCCCTGACAAATGCCACCAGCAGATGCACGCATGCAGACCTGCAGCCGTGTGCCTGCTTCTGCACATGTGGTGTGTGCTGTGTGTTTTGCCTGTTTTATGTACAACAAGCACCATGTGAATGTGCTTTTGGATACAGATGTATATGTTGCATGTGTCTCTCTCTGACTGTAGTGTATGTGGTATATGTGTATGCTATGCCTAACACAGTGTATTTATATGTAGCTACATAATGTGCCGTAAATTTTCATGTTGTAAATTATATGTCTATGTACATCTAGCATGCTTTTTTGTAGCTATATATGTTTTTATATGTATATGTATTGCATGTGTATATATTGTTGGCATTGTATATGTGTTGTATGTATGGTAAGTATGTGGGTTTTAAATACTGTGTGTGGTGTGTAGTATGTATGGTGTACATGTATATATATATATATATATATATATGTATGTTGTCTTAGGATTTCTATTGCTGTGAAGAGATATCATGACCATGGCAACTCTAAAGAAGACATTTAATTATGGCTGGCTTACAGATCAGAGGTTCAGTCCATTGTCATCATGGTGGGAAGCATGGCAGCATGCAGGCGGACATGGTGCTGGAGAAGAAACTGAGAGCCCTACATCTTGATCCACAGCAGCAGGGAGAGGCTATGTACCATACTGGGTATAGCTTGAACATATGAGACTTGAAAGCCCGTTTCTACAATTGCACACTTCTTCCCACAAGACCACTCCTCCAAATGACGCCACTCCCTATGGGATAAGCATTCAAACACATGAGTCTATGGGGCCATAGACTGACTCTCCAGCACCATGTCTTCTTGCCATGATGATAATGGACTAAACCTCTGAAACTGTAAGCCAGCTCCGATTAAACACTTTCCTTATAAGAGTTACTGTGGTCATGTGTCTCTTCACAGGATTAGAACAGTAACTAAGAAGCCCCTTTTTCTCTGCCCCTCTGTCCAGAGATCTGAGGTCCTTCTGACATCACTTTCCTTTCCTCTTGCTCCCAATCTGTCACCTGCCTAGAAGCCCTGGGTTCCAACTCTGTATTAAGCAGCGTTTCTGAGGCCCTGTTCACCTCTATATTGCACAGTTTGGTAAGTTCTGATTGAGGCACATGCCCATAAACTCATCATCGCAAAATGAGCCCCTACACCGACATTACCACCACGAGGCCACATCCTCACCGACCCTGCTCCCCCGTTACGTGACTCTTTCAGCAACAACAGATTTTCTCTTCTCATACTGTAGCTGTGATTTCATTCCCTAGAATTCAGCCAAGTGGGCTTGTTCTGTATGCATGGCTTGGGATCTGGTTTCTCTCTTCTCTGTAACTGTTTGGAGCTTTTGCTCACGCTGGTGTGTGCATTCTTGCTTTTAATTTGAAGTAGCCTCCTGTTGTGAGAGTTCACCACAGCCACCTGCTGATTTATCTATCAAAGTCTCTGACTTCTGCATAGGACAGAGCCTAACCCCCACAAACAGCCAGGTGAGCGGAATTTCTTCAAGTGAGCACTCCTTGGAAACTATTGCTCAGAGAAAGTGACAAGAGAGGAGGTGGAGAGACGACTCGGTGGGCAGCAGGGTTCTGTGTAAGTACACCCACGTGAGAGCTGGGACTGTCCACATGAGCCTGTTACACCAAGGTTGCATGGAAGACAGAAACAGAATCATTGGGGCTTTCTGGCCACCCGTCTAGCTCCAGATTTAGTGAGAGGCCCCTGGGGGGCAGCTAATGATACTCTCTTTTCGCCTCTGCAGGCCCATGCATGGATATGCTCCCCATGTGTACACACACATGCACACCACACACTCAATTAAAAAAAAAAAAAAAAGAATTGGTTCAGCAAGATAGGTCAAGTGGGTAAAGTTGCTAACTGCCAAGCATGATAATCTGAAGTCCCTAGGACCGACATGACAGAATAACAAACTTCTGAACATTGTCCTCTTATTTGACTATCACACAAATGTTGTATGCACACATAGAAACACAGACACACACACACACACACACACACACACACACACACTAAAAATTTAAAAAAAAAATAGAGTCAATATGATCAATGCCCTATGACAGCTCTGTTCCCCCAGTTTCTACCTTCCACTTCAAGGTGCTCACTCGGAATTTTAATACTTGGTACTTCATATGCACGTAGCACATGGTATTAATATTGTTCCAAGGTCCAGTTGTGAAACAACCCCCGTCTACGTGGTCACCCAAGGCCACTTGATCTAGGGAAAGAGTGGAGCCCAGTTGCCACCCCTTGACATCAGGGTCCAGCTTCATCACTTATCACATCCGCAGCAAATGTTATCTGGGATGAGAAGTGACAGGCCTGAGAAAGCTGTGACTTTGAGAAGATGGGGGTCCTCAGGCTGCAAGAAGTGAACACACACGTGGTGAGGCAGAATGCACACACAGTTTATACGTTGCCAGGTTGTCATCACAGACAGGTGTCAAGAGCAAAGGGCAGCCTAGCATGCATGTGAACCAACCCTTACAACTCAAGAATGTAGCCTGGGCACATGGGGTCATGGCTGTGTCTGTCACTGTAAGCTGAGGGACTCTGAAAATACCCTGCCCACTTCATGTCTCAGGTATCACCTGATTTACTCTGCAAAGTGTCATAGAATGTATTAGCCCATCAGGGAAGAGGACATAGGCAGGCTTGTTCTAGAACATTCCTCCTCATCTTAAGACTGCATTCTGAGTGTATTTTGCATTACTTTGAAATCCACATTGGGACAGCAGAACAGAAAAGAGCTGTGTTTTTGGAGACTGTCTGAGGACCTAGTAGTATAGCAAAAGATAAATCTGTCTTGCACACACTTCCTAGAACCAAAAAGAAGTCTCTTTTTTAATGGTACAGCCAAGGCTCAGGGCTGGTATGCACTGCCTTGGATTGACTCCCACACCCACTCCTGACACAGCCACTAACTATGGTATGTTCGCATAAGCCAATCATAAGCCACACCTATTTTCAAATGAGGGATGGTGAGCAAGACCCAGCTCAACCCTAAGGACTGAACACACTTATAGCAGAGGTCAGGGTCCCCAAGGAAAATAAAGTGTTCTTAGCAAGATGGGTACTGACTAGGCATGGTGTCAGTGACCTTGTCTTAGCTATGGATGGATGGATGACTTCTCCAAATTATCCTATACCCCAAATCTACATTTGCATCTCGGACCCACAGTCCCAACTTCACCTGGAAAAGTCTGCATATCCCACAGTGTCCCCTAACATCAGTAATGCCCCTGTCTCCTTCCCAAAGAAGACCCCACAGTGAAACCTCAAAGGAGCTCTGGCTAGCCTGAAACATCACAGAGATCTACCTACCTTTGGAGTGTTGGGATTTAGGCATGCTCTACCGCACCCTGCATTTTTCTGGTTTGTAAACCTTGTAGAGTTGCAAACTAGGCCACAGGTACAGTGAAGAAGCCTGTCAGTGTTTTGTTGTTGCCCTTGGTGCCAACCCTAGCCAGAAAGTGTCCAGGTGCAGCCTGTGGACTTGAATCCTCAGTACTCGTGTGGCTTAGGGTCCTGTTGAAAGGCTCTTGTCCTTAGTGACACATGATGTGCAGTGTCTGGTCCAGAGACACATGGACATCTGCAGAGGCCTCTGATGTAGGTCAACATTCCCTTTCTCTTCTCTAAGAGACCATAACGACCCAACAATATCCATTGTGCCTGAGAACCAGAAAAATGGGACCACTGGTCATAGTGCTGTGTTCTAAGTAAGGAGGCATCACTTTACCGGTCCCTTCTCCAGGAAACTTTTGCTCCTTTCTCAGTCTGGATGTGTGCTGTATTGATGATACCCTAAGAAAAGCAGAAGGATACATTGGCCTTTCTTTTCTTTCTCTTATATTTCTCTTTTCTTGCCTTCTGTTCCCCTTTTTCCTTTCTTTCCCTGCCTGTCGTCTGTTGGATCATATGCCTGGGAAGGATAATTGTATCTTACTCACCTGGAGCTGGAACTGTGGGCCTCTAGAAGATATGTGGCTGTGGCCAGCTTATTCCCAGAGGACAGAAGAGGTCTGGGAGGGCAGCCCTCTGCTGGGAGTCCCAGAGATCCAAAGAATAGCTAATCATCCACGCAAAGATACGGACATGGTATGCTTTCCCAAAGTGACCTGTACAATTGTCTTCAGGGTCCCTGGCAGCATCCACAAGACCACATGGGCACAGATAACATATACTCAGCTCTTTAACCTCTTGGGAATCTTTATCAAGAGGTCTACAGGTGGAGTGATTAAATACCAGACACCAAGTTAAATTTGACTTCTAGATAAGCAATGAGTAATTTGTTTGTATAAGTATGTGCCAAATATCACCCAGGAGATGTTTACACTGAACACAGTTCCTTCTTAACTGAAATCCATACTTAAATGGACACTGCATGCTCTGATTGGCTGGCTCTGCCAGCCCTAGGCAACAGAGAGAAGTCAGACACATTTTCAAGTCTATGCTGATATCAGCTATTTCCTGCTGTGTAACAAATTACCATGAACTTTGAAGCTATAGAACATGATCTTGTAGTCTTTGAGGAGTCAGGGGTCAGGCTGATGAAGCTCCTTCTACCAAGTAAAGCAAGATGGTGCCTGGAGATGTGGTTTTCCTTGACACTGAATTGTAGGACTGGAAAGAATAAACCTCTAGCTTCCTTGGGTTCTTGGCAAGATGCTGTCCCTGTGGCTGTTGGCTCATCCAAGACCACCAGGGATGGGAGATGTTGGGCATGTATGCAGGAGACAGGATCTTAGAGATGTGCAGTGTACATCCATCCCCAGTATCACTGCATACAGCAACTGTGCAGCAGGCCCCAGGTCACTTAACCACAGGGGGAGGAACCTGACCAATAGGAGACAGGACCTTGAAGCCTGTCCTACCCAGAGCCATGTCCCACTTCTTTACTTGCTCAGTCACTTAGGCGTTTTTCTGAAGCTCAGTTGCCCATCCCATTCAGCTGTTGAAAAAGCATGGCTTCTGAGCTGTTCTTACTCTCTAACTCAGGCACCATTCCTTCTGTCCTTCCCACCCACTTCTCTTCTACCATTTTCACTGCTGAGGAACCTCTGGGACACAGGGTCATGCTGTTAGTCATTTGCAGGAATTCTAGGCTTCAGGAGGCCCATTTCCCCTTAGATCTGTGACGGTCCATATTCATTGCCAGCCCTACTGCATTTGGAGTCACTAGGAGGCACAGCTCTGGGGATGTTTGTGAGGATGCTTTCAGAGATGCTTCACCAGTGACAAATGATTCACCCTGAATATGGGTAGCACTATACTCTGTACTATGGTCTGGGATCCTAATCTGAAGGCAAATAAGCCAAATACCAGTATCTCCTGCTCTCTGATTTCCAGTGTATCTAGATAGAATGGTACTTGTAAACAAATGTTTCCTGTCTTGATCACCTGTTCCCAATACCTGGCAGCTACTTCCCAAATTACTATAGAGGCTCATATTAATTACAAATGCCTGGCTGATAGCTCAGGCTTGTTACTAGCTAACTGTTACAACTTAAACTAGCCCATTTCTATTAAACTATGTATTGACACATGGCTTGTGGTTTTACCTATCCTCTAGCATGTCTTGCTTCCTTGGCAGTTGGCTGGTGTCTCTCCTGACTCTGTCCTCCTTCTTTCCATCATTCTCAGTTTGGCTGTCCTACCTAACTTCCTACCCAGCTACTGACATGCCACCTTTTTATTAACAAATGAAAGTAATATATAGTCATTGTATAGAAAAGGATTGTTCCACAGCAAGTACCAGCTTCACCTTCCTGATGATGTGAATTTTGTCATACCTTTCACATTGTGGAAGACTGTACACTTGAACTCCTGAGCCAAAATAAGAGTCTTCTCTATAGCAGTTTCTGTTAGATATCTGGTCACTGTATTGAGAGAAGCAACAAATACAGAAAGATGCTACCAGGAGTGGGGTTGTTGCTGCAACTCACCTGACCAAATGGTTCACGGGCCTTTGGAGCTGTATTTCAGGAGGAATGTAGAAGAGTCTGGAGTGTTGGACCAGAGAAGCTATTAAATCTGAGTAGATCTGCATGGCCATTCTGACAGGAGTTTGGAAGACATGACACCAAGAGAAAAGAGGGCAAAGAAGATGGTATTTGGGAGGTTTGAAAGGAGAATAAGGACTTGGGATCTGAGACGAAGACCACTCGCTTCTATTCTGGTGAAGAATATGACTGCGTTCTGCACACATCTTGAAAATCTCATTGAGGCTAAGCTCAAAAGTAATTAGTGACATTGGTTGTCAGAGGAAATTTAGAGACAGTATTGCATTCCAGCCCGGGCATGGGTACTTTGCACAGGGTTTATGAGGCTTACAGTTACGATTCAAAGCAGGGAGATGTGAAAAGCAGTTTGGGAAGAAAGGGAACATGAGTGATACTAAAATCTATGGGCAGACAGACTAGATGCAGAATTGTTTAGAAAAAAACCCAAACAAACAGATCTGGATACCAATAAGGGAAAACTTTTTACTCTGCCCAGAAATAATGAGGGCAAAACTATCCAAAGATGCTTTCAGCTTATAAAAATGCAGATTCACTTGAAAAGAGAGAACCTGAAATGGGAATAACATTATATGATTCTCTGCTCCCGAATGGCAAGCTATGGAAAGCATTTTTTTCTTGGTTTGGGGGTGAAGGAACAGAGGATTTTGCAGTGACAGCCCAAGGGGACCATGCTATATCTCAAGCATAATGCAATTGGGCGGTGACACCTTTCACAGGTGTCAGTTTCACAGGCATACAAAAACTACTCAGACTTATAGGGTCACAGAAACTTGCATCAAGGTTCTAGAAAGTGTCTCAGGCCAGGACATCTGTGACAGGGCTGGAATCCCTAGAGGTCCAGGGGGAGGGGGTTACTGTGTGAGGTTGTAAAAGTAAAGGTCAAGAGGCCATAGAGATCATGAGATGTTGGAGATACAGGACCATGTGATGTCCACTGTGAACAGCTGCATCGTGGAGGAGAGATGAAGAATCTGTGTGCTAGAGCTGTAGAAAGCACAAAGTGTGTACGTGCATGCATGTGTGCGTGTGTGTGTGGGGGGTGGAGGTGGGGGGCTGTTACTGAACAAGCCTGCTGGAGTGCCTCTACAATCCTCAGGATGCTGGTGTGGAGTTACAGAGTGTGGTGCTCATGCAGGGTTTTGCTTTGGCCCGACGTTTTCTTGCTTTGTCTCCATTCCTTTCTGTGATGGAAATACTTACTCTTTGCCACTGTATCCTGGAAGCACGTAACCTACTTTTTGATTCTACAAGGGCTCACAGTTAAGAGACTGCCTTGGGTCTTTCAAGAGACTGAACTTTGATTTAGTCTCCAGATAGCTGCAGCCCATCTGCCCCTTGGTATGCAGTGTCAGAAAAAGCCCTGAGCTAGGACCATGTAGCCACACCACCTCGATGCCCCAGACACAGAAACCATAAGAACAAATGGCTGCTGGCTGAAGCAGCTGTTTCAGGGTACAATACCTAGGCTCTAGTGTTCACCCTTGAAGAGAATGGTTTCAGTGTGAGGCATAGGCTGCAGTTAGACACTGCTCAAGACAGTGGCTCTCTTGCCCCAGAAGTCTTAGAGTGAGTGATCTGCTGGACTTGTAGAGATTGTGGGCTACTGTGGATGGGCGGAAACCACAGAGACTGAGCATCCTGCTCGGGCCTTGCTTGGCACATTTGGACCCACAGTCAGGCCTACGCCTCCCACCCGCCCATCTGCTCCTTCCCTGCCCACTCCTCACCCCCAATCACCCTCTTGCTTCTTTAGATGGGGGAACATCTCACAGCTCCTCCCCTTCCCCCCACAACTCTGTCCATCAGTTGCATAAATAAGGGTACCTGCCCAGCTGCAGAATGCAGAGTAGCAACGACGGAGGAGGTCTTGCCTACACCCTGTGGTTCTAGAAAGGCCATGATTTGTCCTAAGCACAGAAAATGAATTGCACATTTCTCAAAATGAAAATAGCTGCTTAAAAAAAAAATCTCCACCCGCCCCCAAATATAAAAGCAGTACATGCTCGTGGCAAAAAATAGACAAAACAGAAAATTATAAGGAGAAAGAGAGTGGAAAGAATCCAGAATCTCACTGCCCAGCGATGCTACTTTTAACATTTCACTGCATTTTTTTCCAGGCTCATTTCTATGCAGCTTTGCACACACGGGTATCTCTCTCTGTGTGTTTAAATATATATTGAAGCAAAAATAGAACAGTACTACGAATGCTGGTTAGTGGATTGCTTTTTTCCCCCCACTTAACTATCACAGCTTTCCACGCCAGTGAACACAGGTAGATAGTCATCTTTCAGGGCAGGAGCATGCGCATTTGGCAGCATGGGGTCCTTGGGCCAGCCATCCACCATGGGCCAGGCATAGATATCCTGATATTTGGCTGGCTGTGTCAGGGTCTGACTGGGGTTGCTGCTTCAAAGGACATGCACAGATCACAGGTGTTCTAAGGATTCTAACCGAAGTTCTAGAGCCCAGGCCATAAAGTGAGTCTGAGGAGGTCTCATCAACTGTCTTGCCTGGGCCAGGTTTCTCCCGCGTTCTTCAAACCCCAATTCTCATCTATCCAAGGCGTGGACGTTGGGGAATTTGAAATCAGCCGGATGGGTAAAGCGTTTGCAGGGCAAATGTCAGGGCTGCAGTTCAGATCCTCAAAACTTACATAAGTACAGGGTGGCTGTAGGGTCCCACTGTAATTCCAGCCTTGGAAGGTCCCCTGAGCAGGCTGACCTGTGAGACTAGCCACATCAGCAAGCTGTGGGTTTAGTTCAGGGACCTCGCCTTACTGAATAAGGCGGAAGATAAATCAGGTAAAATTTTCAACATCAGCCTTGTGCTTTCACACTCTCATGCAAACACACACACACACACACACACACACACACACACACAGATATTTGCACACACCCACTACCCGTGTGTGCTCATACACATGCAAACAGGAACACACACTCATGTACACCACACACATACCCATGAAAATGGAAAAATAGAATACAATAAACGGATGGTTTGATTGAGTCACATCACAAAGTTTACAAATGGGGGTGAATTTAGGATATTGAGAACTGGAGCTAGCCAATGTCTTGAAGAGTCAGAGGTCCAACTGGTTTCCTGTTCAGAAGGTACTTTGGAGACTTTGGTACCTACCAGGAGATGGAGAATTGCAAGAGCATATTGGTGACCAGTGTGTCACAGGGTGCTGCTTGGGACTCGGCACTGGTACTCCATTCTAGTTCATATGCTTCTTGCCTGAGCCCATGAGATGGGCCTCAAGGTGGACATTCAGATAAGGGTGAGAGAGTGCAGAAATGCAGCTGTCAAGGCCTGCTGGAACAGAATTGTGGGTCATGCCTAGGGTCATGCCACAGTGGGAGGAAAGACTTGTGGGGCCAGAGAGGTGCAGGACCTCTTCAAACGCTGTTGTGGGGGTAAGTGAGCAAAGAGAAAGTGAAGTATCTGTGGGTTATGGTCCAGCTGTGGCGTCTGGGGGAGCAGGTAGAAGGGGAGGGGTCTTGTTTTGTATTGGCAGGTCTGGGAGGGTCTCTGTGAGGTCAAGACTTCTCAGCTGAGACCAAAGCCTCAGACGGTGTCTCCCTGGGAAATCAGCTGGAGTGAAGAGCACACCCTGGTATGTACAAAGGACACACAGTGAATGAGGCCTTGGTGAGGAAGCTGCCAGGAGTGGAGTGGAGGAAATATGCAATCTTGACATCTTCATGTTACTACAGAGGAAACTGAGCATGGTACTCTGTCCATGGGGCAGGTTATCACAGTAGGGCTTCTGGTACAGGCCTAATTGCTTGAGTCTGTGCCCTTCATGGGGATGTGAGCCGCACTTCTCAGCCTTCTGAATATGTAAAAGAAGGCTGAATCCTGATTTATATGTGAAATGTCCTGATATTTCAATTTTGGCAACCAGTTTAAAGTAAGTTAAAATAAATCAAGTGTGGAGAGCCAGCTCTGTGGGCCAGATGCAGCCTGGGTCTGTGATTCTGGTGAGTTCAGTGGGACCTTTCTGTGCTTCCACCTCTGTGGGAATGCAGCCAGGTGTAGTTAATTAAGGCATAGAACAGGAGCATGGCCCCTGTTAGTCACTTTGCTTATGCTGTGACAAAATCTACAGACAAACACATTCTAGGAAGCACAAGTTTATTCCTGCTCACAGTTCCAGGGGGCAGCCCTGATATGAAACCTGCCTGGACAGGATAAGACAGTCCCTCCAAAATTGCCCTGCTTGTGAGAAGATCTGTCAGATACCATAGGCCTGTAGCCAATATGATAGATGCTCCAACGGCGCACAAAACCAGAGGTGATTGTCCAGGTAGCTGTGTTGCTGTCCTCTCCCAAATTTTGGAAGCCAGTACTTCCATGTACTTCTGACTTTCAAGTGATATATCTTCCTTCTCAGGTCTTGAAGGGGTTGAAGAATAGGTATTTACAGTTACTAACTCATAATAATTCCTATTGTACATAGTCTTAGTTTAGAACCTTCTTAGTTAGACAAAAGGGGGAGATGTGACGGGATTAAGGTGTCAGCAGATAAGGTCAGAAGACGCTTCCGGGACCCTGGATGGGGTGTGGCCAACCTGGAGGGGGTGTGGCCAACCCCATTGATAAGTGGCTGCTGGGACACAGGACTCGCTCTTCCTGGTTCCTGGCTGCTGGAGAGACAGAATCGGAATCCATTGTCCTTCCATCACTTGGATACGCCAGTCCTTGTTCAGGTGCCACTATAAGCTGTTACTAATATTGTGGGTGTTAATTTATATTCTAATAAATGTTAATTTTGGACTGGCGCCTTGAAAGTAAAACTCCTGCTACACAGCCCATCATGGTAGGGAAGTTGATGCTGTAGGAGTTTGGAGCAACTTCACTTCCACAGTCAGAGAGCAGAGAGCAATGAAAACATGCTGCTACCTAGGTCCCTTTTAGTTCAGGATCCCACCTAGGGTGTTGGAGGCCGCTGGCTCCAGCTCCTCAAGGTGGCGCTATTATCTGGTGCTGGCCAACCCGCCTGAGTCAATAGAGAACGCATGCGTGCTCTCGCGAGACTGGTTTCTCAGCCTCTTCCGTGGCGTCATGTGGGATACTGGACTGCAACCTATAGAAAGATGATACGTCTAAAGCAGGGGCCTTTTGGTCAGCATAAAACCGGACGCTTCCTACCTCGTGCTCTCTCTCTCCGCCCTGCCGTGTGCACGGACGCCGGCCCGGCTCCCAGGCACGGGCTCTAGGCCGCGCGGTGGGCGGCTCGGCCCGGGCCACGCCGGGGCCTAGCTCTCTCTCTCTGGCTTTCTCTTTCCCCGCCGGGGCCTGTCGCCGCGCGGCCCCCATCTCTCTCTCTCCTCTCTCTGCCCTCCCCTCCATTTTCCGTAAGCTGAATGCTCTCCCTCAAGACCCATTAAAGCTGTACTGCAGAAGGATCCTATGTGTGTGCCGCGTCTTTTCTTGCTGGCGAGAAGTGGGCGTGGGACACTAGGGAATGGTGCCACCCATGGTGGGCAGGTCTTCCCAACTCAATTAATACAATCTCAATAATCTTTCCCAGGCATGCCCAGGCCTGTCTCCCAGGTTCCATAAAATTGGCAGTTAGCACTATTATAGCCTATTTCCTCCCTACACATCACATCTGGAAGGGACCTTGGAAAGTCCATATTTCTGCAATGGCCTTTGCTTTTGTCCAATCACATAGATCAGTGGCTCTCTCCCTGACCCTTCTACCTTCTGTTTTGTGCATCTGCCCCCATGCCCCTTCCATAACCCATGATGACATTGCTGATGACCCATTACCTACCATCCAAGAAGGATAAACACATCCACCTGGACAAGAACCCGTGTTCTAGAAACACATTTGAAAATTCTGGCTTGGAAAAAGACTTAAATGTTCACCACTAGGGTATGGAGATGGCTAAGTGAAAGTGTGAGGGAACGGTGAACAGTAGAATCTGTCTACAAGAATGGGAATAGAATTGATCCTGTAGCTATGGCTCTCAACTCGTCTTCCCTGCCCACTTTTGTTGATAAAGTTTTATTGGCATGCAGCTAAGCAGTGACAAGTGTCCACAGGAAAAGTAACATGGGGGGGGGGGTGGGAGAGATGGCTCAGTAGTTAACAGTACTTCCTTCTGGGCTCCTGTTTGGTTCTCAGTACCCATGTTAGGGGGCTCCAACCCCTGTAACTCTATCTCCAGGGGTTATCAAGCCTGCACTTGAGTGTACACACATTACCAAATGCACAAGCACATATTCCTACACATAAAAATATTTTTTAAAAGAAAGTTAACATGGCTGCAGAGGCTAAATATTTACTTTCTGACCCTTCTAGAAAAAAAATTTACCTGCTTATAAATAACAATAATTATTACCAAGATGGAAGATACCCCAAGACCAGCTGTTCCTTGGAAGAAAGACCAAAGGAAAGAAGGAAGCAAGGGAGGAAGAAGAGAGGAAGGGAGGGAGGGAGGGAGGGAAGTGGCAGGAACAATGGAATGATTTGTGATTTGTGCGTTCTGAACAAGGAAAGGCAAATGAAATATAGCCGCACAAGCTGCTGTGTTTGACAGTAACAGACACTCTGGGATCTCAAGACACAACAAACCTTGCTGGCCTTCCATGAACTCTGAGACACTATGAAGATCACACGGATTCTGTAAAGTTACCAAATGAAAGTTTTTCATGGAAGGCCCGATGAGGTAAAGTTACTAGCCTGAGCTCCCATAGCTTTTAAGTATTGAGCTGGAATTCCAATCCAGGCCTCTTAGAGAGAGAGAAACATGTTTTAGTTTACAAATATCCATACGTTTGGTAAGTATGAAATCTACAGGCTAGATTTGCACAAGTCTGACTAAAGTGTTCTCCCCACCCCTAAGGCAGCTCCTTAAGGTTGTCTTTACCCAAGGAGCTCAGCTGTAATCTTCAAGAAAGTCTCCTTTCAGCTTGGGAATTGCCAACCTGAGCTGCCACACTTGTTGCTTGCCAGCCTGAGTTGGCACACTAGGAGCCCACCAACATGAGTTTGCACACTTGGTGGTGTCCACCTTTGCTGGCACACTGGGGGCCTGCCAACCTGAGCTGGCACACTGGGGTGATGGACTATTTTCTGAGACACCGTATTTTACGAGTGTTCTCAACATGCTGATATTTCATGGCACAAAGCCTCTGGATGTCTGCTAATGCAACTCTAATGGTGCTAAAATGATTAGGCGAGACAGGCTTTTAGACAACATGCTCATGAAAGGTGTTAAGAACATCTTAAGTGCCTTAATAATATTCCCACCCATCACAGACTGCTCCCAATTAGGCTGCTTCACTTTACGGTGCCCAAGGAAAGAGTGAGAAATATACTAGAGGGTGGTAGAGTCTTCTAGAACATACAAGGAGCTGTTGCCAGTTTGGGCAACTTAAAAGGTAAAGAAAGGTACGCACACACCCTATAGGAAACTCGCTTCTTAGAGAGGACTCTTGTCTCCGAGGAGGAGGCAGTGGGGAAGGGCTGTGGCCTGGACTCCAGACCCACCAGGGGTCCAAGCTGCATTTTATGTTTCAGCACATGTCAGATTACAGTAAGCAGTGGGGCATTCCCCACACAGGCACAGGAACTGTACAAAGTGCAACTGTGGGGGCCCCTGTTGGAAAGTTACTGAGCATTTAGACAGGGTAATAGGGCATATCTGAGCTTGGGCCCTGTGTGACTGTATGGGTCCCATGTTCCCAGAACTGCCTCGTGTACCAGGTCCAGTCTATGCCCTCAATGACCTTGTCTATAAAATGGCCCTAGACACATTTGCATTTCTAGTGGCCTTGCTTTTTTTTTTTTTTTTAAAAAAAAGTCATACAGGTGGAATTCACCTTAATAATAAACTTATACTTTAACAGACAAAAAACTAAGCAACCAATCAACCAACCAAACCAACAAAAGCCCCCAAACACACAAACAAAAACAGTATTAGTCCCAAGTAACTGCCTTTCAAGCTGTTGGTCAGGGTAGCTCCCCAAACTCTACAAACCATTCAAGTGATGGCTCCTGCTCCTGGTGCCCATCTGAGGCTGAAGGATCAATCCCTATTACTGAAGACATTATGCATTTCAGATACAAGATGGAGCTGACCTCCCTGAGGACTAGCTTTTGTATGGCTATGAAGGTCCCAGCTCTACCCAGTAATGCCCAGCTGAAAAGAGATCCTTAAAGGTGAAGTAGCCAATACTCAGATCTTGGTGGTAACCACAACTGTCTAATTAGACTAAGGCTCATCTATCAGAAAGAGAACCATACACAGTACCGGAAACTTAGGCAGCTACTCATGGGTTAGTGGAGTCTTAGAGGAGAGACTACTAACCTTTTAATAAACCAGCATTATTTTAACCACATCCTAAAACTTGTCCCTATGCCCACAGATACATATAGCTCTCACCCCTAAGCAAAGAAACTTCTCTTTGTGACAGACACCATTATAGAAAGCTGTAACTGGCCAAAATGCAGAGATCAATCGATTGTTATGTGACCAGACCCGGTGGAGACATCTACAACATAACTATACCTCAGGCTCAGTGGAAGACAGGGCCGAAAGATTGTAAGAGACAGAGGAGCAGGATGTGAGATTGTGTCTCCTAGGTGACACATGAGACACCTCAACAAGATGGCTGCCCAAATAAGACCCACAGCATACAACACCAACAGAAGGAAAGAGTCTGAACAGGCCTCACTCCCCAGACAAAGAACTGTAGGCAACTAATGAGGCCTGAGATCCCCATTTCTTATCCAGTGCCAAGTGGTCGGCCTCGAATTCCTATACACAGGAGCCACACTAAACTAACACAAATGTGTGTGTGTGTGTAACAATAATGATCAAAGAGAAAAGGCCTACAATGATTTGAGAGGGAGGGGTTGATGGAAGTTAAGGAAAGTGCAAAGTATTGTGATTATATTTCAATAAATTTTATTTATTTTACACCCCCCCCCCACCAGCTCCCATCTATCTACTCCTTCTTTATTTCTATTCAGAGTAAAGTGGGCCTCCCAAGTTGTAGTAAGACTAAATACCTCTTTTCTTAAGGCTGGGCAAGGCAATCCAGTCTGAGGAATAGGGTCCCAAAGCAGACGAGAGTCAGAGGCTGTCCCTGCTCCCACTGTTAAGAGTCCCACAAGAAAACCAAGCACATATGCAGAGTCTAGATCAGTCCCACGCAGTCTCTGTGAGCACCTATGGGCCCGGGCTCGTTGATTTGTGGGTTTTCTTGTGGTGACTCTTCTGGCTCCTACAATCCTTATTCTTCTCCCCTCCTCCTCCCCTCCTCCTCCCCCTCCTCCTCCCCCTCCTCCTTCCCCCTCCTCCCCCCTTCTCCCTCTCCTCCCCCTTCTCCCTCTTCCTCCTCCTCCCCCCTCCTCCTCCCTCCTCCTTCTCCCTCTTCCTCCTCCCTCTCCCTCCTCCTCCCCCTCCTCCTCCCCCCTCCTCCTCTCTCTCCCTCCTCCTTCCCCCTCCTCCCCCCTTCTCCCTCTCCTCCCCCTTCTCCCTCTTCCTCCTCCTCCCCCCTCCTCCTCCCCCTCCTCCTCCCTCCTCCTTCTCCCTCTTCCTCCTCCTCCCCCTCCTCCTCCCTCCTCCTCCCCCCTCCTCCTCCTCTTCTTTTTCTTCTTCAGGATTCCATGAACTCAGCCTAACATTTGGTTGTGGGTCTCTGCATCTGCTTTCATTAATCACTGGATGAAGCCTCTCTAATAAAAACTGGGTTAGTCACCAATCTATGAGTATAAAAAAATATTTATAGGCATCATTACATCGATTTTTTTTTTTTTTTTTTTTTTTTGCTATTTCTATTTGGTTCTATCCTAGGTCTCTGGGCCATCCAGCCTCTGGGTCCTGGTGCTCCAGGCACACTCATCATGAGTCTCAGGCTGAACCAGTCCTTGGTTGGCTGTTTCCACAATCTCTGTACTACCCTTATGGGCACATCCCTTAGGCAGGACAAACTGTATGTGGCTGGGTTGGTGTCCTGATAGCTCCACTGGTGTCTTGTTTAGTCACAAGGCATGGCCAATATGTATTTACAATTGCTGGGAGTCTTATCTGGGGTCATCCTTGTAGATTCCTGGGAGTTTCCCTTGCACCAGATTTCTACCTCACCCAGAAACACCCCCTTTTCTGGTCATCTCTTTCAGTACTCCCCCTACTCCACCCTTACCTGATCCCTCATGTTTCCATCCCACCAAACCCAGTCCACCCATGAAATCTATACTATTTCTCCTTCCCAGAAAGATCCAAGCTCCCCTTCCCCATTAGCTTCTCTGAGTCTGTGGATTGTAGCCTTTACTTTACAGCTAATATCCAGGTGGGTACATACCATGTTTGTCTTTCTAGGTCTGGGTTACCTCACTCAGGATGATTTTTTTCTAGTTACATTCATTTACCTCTGAATTTCATAATACTGTTTTTCACAATTGAACAATATTCTATTCTGTAAATGTACCACATTTTCTTTATTCATTCTTTGGTTGAGGGACATGTAGGTTGTTTCCAGGTTCTGGCAATTATGAATAGAGCTGCTATGAACATAGTTGAGCAAATGACCCGTGGCACAATTGAACATCCTTTGGGTATATGAACAAGAGCAATATAGTTAGCTGGTTCTTGAGATAGATAGGTTCTCAATTTTCTGAAAAGCTGCCATATTGATTTCCAAACTGGCTGTAATAGTCTGTACTTCCACCAGCAATGGAGGAGTGTTCCCCTTGCTCCACATCCTCTCCAGCAGGAGCTGTAACTTGTGGTTTTGATCTTAGCCATTCTGACAGGTGTAAGATGGAATCTCAGAGTCATGTCGATTTGCATTTTCCTGATGACCGAGAATGTTTGTATTTCTTTAAGTATATTTCAGTCATTCGAGATTCTTGTGTTGAGAACTCTGTTTAGATCTGTACCTCTCTTAAAAATCAGATTATTTGGAGTTTGATGTCTAGCTTATTTATATACTTTTGAAATTAGCCCTCTGTCAGATGTGGGATTGGTAAGATCTTTTCCCATTCCGAGGGCTGCCATTTTGTCCTGCTGATGGTGTACTTTGCCTTACAGAAGCTTTCCAGTCTCGTGAGGTCTCATTAAATAATTATCTATCTTAGTGCCTGTGCTATTGGTGTCCCGTTCAGGAAGTTGTCTCCTGTGCCAGTGTGTTCAAGGCTGTTCCTCACTTTCTCTTCTGTCAGGTCCAGTCTGGATTTGTGTTGAGGTCTTTTATCCACTTGGACTTGAGTTTTGTGTAGGGCGATAAATATGGGTCTGTTTGCATTCTTCTACATGCTCACATCCAGTTATGCCAGCACCATTTCTTAAAGATTATTTCTTTTCTCCATTGTATAATTTTGTGTTCTTTGTTAAAAATCAAGTATCCATAGATGTGAGACTTTCTGTCTGGGTCTTGGATTGGATCCCATTGATCCAGCTGTCTGCCCCCCCCCCCCAATATCATGCAGTTTTTATCACTATAGCTCTGTGGTAGAGCTTGAAATCAGGAATGGCAATAGTTTTGAAAGTTCTTTGATTATACAGGATTGTTTTAGCTATCCTGATTTTTTTTCCCAGACTAAGTTGAGTGTTGTTCTTTTAAGATCTGTAAAGAATTGTGTTGGGATTTTAATGGGAATTTCATTGAGTCTGTAGATTGCCGCTTTTACTGTTAATCCCACTGATCCATGAGCATGGGAAATCTTTCCATCTTCTGATATTTTTTCCAATTTCTATCTTCAAAAATTTGAAGTTCCTGTCATACAGGTCTTTCATTTCCTTGGTTAGAGTTACACCAAGATATTTTATATTGTATGTGGCTACTGTAGAAGGTGATATTTCTTTTCTCAGCCCGTTCGTCTGTAGGAGGGCTACTGATTTTTTTTTTTTCTGAGTTCATCTTGTATCCTGCCACTTTGCTGAGGGTGTTTATCAGCTGTAGGAGTTCCCCGGTAGAATTTCTGGGGTGGCTTAGGAATACTATCACATCATCTGCAAATAGTGATACTTTGACTTCCTTCTTTCCAGTTTGCACCCCCTGGTCCCCTTCTTTTATTGCTCCAGCTAGAACTTAGAGAATTATATTGAATAGATAAGGAGAGTGGGCAGCCTTGTCTTGTTGCTGATTTTAGTGGACTTGCTTTGAGTTTCTCTCCATTTAATTTGATGTTGGCTATTGGCTATTGTATGCTGCTTTTACTATGTTTAGGTTTATCCCTTGTATTTCTGAGCTCTTCAAGACTTTTATCATGAAGCGATGTTAGATTTTGTCAAAGACTTTTTCTGCATCTAATGATATGATCCTGTGCGTTTGTTCCTTTCGGTTTGTTTATATGGTAGATTACATTGACACATTTTCATATGTTGAACCATCCCTGCATTTCTGGGATGAAGCTCACTGCCTGGATGTAAGCCTGAACTCACAAGATCCAGACAGATCTCTGTCCCCAAGTGATGTGATTAAAGTGTGGGTCACCACTCCCTGACCTTCATGGCTGGGCTCTGTGAGTAGCTTTATCCTTTGATATTCCAGACTATTTTTTTTTAACTAAATATACAATATATCACCACAAGGCAAGGCTTCTTCTCTGTTTTCTGTCATTATTTTGATCTTTTTATAGTGTCTCAGATTTCCTGGGTGTTTTGTGTCAGAAACTTTGTAGATTTAAACATTTTCTTGGACCTGCTGTATCTGTTTCTTCTATAGTATCGTCTATATCTGAGAGATTCTTTCCACGTCTCTTGGGTTCTGTTTCTTACTGTAGTTTCTGTTCACTTACCTACATTTTCCATCTCCAGGATTTCCTCAGTTTGTGTTTTCTTTATCACTTCTAATTCCATTTTCATGTCTTGAGAGGTTTTACTAATTTGCTTCGATTGTTTTCCTGGATCTCATAATGGGATCTGTTCATTTTCTCCTTAAGGGTCTCTATCATCTTCACAAGATTGGATTCAATCTCATTTCCTTGAGCTTCTGGTGTGTTGGAATACCTGGGGCTTGCTGTAGTAAGATAGCTGGGCTTTGGTGGTGCCATAATGCCTTGTGTTTGTTGGGTTCTTATGATGGCCTCCAGTTACCTGGGTTTATTATCTGTTTAGATGTTGATTTCTGAGTCTATCACTGTTGGATGAATGCTTTCTGAATGTTTTCTTTCCTTGTTTTCTGTTTTCTTTCTGGCCTGGGTGACCTGTGGTTCTGGTGACCAAAGAGTCTTCAGGTCCTGTAGTGTGTCTCCACTGGGGTTTTGGTGACCTTCTTGGGCTGAGGGGTTTTGGGTGCTCACTTTGTGTCTGAGGTTCCCGGAGCCGGTGTGATCTGGGTTTCTGGATACCAGTGTCATCTCTGGGGTCTTAGGTACCTGAGGCTCCTGGGGTCCCTAATCCCAGCATGATCTCCAATAGAGTGGGTGTCTCCTTGGGTTCCCAATACCCCTGTGCACTCCAGTAGAGCAGGAGTTTTCTGCTGGGCTATGGAGCCCAGGAAAAGGGGTGTTGTTCTAATTTTTTTTTTAAGAAAAAAAATGATAATACAGAAGAGGATTTCTACAAGTGTAAAAATAAACAAAAAATTAAATGTATGCTTTGGAGCTGGATGAGATGGTCCACATCTATAATCCCAGTGCTAGGGAGATTATTGTTGCCAGCTGGGTTATTTACTGGAACCTTGCCTGTAGTAAAAACAAAATAAGTTATATTTAACGTAATATATCCAAAATGTTTTTATTTCAATATGTAGGCAAACAAGACATTTTGAGTAAATATTTTATAGGGGCTGGGAAATGTCTCAGTGGCTAAGAGTTCAAATCCCCAGCACCCACATATAAAGCTGGGCATGGCTGTAGGTGCCTATGACTCCAATGCTGCTGGCCAACCAGCCAGTGTAATCAGACACTCAGCTGAGTTTCTCTAAACAAGGGTCACCCTCTTGGATACTAGATCCTGGGCCAACAAGGAAGCCTGAGTCCTCCTCCCCCACAGAAGGATGGGCTAGGAGGCTGGCCTGTGAAGAACCCCAGCTCAGGACCTGTTAATTTCTCGTGTGTTTAGAGTTCTAGGTGGGAAACATTTGGGCAGGACTGCTCTTTGATGTCACTCAAAGAAGACAGAAAGGCCAGGATTCTCTTCTTGCCCAGCCTTGGAAGTCCTGAAGGGATGTCAGCAGACAGACCTGGGCCTGGCAGTGTGCTGAGGAGGAGCTCCCAGGAAGGCCACACCCCAGCCTGTCATTTGCATTTTACATGAGCTGTCTCAGCCACCTTCCTCTGTAGATCCTCTCAGTAACCTTCACTTCAGGACAATTTTTAAACATTTTTGAATCGTACTGGAAAAGGCTTTAGGAGTGCTGGGGAGAAACCAGTGATAGAGTGCTTGCTAAAGCCAATACATACAAGGCCCTGGGGTCCACCCCCCAATGCCCCCAGGGTGACTACAAAATATGGCAGACATGCAACAAGTAACCTGCATCATAAGATAAAAAGTATGGAGCTTTTAACACAGGTGTGAGCATTATAGCAGTGCAGAGCAAGTCATGGAGAAATGCGATTTCTGCTTATTTTATGAATTACTAACTTCCCCCTTTTCATGGTCAGCCTCACTTTCTCTGCACCTTGCTCACTTGCCATTCCAGATTATCCCAAAGCAAATCCTGTCAAGATACGGCTCTATCCACAGCTGTTTATTTGAACGTAGTGATGTAAAATATGACCTCTGTACCTATCACTCCATTAAAGGGAAAGCTGTGTAGTGGAAAATGAGAAGACCCAGAGGACAAGGTAAGGGTGGTACTGCCCAGGTGGGCTTTCCTTGAACTCAATACTCCTGGAGGACTTGGAGAGATAACGGAAGTAACATCCAGAGATGCTCTCTGGGAAGTAGGGGGAGAGTAAGAGTGTAGACTTCTGTCTGTGTAGTGGCATGGTGCCACACATGAGCATCCCATGGGGTTCACACCACCCTTTTGATTGTCCAGTGTGTAGGTAAAGACACTGAGGAGTTGAGCTTTGTACTAGTCAGGCTCCTCTAAAGGAACAGGACTGATAGAATATGTGTGTGTGTGTCTGTGTGCACGTGTGTAATATAATATATAACACATAACATACATATATGTATATTATATGTGTATGTATATAATATTCACAAACACACACACACAGAATTTACTGACTGGGACACAGGTGGTAGAGTCTAACAATGACTGACCATCTCTCACCAGAAACACTGTTTGGCCCACAAGGCGGGATGTCTCAGCAGTCCCAACCAAAGTGGTACTTGAGTATAGGAGGATTCCTAGAGAGCTGCTGGACTTTAGTTGAAATCTTGAAGAAACTGGGTTTAGTACTCACTACAGCAACAGGATAGGTGAACGTGCTATCTTGGAGAGAAGGCAAACAAGCAAACAGCAAAGTTTCTGTTTTCTGTGGCCTCTTCTGTGGGCTGCCAGACAGTGCGGGCCAGACTTGGGATGGGTCTGTTTGATATAAATAATCTGATTAAGAATAGCCCTTGCAAGCAAGCCTAGCAGCTCAGGCTTTAGTTGATTTCAGATGTGGTCAAGTTGACCAAGATTAGCCATCGTGTGTGGAGGCCAACCTGCCCGTAGTCCAGACCCTGGTGTACCCCATCTCCAGTGTGAACTTGGGCCTTCCCCAAACCTTAGGCTTCGGTTTCCTCACCAGCAAAGTGCTGTTAAGAACACAGGGACATACTGTGAAGCTAAGATTCAAAGGATAGTCCTAAGAGCAGTATCTGGCAGGAAATAGTAGCCTCAAGATTAGCATTGCTTTCAAAATATTGTATTGTGTGTATACGGATGCATGCATGTATGTATGTCTGCTTGAAACAGGACTTCTTGTAGCCCAGATTGGCCTCAAACTTGTTATGTAGCAGACAGTGATCTTAAAATTCTGGTCTTCCTGCTTTAACCTCTGGAGTGCTGGAGTTACAGGCATATGTAACCTCCCCAGCTTCTCATGAGATTGGTTTTCACCCATTTTTCTTTTGAGACAGGCTCTCATGTAGTCTAAGCTGACTTCAAAGCTGGCTATATGTAGCCTGGGCTAGCCTTGAACTCAGCTACGTAGCTGAGTGTGACCTTAAACCTCTGATTCTCTTACCTTCACCTGCCACGTGCTGGGATGAGAGGCCAGTTTCCTGCTCCTGTTGGGTGAGGTGCTGAGGGCAGAACCCAGGGCTTTCTGTATGCTGGACAAGCACTTTACACCCTCAGTCTGTGGAATGCTATCAGTATCTCAGAGTACCACACCACAGCTCTCTGAGCATCGCTGAGCTTTGCTGAGAGTCGCTGAGCAAGTGCCATTCTTTTCTCTGTCTTCCTGGTGGTGGTAGCATCTCCTGGAGCATTTAGGCTTCTGAGTCCTTGAAACTTTGAGGCACATCTGGGATTGTTAGGCACCCCTGAGCCCAGCCCCCACAAGCCCATGACTCACCCCTGCTGTCTGGGGGAAGCCAATCAGCCCAAAAGACAGTCCTGACTCCCCCGGGATCCCCAGCTGCTGCTCTTGGCATGAACAGCACCGCCCGCTACCCCCATCCCTGCCAGACACTTGGGCAGGCTGCCAGGCCTGACTGCCAGTCCCAACCCGGATGGCAGCAGACAGCCCTCAGCAGGCCTCTCCCTCTCTCTCTCTCCCTCTCCCTCCCTCCCTCCCTCCCTCTCTCCCTCCCTCCCTCTCTCCCTCCCTTCTCTCTCTCTCTCTCTCTCTCTCTCTCTCTCTCTCTCTCTCTCTCTCTCTCTCTCTCTCTCTCTCTCTCTCTCTCTGTGTGTGTGTGTGTGTGTGTGTGTGTACACTTTTGCATGCTACTCAGTCTCCCCTCTGCTGGGCTGAGTTGTTTTGCTCTGAGTTTCAAATTCATTTTTAGACTTCAGCCTCCTCCCTCCCCTCCAGCTCCAAATTCTATTCTTAGAAAGAGAATGGGGGTGTGCTTGGTCTTCTCACTGAAGTAGACAGAAGTTTGCCCACGTGCTCCGGCCGCCTGAGATAGAGTTAATTAAAAAAAGAGGCTTTGAGCGGCAGGTTCATTGGCCGGAAACGCAGCTGGCTCAGGAGGCTGCCACTGCCCGGGGTGCCCACTGCTGGAGCCAGCTCTTCGGGTGGATGCTTGCTCTGGTTATCCCGCCCCTCAAGGCCCAGGCAGGATGCTCCTGGACTCAGCAGCCCGCCTGATGGCTTATTGGTTAAATATGAACTCTCCAAGCATGTTGGCTGCTGAGAGATTTTTTAATTAGATAAATAAATTTTAAAGGCTCTGGGAGCAGGGCTGCCTCTAGGAACCAGAGCCAGCGAAATAAGCTTTGTCTGCCCAAGGAAGCTGACCTTCCTCAAGGCCAGCCTGGGAATTCCCTGGAGGAAAGACAGGGAGAGAGGAGAGGGAAGGAGAGAGGCATTGAAGGCCTCGGTGTCTGAGGGTGAGCAATCTCCTAGAAAGAAAGGCAGCCAGCAAGAAAATGGAATCTGAAAGAGGAACCAAGTCAGCAGGTTTTAAATCCTACCTCTAGTCATTCTGTGTAACCCTAGGCAAGGTGCTTAACTTCTCTGTGCCCTCCCCAAAACAATAGATCCCCTGTTTAAGTTCATGCAGAGCCCTTTCACAAAATGAGAATTACTATCTAAATTCGTCTTGATGTACCACAGAGAGCAGAGGAAATGGAAGTCAGGGACCTTGGTCTACATAGGTGATGGACCTGGCACAGTGAGGCCAGCCCGCTGCATTGTGAGCTTTAAGTGGTCACAGGGCTTCTGCCTGGACATCTTGTTACTCCAGTGTCAGTGCCAAAAAGAAATGGAATCTGGAGCTGTTCCTGGGCAGGCACTTGGACACCCAGATCCAGTTCACATGACCTAGACCGCGAGCCAGGCGTGTGAGTGAAGAACTTTCCAGAAGATTCTTGCCCTGTGACAGAATTCTGAACCATAGAATGGATACAAAATGTAATAATCATTGCTGGATATTTGTACCCAGAAATAAATAATAGAAGAAATAGGTGTGTTGGTCAGCTTTATGGGACTGTGACGAAACCTTAGAACTCTTTAAGCTTAGGAAATGTTTCTGTGGTCCATAGTTTCAGAGATTTCAGTCTCTGGCTGTCCAGCTCCATTGTTTTGTCCCTGGGATGTCATAGAACACCACAGTGAAGAGGGAGCGTGAGCCAATGTCCCCAAAGTTGTTCCTGAGTGACTTCACTTCCTGATAGGTCCTGTCTCTTCGAGGGCCTGCCACCCTCCTTCTAGAAGCTCCACAGGCTGGATGGTGTGTTTTAGAGATGAGTCTGAGCAGAGTCTCTGTTCTCACCCAGCTGATAATCTCTCTCTGATTTCTCAGGACAGTGATCCAGTCTTAATAATTTTTAAAAATTGGGATGAGGTTAGTATAATGTAAACAAGCCCTCTCAGTTCTGTAGCATTCACTGCTTCCACGTTGAGCGGCCACACATCACATTCCATGGTTGCCTTTCCAGGGCCCACCAGCTGCTTCCTCAGTGGCTGAACTGTTTTATTTTTATGCCTACCAGTGTGGCACAGCGAACCAACATCTTCATGTCCTCACCAGCCTTTACTGCCTATTTCAAAAGAATTCTAGGCTGGGCCTGCTGGTACATGTCTGTAATCCCAGAACTCAGGAAGCAGGGGCAGGTGGGTCCTGAGGCCTTGCTGGATCGACAGCCTACCCTGCTTGGCAAGCTCCAGGCCAGTGAGAGACCTATCTCAAAAACCGAGGTGATCTTTACACTACCCACATGTAAGCATAGCTCTCACATCTCCTTGAGGAAACATCTCTTTACAACATATTGACACCAGTACAGAAAACCACAACCAATCAGAATGCAGGGTTGTGGAGCCCAGTCCACACTGGTACATCTACAACATCACTCCCACACCTGAAGCTCAGGGATGATCACAGAAAAGAGAGCAGAAAGACTGTAAGAGCCATAGGAACAGGGAGTTTGCCGTGAGATGATCGTGTCTCCTGGAAATGAGAGGGGCTACGGCCCTGAAGTCTCACCAACGTGACTGTCCGAGCATTTTCTGAGTGAAGGCACAACAAATAGGCATGCTAACATGGTTGGGGAAAGCCCTAGAGGTCCCAGACCTACACAAAGAACTATAGGCAATCAGGAAAAGTTTAGTGCAGGGAAGCGTATACCAATTGGTTACTCAATGCTAAATGGCCAGCCCTGAAAATATACATGCAAGTAACATTATACAGGCTGAGCAGGTTCTATTTATGCATTTAGGAAACACAAATACACACATATGTAACAATAATTAAAGAAAAAAATGTTCATATTTGAGAGAAAGCAAGAACAAAGGGGGTATATGAGAAGGTTTGGAGGCAGGAGAGGGAGAGTGAGGTGATGTAATTATATCAATGTCAAAAAATTATAAGTAAAAACCCTAAGGTCCTGAGGCTGGTCCTCTGGCCTAACCCATGTATATTCTCATTACGTGTGTTCACCTGACACCTGGCCACAAATGAGCATTTGGGAGACATTGCAGATTGTGACCCTAGCAAAATCTATTGGTTTTTGAACCTGGTACTCCTGCAGGGTCTGATATGGTTTACTCATGCCTTAAACTTCTGGACATCTCTTTATTCATCTGTCTTCCTCCTGTACTGGGGTAACCTGCAGACTTGACTGAATTGGCGTGTGAGACAGAGCTCCTGAAGTTCTTGTTTCTTTACAGTACATCTACTTCCGTGTTAACACGCTTCAGCTGAGGGAAGAACAGAGCTTGGCCAGGGCCTCCCTCAGGGCTTAGGTCCAAGGTGATGGTCCCCAGAGCTAAGATGCTGTCTCTGCTGTGGAGGGAGAAAAGGAGACCCCTCTTTCCCGGAGGCTCTTACATCCACTATGTAACATCCTCATGGCATGGCATGGCTTTCTCCAGGACTAAGAGTACAAAGAGGACGTCAAGAAGGGGTAGATGCCTGCAGAGTCCTGCGACTTCCACCCATTATATTTTTTAAAAGCAAGTCAGGAGTCCGGGCTGTCCTCCAGAGGACTGGCCCCATAGCCGGAGGAAGGGAGGAACAGAGACAGAGCTGTCTCTGTACTGAGAAATTTTGTGCCAAATGTCACCCTTGCTGATGTGCCTTAGCATCATCCCTGGTGACTTCTCTGGGGACTCAGTCTCAAAGTCACCTCCCAGGAGTTGACACTGAGGAAGTTCTACAGACGTGTTCTCTGCGTAAGCATGTGTTTGCTTCCTCTCTGACCCGCACAGCCCTCGGGGGACACTGTTGTCATCTGAAAAACCACTAAAGACACTGGAAAGCACAGAAAAAGGTGGCTGTCACACCTACATGGTCAGTGTGACGTCAAATATGCTCTTTCCCCAATATCAACCCCACACAGAAAAAGTTTCCATTTAAGGGAGAATCTTCTAGAAGACTAACTTGTGGACTCAGGGTAGCTTTGGGGTGGTCTGCTGGAGTCCCTCTGGGGGTTGGGAGAGGCATGAGTGCACATGGACCCCTCCATGTGGAGGCAGCAATAAGCAAGTAGACACTTGTCAGTAGTCACTTCCTTGTTTTGGTGACCAAATATCTAACAAGAAGTGTGGTGATATGTATTTAATAAAATTAGTCTGGAATATCAGAGGACAGAGCCATCTCTCCCAGCATTTTTTGGTTTTGGTATTTTATTTGCCTGTTTTTGTTCGTTTGTTTGTTTGAGACAGGGTTTCTTTGTATAACAGTCCTGGCTGTCCTGGAACTTTCTTTTTAGACCAGGCTGGTCTTGAACTCACAGAGATCTTCCTGCTTCTGCCTTCCAAGTGCTGGGACTAATGGCATGCACCACCACTGCCTGACTTTTGAATTTGGTACCATATATTTACCGCTGCAGTCAATCTTTGTAAAAAAAAAAATCTGTAAAGGTTTCTTTCGGCCTTAGGATCACTTTTATAAAAGATTCGGTTTTCTTTCCTATTTCTTCAATAATATATTTGTATATTATTAAGTATATATCACCACAAAGAAGCAACTGAGAAAGGGTTTTATGTTGACTCGTGGTTTGTGAGTATCGTGCCCATGATAGGTCATGGCAGTTAAGAGTGCAGCTGGGCTCCCTCATGCCTTGGCAGACCAGAAATTAAAGAGAGCTATGATCAGTAGTGTTGTGGCTTAGAGCCCGCCCCCCAACCCCATAACCTACTCTCCCACCCAACCTTATAACCTATTTCCTCCAGGTAAGTCTTGCTTTCCAAAGATTCCATAAGCTCCTTAAACACTGCTACCAGCTGGGGACCAAGTGTCCAAACTCATGAGTCTATGGGGGGACCCTTCACATTCAAATCATGATACAGCTGGACACTGTGGCCCTGCTTCACCCTCAGCCAGGGCTGTAGCATGAGCTGATGGATGGATGGAAAGGGTGGGGTCCCCACGCTGGGTGGCTGTCAGTTGATCGGTGGCTCACAGGCTAAGAGGAGTAACATTAGAGCTGGCAGGCATCAGGGGTCTGGTCAGCCTTTTTGCCTGCACCGGATTCCAGAGCTTTCTGTATTGGAAGGAGCCAAAGGAAGTGTAGCAAGAAATGACTTGTGCTGGATGGGCCTGGTAGTACAGGCCTGTTTTCTCTAGGTCTCTGAGAGGCTGAGGCAGAAGGATTTCAAGTTCAATTTTTATTCTGAGTAATTTTTTAAAGGCTGGTGGTTCAGTGGCAGAGAGAGCACTCATAAGGCTTCAGGTTCAACCCTCAGTACTGCAAAATCAAAAGATATGAGAAGGACACAAAATGATTCCGGAGGTCAGTGTCTTGCGGCCTGATGAGCTCAATCCGGCGTCACACATGAAGGAGAGGATCCCTGAAACATCCCCTGACTTCTGTGTGTGCATTATGAAACTCAGCCACCATATTGGGCAGCTCACAACTGCCTTGCACTCCTGCTGCACGGAATCTGACCAGAGGATCTCAAGCCCTCTTCTGATACCCTCCCAGGGCACCAACATGCATTTGTACATGCACACAGAGAGACACAAATTAAAATAATTAAAGTGTTGGCATCAATTTGAGCTTATGGCCTGACCTTGGCCAAGACACTTAACCTCTGTGGTAGTTTTTCTTACTTTGAAAGTGGGAGGTAACAATAATAGTACTGGCTTCCTGGGCTAGCTAGGGCATGGAGGCTTCTGGGGGAGCTAGGGAGTGGAGGCTCTGTGTTGAGTAGGAACAGCAAACAGGAACATTGTTTCATTCCTGCCACCAACTGTCACACTCATAAGCACTGTCCCTAGAAGGCCATTTCATGTTGGTTGAAAAGCTGGCGCTGGTCAGTAGCCCTCAGGTACAGTTGGGTTAACTAGTCGGGAGGTCTCTGTGGAGAAGATTCTTGTTTTTGTTTCTAATTGAATGTAAAGTTATTTTATAGGATATATTCTGATCTCTATTTCCCCTCCGTCATCTCCTCCCAGATCCTGCCCACCTCCCCACTCTAGGAGGAAATAACAGGCAAATAAAGGAAGAGACACACAAGCAAACAAAAGAAATAGCATGAGAAATACACAACACATACTAACACACACACACACATCACACATACTCACAAAACCCATAAAATCCCCTAAATTGGAAACCATAGCATACAAAGAAAGACAAGTAAGATTAAAAAACGTAAAGCCCAAACAAAGCAATATGAGAAAAAAATTAATCTAAAAAAACCCCCAAAAAACAAACCATTGAGTTTGTTCTGCTTGGCCAGCTACAGCTGAGCATGGGGCCTGCCCTTAAATGTGGTTTGTACACCCAGTGAGACTTCCTTGAAGAAGCTAAATTATCCTTTGCAAGCAATTCTTAATTGGAGAGAGATTCTGGGTGGGAAGGAGAGCTGGTGTCTCCTTCCTCATCTCACTGTGGGGCCTCTGTGGAGAGGCTTTTGAGAACAAATCCCATTTCCTGTATAGAAATGCACTGCTCTCTTCAGATTTTTTATTTCTTCTGTAAAGCTTTGGTGAGACACGTTGTAAGATGAACTTCTCTATTTCATCTTGGTTGATAAATCAATGAATAGGGAAATACCCTCAGTGTCTTTTCTAACTGTTTGTGGGGCATAGATCAGATCTACTTTTTAATTAATCTTTAAAGACTGTAGCTTTTGGCTTTATTATCTTCTTTTTATTCTTATACTTAACACAAATTTAATTTTGTCTTCCTCCCTCCCTCTTTCTTTCCTTTCTTCCTTCTGACAGAGTTTCACTGTGCATCCCTGGCTAGCCTAAAGCCTGCTGTGTAGACCAGACTGACCCAGAACTTAGAGTTTTGATGCACCTGAAGCCCAAGTGTTGATATTAACGGTATGCACACCACACTGGTTTCTAGGGATCAAACTCAGGTCCTTATGCGGACTTAAAAAGCACTTTACCCAATAAGCCACCAGCCCAGGCCCCTCCTCTCATCTGATTTTCTAAGATGGGAACTTGTGTCAGTGATTCAGTCTGACTTCGCCTCCTTAAGACCTCAGGACCTCCCAGCTCAGGACAAGTTGTTCAAACCTATGATGTGTGATGTTTTGCATCCAACCCATAAGAGTATTTCATTCTTCTGGTGCTTTTGCAGTCTCAAGCTCAACTCCTTGCCAGATTTAGCCTTCAAAGCTGAGTGCTCCCTGAAGGTGGCCTCACTGTCACTCTACGACACCTTCATGGTCTTTCTAGTCACCTCATATGGGACATGGATAACATCACTATTACATCATCACATGATCGCTTCGAGCATCTCACGTGCTCTGCAGAGGAACATTGCATCAAATGTCATCCATGGCCAGAGGGGATCTCGGTTTGAATTTTGTGGTCCTCTGAGTGTCCTTTGTCTTCTGACTTGTTGGGAGAGAGAAAAAGGGTCAACCTAGTTCTGTTGTTTCTATCCACATGACTTTGGGTAAGTGAGCCCAGGCTAGCCCATTTCCTCAGCTGTGGGACTGGTGTCAAGGGTGTGGTTCCCAAGGAGGAGGAAACAGGTGTTTGTATAGTGCTGGGTCCAGAACTCCAAAGCCAAATGGGCAACTCTGAGAAAGAGAACCATAGAAGTGGATGCTCTCACAAATGAGACCTCTCCATGACCTACCCACAGTTCAGAGAACATGGCTCCCAGGAGGTGTGGATAGAATTTGAGAGCATCAGCGAAGTGAGATGAGCGCACACTGCTCTTCCAGAGGGCCCAAGTTCAGTCCCAGCCCCACCCTCCATGGGTGGTTCAAAGCATCTGTAATGCCAGCTCCAGGGATGCTATGCCCACTTCTTCCTGCAGGCACATGCATGCACACACACACACACAAGTGTACACAGATTCACCAAGGTAGGAGGACAAGTTGGGAAGAGGAAGGGAATTAACAAGAGTCTGGGGGTTTAGAGAGGGTAACAAGGGGTGAATATAATTGAAATGTATTATATATATATGTATGGAAGGGTCATAATGAACCCCATTCTGTATAACTAACATTTACGTAATAAAAATAAATTTAAAAAGACAACATCTTTCAGGGCCAAGTATTATTTATGCAGAATTTTCACATGCTATCTCCCCAAATCAGCCATGGAAAGTGGCCTCTTCCCCAGGCCGCTACCCTTGAGAAGGTTGTGGCTATTCCTGTGCTGACGGAACCTGGCAGAGCCTGCAAGGTGGACTCCACCACTGTCCTGGACTTGGATTGTCTTGCTTGATGAACACGTTGCTGAGGTTGGCAGTGTGCCAGGGGACAGCGGCTGCAGCAACCAACAGGACAGACTGAGTCCTGCCCTGAAAGAGTGGACATGTAAATCAGAAATGGTGGCCTATGTGTCTTATCCCAGCACACAGGCGGCAGAGGCAGGGGGTCAGAGTTCCAAGATTAACCTTAGCTATTGCTGTAGACAGTTCAAGGCCAGTGTGTGATATTCAGACTCCATTTCAAAAACAGACAGACAGGCATCCTCAGATCCCAGCACTTGGGAAGTGGAGGCAGGTGGACAAAAATTCTAGACTACTCTAAGCTACTCGAGATCTTGTCTCAAAAACAAAACGAAAAACAAAAAAAGTGGAACTATGGTTTGTAAGCTTAATGTGAGCCCCCTCACCTCACACCTGAGGGTAGGAGTGGAGGTGTGCGTGTGTGTATGTGCGTGTGCGTGTGTGAGTGTTTGGAACAGGAGCACAGTGCGTGCCTAGGCTGTGAGGAATGATGTGGTGAGATCTGGCCAGGTGAGATAGGTAGGAACTGGAGAAGGTCAGAAGAGGCTGTGCTCAGCCCTGCAGTGGAGGGGGCGTGCTAGGTTCTAGAAGATAAAGGTTGTAGGGGCTGGAGCACAGTTGAGGTTGAGGATAAGGTTCAAGGTGGCTGGTGGGATCTGACTTTCAGGTAAGCACCAGACACTTCTTTGGTGTCATCATGTCTGAGTTTTGCCTGGGACACGCTTAGCTCATGGGTACATTGAAAAATAACTGGTTGTTTATCTGAGATTCAGGTTTCCCCAGGCGGCTGGTTGGATTATAGCTGGTAAAATATGTGAGGTCTCACCCACTTGGCATGAGGTTTTTGGTAACACAGGAGCCATGGGGTGGAATGGGGTGAGAGCAGGGTGGCCGTGTGTTTGGGTAGTGACTCTCCAGGAGGTTGCTAGCTCCAGCCAACCTGAGTAGAGCTGCTCAGGCTGCCTTGAGACACTCCCTGTCAGCAACCTCTAGCATATCTGCTTTTCCCCACCTCAGGGCCATAGATGTCAGGGGCCAGGTCCTTTTCTTCAGTTTCTTGGACATGCCTTTCCCCACTATTAAAGGAGAGAGCTGCCTGGCCAGACAGGATTCTGACCCTGGATTTGTTTTTGAGGTTTAAAAATGAGTCATTTCTGGGCATAGCTTGGCCAAGTGTTTCCTGAATGGGAGTGGAGGCTCCTTCTCAGGCTTCAGGGTTCAAAGGTTAGCTTACTGTCTACAGAGTTAGAGGCTCTGGAACCAGAGACTCTTGTGTGGGAATCTCGCCTAACTTCCTCGGGGAAATTGGCTCTCCTTTAGGAGATAATTTCCTGGTAAAATGGGACGTAGCCAAGCTTGCTGCCTCCCCCCACCACACCTGCCTGAGGACTAATGGAGACAGGTTTTACAAAGTTCTGGGAGGTAGCTGGGAGCTAGCTGTGACATTTGCTCCTTCCCCCACTTACAAGTCTCCAGAAGACTTACTAGCCACCTGGATGCTGTGGGAGCCCAGAGAGGTAGCTTTGTGTTACAGGCTCCGTGAGTAGACAGCCTGGCCCCAATCACAGTTTTATTACAACAGAACCTGAGAGCAGTAACAATACATGGTATCAAGTTGGTATAGCAGTGTGTCACAAAACTTGATGTCTGGACTGTAAAATTTGAGCCTCAAATGATTTTCACACAGCTGGAGGTCAAGGGTTCCTAAAATGGCCCCCAGCCATTCAGAAACGTGGACTCAAGTCTCTGCATGTGGGCTGGGCAAAGACAGGTGGTAGGCGGTGGCAGGTAGGGCTCAGCTTCAGCTGCCGTCTATTCCTGCGTGCTTTCCATGAAGACGGTTTCTTGTTGGTCATTGCCATGCTGGCCCGTTTGTACATGCTTCTGCCTGTCTGTCTTGCCTGGCCTGGATGATTCCACACAGGGCTTGGGTGCTAGGTTTACACTTCCAGCCCTGACTCCCAGAGAGGACTGAGCCCTGCCTGGTTGCATCTGCAGGCGTCAAAGCGACATAAGACTGGAGATGGGGATCCAGGACTTGCCTACCAGGGTGTTGCTGGTGTCACATCTGTAAGGATGTCACACAATGTGACCCTGACCCTTGTTATCTGGCATCAAATAGCACCAGGCTGGTTGTCTATACTGATGCATGTTCATTTGCTGTAATGAGGGAGTACAAGCCAGCCTGGGGCTTTTCTGGGATAACTTGAGATATGGCAGAGCAGAGCATAGGTGTGTGTGTGTGTGTGTGTGTGTGTTTGTGTGTGTGTGTGTATGTGTGTGTGTGTGGACAGAGTTAAATGATCAGACTGTAGGGAACTTCTTATCTTCCACATGGCTTTGTAGAGAAGAGAGACAACTTCCAGGTTATCTCCAGACAATGACAAGTTACATCCCTGGGCGGGGCACTCCAGATAACCTCTACTCTGAGGTCTAGGCTATCTTAAGACCTGTGGCTGTGGCTAGTAGAGAATTTCCTCCCTTCAGGGTCAGGCATGGAGTCACCAAGGACCTTTTCCCTACCACTACCTGAGGAACCTGTCTGTCTCTCCCGGCCTGTGACCTGACATCATAGGGTTACCCTTCACCTCATACAACCTCCTGACACATGTTCTCTTCTCTCAAGTTACTCCCCATGTTCCCACCCCAGGACCTTTACATGTCTATTTGCTCCCCCGGAAAGGCTTGTTCTTTTCAGAGAAGGCCCTTGGGCCGGTCTGGGAACTGTAGAATGGATGGGTCATGAGACAATACACTTAGAATTTCTCCAGAGACCACCATGCTATTTCCCAAAATGTCTGCACAAATTCATGTTTCCACCAAGAGCATGTGAAGGTCTTGCTTCTTCTCCACCATTACCAATACCTGTTTATCATTTGTTCTTTTGATAATGGCTGTCTTAGCAGGAGGGAGGCCGCCTATCACCATGGCTCCAACCTGCATTTCCCTGGCAACTGGAGGTGCTGTTAACATTCTGTCCTGTTTGTTGGCCATGCTTATCTGTCCTTGGGCCCAGATGTGGTGGTCAGTGCCTGTCACCTTCCAGGCTGTGGCCCTGAGAAAGGATAGTTTCTTCCAAAAATGATTTTGGGAAAAATAGATGTCTACATGCAAAAGACTAAAAACTATATTTCACTTTATCAGTTACCAGTATCAACTCAAAATAGATCAAAGACCCAAAACAAAGAACTACCAGAAGAAAACACACAGGAGGTGATACAGGACATTGGCCTAGGCCATGGAGCTCTGGCTGGCCTCCAACTTGCCTGCCTACCCTCCTGTTGTGATTACAGGTCTGCGCCGCCATGGCAACCCTGCACCTGTCTCTGTCTGCTTTCTCCTTCCTGGTCTGGCTGCACCAGGTGCAGCCCTTCTCTCAAGAAACCACCATCTTTGAAGATGGAGTTCCTGGGAAATTTTGTGGTGTAGCCTGAACAGCTGCCCTGCCCCTTTTCTTCTGTGTTAACTGCTAGACCTGATTAAACAATTATTAAACCTTCTTCCTTTCCTGTTTAAATACAAATGAACCCTATCCCCACCCCACTGTTAGCATTAAGGTCAGTGGCTCAGAAGGAATAGCTTTCAAATCGTGAAGGCCAAAGTCAGTTTAGTTGTTCACTCTGTTGACAGTCTAGTGAGTCCTCTCAGAGAAGCCCCAGGGGTTCGCACAAGCCTAGTGGCCACTGGTGGCCAGTAGGTTTACATCAGAGGGCACATGGTGAAAGGTCCCATGGGTGCTGTTTAGCTCACTCACTCACTCCCTGCTTTATCCAGTTACTCCTGTATGGAATCACTCCATTAGAGCAGGAACCATTCAGAGGCCTTTGTTGTGCCTGGTAAGGCTTTAGTTGCTTCAAGGTTGGCCTTAGAGATACTGAAGTTCAAAGCCCATGTAGAGTCTGCCCTCAGTGACACCCAGACCTGCTTCTGGGAGTCACCATCCAAAAGTCAGGTGGATTCTGATTCAGGCAGAAGGGGAAAAAGAGCCAGGCCCAGGCTTCTATGTCTCCTCTGAGGAAAGTACAGTGACCAGAATTCATTTGAGGATAGTTGCCTTAGTCAGTGTTCTGTTTCTGTGAAGAGATATCATGACTACAGCAACCCTTATAAAGGAAAGCATGTGCGTGGGGCTCGTTTACAATCAGAAATGTAGCCCGTTATCAGCATGATGGGGGCATGGCGGCACACAGGCAGATACGGTACTAGAGAAGGAGCAGAGAGCTCTACACCCAGAAACTTAGGCAGCAGGAAGAGAGGCACTGGGCCTGGCTTGAACTTTTCAAATCTTAAAGTCTACCCCTAGTGACACACTTCCTTCAGCAAGGTCACACCCACTCTAACAAGGCCACGCCTCCTGATCCTTCTCAAGTAGTGCCTCCTTAATGTTGAAACATTCAAGTATATGAGCCTATAGGGGCCATTTCTTTTCAAACCATCACAATAATTAAGTGAATGCCCTGCTCTCAGGTTAGAGGATTGGCTTGAGTAGGACCAAGTAGGCTGCCCTGAGATAGTTACAGTTCTCTAGTGACAGTTTTAGAAAAGAAACTCACTAAGTGTATGAGTTTGAGAGACATCAAATGATAGTTTTCAGTTATTAATACAAGTTAGATAGAAAGTGAATTAGGTGCAATCCTTTGAACTCACCAAAATCGGATACATAATGGAATATTTTCTTTGAATTTGTCCATTTTGAAAGCCAGGCAGTGGTAGTACATGCTGGTAGTTCCAGCACTTGGGAGGCTGAATCCCTGACAGGAGAATCCCGAGTTTTAGGCCAGTCTGGTCTACAAAGCAAGTTCCAGGATGCTGAGGACTGTTACAAAGAAAACTATCTCAAAACAAATAAACAAAAAATAACAAAAAGAAGACAAAAACAAAGCAAACACACAAAGGCTGAAGAGGTGTCTCTGTCCTCTGATACTCCAGACTATTTTATTAAATATACACTGCCCCATCCCAGGGCATCTTTTGTCTAGATCAACTCTGTTTTCATTATTTTTTGGAGTATTAGAGGAAGCCCATGGCTCATCTTCTACAGCCTTCCAGAGCTTTCTCTGCTCTCTGATGGATCTTGAATCTGGTGTGTAAGGAAGCAGTCATGGTATGGAACAACCTTGGTGTGGTTACAAGTGTTAGTTTTGTGCATAAGAGGCAGATGCATACACTACCTGATGCCACACGAGAGTTTATTCAGGGCAGTTGCTGAGTGAAAGAAAGAGAGAGGGGGGTGTGAGAGACAGAACTTTCACATGGCGGCTCCTTTTAAGAGAGCGGATGGGCACAGATTTACGCAGCCATGCCTAGGTCATGCCCTCCGAATGGGGTGTTCTGCCAGCACCATGTTGGGTTCACTGCTTGGGGACTACCTGCCAGGAATCATTACAGGTCCCCATGAAGAGCACTTAAGGCCTCCAAGGCTGCCTGGAGGAGGAATTTACATCTCTTTTACCCACTGTGCCAGAGGAGATGCTGAGCCTCTGACACACCATCATCCTAACCTTTTGGATATCAATTTTTAAAGATGCCAAGTTAGAGTGGCAGATGGGTTCCACCCACATTGCTTAGGCCCAAGTGCACCCTGCTGTCCCAGAGCACTGGCTTAGAGTCTAGCAGAACACAGGAAGCACTTTCTCAACTGCTGTATAATCAACCCAGAGAGCAGATTCCCATGAGGGATGACCTGGGTGCCTAGCCCTTGGTGCATCTGTACCTGCTGGGCACATCAACCTCCTTCCTTATCTTCTGTAACATGGTTCTGCTCCCACTGGTACCTTGCACAGGTTGAGTGCTGTGGATTTCTCACCTTTGTTCTCCATCAGGGAGACCCAAGCCAGGGCTGGAGACCCTCGTGTGTACAGGATGATCTTGAGGTGCTTGTGAAACACAGGACCCTTACTCAGGAGGCCTGACCGGATCCCAAGAAATTGGGATCTCTAAGGGACCCTCACACAGGTGGCTGCTGCTCTAGGCTTTGAGGGCTGGAGAGACAAAGAAATTCCTGAGATGTGCAGCTGGGAAGTGGCCCAGGGCTGGTGGGCCTGAGACCCATAGGGGGATTGATTGTGCTGGTACCTGCTTTAATCAGAAAGAGCAATACGGGGTCTTATCACCCAGAGGAAAGAGCTGGGCCAGGGCCAGGGTGAGAAGCTTGCAGGGAAGGGTACTTTGACTTTTGATTAGGACAGGTCTGAATATGAGTCTTGCTGATTGATGGTCCAGCAGATGTGTGACTTTGGGCAAGCTTTCTAAAAGATGGTTGTTGGGAACAGAGTTGGAGGGTGTCAGGAAGGTGACTAGGAGGGCAACTATGTGATGGCTGGTGCTGATCATTAACTTGATGGGTTGTCTAGGGACGAGCCTTTGTCTGTATCTGGGAGGGAGTTTACAGATCAGGTTAATTAACCTGGGAAGACTCACATTAACTGTGAATGGTACCATTCTGTGGGCTTGAATAACAGGGCTGCTGTGAGCTGAGCATGTCTGTCTCATTGATCCCTGACTGAGGGGACAGTGTGACCAGATGCCTCACACTCCTCCTGCCAAGCCTTCTAACCACGATGGACCGTATCTCTCAAACCATGAGCCAAATAAACCCTTTATCCATGAGGATGCTTTGGTCACAGGGTACTGCATCATAGCTGTGAAAAACAGAACTAACCCAGTTCTCAGGAGGCAGAGACAGGTGGATCCCTGTGACTTTGAGGCCAGTCTGGTCTACATAATGAGTTCCAGGCCAGCCAGAACTACACAGTGAGACCCTACATCTAACTAGTCCATTAAGTAACAATCATTAGCTGAATATTTTGAAATTGTGAGTCAAAGGATTTTAAAGGTTTTCAATCCCAAAATATGATGTCTGAGGGAACCCTGAGCTGATTTCAAAACAAAGCAGGAAAGCAAAAAGCTACCACAGTGCTTGCTTGTATTAAACACCTGCTTCGAGATTTAACCTTTAGTCAATTGTGGTGTGAGGCTAAACATGACTCCACTCTCCTCTCTCACGTCAGTTTGTCAAAGAGGGAATGTTTCTGGCCTCATGAGAGCTTCACTCTATTGTGACCTAGAAATGAGGACGCTGAGGTTCATTGTCTTCTGATAATATTTTCCTTTAGCTGCTTCTAAGTACATCCCAGGGCCAAATCCTGAACCTGAGCTACTAGTTGGCCACCCAAGGGAGAACACCTTGAGCTCTGAGAAGCCTCACATTCCATTTCCTCCGTTAGTTCATGAGAAAGTAACAGAGCAAACCAACAAGTTAACTTTGTCCAGGCTACTCTGGGTAAATGGCAGGAGCTTTAAAAAATTAATTATGCTGATCATGGTAGTGCATGCCTTCCAGAGCTCAGTAGGCAGACACCTATTCGAGATTAGTGTGGTCTACATAGTGGGTTCCGGCCCACCCAGGGCTACATAAGACCCTGTTGCTATGGAAAATCCTTTTACTAAGGGTCTGTGCTCTTGTGCACTATAAATATTTGTCACTGTAAATACTGGTTTAATAAAATACTGATTGGCCAGAAGCTAGGCAGACAGGAAATGTAGGTGGGGCCACCAGACAAGAAGAATTCTGGGAAGTGGAAGAGCAGAGGAGACACCAGCCAGACACAGAGAAAGAAGGTAATAACACTGCACTGAGCAAAGGTACCAAGCCACATGGCTAAACGTGGATAAGAATCATGGGTTAGTTTAAGAGTAAGAGTTAGCAATAACAAGCCTCAGCCATAGGCCAAACAGTTTATAATTGATATAAGCTTTTGTTATTTGGGACTAAATGGTTTCAGGACCAGCTGGGAAGGACAGAGAAACTTCTAACTACAGTTGTTGTGATTGGTTTAGTAAACAAGCTGAGCGGCCAATTCTTGAACAGGATAAAGTTAGGTGGGAAAGTCAAACAGAAACTGATGGGATGTTGACGGGCAGAGTCACAAGTGTTACTGGCCAGGCATAGAGCAAGTCAGACATACAAATGGGATAGAGGTAAATGCTTTGAGCCTTGGGTCAATGGATTAATAGAAATAGGTTAAGTTGTAAGAGCTTGTTAGTAATGATCCTGAGCTATTGGCCAAGCATTTATCATTCATATTCAGCTTTTGAGTCAGTTATTTGGAACCAGGCAGTTGGGACAGGAAACATCCATTTACATCTTATTTCAAAAAATTATTTATTTTATTTTTTCTATGTATAATGTGTGTGGGGTGGTAGAGGCGGTGCATAGGTATACCACTGCATGCATACAGGGAATGGAGGACAACTTTTGGAGGTTGGCTCTCTCTAATGTGGACTCCCAGGCTTAGGTTCAAGCTATCAGGCTTGCTCAACCAGTATTTTTTATCAATGGAGTCACCTCTCTAGCCCCTACTCCTATTTCTAGTTGTAAAAATTTTCTAGAGTCCAGTGGAGTTGGTGGGTTGTGCTGAGCACACTTATAAAGTGTGTAGATCTGCATACATGTCCACATGAGTGTAGATCTGCCTACATGCACATATGTGTGTAGATCTGCCTACATGCCCACATGGATGTAGATCTGCCTACATGCCCATATGGATGTAGATCTGCCTACATGTCCACATGAGTGTAGATCTGCCTACATGCCCACATGGATGTAGATCTGCCTACATGCACATATGTGTGTAGATCTGCCTACAGGCCCACCTGGGTGTAGATCTGTTTAAACACCAGCACTGGTGTCCAGATGTTAACTCCAAGCACTCTGTCGTCCCAGAAGGAGATCTCTTCCTCTGTGTCTATTTCTACATGGCTCACTAGAAACTGGACAGCAGTAACCCTTGTGTTCTTACGTTTAATCTTTCTTCTTGTTTATTTATTGAGGTGGGGTCTCAGATCCAGGCTGCCCTGAATTCACTACGTAGCTGAAGATAACTTTGAACTTATGTGCCTCCTGTCTCCATATCCCTAGAGCTAGGATTTTGGCTGTGCACCCCCAGGCCTGGCGAAGCGGGGCTAACAGTACAACCCAGAACCTCAGCACTAGAGGCAAGCAGTTTACCAACTGATCCATCTATTGTGTTCTTGAGCCTAGAACCTAGCAGCCTTTTCACACTGCACTTAACCATCAGATCTTCGAGCCTCTTGAAATCTGGAATGTTCCTTCTTTCCTGGGACATTGACTTTGGGAAAGGTGTTTGAGATAGGGTCTTACACAATAGCCAGAATGTCCTCAAACTTGGCAGCCTCCTACTTCACATGATGGGATCACAGGCCTGTACCACCACGTCCAGTAGGACACTGACTGTTTGAAGCAACTAAACCAATTTTGCTGCCACAGATCCTTCACCCTGGGTCTCTGTTTCTCTGTTATGATGCCCAGGGAAGGCTGTGGTCTAAAGAAACACCCAGACCACACCAACACCCTCGATAGGTGCCCACCCTCCCAACATACACGCCAAACTTTCATCTCTGGGATCTGGAACATTTTCTCATGCTGTCTCCTGAAAGGGTTTTGACAACCTCCTTATCCCGCCACCTCAACAAGAAAGCCATTAGATTTCTCTGCAGCTGATCTCAGGACAAGCCAGTGGTTCATGTAATTGGGTAAATTTCCAGCCTAGCTCCACTAAGGACCTCAAGAGACACGGCTGTAACTCAGCCTCTCTCATGGCTCTGCTGTTCTTCATCAGCCTCGGCTCTCTTTCTTGTGGCAAGTATGTAGCTGCAAGAATGTTCCTATTTCTTAGTGCCGGCCTCTTGGTTTAGGTGAAAAGGAAGTGCCTCTTGGGCTGTGAGATAGCTCAGTGGATAATGCACTTGCTGTGAAGCCGATGCAACATTTGAATGACCAGCATCCATATGAAAGCCAGATTGGCATGGTGACCCACCGGAGGTCCTAGTGCTCCAGACGACAAGATGAGATACCTGGAGGGAGATGGCTAGATTAGCTGAACCTGCAAGCTCCAGCTTCAGGGAGAGGCTCTGGCTTTGTAAATGAAGTGGACAACAATTTGAGATATACAGCTTCAACCATAGATCTGTCTAACCATGTTCACACGTGCATCTTCCTCACACATGCATATAGATGCACATATACATACAAAGAAGAGGAAGCAGAAGAGGAGGAGGAGGGAGAGGAGGAAGAGGAGGGTGAGGAAGATGAAGAGGATGAAGCGAAGAACATTGACACTTTCCTTACTCCAGCTGAAGTTCCAGAAACTCTCACTGGTCTGTTTGGAGTGATAGGCATGTCCCTGAACCAATTGTCATTGCTGGAAGGATTCGGTGTTCTGATTTGTCACAGCTAGGTCATGTACTCTGCTTACAGTCAGATATGAGGTCACCTCCCAGAAAGAAATCAGGAATACTGTTTTCAGAGGGCAGGAGAGGGATGCTGGCCAGACAAAGGGTATTGGATCTGTGAGGGGTACTGGGTTGGGTGAGGGGCACCCATGTTCTTGACTAGAAAGACAGAAGAGCAGGGTCCCAAGTAACTTTTGGCAAGACTCAGTAGCAAGGCCCAGTGACTCACACTCAACTCTTAGCAGAAAACCTGGCTTAATTTACCACTGGACAAGAGAGCTGTTCAATATGCATGTGCTTGACTGTTGGGTGGGGGGAAGAGCACAGGCCTGATGTGCCAACGAGCCATTAATTAGAAATAAACTAGAGACAGGGTGCTGTCAGAGTTCTGTTCTGCTTTTGATCTGCCTGCAGCCTATGGCTCTGGGGATTCGCCCTGTAGCCGACACTAGGCCATTCTTGATCATACGGACCCAATCCATACTTCTGAGAGAGGGGAGAAGGGGAGGACGGGAGGAGGGGAGAGGGGAAGGGGGGAGGAAGGAAAGAGGGGAGGAGGGGAGAGCAGGATGTCTTTCTTTGCCTATCTTCACAGTTCCCTCTCAGTCCCTTGGGGGTACATCTAAAGGTTCTGCTGTGTGCCTGTCCCTGGCTGGAGTGCTTTTAGAGCCAGAGCAATTGGGTCCTGTTGTGGGGACTGTGTTTAGCCCTGACACTATTCTAGGTCCTAGGACACAGACTGTCTCTGGCTTGTGGGCCTCAGCTGCATTCATTCTTTCCATTGGCCCTGACTTCTCCCAGTGACACCAGCCAGGTGTCAGAGGTGATAGACTAGGCCTCTCCTGAGTCTGATAGTGTCCAGCCACGGTCACTCAACAAAATCCAACTAGAATGCTAGCCTCAGATCTGGAAAAGGTATGGGACTCGAAGTACATTCACTGTGCCATGTTCCTGCCTTAGATGTTTCAGAGATGTCATGGGACCCAGAACAAAGCCACCAGGTTCTCTACCCTAAATGATGACACCCCCCCCCCCCCCCGCACCCTCCAGACTCTGATCTCCTAACCTCCTCCTCCTTCTTCTTGTGCCAGCGGTGGAACATTCTCAGTCCTGTGGCTGAACTTACTAATGTCCCTAAGCTTGGGGTTAGAACAGGCAGCCTGATGTTTTTGTGTCTTGATGGCCTCCTGTGACTTAGAGCCATAACATGTGCTGATATTCAGAGTAATGTCGTGTGTTTGACTTGTTTCAAAGCATTTCTCATCATGGATCAGGTGTCCTGAGAAAGCCCCTGGGTCTGCCCCCACCCCCACTCCAGGACAGAAAGAGACAAAGACTCACCTGCACCTGGATGCTCGATCCTCCTCCCAGCAGTGCTCCCCCACTCCAGGACAGAAAGAGACAAAGACTCACCTGCACCTGGATGCTCGATCCTCCTCCCAGCAGTGCTCCCCCACTCCAGGACAGAAAGAGACAAAGACTCACCTGCACCTGGATGCTCGATCCTCCTCCCAGCAGTGCTCAATACACATTTTTGAATCCAAGAAACTTGTTCAATTGCAGTTTTAGAATGCATTAACAAATGATGGAGGAATATTCAAAGACCAACTTCAGATGTCTTTATGATATTTTGAAAACTTTTCTATTTTATGTATTTTCATTTTACACAGGTGAGCCTGCCTGCATTGGATCCCTAGACCACAAAATAAACAAGAAACCAGTATGAGGTGAACTGGGAGCCTTTCTACCTGTGTTTCCCAACATGGTATGAGCTGGGAGCCCTTTGTCTGTGTCACCCCAATGTGATGTGAGCTGAGAGCCCTTTGTCTGTGTCACCCCAATGTGATGTGAGCCAGGAGCCCTTTGCCTGTGTTTCTCAGTATGGCATAAATTGTGAGCCCTTTGCTGTGAGCTTTCTACATGATTGTAATTTCATGTCACAGGGGAAGCCAGGACAGGGCATCAGTAAAACCTCTGCATCTTCCTTGGCTTCCCAGGAATTCTTGCATTCATTATGGGCATAGCTTCAAGTCATGTGACTACTTACGCTGGCTTTTCTCTACCACCATAGTCAAGATGCTGATCAGTTCAAAACCACTGGGAGCCAAATAACATACAGTTTGTAAAACCATGCATTTTTCTCCAAAGGGCCAGGTGGACTGTCTTAGATTTCTACTGCTATGATAAACACATGAGCAAAAGCAACTTGGGGAAGAAAGGGTTTATTTCAGCTGATAGCTCTTAGGTCACTACTGAGGGAAGTCAACGCAGGAACCTGAGGCAGGAACCTGGAGACAGGAAACTAGAGGCAGGAACTGGAGCAGACAACTGAGAGATGAGGCTTGTTGGCATGCTCCCCATGGCTTCTCAGCATGTTTGCTTATATAATAATGACCACCAGTCCCAGGGTGGCACTGCCTTCAGAGGGATGGGCCTTCTCACATCAATCACCAATTAAGAAAATGTCTCACAAGCTTGCCTAGAGGCCAATTTATGAAAGTATTTTCTGTGGGGATATTTTGTAATATAATAAGAACATTTCAAGATATCAGAGGGATCTACCCACAGTCAGTCTAGGAGGATCAGACAGTGGTAACTCACACCTTTAATCCCAGCACAGGGAATATCCTGGGAGTGGTGACCTATGCCCTTAATCCAATCGGAGTTCGAGGTCATCTTAGTTTACAAAAAGAGTTCCAGGCTCTCAGGCAGGCAGTGGTGGTGCCACGCCTTAACTGAGCAAAGAGAGTATTTAAGGGAAGTGTAGAAAGACAGAAGGGCAGAAGAAGCCAGGAAAAGCCAGGCTGAGGAAGCTGAAAGATAGCTAAATAAGATCTGTTTGTGGTATTTACTTTCCCTAATATCTCTGACTTTCTCAGAGATCTGGCCCTGAGTTTCCTTTATTCATGCAACACTTGGCATATATAGGATATAAGGATAGATTATTAAATCTTCTTTTAAAAGATCTTACTAGCTTTAAATATTTTGCATTAGATTAGATTTTTTTATACATTATATATAAATTATATATACTGAGATTATGTTACTGTACAAATACTCTATGTTTTTTAAAGGTATACTTGCTCAGTTCATCTAACAATGTAATATAAGTTGCAAGTCCATAAAAGTTTTTATTACCAATTAATTAACATATAAAATAATGCATGTTAATAGTTAAATATTACATTCAAACAAAGTCATATTAAATATGTTTTCAAGATCAAACAAATATATTTTACATAAACAGGTCTTCTTCAAACACTTCAGAGATCCATAGAATACGGCATTTACAATATTTTAAGAACTTAGACTTTTCTGGACAGTGAGACAGATCTGCTCCTGGCAGCACCAATCTACTTCAAGAGAAAAATGGGCACTGAAGAAACTCCATATGGAGTCGACTTTCTTAGTGGCAATGGTTAGCCACTGGACAAGGAACTGTTCCTGTGTTGACTGCTTGACAGTATGCTGTTTAAACTGGACATGCAAGTTCCATAAGAAAGTGACCTCTGAACTTTGACAAAACAAGCTGAGATGGTCCTTCAGGTTTCTGCTTTACAAAAAACAAAACAAAATAAAACAAATCTGCCAGATATTCTTCAAGACACACAAAAAAAGTGACTAAACTATACCAGAACGGGCAGAACAGATTTCCTGCTTCACTGGGCCTATAGGCTAAAAATAAATGCCCCAACTTTATTAAAAAAAAAAAAAAAAAACTTTAAGTGACTGTTCAGGCAGATAGATGTCATCTCTGTCATTTCTAGATTTTAGAAGTTGCTTTCACTTCCTGTTTACTTAGGTAAATATTATTTTCTTCTTTGGTCTCTGAGGTAGTTAAAAATAAAATAGTTATAGTTTTCTAATAACAGTTTTTAAAAAAACTTTAAAGTTAAAATATATAAGTTTAAGAGACATCAAAATAATAGTTTTTAGTTAATACCAATTTAAAAATTAAATTAAATATAATCCTTTGGACTCATCAAAATAAAATAATTAATAAATTATTTTCTTTAAATTGTCAGTCATTAATAGACTAGACATTACTCATTTATTGTTTATATATTATATATAATTATTCTACCTATTATATATAGTTTTTCTTATGTTAGCTATAACCTTCTTTTTTAAAATTTGACATAAAAAGAGATATGTGGGGATATTTTGTAATATAATAAAAGCATTCAGAGATATCAGAGGGATCTACCCACAGTCAGTTTAGGAAGATCAGGCAGTGGTAACTCACACCTTTAATCCCAGCACAGGGAATATCTTGGGAGTGGTGACCTACCCCCTTAATCCAATCTGAACTAGAGGTCATTTTAGTTTACAGAAAGAGTTCCAGGCTCCCAGGCAGGCAGTGGTGGTGCCACACCTTAACTGAGCAAAGAGAGTATTTAAGGCAGGCATAGAAAGACAGAAGGGCGGAAGAAAGCAGGAAAAGCTAGGCTAAGAAAACTAAATGACAGCTAAACAAGATCCGACTGTGGTGTTTACTCTCTCTAATATCTCTGATTTCCCCAGAGATCTGGCCCTGAGTTTCCTTTACTTGTGCAACAGTTTTCTTAATTGTGGTTCTCTTTTCTCAGATAACCTAGCTTGTGTGAAGCTATAAAAATATTACCCAGCACATTGACCATGGATGTGCATGGCCATTCTCTGTTACCAGACTCCATTGTCCAGTGGCTACCTGGACTTAGGAAAGAGCTGGAATCATAGGCCACTGGAGTTTATACTCCTCTGTGCACACAGTCAGAGGTGCCAATGGCTTAGTACCCACCCCAGAGACTGTAACCCAACACCCGTCTCACAGGTGTGAGCTGCATTTCTGGGACCCACATACTAAGTAAGAAATAAGCAGGACACAAGTGGGGCTCACAGCTTGTGCTGATAGTCAGGATGTGACCAGAGGGCCTCTCATGTTTTCTAATTCACCTTAAAGCCGCTAATGCAACCCTAATGGCCAGGGTGCTAGGAGGTTGTAACTAGATTAAGGAGTTCTGATTTGGCACTGGTAACCACAGCAGGTCTTTGCTACCAGGCAAACATTTGCCACATTCTGTCCCATCCATTTCAACTTACCTTTTGTGGTTGTTTGAATAAAAATGGCCCCCATAGGCCCATAAAGAGCAGTACTATTTGGAACTGCAGCCTTGTTTGGAGTAGGTATGGCTTTGTCAGAGAAATTGTGTTATGGGGATGTGGGGGTGGGGTGGGGCATGGGCTTTGAGGTCTCAGATCCTCAAGCCTGGCCAGTGTGTCATTTTCTCTTCCTGCTGCCTGTGGATCCAGATATAAAACTCTCTGCATACCTCCATGCTTCCCTCCATGACAATGGACTAAACCTCTGAACTGTAAGCCAGGCCCGATTAAATGTTTTCCTTTATAGAAGCTATTGTGGTTATGGTAACTCTTCACAGCAATAGAAACCCTTACTAAGACATTTTTTACCTCCGCACAGTGGCTCTGGGAGATTGATTGGTAGCCCCACTGTATGTCTCCAACTCAGACTTATGCCCCTGCCTTGGCATAAGGTTTTTCCAATCACTTCTGGTCTCTCAGACCCTAGAAAGAACAGCACACAGACATCTCCCCTATGTCTTCTCAGTGACATATGCTCTCGAGCTTGCATATCTATTGAGAAGTGAGATAACCTGCTTCCATGCACATGGATAAAAAGGGTCAACGCCATGATTAATTCACAAGATCTGTCATCTGTCCTTTCTCCCTGGTGTTGACATTAGAAACCAGCCTGGTTCCTCTTCATCCATAGTTTGACCTCCACTGGGACGGGACAATTTCCCTTTACCTCTCAGATTCCCTGGAGAGGTACCTGCCTCATCTGTTACCCAGGGATCTAATGACACTTATGTGCATCTGTGGGTCTATAATGTTTCCAAAACACCCTCCTTTTTCCCTATTCCTGGGGTGAAGAATGGAATTTGGGATATTCATCTTGCCTGGTGAGTAAAGCTTAAATGAAATCCGCTTTATCTGCAGGAAGCTGTCAGCTGATAAAAAGGGAGAGAATTAACACACTGCTAAGCCAGTAGTGTTCCAGACAGCAGTGCCCAGCTTTCCACTCAGTTCCTGCAGAAGCCGCCGGGGGACTTCAGTGTCTGACCCCCAAAACCTGTCTAGACATTTCAGACATTTGGTAAACAAATAAATTGCTACGTAGGCAGCTGGAGCAGAGCAGGGGGTGTCTGCCACCTCGGGGCGACTGCAAGAAGATTCACACCCGGCTGGGAATGGTCTCCCGAGGACAAGAAGTATACCAGCTTCCCTACTTTCCAGAAAGTTCTTTTCTGGGCCAGGGCCCCAGGAAGGAGCCACCATCCCTCGGGGGAAGTGTGCTTTTGATTTCTAAGGCTGATTTCGGATTTCCATAGCCATCTGGGAGATGTGGGTTCCCCAGGGTGTGTCTGTCAGACCCACTGTGATGAGAACAGCTGGTGGCTGTCTTTCTAGGGCATGCCCTGTCCTTCATGTTCCAGTGAGCCTTTCAGAACCCTGGTCCAATGAGATGGAGGCTGGGGACCAAGGCAGGGGCAGGGGGGCAGGCACTGCTCTGTGCTACTTAGCTTTCAAGGCTCCACAGATCCACATCGAGAGCTGCTTTGCTAGAGAGATTGCAAGACACTTAAAACAGTCTCCTGCTTCCTATGTACATAGAAAACAAGGCCATAGGAGCACATCTGAGGAACCCCAGGAAGAGTTTGTTACCTGGAGCATGTCCTGCCTGGGGCCACAAAACTCACTCATTCACATCCTGGGAAACAATACGAAGGAAGCCAGTATGCCTTGAGCCCTGGGTTCAGATCCTTTTGATAATACCAATGGGGGAGATGTCTTATGTGAAGAACCTGACTATTCTTCTCATCTCCACTCCCAATGGAGAAGGAAAAGGCCTGGGAGACAGACTGTAGAGAAAAGCCTAGTGGGCTGTGTAAAGCCAGAACATGGGAAGCATGGAGAGGCATAATGATTCAGTCTTAGCTTGCTTCTTGTGGTACAAGCCTTGTCAGGAGACTGGCAAGCAGATCCCTTCTGCACCCAAATGTGCTAGCATAGTGGGATCGTGTGGGGGCCACCGGAGGGCCTGGAACATTCTGACCAAGATGATAAGAGCAGTTGCATGCTGTCACTCACAAAAGAATTTTTCAACAGCTGCCTACAGCTCCTGGGACACCAGTGCCAAGGACACTGCGGGTCTCTACCTTCTCACCTCACCTGTCTGAGGCAGTGGAGAGAGAAAGGAGCTAAGTTGAGTTGCTTCTCTGTTTACCTCTTTCTCTAGGCCAGAGACCAGTCCCCTGAGCCGAGGGATCTAGATCCAGACATCTCAGCCAGCTGGCAGGAAGAGGGGCAGGCTGTCTGGCTGCAGAGTCTCTGGTTTGGTGACGGAGGCAGAGGGCTGAGTGACAGGAGAAGGAAATGGGAGGCTAAGTGAAGTCATGAGGATTGAGAGCCGGGGACAATTTTTTATTGTTCTGTTCTGCGGATAGCTTGGGAAAGTGCCACAGTCTCCGTACAAGTGGGTCTGCAGTCTCATTTCATTGATAAATGACACTTTCTGTACTTCTGACTCTGGAAGAGTGTGACAGTCACCACTACAGCCAGCCAAGGGAAGGGTGTGTGTGTATGTGTGTACAATAGAAATGGTGTTGACACAATCACATGGGCAGGAAGAGGGCCTCAGGTTGGCCAGGGGCCATAGGGCAGGCTCTACCCCCACCATGCATGAGCACTCCCCAACTCCAACACTCCCAACCTACTATCTCCTAACCTAAAGTCTCCAGGCCCGATTCCGGGAAGCAGAGCAGCTATGCATAAAACTCAGGCTAAGGGAACAGTTGAATAAACTGAACAAACCAGAGATACACTTTTTTCTCCCTTTAGAACATACTGTGTGACGTAGGCTGGCCTCAAATTCTGGGTGAGCTCCCCATCTCAGCCTCCCAACCCCTCAGATTACAGTTTTACACCTGCAGGCCTGGATTACGTGGCTTTTAATGGCTGAAGTTCTTCCCTTTAGGGATCTCTGTGTTTTGTGGCTTGCTGTATTGGCCTCCAGTGGATGGAAGGCCACAGCCTCTGGCTCACAGGTTGAGGCCTAGGCCAAGCATGGCTTTCCATTTTGTTGCAGAATAATGACAGGAAGAACAGTTCCAACTTAGGATGCTGAAGAGACAGCTCGGCAGTTAGGAACACTCGCTGCTCTTTCAGAGGATCCAGGTTTGGTTCTCAGCACCCACAGGGTAGATCACAACCATGTAACCTTAGTTACAGACCCTTGTTCCAGGGGATCATACACCCTCTCCTAACCTCTGGGCACCGGGCACATGCATGGTGAAAGACACACATGTAGACCAAGCTCTTAGATGCATCTGTATTCGGTTTTTATTTTTTTCTGTTGCTGAAATAAAACACCGTGATCAAAGCAAGTATAGAAGGAAGCTTTGAGTTGGGCTTGTAGCTCACATCTCAAACTGCAACCAGGAAAGAGAGAGGAGGAGAGAGAGAGAGCTCAAAATGGTGCAAGTCTTTTGAAACCTCAAAGTCCACCCCTAGAGACACACACCTCCTTCAATAAGGTCACACCTCTTAATCTCCCCCAAACAGCCACCAAGTGGGGACCAAATATTCAAACATATGAGCCCGTGGAGGTCATTAACATTCAAACACCACATACATAAAGTAAAATAAATATAAAACAAGCAAACAAAAGTCCCAAGTCAGGGTCACTTTAGTTGATCTGGAAAAATATTCATGGGCTTTCAAAGGAGAAATGCCAATATGCTAAATAGTGTCAAACTGACGTTCATCACTGTTCAACATTGGTGTCACAGGGGAGAGGTGGGGGCACAGAGCCAGGACAGGCGTGAGGCACAGCTCAGCTTCCCTCTATACATTTGGTTATTTTGAATTTCATAGCTGTTGTTTTGAGACAAAGTTTTCAGGTAGCCCAGGCTGGCTTCAAGTGTGCTATGGAGCTGAGGATGACCTTGAACTCCTGGCCCCCCATCTCCACTTCCTGAGTACTGGGGGTTACAGGTGCACACCACCACTAAAGTTTATGCTTATTTGTTTTGTGATTTGTTCTGACAAGTGGGTGACGGCAGTGCAGTGATAAACTAAAAGAATAAGAAAGCCTGGGCAGTGTGTTTTCTGTGTGGTGACCCCTCAGAAGCCAGGAGAGGGCCCAGCATCCCGCAGCAAAACCAGAGGACTCTGCCACAGCTCCACAGAGTATTGAGGTTTTCTGAGGTATCCCCAGTGGCATCTCCTCCCCCAGGAACAGATTTTCACGGATGCAGCCAGCAGTGCTCTGTCAGGCTGCTTACAAAGAGTTGTGTTTCCTTCATGCCCGGAGGCCAGTTCCTACCTGAGACCCAGCCAAAATCTGAAACCAGGACAAACAACCCAGGGGACACCCCTGTCTGCTGCTGTAGCCAGATTTATGAGCCCAAACTCAAGAACAAGCTGTCCTTATAGTCAACTGGGGCCAGGGAGGCCATTAGAATCTTTTCCCCATGGCTGAACTCCCCAAAGAATTCCTGACACTAGAATCCATGCCCCACCTCTGGCTTGAGCCTCTGGGCTGGTACCCACTCTGCCCTGAGGCTTGGGCTGTCGCTACTGTGCAGGTGAGGGTGAGGACAAGGGCCTACCTGAGGGAATCAGTCACTGCACATGGAGAGGGAAGCCTTACTGGACTGGGGACTCTCAAGGGCACATCTGGATATCCAAGTGAAGACTGATTCCCAGGGCTTATTCAACCCAAATAAGACAGCTCAGATCCCCAGCAGGTCACTGGGCTTATGTTTGATGGAGAGGCCTGTGGGATGCTTAGAGAGATCCTCCACGGAGACACGTCTAATCAGGAAGGTTGTTCTGTGGCTCCAGGCTCTTGCCATCTTCAGCTGAGCCACTACTAACTCCTCTAAGAGGCTTCATTAATAAGAGCCTTCACCGAGGCCTGCTGGACCTGCCAAGTTCTAAGGCTGGTGTGGCTGGGTTGGAGCTTCCCCCTCCCATCACCTCAGAACATACCCTGTTACAAAGTGACGCTCAGCTCCTCTCACTGCCTGCTGCTGTCTCTCCACAGTTCAAAACAGCAGGAACAAGGCTTACTCCCCACAGGTCCTGGAACCTGAGGCTGGGATGGAAGCATGCTGAACCTAATGGACCTGCCTTGGCTCTGGATGGAGCTGGAAGAGGTACTTGAGACTGGATTAGTCAGGGTGCACAACACTAGCCAGGCTCATTCCCAAAGAGGGTACTGTCACGCTCAACTAAGGCGGCTGGAATCAGCAGGCTGAAACCAGGGCCCCAGGGGAGCTTCAGGGTTCTGAGAAACCATGGAACATCTTTGCTGTCAGATTCTTCATATACCCTTCATCTGAATTAAAAGTGTATAACACATCTATTAAGACGTGTAATTTAGTCTGAGTGTGGTAGCTGACTTTTAATCCTAGTACTTGGGAGGCAGAAACAGACATCTCTGTGATTTTGAGGGCAGTTTGGTCTACATAGAAAGTTCCAGACCAACCAGGATAGTGAGATCCTGTCTCTGAACAAAACCTCAAAATACGTGTACATCATTATGGTACATTGCTGGGGTTTTTGTGACTAGGGAGGCAGCTCCCCTCTGACAAACAGGGCCGAGGCAAAGGAGACATAGCCACCCAGGTTCTCACAAAACGGATTTGACTTGATTGAACAGCAGAATGTTGACAAGGCTCCTAAGCGGGGTGTGATCAGTGGCCTCAAAAGGGCCCCATCCTTAAGGCACCTGACCTAATGCTCCAGTCAATTCCCTGGATGCTGAAGGAGGGGAGGAGGGCGTTGTGTGACATGGTAGAGGCTTCGTCTTGTGAAGGGCCTTTGCACATGTCTGTTTATTCATCCGAGCTCTGCATCACTGCACTCCCAATTCTGCCCCCACTTTTTGGTTTTTCTAGCTTGAGTTACCCAGGCCTCAGTTCCCAGGCCAAGTTCCAACACCTTCCTTTGTTCTTCCTTATCACCAGCTGCTGCTTTCAAAAGCCATCTCTGTCATCTTGGCTACTACCCCTGGCTTGTAGGATCAGGCACACAGTAGGTGGTGCTACATTAGCACCTGCCAAAAAGGGCTGGGTGATGTGTCTCCCTTCCTGCTTCTCTGAGAGCTTTCTCTTCTTCTAAGGACACCTGTCACACTACACTAGGGTGTTCTATACAAGGTCAAACACCACGGAAGTCAGTCACACCTGAAGTGACTCTTACACTTTGATTTGGGGATACAGTTTGCCCCAGCATTCTGTCCATCCAGTCACTGCCCACCCTCTCAAGGACCTTGTGAGCTCAGTGTATCTCAACTATATCCTGGATAAAGAAGGAAACCGAGGCCTAAAGAGTTGTCAGGGGTGAGTTGCAGGTGTGGCCCAAGACCCTTAGGGCCCAGGACACAGTTGCAAGGGTAGGGAACTGGTGGGTGGGAGCCACAATGCCTCCCGGACGGTGCCTCCCGACCACAAAGGGAGGAAGCCCTGAAGAAGAGAAGGAGAGATCTTAACTGGCTGGCCTCAGGAGAGCGAGCACAACAGTTTAGTATGTCGGGCTGCCCCGCTCTGCTCCTTGTCTAGACAGGGAGAGTGTTCAGATGGAGCTGGATTTCCTGGCTGCAGCCGGCACAGCAGCCCCTGGCGCAGCTCCCAGCTTGGGGGATTCATTTACTTTGCATTCGTGAGCAGACACCGCAGAAGCCCCAGTTGTCAGCATATCGCCACGTCGCAGAGGGCCCCAGAGGCACTGGCTGGTGCGCTGGCTTTTCCCAGACAATTTAGCTGCTTACAAGTCAATAAAAACAAGGTTGCTCGGGACAGGGGCTTCATCTTCCTCCAGCCGCACTGCTGTTAGAACGCGTGACTGCGCAACTGGGACCATTAAACTCGTAATTAGCTTTCAGAATTGGTGGGCTGTGAGTGGAGAGGGAGCAAGGGACTAGCGCCCTGGCTGGCATCTCACCGCGTGTCTTATTTTATCTCTCTCTTGGCTGCCACACGAAAGGGGAGAAGCTTCTGCTGTCACTCATGGGTCGGTGGAAAGGGAGATGGCAGCTCTGTTCTTGACTGTTTTTAAGCTGTACACTGCAGCTAGTTACTTCCTGTCTCTGAGCCTCAGGTTACTCCTGGATGAGACCAGCTCTAACTGCCAGGAAGCTTAGAGAGGTGTCGGATAGTTCCAGAAGACCTTTGCCTTTTACAGTGGGCTGGTCTGAACAGATTTGTCCCAAGGAAGAAACAACTAGAAATGTGTGTGTGTGTGTACACTTACAGGAGGCTACAGGACAAACACATCAGGTGCTGCCTACTTTGTGGGGGCACAGGATCTCTCACTGGAACCGGGAGCTTGCCCATTTGGTTAGGCTTGCTGGCCAGTAAAATTCAGGACCGTGCCTGTCTGTTCTCTTCCATTGCTGGGATTACAGGCATGTGCTATATCGCCCAGCTTTTGAAAAATAAATGTATTTTTTAAATGTTTTGATATTATAATTGCATCATTCCCCTCTCCTTCCTCCCTCCAAAGCCTCCCAAAGTTCTCTTTCAAATTTATAGTCTCTTTTTATTTAATTGCTGTAGCATATATTAATATAAATGCCTAAATACAATCTGCTCAGTTTCTATAATGTTAGTTGTGTGTATGTTTTTGGAGCCGACTACTTGGTATTGAATAACCAATGGGTGCTCTTCTCTGGTGAAGACTTTCTCCAGCTCCCAACATCCCTCTGGTTCTTTGTCTAGGGTGGAGGCTTCTTGACCCCCTCCCCTATGCCTTAGTCTACTTAGCATGCTTATTGCTGACATCCTTGTTTAGCTCATATTTAGGCAGTCATGGTGGTAAGACTTTGTGGCAGAGCATATGACGTTCCTAGGAGACAGAATCTTATAGCAAACTTTCTGTTCCTCTGTCTCTTTCTGCCATGTTCCTTGAGCCTTAGGTGGAGGAGCTGTGTTGTAGATGGAACTGGATTCCACAACCCTGCATTTTGATCAGTTGGTTTTCGGTAACAGTGTCCATCTGTTTCAAAGAGAAGATTTCTTGATGGGGGATGAAGACTGCTCTGATCTGTAGGTATTCGGACAGCTGTATAGAGTTAGTTAGGGATTCTGCTGCTAAAGACAGTGGTTATAGGTTCTCCTCCAAGACCTATGATTTCACTAGCCCTGGGCAGTCAACTAGGTTTCCAGTAATCAAGCATGTTTTCCCTTTCATTGAGTGAGTCCTAAGTCCAGTTAGAAAGATGTTGGATCTAAGTATGCCACTACTGCACTCTTAAGTTGTGTCTCATATCTGAGCAAGACTATTGGCTGCTTCCGTCCTTTGGATGTTTGTGTGATGCTTTCTGGTACCCTGAGAGCTAGTTCCCAGAACTGAGACTTCCAGGCCAGATCCATCTCAGGTTCCCTGGGCTTTGTGTACAGAGTGCATGGTGTCTTTGGCAACAGGAACTCATCTTCTACCTCTGGGGCATGGTTATCTTTTTATGTGGGTGCTGGGGCATTGAACTCACTTCCTCAGGCTTAAGTGACAAGAATGCTACTCATGGAGTCCCTGGGGTGGGTACAATCTGTAAAGACAAAGAAGCTGCCTTGGGATGATCCCAGCGTTGTTTGGAGGGGCAGCTACTGTGGTGTTTGTTCTTGCTTTAGATGTTGGGGTGTACCAGAGACACAGAGTGACTGTTTTGAGACCACCCACCGGGAAAAGGCAAATGTAGAACAAAGTGGGCATGAATCTTTTTATAAAAGTATATTTTATCTATGTGTATTGCGTGTGTGCCTATGTGACTTTATGTGTACCATGTGTGTACATATGTCTGTAGAAACCAGAAGACGGTGTCAGATCCTCTGGAACTGAAGTTGTTTGCAATTTGTGAGTTTCTTGATGTGGATGCTGGGAACCAAACCCAGATTTTTCTGTAAGAACAGTACGTGCCGTTAACTTGCTGAGCCATCTCTCCTGATCTGTGAGCATAAGTCTTTCGGAGGAAATGGGATTAGAAACCCAAAGCATCTTTCTCAAAGGCACACAGCCTGGAAGTGGAGGAAATAGGATCAGCCTGCAGGTCCCGAGCTCCTTCTTTTTCTCCCAGGGTGTCATTAATACCAAGAACAGGGTTATTAGGTGGGGCAGTCTTCACTATGGGAAACATTCCTTCCAAATCCTGCCCCAGGCCAAAGTGACTGGAAGCATCCTATGACCCTAGATTCATGAGTTCAGTAAGACAGGCAGTCTCACTTGAACAAGGGAGGAGGGGGAAAGGGAGGGAGGGAGGTAAGGAGAAAAGGATGGAAGGAAGGAGGGAGGCAAGGATAGCCTGCTGACATCATTGTCCTGACTGTGTCCAGTAGTCATTGTTCAGGAAGAGAGGACAAGGGACCCTGATTTGAGGCCAGCCGTGCCACCCTGGTAATAATTAGTGGGGTGGGAACACTCACTGTCCCACCAGAGGAGGAGGAACCTGTGGGTTGTGGTGTTCACTGGGCTGAAGCAAGCCATGCATGACTGACAAGGTGCCTCTGTAGGACTTGAAGTTGACGGTAGTGGCTCCCGGGGAACTCCACCGAGGTAGGGAACTTGCCCAGAGTTTCGGCTTTGCTTGGTATCAGTGTGGCTCTACGTTTCCCATTTCTAGACAATCATTTCATAAGAGTGGAGGTGTTCACCCATATAGCCTCTGAGGCACTGAATCTGAGCTCCTGTGCACAGCCCAGTGAGCATATTCTGTTATCCCCCTGAGGCTGGGACTGCTCTGCTGGCTTCACTGTGGGTCTGGTAGGCCACTCTCCAGGTGTGGGCTTTTTAGAGGCTGAACAACAGTTGGAATAGTGTGAATACCCACCAGCAGCTGGTGGGTAATGACACCCACGGAGGGCTGTGAGCTCAGGTGCCTGGTCCAGGGGCTCAGGTCCCTGCATGCCTGCTGGAGCTATACAACCATGGTTTCTGGGAAACTGCATCTGAGGTGCCCACACTGGTGTGCTTGGTTCAGATAGGACAGGCTTAGATCCTTGCAGAAGCAACTTCTGGTGGCCGGGACAGCCAGTGTGGCATACAGAGGCTTCGTCTGTTCCTTTATTTTTAAATGTTCCTTGATCCTTCTTGACCTGGAATGTGTCTGCATGCAACAACTAGCAAAGTTGGAGACATCTTTTCTCATGAAACTCATCTTAGAAAGAGTCTCATATTACAACACACCGAAGCTGACAAGTCACTGGGGTGGGTGCATTGTGCTGTTCAGGTTACTCTGAAGATGCAGCCTTTGTGCGGAGCAAGAGGAGCCATGCTGGCCATATGAAGCTCAGTAAAGGGCCAGATGACACAGGCCTTGGAGATAGGAATTGATTGCATTTGTCATGAGCTGAAGAGAGCGACTTGTGAGTCTACGCGTACACAAAGCACCAGCCCTCTGCCATTCATCATTTGGGAAGTTACCACAGGCAGGCATCTCACAAGCCCATTTAAGGTCTCTTGTGGGAGCATCCAACAGAGGTGATTATTGGCAAGGTTGCAGAACTGTTAACTGTAGGTCAGCCATGTCTTCAGAAGTCAATGGAACCTTTGTTGGGATTCATGGCTGTGGTGGGGATCCAGGCCTAGTACAGCCCAGTGGTTAAGTGTACAGGCCGGGGACTTGGGGGCCTACATGGGAAGCTTGCCTATGGATCTTCATTGCTGTAACCGGGCAGGTGGTTTTGCTTCTCTGTACTTTACTTTCCTGGTCTATAATATGGACTCCATTGAGTGCATAGCCAGGGCAACACACAGCCGCAGAACTTGAGAAGAATCTCCAGCTCTTGGACATACACACTATATACAGTGAAAAACCTTTCCGTGAGTACACACTCCCCCCGCCCCAACTTCCTCCACTATGGAGTGATATCATATTGGTTAAGAAGGCTTCCCCTGCAAACTGAGCGACTATTGATCCAAAACTGCTCTAAAAACAAGGAGTTCATTTTTCCTCATGGAAAGAAATCCAGCAAGTAGTTGGGTTATTCTGAAGGGATGAATTCTGCTTCCTTAGTCTCCTGTGCCATCCTAAGATGTATGTGCACCATGTGCATGCAGTACCTACAGAGGCCAGAAGAGGGCTTGAATCTCTGGTCTCAAAGAGCAGCAGGTACCATTAATCACTGAGCATTGCTCCAGGCCCCATTTTTTTAAAAAATATTTTAATATTTACTTATTTGTGTGTGTTTATAATCTCATGCCATAGCACATGTGGAAGGCAGAGGACAAGTTGTAGGACAACCATGTGGGTCCTAGGGATTACTAATCTCACATTAACTTGAGCAAGCTAGAGTTGTCTGAGAGGAGAGAACCTCTACTGGGAAAATGATCACATAAGAGTAGGCTGTAGGCAAGCTTTTAGGGCATCTTCTTAATTAGTGATTGATGGAACAGGGCCCAGATCATTATGGGTGGTACCATCCCTGAAATGAGGTCTTGGAGTGTATAAGGAAACAGGCTGAGCAAGCCAGGAAAAGCAGGCCAGAAAGTATCACCCCTCCATGGCCTCTGCATCAACTCCTGCCTCCAGGTTCCTGCCCTGCTTGAGTTCCTGTCCCAACTTCCTTCAGCGATGAACAGTGATGTGTCAGTCAAATAAACCCCCTTTCTCCCCAAATTGCTTTAGGTCAGTGTTTCATCACAGCAATAACAACCCTGACCGGGTACCTGCTGAAACACCTCATTCAAAATGAGATTTTTGCTCTTCTACCAATATCCAAGTGACTGTGGTGTCTGAGGTGTGGCTGGGGCCAGCAGGCTGTACCAAGCTTTGTAGAGAGCTGACTGAAGCCCTACCTCTGGACACAGAGATCTGGATGACTGTGAGCCTCTGGGGCTGTGACTTAGTGACTACTTCCTGCACAGGTGCAGTCTACAAGCAGGATGCTCCTCTACACCCCCACCCCCCACCCCGGGGGACAGTATCTCTGCCTTGTGGATGGTGTCTCTCTTGGTTGTACATGGAGTTTTAGGCAAGTGCTTTTCAAGATCTGATGCAGGTGATTTGGGATTATGGGGTTTGAAATCTTACAAAATGACTCCACGGCTGTAGACATGTTTGTGCCTAAGTGGAACCACGGGACAGGTTTCTCACTCTACAAACCCTTGAGGATATTTTCAAAGGTGAGTCTAGGCTCCTAGTAAGTCCCACAGGCTTCTTCCTACCTTTAGGAGGGGTGTTTGGATTTGGGGGGAGTGACTTCAAGTGACCTTCAAGTTCTAGCAACTTGGCAGACAAGAACAGTCAAAGGAGTGAGTCAGCTGGAGTCCAGTTCTGTGGTGGCCCTTGCCCATGGTTCTTCCTGATGTCCAGCCCTGTTAGTGCCAGACTCTGACCCCAAGACCCTCCTGTGATGGCTGCTTCCCCTCTCCATGGGGGCACCAGACAGCAGGAAAAGCTACCTGATGCCTATGGGGTAGACACTGCTTTGAAGTGCAGAGCCAAGGTTGAAGCTCTTGCCGGTGAGTGCTGAGGCGTGGGAGTGACTATTAATTCTCAAGTCTCCACACATTTTCCTAACTGTATCATTTTGTGTCACTGTCTCAGAATAGACACCCTTGTGGGCTTTCCTGGGCTCAAAATAGTCATGAGTTAGGGCTTGCCATCCACATTCGCGTTTGAGTTACAGCAAATTGCTTACCACTTCTGATTGGAAGATTCCTCTGGCAAATGAGCCTCCTTTTAAGGAAGAATGAAATCTCTGTGCAGGCTGGGCTCTAAAAGGCCTTCAGCAGATCTCTGGGGTAGGGACCTGCTGTGGAGAATCATTCCTGTTTTGGACGGGGGAGGTTCCTAAAGTTTGGTGGGGGCTTGTTACTTGCTATACTGGGTCACCTTGAGATTATGGCTCATGCTTGGGTCCATCCCAGACTATCAAAGTGAGCAGGAGAAGTGGATTTGACTGCCACCTCTTCTAATAGGACCACTGTGACTGTGGGTGTCTCTCCTCTCCTTTGTGCCTCGGTATCCCATCCCATCCAGGTGAGGACCTGCTTGTGACATCAACCAAAGCTGTCACAAAGATAAAAAGAAGAGTCTGTGTCTGGTGTGGAAACACTGACAGTGTTGACTCCCTGACAGACAATAGGTACATAGTAAATGTTTTTGGACTCAAACAGAATTAGAGATGGCTGTCCTTCACATTCAAATACAAGCTGTCTCAAAAGATGAGCAGTGATCTCCAGTGTGGTGGGATCTGTGGGAGCCACAGGGAACTGCCTAAGAGCAAGCTGTCCAGAGGAGGTGACCTTGGTGGCATGGCTCAGTCAATGCAAGAGAGAATGAGAGGACCGTTCACCCCACACTCTGCAGCCCTTTTATGTAGTATGACAAGAATGAGCCTAAAAGGCTTTAAAGGGGGGGGGCAAAGACAAGCATTCTACTTGTAGCCTTTTCCCTAAACACCTGCAGGGTAGGGTATCTCTGCTGCCCCAGGGCACTGGCCTGTTGTGGGGTTAGCCTGACTGCGTAAGGAAAAGAGAGAAGACTCTCTCTCTCTCTCTCTCTCTCTCTCTCTCTCTCTCTCTCTCTCTCTGTGTGTGTGTGTGTGTGTGTGTGTGTGTAGGTGTAGGTGTTCTTGTGTGTGCATATGTGCATGTATGCATAGAAGCTAGATGTTTCTTAGTGCCTTCTTCACTCTCTACCTTATTTTAAAGCAGGGGATCTCACTGAAGCTGGAGCTCATCAGTTGGGTAGGCTGTATGGCCAGCAAGACCCAAGGATACTCTTGTTACCCTCTGACCATGGCTGGGGTTACAGGCATGTACCACAGGACTGGCTTTTTTTATATATTGTGGCGATTTGAACTCAGGCCCCCATGCTTATGTAGTAAACACTTTACTGACATAGTCATCTCTCCAGCCTTGATTGAGCTGAAGACTTTGTAGTTGGAAGTTTTTAATCCCACCAGAAAGTCTCAAATACCCAGCTGCTTCCTAAATAATTGACTCAGAGGCTTAATATTATAGTAAATGCTGGGCCAGTAGCTCAAGCTTGTTACTATCTTTTCCTGACCACACAAATTGTCTTTAATCTACTAAGAAGTCTGGCTAAGAATAAAGCTAGCTCCACCCTGCTCCTTGGTCTGTGAGAGCTTAGCTTCATGGTAGAGGCAGGAACCATGTGTATCATCCCAAGTAGGATTCATACTGCCACCAAGTAGAGTACCGCTGCCCAAGGCTCATAAATTCTGTTTAAGTGTTTGGCAGCAGGGCCTCTTAAAAGAGCCTCAATGTTTTTGCCACTAACATTGAATCAGGAAGCCTCTTTTAAAAGAGCCACACCTCTAGCAAACAGATCCCACTCGAGAAAATGCTGCTGCTACCGAGAAGCTATGCTCGACTCTGTTCTTTTGTGTCTAGAATCCCTTTCTAAGCTTCTGGCTTATGTGGCTTTATGTGGATGTACACGGACCACATTGGAGCATCATTTGTAGCTGAAAGTTTCTGTCCTGCCAGATAACTAGAGCCCACAATTAGCATAAAATAGTCTGGAGAACAATACCTACACCCCTAAATGGATTAAGGATGTTTGTCTTTGTTTAGAGTGTTGGTTACAAGTTGTTATGGATAATGGTCCGAAAAAAGGCTAAAGAAAGGAGATTAAATGATTCGGGGTTCTTGTTTTAAAAAGAAAAAGGGGGGAAGTACTGTGGGATAATGCTCTTGTCACTCATATTGTTTTAAAAAATGATGGTTGGCCAACATTCAGGCAGGAAGTATAGATGGGGCAGCTAGACTGGGAGAATTCTGGGAAGAGGACAGAGACAAAGTCACCAGTCAAATGCAGAGGAAGCAGGATGAAAATTCTGGATTGAGAAAAGGAACCACGTCATGTGGCTAAGCACAGATAAAAATTATGGGTTAATTTAAGTGTAAGAGCTAGTAAGTAGTAAGCTTGAGTTAGAGGCTGAGCATTTACAAAGACTATTAAGCCAAGTCAATTATTTGGGGACTAGTTGCAGGGTATTTGAGAGTTTCTGGTGAGACAGAAAAATTTAACTATAAGACACCTACTGGGGAAAATCCCTCTCGTACTCCTAGGGCACATGTGTAGAGTGGAGAGGCTGTGTCAACCCCACTGACCCTTCCCAAGTATGGTGAGGAGGATCCAGCACTCTGAGGTGTGACTGTCAGGGGAAGCAGATCTGGTGCCAACCCAATGTCCAGCGTGAGTATTGTCACAGCCCTGTGCCAACCAAGGTTTTTTGCAGTTTGTGGAATGCCTGTCACCATCTTGTCAAAGAGAGAAGCATTCCAATCTCACTTCAGGGGCCTCTACAGGTCTCCTCTCTGTGGACAGGAATGAAGGAGAAACAGATGCTAGGCTGAGTGGCAGGTGTGGAGGTTGTCTCTGGCACAACTGAGGGTCATATCTTCCAGAGAGGAGCCGGCGCCTTTGATGACAGCAGCACAGAAGTCTGGCGGGGCTCTGCTCCACTTCTATCGTGGTGGTTGGGACACACTCCTGTGAGTATAGAGTGAAGGAATAAATACGGATGTAGACAAAGAGGGTGGCGCTCCCTCCGCAAAGATCCTTTGAAGTACCACCACCCCGCGCTCCTTTCCTATGGAGCTTCCTGCTTGGAACAGCTGCTCTGTCTCTTGCCAGATTCTCTGAACTCTTTGGTGAGATTTATTTAGTATGTAGACACTAAGCAGAGGGCAGGAAGCATGACTCTGAGACCTGGGCAGGTGTCTCAGGCAGATTCCTCTGGTCAGGGATCAGGACACAGGGCTAACCATCCCTGACTGGAGGCATTCCAGGAAGGCTGGGAGCAATAAAGAAGGTGAGGAGGCTCCCATGTGCAAGGCATGTGTCTCATGGGGCTTTGGGTCCACTATGACCAGATGACCTGCCTCTAGAGCAGAGTTACCCTAAGGCCATTATAATGTGCACGTTATGAAGCATGTACCATGACTTATGAAAAGTGTGCACATCTATCAGCTGTGCTGCACTGACATGACTGTGTCAGGACTCTGGAAAACCCCAGCACAGTGCTAGCAAGAGAAACCACTTTAAAAAAAGCAAACAGAGAACTCTTACTCAGGCTTTTTAGGTTCTCTCTCTCTCTCTCTCTCTCTCTCTGTGTGTGTGTGTGTGTGTGAGAGAGAGAGGGAGGGAGAGAGAGCGCGCACACGCTCATTTAAGGTATATATCTAGCCTGCCATGTTCCAGTTCATCTTGGTTTGAAATGAGACTGCTTTGGCACCTATGCAGCTCATCTCCCACTGACATGAGGGCATCCCAATGGGCAATAGGAACACGCTGGGCACTGTCCTCTGACCCTGTGAACTAGAGAATCTTAACAAGGTGCCTTCCCAGCCCCACCAAAAACAGAATTTTCTATCCCTAGTGGACCACAAGCCTGCCAGCCAAATAATGCTACATATAGAGGTTTCTACTTTAAGGTCAGAGGGACTAGGAGTGCTTGGATTCCTCTGGAACACGCCCCCACTCCCATCCCAGGTCTGCCTCCTTATTAAATGCATGCACCAGCCTCTGAGATGATGCCAAGGAAGAGGAAGCCATAGGAATCAGGGCAGTGCATTCTGGGAGTGACGGTCCAATCAGTGCACCCCAGAGCTTCTAAGAACAGTCTGGGCTCTCCCATGTCTTTGAGATGCTATGCTCATGGTTCACTGGCCCTAGGAAACTTCTACATATCCCTTAGAAGCCTCGTTTCCATGTTCCATCCTCAGTGAAACTTTCTCATAAGTCTGCCAGTCAACAGTGCCTCAGGCTTCTCTCCTTCATGATCCTTCAGGATTCTTTTGCTTTGTGTGTGTGTATGTGTGAGTGTTCGTGTGTGTATAAGCTGGAGTTTGTCTAATTATTTTGTGTGTGCACCTTTGTGTAGTACATGTGTACATGTGCATATTCAGGTGCACATGCATGTGTGTGTATCTGTGTGCCTGTGATATGTGCTCATGTATGTAGATAGCAGAGGTTGGTACCAGGTGTTTTCAATGAACCTGGAGCTCACAGACTGGGTGAGACTGGTTGGCCAGTGAGCCCAGGGATCCTAATGACTCTGCCTCCCCAACACTGGGCTTGCATATTCGAACAACTAGGCCCAGCTTTTACATTTAACCCACTCAACCTTCTCCCCAGACCCAATGTTGCTTTGGGGGGGGGGGGGAGATTCTTGGGTAGAGATGCAAATCAACCTATCCCCTGAACTCAGTCTTCTGTCTAAGCCGGCCTCTGTCTGTCTTTGTTGACAGACTCCCTCTCTGTCTGAGCTGACCCAGTGTCTGTTTCCTCCACCCACACAGCCCACGCCCTGGACTTGAACTTTATGGGTGTGACCATTGTGTTCTCCAGCAGGCAAGTGAGAACACAGAACCTCACAGAACCCAAGTCCTCTGGCCTCCTCCCCACCCTGTGTGCCTCCTGCCAAGCTTGGATTTTTTTCACCAGAGCCTCCTGGCACTTTCTTTTGGTCCCCGTAGGTCAGCGAAAAGGGATGAGGCTCCAGGAACACTCTGCCTTCTCATCTGGCTCAGCCCCTTTGGATTTTACCATGTGCAGCCGGCACCCTGCCATGGTTGATCCCAGTTTACCAATCCAGAGATGAAGTCCCAGAGAGAGATCAGGGAGCCTTTCAAACCTGGAGATGCAGAGCTCAAATCAAAGTAATCTCCCCCATCAGGACCAACCTGGGACTGGCCACTCTCGGTCAGATGAGTTTCCGAGAAGCTGCATCTTAAATTATTTTTATGGCCCGTTGGAGTTTTGAGTTAATGTTTAGACTGCAGCTCACAACCCCTTCCCTCTTTGTGAGGGAAGGAAACTGGCTTTCATTTGGCAGTTTTTGCCCCGTCAGCTTTCCTGGTGGCAGGAAGCACAGGCTCTGCCTGGGAAGGGCTGGGGCCACAGCTGGCTTTTATTATTGAATATTTCTGGTGGTGCTGTTGGCTCCCACTCTGTTTATGTTGCTTGTAAGATTTCACGCAAGACTCTGCGAGGACCTGGGCTTGAGCCCGAGCGTCTGATCTTCAGGGTAATTCTTTCCATGCCTCAATCCCTCAGCCCTCTTGTTCAGATTTTTTGCCAAGTGCATATTGAATACAGCCAGTAAGTAGAGCAAGGGCGGAGTGTGCAGACTCTGAGGACCTGCAGCTTTGGCTTGTCCTCAATTCTCCAGGGTAGAACGCTCTATCTTGCTCAGGTGGTTGGTGTGTGTGTGTGTGTGTGTGTGTGTGTGTGTGTGTGTGTGTGTGTGTGTGAGAGAGAGAGAGAGAGAGAGAGAGAGAGAGAGAGAGAGAGAGAGAGAGAGAGAGATCTGCTTTTTTTTTTTTTTAAGAGAGCTGCTGACCCCAAGGTCAAACAGAATATGATTCTGTCTCTCCTTGAGTCTTTGAATGCATGTGCTTCGCCCTGGCCTGGTGGAAAGCAGGAATCCCAGGCTCTGTGCTCTGTCTGCCACCATGTGTTGATCACAAATGTCCTGCTTTGCTCACAGCCAGCCAGGCTGTTTAGGAGCCCTAGAGTTGGCTCTGAAGGTGTGAATGACCCTGCACAGGGAGGAGAGTAGTCTTTCTTCCTTCTGGATGTAAAAGAAAATTTAAGCACATACCCCAGAGGGTCTGACTGCCCCTTCCCGAATCTATTCTTTGTGAAAATATATGCTTTTTAACAGTCCAGAGGGTATGTATATGTGGAGTGACAGTGTATGTGCACATACACACACACACACACATGTGCCAATGAATATGCTTGTGTATGCTGTGCATGTATATATCATGCATATGATTGTACATGTTTGTCCATATTTGAACATATGTATGTGCATGGGTGTATGCAAATACCTGTGTCAGTGTGTGCACAGATCCATAAATGGGGCATTAGTAACAGCTGCACTTTCCCTGACCACTAGGAGGAGAGGGTGGATGACCTGTGCACCCAGTGGATATCAGAGCTCTGAGATATCTGGGAATTTGGGGATGGGCTCATGTTCCCCACTGGAGTCTCCTGGGATAGTCTCCACTGACCTTGCTCAGCACTGCAATTGAATAACATACTTGCCTAGCATTTCTGGACCACAAGAGAAGCCTGTGAGGGCTGGACACACTCACTTTGGCTGTCCTTCCAGTAAACCTAAGGACATATGGGGTCCTTGGTTGTGGTCTGTGACATGTGGTACAGGCCTTAGTAGTACATGCCCTAGAAAGCAGTGTGACATGTGAGGCCGGAGGTGCAGGAACTGAGAACATTCCTCCATGCCAAGGGACACCTGAACTGCAAGGCAACATCAGACAGTCAGAGTGGGGCTATGTCCTCCCCCTCAGTGTCTGTGTGATATCTTGACTGTGGCACTTCCTGGAACCCATGAGGACACTGTACAAACCAGTAAGTCTCACAGAAAACAATTATGGATGGAAAGTTGAGCATCAGCCTCCCACAGGAGCACTGGCTTATCCATAGAGCCTAGCTTTATGGCCAAGCCATAAAACCATAGAAATGGAGATTTTAGTGGAAAAGTTGCCACTTTGGCTTTGTAGGGATTGGGGTCATCTGGGTCAGTGGTGACCAGGGACAGTGTTTTAGTAACCACCTCTGCTGGACATCTCACTCCCCTGGCTTCTCTGCCTTTGACTCTATCATAAAAACAGGCAAATCACTCTGGTTCTCTGACCCAGTTCTTTCTCCAGCATGGCTGTTTGGGAGCTGCTGGGTAATGTCTCTGGGGCTTGGCATCCTAGTGATGGAATACCAGAGACATCTTAGGTCCTGAAGCAGTCTGTCCGTCCCCTTTCTATTTGGAGGCCACTGGCCACCATGGAGAGAAAGGTCCCCAAGGGCCCCTAAAACTTTCTCACTGATCCTTTGTCCCCTGGCAGATTAGAGGGGCTAAGAAACTTACAGCTCATTTTTCAGAACTATAGGCTCCACTGTCTTCCTCCTGGCTCCCAAGAGGCCATTTGTTTCAGAAAGACACCTGCAGCAGAGGCTCCTTCAGTCTGACATTCCAAACCTGAAGTCTAGCCCGAGTTTCTGAGTCACATATCTACAACTGAGTATGTGTTATGTGTCAGATGTGTACATATGTATACTTTCATGAAGGAGGAGGTAGGTGTACTTAGGTTTGTATCTAAGTGCTTATTGGGTATTCATACATGTGTGTGTGTGTGTGTGTGTGTGTGTGTGTGTGTGTGTGTGCAGGCTGTGTGTATACAATAGAAGTGGTGTTGACATAGTCATATGTGCATTAAGAGGGCCTTCCGTTATTTAAGCTGCACTTCTTTAACTATTACGACCTGGGGCTTATGGGGCCTAGAAGTTATTTGGGCTCCACTAAAAGCCATGACTTAGGCTCTGAGAAGCTTCGAAGGATTGAAAAGGAAACAGAAAGCGAAGAGGGCCCCATGCTAACATCGTGTTCCTCAAACTCCCCTTCTCATTGGAAGGTAATCCAGGGGCATTAAAGAGCTTGCTTTCAAAAGGGTTTGTGGGAGAGACTAGAGTCAAAAGCTTGTTATTCAAAAACCTTGAAGATGTCAGTGAGGGTAACCCGCAGGGCCTGGGAGGTGTCTCCAAAGCTGAGAGGTGAGAAGGACGCTGCACATCAAAGTTTGGGAGGCCTGTAGAAAGGAGGCTGAGGTAGATTAGCTCTGAAAGGCTCTATTTGGAGAATTATGGCCTGAAGAGGGATGAGTATTCAAGTCCCAAAAGAAGCTACATGGGAAGAGAAAGCAGCTAGGGATGGCACGATGAGGATCCTGAAGGGAAAACATCCTGTTCCTGAACGTTATGAGAGTTCTAGCACCATGCACATGATGGGGTCATCTTAAAATGTTTATTTTTATGGTTATGAGTGTTTTGCCTGCATGTGTGTATATGTGCACCATGTACATACTTGACGTCTGCAGAGATTGGGAGAGGGCATTGCATTCCTGGAACTGGAGTTGTGGATAGTTGTGAGCCAGTAGATTGAGACCCAAACATGAGCCCTCTGCAAGAGCAGTAAGTGTTCTTAAGTGCTGGGCCATCCCTCCAGTCTCCTGAGACTCAAGCATTGGCCTTTCATGGGCATACATCATCACCATGTACAGCTGCTAGTCTTGTACATGCTGATATCTAACGTTGTAGAAGTTATATAATGGTGGGCTCTGAATAGTAACAGTAAAGCCTGGGCTTGATTGACTAGAGGCCAATGTAGTCACAGGAGGATGTTGCTTCTTCTTTACCCAGGTTCTAAGATGGTTTTCCAGTTGGGTTCTGGGAGAACAACAGGGATCTTTCTCCTTACTGCCAAACTTGAGTAGTTTCTCTGAATGTCATAAGATAGAAAACGTGTGGATTGTACTCTGACACGTACACTGGGGCCACACCCTTCACTCTTTGCTGTTCCTTTACTAGAGAGACATAAACAAACATGCATTTTCCCCCAGAGAGGGCACCAAAGTCAGACCAAAGAACCAGTTCTATTCAAGTCTAGCATGGTGGACCAGTTAATTTACTGGTATCACTTACGGAAGTTATGCAAAGGCAGCTGCATCTGGGAAAAGCAGGCAACAACTCAGGAAAACAGCAGACCCGGGGCTCCCCGCCTGGCTTCCAGGCTGCTGGCTGTCCTGAGCCTCCTCTCCCTGATAATGTTACTTACAACTCATACAAACTTGGAGAGTGTGTGACCCCAAAGAAGCTTTAGGTGAATGTATAAAGAGCAAATAAAGTCCTGAGTGTGTACTGTTAACATGAGCACAGCCATGCTGAAGATTCATGCCTCACACCTAATGGGAATGGCAAACAAACCTTCCTCTGGTCTGAGTGAGTGTGTGTTTGCATTTGCAAAAACTAATAACTACAGTTTCCTCCTCCTGGATGTTCAGCACTGGAGACTGTTTCCTGCTTGCACCCCATACCTAGGCTAGTTAGTTCCTTCCCCTGTGCTATACGAAATAAATACACCAAAGTTCCAGGCTGGTGCTGTAATCAGTGAGGCTTTGTCAGAGAGTGCACAACCTGCCTGAATCCAGCTTGTCTGTATGTGTGTCTTCTCTTTGTTCCCTGCCACCTCAGTTAGGTTTCTGGGACCCAAGCTGCTTGCTAGAGTCTCCTGGGATAGATTCCAGGTGGACTTACTCAACACTGTGATCTAATAATCCAGTGGATGTGGTAGGGAAGAGGCCCCTGTGAATTTTGTAAAGTTTCAGGGACTTTCTGAGACTTGTGAATTTCCTGTGTCTCATTATCAGGAGGAGGTGTTTTCATTTAGTGGCACAGTTGCACAATGCTAGTCGGGGAGGCAGTAGCTATCTTCTGCAGACTCATGCACATGCTTGATGTATGGTCCTTCTGCCTTGCTCTGGTTTTCCCCTTTCCTTAGCACTTCATCTTGAAAATGTTCTTGCCTTTGTGGAAACTTCCGCCAACAAAGTGACATGGTCTAGGGGCCATTGGAGAGCCAATTACCTGCTGTGTGGACTTCAAGACTGCTCTCTCCTTTATATCTAAACACCAAAGGCTGAGACTAGAAATTCCCCCTCTGCATTCTCTTACTGTTTATTTAGACACAGGGTACTACCATATTGCCCAGGTGGATTTGGGATCCCCCAGTTTCAGTGCTGCAATTAAAGGCCTAGTCACTATGCCTAGCCTCTGTACTTGGTCAATTGTATATGAAAACAGTATCAAAACACCCAGTCTCGAAGGCACTCAACAGGGAGTCCAGGTGTTCACTTCCCCACTTAACAATTGGTTTAGGCATCTGCTGGTAGTGAAGCTGCAGAGACATAGAGACAGGGTACTGTGCAGCCTCCCAGGTGCTGGCAGGTCTAGATATTCAGAGACTGAGTACATAGAGGAAGGACAAAAAGCTCATTTCTAAGCTTGCCCATTCTAGAATCCTCTATGTCCTCTCTGCATATGGGTCTAGGACTCTGAATTCCTGGCCAGGCAGCCTGATTTCAGTTTCCACCCTGCTCCAGAGCCTGAGCAAGAACGTAGGGCGCCTGGTTTCCCACGCATGACTCTGGATGTGTTACCTTTCTTCCCAGGACCACCCCCTATGACAGTGATGCTCACAGGGTCCAGAAGGATGAGAATGTATTGCTTCTCTGCTCTCTGCAACTGTCTCCGAAACCAGGTCTGACACTCACCTATCATCTAGGGAGAGAGCTGTTACCTCAGCTGCCCTCTGGAGCCACCCAGGTGCTGTCTGTGGCCTGGTTACGGAACAGCTCAGTCAAACACTCTGGGACAGCAGGGATCTGGGTGCTTCCTCCTGTGTAACCCCTGTGTCAGGCCAGGTTGTGTTAATCCTTAATCTCTGGTTGCTCCACAAGGATGGAGCTTTCCTCATGTTCTTGAATGCCAAGGTGCATTTCTTTTAGAGCAGCTTTGATTTCTGTTCAGTATAAGTTTCTAAAAAAAAAAAAAAAAAAATCAGTCTAGGCTGATGAGACTTCACTGGATAAAGGGGCTGGTTGCCAGCCTTGACCTGAGTTTGACCCCTGGAGCTCAAATGGGGAATAAACAAACAAATCTCCCAAGCTGTTCTCTGACCTCTGCATGTGCACTGCAGCACAGGTAGCCAACATGAAGGGCTGGGAAATGGCCCAATGTATGAAACACCTGGTGTGCAAGCCGGAGGACTTGAGTTCTGATCCCCAACACCTGATTAACAAACTGGGGTGCAGTGAGGTATAATCACAAGCTTGGATGGCTGACAGACAGATATGGGGCTTTGTGGTCAGTCTTGCTGCTGATGAACTCGGTATTCAGTGAGAGACTCTGTTCTCAATAATTTAAGATCAATTGGCAGAGGACATCCAGTGCTGGGCACTGACCTACGCACCCATGCACCCATGCACCCATGCACCGAGTTTCAAAGGTGATTTGAATAAAGGTTTTAACTACTTATCAGAATAATTAGATTGTTTCAAAACAGCAAGTTGACGTCTTAGGGGCCTGATCATTACTCTGGATACTGTGACAGTAAAAGCTCAGCGCGGAATGTGTCAGTCCATCCTGTAGGCCTTGTGAGCTGGCGGTGGCTCTGCCTCTTGCCTGGCAGTCTAAACTTCTGGAGGCTGAACTGAGTACAGCAGGATCCTGGCACATGCCAGTTTAGTGAGCTGTGAGTCTTTTGAGTAAAGCAGGTACGGGCTGGGGCTCAATCAGTAAGGCCCTGGGGAGAGGACTCAGTCAGTCTAGCACTTAGGTCTCTCAGGGCCGGGACTCACATAGAGAGCTGTGCATGGTGGCACCCATCTGAAATTCCAGCACATGGTGGATGGATCATGACCATTGTTTCTCAAGCTATGCTTCACAATCCATTTAGGGGATTGAATATCAGACATCTTGCATATCACATATTTACATTATGGCTCGTAACAGTAGCAAAATTACAGTTATGAAGTAACAATGAAATAATTTTATGTTGGGGGGGGTCACCACAGCATGAGGAAATATATTAAAGAGTTGCAGCCAGGGTTGACCTCTGGCTTTCAGACACATGTGCATGTGCCCTCACACCCACATGTGAATATGCACACGCACACACAATTTAAAAAAAATAAATTCATTAAATACAATCCATACAAGAAGACTGTTTGGCCACCCTGCCCTGTAAAATTTTTCAGGTTCAACATTATGTAAAAGTTCTTTTGTGGACTGTATAAAGCAAGTTTGGATGCGTAGAAATGCTTATGATGGGAATACAAGTTAACTGAGTGACTGATCTCCCCAGGCTATAAAAACTGGGGGACCCTCCAAAGCTGCCATAGGATGCCAGAGCTCTGGTGTGGAGATATATATTTAATAAAAGTAATCTGGAATTTCAGAGGACAAAGCCACTTACAGAGCCAAGCCATGAAGGTCAGGGAATGATGGCCCACACCTTTAATCCCATCACTCTTGAGACAGAGATCCATCTGCCTGGATATGAGTTCAGGGCCTAACAGCCAGGCAATAGTGGCGCGCATCCTTAGTCCTAGCACTTGAGAGGCAGAGGAGGGTGGATCTCTGTGAGTTCGAGGCCTGCTTGGTCTACAGAGTGAGTTCCAGAACAACCAGGACTGTTACAGAAAAGCCCTGTCCCCCCCCCCCCCCCAACAAAACAAAATAAAAACATAAAAGGCTGGAAGAGATGGCTTTGTCCTCTGATATTCCAGACTATTTTTTTAAAATTAGATATGCAGTATATCACCACACTCTGGGGTCTTGTATGCATAACTTTTTACCTCACAGGTCACCACTGTGAAAGAGGGTGGTGGAGTCGGTAAAGCAGAGCCCACTCACATTATACCCACTTTGGACAGGTGGCAGTTGACTGACTGTATCCTGGGCCATGCAAGCTCCCCGGAAGCCTGAAATTAACTAGACAACCCGGACCTTCACTTGCCTGAAGCTGACGGGATTAGGGAGGTCACTCTACGTGGTCACATCCTGAGGCCAGCATGCTTGCTGAAGTGAGTGATATCTAGGAGCCTGGACAGACCCACGTTTCCACTCTTCCTAGTGTGAGGATCCTGAATTGCTAATACATTCTGCAGATGCTTCTATTCTTTGGAAACAGGTGGCACTGTGTAGCTCAGGCAGACCTTGAACTTGTAATCTTCTGTCTCAGCCTTTCCAGTGCTGGGATTACAGGACTATATGGTTATTTTCAGAGCCATGAGTGACACAGAGGAAAACCCGATCTCACTAAGGTCATTAATGAGCTTCTGACATCCACCAGTGCTCTGACTGAGCTAAGGACACTAGGAAGGTGTGAGGTCAGACCATGCTCCCCACTGTGGGGGATCTCCCGCCCAGAACTATGCTTTCCATGACATTCCACGACTATACAAGTGCGTATGACAGGCCTGTTGACAGCAGGACCATGTGGCTGGGGACTTCAGGAAGATTTGAGAGATGGCCCCAGGGTGGTGGGAAAATGGAGAGCATGAATAGGGTGTGCCTCTACGCACCAGCCAGGAAACACGGGTGGGTGCCTGGAACCTGACTTTGAGATGAAGGAGATATCTGGCAGGCTGTGTGCCCCTCCTCTCTCCACTCTCTCCCTCTCTCCGGGATTTAGCTGGACTCCTGACACCATCTGTGTTCTCGGGTCACAATATACGATCAGAAGCTACTGGGATCCTCTTTGTTGGAGTCTTCAGTTTACCCGTAACTGGGCTACATGAAGTGGTCACCAAAGGAAAGGTCACAGAGAGAGCAACCATCACACTCTACAGGAGAGAGGGGTAGGCATTATGACCACACTCACTCAGAGCCAAGCCGGCCTGGACTAGAGCCTCATCCGGCTGGACCGGGACGTTTCCTGCACCTTACGCAGCTCATCTTTGCTCCTTCATTCATAGTGGGGATGGGAGACGAATCAGTTTCTAAGCTATCTGTTTAGACTTGGCCCCAGGTCAGCTGTTTGCAGCTGTGCATTATCACCCTCTGGATTCTAGCAATCTAGTAAGTGAAAGACGCACCACAAATGATCCTCCTGGGGGTGGCTGGTATGTTCCTCAATTCCCACACCTTTGTCACCAAGGCTGTGACAGCTCTTTTGAGGCAGATGATGGCCTCTTGACCCAGAGGTCTCCTGGTTGCCCAGCTGACTCCCAGGCTTTTCTTTTGGAATCTTGCAGACAGGCTACACAGCAGGTTAATGGGATGACTTTGGGAAGCTCTCATGAAGTATTTGGATCCAGACATGGCAGGACCTGTGTTGGGACTCCCTTGCTGTGGCTTGTCTGGCCCAAATAAGATAAAAGGTCACACAAATAGAGGCCAGCCTCCAAACCCTCCATCTCTTCAGACATTTTCTTCACAGATGCTGACCCAGCATTGGCAGGATTCATTTTTCTCACACAGCCTTAGAATTTAATATTTATTTGTCTACATTAGTACTAGAGGCTACTCTAAGTGTTTCAGACTTTTTCCTAGACTGACTGACTACCTTCCTTCCTTCCTTCCTTCCTTCCTTCCTTCCTTCCTTCCTTCCTTCCTTCCTTCCTTCCTTCCTCCCTCCCTCCCTCCCTCCCTCCCTCCTTCCCTCCTGCCTTCCTTCCTTCCTCCCTCCCTCCCTCCCTCCCTCCCTCCTTCCCTCCTGCCTTCCTTCCTCCCTCCCTCCCTCCCTCCTTTCCTCAGATCTGTTTTTGTTCCCATTCACCACTGCCCTCCATGATCAATAGTATCATAGTTAAGGCAAAGGTGGAATCCTGTGAAGATCCAAAGACCTGACCTTGACCTTCATTGGTAGATCTCCAGGGTATCCAGGCAGGGAGAGCTCTTCTGCTGGTGCATCTGTCTTGGCTTGACCAGGTTAAAGGTTAGACTGGACTTCCTCAGGATCAGACAGCCTCAGCCTGAGGCAAAATGTCTCAGCTCTCAGCTCTGCTGCAAGTCATTCTTCTATGCCTGGAAGGTGGTTGAGACTGTCACCCTTGTCTCCTAGGTGCTCTTCTAAGTAGGGACCAGGCCCACAACCATATTCCCCCTTTTGAGGTACCTTGAGCTGTACATGGCATAGCCCATGGTGAGCTGCCTAAGAGTGAGAAATGGGTGCTGTCATAAGAGCCCGGCTATACTCAGACCTCATAGGCCTGATTGAGGAAACAGAGTATAACCCATCAGTACCATACGCCATTGAGCCTGTACCTGCTTCAGGAAGGAATGGTACATTCACTGTATAATGATATCTGATCTTCTCTGGCCTCCCTCAATCAGAGCTGAATAGGTCATGGAGACATTAACAACACCACTCAGCTACCCTCCCCATACTTCCTGACTCTTCTGCCTTGGATAGGAGATTTTTGGCTTCCCAAACTGAAGCAAGTGGCTTCTTTCAACCTCCCTGACAGAGATGGGAGGGAGGTGATTCTGTGTACTACAAGGACAGGAGCCTTGCAATAATGAGGCATGGCAGCTGCTCTCTCCATCTCTGGCCCAGTTTCCTGAAAGGTATTATCTGAGTAACTTCCTGTCTCTGTCCCCAGAGGGCTGAGAGGGGGGTCAAGGGTCAACTTTCGCCTGGTCTATGAGGACATTGACATCTCTGCCTCTACGAGAAAGTGATGCCCTGGAATTGCCCATCCTTCCCTCCCCTCTCTGGACTCATGAGTTGAATCCAGAGGACTCACTGCTCAGTGGTGAGCATGGGCATGTGACCCAGCCATAAAGTTAAGAGGACAATAATGGCAATATCAGGTGGAGTCATCTGAAAGTCACTTAACCTGCTCACATCATATGCTTGGCTAGACCCAACCATGACATCTCCAGTTAGGCCCAAGTGTAGCATGAGCTCTTGTTTGGAGACTCACTTGGGAATTGGAAAGCATCTGTGTTTAGACTCTAACACTCTCCCCACTGGGGAACACATACAGGACCCTGGGAACACACACACAGGTCTCTGGGAGCACACCCTCACAGGAGCCTGGGAACACACACACACACACACACACACACACACACACACACACACACACACACACACATACACACACACATACACACACACACACACACACACACACACACACACACACACACATACACACACACACACACACACACACAGGACTGCTGCCTGGAGAAACCCTGAGTCAAACCAGGTCCATCTCAGGCCTCATGTAGCCAGAGGAATTCCCAGATTCATCCTGTGATGCCTTCTTCAACTTGGTTTTATGTCTGGGAATCACAAGGTTTCTTCCAGTAAAATCCCAATCTTCTGTTTACCCAGTCAGAGCACAAAACCAGAGAGACCTTAAACTGAGTAGTCAAGTAGACAATGTTTATTGATCATGGTTCTGGAGGCTGAGCTCCAACACAAAGTTTCTGAAAGACAAGTAGGAAGATAACTCTTTCTTATCATATCTCCAAGAGGCAGAGTTGGGATCTTGTTTAATCTGAGCATCAGTTCATTAACAGGGGCACCACCATCCTGTTCAGATACCACAGCACTGGGGAACCTATGGATGTTGGGCCACATCTAGACCCCAGTACTCTTGGGTTCTGGGGTCAGGAGATGGATGACAGTAGGAACACTGGCTAAGGGCCTGTTACCATGTCTTACATATTTGCAAGAGGCATTCAGCTTCATCTTAGTACTGATTTGGGAGGGTTGACTAGACTCCTCATACACCAGACACAGCACTCACCTCTATCTGGAGCAACCCCAATGCTCTACTCAATTGCCCATTTCTCATTTCTCTGCCCTTCTAGAGTGTAAGCTTCTACAGGGTGTCTCTCTCCTGGTTGTGTTCACAAGTCTTGAGCAACATAAAAGACACAGAGTTTTCTAAAAAATAAAATGTCTGTTGACTTGATGAATACATGGGTGGATGATGGATAGATAGGGGTCATGGGCAGATGATAGTGAATGCATGGATGATAAGTGGATGGATGGGTGGAGGATGAAGACTGAATAGATGGATGATGGATGGGTGGGAAATGATACATGGGTGAGTAGATGATGATAGGTAAGTAGGTGACAGGTGAAATAATAGATAATGGATGCAGATATAGATGGATGGAGAATGATTGACAGGTGGCTAGATGATGATGAGTGGATGATGGATGATGGATATATAGAAAGAATCAAGAGACAGAAGAGAGGACTGGCTGGCAGAAAGGGTATCCAACTGGACTTAGACCTACTCAGTCTGCCGAGTGCTGGCTGTGATGACAACAGGACACGTCAGCTATGAGTGTTGATGCTGTGAAGTGGACTTGTAACCGCAGAGGTGCCCCTTCCCCACCCACTGTGCTCTACCACCACCTGAGGCCTGGCTCAGGGTCTTACATGGCTTTGTTTATGCTGGTCTTGTATCTGAGCACCTAGTGGGTGAGTCCATGCTCAGCTTGTCTTGGCCCCTCTTGGCACTGTGTGCCACTCCATGTGAACACCGGGAGAACCAGGCTTTGGGACTTTTCCAAGACAACACTTCCGAGAAGACGAAAGTGGGACCAGGGAACAACCTATGGCTCAGAACTTGGGGTGTTGATGGTGAGTGGTAAGAGCAGTGTGAAGAGCAGATAGTTTGGGGCACCTCCAGCCAAGCTCATTAGGGACCCTGAATACACACACACCTCCCTGTCTCCATCCTCACAGGTAGCCATGCTAGAGAGACCAGTGGGTACTGACTGGAAAGTCCTCTGAGTCAGGTTGCCAGACTTTGATCTGCATCTGGGCTGCACAGGAGTTAGCAGAATTGCCTATTACATACATCATACATTCTCATGTGTGCATGAATGCATGTATAAACATGTGTACTCAGACATATGTACACACATACAAATGCACATATGTGTACTCACAGGCATGCATAGGTATATAAAGACACAGAGTGTATACATATGCTTATACATGTGGATATCTGTATGCATATCTACATGCACATGAGTGTAGATATACATACATATATGGACATCATCAATAATGTACACATGCATGTATTCACATGTGTACAAGCAGGTCACGTTGGCATATACACTCATGCATAGACATGTACATACACCAACATATCTACATGTACAAAGAATAGGCAAACATATGAATAGTCATATTAACAACATAAGGGCATACATACATACCTGTAGACTAACAGACACACATGCAACAGCAATATACAAACTCATATATATGCGTGTGTGTGTATTTAAGCTTGCAGACACACGAGTGCACAATGCAGTCAGGCATACACATATGCTTATCTACATGCATACACATAGGTACACATATGCATATTCACATCTATAACTTGTATGCACAACATTATACACAAGAATATATGCTGTATGCAGACACATTTATCTACTGCACATATGCACTCAGGCACACATATATACACACATACATGCTCATCCTTATGCACGCAAACATGAGTATTTAATCTCAGGCATACATGCACACACCCAGTCATTTCTATCTCTTCACACGGCTGAGGAGACCAATGTGCCTCACAATGGGACCTGGACCAGGGCAGGTAGGATGATAGCCAGGCTGCTCACACGTGGGTGCGCATGATCATGGTGCAGTGAAGTTTCTTCAACATTCAGAATATGCTCTGATCGTGTTGGAGACAGTGACCCACATGGAAAGGCTGGACATTCTTCTTCTGCACTTTGAGGCCCTAGCATCAAATCATTTTTATCCTGAAATTAAGGATCTGTGGCTGCTGACTGACTTCCTCCCCCTTTCTTCTGAGAGGAACCACAGGGGTGTGTGGATGCTGGTGTGTTTTAATGTCTGCTGGCAAGGTCCCCTCTTCTTAGTCCCCTGGGGTCAGGTGACTGGCAGTTATCCCGAGTCTCCAGCCAGATCCCTTTGAAGGACTGCTCTGGGTCAGGATCGGGATGAGAGGGGTCCCTTTAGCAGCTGTAAGCCATGCCAGACAGGCAGGATGCAGGCAGCTTGTGCAGCTGCCTGGCAAAGCTTCCCTAAAATATTCTGCGCACATCAACAGCGTCGCAGCGGAGGGAGCATTTCATTTTGTTTTTGAAATGCTGTTATTACACACTCAGGAAAGCCACAAAGGCACCTTGGCGGGACACGATCAAATAAATACCTGCACAGAGCGCAACATTTACCTAGTAAATGACATTTGAATGCTGAGAGTCAAATTTACATACTAATTAAAAATTCCCTTGAAAACATGTAGACTTTTGGCCGGCCTGCCTACCCACAGTGAGACAAAGATGAAAAGCATTTTCATTACGTCCTGTCAGACAGTTTCCTGGGAGCTGTGGAGACCGCTTCACCGCATCTCCTGAGGCCTGTGTGGAGTCCAGTGGTGGGGCCGACAGTTCCAGCTGTGCTGACCACTGCTTTTTGGCCACGGCTCCTTGCCAGCTGAAAACTTCAGCCATAAAGAACCTGAGGCATGTTGGGCCATGACAAGTATTTGTAGTCTAGTTTAATGTCCTGAGGGGTAATTTTTTTCTGGCCTTTTGGAGAACTTCTTTAACCTCAGGGTTTTAGTTCACCATTGGGGTGGGGTAGAGTGGGATGGAAGCCATGGTGGAGAGGTGCCTCATATATTGGTGAATGGAGAAGCAGAAATGTCTCAATAGTGGGCCAGGCTATGACCCTCAAAGGCCAGCCCCAGAGACTCACTTTTATCTACTATCCTGGTATAGCATTAAACACTCTACCTCTTTGGCAGGAGGAGATTGGAGCATCGCACTGGTTGGAGCTGAGACCTCTGCTGGCTAGATCTCATCCTCTGCTGGGTGCAGGAGAAGGTGGGGGCGGGTACCAACCTTGTTCCCTTGTCTTGTGGCTTGCTTTCTTCCAGCTCAGGGCTGGTGGGTTTGTGTGGGGTGAGGGGCAGCAGCTTCCTCTCAGCAGCAGACCAGTGAGAGTGTCCCTGTACGTGGCCCTGTCCCCACTACATGGCCCTGTCCCCACTAGAGCCACACAGCCCCCATTTCCCTACAGTCTTTCCACACAGCCTGACTTATTACTCTCCAGAGGGAACATGGGTAGTCATTAAAGACCCATGACAGCCCTGAGCTAGGCTCCTGATCATTTCAAGTTTCCATTTTAGCCATGAAAGGACTCAGAGTCTTGGGGAGCAGGACGTGGCATGTGGTCTTCAGAAAGCCATACCTGAATCCTGCCCTGAGCCCATGGGAGCCCCAGCTGGAAATGATCTCAGCAACTGCTTAACTGTACCAAGAAGGCAGTATCCTCACGACTACCTTCACCTCACAGACCAGAATCCTGGGCACAGCCACTTGAAGTGACTTGCCCAAAGTCACCCAGCAGACAAGTAGCAGATGCCATATGAGACTTGCAAAATTGGGCCCCAGTGATTTCCTCTTGAAGAGACTACAAGAAAATTATGAAGAAAATTACGAAGGCATGTGGGTGGCTGGAGTGTAAGAGACTCTCCTATTTTCATTTTAGGCAAGTGTCAACAGGAGGACATAAATCCACCTATAGAGACTTGAACGCAGCCTCATGATTACACCACATCATTGCCCTCTGGGTAGAAAAAGACATTCCAAAGCTGGAATGGAGACCGGGGTAGGAGGATCTAGTGGAAAGGGAGGAAGGGACCGAGAGAGGACAGTGGGAAGGAGAGGAGGTACATCGACAGGAGGGAGGAGGGAGGGGAGGAGGGAGGAGGGAGGAGGGAGGGGAGGAGGGAGGAGGGAGGAGGGAGAGGGGGAAGAGAAGAAAAGGCAGAGAGGGGAGATGGTTAGAGGCAAGAGGTGAAGGGAGACAGAAGAAAGGAGAGAATAGGGGTGGGGGAATGAGGGAGGAGGGAAAGGAGAGAGAGGAGGAAGGAGGGGAGGAGGGAGGAGGGAGGAGGAAGAGGAGGATTGTAGCCCCAACCAGTACCAATCCACCCTCCTAGTGGCTAGCTGAGACTCTTCCTGTTCAGAGAAGGGTAAAATTGCCCGGGGCTGAGACAGCAGGCACTTCCTTCTCTTCCGCTTCTGAGCCCTCTTCTAGGCACTTCTCAGACAACAGGATTGCACAACCATGGGAGACCAGGATGGGGCCTCTCGGTATTTCCAGAGACAACTTTAGACAGCCAAACAATGTCGTCTCCATCGCAACCTAGCAGGCTTTGTCACCTCTGCGTGGAAACAAACCAGGGACCCTGTACAGTTCCAGATTAGGACCAGCACAGTTACAGAAATAGAAGTGGGTGGCGGGTGTAGGATGTGAGGTGTGTGGTGTGGGGTGTAGGATGTGGGGTGGGGGATGTGTGGTGCAGGTTGTGTGGTGTGGGGTATGGGGTGTAGGATGTGGGGCGGGGGATGTGGTGTATGGGGTGGCATGTGTGGTGTGGAGGATGTGGGGTGCGGGATACGAGGTGTGGGGTGAGGTGTGGGGTGGGGGAGTTGAGGGTTTCAGGCCTCAGAGCACTTACCCCACTTTCTGATACACTGTATTCCTTCTGGATAGTTTTCTTACTTCACCATCTTAAAATATGGGTCCTGTCTTTGGGACTAAGACCTTTCAGCAGGCAAGTGGGCAATGAAAACCAACTGAGCCTGTTTTGGAAAAAGAAAGACCCCAGGGTCAAACTTGCCAAACCACACAAGCAATGGAACGTTCTACTCTGTGACCGGTGACTCTGGAGTAGATCGTGTTAGTTTTGCACAGAAGAGCGCTCTTGTGGGGTGACTGACAAGCAAGGTTAGGGTGGAGTGGAACAGCCACTTCTAGATGGCTGGAGGCAAGATCCTCTTGGCCCAGGTTGAGGAATCCACACTTTGGTTATTTCAGGGTCAGGAGTTTGGGGTTCATGGGGTAGACTGAGGCAGATTGCCCTTTTGAGTAAGAGGTTCATTAGTAGAAATACTTAACACTGTGGGGTGTGCTGACAGACAGATAGATGGACAGTGGCAGGTCACAGGTTCTAAGGAGAGCTCAGATTCATGAGGCACAATGGGTCCCTTATTAGAGGAAGAGGCAGTTTCATGAAGTCAGGTTATCTCTGCTTCCCCAGCAGGAAGAGTAGAGGGAATGTACCACTCGGAAGATGTGGGAGATGGGAGCCACATTTAGTTGAGGTGCAACCATTAAACAGGTAGACGGTTTATTTCTGTCTGTAGTTCCCTTATGTCTCAGAGTTTGGCACCCAGAGCCTATAAACTTACTTGGAGAAGTGAGAACGGAATCCCCTTCCTCTGGAATCCAGAAATAAGCATGAAGGGAAGGCCTCTACACTGCTGTTCACTTTGCTCTGACCCGGGACAGCTGACTTCTGTACTCAGTCAGACACCAGGCCACAGTATGGCTCCCATTGGATGGCTGGTGTTATCCTGAGCAATGTGTGGATGCCTCAGAGAAGAGACTGCAGCCTGTCCCCAGGGTTGGAGCAGGCCCAGTAAAGTCTTCTGGAGGCAACTGAGTTGGGGCCCTGCTGTTAGACATCGTTAGACGATGCCCATTAGTGGAAACTGTCTCAGCCCTGGGCCTCCAACTTTAATTGTACCAAGACTGTTTACAGCATGTAATTATCACCATTAAGTGGCTGAGGGAGTTCACCTCCAGCCCTGCGTCCTTGCTCTGGCTCTACACCTAGACCCTACCAGCACCATCAAGAAACAGAGGAGCCTAGGTTTGCTTTATTACTGTAAAGTATTTACTTCTATAATTTTTTTTCTAGAAGAAACCCAGCGGCAAATAAAAAGAAACACATGAACCCTGAATACAGGAGAAATCCTCAGTTTCCTGCTTGAATTTTTATGAGAAGTAGCTCTGGGCCATTGATGGCTCAGTGGATAAAAGCGCTTGGAACTGAACCTGATGACCTGAGTTTGATTTCCAGGACCAACAAGGTGGAAGGGAGAGAACTGAGCCCTGTGAGTTACCCTCTGACATCCACATGCACATTGCGGAACACTCCTCTACACCTTAAATAAAAGAACTATCTTTTAAGGAAGAAGTCATGCAGCCCACACAGAGTCCAAAACCCCATCTCCTGTGGCATCCTCCCCTAATCTGTCTTTCTGTGATATTGCCAATGTTTTGGAGCCCAGGCTGTCTCCTTCATGTCCGTTTACCCTTTCTATATCCATGTCAGTTGTAGATGGCAAGCCTCACCTTCTGCACTGAAGGGACAGTAGCTCTTCTCTGGATTACCGGGGAGAAGCGGATGGCTGATGTTTGTCCCATTTCTCAGGGAATAAAAAGTCCTCAGTGTGGACAGTGGCATTCCCAAAGTTGTACCTGACATAGCCTTCTCTTCTAGGCCCTGCCCGGGAACCAACACATCACATCAGGGTTTGTGTTTGTGCTGAAGGCAAAAAACGGGCATAGGTATATTTTGAGGTCCGTGAAAGTGAAAGAATTCTAGGGTGTATCATCACTCCGTGCTGCAGATACTGAAGAAGCTGCACACAAGCCTGCCTCTGTCCCCTCTAATCCATGTGGCCCTGAGCCTATCTCAGACCACACCCACAGAGATGGCAAAGCTGTGGCTTACAGGGAGGTAGGTCGGTGGCTCCTACATAGAGATAAAGGCATGACTACCCAGGGTAAGTGGAGGCTGGGTAACTGTGGCACCAGAGGACTCACCATTTGACTCATATCGGTGCTCCTACCCAAGTGACACCAGCGAGCACAGGATATGCCTTATGTTCCTATATATAGCCCATGCCACACAGACACAGAAACCCCCTGCTTTGCAGTTACCTGTTCAGAACTGCAGGGCCATGGTGAACTGTATTTGCCTTTGGGAGCAGAGCTTGGACCAAACTGAGGGGTTCAGAATACTTAGTCATTTAACACCCCCAGGCAGATGGAGCTGGAGGAGAAGCAGGGCAGATGTGAGAAGCTGTTGAGCCCAGGCAGAGTATAGACTGATCTCCAGCTCTGTAGGCTCTTAGGGACCCTGGTGGGTGAGTGGGCTCATTCACCAAGTGAACTGTACTTTCACACTCCTGCTCTGCACCATTAGAGCACAGCCTGGTCCTAGAGGGTGTTTGGGACCAGAAGACCTTCCCATGAGGAGAGGCATCATAGTAAAAAGCAGCAGTGAGAAGCCAAATGGGAACGTAGGGGGACCCAGACAAGCCTTCTGTCCAGAAAGAGGTACACTTTGGAGACTGGTCCCTTATACTCCCTTTGGTTTCTGGGATGCTTGAGACTTCAGTCTCTAAACAGGCTCAATGGCTGCCCTGATGCACACCACCTTCCTCAGTGGCATGGTCTTCCCTGCCAGTAACAACCCCAGCAGGACACTGATCTCCAGAAGAGCTGGAGTCACAATCAGAAGGGCAAACTTGCATGCTTCCATTTGAGTACACGAATCCACTCTGAGGACTAAATTGTGTCTGTCCCTGTTTGCTTGCTTAGTCACGTAAAGTCCCACAGATTCTCACCATCTGGGAGAGAGTGTTTGGGTTGCATGAACTTAAAATGTAGCCAGTGTAGCATTAAAAAAAAAAAATCAACGTGAGGAGAAGCTGTTGGCACCCTGAAGAAACAGACAGTCTTTGTACATAGCAGCCAAGAGGGAAATGGTTTTTCTATGCACAGCATGTTGAGTTGTGTGCTGCCCTGAGTTACTATATTGTACATTGTGCCTGTTCTCAGTAACTCCATATTCTTTAATGGTCTGGCCCTTTATTATTCTGTATGGTACAACGAACCCGGCTCTGAGAAATTCCATTTTACAAGCAGAATTTGTCTCCATTTTGGGGGACAGAAAATGTTGTGGAAACATAAACAACACTCTCTTTCCAGTGCCACACACAAGATGTAATCATTACTTATTTCTCAAATCAGAAAGGATGGCACTCTATAAATGTAGCCAAGTTAAACTGTTACTGTAGGGTATGTGAGTGGGTTAAAGTCACACCAGGAAAACCAGGCCTGGAAACTGAGTAGACACAGCAGAATGAAGGAAAGGTGTTGCCTGGACTAGATGAAAAGGACCCTGACATTCTTGTGGGAACACCTTCTCCACCTGTCATCTGACCACTTGGTGTGCATGTATTAATCGGCTCCTGACTATCCGAGGCTTCATGTTCAGTGTTGACATAGCCTGCACAGAGCTGCATCTGGCTCTGCCACTTTGTCCTTTGGGGCCTGCTATCTGAGCATCTGGCTAACATTCATTCATTCACTCAGTTCTGACCTCTGCCTCTATGGCCTTGACACACCTTATTCTTGCCATTCTGTTCCAACCCTGACAGTGGTGACCCCAGAAGCCTTGTCTGTGGTAAACCACACCTCCATCCAGTTACTATCAATTCCTGCAGAGTCTCTCCATGTCTCTGTCAATCTCTCTGCCCCTCAGACCTCTTTGAAACGCCTTGAACTTGCTGTAGGTTCTTCAGCACTTTGTAGCTAAATACATACCAGCTCTATGTGTATGTGCACATGTATATGCATATGTGTATATCTATCTATGATGGGTAGTATTAATTAACCTGACAAAACCCAGATTTAACTGAGATACAGGCCTCTAGCCCTGTCTACCAGGGGTTATATAGCTTATATCGTGGGTGGCATGGTTTCCTGGGCAGTGGATTCTGAACTGTACAGAGGAAAGAAAACAAGCGGGCATTAGTGTGCATGCATTCATGACTGACTTCTAACTGTGGACATAATGTAAACAGCCACCTTGGGTTCCCAGGGTCTTGATCTTCCTGCCATGATAGAGGTGACCAGAACTATGGGCTAAAATAAAACCTTTCTCTCTTAGGTTGTTCTCATCAGAGCATTTTATCACAGCCACAGGAAAGAACATACATAGATAGACAACATCTGTCTATCACTCATCTTTATTTTTCCATCTGGAATCTAGGTGGTGTTTCACCCAACAGTTAGTATTTGTAGTTAAAATTGGATTAGACAAGCCTACGCCTTGGCTGGCTGTCAAGGAAATCAGGACCACTTGTGAATCTGTTGTGAAGGAAACCAGCGTACCTTGAGATTTTATTGTTATTTAATAAATTCTGACATTGTGGAGAACCACAGGCATGTCGACTGTTTGAGACACTGTATGCTCACAACATGACATTTGTGACATCCAGGATGCGCTTTCCATGTTGTGAGATTCTTAAGTTTCCCCAAGGACTGTAGCTGGGGGTCCAAAGGTGTCACCAATGCGGACAAAAGAGAGGTTTATAGGATAGATGTAGAGAAAAGAAAGAAGGTGGGGTGTTAGATCTCTGGCTGGACCATTGATCAGTCTCTACCTGAAATTTGGCAAAGAGGTTTTTTTCTGAAAACAAAACGCAGTCCTTTTTATACTATGGTGTAATGCAGAGTGATGGAGAGTGAGAGGGAGGGTTTTGTGGCTGGAGGGACAAAGGACGGCCACTGGTATCCAAGGACAGAGTTGAACCTTAGGTACCCAGTGACCAGAAGTTCTTCATGGCAGCTCCAGACTCTATTCTGACTGCTGTTTTCCTGATGACGTGGGAGACAGTCTGTGGTGGGAGCAGAGTTGTCTGAAAGAGCTGGGAACTGCCCAGGAGCTTAGGGGAAAGAGATGGAAGCCTGTTCGCAACAGGTAGCCTGGAAGTCCACATGGCATGGATGTCACATGGACATTTGTAATAATATTTAAAGCCTAAAAATTAACCAGTGACTAAGACAGGCCTCAGAGCTGGACTGACTTGGGAATGGATTCAGTGCAGATTCTGGCATTGCTCAGTCTAGAGCCAAACGCATCACTTCTGGGCCAGACTTGACTTCATGGGGTTTGGGTGTGGGTCTGATGGGTCCAGACAGAGGACGGGGCTGGGCGAAGGAAGATGTTCTCTCCACCTTGTAAAGTTCTGCTTTTGGCATCCCCACTGTGGTCCCCCACCCTTGATGGAACCTGCACAATGGCCCCAGGCTCAATTTACCTCTCACGTCTCTCCAAGGCGACCTAACTTCTACAGGGCCACTGAGCCTTGCTCTGGTCCCAGCGACTAGGGTCACTCTGAAAGCCTCAAGCTGGGAAACTGAAACCCATTCCCTCTCTTGCTGGGGTCTCAGGAGACAGGAACCTGAGGACATGGTATTGTGGGGTTTAGTTAAGAGGGTAAGGAGGCAGCCTTGGGGGAAATGTAGCTTGGCGCTCTCAGGAGCTCCCTGGATGCCCCATTGAGTGTCTTGCCTCAGATTTGTGCCTGGTTGTCTTGGCTATGTTGGGAATCCTTGCCACCCCACCCTGAGATGCTTGTGGGCAGAGGCAATCCTGGCCTGTCCCCCGGCGCCAACCTGTGAATAACTGTCAGTGCTGCTGAGACTGTTGTCTGGCAAGGTTAAGTCGTTCATAAATAAAATAATCAAAGACATTGAGTAGTGGGGGTGGGGAGGCAGTCAGGAAACTGTAAAATCAATAGTGGCTGACATGAGAATTTACTATGCCGTCCGCATATTGGAAACAGCATTTCTCAGGAGCCCAAACTGCCATTCTAGGAAAGACATGTTGGCTCCACATTAGACTGCCATGATCAGAAACCTCAGAATTTTGCTGCTCCCCCTCCCCAAAGCATCCCCTATAGTGGGATGTCATGGCCATTTTAGACCACCAAGAGAGCTATGAAATGCCACCCTTACCCATCTTAGGCTTCTGACACCCGTATGTGGGCTCATAGCTGCCTTTGATTTATAAGTGGAGTGAGGGTATTAATCTTGGTTCACAATTTTTTTCCTGAAAGAGGCTGCATGAACTGGGGAGGCTGGGTTGAGGCTGCTGGATTGGAGGGCCCATCAGCTACTTCTCTCTCAGAACTGATTCCTAGGAAATGATGGAGAGGCTGATGCCTTTCTAGAAGTATCTGTAGGTCATCATCAGGCCAGAGTGAAGGCTGATTCTGTGGGATGCAGGCTGGGACCTGAACACCAGATGCTCAGCCCTGTGTTCTCATCTTGTTCCACTTACCTTCTCAGTCTGGGTCTCTTCTACCCTCCTCAGACACTCATAGAAAGGATTCCTTCTCTACAAAGGCTATTTAGATCCACTATGTGGGTCATAATTCTCTCCGTTTCAAGTGTCACAAACTAATTCATAGTGGTTTTAACAAAACAGGACAATTTATTGGCTCATAAACTGAAGAATTCAGGGGAGGGCCTTCAGGCACGATTTGATTTAGATGCTTCATGGATGGCTTAAGGCTTTGCATTCTCACTTTCCCAGGGATCATCTCCTGTGACCTGACCCATTCTACTGCTAAAGGTGCCTGAGCGAGCGGTGTGAGGTGTACCTTTAGGCGCTAAGCACAAGGGAAAATCTGGTGTGAGACCTCAGGAAAGGACATGGATGGGGTCTGGCTTGGTGCTTGCAGCTGGTGACTTTGCCTAACTCCATGTAGTGAGGGAAAGACAGCTCTCTGAAGGAAGCAGGGATATCGGGGTAGGGCAGCACACTGGGACATGCTCCCTCATGCTTAGTCTCTTCATCAGTGACAATTGCTCTCTCTTCTTGTGATCCAGAGCCTGGTGGGAGAGGGAGGGTCTGTCCGTACCACCTAAGAGATGCCTGTAGCTTTGTCTACTATTCAATTGTTCAGCCCAGACCCTAAGACAGGACTGTAATCATGAATTTTCAGCAACATGATGGATATCGTGGTTAATTTGATTGTCAACTCTTTGGGACTTAGAATCACCTGGAAACAAATCTGTCTGTGAGGGAGTTTTTTGATGGGCTAATTGAGGTGCAAGACTCCCCCTAAATGTGGGCAGCACCATTCACTGGTCTGTGGTCTCAGACTGAATAAAAAGACAGCAAACTGAGCACCAACCAGTGTTCATCTCCATATACTTTCTGTGGAAACACCATGACCAGCTGCCCTATGCTCCCGCCAATACAATTTCCCTAATGGCAATCGAGTGTACTTCAAACTGTGAGCCCAAACAAACCTTTACACCTGTAAGCTGCTTTGTAGTGGAAACAGGACAAATAACTCATTCAGTGTGGCTTAACTGGGGAGACATTGCCCTTGAGCTATGCTCTCCATTCCTTGCAGCCTAGGTGGAGAGATGAAGAATTCAGGCAAGTGAATAAGGTAGCAGTCCTGGGCTTTGTGGCTTGGGGTTCTCAGGGGCACCCCGTGTACTGCCCTAAGAACCTCTTTCTATCTATCATAGGTTTGTACCTTGGCATCTTGGGGATGTATTGGGAGATGTCCCTGCCTCCACAGAGGTGTGACAATGTAGGAGCCACATTCTTCTTTTTCCTTAGGAAGGAGTAGACCCTCACCAGAGGAGTCCTAGATGGCCCCTCTTGCTCCCTCTCCTCCCCCCCCCGCCCCCTGCAGTGCATACAAACACCAGCCAACAATACTCTTAAAGGGAATGGCTGGCTGGAGAAAGGCAGCTCTGTTCTCATCTCAAAGCCCAGATCAGGTGAATTCTTTGTCTCCTCTCCTGAGACTGCCATGCTGGAGACATCAATGTACCTGATTCAACATCACCTTGATAAAAGGCACCCACATCCTGGTGTGAGTCAGTTCCAGGGTACTGTGACCCCTAGGAGGGCACCTCACCACTCTAGTTCATAATCTGATGTGGTACAGAATTTTTCTGGACACAGTAAGATACTTGGCTGGCTGAAGAACCCAGATGGAGAATGTGGGGAGCCAGAGAGCGGTAGGAGATGAGAAGGGCCACAGCTCTGGTCCAGTGGGTCCTTCTTGTTTTCAAGACCCAAATGATACACCTTTTGGTGCACTTTCTCATTAACAGAGATTTCATCCCTTTGGGGTTGGTAGGAGGATGGAGTTTTTCAGCCCTGCCAATTTGCTGATCAGACCAATGTCTGGAGGTCGTCTGTACAGCGGGGCCAGGTGAGGGCCTTGTTCTGAGTTAGTGGATCTGGGATGGTCTTGTCTACTGGAATTAGGCAATTCTGGCCGAGGAAAAGGACACAATTTTCAGAACAGGGATGTCTCTGCTGGGACAGGACACCCTCCTGAGGGCTGATAGTGGCGTCACTGTGAAGAGCTCCATATGAACTGCGAGTCAGGTTGCTGCTGGGTCCGTTCTTAACCAGGTTCTTAGAGAAGCTGAATGGCCCTGTGTGTAGCCTGCAGGTTCCAGCAGAATGTGATATGCAGAAAGCCAAACAAATGATCTTTAAAGAGAGCTCATTCTCTAGTAAACCCACCCGAAACCCCTCCCCAGTGGAAAGCAGAGGTTCACGGCTCTCCACAAACACAGCCCGAAACAGAGGCAGAGAGAAGTCGGTTGCTGGCACTAGCTGGGGACATTATGAATTTGAGTGTGCAAACAGGCTTCTACTCCATACAGCCACCTTCCCCAAAGATAAAACAATTTTATAATTGCCCCCAGGAGCTCCAGGAAGCCTATTGTTACCAAAGCTGTTAGGGTCAGAGCCTGGCCCTGGTAGCTGAGCCTCCATTTTCAATGGGCTTATCATAGAGACAAATCATGGTAAAAAGCCGAGAACAATTAATTCAACATGTTCTCACAATGAGGAAGAACAAAGGTGCCAGTGATCATCTACCTGGCACCAAGTCCATCATTAGGGTCCCGAGAGGAAGTTTACATCTAAACAGAGGGCAAGGGACCCTGGTCACGGTGTGGTCTTGTCTATCACTCACCCTATTGTTGGGATTCTAGTCTCTTCTGTAAGATGGGCTGACACCACAAGGCTCAGGCTTCTAATGCCCTTCAAGACCCACACTGTTCAGCAAAGGAGCCACCGGCCGAAGGTTCAGTTCATTACAGTTGAATACAATTCAAACTTGTGCCCTCCACCAGCTACTCATGACTCCAGAGTGTCTGCAGAAGTTACTACCCCTTCCTGATTCAGCCATCTTGTCTCATGCATAGGACAGCTGGGGATCGCTCAGGAGCACCTCACACAAGCTGGGAGGTGGTATAGGGCTCTAGGGGTCCCTCCTGAGAATTCTCTAAGACATGAGTGAAGTCGAGCAGATGGACAGGGGCCATCAGGAGCAGGGTCAGGAATCTGGACATTTGGTTCATATCTATCCACAAAATAGTTTTAAACCCAAGCTTCTGTGTATGGTGGCCCGCTCCTGCAATCTCAGAGAGGCAGAGACAAGAGGATCTTTGGGACAGACTGTCCAGCTGGCCATGCCTTAGTCAGTGAGCTCTGGGTTGAGTGACTCTCTCAAATAAGATAGAAAACAATGGGGGAAGATGTCCAGCACCAGCCTCTAGCTGCCACACACATGCACATACATGTGTGTGCATAGGCGCCATCACCCCCAAACTTGTCCAAAGGCTCACTGAGAGCCTGTTCTCTCCATGTAGAGAACAGTCACAGTGCCACAGACCCAACTGGTGCCTATGGAAGAAGGTTCTGTAAAGAAACTGCACCTCCCATTGAGCCTTCTGTAAGGCCAATTAGCTCCAGTGACTATGGAGTTTGGAATGTTACAGAGGCAAATGTTCTCTAGCCCTCCTCACAGTTGTGTGGTGCCCACCTTTGTTCCCAGCCTCGTCGATTTGTGGCCATGGGGTAAATCATTTGGAATGCACACAGCGCTAGCTTTTCCCGGGAGTCTATTGACTTAGCAGACCTTTAGCTTCTGTCAACTCCAAAGCGAAGAGTGTCATTGGACAGCATCTGAGGTTATGGCTGAGATGTTCTAGAACCTGCCTCTCTGATGTTTCCACCAACGTCTTGATTTGTGACTTTCTTTAGGCTGTTACTATAAAAAAAATTATGAAATTGTTTCCATATGGAATTTGGAGTGACCTAAGAATGTGTTCCTAGGCTATGGCCACTCATATTTGGCTGCAGAACTTTCTCATACCTCGCCCCCCAGATGGGAGCTGTGTTTCTACATTCAGACGTACTCACACCATCCCCCAGGGCAGCTCAGGGACTTGTCACTCCAGCAACTCACTCCTCGGTTCCCCACAATCTCTCATCTTCTCTCAGTCAGCTGGACAAACCATGCTGGCTTGAGGGTCATTTCACTACCTGTTACACATACTCCTACAGGAAGAAGGAAAAGTGAGGAGGAGGGAAGGAGGGAGGGAGAGAGAATTCTAGAATGAGAGGCCTCATAAATATGGACCTGGAACATGGTTAAGGCACCTCTGCTCTCTGAGGAAGGGAAGAACAACGCTGACGTGAGCCAGGGCTGAGTGGGAAGGAAGCTTCTAGACTACACTGGAGTTTAAAACGGGCTTCCTCAGTATTCATAGGGAGCCATGAACAAGCTGTCATCTCAGATATCCAGGAGGCTGGGACAAGAGGGTCATACCTTCAACACCTGGCTGAGGTCAACATGAGGTCAAAGCCAGACTGTGCGATTTAGTGAGACCTGGTTTCAAAGTACAAAGTAAAAGTGTGTTGCCCAAGGTGCAAAGCTTGCCTGGCCTGGGTTCCATCCTCAGTGCCACAGAGAGATTAGTGACAGCTAAAAGAAGCCAGGCCTTGACCTCCCCGCTCCCCCACCCACGGGCTCATGGGTTCTTCCCCCGTCCATCTCTGGCAATGTGACCCTGTGATGTGGGTCTTCACAGCCACACACGCTTTCTGTGGAGGACTTGAGAGAGCATGTCTGTCCTCTTCCAGTGAGAGAGTTGGTATTTCAGAGATGGAACTGGGAGTTTGGACCACTGAGGGCCTGTAGGCTAGAAGGAAGGTGTCCATGTGTGTCCCATGCCGACAGAGGCTCAGTCCTTCAGCTGTAGGGGGTGGGTGGGTAAGGAAGTGAGGGGAAGGGGTAGGGGTGGATATATGCATAGAGAGGTATAGGCAAGATGCTCTGTTACAAAGGCATGCACGGGGACCCCAAGGCTGCCCTGCCCTCTGTGTGTCATGCTACTGAAAGTCTGATAGTAGAGGAGGTTTTTCACTTGAGAGTCCTAGAAAGAACTTGTATTCTGGGAGCCTTGTGCCTTGCTCAGCACAGAGCCGAGAGAGACAAAGGGCTGTGGCCAATACCTAAACAAAGGGCCAGAAAAGACTCCCCTGTGCTCACTGTACTTCCTACACCATCGCACTTCCTGGAAGGCTCCAAAGGCCTTGTTTTCACCCAGGATTCCAGTGTGACCCCCAGAGTGACTGGTTCAGCCAGGAGCTGGCAGGCATCTGGAGATGGTGGCTATGATCAGAGGCAACCACACCAGGCCTCCTGCAGCATCAGAAGAGGGCCGGAGTGTGGCCATATGGGGATATGATTGTGGAAAAAATATTTATAAAATGGCTTTTCCAAGTGTTTAATCTACAGCAGATGCATCCTAAATTAATCTGCTTGCTTGGCTTTTGCTGTGGGGAGGTGCCATTTCATCCTGCTGGCCTCCTGGAGTGGAGGAAATGCAGCTGTCAAAGGTTCTTCCGAATGTGACTCAGCTGGAGAGGAAATTGCTTGGAGACCACAGCAGCCCAGGGTGGGTGGGAAGGGCAACAGACTGGGGTACAGGTTGGAACCAGGGGGAAAGAACTCACTTCAACTCCTGCAGCTTCTGGGTGTCTCTCACGTCTTATTTTCCTCTTCTGGATGCTGGGCTTAATGTCATCAGGATGATAAACTTATGGACGCAGCTCAACACTATCACCCCGGTTGCATTTGAGTCACGAGGCCCACACCAATTCCAAATCTTAGTACTTCTGTGACTTTGGACAAAGAGAAACGATCCTCTCCTGAGCGTGCTTTACAATATGGAACTATCTAGAATGTGAAGGGAGTTATGAACTTTTACGGCTCTAGTTTCTTGTGAACCAGTTACCTCTTCCACAGCTCAGACCCTAGAACATGGTAACTCAGGAGCCTGAAGACCTTTGCATATTCTGTTTCTCTGTCTCTTTTGATCACTCAGCCCACATTCTACAGTTCTACTCAGTTCCTCAGTGAAGCCATTGCTGAACTTCCAAATCCTGGTTGCCTTCCTGATCACACACCCACTCCTCTCCCATCCCTCCACTCACTCAGCCACCTACCTCTTCAACCATCTACCTACCTACCTACCTCGCACCTACCATTCTCATTCACTCACCCATTCATGTCCACCCTACCAGTCCACCTATATGCCTACTCATGTGCTCATCTGTCTCTCCCTCTAAACATCTATCCACCCTTTTATGTAGCCATCTATCTATCTACCCAATCATCCAGGTCTCTCCATCTACCTATCTACCTAATCCATTTATCTATCTGCTTGTTTATTTACCTGTCCATCTATCCATTGTCCATCTACTCATCTACCTGTCTATCTACTCATTCATTCATCTGTCCACCTAGCCACCCTTCCATCACATCTAACAACCCACACCTACTTATCCATCTACCCATCCATCTGTCTCTTCAGTCATGCCTCCACCCACCCACCATCAGCTCTGGGAGGACATGACTCACACCCAGCTCTTATACCAGAGTCCAGCACATTTGCTGATATTTAACCTACCACAAATCTCAGAGCGTTTTTTGGAATCATTCGGGGTCAAGGGAAAGATGGCCTCTGACAACCCAGGCCTGAAAAGTAAGAAAGATCTAACTCCAGCCACACCTTTACCCTATGGCTCTGGTCCAATTTCCTAAGTTCTCTGTGCCTCATTGTGTCATCTATAAAATGGGATGCTCATGGCACTTGTCTTGGGGCTGTTACACATACCCGAGACTGCAGATTGCAGGCTCTGTATGGCAGTTGGCCCATGGCGTCTGTTCTGTAAACACCAGCTTTGCCGCCTCCCATGAGCCCTTTCTGAGCCCCCTCTCTGTCATAAACTGCTTACTTCTCGAAAGACCATTTCTCCTAGCTCCAGCTGTGATGTGAAGGAGGATGTGAGTCCCGGAGTCACTCTCCACGCCCCTGTGATGAGAGCCCCTTCAGAGGAAAGACCTCAGTGAAAGGAAGTCCCCCATTCATCATCCTCACAGACAGCTCTTGCTTCTCTTAAGGAAATGACACCCAAAAGAAAATTTGTTGTTTCCTACTCAAAGTACAGATTTCTGGTTAATGAGAACAGGGCACTGAAGCTCAGGTCTCTCATCTGCAGTCCCCTAGGACGCACAAAGCCCTTCCACCTTGGGAAAGACCCCGCCATGTGCTTCCCTTCTGATGCCTGACTCCTGTGGCCCTTTGTCCCAGGCCAGACTCCCAAGAGGGCTGACACACAGAACACAGAGCTCTGTACCAGGGTCCAGTGCTGGGTTGGTTGTGGGGTGTGGGAGGTCTGCTGCCTTCCAGGAGTCTTCTCAGCTTCATATCAGAAAATGGGGACAACTGAATTAACGTTTATGGCAAAGTGCAAGCTTGCTGAATACCAAGGGCTGCCATTTGCCAATAGCTGCAAAATTAGGAGTCCCAAAGAGCACCCAGTAAGTTTGCTATAGGATTCAGAACTTATTAGAACTTAATCACAGAAAAGGGCAGAGTAAAACCAGCCAAGGGCACAGGAGACTTGTGGGCGGAGCCTATGGATACTGAACCCCCGGTGCCCCAATCTGGTTCTCCTCTAGCAATGACCTGAGACCTGACCACTGGGTGTGGCCAGCAGCAGCAGCCTCCCCAAGCCTTGCTGTAAGTGTTCACTGAGGCTTGGTCACACAGACATGGATGACTGTTCACCAGGAGTCTCCAGCTACTCCAGAGGCTGGCTGACTTGGTATGGTCCAATGGTCTTACTGTGAGTCATGTGCTCAGTGTAGACTTTATAAGTGTGGCCCAAGCCCAGATAAATAAAGATTTTATCAGACAAAACATGCCTGGGTCTTAGAAGTGAGCTCCCAGGAGTCAGGAACAAAGGAATAGTCCTTAGGCAATGCCTTTTTTTTTTTTTTTTTTTTTTTTTTTTTATTCTTCCAATGTTGGGGATCGAACCTGGGGCCTTGCACTTGCTAGGCAAATGCTTCTATCCTGAGCCATGTCCCCATCCTCTGATGTTAATTACTTCCTGCTACACTAACCTTTCCACAGCTGTGGCAGATACCCAAGAAAGGTAGCTTAAAGGGAGTCATACCTGAGCTCCTGGTCTCAGCCTATGGTGGTCTGAATCTGTTTCAGCCTGTGGAGGGGCAGAGACACACAGTGTGGAGGGCACAGTAGAACCTCATGTCAGCCAGGAATCCAAGAGCAATAAGAAGGGACCAAGGCTCTGTGAACCTTTCAAAGACACACCTGCTGGGACCCAATTTCTCCAACCAGGCTCCTGTTGGGTGCTGGCATACCCAGACCCATATACTCTGTGTCAGGCTAACAAAGCCTGGGCAAGGTCAGTGCCCTTTTGTTTACTTCCCTGATCTTTGTTGATGCACCTTGTGTGCATCAACACCCTGTTTTGCAATCAGTGGTTTTCCTGTTGTGATGAGGAGTCTAGCACCCGTTGCCAGAGAACACACTGACAGGTACAGGAACCCAGGGCAGGGGAACTTAAGGGGTATAGAAGCTTGATAAATAAAGGCTGAGGGAGCAGAAGCAGCTGATCTCCCTGGATGATGGAACTGTCTGTCTCTTGAGTGCTGATTTAACCCTGATGACCCTCTCCAGGCTCGGCTACACTAGGCCGGACGCGGCAGGCTCCGACTTCTACAGTCCCACAACCTCAGGAAAAGCTGTCTCCCACATCCTAGCCTCAATCTGACTCAGTTCCTGGATGAACCTGTTCTTAGGTCAGAGCCCTCAGGACCCAAATCTCTCTGGAAAAGCCCCACAGACACACAGCGGTTCTCCACAGCTCTCTCAGATGCCTTTCAAACCTATCAGGCTGACGGTGAAGACTAACTATCACAATGATGCAGAAATGAAAAACCTCTCAAAAGTGCCCTGGGATCTGCCAGCCAGCAGGGCACTCTTCGAACAGGTATGTCCAAGGTGCTGCTAATCAAAGGGAAAAGGCTGTGACGGACAGAATCTCCAGCAATGTGGGACATTCCAGCATGTTGAAGAGTGTCCACAGAACAGCATGCAGTGGCAGATGCAAGACTGCAGTGATCTATATTCAAGGTAGAAGGTTGCCAAGGAACGCTGTCTGTGAAAATGCCATTCAGGAAGAACTTGTACCGAGGGCCTCCATGGCCCAGCACAGATTAGTTCAACTTCCTGAGCCTCTGCTGTTTCCTTGTCTCTAAAATGAGGTGCTGTTTCCCACTTACCCCCTAGCCAGTCAGGCATGAATTAGCCATCTGATCAGTGAGTAGGAGTGAACACTCTTTAGTTTGTCCACAGTGACGCTCTGTGCTGTGGTAGGGCTTTCAGACATAACAAAGTCAAACAAGGTCTGTCTTCCAGACAGACCACCACTGAGTTCAGAGATGGGGGTGGTGGTCGGGGTGTAGTTTATATCTGCTCACACACCAAGTCTGACTACCTGACTCACAGATAAGGTGATTGGAAGGGGGGGGGGGCTCTTCATACTGTAGCCTACAGCCGCCCTGACCAGGATGAGTGGGTAGGAAAATGGTGTTGTTGGTCCAGGAGCTAGGACTTTGAGGTTAAGGAAAAAGCCCAGTGTGCACACAGCAGTCTTTGGGGGCAGGAGTAGGGAGGGGTGAGGCTGGGGCAGACTTTTGCAGAGCCAAGTGTGGAGTAGATGTTACCATGGGCAGCGTGGGGGATTCGACACCTGGAGTGGTGTGTTGGATCTGAGTCTGGGAGGAGTGAGGAAATGTGGGGTGGGGAAGCAGGAGAAGATGTCAAGTTAGAAGACGCTAGTGTGGTCCCTGTTCTGCCTACCTACATCCCTTTGTCCCCTCGGTTCCTCTGAGGGAACTGAGGCTGCTTCGTGCTGGGATGAGACTCACTGTTAAACTGGCTAAGACTTTAAGTGAACAGGCTCTTTGTAGATTTTACCTCTAGGAAGTCTTCAACTTCCAGTCCTGCTTTATTCCATATAAAAGAATTTTCTCACTAAGCATAATTTAGATAAAATGGAAACAATTATAAATAAATGATAACAGACAAACTCCATCTTGGACACACACACACATACACACAAACACACACATAGACACCCATGTACACACACACATTTAGTTTTTGAGACAGCATTTCTCTGTATAGCTCTGGCTGTCCTGGAACTCGCTCTGTAGACCAGGCTGGCTTCAAACTCAGAGATCTGCCAGCATTTACTTCATTTTCTACAGTTGGGGATACCTACAGCTTTATTTATTGATTAATATGTTTTTATTTATTCATCATTTTATTTTATATGACTGGTTGTTTTGCCTTGCATATATGTCTGTGCACCGTGTGTATGTAATGCCCACAGAGGTCAGAAACCTGGAGGATGGTCATAAGCTGCTATGTGGTTGATGAGAGTTGAACCCAGGTCCTCTGGAAGAGCAACCGGTGCTCTCAGCCACTAAGCCATCTCTCCAGCCTGTTTCCTACAGATTTAAATCAGCTCTTATAATTTAAAGTTCCTGTCTCCATCTATGATCTTGGCTTCATTAAATCACTCTCCCTAGTTATTTTGATGTTGGCTATAATGTTTCTGTGACATCATTGTCTTTATCAGATACAGAGGACAAACCAAAACCGGATTATGCTTAGATTATAGGTAATAAATAATAGATAATACAACCCAGAAATTTATTCCTTAATGGCTTTTGGTAAAATTTCTTCTGAAGATCTGCCTGGAGACACCTGGACATCTCCACCTTGTCTGGTTATAGAAAAAGCTATGTGGGGCATGAGATGTCATATATGATAAAGAAAGACTTTAAAAGGAAACTATGAATGAGTTGAAATTTCCCCTAAGGTTTAACTTGTTGGGACCTCCACAATGGATATCTCTAAGTGTGGAGTTAGAATATTACTAATCCAAAGCCAGAGCTGGTCTTGGTCTGTCCTGGCTTAATAGCCAATCTCTTACCTTCTTCTGTATGTGACTTAACACTGTAGTGATGACAGCTACAGACTGTGTACTGGAATGAACTTTAAGGGGTTCGATAGCAACCCTCTTGAAACCTGTCTTTGCTTCCTGCCTTCCCACAACTCTAAAATAAAACCTTAACTCTTATAGACACTCTTTTCACTCAATAATTCAACTCAAAATGATGTCAAATTCTTCCCAGACTCATGGTTTCCACTAGTAACTACTGACACTGATTTTCAAGAACAGCCCCCCCCCAACAAGATTATCCAAAATACTGTCCACTGCAATACTTTGACCCAGTAACTAACACCTTCCTGATGTGCAGATGCCAGCCTCTGCCGCAGAGTCCCACCCCTGACCACCCGCTGAAGAAGAGAAAAGCCTCAGCAGCTTAAAGGGACATGATCGGGTGGGCACTGGACACACACTGTCCCTGGCTCTTCCTTTTCTTGTAAAGTTATTTTTCTCTATTTCTTTTTTATATAAACAAAAGACCAGGGAATGTTAGAATTCAGAGCAGACTGCTGCTCAGACCACACACCTGCAGCTCTGCTCCCTCTCACAGATGCTGACAGCTCAGAGGACATGAATCTCTCACTGACTGACTTCAGCTTCTCAGGTTTTTCACTGTGGGGAAGAGCTTGGAGATTTGGACACACTATAATGGCCACCTGTGGCTACCAGTGATCACACCTGTTTGCTGTGGAATCAGAGAGAGCCTGGTCTTAGACTCATACTCAAACTGTTCCCCTTTCTCAGAGACCTATAAGAAGGGACCCTGACAATGCCATATGGGTCTGATTACTCTTCAGAACTTCTGGCATGATGTCTGTCTATCTATGGCATTAAAATTCTTATAATAAACTTTGTACTTCCAACAATCTACCTCATCACTACTTTTCAACCCCACCACAAGACCTTTCACCCTGGCAACAACATTCCTCAACTCATTCCAACAGACCCCACAGCTGAGGATTGCCTTCTTAGGCCCCTACTGTCTCCCACCTAAAGTAGATTCCCATCTGTGATGATATTCATACCTAGTGTTCCCCTTGGAGTCTGAAGGGTCCCCAGCTGTAGCTAAGTCTTCCCTCTCTGACATGCTGGTGGGATCGGGGACTTTCTGATTGTACAATTGCCTTTGAGTCACCCATGCTTTTATGACTCTAATAAACTCCCACTTTCCCCAAGCTGAAGTGGGATCTTAGACTCATGGGGTAAGTGAGGGACTGCTTGTGTATATTCCCAGGAAAGCCACACAGTAACAATGCACCTGCTGGGTCTTGGGCAGAAACCAGAACTGCTGAATTCCAGGTGATGCCTACAGGCATTTGGGGTGCCCTCACCTCTTGCATTTGTAACAGAGGTTGCTCAGGAGCTCCTAGAAATGTACTGAAATGAGGCTGTGGAAAACAGTCTGGGTTGTTGGGTGAGGTCAGTGTTGACCCACTGTGTCACTCGGCAGCAATGTTCCTTCTCCCTGAGTTGTCAAGTGACCCCTGGCAGGAGGCTGCAGTGGGTCACCCAAAGGAGGCTAGTTAATTTTTATAGTCCTCTGCATGTGGGTGACCTCAGTCTGGCCCCTTTATTTTCATCTGCTTTAAAGATGTGACTTTACGAGGGCCCCCAGTCCCCAACCACTACCTTGAACTCAGATTCCAGATTTCCCAGAAAACAAACTCTGGGAACTTGGGTCATGCCAGAGCCACCCTGTCACCATGACCTCACCTGACACCTGTTTTATGTCTCAGCCACTGTTTTCCTTGTAAGTGACCTCCTGTAGCTCACTGGAGGTACTGAGGTTAAAAGGGGGTTTGGTGTCGCCATCCCCTGTGAGTGTCCGCCTTCACTATTGCTAGTGGAGTGTGGGAAATAAGAAAATAGTGAATCTGAGTGACAGTGAAAAGGAATCACTTTTTAGCATAATGTGCAGGGAACAGCATAGAGAAGAGACAAAGATGGCCTGTGTGTGGATTTGGTGCAAGATGGGAGTGTTTATAATTTCCTGGTCATGAGATGTCCTTGCCCGTCTTTTTCATAAGGCCTGAACTCACCCATTTCCCAAGATCCACATCTCACTGATATAGATCATAAAGTCTATGTAATAAGTGATTTTGGGGGTTGGGGACTGTCCCCTTTATGATTGTGGTATTGTCCATATAGCAGACTACTAACAACTTCCAGGCCTCAGCATTCCTGTGAGGCAACAGTGGCCAGCTGGAGGAGGGACCTAGAACCTCCTGCTTCTCTCTAATGCTCATGAACTCTAACACACATCATACTAAAATGGACGACAACTGTTTCTTGCATAAGTAACTGCAGAGTAAGCAGTCTTCCATCGACTTGTAAAATGACTCATGAGGTTGCTCTCTGGGCAAAGCTGGGCTCCACTATGGCCTCATTCCAGAGTCGGAGTCCCCTCATGCTCTTCTGGAAATAGGTACCTGCTTCAGGCAATAAGACCAAAGCCTGGGGATTCTCTAAGCCCACAGCCTGTGATTCAGAGCACCCTGACAATAGTCCAAAGCCACCACACTTCCTTGCTGCTCTCTAGACTTGGGCCCTTTCAGTATTTGGAACTTTTAAATGGCAGGTTCAGAGCAGCCTGAGAGAAGGGTGCTGTGACACCTCTGGACAAAGTTTCAGTTTCCATTGAAGGAGAGCAGAGAGAGCAAGGGATGAAATGGAAGACGAGAGAGGGCAGACCAAGTAGGTTCCTCAAGCTAATCCCAAGAGGATTGGTTGGTCCTGTCTTAGTCACTGACCTGATACTGAGAAGAGACTGTGACCAAGTGACCAAGGCCACTAATATAATAGAATGCATTTAACTAGGTCTTGTGTACAGTTTCAGAGGTTTAGTCTATTATTACCATGGTGGGAAACATAGAGACATGCAGGCAGGCACTGAAGAAGTAGCTGAGAGCTGCATCCTGGTTTGTAGGCTGAGAGAGGGAAGAGGGAGAGAGACTGGGCTTGGTGTGGGCTTTTGAAACCGCCTTCCAGTTACGCGCCTTCTCCAGCAAGGCCACGCCCCCTCATCCTTCTAATCCTTTCCAACAAGGCCACGCCCCCTCATCCTTCTAATCCTTTCAAACAGTTCTACTCCCTGATGTCCAAATGTTTAAACTAGTGAGCCTGTGGGGCCATTCTTATTCAGACCACCACAGGCCTCAGTTTTTTCTGTTTATAAGAATCTGGTGGAAGACATTTAAACTTCAGCTTTAGTGTTCTTTCCTTTCTAGGCAGGAATGTGAAGCCAGGTCTGTTGGTGAACATCTGTAACCTCAGTACTCCCGAGGCTGAGGCAGGGGGATTCCGAGAGTTTGAGGCCAACTTGTACTACACAGTGACCTAGTGAGTTCTAGGCTAATCTTGGATACAGGAATATAGAAAGCTGTGTGGCAAGGATATAACCATAAAAATTTCTGTAGGGAAAAAAAGATGCTTCTGCTAAGAAAGGCAGAGAGTGGAGGAACCCACAAGAACAGAGCAGCCCAAAGAGCTCACTGAGCCTATTAATGCCGCTAACCTTCTAGAATGAGCCTTGCCTGGTTGAGAAGTTCTGCCAGGGGCCAGAACTGGAGAACTGGAGAACTGGAGCAGAATCAAATCCATTCGAAGCACTAAAAGAGTGTGTCTACTTGTCACATGTGGATATGATGGGTTGCATGGCTTCTCAGCATTTAAAACAACAGAACTTCAGGCTGTACAAAGGTCCCAAGCCCTTGCTACCCAGGGAATCCCAAGGAGACCTGAGTCAGACACAGAGTGAGGGGAAGCAAGCTGAGTGTTTAGTAAAGTCTTCCAGGCTTCACTGCTGGTCCTTCACGTTGCCCATCAGTGCTGGTGTGACCTTGGGAAAGGACTTATTTCTAAGAATCCCTGTCTGAGGAGATTTGTCACATTGTACCCTCAGAGTGGCCATTTTGTAAGAGTGTGAACATTCCCCCAAAAGTACTGGGTCATTTTATTTGGTCCTTTGATGAGTGAATCGTTTTTATGTGCTTCTCAGGGTCATGTAGCATGGAGACTGCAGGGCTGGCATGTTTAGTGGTGGTTTCAATAAAAATCCCCCCCCCATAGGCTCACATATTTGAGTGCTTAGAGAAGGGAGGTATTTGAAAGCATCAGGAGGTGTGGTCTTGTTAGGAGGTGTGGTCTTGCTGAAGGGGGTGTGTCACTGGGGTTCATTAGCTCCTGACTCACTGAAGTGGTATGGACAGTGGGTGTCTTCTGGAGTAGGGACAGTCAGCTGTGGCTCCTAGTAGATTGACCACAGTCCAGGGGACAGCCCCAAACACAGATGTATAAGGGCAGGCAGGACAAATTGGAGTCTGTGAGTCATGAGATGTCATCAGTGTCTCGGGCAGTAGAGGAATCAGGCCCAAGAGACAAAGTCAATAGGGAAGTTGGGAAGTGAGAAACTATGGGTCGGATTTAGAGGTGAATATGATCAAAATACACTGTAATAAATTTTCAAAGAATTAAAAATTATCTATTAAAAAAACTCCATGTTATGTCTTTTTGTGGTGATATTTTGTTTGTGCTCTAACAAATAAAGTTTGTCTGGAGATCAGATGGTAGAGCCAGACACTAGTTAACCATAGAGGTCAGGCAATGGTGGAGCACACCTTTAACCCTAGCACTTGGAAGAAGGAAGCAGGAAGTGGTATGGCTGGGCAGAGAGAGGAAATAAGGCAGGCAGATACAGAAGCTCGGTATAACAATGAGGTTTCTTGGTCCTGGGCGGCCAGAGGTCCAGACACACAGACCTGCAGCCCCAGACCCCTTAGCCACCCGCAGCTGCTCAGGCCCCCAGAAATGATTCAGATGCTTATATTAACTTCATGCTGTTTGGCCTATGGCTCAGGGACATTGCTAGCTTGCTCTTACATCTTAATTCAACCCATTTCTATTAACCTGTCTGCCATGTGGCCCATGGCTCACCTGTGTTCCTTACATGTTTCTTCTTTGGCAGCTGGCTCAGTCTGTCCCTGACTCCACCCTGCTTCTCCCACCTATGCTCTGATTCCTCCTCCTACTTTGTCTATGGTGCCTGTCATGGGCCAAAACAGCTCCTTTATTTAAAGATTGATATTCACAGCATACAGAAAAACATTCCCACATCAGCTCAACCCCCTTTTAGGCTGAGTAATTGGTGAAGTAGCTGTGGCTTGCAGCTCTGATTTGTCAACATTTACCCCTATATTTGACTCTGGGCTTTAATGACTGAGACCGATTAGAATTTATTTTTATCATAACTTTTTTAAGTTTTTGAAAGGATGCTTGCAGGATTCCACGTGTGACATCTTTGAGATGTGTAAGATCTGCCAAGTGGGGCTGCTTTTAGGCTTTTAGGACCACGACACCCCACTGTCAGCAGCCCATCGCCACCAACCAGGCCATGCACCAGGCTGTAGCAACTGTTCACAGCCCTGAACTTTTGAACACCAACTACTGTCAACAGCACACAATGTTCTCTTCAATACTTGATCACCAGGGCCCAGGTGGAGCCAAAGAATTTTACCCAAGGCTTCTGGAAGTTTCCATTCCAACATTTCAAAAAGGCATTTAGCCAAAGCCTGAGACAAGTAAGCCTCAGGTAAATATTTGTCTTGGTTCTATGTCTCCAGGGAACCAGACCTAGGGCTAGATGGAATAAACAGAGGAAAGTATCTCCCCAGTGGAAACAAACAGTCCCGGGTGAAGAGGACAGCCAGCTGTTCTGACCAGATGTTCTGGCCAGATGTTCTGACCAGGGTCTCCACATCATCATTCAGGTGGAAGATCCTCTGTGGAGGACAATCTTCTGAATGACTCTTTCTTTTTGATGCAGGGTAGAAAAGGATGTGATTGAGGCTCTCTGTACAAAGGCCAAACTGTAGTGACAGCCACCAGGGGCAGCAGAGGCTCTGTGCTCTGTATAAGTAGTGAGTGGTCCATGTGCTCAAAAACTGACACGGAAGGAGGGTTTTGATAGTGGCAGTTAGGGTGGCCAGTCCTGAGTCACTCAGGCTTACTACAGCCTGTCATAGATAGGGTTAAAGATCAGCTGACACAGCCTCCAGTCATCAGAGAGGAAAGCTGGACCATTTCCCCATGGGCATGTCTTGGGGGATTGCCTTGACTGTTAATTGATATAGGAGAGCCCAGCCCACTGTGGGTGGTACCATTCCCTGGGCAGATGGTCCAGGATTGTATAGGAAAGCTGGCTGAGTGTGGGCAGTGATTGAGACACAAGTGACATTCCTCCACCCTTTCTCCCTCAAGCTACTGCCCTGAGTTCCTGCCCTGCCTTTCTTCAATGATGGAATAACACCGGAAAGGAAATCAGAACAAGGCTCCTGATGATAAGAAACCAAAGACGATTTGCTGGTTCATTTTGAAGGACAGAATAAGTAAATCCAGCTGCAGGAATGCAAGCTCCATTTTTTTGAGGGGGGGGGGGGAACACATTCTAGTTTACACCTTAACTTAAAAAAAAAAAGGCTTCACCATGCCTTGTTGGCAGCAATTCCAAGGACATCACTTTGCATGGTTTAGCTCCTAGTCCATAAACACCCTGCTGGCTGGATGTTGAATGAATCTTGGGTCTTTGTTCTCTAGAGAAAGAAAGGATTATGTATGACTCCCAGGAGCCTCCACCCTCCAGCCCCAACTCAGACAGTAAGATCATGTCTGTCCTGCAAAATGCTCTAGCAGTCTGCAGCCCTCTAGAGAGTCACCTGTTAACCAGCCCTGGGGACCACTCTTCCCTACCCAGTCATGCAGGCCTGACTACTCTGTCAGTCCAAAGAGCACAGGGGTGTTGACAGAAAACCTCACTAGAATGCATACTTTTGAGGAGTCCTCCCACTTCCTTTGGAGGAAGGAGCAATCCTGAGGGCCTGAGAAGGAGCTGGATGCTGCGGCAGCCTCATGCGGAGTGGCTGTTGAGGTTGGAAATAGGAGAGCCCCTGTCTGGTAGCACAAGGTGGGAGAGCTTGACCACCAGCCACTGCTTCATCTCTGTCCAGTGACTTGGTTCTCCTAGCTTCAGTTTCCATCTTTGACACAGTACCAAGAAAGGCTGTCTTGAGGGGATGCTGTGAAGGCCGAGTAAGGTAACATATTAGCTTCCCACACCCTCTCATTACAACCTCACTTTGATGGTTAATCTATACTGTCAACTTGACAAGATCTGGAGTCAAATAAGAGACACACCCGTGGTGGCTCTGGAAGGGCATTTCCAGGTAGGATAAACTGCGGGGGAAGGCCCTTCCCTCAGAATGAGTGGCACCTTCAGGCAGCGGCCCAGATACAAAAGGGTCCAAGAGGAAGCCGATGAGGCTTGCCTGCCTGGACTTCTTGCTGGCAAGTCTACCCAGTCCTCATTGCAGCTGCCACCAACATCCTTCACTGACCTGGAATGCAGCTTCTTCAACCTCCCGGTGTGCACTGAAGACTTGGAGCTCTCAAGGAATCCTCCAGGCCTCCAGTGATAGACTGAGGCTGCTGAGGCCACCAGCCTTGTGCACTGAGCAGTTGGTAGGTTCTCAGACTCTTCAATGCGAGGCAACCATTATAGGACACTGCTCAGCCCCAGTTCCTATCCTGGGAACCAATCTAATAAATCTGTCGGTAATATGTATTGCAATATATATTAATTCTCTGCACGATTGCATTCCTTCAGAGAACCCTGACTAACACACCTGTGTGGGATGCCCAGGAGGGTTGTTCTGGGCCAGGACCCTCCTTACTCATCCTTATCCTTTGTGGCTGATACGCCAGAGTACTCACTGAACACCGACCTGACTAAACTGTGCTGTATAGAAGTGGTAATGGTGAAGACACACCTGTCACATAGCCAGAGCTCTCCTCTGCTGATTGACATGTCCCCTCAGTTTCAGCGGTCCCCTAAGCGGCTATCAATGTTCAGTTCTAAGAACTTCTTCATCTATTTGTTACAGAGAAAACAGTCAAAATCTTAATTTACAAATTCTCTGCAATTACTGTCTTGTCTGATTTATAATTCATAGTACAATATTTATTTCTAACAGGAAATTAATTTTGGAAACTCAGTGGGTGATTAAATTAGATCGTAAAACCCTTCCGCTGGCACGGAAGGAGAAAGAGAATATGAGTAACGCGAGACAAGGCTCAGAGCAACCTGGGGAAGCTCCATCCTAGGATCCCACGCTCCTGCTCACCTCATTCCGCTGAAAGAAGAAGCAGCCTGCTCAGGGTTCCTGTAGACCACGAGCATCCTGTGACCTCTCATCCCAGAGAGCAGATCAAAGAAACGGTTCCATCCAAGCCCAGCTAGGTGAGCCAGGAAGCTTGTTGGCACATGTATGAGGAGTCACCACTTAACAGGCACTAGGACAGTGACACTCTGGCCTACATTCCCACTCTAGTTAACCAGGTCTATGAAGGAAATTCCTCCCAGACATGCCCGAGGTTTGTCCTCTGGGCGACTTTAGGTCCTGTCAAGTTGACAATAATAACTGTCACCCAGGAGCACGGAGACTCAGGCAGTTACTGTCACTGTGACTTCTTGGAGTTGCCTTTCCAGCTCGCAGACAGACCTACCAGAGTCTTCTCTATCACCACCAGCCGCAATTGCTCTTACATCCTTGGAGAGAGAAAGGCCCTTGAGTCTTCTGAGTCCCCACAACTATGGGTTGTATGAGCCTGAAGAGCCTTCAGCTCCCCTCCCTCCTCCCTTCACTCTCCCCCTGCTCCCCCTCTCCACATCCCAGCATGGCTATCCTGGCACAAAGGGAGTGTACAATGGAGTTTGGCCATCAGCCACTAGGTAGGAGAGACTCAGCTGCCAGACCCAGTTCCAAACAGTCACTACACAGGCAGCTTCACTCCTGACTCCAGTCTTGTCATCTGTAGAGTGAGGCTGAAAACAGCTTTTTGTGCTGAAAGTTCCTTTAGGATGGAGGGGAATATAGATGCTGTAGTAGTCAGCTACTGCTGTGTAACAAAGAGGCCTCAAACTCAGAAGCCTCACTCTTTATTGGTTTGGAAATCTGGGATTGTTTTATCTCCTCCACGACCTTTATATCCCTGGTTCCTCTCTAGAACACCCCTGAATCTCTGGGACCAGTTGACCTTTGCCATCAGCCTCTCTTGCAGCCACAGGCAGAGGCTGAGAACAGTGGGGTTGGCTTTCAAGCTATTTTTCTTCAAAACTGGTTGAGAACTGTCCGCAACCACCTGCTTATCTGGGGTCAAGCTACCTGCAGGGGTCTTGATATGTCACTGGGCTCAGCAAGAAATTCCTCTTGTATGCTTCCTTTGCTCCCATCCAACCCTTCAAATACATCCTGGTATTGCCTCCCAAACAACCTGCTAATTCCCAAGTTCTCATCTGCATGGATTGTTCCTAGACCTGTCCAGAGAGCCCCTGATCCCAAACACAGAAGCCAGAGGCTTTGCTAATGGATTGGGCCACACACACTCCTTGTGATGTACGTGCGACCCTTGTGCCCACAAGCAGCACCTGGTGCCCACACGATGTCGCCGCTTCACAGGCACTTTACACATATTCTCCAGGTAAGTGAGGTTCCCCTTGCCACTATTTTCTTTCAGTTCCCAGTGGTTCGCAACATCAGAGTTCTCTGAGATGCAGCCAACAGTTTCTAAGGGGTAAACTGAGATCATTTGGGATAATGTCTGCTTGGTGCAAAGAATGAAGACCCTTATCTTTTGTTTTGCCCCCACCAACACCACAAGATAAGCAGTCACTGCTAGGGGCTCCCTCTCCAACCAACCGGCTCACTGGCTGCCCCCAACCCAGCCCATCTGCTATGCATGTGTAAGCATTGTCAAATTGTTTGAATAAATTGTCACTCTGATTAAAATGTTTATGTCTGCAGGATGACTCGTTTCTGCTAAATTGTACTAAATAGTCTCACATTTGCTGCACAGATTTGACATCTGTGTCTGGTTTCTCTGCTCATGGCCAGACTGAGGCTGGTTACGCCCCCCCCCCCCATCTTTCTCCAGCAGCCACCAAGGCTGAGACCATGTGGGTGGGAGAAAGCAATGCTAAGCGTCTTGCCATCTTGCCCTTCGGGGTCTCTCTCTCTCTCTCTCTCTCTCTCTCTCTCTCTCTCTCTCTCTCTCTCTCTCTCTCTCTCTGACTCTGTCTGTCTGTCTGTCTCTGTGTGACACTGTCTTAGTCAGGGTTTCTGTTGCTGTGAAGAGACACCAGGACCACAACAACTCTTACGAGGGAAAACATTTCATATTGGCTGGCTTACAGTTAAGAGTCTTAGTCCCCATCATCATCATGGCAGGACATGGTGGTGTGCAGGCCGATATGGTGCTGGAGAAGGCAACAGGAAGCAACTGTCTCACTGGGTGGAGTTTTAGCTAGAAGACCTCAAAGCCACCTCCACAGAGACACACTTCTTCCAACAAGGCCACACCTCCTAATAGTGCCATTCCCTTTGGGGGCATTTTTTTCAAACAACCACAGATGCACATGCACACACATAGACACAGTCACAGACACACACACACACATAGACACTCACATACAAAGACAAACATACACACACACACACACACACACACACACACACACACACACACACACGCTTTTTGGGTTTTCTGGGATCCCATCGAGATAGCTAGACTGTCAGCATCTTCTTGAAGCTGGTCAGTGTTTACTCTCTTTTGCTAACGGGAAGGAAGATTAAAAAGGTGTTCTGAAATGGAGACACAGACATACACACCCACTGACTCCATACGTAACAGAATAAAATACCTACATTTTCACAAGATGCCAAACTCTTTGAGGTAATTTTTTCTACACAAGGTGAATGGACTCATAGGCAGGAGGATATGTGGATGGATACGTAGAAGGATGAATGGATGATGGAAGGAAGGGATTAAACAGATATATGAAAAGAAAAGAAGAAAGAGAGGAAGGTAGGTAGGAAAGGAAGGAGGGAAGCAGGAAGGGAAGACTTTTCATAAAGAAGAATAGATTGATAAGTGTGTGTATGCGCTTGTGTTTAGTGATGAATTGAAGGAAGAATGGATGGGTATATGATAAAAAAGGTGGATAGATGATGAGCTGATAGGTGGAAGGAAGGATGAATGGGTAGTAGGTGCTGGAAGGCAGGAAGGATGAGTGGATGGGTGAGCTGTGTATTAATGGATGGAGGATGGATGATGGAAGAATAATGAAATGATGGATAGAAAGAAGGATGAATGATGGAAGGAGAGATGGATGTAAGATGGATGATGAATGGAAAGCCTGGAAGATGACTTGAAGGATAAAGGGGTGGGTGCATGTGTGGAAGAAAGGAAGCTTGTATATAATAACAAAAACCCCGTGTATGACTGTTGGTGACCATGCCTTACCCGTCCCTCAGCAACAGACCCCTTTTCCTCCTAGATCCCCAGACCCCTAGATACACAAAAGCAAGCCCGGGCAATAGCCATGCTCCCTAGACTGCTGGCTCACATAGCCTATTCTGTGCAGTAATTTTGTTTTGCTTCCAAGTAAAATCTTTTTCTACTTTGTTATTTGTTTGTGTGTTCAGTTATTTGGGCAAGATACCAAGAACCTGGAAACATCTGTTCTTGATTGAGGCCCACCAGCAATGTTCCGACCCCCTTCTGTGAAAGCTCACCCAAGCCTGTGAGTCAAAGCACTGCCTGGGTGCTGCTAGTCTTTCAAATAAACATTTCAGGCATTAAGATGCATTTGGATTTGAGGTAGAGAGCCCTTTTGGTCTGCCCCAAGTCTGCAGGGACCCTCTTGTATTTGATCTGTTCCCATAATTAGCATTTCCACATATGGAGTCAACCCATCCCCTGAGAAGACTTGCTTAGTGACATTTCTATTATGTTGCAAAAATGGACCAAAGGCTCAGGAAGCTGACACCATCTATCTCCTCAGAGCCCATCAGGCATCAAGCCATAGGTTCAAGTCTTGCCCACAGGTCTGACTCTGTACTTCATCCCATAGCTGTCTCTATGCTGCTTGTATCTCTTGCCCGGTTACCCACAATTCCCTCGTAGCCAAATCCACCCCATTCCTCAGATCTTCCCTCTAGCTCCCGCACGTCATTTCCCAGAGATATCTTGTCCATTAAGGCTGTATGTGCCCCTCAGTGGTCCCCATGGCCTGTGGGGCACAGCATGCAACCTCGGAACTCTGCTTTGGTCTATCCTCTACCTCCTTCCTCAACTTCTTGTCCTTGCCCTGGACCAAAGAAAGAAGAGTGACCATGAAGCACTGCTCTTGGGCACAGAGGGAAGATCACCATAACACCAGGAATCAAAAATGACAAGGTTTTACAGGAAAACTAAAAAAATAAAAATCATACTGGAATTTTAGGTTAAAATAGTCTCTGCCCTGTATTTATGTTTGGTTTGTGAGTTAGCTCTGTGTGCCCAGTGCTTCCCAGATTCTCTCCAGATGACAGTGTGGATATTTTGTTACTTTACTTTTGATTGTAAATATTACTTTAAAATCATCTTGATCTCTGGCTCTTCTCCAACTCACTTAAATTTTGGAGTGAAAGGCAAGTATCTTATTTTCCATCCCTCATCCTTGCTTTTGGGATCCCTGGCCATGTAGGCATCTCTGAGAGTCTCTTATTTGTCAGGTCCTCTTCAGCTTCTGGAGGTTCATTCAGGCATACTGCTCCAGTTGGTTGATCCTAACATTTTGTGTTACAGGGAACATATGCATCAGGGTAGTATAGCCAGGTAGTCCTGCTATCCTCACCACTGACCAAGCTCTAGCCCCTCAGCACCTCTGGCTTGACTGAGACATGCTGGCTTACCTCTCTCTTATCCAGACTGTATGGAACAGGTACAGTGGGACCACCTGGTATCAACACATAAAAGAAGAAGGGATAAACAAGTGAGCTAGTGAATGAACGCATTAGTGAAAAGGTGAGAAAATAATGGTTGAGCTGATGAATGAGTTAGTGAATGAGTAAATGGATGAATGACTAAGTTAGTCTATGAATGAAAAATAGTCAATGAAAGAATGAGTGAGTGAATGCATGAATGGGGAAACACAGTTAGGACTCGGGTTTTTAGCAAGGAACTCTCCGCATTGCCTGTGAGCTGGCAATAATATCCCAGAAACATTAAACATGACAGATGAAAGGAAACTGGCAGATGAAGTGGGGTAGCAATCACCGTGAAGAGACAAATGCCATACATTCAAAAATGTGACCCAGAAATAAAGTAGGACAATTACAGAGACGGCCCTGGTGGGTCTGGGAGCTGTACAGACATTGGGAATCCTGGTGTTGAAGCCTCTGTTGGTGACAGGGACGTGTCCCAAACTAACACACTCCTTTCCTTTTCCATTATCCCTGAGGTTTCGAGAATATTTTCCTTTTATTTATTAAAGATGTCCATGAGATCAGGAGCCCTACTTCTCTATCCTCACAGACATTCAGACATCACCTCTCTCTCTCTCCTTATTGGGCCTGCTCTATAAAGTTTTTGTTTTATTGTATTTTCCCCGATTGCACACATGCATGTGCACACTCACCTTTATGCACACCCTCCCAGTCCAATGGTCTCACTCTGGTGAAGCAACCCAGTCTGAACCGGCAGCTCTATAATCTGGCAAAGGTTTCTCCATGGTGGCACCACACTCTCTCTGGGAACTTTGCTCCAAGAGTTTCAGGGCTGACAGAACCAGTCAATAGTGACTGTGCTTCTGGTCTTATCATGAGGACTTTGCTCACTTCAAAGTCCTCCTACATGCATCCATGCTCCTCTACTCTACAGAGCAATGTCTGTGGCAGTGCCTGGCCAGACATCCCACAGTCCTGGCATTTTCATCCTGGAGTCTCCATTGAAATTTTGACTTCAGCACCACAGCTTCACCAATGGCCTATGGATGGCTCTCTGGAACCATAGGAAGACCTCACGACTCCATCTTAATCTTTCATGTCTCCAAAACTAAGCATCAGGCAGATAATGCTGCCCAGTTCCAGAAGGAGCTTGAATCCTTGGGCTACAGCAGGACCCTGGGGAAACACCGACCCGAGGTGCTTTGTTGTTCCAGCAGGTAACCCCTTGAGCTGTGTTCTCAGTTTGTACTCTTTTTCAAATATATTTGCATTTTGACAACTTGGGGCCTTCCCTGGGGCATCTTGCCCAAGGGTATTTTCCCTAATAAGCCAGTACAGAGTATAGCCTTAATAACCATAGCCTCTTTTTCAGCAGCCAACAGTATTGCATGATTTCTATTTGGTATTATTAATAAAAATAATATTGGAGATATTGGAGAAAAGCAAAAATATCAGAGAAAGAGAAACATGCCACAGCCTGGTTCACACCTAGCCAGCGAGCTCCTCAGGCCGGAAAAGGTAGGTCCAGTTTCCACGAATCCTCAGACCCAACGCCCCTAAGTCCTCTGAGGAAAGTGTGGAGGGAAGAAAGCCTACCTCCTCCTCCTCCTCCACCCAGCTACCTCACTTCCTCCTTCAATTTTCCTAGGTGTGCACTACCACCACCGCCACCACCACCACCACCACCTGGCTCTGTTTGGCCATGAACTCACAGAGATCTAGAGGATCTCTGCCTCTCAAGTGCTGGGATTAAAGGCGTGGTTCATCGCTTCTTTTATGACTAAATCTGTGGCTTGGCTCTGAGCTCTAATTTTTCAGGCAGACTTTATTAGGTATACAATACATCACCATACAACAGCCTTCTTTGGTGGTACCATATCACAGCCTAGGTGGTCTCCAGTCTTGAAATGTCCACCGTCAAGCAAAAGTCTATTACCTTTAAATTCAATCCAACTCCAGTTTCTAGGGCCCAGGCAGAATGCACCCAGGTTCTTGGTTTGGACATTACAATGGTCCTTAGCTTAGTGGCTGATGGTGCCCTTGTTTGCATCTGGGACCTCCTGAGCCAGGACTCCATTGCTCCCACTTCCCTCATCATTCTTGAACTCTGAGCTCCCACTGGCACGTTCCATATTTAAGGGCTTTCCCAGCCCAAAGTTCCAAGCCCTTCTGCTTTCTTCCCAGAAACCAGCTCAAAAGCCCTAAGAACCACGTGATCAGGTTATCACACCAAGGTCCCCACTTCGTATCAGTTTCCTGTGTTAGTTTCTTACCTCGTTACTGTGGTATAATGCCTGACCAGAAACTTATGGAAAGCAGGGTTTGTTTCAGCTTAGTTGGAAGATACAGTCCACCATGGTGAGGAAAGCATGGCATCAGGGTCCTGAAGGGTCTGGTCACACGGTGTCTGCCACCAAGAACAGACAGCAATGAATGTGAGATTTCGTTTGCTTTTCCCTTTTTTATTCAGCCTGAGATCCCAGCCAATGGAGTGGTCTACCCCATCCACAGGTAAAAGTGGATGCTTCCAATTGTCTTGTTAGAATTTTATTACTGTGAAGAGACACTGTGACCACAGTGAGACTCATAAAGGAAAATATTTAATTGAAGTAGTGGCTTACAGTTCACAGACTTAGTTCATTATCAGAATGGTGGGAACCATGGAGGCTAGGCAGTGGAGAAGGATCTGGGATTCATGGGCAGCAAGAAAAGACAGTGACTCAGAAGCCCTGGATTGAGCTTTTAAAACCTCAAAGGCTGTCCCTAGTGAGGCACGTCCTCCAACACGGCCTCACCTACTCCAATAAGGCCCTATCTCCTAATAATGTCACTCCCAATGTGCTGTGGAATATTGCTCTTGTACACTGTAAAAATTTATAACCTGTATTGTTTTAATAAAATGCTAATTGGCCAGTAGCCAGGCAGGAAGTATAGGCAAGGCAACCAGACTAGGAGAATTCTGGGAAGAGGAAGAGTAGAGACACCAGCCAGACACAGAGAAAGAAGGTAATAACGCTGCACTGAGCAAAGGTACCAAGCCATGTGGCTAAACACAGATAAGAATCATGGGTTAATTTAAGTGTAAGAGCTAGACAGTAATATGCTTGAGCTACTGGAACAGCATTTACTATAATATTAAACCTATGAGTTAATTATTTAGGAAGCAACTGCAAGATATTTGAAAGTTTCTGGCGGGACAAAAACTTCTCACTGCAAATGAGAAGTACCCCATGTGGAGCCTAGGGACCATTTTTATTCAAACCATATTCTACTCTTTTGCCCCCATAGGCTTGTAGCCATAACATAATGCAAAACCACACTCAGACAATTGCTAAAGTCCTCACAGTCTATCACAGTCTCAACAATGTTTAAAAGCCCAAAGTTCAGTCTCTTCTGAGATTCATGCAATTTCTTAACTATAATCCCCTGCAAATCAAAATGAAAAGCAGACCACATACTTCCAGCATATAATGGCACAGGGTATACATTACAGTTCCAAAAGGGGAAAAGGGGATCGTTGTGAGGAAATATGGAATCAGAGCAAGACTGAAAACCAGCTGGGCAAACTCCAAACTCTGCATCTCGATGTTTGATGTCAAAGCTTTCTTTGGGTCTCTAACGACTATCAGCTCTGTTGACTGAAACAAACTTCGTTCTTTTGGGCTGTCTCCTCTCCTTGTTAGCAGTTTTTCTCAGAAGTTATCCAACAACTCTGACATCTTCAACATCTCCGGGTCTCCAAGGCAACTCAGGCTTTACCTTCACAGCTTCACACAATGGCCTCTGTGGCCTCCATGCAGGGACACCCCTGACACATGCCTGACCTCAGCAGCCTTAGTCTTAGAAGGAGATTCCACAACCATTTTCTTGTATCCTGGACTCTAAAGCCAGAACCACATGAGTGAGGCTGCCAGGCTCTGCTGCTCTTGGAGCTGGAACATGGCCCCTTGTTCAATTACATCACCTGCTTTCTGTTTTCTATGGTTTCCGTCACTACCTAAATTTGACTGTCCTGAAATTCTCCCCTGTAGACCTAGGTGGTCTCAAACTCAGAAATCCCCCTGCCTCTGGAATGCTGAGATTAAAGATATGCACCACCACACCCAGCTCTATGCTTTTCTTTAATCCTTTTCACACTTTGGCAGCCTTCCTGGGTGAGATCTTGCCCCAGGCCACCACCGCCTTCACCACTTAGTATCAGGCTTTTCTTTATTCTGCTTATCTCCTTGAACTCGGGACTCAGTTTCCCTCTACTTCCTGATGCTCCCTTTCTCCTTGAACTGTACATTTTTTATTTTTCTTTGCTGAGCTTGCTCCTTTTCATTATAGATCTTCACATGCATGATCACTAATTCTAGGATGTTTTGAGATTTCCTCTGCCAATGCAAATAACCAAGACTCTTCCCTTTAGCCTTGGGAAGGTTTTTCAAGTGCAAAAAAGCACTCCCATTTCATACCAAATATCACAAGAATGGTCTCTAGGCTACATACAAATGTTCTTCTCATTTAGAACTTCTTGAGCCAGGTCCTCACATTCAAATCACCATCAGGACTCTGCATTCTATGCCTCCACAAGGATGGCCAAGTAAGCCCCATTTAAAGCATTCAACTGCTTTTTGAATCTAACATTCCTTTAAACAAAAGCATGGTCAGGCTTATCACAATATACCTTAGTCCCGGGTACCAACTCTTGCCTTAGGCTTTCTATTTCTGTGAAGAGATACCATGACCATGGCAACTCTTATAAAGGGAAATATTTAAATGAGACTGGCCTACAGTTCAGAGGTTTAGACCATCATCATGATGGCACAAAGCACGCTACATGATGCTGGAGAAGGAGCTGAGAGTTCTATATCTGGATCCACAGGCAGCTGGAAGAGACAGTGAGTCAGTGGGCCTGGCTTGAGCTTCTGCCCACAATAATACCTAGTGACATACTTCTTCCAACAAAGCCACACCTCCTAAAGTGCCACTCTTTAATGAGCCTATAAGAGCCATTCTTAATCAAACCTCCACATCAATATAATCTGGAAACTCCCTTGCAATCACGCTCAGAGGTTTGACTCTTAGGAGATTCTAGATCCTGTCAATATTAACAATATTAACTGTCTCACTTGGGAATCTCCCCCTCTGCTCTTTCTTGTTCACCTACACTAAGTCATCCTGTGCCTTCAGGCCATTTCTTTTTGTGGATTTCCTTTTGGTCTCCTGCCTGAAGGCAAAGTGGGTCCCATTGGCTGTTGCTCAGCCAGCCCACCCAAGGAGGACTGATTTCCCTACAAGTTTGCCTTCTGAAGTCATGTGGTCCCAAATCATTATGACCTCAGAAAGTCAAATTCACTGGACAAGGAAGCCATGACCATACACAGGGCCTCCACATGAAGACAATGGTACAATTGTAGGACAAAGGCCACACTGGTCACTGATACTATGTGGAGTCAGCACAGAGGAAGGTTCATAGCCATTCAACTCCAAAGCTGCATTTGGTCTGTCTTGAGCCATGCACTGTCTATATGTGCTGGTTCCATGTGGATTTTTCTTGGTGTCCATCTTCCCGGTGTGGCTTCCTTAAACTGTTCTAATGAACTAGACAGGACATGGGAACTAAAGAAAGCAGGGCCTTCTTCAAAGGGCATTTAATGAGGAAGAAATTAATTCTCTAAAAGTTCTTCCTTTGTTTATTTTTAATTAAAGCTAATAATTAAACAAGGAGAGGGTTATGATAGCTATGCATGAATACATCCCATTATCAATGAATGCATCACACATATATGTACATATAAGTTTGCTGTGAGTATATATGGCAATATATCAATACACGATAAACATCAGTATACATGCTTATGTATGTATATGCATGTGCACAAGATTTAACAGCTTGGGAGTACATTGCATACTTTCCCAATGAGGTTGGTAGGAGAAAACACACCTTGGAAGGTATATTGGCTGGTTTTGTGTGTCAACTTGACACAAGCTAGAGTTATCAGAGAGAAATGAGCCTCAGTTGAGAAAATGTATCCACAAGAACCAGCTGTAGGGCATTTTCTTAATTCATGATCAATGGGGGCGGACCCAGTCCATGGTAGGTGGTGCCATCCCCAGGCTGGGGTCCTGGGTTCTATAAGAAAGCAGGCTGAGCAGGCCATAGGGAACAAGCCAGTAAGCAGCACTGTAGTATGAGGTTTCTGGCCCGGACTTTCGGGCCTAACCTCAAGGTTTAGGACCCACAGACCCACAGACCTGCAGACCCACAGTCCCACAGAGACACACAGATGCTTACAGTAGTTTTTTTTTGGCTGATCAGCCTCAGGCCCAGACATATAACTTGCTAGCTCTCTACCCTTCATCTAACCATGTCTCTTGCTCAGCCATGCGGCTTGGTACCTTTTCTTAGAGCAGCATAGTTGTCCTCTGCTTCTTCTGGCTTCTCTCTGGCATTCTGCCCTGTGCTTCCTGCTCCCAGAGTTTTTCTTAGTCTGGTAGTCACGCCCACACTTCCTGCCTGCCTTTGGCCAATCAGTGCTTCTTATTAAACCAGTGGGTGGGCCAATTATTTACCATGAAACAACACAATCTCCCACACAGCACTCTCCAGGGCTTTTGCATGAGCTCCTGTCTCTAGGATCCTGCCCTGTTTGAGTTCCTGTCCTGACCTCCTTCAGTGATGAACAGTGATGGAGAAGTGTAAATCAAACAAGCCTTTTCCTCCCCAACATGATTTTTTGTCATGGTGTTTTATCAGTCATAGAGACTCCAACTAAGACAGAAGAAAGGAGGCTACAGGACTCTCGCTCTGCAGAGGGTTATTCACCGTGGCTGAAGATCATTCTGTAGTTTGCAGATCATTTGCAGCTGTATGTTTGCAGGCAGCTCTGCTGAGCATAGGACCAGCATCCCAGGCCCAGGCCTCTAGTACCAGCGCTTTTCTGCTTTCCTTACCCATGACCACTGCAAGGACTTCAGATGGGCAGGTGGTTCTGTCTTCAAGATACTGGAAAAAGACACGTCTTGGGACCAGCTGCCATGTTCAGTTCTGTACAGTTTGTCCTGTGAATCCAAAGTCTCTGGATCCTTGTTTGGAGTTGGTCAGTTATCACTAAGTCACTGAGAGACATTGCATAGCAGCTAGAGAAAGGACTTTAAAGCAACTGAACTCAGTTCTGAATGAAGATGGGAGGAAGGATTTGCTCTCTCTACCCTATGGAACCTACAGAAGTGAAGTGTGTGTGTGTGTGTGTGTGTGTGTGTGTGTGTGTGTGTGTGTGTGCATTTATGTGAGCATGTGTGTGTATGAGTGTGCAGCATGTGCACATGCGTTCATGTATGTGTATGTGTATGCTTATATGCATAAAATACATAAAAGAGTCAGATAACTCAATTTGGCAATTCCATTCTTACAAACTTGACGAAGAAAATAATCCGGAAATGAAAACAAGTCTCTAACAACATACATTAATCATAGCAGTCTTCAATTTTCTAAAAAAAAAAAAAAAAACTCCCAACCCTATAAAAATGATGAAGTGAGTTACAGGACATCCAGATAGTAAAACATTTATATAACCATCAAGACTGGTGTCTGCAAACTAATTTTAATAAGGGAAGTGAGAGGCAAGGGACAGAGGGCCAAGTGAGTACCATGTCACTCTGCCCAAGGCTGCAGAACTAATCGCAGGGTGAATTTTGCCTAGTGACGAATGATACTCGGGGCACCTGGAGCTTCTGCCTTCTTCCTTATACCTTTGCCTCCTTTTCCTTGGTGATTTTAAAATTGTCTTTGTAGCCAGAAGTTTCTGGCACTGCCTAGACCAGAGGTCCAGGCCCCAAGTCCTATAGCTGCTTAGTCCCAAATAATCACACAAAGGCTTATTTTAATTACAAACTGTTTGGCCTATGGCTCAGAGTCATTACCAAGTAGCTCTTATAACAACCATTTTTTATCAATCTATGTATTGTAACGTGTTCCGTGGCTTTACTTGTGCCCCATTACATCTTGCTTCCTTGGGCAGCAGCCTACAGCATCTCCCCAACTCCACCTTTCTTCATCTTTATCTCTGCTTGGATTTCTCACCTGACTCTAAGCTGTCTTGCCTTAGGCCAAAACAGTTCCTTTATTAACCAATGGTAATAAAGCATATTCACAGTGTACAGAAAAACATTCCACATCATAAACTGGAGCTAGATGTGGTGGCTCACTCCTGTAATCCCAGCAACACTATGGGACCTACCCAAGTCAGAGCTGATCCCTGCCCTGTCCCACAGTTTCCACTGAAGACACTGTGAGACATGGAGTTTCCCTCAAGCCTGTGGACCTAACCAAGAGTCAACACTGGTTCCCACTCTGGGTCCTAATCTTTCACTGAAGCTCCTTTGGTTGTCTTATTAATTATTGTTGGAAGACCCAGCCCACTATGGGCGGCGACATCCCTTAAGCCTGAACTATCAGACAGGAGAACACAGAGAGAGCAAGCTTTATTCTCTCTCAGCCCGTAAGTGCAGACGTGACATGACTCACTGCCTGAGTTCCTGCTTCCCCCAAATTGTTAGAATTGCAAGCCAAATAAGCCTGTACCTCCTTAAGTCACTTTGAGTCAGGGTGTTTATCACAGCAGCAAGAATGGAAACTGGACAGTGCCTTCCTTCCTAAACTATGTACTGACTAGGGTCAAGGCAGCCATTTTGCTCCCATAAATGAAAATTATTAAAATTGCACTGTAGAGAATGGAGTGGCTAAGTCTGAATAATATGGCAGAGACCCTGCTTGCATTGCCCATTTCTAGATTTCATATTACAATAGGAACTGTGAGTCCTGCAGTTGAGTGCTTGGTACTCACAGGACAGCAGAATACTAACAGCTCTCTCTCTCTCTCTCTCTCTCTCTCTCTCTCTCTCTCTCTCTCTCTCTCTCTCTCTCTCTCTCTCTCTCTCTCTCTCTCTCTCTCTCTCCCCCTGGAGAAATCATAGATAATCTCAGCTGAGCAAGGCAGCAGGACCTTTTCCTGAGAAATAACTTTGGCTGCTTCCTAAATACATTTTTTAAAAAGTGAGATTAGATTTCTTCTGGTCCCAGGCACTTTGGGAGTCTCAGATTACTGTTCAGACACGGCCAAGTCCAAGAACCAACCACACCACACGTAACCAACCCTGAAAGTGATACAGAAATGAGATTTAAAAAAAAAAAAACAACTAGTCACAAAGATGTGAATTTATCAAGAGAGTTGACCCCAAATTCCTGAGGAACATGTGCCTTGCTAAAAAATCACAACAAGAAAGGCCTGAAGAAGATGCCCACAAACAATTCGAAGGCAGTGAGTGCCCTGCAGAGACCACTGAGGCCACCAAGGTCATGAAGGCCCTTGTGAAGCCTGAGTTGTTTAAGCCCGAGATACCAAAGCACCCCAGCATCAAACTCAGAGGTCTTGCTTTTGTTGCTCACTCCAAACTTGGGGAGCAGAGTAGAAGTGACATGGCCAAGCACTCTGCCAACCAAGGCCCAAGGATTAAACCAAGGCAGAGGCCTTGGCTCCAGTTCAGGATCCCAAGGTATCCAAGTCCCTGTGAAAGCCTCAGAAAAAGGTTTCTACCTGTCAATATGAAGACAGATGTGCTGGAATGACATACCTACACACTATTCACAGAAGATCAGCGTCCTGTGCTGTTTTTAAAAATAAACTTGAGTCAAGACCTAAATTTTTGTGGTTTTGGGGGTTTGTTTGTTTATTTTAATGGTTCAACAGTTGCCTAGAATTGGTAAAGCTATGGGTTTAAATCCCAGTATCTCATAAACCAAGTGTTGTGATTCTCACCTGTAATTTTCACACTCCTTATCCCAGGAGGATCAGGATTTCAAGGCCATCCTGGGCTATGTATTCAGTTTGAGGCTAGCCTAGTCCATGAGATCTTTTAAACCAAAAGTGAAGGTCTGGAGAGATGGCTTGGCAGTTAAGAGCATGCCCTACTCTTGCAGAAGACCCAAGTTTGGTTTTGAGCACCCACAGCTGCCTGCAACTCCAACTCCAAGGAGACTGGATGCATCTGGTCCTGTAGGCACTTAAACTCATCCATACATGCCCACACACAGACATGTACGGATGCAGTTAAATTTTTTAAAATCTTTTTCAAAAATGAGACTAGACAGAAAGCAGAATCCGGCTGCCACTGGATGGTGCATACTGACAGCTGTTTTCCTAAGCACACGTTCACTTGCTTGGGGTCATAGCTACCACACATGGTTTAGAACCTGCTACTCTGTATGCATGTCACACTGGCTCTGACAATAAAAATAGTAAGTAATTTCATGAGCTGAGCCTCACTCTCTGATAACTTCTTTGTAACTCTAGACCTGTACTGATCCAACCCTTACCCCTGAGATACCTGAGGACATCAGAATAACCACTTCTCTTTCTAAGCCATATCTGGGATTACAACAGAGCCTCTGACCAGACATTTCCACACACAGCTCTCTAGGATGTCCAGGAGGACATATGGAATCAGCTGGCCTAGGGTGGTATCCGCTTTACTAGTGAACACTGGTAAGGCTAGAGAAATGCCAGAGCTCGTTCTGAATCCTCGGACCCTCAGACGCCCTCGCCTCTCTCTGCTCTGTGGTGCAGAAAGCCTTCCTTCGGGAGCAGCAGGGAACTACAAGTGACTTGTCAAGGTAGATTGCTGTTGCAGCACACTGATTGCAGTGCTACCGGGTCCTTAGTGTCTCTCACTTCTAGTAATACAAGTTCCGAGGTCTGGGAGATTGTGTAGCAGGTACGGGCACTTACTGAGTTCCATTTCTGGAATCCATGTAAAGGTAGGAGTTGAGAACTCACTTCACAGAGTTGCTCCCTAACCTCCAGACTCACTCTGGTACATGCACACATACACACACACACACACCATGCACACATACACACACTATGCACATGGACTCAACAATACACACACACAAATACACACACCATACACATGGACACACACACTCACACACAAATACTGTAACAACAACAGAATTAATACCAAGACTGATCTGGAGAGGCCCATACTGGAACTGCCACAGAGCTCCTGGTACCAGCTGATCCTCTCTGGTCCTGCTGTTCCTGAGACCAACCTGTCCTCAGGCCCTGCTAACTGTCCCAGGGTCAGGAGCTCCCAGGCCATACGGCTAGGTTGCTCAAGAGTGACTAGAAATATAGAGCGTTATTTAAATCTTTCCCATTTTTAAATGTGGGTCATTTCTTCAAAACACAGACACACTGGGAGGTGGGAATAAAAGCCTGTGTAATGGCAATGTGCCTGTGGCTGGGACCTCACATGATTATGCCTTTGCCCGCCTGTCTAGTTAGGGGAAGATGGGAGCCACAGGGACAAGGCATTATGGTAATAGCATCTTTGCTTAACATCGGCTGGCCAAACTATGCTTTAGGCACAAATGAGACAAATTAAGGGCACTCAGCTGAGAAGGACACGGTTGGTTTTTTTCTTTTTTCCTCCCTGTTAAGGAGCTGAGCGAGAAAGTCATTAACTGCTCAAGGCTACTGGAAGAAAGGGGCGGGGGAGGCCCCCAAACCCAGGAGGTTCCTAGAGCCTATGACCTCATTCCGTCCCCAGCCTTGTACGGAGAAGTAAGATCCTGCTTTCTCCAGCCCCACAGAGCAGTAACAAGACCAAGGTGGGTGGGAGGTAGAATCATCGTCATCATCATCACTACCTATTATCATTATCGTCTCTCTGCTAGCCGAGACTGCAGACCCAGGCCTGAGATAAGCAGAGAGAACCACACAGACCAGACTTGGATGCTCTCATTGGTGTGTATGCGCCAACTCTTTTCACCAGTGTGCACTGACTCTTGGTGCCGTGAGCACCCCCTCACCTGGCATATAACAGGCACAGTCTTTGGAGAGTATGACGTCTTTTGAATACTCAATGTCTCATATCTGGAAGTCTCCATTCTGCATAGCTAGGGTGGCTGATCGCTCAGCAAAGCACACTTAGAAGCCCTACTGGACTGCAGTGGGGTGTAAGCTAAGCAATGTGGGGCGTGGGCATTTTGGAACTAATTTAAAGCCCAGAGCATGAGCAAGACTCTGTCTCGGAGGAAGGGATGGGGACTGGCTGCCAATGAGTGTTCCAGTGCTGCTGGGCGCCCTCCACAGCCTTTCTGCTCAATGTGTGGGCCCCAGGCCAGTTGTCCGGCACTACCCAGAACTTGTTGGAAATGCTCTGACCCACTGGGTTTGACCCTGTGCTTCGAGAAGCTCTTTTAGTGAGCCGTGGCACCCAAAGGCTAGGGGGCACTGCCTTATGCCTTCCTGGCTTTCCTGGTGGAAAGGGCAGAAAGTCAGGACTCTGTGACTGGAGAAGTCTGACTCCACTGTAGCCTCTGGAAACTACGGTCTCTCTAACCCATGGCAGGTCTGTGCTCTGTCTGCCAGAACCACATAACACAAACAAGTGCCATATCCCATGTTCTGCATTCCCTGACATTGCAAGTTTCCGAGAACCAGAGAAAGTCTAATTTTTTTAGAATTTTCAAGATAAAATTCATGTAATTTACTCTTCACTAGATGCTGTAGGCTGCAAGTAACAGAGTCCCCAGTTACGCTAATGCCCTGAAAAAAAATGTCGCTTACTATTCTCTCAGGCTGAGGAGTCAGGAGATGAGTCCTGTTTGGCTGGGGCCTGGGTTGATAACACTGCCAGGGACAGCACCTCATGTCCTGTTGGTGGCCCCATGAGCTGGAGGCAGGCTGTCGGTGTTTTTCCTTATATCAAGGGGAAAGTAAAGGTCAGCAATACGACCTTTTTCAGGAGAGGAAAATATTTCTCAAAGACTGACCATGACTTCATTTTAAATCTCGTGGCCACCCTAGAGAAGAAGGTGATGGATGAGTTTAGATTGGTTCATTGCCTTGAGCCAGCACGGCCTGATGTTCAGGTGGGTTCAGGCAGGTCTTCCCTCCTCCGATCAGCCGAAGGTTATCACTTCAAATTCTCTTAAGAAAAAAAAACCTTGCTGAGTGGTAGTGGCAAATTCCCTTAATCCTAGCACTTGAGAGACAGAGGCAAGCAGATCTTTGTGAGCCCAAGGCCAGTCACAGAGCAAGTTCCCCGGGCAGGCTCCAAAGTTACACGGAGAAAACCTGTCTTGAAAAAAACCAAAAAAAGGAAAGAAAGGAAGGAAGGGAGGGAGGGAAGGAGGGAGGGAGGGAGGGAGGGAGGGAGGAAGGAGGGAAGGAAGGAAGGAAGGAGTAGGTGACCTGAGACCTTATAGGTTGGAAAGTGTGGGTGCCCCTAGTGGCCAGGAGCTTAGATAGAGAATCAGAGCCCCTTATTCCCAAGTATTATAGAGTCTGAGACACCTCCACAGGCTCATGAATTTGCACACTTGGCCTCCAGTCAGTGGCACTGTGTGGGGTGACTGAGATTGTGATGGGATGGAAAAAGTAGATGTGGGGTAGGGCCTGAGAATCTTAGTCCTCATACTTCGAGCCCAGCTCTCTGCTTCCTGCTTGGCAGAGATGTAGAAGCCTAAGTGGACTGCAGGCTTCCACTGCCGCAGGTCTGATATGTGTGTGTGTGTGTGTGTGTGTGTGTGTGTCTGTGGAGTCTGTGTGGAGTCTGTGTGTGCCTATGTGTGTGTGTGTGTGTGTGTGTATGTGTGTGTGTGTGTGCCTGTGAGGTGTGGGGTGTGTGTGTGTGGATGTGTGTGTGTGTGCCTGTGAGGTGTGGGGTGTGTGTGTGTGTGTGTGTGGAGTCTGTGTGTGCCTATGTGTGTGTGTGTATGTGTGTGTGTGTGTGCCTGTGAGGTGTGGGGTGTGTGTGTGTGTGGATGTGTGTGTGTGTGCCTGTGAGGTGTGGGGTGTGTGTGTGTGTGTGTGTGGAGTCTGTGTGTGCCTATGTGTGTGTGTGTATGTGTGTGTGTGTGCCTGTGAGGTGTGGGGTGTGTGTGTGTGGATGTGTGTGTGTGTGCCTGTGAGGTGTGGGGTGTGTGTGTGTGGATGTGTGTGTGTGTGCCTGTGAGGTGTGGGGTGTGTGTGTGTGTGTGTGTGTAGTCTGTGTGTGCCTATGTGTATGTGTGTATGTGTGTGTGTGTACACGTCTCTGTGTGTGGGTGTGTATAGTATGTATATTGTAGGGTGTGTGTCTATATGTGTCTATGTCTCTATGTGTGTGGTATGTATGTATGTCCATGGGTCTCTGTGAGGGATGTGCATGTGTGAAGTGTATTTGTCTGTGTGGCGTGTATGCATGCATATAGTTTGTGTGTATAGCATATGTGTAGATGTGTCTGTTGGTGCCAGCTGTGTGTGCAGATATGGGTGCTTGTATTATGGATGCTCATAAGCATTTAGAGACCAGAGGTCACATAAGACCTGTGTCCCTTGGGAGCTGTCCATCCACTTTGCCTTTTGAGACAGGGCTTCTCTCTCTCTCTCTCTCTCTCTCTCTCTCTCTCTCTCTCTCTCTCTCTCTCTCTCTCTCTCTCTCTCTCTCTCAAACTTGAGGCTTGCTGATTCAGCTATACTAGCTTGCCATTGAGCCCCATGGATCTCCCTTTCTCGACCTCCCTGTGCAAAGGTTACAGATGTATACTGTTGCACTGAGCCTTTTACATGGGTACTGAGGATTTGAACTCGGGCCCTTATTCTCATTGTAGCAAACACTTCACCAATGGCGCCATCTCCACATCCCCATAATGGCATATCTCCAAATTGAAGCAAGGTTTCAAAAGACTAGGGCAAAGCCACAGCAAGTAATTGAGCACAAGTCTGAAGTTTCAGTTCTGTGGGGTGGTTAGAGGCTGGTATGCCCACTGGCTCCCTTATGGCAGACCACATAAAACAACACAAAATCAAATCCAGGCTGAGAGGAATGGTGGGCAGGGCCAAACCACTCTCAGTCCTTGAAACACGAGGGACAAAATGAATCAGGCGAACCCTACCGATGGGGATCAAATGACAGCCACTGAGTCATTGGCTGGAAATGACAAGTGATGGGGATCCAGGTAGGGATGTAGCCAAGAGTGAGGGACCCAGCAAGCTCTCTGAAGATGTTGGGGAGTCTTGGATCATTTCGTAAGGCAATTCCAGGCTTGTCACTCTACAGAGTGCACAAGGGCTCCCTAGAAACTGAACAGGACAGTGATGTTGGCACAGACCCTGGGTTTGAAATAGTAAGGATGGACATCTCAGGTGAGTGGGAGGAAGGAGTGAGAGCATCATCAGAGGACATGGGACCTTGTGTGTCTCAATTCTACAAAATACATCTGGTGGAGTGGTGAAGCAAGCGTTAGTGATAGGCAACACTCAGCAAGTCTCTGCCCCTCTGGGGACCTCTGTCTCCCAAAGGGCACGGCAATGGAAGGATTTCAGGTGCAAGGGATGTGGGGACAGCAGAAACTGACAGGAAGCCACTGCCAGCATACAAATCAGGATTAATGTAATCAACTGCGCCCAGTCCTTATGGGGCCAGGCAGGGGTGCTTGCGGTCCTGTCAGACCACCACCAGAACCACCACCACCACTTCTACCCCATCATCACCGCATCCACCACCATCATCATAACCACCACCATCATAACCATCATAACCACCATTACCATAACCGCTACTACCCCACTCACACTACTACCCCACTAACCTCATCCACCACCATAACCACCAGCACCAGCACCATAGCCACCACCAAGTGGAGTAGTAGTCATACAACAAATAAAAACATTCAATACTTACTTAAAATTGAGCTTCTGGGAACAATGAATATTTTGGTGAACTACACCTGTATCAAAGTCACTTGTTTCTCACTTCAAGTCTAACTATCCTCTCGGTACTCTGTCTGGCTGTTGTGACAGGGAGGTGACAGCTAGGAGGTAAAAACAAAAAACAAAACACAAAAGAACAAAAACCCAGCAGCAGAGGGAGGTCAGAACTGCTGAGTGCTCACATGATCTAAAGGGGTCAAGATCTCATACACTTGAACCTAAAAGTCTGAGTTCCTGACATCCCAGACTGGAATACAAATAAGCAACATCTAATTTAAGCAAGCCCGTAGAAGGAAATATTGTAAATTAGCAAGTGCCCCCATTTCCCCACCCAGCAAGTGCACCCATTTCCCCATGCTGATCAGCTCCTAATTCTCAAGGTTGCATCTTGATGAAGGACTTATTTTTAATTTTCTGCAGAACAGAGCACACTTAGGCAGAGATGAGCTGCTGGGCCAGTTCTGGCTCACGACCTGGAGGATGTGTCACTGCCTGGGAAGTCATCCCCACCCATTGTGGGGATGAAGAATAAGCACACCAAAATAAGCACACCAAGTGAGCCCCTTTTCCAACATCTACGTATAGTTGGGGGTTTAGTAACGGGACATATAGCACATATCTGAAATCTTGTATGACCAGTAAACACTGCTAGCTGCAACTATCGCAGGCAGTAGCATCTGTGACACTCAGCAAAGGGGCTTCAGCCCTGCATCTGTCTCTGGCCAGTTTAGATGTGTCCCCAATCTTAGTCTCCCATCCATGGAACTGGGCCTCAACAGAACGAGCCTCCCAAAACTCTGGTGGCTGACTCTGGATAGCACTGGAAAACATGGAACTGTGTGGAGCATGACTAAGTACCTAAGAATGTGAGATGTTTTATTTTAAAACTCAAAAGAGGTTGGAGAAAGTGCTCAGGGTAGGATGCTCACCTTCCGTGTGTGAGGCCCTGGGTGTGATACACAATACCACAACAATGTCTAGAAGAAAAGACCTATAGTGTCTTTCCATGTGGTGGACCTGTCCTCCAGCTCCCTGCTAGTTCTGGGACTGTCGTGCGGGCCACATCTGTGGCTGGTAGCATACTCTTTTTCTCATGCTCCCCAGAGGGGCCCCTTCAGCTTCCCTTGTTCATAAACCAATAACAATGCAGAGCTACAGGCCAAAGGCCTTTTCAGTTTGAAGCTTGACCTGAAGGAAGATGACGGCCTCTCTGATGAGTCCACACACATCACCGTTAACGACCCTGGGCCACGCTGCCCACCCAGTGGGCCTGTGCTTCCGAGGTCAGACAGCGGTTAATGAGACTGCCATTCTTAATTAATCTGCCAGACGAAGCCTCTTCACTTCCACTCAAGTGAGCTAGCAGCGTGTATGTGTGTGTGTGTGTGTGTGTGTGTGTGTGTGTGTGTGTCTACAGAGAGGCTTCCTGTCTCCTTTCAACAACTTGCTGCGTGTGGCTTCCCAGGTCAGCCCAGACACCTGAACGGCATCTTTTGGCTTTGAAGAGTTGTATGTTTCATAGACACCTCTTCAGTTTCAGACTGTTCCCCCAGGAAGCTGATCAATTGAGATCTGAGACTTGGCCCCTCTGGGCTACAAAATCCCTAGGAGATGAGGCAGGTAGATCCACCCTAAACCCACAGGAGCTAGAACCCACATTGGAGGGAGGGAAGAAGGAAGGGAGGGAGGGAAAGAGGGATGGAGGAGAGAGAGAGAGAGAGAGAGAGAGAGAGAGAGAGAGAGAGAGAGAGAGAGAGAGAGAGAGAGAGATACTTTTAGTCTGTCTTCCAGACTGAAAAACTACCTCAGGACCTTTGTACCTGCTGTCCCCCCCTGCAGTCCATGAGGCAGATCTTAGCACTCTTATTATCTAAAAAAGAAATTATGGCCCCCAGAAGGGACATGGTCTGCAAATTAGTAATGGATTCCTATGTGAATGCTCCCTCTAATGCTTAGCTTGAGTCTGTCCACATGGTCACAGGGTTCAGACAGAGCTTGTTAGAGCCAAGCTCCAGGCCAGAAAGAAGGTGGGAAGAGTGAAGGTGTCTAACCAGCAGGGCTCCATCCAACCTGATGGCAGACTGGACGGAGTGGACACAGGCTGCAGGAGTGCCCTGGCAGCATCACTCGGGGCTCCTGACCGGCTCTCCTTAGTCCCATCAGAAAAAGGCTTTGAAACTATCTTCTCTTTGGACTTTTGCACCTTGAGGGCAGAAACAGGTCATTACAAGAGAAACTAGAACCAGGTGTGACACACTATCAAGGTGTGGTGGCATTACCCACATGAGTCACATTTCACTCTGAGCAAGTGAACAGGTGACGAAGCCTACAGAATGTGAGTGGCAAGGGTGCCCTTGTCATACTTCTCAGAAGTCTGTCTCTAGCTGCTCTAGTGGCTACAAGTCACGGAAGTCCTCACTTTCCACCGCTTTCTCCCAGACAAATGCCAGCACAGTGCCCAGAAGCTCAACAGCTTTATGGAGCTCAATCCCATTGATCCATGGTTCTGTGTGCAATAGTGTGAGCACCCCTCTGCATCTCCACACCCCTCCTTGGCTCTCTCCAGGTAGTTCTCAAAGACCATGAGAAGGAACCAACCATGGTCCAAGCTCAAACAAGGCTTGCTCCTAATCCCAGCCAGAGCTTGTAGGATGCCAGGGGGTAGCTTCTTACTGTCATCCCCCCATGCTTCCACCCTTCCATCCTTTCTATAGACACCAGACAAGGAGCAGTCCCAGAGAAGCTCTGAGCCACATGTGACACTTAGTCTGGTGGCTGAAAGGGATCCCTGGTTTGAAGGAGGACTTTGGAGAAGTTTGGCAGGATGTACTGACCACCAGGAAAGAGGGCTATACTGTCTACTGGGTGTGTGGATTCCTGAACCTCCGCATATCTGATTTATGGGTTTCAGTTTTCCACACAGGGCAAGCCTTCAGTGAAAGGGCTGTTGGTATTAGAAGCACTTAGAGGCCCAGTCCTTGAAGATGATGATTCTGCCCTAGGGTTATATTCACAACCTGATTTCTGCCATTCCCAACCAAGTGACTCCAGAGATGGCATGGAGCCTCTTTGAAACTCATTTTATCCCACAGGGAAAAAATGGGGAGACTAATAATGGCTAGGTCTCAGATGGCTGTTTGATCTGCATGGCATTAGGTTGAGAGGCAAGCTGAGGCCAATGCTGAGTTTACCATTTCCTCAGGCAGAAGCATCCTCAAGCTGATGGCATCTCTTGGACCAGTCCTTCCAGACACCTTATTCATCAAAAGTCAAAGGCAAATTCCCACTGTGTCTATAACATCTTATGGGAGAAAGGCCACCCTTAGGTAGTAGAGTCCTCTGAAAATGCAGCCTGCCACAGAGAGAGCAGAAGGGCACACAGAAGCAGCTCCCCAATGCTCACAGCAGAATCTAGAAGGTGAATATGTGGGTATGTGAGTGTCCATGGGTTCTGTCAGCTCCCCCTACTGCCCCAGGTGTGTGTATCTGTGTGTGTGTGTGTGTGTGTGTGTGTGTGTGTGTGTGTGTGTGTGTGTGTGTGTGAGAGAGAGAGAGAGAGAGAGAGAGAGAGAGAGAGAGAGAGAGACCTGTGTGTACATGTGCACATGTAGGCCGGAAGTCAGTCCATCCACTGTGTTGTCCTCAATTACTTTTCACCATATTTTACTGATATAACGTTTTCCCTGAATCTGGAGCTTTCCAGATTTAGCTAGAATGGCTAGTCCATGAGTTTCAAGGATTTGCCCATGTTGAAGCCTGAATGAGATGTCCCCCATAGCCTCAGGTATTAAATACTTGGTCCCCAGTTGGTGGCATTGTTTGGGGAAGGTTGGGGGGCACAGCCTTGCTAGAGAAAGTTTTTGTTGGGGGTTTTGTGGTTTCAAAGGCATGAATCATTATGGGTTCACTCACCCTGCTTGTGATTATGGTTCAAGATGTGAGTGCTCAGCTTACTGCTCCAGATACCCCAGCTGCCACCCCTGCAGCCTCCCTGTGCTGTTGAAAGACTCTTATTGCTCTGGAAAAAGAGGCCTAAACAAACCCTCCCTCTGTATGTCCCCTTGGTCATGCTGCTCCATTATATCATTGGAAAAAGGAGTTTATACAGGCTCTCTCCAATGCCCTCGATGCTAAGGTTGCCTGGATGCTGGGGTTGCCCCCCCCCGTCTGGGTTGCCCCGATGCTGGGGTTTTGGTATGTGCCCTTTGCTTCTCACATGTATACTGAGAATCTGAATAACTCATGCTTAAGCAGCAAGCATTTTGCCTACTGCGCTATGCCCCAGTTCCTGTGTGCTTTAACATTTTATAGCACACTATTTGGAGGTACAGTCTCCTCCCCCTCCCCATTCTCCTGGAATCAGGGCTAAAGTACCACCTCCTAGTATTTCTCATGGTTTCTCAGGAGCTTTATGCAAATGACCAGTTTACAAAGCATCAGTACTGCCATGTTTTCCAGACAAAAACCGTGTTCCATCCAAGGACAAGTCTTCCAAATGAGATGACTAGTTAATTCTTTCCATGTGTGTGGCAGGGTCGCGTATAGCCTAAGCTACCTCCAACTCATCATGAAGCAAAAGATGACTTTGAACTTGTGATTCTCTCTACCTTTCAAGTTCTGGAATTGCACGCAGGCCCCATCACATCTAGCTTATGTGGTGTTGGGGATCAACAGTCTACCTACTGAGTGATGGCCCCATCATGTGGAGGCTCATCTGTACCAGTGTGTGTGACAAGTGAGTGCAGGCATCTGTAGTGTACACGTGGAGGTTGGAGTTGGGTCTTCTGTCTTCACATGGATCCCTGTGATCACTTCTTAGGTCACTTCTTTATGTGGCGAAACACCTCTCTGGCCCTTGATTTTTGTTTTTTAAACCTGGGGTAAGGTGAATGGAGAGAGGTGCTTGCTGCTGAATAACTTGGAAACTGCAGCCCTGGACACTTTGGCTTTCAGAGATTCTGCCTGGAGCTACTTGTAACCAGGTCCCAGTTTCACTCTTTCTTGCTAAGGGGCTTCATTCAAAAACCTCAGCTCTTATCTCATGTTTTCTAAGTTCAAATGGTTTATCCAAAGTACTGATGGATCCCAACCTACTCTGCAGATTTTAGCATGACCCAAATTGCCTATGCTAGTTTGAATCATACTTACTCCTCAGGTTTCCCATCTATAAAGTTGCACTGAGTATGGATAGGACAGCAGGGAACTGGTGGAGAGATGTTACCACGCAGGCAATGAGGTCATCATATAGTCATTCATTACTACAAAGAGTAGAGCAACTTTGCTGAATTGCGGCTTCCCCATCTGCACATGAGATTGCATTAGGTTGCATTAGGTGTGATTCAGGGCTTCCTTCTAGGGCTGCTGCAGGGGTAAACTGATATAGACTGTTCCAGGAAAATTGCTTCACAGAAGGCTCTGGCTCCATGAAAGACGGTTACACAGAAGGTTGTATTTAAGATGCCCCAATAGCACACTGTTCTAGTCTCTGCTGCAGAAAAGCCTCATGCCTTAGGCTGAAGATGTGCATAATACTGTGAAGTATGCAAAAGAAACAGCCACAAGATGTGGTCGACATGGCTGGGATCGGGCACCTCAGCCCCGTCAGCCCAGGTCCCTGGCTATTGTGACCCTGATCCATGGCGCACACTGTCAGCCGTGGTTGCCGCTGTACCCAGATGACCTACATTTCTCCAGCGGCAGCTGGGGCAGACATTCTGGGATAATTAACAGCCATGTACACGTGCACACACAGACAGCCGGGTCAGCCTGGCAATGGCTGGCACACTGGCTGTCTAGACAGGGTTGCAGCTCAGTGGCCTCCTGCCATGTAGGCGGCTGTTTGGAACTGCAGCCAGGATCATGAAAGTGGGGAGAAAAAAAAGAAGCTGCCCCTGAGATGGGAGGTGGCTGTTCTTCCCCGTTGTAGAGAGAGTCCACCATAGCGGCTTTCAAATCAGAATGTCCTCAGAAAGCTACCAGGCCAGGAGACTGAGGTCCCTGCACAGAAGGACTGTGCAGTGCTGTATATTACAGTGCCTTCCAAGAGACAATAAGTGTCCAGCAGGACTGTCAGAGGAAGGACCAGGCAGCATTACTCACAATCACATCACAAAGCCAGTCTGTCGGCCTGTGGTGTCGCCCACAAAATATAAGTTTTAAAAGACGTGGAATACAAGATGTTACAACCTTGTGGTTAGGAGTGTCAGATGTGTCTGTAAGGGCTATACAGGAGGGTAACCGGAGAATACTGGGTTCTTAGAGTATGTCTCCCAACCAGCCACCTGGTCACAGGAGGCTCACTGCTCACTTCTACTCATGGTGTGAGCTAATGCCAAATTCAAGCCAAAACCTTGGATAAGAGTCCTGAAATGAAGGTGTGACGCCTTCTTGGGCCCAGTCTTTCTCTCTCTCTCTCACACACACATACACACACATACACACACACACACACACACACACACACACAGCTACTACTGTTTCCCAAAAGTTAATTACACTACGGTCACCTTCAGGACTTGGATCTGCTGACACCATGATTTATTTAAGATGCTTCTTCAACCGTACTCAGAGCACCCACAAAGATGGAAACAAAACGAACAATCAAATAAATAAATAATCCAAACCAAAACAACAACAACAGAACCTCAGTTACAGCTGAGAATTGAAAACCAAAAATGGAAGGCGACTCTATAGGAAAAATATACAAACATTTTAAAGTTTAAAATAGCTCCTGTGCCTCCTAAAATCTTCCCAGATAGTGAGGAGCACGTCAAGCATCATCCAAAGCTGCCTGTGTTCTAATACTTAAAATTTGAAGAAGCTGTCTTTCAGGTGGAACATCGTTTCTTTAGTGTCCTTCTAGTAGCCAGGAGGAGAGCTGCTCTTTCCAGGTGTTATATATACATTTCTGTCACCACTAAGACCAGGGGCAGAAAGGTTAGGGTGTGTGTGTGGCTGGCGGTGAGTCTGTGTGCTCTTGGCAGTGGCAGCAAGCAGGGCTGCTTGTGCACATCTCAGAAGGTCAGGACACAGAGGGGAGTGAACACTGGGGCTCGGTTGGCTTTCTCTTTTCCCTTTTACTCAGTGTGGAGCCATGCCTCAGGACACAGCTCTCCCGGGGCCCCAAGACTGCACTGCTGAACCAGCTCTGGCTGCCTCACTTCTTCCTGTAAGTGACAGTCTCTGGATACTCCTGATGAAGGAATGTACTCCACACTCCCTTTTGAAACATTAACAAAGATCACCATGGAAACCGGAGTAACTCCCTCTAAATCGAGATGAACTGTAAGAGGGTTCTGGCCACCCCATTGTTACCAGCTCTAGCCTCAGAGCCAGGAATTTGGGGACCACCCGAGCCACTCAGCTGCTGCTTCCATTTCTTAAGTGGGTCAAAGCTCAGATGTCTCCGCTGCTTTGGCAACAGACAAGCATAAGAATTTCATGAGCCAAATACATCTTTCTCATTTCAAAACTATGAAAAAACCCTGCTGGGACAATGACCCCGGTGCCTCCAAAGTACAGAGTAAACTGTGTGTCATTTTGTAAGCACTGTGGATCTCTGTCGAGACTGCTCCCTCTATTTCTGAGCTTTAATATAAAGTGACAATGGCATCATTTTAAAAACTGGAAGATGCTAAGTTTCTGTATGAATCATGGCTGGAGGGGAATGAAGCGTGAATCACAGAAGAAGGAAGAGGAAGAGGAGAAGGGGGGAGGGTCAGAAAGGAGCCATTCCTGCCTTACAAAGTTTTGATCCAGTCCATGGACAATCTCACTAGACATTCCTGAAATGGGGCTTCAAAGGAAGTTGCCACCTAAAGTCAGTGGCTGGCTCCTGGAATTCTATCTTTTCCAAAGGACTAACAGGATATGTTCACTTCAGCATAAAAGGACCCATTGGCTTCCCAGAATTTGACCAAACAGAAAAGAAAGGGACTTGGTAGTTGTAGTGACACACAGAAGGCCACAGCTGCCTCAGTTTCTCCAACCTTTTAGTCTCCACCTCCAGCGCCAGGAGCCATTAGTGGGAGCTCAGAGTAAGGAGTACAGTGTTCAGCAGAGGGAGCCGATGGGCCAGCCTTTCACCTGCAGAGGATGTCTTAGGCAGGAGGTTGGCACCATTTGGTGTGAGCCTGGTTACCGTAGACAAAGCCTGGAGTTCCTGGCATCACTACTGAACTCCCTGACCCTGTAAGGAAAAAGACACATTCCCTGTACATCTTTAAATTCAGTCATGGACACCGGGAGTTATGGATGGTATTAGACTCTGAGATCACCTTGTGAGTGGTATAAACTCCACCTACAGCTAAGCTCCCTAGAAGGCTAGGGAGAGGAGCCTCAGAGGTGTGCTCTGCTTCCACGGCGGCTACAGGCTTTTGTGGTGTATGAATCAGCTAGGAAGGATGTCCCCTTGACATCTAACAGCCAAGACTCATGATCCCCTTCAGCTTGTCACTGCCTCAGTTTCTGTGCATGTCTGTCCCCAAAGTGTAGACACACAAAGCATGACACTGCACAGTCACTCTGCCCCAGGAACTTCATGCTTTCCCCCAGAAACCTCCGTGATGGAAGCTTGGCACTTAGAAACCATATCATCCAGACTCTGCCCTGAGCTCAGAGACCTTCCTTTCTGCCCCTGCAGGAATCACACCCCCCACCCTTTCTTCCTGTGGCAGAAGGGTGGGGCTCATACACACTGTGACGATGTCTCAATTTCTCAGTTCACTCCTTCTTCCCTTGTTCACTTAATATGCAACCAGCATCTTCAAGAATTTTGTCTACAGGCCAGTGATATGGCTCTGTGAGTAAAGGTTCTTGCCACCAAGCCTCACAGCCTGGGTTTGATTCCTGAGATTCATATGATGGAAAAGAATAAATCCTTCAATTTGTCCTCTGACCTCCAAACAAGCATTGTAGCATGCGTTTGTGTGCTCAAGGGTGAGTGGGAGACTCAAAAGATAAGGTATAGAGTGATATAAGGTCACTCATCATCAACCTCTGACCTCCATACACACACACACACACACACACACACACACACACACACACACACACACACACACACACACACGACATCTACATCACACCCCTACCCTAAAGCGCAGGGTTCGTTCAAGGAGAGGAGATAGATTGTAAAGCCAGAGAGGTTAGTGAAGAAACAGAGTCTTCTGGACTGTCAGGACCATGATGCTCAGAAACCCACAGCTGCTGTGGCTGCCTGAAAAAGGCCATTATGAGATGAGGCCAGTGAGCATTCCAGCATGGAGGAGGGAATGTCTGACAGGCCTCCAACCCTAGGGGAGGATCCACTTACAGATCTAGGAGGGGAGAGTCAGCCTTTAAGGGTGTGGCTCCTGGTAGATAGACCACGCTCTGGCCGATGACCCTAAGCCCATGGATAGCACCAATTAAACTCAGTGGGTTGTAACAAAAAGGAAGCAAAGTTGGGGTTCAGGAATTGGGGGTGCCTCTGAGAAGATTTAAGGGGACAAGTATGATAGAAAATATACTGCATGTAAATTCTCAAAGAATTAATAAAAATATTATTTAAGGAAAGAATTTTACACAAAAGATTTTACCCATAGAGGCTCCTTTTATACTCAGTTAAAATGTCCCCTGTCCCTCTCAGACAGGTCAATGGCCATTTCTGTCTCTACTCTACCTCCTGTCTTCTGCCCTGGGATCAGGCTCTCACTCAGCTGAGACTGAGGTGTGTTTGTGATACGTACTTGTGCCAGAAGGGTGGAAGAGCAATCTTGTTTCCAAGGAGCTTAATGAGGAGTATGACAGATGTACATATTCACCATAAAGAGTTTATTTTAAAAAATATAGAAACATGCTTCAGTGGTTCAGAGTGTTTGCTGCTCTTGCAGAGGACAGAGTTCTGTTCCCAACAGCTACACTGGGCAACTCACAGCCACCTATAGCTCTGACTCCAGGGATCTGATGCCCTCTTCTGGTCTCTTCGGGCACCCATACTGACATGTACATACTTATATACATACAAGCACGAACACAGGCATGCACACACAAACACACATGTATAATTTTAAAATATTTATATAAATATATATTTACATATATGTATTTACTTCACATGTAGGTGTGTACAGGTGTATGTGTGTGATATTTACATATATGTGCATGTTTATAACAAGTGACAACATTGTACATCAGTAATAGCTGTTACTATTGTGTGTTACTATTGTTTCTTATTTAAAAAACTATATTTTTTTAAATAATAACTATTGTGTGTTACTATTGTTTCTTATTTTAAAAAAAGCAATGGAAGCAGCTTTTTTTAAAGGTGGTGATTACCACTTAATAATGCATTTTGAACCTTTATCAGATATTTTCCATATAACACCATGTCTATGACTGAGTAACAGTCCAGCTGGCGACTGTGTCAGGGTGTATTTACCCAACTTTCTCTGCCAAATACTTGAGTAATATTAATTTATTTTTAACAGTTCTGAATCACTGTGCAATTAAAATATTGCAAACTACTATTTGCACATGTCCATGATTAATTACCAAGGACAAATCTTGAAAAAGTAACGTATCTCAGCTCTTTACAGTTTTTGTCTTTGGATCTGGAGTTGTCAGGGGGTAATTTTTTGTACTTTATTTATAAAGCTTAGATTTTGGTAGATATTTTATAGGAGATTAAGACACTTAGAAAACACATACAGAAATCATAAATACTAGCTCGGTAGAGGCTGTGTATGAGCATGGCTGTAGAACTATGCTTAGATGCAGATTTGTGTGGGGACATCACCTTGGGGACCCACTTATACCCATCTTGGCAGCCAGCACCCCACCTAACAATGAATTCTGACATTACAGTGGTTCTGCCTGCCTTTCAAGTTCACATGCATAGGTAAACTTGATGTGTGTGTGTGTGTGTGGTATATGTATGTATATAGGCAAGTATGCATGTGTGTGCATATCTGTGTTTGTATATATATTTTTATGTGAGTGTGTTTGCGTGTATCTGTGCATATATGCATATGTGTATGCATATGTTTGTATGTGGTATATGTATACTCATGTATGTGTGTGCATGTAAATATGTACGTGTGTAGTATATGTATATGTATGTATGTATGTATATATATGCAGAGTGTGTGTGTACGTTGGAGCCTCCTTCTGCCTGTGCTTCCATTAGCTTTTGGAACATGCTGTTGCCTTTTGCTCTGGTTTCAGGAAAGCCCATGACCCCTCTTGATTTCTATGGCTAACAGGACACTGGAAACAGCATCCCTAGGGGCAGCCTCATCATCAGTCTCCAGGACACTAGCTAATCACACTGCCATCTATAGGGACTCCTCCTTAGATCTGCAAACATCAGTGGGAGAGAAGTCTAGAACCCTCTTCTATGTGATAACCATAGATGTAACACACCTTCTGCACACCAGGAAGAGTTCAGCCCACCACTCAGGCTATTGTGACGTTGAGCTGTGGTGAGGAAGTTTTCAGTGTGGGAACATAGACTTGTGGACATGTCAAGGCCTCGGCATCTTTAAAAGTCTGAATGATGCCATTTTCATCTTCTGGGTAAAATTCTCTCTCAGGGCACCGGATGCCTATGGGACAAACAAGAAAGAATTGAATTAGTAAGTGAATCAGACGCCCTCTACCAGAAAGGACCTTTTGTTGTATGTGAACAAGAGTTGTCTGCTGTGGTGGGTCTGTGAGGGGGTGTCTACAGGGGCAGCAGGCCCTGGCCGGCCCCATGCTGGGCAGATCCATGGGATGGAGATGAAGGCTGATTCCCCCGCAGCTGTGGCTGCCAGCCTGGCCTGCGGCTGGCCTGGTGCTCCAGTTCTACTGGGGAAACACAATAGGGGCATTGTGACCACTTCCCATCCCTTCCCAGTCCCAGTAACTCATCAAGGATGTTGGCGAGCCTGGCTGAGAACACAGGGTCCTTGTGCCCTGGCTGAGCAGCAGACATGGCCGTTGTGTTCATCACACAGCCGTTCAGAGGACCCTACAGAAGATGGGTCAGCTGGAGGTCATCGATGGTCCTCTGCGAAGACCACTCCAAAATAAGAAAAACTGACAGTGCCCTCTCTCCTAGGAGGTGCCCCAGACAGTACTGGGAAAGGGTGATTCTGTGGCTTAGAGATATGTATATGCAGGGGCCTGCTTGCCTTCTGCACATTCCCTAAACCGAAGGCCTCGGAGCTTCCTAATACACTGGATAAAAATGGTAGCTCCGACTGAGTCCTCCAGATGTCTCCAAATCCTCCTGCTCACCATATTCTGCTCATACCCTGATTTCTGACATGCTAGCCAATGTTTTCCCTATGCTCTGCCCAATCAGGTCTCCAGGGCTCTATTCCAGCTCAGCTCTCTGACATCTCTCCCCTGAGCTTTCCCTGCTCACCTCTGTATCCCTTATACGACTGGTATCTAACAGGAAAACTGACAGTGGGCAGGTGTTCTGTAGATATGGCAGGGAGTTGGGGGTGCTAAGAAGATGGAGAAAACCACTTTCTGCCCATGCCTTGGGCTCTTTCAGGGTAGAACTGCCTGGCTTTCATGTGACACAACAGAAAAGCAGCACGTCTGTACCCTTCTAGGAGCCCCTCTGGAGGAGCTAGACTGACCATGCTGAACACAGTGTGGTCAGACCAACTTTGCTTTGATAACTCACTAGTCCTTTAAAACATATCCAGTAGGCTGGACCCCTATGGTGTGGTCACTCTTCCACACCAGTCATGGCTTCCTATTGGTGACTGCCAAAGCTCATATAGGTCAAGAGCCAAAATTATGCTCTTTGATTGAACAGTTTGAAGCCTACAAGTTCGTGACCAGGTAAATGCTAGACCATCGTCTTCCCCTCACCTGAGTTCCACCACATTTTGTAAAGGGCTGGCTGATTACCTAGGGACTGTTGCCTACCCCGTTGGACGTATTAATTAGGTCACAAGGACCTACCCAATACAATGATTGATTATTTAGAAATTACCAAGGCTTTGGGCTTCTTAAAGTAAAGGTACTCGATCCTCTGCATTTCACAGGATCCTAGTGTGCTGGGATCTAGCATGGAGGTGTCCTCCCCCAAAGCCCCATCCCAACCATCAGATTCCTCTTAGTCTTTCCAGGTCCACACTGGGACCCCTAGGAATGCTTCACACTGCGTGGGCTAGAATGTCCTGGGACAGTCTCAACAACCCTGGTAGCTTTATCTTGAGGACTTGGAAAATGGAATGTCAATTGATGCCTTTCTGGAAAAGGAGAAGCTCAGTTTTAGGAAGAGATTAAAAGGATTTCCTCTTGTGATGATCATTTTTTTTTTTACATCTTGAATTTTTTATTTAGACTAAGAAATGACTAAGATTCACATGTATTCATTATCTTTTTTCAGTGGCTGCACTGAAACACCGTCATCAAAGGCAACGTGAAGACAAGGGAGCTTGTTTTGTCTTGTGGTTCCAAATGAATGCAGGGATAGCTGGGCAGCAAATGGCAGGTATGGGGACAGGAACAGGCAGCCCAGAGCTCACATATTCTCTCACGAGCAGGAAGCAGAGTGAACTGGAAATGATTCAAGGCTTTAAACTCCAAAGCCCACCCCCAATGACTTACTTCCTCCAGCAAGACCAAACCACCTGAACCTTCCCAAATAACACCATCAACTGGAGACCAAGTGTTCAAATGCCTGAGCCTACTGGGGGCACATTTCCCATCCAAACCACCAAAATTTGGAAGTAAACAATGTCATAGATTGGGTGGAGAGCTAAGGGAGTAATATTGTTAATCATGGCGACCCTGTTACACTCTTTATTACTTCTGGTGGTGCATGCGTTGATGGGCATGGGCATGTGGGAGCCAGTCGTCTCTCTTCTCATGGATATCCACTTTGTTCTTTGGGGCAGGGTCTCTTACTTGAACTTAGAGCAGGCCAATATGACTAGTTTAGCTGGACAGCTTGCTCTGGGGATCCTGTCTCCACCTCCCAAGCATCACGATCACAAGTGGGCTCCACTGCCTATCTATCATTGACATGGGTGCTGAAGTCTACCAAAAAAAAAAAAAAAAAGATTTTGTAACATCTTTTTTGTATAAGGTTAAGAGGGATACTTTGGAATAATCTATAATATCGGTGATGGGAACTGACTTTCAGTTTTTGTCATTGGACAAGGACTTACTGAAATTCTCAGTTCTTTACTAGTAATCTAAGGTGATTTGGGGATTGCTTTCAAGTTTAAGGAAACCTTTGCTGGGTCTCCTTCCTAGCTGCATTGTAAGATTTAAGGACATCTCAGGCTGTCTGTGGCCTGAGCACACTTAAATATCCCTTTAGCTGACCTTACTCAGGAGGCTCCTGGAAGGCAGGATTAGCCTTGTGTCAGTGTGACCAGGCTCCAGGCTACTATTAACCGAGCTGGTTAAATGCTATTGCTGGGTGTTTCTGGGGGAATGATTATAGATGATAGACAGAGCAAAGGCGATCTACCATTACCAATGAGAGTGGGAACCACCCAGTTAGTGAGGATCTGAGCACATGGGAACACAGGGCAAACTGGCTTCTCCATCTGAAACGGGACATGCAACATCTATCTACTCCTGGGTCCACCACAGCCTGGGTCCCTGGCCTTTAAGCTCGGGCTGGAATGTCACTGTCACTCTGTCAGAGTTCCTGCTAGCCAATGACAGCAGTGGAAATTCTTTATCTGTCACGTTGGCAGTGTCTTACAGTAACCTCTTTCTACCTATGGATTCACATACATGTGTATGGAGAGACTCAGAAATGTGTATAAATACTGTGTGATCACAATTAGTATTATCAATAAAACCCCAGAGTCAGATGTCAAGGTAAATGCTGAAAGATCAGAGAAGCAAAGGAGCAGACACAGTCACTTCTTACCCCTGCAAATCCTCCAACCTAAAGGGAGGGGTGACATCCTGTCTCCACTTCCTGGTTGTGTTGGGATTAAAGGCATGCGCTTCCCTGTTTTGTTTCTCTTTGGAACCCTGACTGTTAAAAGCTTCTCAAAACGCCCTCACCTTTGCATTGACTGGGCATGTCACTCTTTGACCTAAAATAAACAGGCAAGAGATTCTTTGAGGAACATTCTTTTATCCAAAATAAAATAAGTGTGAGTGATTTGTGGGTAACTTTACTCTTGAGCCCACTGTGTGGAGCTTAGTTGTTCCCTAACAACTTCAGGCTTTACATTGTGGTGCCTGCTGTTCCAAGACAAGGCTCTGCTTTCTTTGGCAGTGAGAAGACCTACATCTCCAAGCCTCCAAAACATCTGAAATTTCTATCTGCTTGATTTTTTTTTTCATTTTAGAATTTATTACCTACATTCTTTTGACATAATAACAGTGGTGTTTTGAGGGCTAGGAGATGGTTCGGTTGGGGAAATAAAAGCATGAATTTTTTCATTCATGTCTCCTACAGGCTGGGAACCAATGGGGACGTGAGTTCAGATCCCCAGCAGACAGACAAAAGTGCAGCCATGTCCGTGCACACCTGTAACCCTGGCACTCTGGAGGCGGAGACAGGAGGATTCCTGTGGCTTGCCAACCAATCAACCTACCAGACTGGCGAGAGACTCTGTCTCAAAAATTAAGATGAGGAGTTGACTAAGAAAAATGCCCAAAGTTGAACTCTGACCTCCACATGCATGTGTACACTGCATGCATATACCCTGCAAAGCATGCATATACCCACATGAATGTGTGCAACACACACACACAATAGTTTTACGGGGGTATGTAGTCATGTTGGTAAACATTTGTAACCCGAACTACATGTCAGGCTGAAGCTGTTGGAGCAGGAGTTTGGGACTAAGCTGGAGTAGCAAGAGTCTCTATCATCATTAACAACAACCAAAAGAATAATTTAGAGAGTGATTTGTTTTTATTTGCTCTGTTGACAGACATCAGAGAAGGCAGGTGCTGTTTTCTCCACGTGCATGTTTTGGGTCTCCATGGACTTTACTTCAAGCCACACACACTTTGCCCGAAGTGATTTCCAGCTGAGCTCACCCAGAGAAGAGGTCCAGAGTCCCGTATTGAGGTCCTCACACAGTTGCATTGTGGGGTTGACTGGTGTGTTAGCTGTCTCCAGAGCACAGGAACTAATTGCCACTCTAGTAACTCCAGTATCTCTGAAGACGTAGTTAACAGGGAAGGCGTTTGTCCAACAGCAAAGTTTTTTGGAGTCAAGCCTGGATCTGAGTCCTGAGTCCTGGGTCCTGGCTCTGAACTCACCCCCACACTGTCTCCCAAAGTGGGATATTCACAGACCGGACTGCATGGGGCTGGCCCAGGGCCTGCGTGGCTGTGGGAAAGACACAGTCCCATGGGAACATGATCAGCTGGCTCCATTGAGCTGGGAAGCCTTTGAACTGGGTAGTGTTCTGTGTGCTGGAGAGTTTCTGTGGTTTCCACAGGCTGGGAACACAGAACTCTGCCGTGACCTGAGGTTCAATGTGCCAACCAGGCCCCAGAGCCATGCCATTGAGCGGGAATGGAAGAGGAAGAACCCAATTCCAGAGATGTGACAGTGGAATGGATCTCAAAGAAAAGGCCCAGGGTCAAATCATCCCATCACGCGCATTTTCAGCAAATACGCCATATGCAGCAGACACAGACAAGCCTTACAGGATTGGAGGATGAGGCTGTACTTCCCAGCTTTGTGCTCAGTGAACTTGGGAAGTCTGAGGCTCCTCTGGCAGGGGGTATGAGAAGTCAGCTGACCTCACTGTAGGACTCTGAAGTAAGCTGTTCATAACGTGTGCCATGTCTAGTCACAACAATGGCTACCACTTTCATGGCCCCCAGATGGCAGATGAAGAATCTTTGGCAAATCAGGCACACATGTTAACCCAGGGTTGTTTTCACACTACCAGGTCTATGATGTAAATAGATTTTAAGCCAGAACCCTCTGACCCAAAAGCAGCCACTCTTGAGGTCATCAACTGGCTTCTTGGCATCCTTCACCTGAATCCTCTGAGCCAGAACTTGAACCTGGGACTCCTGTGAGCAACACCCTGCCTTCCCCTCAGAGCATGGGGCCTTAGATGATTGTCTGGCTGTCAGAGAAGGAACAGGATGGGCGAGCAAATACAACCCCGAGGTTTCCTTAGACCTCAACTAGAACGGACAACTTCCTGGAGCAGTTGAACTCCCGCGTCCCAGCCTCCTAATCAAGTTCTGGGTTCTTAGGTGTGTCTATAAACAGTGATTCTCAACCTTCCTAATGCTTCCACCCTCCAATACAGTTTCCCCATGCTGTGCTGACCCCCCTCAACTAAAATAAAGTTATTTTCATTGTTACTTCATAACTGTAATTTTGCTATGAGTTGTGATGTAAATATTGGTGTTTTCAAATGGTTTGGGGTGACCCCTGTGAAAGGGTCTTTTGACTCCCCCACAGGCTGACAATCACTGGTCTGGAGGATGGCGATACACTTCCCAACTAGAGTCTACTACGGAGGTTCCAGGTGATCCCGAGTAGCTGGATCTTTCCAAATAGTCTCTTTCCAGCATCCTGTATTCCTGTCTCACCCCAGGGCTGTGGAATGGGACATTAGTTGCACCCCTTGCTGTCCCCTCCACAGCTGACCATTAGCTGTCTCCTCCCCAGGTGCCCCATTAGCTGTCCCCTCCCCTGATGCCCTGTTTTTTTCCTTCTTGTCTTGCTATTAAGATGTTGACCAGCAAGTCCTTCAGTCAGAATCTTGGCAGCCCATACTCTTGAACCCTAAACAAAGGGGCCAGGGCCAGGGAGGGCCTGGGAAGAGGACACAGGGCCAGGACGCGGCGGCCCTGGGCTCTGAAGTCCCCCTTTGTCTTTTGAGTTCTGCACTTGGACCACGGGAAGTTCATGGCCAGTCCATCAGCTGGTGTCCCAGTGGCTATTAAAGATACTTCTGTGAGAACGGGCGGGGCTCAGCTCCCAGGAAGGGCCGGCGGGCAGGGGCCTCTGCAAAGAACAGCTACTGTCACAGGAAATCAGTAAGAGCTGCTGTCACCAACACTCAGCGCTGGGTCGGAAGTGATTAAGGGAGAGAATAGCTGGCAGCTCCGGCTGGTGCCCCCTCCCCTGCCATCCCCTTCTTCTCACCCCCCCCAGCCCCCGCCCTACCAGGACATCATGGAGGGTGCAGGAACAAGGAATCGAGGACAGAGCCAAGAGCCACAGGACAATCATTGCTGTTTATGCCCCACACAATGTACCAAGCCAGGGTGTGCGTGGCTAGCCTTTCCCAATTATCCCACAAAGGAATAATTGTGGCCATGTAAGATGACAGCACTGTGCTGGAACCAAGTCCGTACTGCAAAGATCAGACCCACCGCAACAACAGCCTCTGTGCTTCCCAGGCCCACAACCGACCTGCCACTTCACGGGCCAAAGTGCACACCTAGTCGGGGCCTCTGTGAGTGGCATGCTGTGGCTTCCTGGTGTCCTATCAAAGATCTTATTGCATATGCGCTCTGACACGCCAGGGCGTTTCTCCTTCTTTCTCCTTTCTCTTCTCCTGTCCCTCTTTCTCATATGACCTGGGCCCTATGGCTTCTGTCTCTCACCACCAGCACCATGATGAGTCCTTCACACCTTGTTGCTATCTGCACGCGTGAATGCACAGGCACGATCACCCCAGATTGTAACCTCTGCAAGGGTGTCCAGGACCACATCTGTTTACCACTCCCCCTGGGGGCCCACACAGCACCTGGTTAAAAGTAGGGGATGGGCATACGAGAGTGCACCAAATGTGGGGTCCCCTCCTGTCTCACTACTACTAGGGATTCTACCAGTGCCTTTTTATGAAGATGCACTGAGCACACCAGCCCAGGATTTAAAGCTGTGGGAGGTAAAGGTGTGGAGAATTAGGGCCAACTTCAGGGGAACAGACAGAGGCGTAGGTCAGCACTCCAGAAGAACTGTTACCGTACCCAATGCTCTCCTCGGCCAGCCGAGACTGCAAGGGCCAGCCAGAAGTCACTTCCTTGCATCCCTCCTTCCTCCCAGACTTTCTGATACACGAGGTCTTTTTCAGCACTTGACTTGATGCTGCCCTGCTCATGCATTATAGGTCATGCTCACCACTGACCTATAATGTTGCAGGGACCTCAAGCCACATGGGATAAGGACCTATGTACAGCCTGAGACCCTACCAGCTGCTGCTTCCTGGGCTGGTTCTCACTATTGGGAAACAATGGGCAGAAGAACCTGTTCCAAGAATCCCTACCTAGAGCTATGCTCTACCAAAGGGGCTTGTGTAGTTCTCCTTGTAAGCACTGTGTGAGGGCTGCCAGGGTTCAAAGCCATGGTCTGGTCATCATTGTTCTGCCCTCCGGAAATTTACTTTTATAGCCATAGACCAGTGATGTTCTCAGGCTTGAGAAGCCTCTGTTCACAGTGGGCAGTGGGCAGCACAGAGACACGTAACTGGTTTGTAGTGCTGAGAGTAAGTGAGTATTGAGTGTCCAACCATTAGTAGGCATCTGTATCCCTGACACCAAGACACAGGGAACACAGTGGAGGAGGGAGTAGAAAGAGCACAGGAGCCAGGCAGTAGAGAAGACTGCTGTGAAGTGATCATTGTCTTACAGCCATGGCATAGCTGCTGTGTCCACAAACTCACAGCAACTGTGGTCATCCACACAAGAACAAGTTAGCATGGATGGCGGGGGTGGGGGGCTCACAGGGACCCACTGGCTTTTGGTGGTTGATAGATGATGGGAAGTGTGTACTGTGGACACAGGCAAGGCCATGTCAAGGGCCCCAAGGCCTTGGACCCATGGAAAAGTAGCAAAGCCTTTCCCCTGAGCCAGGCTCAGAAATGGCAAAGACTTTTGTCCAAGTACGAATGTTTATGAATGATTGACCGGTGTGCACAGAATGATCGATCAGTGTGTACAAAAACTGGCAGCTGCAGCTTCATCCTCCAGAACGTTTATAGACAGAAATTACTCACCTATGGAGACCTCCTACTGAGACGAGCTGACCCTCCTCCCTGTGCTGTACCTAACAAACACACCAAGTGTAGGGGTTAGGCTCCATCAGAGTGTGCATGACCCACATGACCCAGTCTTTCTGTCTGTCATTTCTCCAGTTGTCCTTACTCACCCTAACCCATGACCGGCAAGCCATCCTAATTAATCTCTCTGGAGCACCAACATTACACCAAAGTAGGAGGGCTTGCTGGTGAGGAGGTTTGATGAGAGTGGGAGGGAGGGAGGGAGGGAGGGAGGGAGAGTGATGGAGGATATGATTAAAGCACATTTTATATATGTCAAATCATAAAAATAAATAAGACAGAAGAAAGAAAATGCCATTTTAATATGTGAAAGGCTCTTTCATGTCAGGAAAGAACCCATAGAGGATCAGTCTCACTGGTGCCAAACATAGTACGTGGGAAGCCGAGACTTAAGAAGTCATAGTTTCTAGTCTGGGGACACACAGCATGAAAGGGGCTGAACTTGGATTTGAGCAAGTGTCACACTGAGGACTTGTGCTCTGTTCACATATCTCCTGCTTGTTGGCTGGTGTGTGGCCTCCTGTGATTCAGAATAAGGATCCAGCCAGCATCGGCAGTCAGAAATGAGGTCCGTGGGTTCTTCTAGGCTCGGGCACTCATCAAACAGTAAGGAATGGTAGATTCTGGACATAAGCCATGGCAACCTTGAACAGAGAGCACAGTCCCTGTGAAATAGCAATTAGACAGCAACTCCAGCTAGTTTGAGGATTGCCTGATATGTTAGGAACATAAGTGAAACTCTTTTGTCTAACTTTAAAATCATTTCATGTGACTCAGAATAACGTAATCACTATAAAACAGGAGCCTCTTCAAATAGGAACTACCAACCCACTTTTCACTCCACCGCCAACCCCACAAGCTCTGATGTGTTAATTGATCACAAGGCAGCTCAGATATGAGCCAAGCCCAGGACAGGCCTTGATGTACTAACAAACTAACTCCAAGATGGTGTTTACATGCTACTGAACAAGCTCTAAGCTATGAGCCGCAAAGCTCACAAACTTGTGCACTCATAAAAATTGGAACTTTGGAGGTGGCCCCAGGATCACATGACTGTGCCTTCAAGACACAACATGGCATCTTAAGCCCTTGCACAAATACACATCGACAGGAAGACTTTAAGATTGGCCTGTATGTGGCCCTGGCTTCAATGACTACTACACTTCTGACACCATTGTGAGCTCACACATGTCTGCCTGTCAGTGCCAGCCACTGCCAGCCATTCTCCAGACCTTTCAGATTTCCACCAATGCCATCTTCCAGACTGCCACAGCTAAAGGTCTTCACAGAGGACATAGTCATGCTGGCTTCCAAACCATCCCCACTGGAGAAGACTCACCAGTGGAATTCTGCAGCAAAATTTTTCAGCCGGACTAGTTCCCCGCTTGGTGAGATATCTGTTTAACTTTTATACCAGCATAGTATCATGAGGAATGTTTGTATGAACAAATTGTGCATAGTATAGGGACAAATCTTGTGTCCTATCTGCCAAGCACCTCACAGCCTACCAGCCATTCTCTCTGCAAAGAGTCACAGACCAAAGTATGGACACCACCAAAGTCCAGCTTGGAGAACCAGAGAGTTTGGGGGGTCACTAATAGGAGAAGAAATGATTCAAAGACAGCTGTATGACCAAAATCCACCTTGGCATGGGTGACAGCTCATGAAAACTGGGATCCTGGAGTACATGGAACAGTGTGCAGATTGCCTGCACACTTCCAGAGTCACTTCCATGCAGCTCAGCTTGTCTCTGACTCCCAAGCCATACTTACTAGCTAGGTAAACTTGGGGGAAGGAGCAGCCTAGTTCATCTGATAAGTTTCCTAGGGCTTCTGGGTTGCTAATTCCTGACTTTAAGGAGCACCCCCCTGGAATTCTCTTAGTCTTTAGAACCTGAGTAACGGTGAAGAGCTTTGAAATAATTTGCTAGATCACATGAAGAGAGCTTAAAAATTAACTTCCTTTTTTTTTTTTTTTTTTTTTTTTTTTTTGCTTCTAAGCAATCATAAACCCATCCCCCTTTCTGATTCAACCTGGGTGTTTTCACAGTCACTGCCTTCCTGCCTCTGACTGATGATGCCTCAGCATTTACTCAAAGCTTCACTGTTGCGCATGGCTATAAACGCCATCATTTGGCTGTGTGAAATCCTGAGGATATGTCTGCAATGAAAGTCACTGAGGAAGAGTAATGAGGTTGGGTCTCTAGCAGGGGTGGTCGAGAGAAGTCTAGGGAGAAGCTTCCACAAATGCACTCAAGCCCAAGGCTCTGCTGCCAAATAGCTGAGCAGGACATCCTCAGAAACACACAAAGGGGGTGTGTGGTGCATGCCTATAATCTCAGCACTCAGGAGACAGAGGCAGGAAGTTTAGGAGTTCAGGGTCACATTCAGCTACACAGCAAGTTGAAGACCAGCCTGAGCTACACGAAACTCTCTCAAAAAGCATAATAAAAGGCCAAGCCACTCTGAACCCCAGCATAATGCAGCTGCCCCTCCTCTTATTACCCTACCAGAAGCCAACCCAGCATCCTGAACCCTAGAAACCAGGCCAACTCCCTGAAAACAAGGCAAAAGTCTCCTACCCACCAGAAACCATCTGAACCCCAGAGAACTACCAGTGAGATCAGAAGGTATGCACATATATATAGTCAGAACTTCAATCTCACACTTGGATAGCAACTCCCTGCTGGACCAAAAGCCAGCCAGGACATCAGACACCCAGCTCCAAATGGGCAGAGACTCTTGCTTTGGGATGCCTTTCTGTATGCTATGAATATGTTTTATTACTATTGATTAATAAGGAAACTAACTTTACCTATAGCAAGGTAGGATAGAGCCAGGCAGGAAATCCAAGCAGAGATACAGGGAGAAGAGGTCAGATTTGAGCAGATGTTAGACAGTGGAGGAACAAGATGCCATAGAACACAGGTAAAGCCACAAGACACATGACAAAACATAAATGAATAAAAGTGGGTTGATTTAAGTTGTAATAATTAGTTAGTAATAACCTGAGCAGTGGGCCAAACAGTTTGTAATTAATGTTAAGCCTCTGAGTGATTATTTTAAAAACAGCTGTGGAACCAGGTGGGACAGAGAAGCATCCATTAATGAATCCTCTACTCAACCACAGACCCCTCCAGCCAGAAGCCTAGAGAGGAAAACAGAAACCAAGGAAGAAAACGCCCATCCAACAAAGACAAGCCCAGAAATCAGCACCTGGACCTTTAATCACTTCAAATCCAGACGCCTAAACATGTGTAAGAACAAGCAGGGTGACGTCACCGCCAGAGCCAAGCCATGCCACTACAGGAAGCCTAAATATTCAAACACAGTTGAAGCACAAGAAAATGACCTTAAGATCACCTTTAGGAAGATGATAGAGGTCCTTATTCCCTTAAAGAAATGGAGGAAAGTCCATTAAAAATGAAGGAATTGGACAAATCTCTTAAAGAACACCAAGAGAGTCAAGAAAAAATTAACAAACAGGTGAAGTAAAACTACCCACGACATGAAACTCGAAGCAGAAGTTACGAAGAAAGCATAAACGGAAGGAACTGAGGAAGTGGAAAGTCTGGGTGAGCAGACAGGATCTACAGACACCAGCACCATCAACAGAACTGAAAGAGAATCTCCAGCATTGAAGATACAATTGAAGAAACAGGCTCTTTGCTCAAAAAAAATGTTAAGTCTAAAAATCTCCCAACAAAAGACATACGGAAAATTTGGAACACCATGAAGAGCCCAAACCTAAGAATAATATAAATAAAAAAGGAGAATCCCAGCTCAAAAAAACAGAAAATAAATTTAATGAAATCATAAAAGAAAATTTCCCTAGCCTGAAGAAGGATGTGTCTATAAATCTACAAGAAGCTTATAGAACACTAGTCAGACTGGATCAGAAAAGAAAGTCCCCAAATCACATGATAAACAAATCAATAAGCTTACAGAACAGCAAGAACAGAAAGAATGTTAAAAGCTGTAGTGAGATTCAGGTGTTAGCTGACAAGGCTTGGAGGCATGTCTCTGGAGCTCCGCCTAAATGGGGCGTGGCCAGACCTGATTAAGAAGCTGCTGGGGGCCTGAGCTCTTCCCTGTTTTGCTCCGGTGTTCTCAGAGAAAGGATCTCCCATTGTGGGACAGTTCCTATTGTCTTAAGGTTCAATTTGTATCCTGAGTGTTCCTATACCCCTCAGTAAATATTAATCCTTTATATGACATATTACACGTAAATATTTCAGCAATATCTGGCACCCAATGTTGGTTCTGCAAAAAGCTATAAAGGAAAAAGACCAAGTAACATACAAATGCAAACCTATCAAAATTACACCCAACTTCTCAAAAAGACAAAAGGGCCTGGCAGACGTCTTACAGACTCTAAGAGATCACACAGGTGCCAACCCAGACTAATACACCCAGCAAAGCTTCAACTACCATATATAGAGAAAACAAGATATTTCATAAAGTCAAATTTAAGCAGTATCTATTTACAAATCCAGCCTGGAAAACTCCAACCTAAGGAACTTAACTATATTCATGCTAACATAGACAATAAATAATCTCACATCAACAAAATCAAAAGAAGGAAAACACACACACACACAAGCATCACTGCCACCATGAATATAATAAAAGGAACAATCAATGGTCATTAATACTTCTCAATATCAATAGACTAAATTCCCCAATAAAAACAGGATAACAGAATAAATACAAAACCAGGAACCATTCTTCTGCTGCATACAAGAAACACATCTTAACATCAAAGATAGGCATTGCCTCAGAGTAAAAGGTTGGAAAAAGATTTTGGACCTTACAAGCAAGTATGTGTAACTATTCTACTATCTAACAAAATAGACTTCAAACAAAAAATAATCAAAAGAGATGGAGAAGAAAACTTCATACTCACTAAAGAAAAAAACCCACCAAGATGATGCCTCAGTTCTGAACATCCATGCCCCAAATTGTAAAAGAGAAAGAAAATACTACTAAAATTTAAATCACACATCAAACCCTACACATTAATAGTAAGAAACTTTAATACCCTACTCACACCAAGGGACGGGTGTAGTGATGTTTTGTTCACTGACAAATAAAGCCTGAAGATCAGAGGGTGAGGACAGCCACTAGTTAATCATAGAGGTCTGGAGGTCTGTACAGACAGGAGACAGGAAGGAAGTGGCTGGGCAGAAAGAAGTGATAAGGTGGGTGGAGACAGGAGCTCAGCCCTTTTCAGTCAGAAGAGTCGTACCTGGAGGTTGAAAGGTGACTGTGGCTGTTCCTTCACTTCTCTGATCTTTCAGCATTTACCCCAATATCTGACTCTGGGTCTTTATTATTATGACCGATTAGGGTTTACACTCCAGACAGATCAACCAGACAGAAAGTAGACAGAGAATTAACGGAAGCAACAAATCTTATGACACAAATGAGCCTAACAGATATGTCTAGAACATTTCACTCAGACACAAAGGAATATACGCCTTTTTCAGCACCTCATGGAACATTCTCCAAAACTGACCACATACTTGATCACAAAGCAAACGTCAACAGATGCAAGAAAATGAAATAACCCTCGGTATCCTGTCAGATCACCATGATTAAAGCTAGATTTCAACAGCAACAGAAAGCCTACAGACTCATGGAAACGGAACAACTCTCTACTAAACAGCTACTAGGTCAAGGAAGAAACAAAGGGGGAAATTAAAGAGTTTCTAGAATTCTACGAAAATAAATCCACAACATACTCAAACTTACGGGACACAATTAAAGCTGGGAGGAAAGATCATCGCAGTAGGCGCCTTCATAAAGAAATTAGAGAATTCTCATACAAGTGACCTAACAGCACACCTGAAAGATTAGAACAGCAAAAATCAGGCACACCCAAGAAGAGTAGAGGGCAAGAAATAGTTAAACTCTGGGATGAAATGAAACCAAAGAGAACAATACAAAGAACCCATAAAACAAAGAGCTGGTTCTCTGAGTGATGAACAAGAAAGACAAACCCTCATCCACACTAACTAAAAAGCAGAGAGAGTATTCACGTTAACAAAGTCAGAAACAAAAAGGGGAGACATAGAAACAGACACTGGGGAAACCCCAAAAATATTAGGTCATACTTCAAAAACCTGTACTCCACAAAATTGGAAAAATCTAATGAAATGGACAATTTTTCCAGTATATTCCATCTACCAATGTTAAATCAAGATCAGATAAACAATTTAAATAGACCTATAACCTCCAAAAAAATAGAAGCAGTCTTTAAAAATTTCCCAACCAAAAAGGCCCAAGGCCATATGGTTTCAGTGGAGTATTCTACTAGACCTTCAAAGATGAACTAATGCCAATACTCCTCAAGTTATTCCACAAAATAGAAACAGAGAGAACACTGTCAAATCCACATACGTCCACACTCTCTCATACCCAAACCACACAAAGACTCAACAAAAAAAGACAATTAGATCAATATCCCTCATGAACATAGATGCAAAAATACCCAATAAACTACTTGCAAACCAAATTCAAGAACACATCAAAAAAGATTATCTACCACGATCAAGTAGGCTTCACCCCAGAGATGCAGGGATAGTTCAACATATGAAAATCTGTCAATGTCCCCCATCATATACACAAACTGAAAGAAAAAAAAAAACTCTCATGATCATCTCATTCGATTCTGAAAAAGTCTTTGGCAAAGTTCAACACGCCTTCATGATAAAAGTCCTGGAGAGATCAGGAATACAAGGGATGTGTCTAGACATAATAAAAGCAGTATATAGCAAAATCAAAGCAAATGGAGAGAAATTCAAAATAATTCCAGTAAAATCAGAGACAAGACAAGGCTGCCCACTCTCCCTTTATCAATTCAATATAGTTCTCTAAGTTCTAGCTAGAGCAATAAAAGAACAAACAGAGATCAGGGGATGCAAATTGGAAAGAAGGAAGTCAGTGTATCCTTATTGCAGACCATATGATGGTATACATCAGCGATTCCAAAAGCTCTACCAGAGAACTCTACAGCTGAGTGTAGAACTCTACACCTTTAATAAAGTGGCTGGATACAAAGTTAACTAAAAAAAATTAATAGCCTTCCTATGTACAAATGATAAATAAGCTGAGAAATAAATCAGGGAAACAACACCCTTCAAAATAGCCACAAGCAAATGACCATCCTACAAAAAACAATCTACAAATTCACTGCAATCCCCAACAAAATCCCAACACAATTCTTTACAGACCTGGAAAGAACAATACAAAATTTCATATGGAAAAAACTCAGGATAGCAAACCAATCCTTTACAATAAAAGAACTTCCAGATGTATCACCATCCCTGACTTTAAGCTCTACTACAGAGCTATAGTAACAAAGCTGCATGGTATTAGCATAAAACAGACAGGTGGTGATGTGGGATTGTCTTTCTATTTGTTGTGAATAAAGGACTTTTTTTTGGCCATGGCAGACATCGTAGAGGTCAGAGAAGGAATCAGAACATAGGTATGAGAAAGAGGGTGGAGTCTGAGACAGACACCCAAAGAAGAAACATGTAAGGAACACAGGTGAGCCACAGGCCATGTGGCAGACAGATTAATGAGAATGGGTTGAGTTAAAATGAAAGAGCTAGCTAGCAATGTGCCTGAGCCATAGGCCAAACCACAGGAAGTTAATATAAGTGTTTATGATTCATTGGGAATTTGAGATTGCTGGTCCAGATAAGCAACTGCGGGCAGGTCCAAACCATGGAGCTAGCTGGGCCAGAAAACCACATTGTAGCAAGGTGAATCAATGGGATCAAATTGAAAACCTCAGATATAAATCCACAACCCATGGACACTCTATTTTCAACAAAGAAGACCAAATTATATAATGAAATAAAGAAAGCATCTTCAAGAAATGGTGCTGGCATAACTGGATGTTAGCATGCAGAAGAATGCAAATACATCCGTATATATCACCCCACACAAAATTCAAGTCCAAGTGGATCAAAGACCTCAACATAAATCCGGATACACTAAGCCTGATAAAAAGAAAGTGAGGAACAGCCTTGAACACACTGGCACAGGAGACAACTTCTTGAACAGGGCACCAATAGCACAGGCACTAAGATCAACAGTTAATTAATGAGACTGAAAAGCTTCTGTAAGGCAAAGTACACCATCAGCAAGACAAAATGGCAGCCCTCAGAATGGGAAAAGATCTTACCAACCACATATCTAACAGAGGGGTGGTTTCTAAAATATATAAAGGATTCAAGAAGAACTAAGGTTAGAAACCCAAGTTTCAGCTCATGCTGAAGAGGATGTGGAGCATGGAGAACACTCCTCCACTGCTGTTGGACTGCAGATGTGCAAAGGAACATTGGAAATAAATATGGTGGTTTCTCAGAAAATTGGGAATCATGTGCCTCAAGAACCAGCAATACCACTTTTGGCGGTATACCCAAAGGATGCACAATCATACCGGAGGACACTTGCTCGACTATGTTCATAGCAGCTTTATTTGTAATAGCCTGAACCTGAAAACAACCTCGATGCCCTTCAACTAAAGAATAGATAAGATGTAGCACACAATGGAGAATTACTCAGTGTTAAAGCCAATAACATCATGAAATTCAGAGACAAATGGATGCATTAAAAAAAAAAAAATCTTGAGTGGAGTAACCCAGACCGAGAAAGACAAACATGGTATGTACTTACTTTTAAGAGGATATTATCAGTAAAGTGATGGATAACCAGGCTACAATCCACAAACCCAGAGAGATGGTAACAAGGAAGGCGCAGGGGGGAGCACTCAGATCTCTCTGGAAAGGGGAAACAGAAGAGAATGTGTGGGCAGAGTGTGGGTACATGGGGATGGGAACCTGAAGATCAGGGTGGAGGGGGGTACTCAGAGATGATTAAAAAAGTGACACTATCCTGAGTCAGCAGAAACTGGTGCAAGGGACCCCAGCTAAGACTCCGAGCCTTAGGGGATGCCTAGCCTGAGCTGAGCATCTCCTACGACCACGCAAAACTCCCGGTGGAGGGACTGTCCCACCAACCCACCACATAACCTTAGACCTACAGTCTGTTCTGCCTGTGGGACATCCTGAGGCAAGCGTGGTATAGAGATTGTGGAGTATCCAACCAATGACTTGTCCAGCCTGAGACCCACACCAGGAGAGGGAGCCCACCCCAGACACTGTCTGGAGCTCTAAGAACCAGAGAGAGACCTAACATTGAACCAAACATGGCTGAAGAAAAAAAGCCATTGCAATGATACCTAACAGCATTCTACTATACACCTAGATTGAGGCCTAGTCATCATCAGAAAGGCGTCATTCAGTGACTAGTGGAAACATGCAGACCCACAGTCAAACATCAGGCTGAGCTGGGAGAATCCTGCTGAAGAGAGGGAGGAAGGATTGTAGGAGTCAGGGGCACCAAGGACATCACAAGAAAATCCACAGAATCAATTAAACTTGGCAATAAATATATAAATCACAATAAAATGAAATTAACAACAAATGAATAAGCATCTCCGGGGGAAAACATTGTCCTTTTAATGCTAAGATTCAGAGTGTAAAGGGGCACTGTGCAGAAAGACACAGAGATGTGTCTGTAAGCTCTTCCACCTTCACACTTGGGAGTATGAGAGAACATTTGCTGGTGGAGAGTGTGATGGATGTGGGATAGCCTTAGCTATTCAGGTGGATTGGGCTAAAGTGTCTAACGTAACACCATCTTCTCCTGACTCCACTTGTGTCTACTTTCTCAGCTTTCCACGCCTCCATAGTCGCATCCGCCTTGGCAATGCTTTTGGGACTGTCCGTGACCCTAACCGTGGTCCAGATGTATTAACAAAAATAATTAATGTTTGAGCAAGCTAAACCATAAAACTAAAATAACTAGAGGAAGTGTAAATCAAAAATAATTGTCATGTTGTGTCTGGAAAATACTGCTAAGCTCTGCAAAAAGGCAGATGTTACAAGGTTACCCCCTCCCAACACTGATGTAACCTCCCTTGAACACTGATGTAATTGTGGTTTTGATGGTTTTTGTCTTTAAGGACGCTGTCCCCCTGAGCTTCAGCACCAACAGACATGAGAGAGGCACTCGCCTACTCTTGGTCCGGCTGTTATTAAAAGACTCTTACAGTCTTAATTGGCTTAATTAGCGTGGTTGTCAGTAACTCACGTGAATGATTCTGAGGCCTGGGACACAGAGCTGATAAGTCTGAAAGACGAAGGGATTAACATGAAGTCATGATCAGCTGACCAGGCACTTCCTGGGGTCAGCTGGACATGGGTCAGGAGTTGGAGTTAGAAGCTGGAAGTTTCAGCTCAGTTCTTTCTGCTTCTGTGTCTGTAACTGAGGACCATCTGGTACCCTTGAGGAAAGTGGTTGACATATTCCTCAGCACTGGAAACAGGGGTCCCTAGGTTTGCTCTCTCCAGAGTCCAAGCTGGGTGAGTGTTGTGAGCTATTTTGGGACCTTGCTTGCACTTCCACCAGCAAATGATGGCTCCTAAGACAGGTCCTGACCAATGTGGTCAACACTGTACATCCAGCACCTTCCTCTGAGCCCAACCTGCGACCGATCTCAGTTCAGTGAAGGGCCAGTGAGAAAGCTCAGTTGGTAAAGGCCCCTGTCTGGTGGAAGAGAGAGACATGTCTGAAAGTTGCCCCTTGACTTCAGCATGATATCTGTGTGATGCCCTGACATTCACACATCCCACCCAGCACTAAGTAAATAGTTTATTGTTTTAATGAAACAAATTGAAATTTGCAGTTGAAATAATACTAAATGAGAGTTTCTTCTCAGGCTTTCCCTGACTTCTGAGAAGGCTTTGGGGAACCACAGGCCTGGTGAGCATGACTTTGATCCGCAGTGAAGGGGGAAGAGGAGAGATACTTCTGCCAGCCCATCCAGGGCGTCTTCAGAGCTGAGTCTGAAGTGCAGGAATGTGGACCCCAGAAGGCAAAAGCAAGGAGTCTGTCTTCACGCTGGCATTGGTGGGTTTCAGACTTGGGGAACTCTGTTCCAATCCACACTATGGAAATTTTGCACAGCCTGCTGGGAACTGGGCGGAGCCAGAGGACTCTAAATGCAGGATCTGAACTAACTGGGCCAGAAGGACCAGCAGTTGCATCTGGCTTGAGTTTGGCAGATGGTACCAGGGACAATTCTACCTCCCCACCGTGTGGCAAGTGGCAAGGTCAGCCCTCAAGGCAGATGCTTCATAAAGAGCTCAGCTGGCTCTGGTGTGGGAATGTGTGTCAAAGGTCAGGAGCACCAGAGTCAACTGTTTTCTGAACTTCGGAAAGCCCTGGCAGCAACAATCACTTGGCGGCTGATGGAGGGAGAAACAGTTACTTTGGCCCCATCTCTGCATCCCCTCTGGTGTCTATTAAAAACCATTCATCAGCAGATGGGGAAGGGGGGCCTAGGCGAGCAGAAGGCAGAGGCAGAGAAGCGAGCCACAGATCAAGGGGAGGGAGGTCACAGGTCAAGTAGTAGGAGGTCACAGGTCAAGTAGTAGGAGGCCACAGGTCAAGGGGAGGCAGGTCACAGGTCAAGGGGAGGCAGGTCACAGGTCAAGGGGTGGAAGGCACTAGCTTCCTTTGCAACTCTGGGTTCTAGATCTCAAGGATCAGTTCAGGGTAGACCTGTCTAGATGAGTGGAATACCCAGAGTGAAGATGAGGGGGAACTGAGTCAGCATGCTGCATCGTGTGACCTATGGCCTACATCACACAGGCATTCAGCAGCATCTTACATCAGCCCATTGTCTGGCTAGAACCATGATACAGCCATCAGAGCAGACCACCATAGTACCATGACATAGAAGAAAATGACCAGAGTAATGTGCCAAGGCTTCATTGTGACACAACTCAAAACCAAGTCTGGAGGCACCTGAGGAACTGGCTCCCACCTAGTAGATGGTATCCTGTCTTTGGGGAGCAGAGCTGCATGCTGGATAGACAGCAAGCAGTAACAAAGTACTGAGCACTGTGAAGCTGCTGTACAAGAAATGACAAGGGACAGCCACAGGGTGCCCTGTGATCAACGCTTTCCCATCTATACCCTGGCCTCCTACCACCACCCCCAATCAGGAAGGAGTGGAGATTTTCTCCATTCATCCATCCATCCATCCATCCATCCATCTATCCATTCATATCTATCTATCTATCTATCTATCTATCTATCTGTCTGTCTGTCTGTCTGTCTGTCTGCCTGCCTGTCTATCTGTCTACCTCATTATCATCTGTCTATCTATTATTTTTCCCCCCAAGACAGGGTTTCTCTGTGAAACCCTGCCTATCCCGGAGTTCATTCTGTAGACCAGTCTGGCCTTGAACTCAGAGATCTGCCTGCCTCTGCCTTCTGAGTGCTGGGATTAAAGGCGTGTGTCACCGTGTGTGGTGAGAGTGAGATTTTAAATGGCTGCTGCTGACTTCTATGCAGAGTTACTTACTTACTGCAATGCTGAACAAAATACCTGACAAAAGCCACTTAGGGCAGGAAGGATTTCTTTTGGCTCAGTTTGGGGTACAGTCTATCATGGAGACCTCAGCAGCAGGATCGTGGGGTGACTATCACAGGCAACTGCAGATGGAAATCAAAGAGATGCATGCTGATTCTCGGTTCATTTTTCCCTCTGCATGAAGCCTAAGTCCCTAGTACGTGGAAAGGTGCTGCCCACGGGTGGATCTTCCCATTTCAATAAACCCACTCTATATAACTCCTTCTGGACACGTACGTCCAAAGTCTGTGTCTCTTCATAATTCTAGTCTATAGATTTGGCAGTATCGACACCACTCTCTGCCTCTGGGAGGGTGAAGGAGATGCACATTTTCTTATTTCACATGCACGCACATATGTTGTTCAGTGGTGTATATCTGTGACGTGGGACTCACGTCTCTCTGTTTCCTTGTACATGTGATGCAGATCTCCTCAGCAGCTTCTGCGCACACTAGTGAGGGTTAAACATGCTTGAAACACTCAGAGCAGTGCCTGACATATACTGAGTGCTTAATAAATGCCAGCCTCTATTATTAATAACAATATTAATGCAGCTAGTCAAAAGTACTAGCAGGTGGTATCAACACCTGCTACATGAGAGCCTGTGTCTGCTGTGTCCCCAGAGGGAAGGCTGATCACTTCTTAGGAAACTCAATCTTGGAGGCTGAAATGCTTCAGCTATATTCTGGGGTACTGGCTACCCCACTGAGCAGCAATCCCATAGCCACTCAGTCTGACCCAGCACAGGGTGCCAAAGTTCCTACCAGATAGTCTCTGTGATTAAACCTCATGAGGAAGGCATCTTGGTGGCTGTACTAGGTGATTCAGCTACAGCCACACAGCTCAGAGACAACAAACACAGGACAGGGCCCAGGCTCTAATGACTCCAGGTTTCTGGTACGCTCTGGGGATGTGGCAAGTCCCTGACGGCCATTTCTGACTTCCAAGCACTTTCTGTTTCTTCAGAGCTGAAGACAGAACACAGGGGAAGCCTGAGATTACCCTTCCTTTCACCTGAGGCGGGGAAAAGAAACTACTTCTGATGGCCAGAGCAGCCTATCAAGCAAATCATGGATTAACATATCTCTCTGGTATCCAGGGCCCAGGTCCTAAGCTACAGCTAGGCTGATGCCTGAGATGGTAGCATTTGCTTCTCAAACACCAGAGGCCCCAGCCGGGGTGAGGGGGTGGGGGGGACGGGGACGGACCAGTCGAGAATGGATAGGCTCTGGCATTGATTGGCACCCTGAATAATACATCAAAGGCTTATGACTTTACCATAAAGTCCTGGCAAGTCAATTTCTGCAGCTAGACACCCTGTGGGTCAGCCATGCCAGTGAGTAAGAACGAGGGATGCTATTGGGCAGATTCTTAAATTTGCAAGAATAATGAACGTTGTGTCTTCAGCCCCCCAACCCCACATTTGTACCCTGTGTACTGGGGATGAGCACCCACCCTACCAATTATTGTCCCCTGCTACTGCACCTTGAGGTTGAGGTTAGTCACAGACCTCTTCACAATCTAATTTCATCTTTTCCAGAGCAGCACACAGTCTGAATCATAGAATACATAGCTTTTCCAGGCTGAATTTCTCAACTCCTTTTTAAAAACATATATATATATATATATATTATATATATATATAATCTAAAGTGGACATTTTTTGTCGCCCTCACAGGTTGGTTTCAGATTCTCTTACTAACAGGAAGTCACAGGAAATGGATAATTCTCTATTCCACAAAGTCATCACAAAAACTAGCAAAAATGCCCAAATCAACTTTTTCAGGATTCTGGAAATCCAGCACAGGTTTGCAGAATTCCAGAGAGTGGGTGTTTGTGGGAGAGCCTGGTAGCATTTTAACTCAGTGTATTTCCAGAACTCTCTCATAACCTTGGTTTCCTTTGTATAAGCCCACAGCCTAAAGTCAGCGGCCCAGCCTCCCCCAGAGGGGACGAAGCCTCAGCACCAGGGAACTGTCATTCCTCTGTCCCTAGGCCACTCTACTTGCAAGGCTGTCTTCATTTGACCTTGCCCAGAGTGAAAAGACTGAGGTTTTTTTGTTTTCTTTTTTTAATACGAAGTGAAGGATTCATTCATCAGAATCACAGTTGGAGCAACCTGAGATAACCATGTACCCTAACAGAACCTGGAAAGAGAAGTCTCATGAAATAGGCAGAGAGCAGCCATCAAGCTGTCCGTGGTGGCATTTTGGAATTCCAGCAGGTTCCTGATGGCTGTATGCCTGGATAGACTTGGACACATGCTCAGAAGAAACCCAAGAAGGCCCCCAGATCCCACTTCCACCTGACCCCGAGAGTCTACTGTGGTGGGATTCAGGTGTCAGCTGATAAGGTTGGAAGACACTTATGCAGGGTCCCGAGCTCCTGAAGGGGTGTGGCCAGCCCTGTTCAATAGGGGCTGCTGGGATCCTGAGCACCCGGTTTGTTCCTGCCTTCTTGAGAGACTGGATTAACGTCCATCACTCGGACCATCTGATCACTCAACTATATTCCTAAGCTGTAGCCTGTTATCGTGAGTGTTAATTTGTTTTCCAATAAATATTTATCTTGTATTGGTATATTTTCAGTGAGATTTACTGCCACAGTCTATGCTAGCAGGAAGTAGAGACAAGCAGGAAGGTAGAACCAGCCACTTCCTGGTAAAGTGCTGAAGATATATCCACCACAGACTGACTCCCTGTGTCTGGGGATTTAAGCATCATTGTCCACTATTCGTTTGTAAGCCAAGCAGATATCACAAAGTCTACTTGAGAAAAGCATTATACAAGATGCTAATAGATTCAAAGGTTAAAAAAAAATGCCACTCAAGCCATTTCCTCAACAGGTAGAAAAACAGCTGTAGGCTGGAGAGGCGGCTTGTAGTGAAGAGTGCTTGTGGCTTTTGTAGAGGACGTGGGCTTGGTTCCCAGCATCTGCATGGTGGCTCCCTGATGTGGGATGTCTTTGTGTGTGCTGTGAATGTCACTGGATAATAAATGAACTGTTTTGGCCTAGGGCAAGGCATCTTAGAAGCAGGTGGGAAATTCAAGAATAGATAAAGCATTAGGAGGGTGGAGTCAGACAGAGATGCTGTGAGGTGCCACCGAGAGATGAAGATGTAAAGTAATTCAGGTAAGCCTCACCACGTGGCAAGATTAACAGAAATGGGTTAAGATGAAAGAACTAACTAGCTAACTAAAGAACTAACTAATAAGCCTGAGCCATAGACTGTAGCTTATAGTTAAAATAAGCATCTGAGTCTTTGGGGGACAGGGTAGAATCTAAGCAGCTGTGGGCGGGTCCAGACCTTGGGGTTAGTCAGAGTCAGAAACTAATTACTACAGCTCCCAATCCCTATAACACAGTTCCAAGGGACCTGGTACCTTCTGGCTTCTGCAGATTCTCATGCATCCATGGATGTGCATAAACTAATGCAGACACATACACATAGAAATCACAGGTAAATATTTAAAAAAAAAAACACCTGGCTTTTAAAAAATGACATATTTTCATCATAAGAACACTTAGCAGCCTGGCATAAAACCAGTCACATAATCCTCTGAATGGACACAGAGAGCACCCCATAATGCCCATACCCTCTCACAGTAAGACCACTGAACTAGAGTAGAATTCACTCATATTGGTGAGAGGTGCTGAGACTCATAGCTGAACTCTGACTTGACAGTGAGACAGTGGCTCTCTCCCACAGCAGGAATAAGGCTGAGACGCCTACTCTCTTTCCTATTGTGCTGGACATTCCAAACTCTGAGCTGGGCCACTCATTGTATGCTGGGGTTGTTTATTAGAGCACCTCTTGAAATCACAGGATAGTCTGAGGCAGGAATCCTTTATTCTACAGCCTGGGACAACAGGGAACCCACTGTAAGTACCTGTCACGGGCACCTGTTGGGGACTGGAAAGATGGCTAGTGACTAAGAACACTAGTTGCTCTTTCGGAGGATCTGGGTTCAATTCTCAGCACCTACATTTCAGCTTCTAACTGCCTGTAACTCCAGTTCCAGGAGATCTGGTGCCCTCTTCTGGCCTCTATGGGTCCAGACATACATATGGCATACTTACATATGTAGAGACAACTAATACACATAACTAATTCATAAACCTTTGGTTAAAAGGAGTGTCTGGTGGTCAGAGACCCATAGGCAAAGGCAGACTGGCGGCTGCATCTTTCCGCTTTAATCTAGTGCTGAATGCTCAAGGCATCCGTGGTGTCACCAGCATTCCGAGATGCCTCACAGTGGCTTCAGAGTCTGGGTTGGTTTCTCAGTCAGTCATTTCTGTGATGTGCTGCAGTACCACAAAAGTAGACTCCAGTGAAAAAGCTAGAGTTACTGTGTCCTTGATCTGAAGACGGGCAAGTAAAATCAGAGTTGAGATTCAGATACCAAAGGCAGATGGGGCTGAGGAGGCAGCTCATCTACCCAGAAAGCACTCACCATACAAGCATGAGGGCCTGAGCTTGACGCCAGCTCCTGTGCAAGAGCTGGGCAAAGTATCAGCCCACACCTCCAATCCCTGGGAGAACCCCTGCAGCCCACTGGCCAGCTAGTCTAGTTGGTCAGCAAGTTCCAGGTTCAGTGAGAGACCCTGCCTCAAAAAATAAAATGGAGATGCCAGGAGATTGACATTCGTGGCTGACCTCTAGGAAGAGACACTAAGAGAGGAAGAGGCCAAAGGAGCCACAGTGTCTGAGAAACAGAAGTATAAAAGGTAGTTAGTAGATAAATCTCAGAGCTATATCACAGCCACCAGAAAACAGCCAAGAAGAAATTTGGCTGCCTGCATATACAGGCACACATACACACAAGAACATGTAGATACATGAGAGCTGACAGCCACATCCCTGGGAGATTCGGGAAGTGCTTCGTGCAATCTGCCAATGGATGCTCAGGAAATTCAGTTAGAATTATTACATATATCTTAACAATGAGGAAACTGAGGCACAGAGAGTAAAATAATCTAGACAGAGAAAGTTAGTAAATGGCTAATTAGAGATGTGGCCTCAGAGCCCACACGTTGCCTTGTCCAGGAGCCTCATGGGCTGCTGAAAAACAAAAGCAGCTCAGTGACCACCACCACCTACTACTCCACCTCCTGCTCCTCCTCCACCTCCTCCTCCACCACCTCCACCTCCTCCACCTCCTCCTCCACCTCCTCCACCTCCTCCTCCTCCACCTCCTCCTCCTCCTCCACCTCCTCCTCCACCTCCTCCTCCTGCTCCTCCTCCTCCTCCACCTCCTCCTCCTCCTGCTCCTCCTCCTCCTCCACCTCCTCCTCCACCTCCACCTCCTCCACCTCCTCCTCCACCTCCTCCTCCACCTCCTCCTCCACCTCCTCCTCCTCCTTCTGCTCCTTCTCCTCCTCCACCTCCTCCTCCACCTCCACCTCCTCCTCCACCTCCTCCTCCACCTCCTGCTCCTCCTCCTCCTCCACCTCCTCCTCCTCCTGCTCCTCCTCCTCCTCCACCTCCTCCTCCACCTCCTCCTCCACCTCCTCCTCCACCTCCTCCTCCTCCACCTCCTCCTCCTCCTCCACGTCCTCCTCCACCTCCTCCTCCTCCACCTCCTCCACCTCCTCCTCTACCTCCTCCTCCTCCACCTCCTCCTCCCTACCACCACCACCAAGAACTATTGTTTTCTCTAAGATGTTTTTTTTCCAGAAAACCTGAGCTGCTAGACGGTTGAGCCTAAAACTATTGATAGGTATTGCTGGCCTGGCTGAGGAGCCTGGAACATCCCAAACACAGGAGAAAACTCTTAAAGTGTAAAGGCCAAACTATGTTTTAATTACTGTGAACAAGGAATCCACGAAACAAAAATGCCTCTAACCTGTAAGCTCCTCGTCTAAGGACAAATACTTGCTGAAAATTAGGAGACTCTTGTTTACGAGAGATAACAAACCACGTTTCAGTCTCCTAAACAAGTTTGGTTGACTCAATACACTGGCTGTGCTTGAACGCATGTGGGTGGGAAGTCCATCAGGATGTACATTTGCCCCTGGTTGAACCTGATGGGAAATATAGTGGCCCTGTGGTTTAGTCAGTTTTAAGCCTCTAAAAAAAAAAAAAAAAATGATGTGTGGTCACTTCCTGAGAACCAAGACCCGGCCAGAGTCCATCAATCGGGCCAGTATTTAATTAAAGTTTGCTTCAAATCTGGCTTTAAGCTGGCAGTGACCTTATTCTTCACCAGTGGGATTCACAATAGTTCCAAGTGCTGAGCTGCCTCTTACTCCAGGCAGTCAACTTTATAATTTTATAATAAACAAAATTTTGTTTTATAATGTGTTTATCTTTTGTGACAAGGCCTCACTGTAGCCCAGGCTATCTTCTAACTCACTACATATAGGAGCAGGACCTTAAACTCCTGCCTCCCTTTGCTGAGTTTACAGTTATCACACTCAGCTTATACACAGTGCTTGAGATGGAGCTCAGGGCCCTGTGGGCGTTAGACAAGCTCTCTAGGAAGTGATCTACATTTCCAGGCCCTGTTTCCCTTATTCTTATCTGCCCATGATTTTCACCTCCCAAAGCAGAGGTGGCTGTTTTCTGAGAAGCAAGCAATAGGCTGCCTCCCTCAGCGCCGCCTGAGGCCTAACCAATTTGACAGTGTGAGGTTGGGCTGGGTGGAAATAAGTGTCAGACACCTCAGGGGCCCCAAGTGAGAGCGGACCTACCTCCGACTCAGAGATGACCACACAGGTCAGCCAGGGACAGCATCACCATGCACTCTCATTGCCCTGCTGAGGTACAGAAGAGAACTATCGTGACATCTCTGAACCTAGTTTTTCATCTGGAGCACAGTGTAATCCTCACACCAAAACAGTTGAAGGGAAGTTCAGATGAAATGGTGGGACAGCACCCAGCACTCAGCACCCAGTACCCAGCACTCAGTACCCAGCACCCAGCACTCAGTACCCAGCACCCAGCACTAATTACCCAGTGTCCAGCACTCAGTACCCAGCACTCAGCACTCAGCACCTAGAACCTAGCATTCAACATTGAGCATCCAGCACCTCTGAACACATGGTGACACCTAGGACAATTATTACCTCTAGCCGATGGCTTGGAGGTGCCTCATGCAGATATCAGCCATGGTTACATCTTCTCACTTACCCCACGTCTAGGGCTTCTGTCACATAAAGATGGTGGCCAGCATGGGGCAATTGGAATCAAGCTTATTCAGTTCAGAGCCTGAACTCTCTGGCCATTTTGCACTAAAGCTTTCCAGCCCTACCAGAAATGAAAAGGCATACCTTTGTGCTCAGCCTCATTATGCAAGAGTGTTTCTACCCACTGAATTCTGACGCACTGGTGGAAGATGAATCCAAATACAGGGATGTGAAAGAAAAACTCTATCAGGGCTGGAAATGGGACTTAGCAAGTAGAGCACTTTCCTAGCACACAAAAGGCCTGGGTTCGATCCTCAGCACTGCAGAAACCAGGCCCAATAGCACAGGCCTGTGGTGATATGTTTTATATTTAATAAAATAAGCCTGGAATATTAGAGAACAGAACGTCAGAGAGTGGTGACCCATGTTTTTCCCATCACTCAGGAGATAAAGATCTTTCTGGATTTCTGTGAGTTCAAGGCGTAACAGCTGAGCAGTAGTAGCTCACACCTTTAATCCTAACTCTAGGATTATGATACAGTTAAAGAAGTGAAACAGCTGGGTGGAGAAGATATTTAAGCCAGCCCCCAATAAATACTTCGTATGAGTTCTCTGGATCGTGGTATCTCTTCTCATCAATGGAAGAGTAGCTAAGACTGTAATAGAGGTTATTTAAAAATTAATTATGTTGGTTGGGCTGGTTTTCAAAGGTCCCATAAGAATCCAGCTGGGATCCTAAAACAGTACCTTGAGGCTAATACACATCACCACTTCAGGGCTAGAGAAACTCTTCCAAGGACCTGGAGTACATTGGGGGAGGGGAGACTGCCCTGCTCACTGCCCTATTTTTCCCCAGCCCATTCTCAGACTCTTGTTTCCAGTCACAAATGGTGGCTATTAGTGTGGATCCCTGTTTGTTTACCTCTTTTGACCAGAGGCAGGGTGTATGAAAGGTGAGCATGGCTACACAGTGTAGGTGGCCTTACCTCCCACTGTGACCTGGAAAGACCCTAATGACGGAAGCCTCCTCCTGGGAAAGAAGATTCATTTCAATAAGGGAGAAGTATCTCTTGGCTGTGGTGGTGTGCGGTCTCCAGCTTCTTCCTACTGCTGGACTGACTCTCAGACAAGACAGCACACTGTGCTCGGCCTCCAGCTGTGGTTTATAGGTGCCACAGTAAGTTCTAGAGCCTCTAAATGTTGGCTTTCTTCGGGAGCAGCCGGGAAGTGGCCAAAGTGGCTCTGTCCTCACCACAATTTCCCAGGTTAGATGCTGCTTCCTAAAGGAGCCAGAAGCACCTTGTACCTGTCATGAAAGTGAAGACAGGTATGCTCACTTGCCTTAATATCACTGTTCCTCTCAGCTCTGCTGTGAATTCCCCTGCCGCCCAGACCCCAGGAGTCGGTTTCATTAGCAAGGCAGCTCTGAACTACACAGAGTATCTTCAGGCCACCTCCAGAGCCTTTTGACAGGGATAAGATTGGTCAGTCAGCAGTTCTTGACAGAGATGGCGGACAGACATTGATCAGGACCAGAGAGAGAGTTGCCTTCATTACCACAGGCCAGCTACAAGCAGTGATGGAGAGTCCCTGGCAGGGTAGAACCGCCTCTTTCAGTACTGATGGCTGGTGTGGAGGCCTCTCTGTCTCAGCCTGTCCCTGACCTTTAAAAGAAATGAGATGATGATAGAACTCGGCAGAATCCCTGACTGATGGGCATGCGATACTGGAAAGGTGAGCGGATGGCAGGCTGTCTCCTTGGCAGACTGTTTCCAGGGGCTCTTTGTAGCCTGCCTACTCTCCTGTCCAGCCAGGGGCTGGGACTGCGAAATGCAAGATTAATCTTCCAGTCCACAGCCTCCTGCTTTGAACCTTTCATAATGTTAGCTGAGAAATATCTAGGAAGAGACAGGACGGGTACCAGTACCCCTAAGTGCCTTGTCTCCTACAGTGAGATTCCTGAGACTTTTTGGTGGCATAGGTTTCCAGACCTGCCCTACATCTGTCATCCTGGGAGTAAGAGCTGTACCTCCATGTCATCAAACCCCACTGAGAGGACTTATCCACTGAGTTTTCTAGAAAGGTCTGGAGAGACCCCAAGCCCGTAGCTACAGTGAGGCTTGCCAGAGTTTGGATGCTATACCTGTCCCTACAAAGCCACCATTCACTCCCCTAAGGGCTCACACATCCTATTGGATGAAGATCCATTCAGGCTCTTCCATGAAGGGTGGAGGCAGAACCCTGGATCACCAGAATCCCAGAGAAAAGTGTCTGGGGGCTAGAGAGATGGCTTAGCAGTTAAGCGCACTGGCTGTTCTTTCAGAGGATCAGGGTTCAATGCCCAGCACCATATGGCAGCTCACAACTGTCTGTAACTCCAGTTCCAAGAGATCTGACACCTTCACATAGACATAGATGCAGGCAAAATACCAGTGTACATAAAATAAAAATAAATACATTTTTTTTAAAAAAGAAAAAAACAGTCTGGTATACAAATACATATGTGTCATTGGGAACTTAGAGCTAACCACTGCTTCCCGACCTTTGAGTCTTGTTCTGCCTGAGAAGATGTGGGATTTCACCACAGAACCTATCACCTCAAATCATGAAGTCTGGGGTGGGAGGGGGTAAGCCGCATGCTCCTGTGTAGCATGTGTGCCTAGCTCTGCACAGATGAATGAATAAATAAGGAAATGAACGAATGGCCATTTGCTCCTTCTTGTTCAAAGACTTCTGAGAGCTGAATATGACCCCTCACACACACACACACACACACACACACACACACACACACACACACACACACACACACACACACACAAATGCTGCTCCCTTATTCAGCTAAAGCAGTGGGCCCAGAGTCTCAGGGATCTGCTTGTTTCTGCCTCTTCAGTACTGGAATTACAAAGGCACATCATGGTGTCAGGCAAGTGCTTTACTGACTGTGTCTTCTCTCATTTTAGAGATGAAGGGACAGCATTCAGGGTTGAGGTTTCTTTCCAGGTGGAGACAATGGTGGTCATTCTGTCATACAAGTCGAAAGCCTGGAGATGTATGTGGCCATGGGTTGCGGTGATTTTAGGCACTGCTCGGGAAGGGGCTGGCTTTGGGCAGGTTTATTGTCCTTGGCAGGAGATAATTAACAGTGTCCCTAAATCAACAGTGCTGGACAAAGCCTGGCCTCGGCTGCTCTCCGCGAAGATTATTGCTGTGTATGAATATTTCATAAGTCTCTCTTGCCAGCCCTCCCTGCCTGCTCCATGGTCATAAATGTCATCCTGCAGCCCAAATCTAAACTCAGCTGTGTCTCAAGTGGGTGGGAGAGTTTTCAGATCACCCTGGGAACCCACGGGACTCACTTTAAGCATGGAAGAAGGAAGGAGGAAGAAAGGGAGGGAGGGATGAAGGGAGGGAGAGGGGAGAAGGTAGAGAGAGATTATGCATCATCTCTTAAAAGTCACACTAAGTACAGAAGTGGATTAAAGGGTCCCCTTCTCTCCCCTGCCATAGTCATGTCTGCAAAGCTTCAGGATGTGGGCTTATGTGGAAATAAAGTCTTTAGGGCAATGCTGGGTACAGTGAGGTCCCATCAGGGGTCTGTGGACTCTAACTCACTAATGTCTTTGTAAAGAGAAGTGACACCCAGGAAGAAGAGGGAAAAGCCGCACATACATAGGAGTGCCACAAGCCAAGAGACACCTGAGCCACCAGACTTTGGACATTTGGCATAAGGACTGGAGAAGAATGACTTCCTTTGTTTTGAACCGTTTCCTTCTAGCAGTTTGTGGCTGAAGCCCAAAGATTTTCCAGGATGTGGTCTCTGCAGGAAGGCAGGGTTTCTGGACAGCCTGGAGAGGTTCATTGTCCCTCACACACTCTGCCCCCCCCCCATATGCACATTCTCAGCGTCCTTTGTCTCAGGGACTCATGTCTCATTTTGCTTTTTGTTGTAATAAACACCATGGCCAAAAGCAACTTGGTAAGAAAGGGTCTGTTTACTTACAGTCATACAGTTTACAGTTCATCATGAGAGATGAAAGGCTGGAGCTCTGGGCTGGAGACAGGAACCGAAGCAGAGGCCATGGAGAAAGCTGCTGCTGACTGGCTTACTCCTTACCTGCATCCCTCTTGCTTGCTCAATTTGCTTTTTTTATACCTCACAGCATCACCTGCCCAGGGATGGCACCACCTTCAGTGGGCCGGGCTCTGCAGATCAACTATAAATCGAGATAAAGCTACGCCAGACACGCCCACAGGTCAATTTGATGGAGTCAATTTTTGAAGTTCCTCAGAGAACTTCAGTTTGCATCATGTTGACACACAAGCAGCAGTGTCCCTTCCCACCGCCCTCCCTCTCAGGTCTGAGTGAGGAGTCAGCAAGCTGAGGCGATCATACAGAGACATCAGGAAACACCTCAATATTCTGCAGGGTCAAGGTCACACTAGGGTCGCACTGAGCCCAGGGAAGAGGACATGAACCTCTGCAGCGAGTCAGCTATGGAAACACACAGAGCAGTGAACTTGGGGTAGAGGTGAGCCCCTCAGCGACTCCATTCACAGCCCCGTGAGGCAGCACCAGAATTGCTGCTGAACCTCTCCACTCAGACCCAGGCCTGCCCTCAGCCATGGCTTCCTGTCGGTCTGAGCTTAGGGTCCAGGCCTCCAATCGCTTACAAGGGTCCTCTTCTGTGATGGGGGGGGGGGCACTTGGCTCTCACACCGGCTGCTGTGGATGCTGAAAGTCGGGATCCTCTGACACACAGCCCAGTGTAACGGGAAGTTTTCTGGGGGAGTCCCAGAAGGGTTGACTCATGTTTTTTGGGAAAAATGGGTCCTCTCTGGAGCTTTGTTTATTTCATTAATAAAAGAATTTAAAAAAAAAAAAACTCAAGAAAAAACTTAAGAACAAGTTTATCAGAGTTTGAAAGGAAAAATCTCAAAGCAAGCAAAGTGTACATCTCCGTAGCTTCCCAGAGGAGGGAGACAGAGAAGATGACAAAGAGGTAACGTTAAAGTCAGACTGTGAAAAGACAAAGCCCAAAGCGTTGGGGAAAACATGCTTAGGAAAGAGAAGGATAGAAAAGGGGAAAGTCAGTATTTCCCGAGTCATTCAGCGCGAAGCTGAGGGCTGGGAGGTTATAGTCAGGGCTTGGAGAAAAAAGTGAGATCTAATTTCCGGGATAATTATTCCTCCTGTGTCTTTAATGTGACTTACACCTTGAATATGGTTCCTTGGCCAGTGATTAACAAACCCTAACAGATTAATCCTTTCATGGGACAGTTGATGTGAGATGTCTTTCTGTATGCTGTGAAATACAATTGGATAATAAAGGAACTGTTTAGGCCAATGGCTAGCCGGCTAATAGGCAGGTGGGAAATCCAGGCATATATAAAGAAGAAGGAGGGTGGAATCACGTAGAGATGAGCTGCCGCCCAAGAAAGCAATATGTAATGGAGCCCAGGTAAAGCCGCTAGACACATGGCAATACATAGATTAATAGAAATGGGCTACATTGGAAAAGCTAGCTGACAATGAGCCTAAGTCATAAGCCAAAGAGTTTGTAATTAATATAAGATTTTGTATGGTTATTTGGGACTGTTGGCCCATATCTCAGAACTAAGCTGGGCCAGAAACTTCTTACTACAGGCAGTTTAGAATGTTAGGTCTTGGCTCACCACATAAAAGCAGATTTTGCTAATGGTCCATGGCAGAGCCTTGATCAAGGTCACTGTAAGACCAGGATGGCCAAGCACATCTAATGGCCCTTCCTGATTTTGTTTCTCCCTCAGCTGCTTTGGGGGTAACTCTCCTGTCTCCAGCTCATAGTTAAGTAATCAAATTCATCCCAATCCATGAAGGATATGTGGACAAGGCAAGGAGTGGCCCCTAAAGGACCTCCATCAAGTGGAGCATCCACCCATGTCACAGTGACCCCATCTGCCTAGGACCGGCTTCTATAGACTCCTACAGTTTCTTTGCCCAAGACTGGTCCTCTCTGATCTCCTGTGCTTTAAAATCAGTTGTGGACTGGAGAGGTGGTTCAGTCAGTGAGGTGACTGCCAATCATATGAACCCAAAGGTCAGGGACAATCTCCAGCTTCAAATCCATTGCTTGGTAACCTTGGTGGGATCTGCAGCACCATGTAATACAACAAACATGCAGGTAGGAATCTTTACAAGTGTATAGTTGTCCCCTAGGGGTTTCTGTTGGGAATGCTTTGTCCCTGGTGTGTGATGTCATTGTGGAAGGCAATGGAACCTTTAGGAGGTAGGTGTGTGAAAGGTCACTAAGGACAGGTCTTTGAAAGTTATATCCAGCTTTGAATTCCTACTTCATTCTCTACTTCCTGACCTAGCATGATGCAAGCAGCCCCCAACAAAGACAAAGCTCTTTCTGTCAATCCTGTCTAGTAAGTCATGAAAACTGTGAGCTGAAACCAGCTTTGCTCTAGGAAAGTTGTTCTGGATATACATCGTGGTCACAGTGACACAAAGATTAATAATACAGCAAGGATTGGCTTTAACGATGCTCTCCCTCTACATATCAGGCAAGGCTTCCATTCCTCATGTGGCACGCAAGGATTATCAATTGGGGAGATTAATTTGTGGGATTTTTTTCTACCCACAAATATAACATGTTTATATGAGTGTTATACAGATTATACAAGCTACAGTAGTATTTTTATAATTAAGTTGAATTTCTTACTGTTTTTATTTCAATATAATTAGGTTGTTTTCCTAGCTAAAATAAATAAATAAGTCCAGAGGTTTGAAGATGTGTTATCATCCCTCCTGGGGTCATGAGTTGGGAAGAGATGGAAGCTTTAGGACGTTGAGCCTTCCTGGAGAAGGGGATCTTTGTGGGCAGGCATCTAAGTTTCAGAGCCCAGCCCCACTTCCTGTAGGTTCTCTGCTTCATAACTACAGACATAAGCAGCCAGCTTCTGGCACTTGCCTCTGTGTCTTCCTTATTATGATAGTACGATCCTTGAAAATTGCAAACTAGCCTAGCTACTTTCCAAACTTGTGGTCCAGACCCGCAGACCCACAGTCCCACAGAAACACATAGACACTTATATTAATTTTATGCTGATTGGCCTGGGGCCCAGGCATATCACTAGCTAACTCTTTACTCTTAAATTAACCTGTGATTCTTGTCTTGTTCAATCATGAGGCTCAGCACCTTTTCTCAGAGCATTTCAGCTTCTTTCCTCTGCAGCTGCTGGTGTCTCATCTGGATGTCTCTGTGGTGTCTCTCTGGCTTCTCTGCTCTGTTCTTCCTGTCCCCAGAGTTTTCTTAGTCTGGTAGCCCCGCCCACACTTCCTGTCTTCCACTGGCCAATCAGCTTTTCATTAAACTAGTAGGCAGGACAACTATTTACAATGTTTCAGAACATACTCCCACGGCACCCACTTCTGTGACAGAACATCACTGACCAAGGCCATTTATAAAGGAAAGTATTTGGCTGGCTTAGGCATTCAGAGGGTTCAAGTTCATCAGAGCAATGTGAACGCATGACTCTAGCAGCTGAGAGCTCACATCTGGATCCAGAAGTAGGAGGCAGGGAGAGAAAGAACTGAGAATTGAACTTGAAACTTTCCAGTCACAACTGCACCAAGGCCATGCCTCCTAGTGCTTCTCAAGCAGTTTCACCTAGTGGGGACCAAGCGTTCAGACACAGGAGCTTAAACCACCACATTCTACCCCTTGGCCCTGTTAACCCCACCAGGAGAGAACAAGACACAACCACAATTTTCAGCCAAGTTTTAAGCAACCTTTAGATACTGGATGATAGGCTCTGGCTTCCAAGAAAATGGTGTTACCATTTTCCAGAAACTTAAAAAGGCAAATCCGTAAGGCCACTGTATTTCCCATCAGGTCCAGTCAGGAGCAAGCATACATCCTGACATATTTCCTGCCCACATACTTCCTACATGTGATCAAGCATATCCAGTGTACTTGCGTCAAACAAAGTTGTTTAGGGGAATGTAAACAAGTGGTCTCCAACATTTCAGGAAGTATTTATGCTTGGGCAAGGGCTGACAGGTTAGAGGTATTTTTTTTTTCAGGATCTCTTAGGTGCAGCAATTAAAAGTTAAAATATAACGGTGGTTCTCACGATCCCCATAGGCTCAAGGCCATGTTATTGTGTAAAAATGCATTCAGTTCAACTTCAAAAGTCATAGCAGTCTTTCACAGTCTCAACACTGTTTAACAGTCCAAAGTCTCAGGCTGGAGAGATGGCTCAGTGGTTAAGGACACTGGTTACCTTCCGTGGATTTGAGTTCAATTCCCAGAGCCCACATGGCAGTTTACAACTGTCTGCAACTCCAATTCAGGGGATCTGATATCCTCACACAGAAACAAATAAATGAAGGGGTTTTTGTTTGTTTGCTTGCTTGCTTCCTTGCTTGCTTGTTTGTTTAAAAAAAAAAAAAAAAAAGCCCAAAGTTTCATCTGAGATTTAAGGCAAACTATTAACTGTAAAACCCTGTAAAAATCCAAAAGCAAATTATACCTTGCCATTCCAACAGAGAGGAAACTGAGCAGAGAAAGGAAATGCTAGACCAAAGCAAGACAGAAACCCAAACTCTGAATCCAGTGGCTCCGTGTCTGATGTCAAAGGGCTCAGATGAGCTCTGCTTTCCAGCTTTGCTGACTGCACACACTTGTCTCTTACTTCCCCTCCTGCATACCGCTTCCCCTGTTACCTGTCCCTCAGCTCTGACATCAACAGTGTCTTGGGGCTCAATGTAAATCCAGGTTTTACTTTTCACAGAATCACACAATACCTTCTCTGTGGCTCTTTTCTGAGTCCCCTGTCACATTCTGGCCTCAGCGGATCCCCTAAAGAGCAAAGGATGATTCCATAACCTCTTGACTCATGAATTCTCTGTGACTCTCAAGTCAGAACCGCACAGAGAACACTGCCTGACCACTGCTTGGAATTGAGCCTAGAGTCACATGTGCAGAAACCTTTCTGTGTCCTTGCTTTGTAGGAGCAGAAAGTTCCCAGGTTCTTCTTTTTATAAGTCGGAGGCTTAGCTGAGTGGGGACTTGCCCCAAGGGTGCTACTCCCCTTTTTCTACTTCTGATCAGGCTTTCCTTCACTCTTCAGACTGTACATTTTCTGTTTCTTTGTGTCTTTTTTTAGAGCTGCTTAAGTGTGGTCACTAATAATCATTTGACAGAATCAATATTAGGCTGTTCTGAAATCCTCTCCAGGGGAATGAGTCCCAAATGCTTTGATTCACCCTCAGGCAGATTCTCAGGGCAAGGGTAAAAAGAAACCATATTCTTTGCCAAATATTGTAGTGGGCTGCTGAACTATAGTTATGCCAGCTCATGAAAGCATTCTCAAGAATACTTTAGGTGCCAAAACTATCTTGCGTAAAACTGGTCTCTGGACCAACCTTAAATCCCTATATAATGCGACCCTGAGCTAACTGCTGATCATGTCACCGTTTCTCTGCACTTCTGTACACAAGCTTGCACGCTGCAGATGTACAGACATCTTTCTATATATGCCATAAATGTTTGGTTTAAAAAAACAAAAAACAAAATAACCCCCAAACCACCTAGAGATCAAGGAAGTCCAAACTTCCGAATTCTTACATATTCCTCCGTAACACATCACTATCAGGCCTATGACAGCAATAGCCTACTCCCTGATACCAACTGCTAGCATTTTGTGTGGATTTGGTATGGTCTCAATCTACCCAGTTGTCTGGTGGAGAATTTCTATGGATGCACATGGAAACACAGCAGAAGGTGGTGGTGAATAGCAAGAGACACTTGAAGCTGTTTCCTGTAGAAAAGAACTTTACCATTAAATGGGACTAACAGAGAAGGTTATGATAACAGAAGTTATGATGGCGGGGATGGTTATAATAAGCAGGGGGGGGGAGAAATGGGGAGGAAATGGGGGATAGGAGCCCATCCAGAGGAAGACAAAGGCGTGAGAGAGATTCAGAGGCAGGAGTCCTGCTTTAAATGAAGAGAGAGGGGGAGAAAGAGAGAGAAACACTGGGAATAATGGAGTCTTTTGAAATCTCAAAGCTTGTTGCCATTGACACACCCCTCCAACAAGGCCACACCTCCTCCACCAAGGCCACACCTCCTCCAACAAGGTCACACCTCCCCCAACAAAGGCCACACCTCCTCCACCAAGGCCACACCTCCTCCACCAAGGCCACACCTCCTCCAACAAGGCCACACCTCCCAATCCCTCCCAAACAGTCCCATCAACTGTGGACTGCGTGTTCAAATAATTGAGCCTACAGTCCATTCTCACTCAAGTACCACAACAGAGCCAACTTTTCTTCTCTCATTGTTTCTTGTCAGGTATCTGGCTACAGCAGCAACGAAAAAAAAACGACACTAAAATGTGAAGTGAATGGAAATATGGACATGACCATTCCTAAATTAATTGAGGAGAAGTGTTTTATTGTAGATGTGAGAGGGAGAACAGCCAGAGGCGTCTGGAAGGATCCAAACTGAACTGGGTCATGAGGGTGGGTACAAAGAGAGCACATGGGAACCAAGAGGCCAAGAAAGAGCCAGGAGACCAGAGAGCATGTAGCCAAACTGGCTGGGTTATACAGGAACCAGAGAAGCTGGGGGAGGGGGCAGGTTTAGGGGGTGGGTTCAAAAGCACTGGGAGGAGCCACAGGCACTCAGTGAACCTTGTCCTGAGTTTCGTAGGAACCCAACAACTAAGTATGGGCAAAGTTTTAAATATAAAGTAGTGGAGGCCTGTGGGTGCTCATAGAGCATTGATGAGGATGTAAATGAGAAACAAAAACCCAGGATCACGGACGGAGTGGATGCGGAGGCGAGTCAGGTTTCATCAGGAAACAAAGGAAGGCTCTCATTCACTGAGTGGACAACACTGACAGGCACCATCTCCAGCACACTAAGAATCTGCAAACAAATCCCCTCCCAACAGTCAGAAGGAATCAAGAGAAGCCAGCATTACACTCCAGCCTGCTGGAATACTAGAATCATCTATGTCCCCAAAAAGACAAATAGTTTCAGATGAAGAGATGATTCTTTAACATTCCAGTCTTTAAATTTTCGTTACAATATAAAGAAGCAATTTTAAAAGACACTTTGCAAAAACAATCTGGAAATCTTCAACTAAACTACCAAAAACCACTGGCCCTAGACTTTAAAACATTTCTGAAAATATCAAAGATCAACTGAGGGATGATTTGAAAAACTGAATTTACTTAGTTATACACCACCACGAATACAAGGCCAATGTGAGTCCTTTAGTCCTTTATTTAAGCCAGGAGCTACAGCATAAGAAAGTTCTAATAGGGATGTGCTGGGGGGGGGGGGGGGAGCTGGGAGAGTCTAGCTAAAGCTAGGGCAAATGGAGGTACTTACGGCAGTTCAACTTTGTTTTACTTTGTACTGGTCTCTGCCCAGTACACTCTTCTCCTTATTTTTTTGAGGTGCGTGCATGTGTGTGTGTGTGTGTGTGTGTGTGTGTGTGTGTGTGTGTGTGTGTGCGCACGTCCATTCATTTGGAGGCTAGAGGAGAATGGATATCAAGCATCTTTCTCTAACACTCTCCACCTTATTTCCTTGAGACAAAGGCTCTCCCTGACCTTGGAGCAGGCTATTTTCCTGGCTAGACTAGCCAGCAAAGCCCAAGGTTCTTTCTATCACTCTCTCCTCCCCACATAGTGCTGGGGTTACCAATAAACCCAGTACTGTTCTCCAATATTCGGGAATCTGAGGTCGAGTCTTCATGCTGGCCTGAAAAGCACCCTTGCCCACTGAGCCCTCTCCCAGGCTCCCCATAAGCTTTTCCAAGTATATTTTCACTAAAAGGACTTTCAAATTTACAAGGAAATTGCAGCTCAGACTAAAGAACTGAACCCATGACATAAGTAGTTTTGAGTCACCCACTCCATCAAGAGAGACTTTTGGTTAAAAGAGGAAATGTATTTCCACGGAGACAGAAGCAGCTCCATCCCTGTTGGGTAATCTATATTCAGTAGGATATGAAGCAAGAGACTAAGGTCTCACTTAATGCTGGTTTGCTTCATGTGATGCATGAGGAAAATGTTTGGGTTCAGTTTCTAGAGTGTACCGAGGGACTGCCATGGATACAGTGCTTAAAATCAATAGAACTTAGCACATGGGCCATGCATGAGTCATCCTGAGTTTATAGATGTGAAGTAGCAGGAGACAATGAATTCAATGGGCTAGTGTTCTTGCTTGTTGGCTGAGTCATGGAGGAATCTCACTGAGATTTTTCTGAAGTGACAAGTCCTAATCAAGATTTCTCCAGAACGGAAGGCAGACCTGCCAGAGAGGCAATGACCACTGAATGACCTGCCCAAGAGGCAATGGCCAGAAGAGCCTGGACTCAATCACTACACCACTCCCTGAAAATATCATGTTGCAGGTTTAAGCACTGAATCTGAATTCTGTCAGTGACCTGGATAAAAAAATGGCAAAATTCTTACATGACGGCTCATGCCTGGGAAAGCTAGGCAAGAAGACTGTTATGGGTTCAAGGCCAGCTGAGACTACACACAGAGAGAAAACAATAATATCCAAATGTAAATCTCTTATCATACAAACAAATAAACAAAATCATTCAGTTTTCTTCCCAAAATAAACCAATATGCAGATTTAAATTGCAATCAACATTATCACGCAAAGTATTTAAGAAATACACAGGAAGCTGACAAACCCTGTGTTCCGTGTTAATGTTGGTACACTTAGAGTTGATTTTTGATCTATGACAGGCTCTTCTGGTCATTGCCTCTTGGGCAGGTCATTCAGTGGTCATTGCCTCTCTGGCAGGTCTGCCTTCCATTCTGGAGAAATCTTGATTAGGACTTGTCACTTCAGAAAAATCTCAGTGAGATTCCTCCATGACTCAGCCAACAAGCAAGAACACTAGCCCATTGAATTCATTGTCTCCTGCTACCTCACATCTATAAACTCAGGATGACTCATGCATGGCCCATGTGCTAAGTTCTATTGATTTTAAGCACTGTGTCCATGGCAGTCCCTCAGTACACTCTAGAAACTGAACCCAAACATTTCCCTCATGCATTTTCTCTACCGGTCATTTGACCCTCATGGGCTTTGGTTTCATTCAGTCTTTGCCCCTATCTCTTTTAAAACTTATTTCTATTATTAATTTTTGTATGGATGGTATGTGCACAAAAGTAGTTGCCCATAGAGGAAAGATCTGATCCCATGGAGTTGGAGTCACAGATAGTTGTGAGCTGAGTAATGTGAGTGTTGGGAACAAAATTTGGGGCCTCAGCAAGAGGAAGAAGCGCTTGCTCTTAACCATGGGACTATCTCTCTAAACTGCCATTCTACCTTTTTTTTTTTTTTTTTTTTTTTTTAAAGATAATCAGCTTTCTCACGTACAATCCTGTTGCAATAAGATGTCCTGACCCCAGCCAGCCAGAGGTCCAGACCCACAGAGCTATAGTCCCAGACCGCTTAGTCACCCACCACTGCTTAGGCCCCAAAATGACTCAGATGTTTATATTAAGTTCATGCTGTTTGGCCTGTGGCTCAGGCACATTGCTAGCTAGCTCCTTCATCTTAACTCAACCCATTCTCATTAATCTTTCTGCCACGTGGCCCATGGCTCACCTGTGTTCCTCACATGTTTCTTCTTCTGGTCTGGCTCAATCTGTCTCTGACTCCGCCCTTCCTTTCCTACCTATTCTGATTCCTCCTCCTACTTCTTCTATGATGCCTGTCATGGCCCAAAACAGCTCCTTTATTTAGAGATTGATATTCACAGCATACAGAAAGACATTCCCACATCACAATCCAGTTATCAAAACTATTTGAAGCCAAGTGAAAAGTTATATATTTCTAAAATTGTAAATTTTATCAAATATACCTATGGCTCAAACAAAATGAAATTCAAACAGATGAACTCAAATATGCTCTTAAGGATCAAATACACACTTGAATTTGAAAGTTTAAAACAGAGCAAAATTATGTAATGATTGCATCAGTAATTTTATTATTATATGTTGAAATGACAATATCTTGAACATAAACATATTTTTTAAATTAACTTTGCTGTTTTAAGTTTTCCTTTTTCATCAAAACAGGACCTTCCCATATAGGCCAGGCCACCCTCAAACCTCTTGTAATTCTGTCTCAACTTCCCAAATGCTGGGACTATAGGTATGCACCAACATAACCAGCCTATGCTACTGCTGCTTACTTGAAGTCATGGTGACCAGTAAGCTTGAGACTCTGCCCAAGCAGAGAAGTGCCCTGTCTTTAGTTTTCAATCATAAGCTCAAGCCCATTTTAATGAAACCTGGAAAATCCAACTGGCAATTTTAGTCATTTAGTGTTGAAAAACACATTTGTTTCTGGTAGCAAAACCCCCAGGAAACTGTACAGAAGCCTTTAAATTTTGTAGACTTTCATATCGCTCCTTCCATCTCGAATCTGCCTGTCCAAGCTGTGACACTTTGCAGCAGAACCCACTGCCAGTGTGTCCTCATGTGGCCCAGGGTGGACTTGTGGGAGAGCCAAGTCCTCTGAGGTAGGTGTGGAGATGTAGTTGGGGGTGGGGCTCTTTTTCCAGCAGCTTCATACAGCTCAAACAGAGTTGCATCTTCTATGAAAACTAGCTCAAACTCATCAGTAAAGTGGGACTCATCTAGCAGACCTGCTTCTATTGATCTTTAAGAAAGGTAAACTAGGTCCATACATACATTTATGTATTTACCAGGCTGGCCTTGAACTCAAAGAGCCACCTGCCCCCGTGTCCTGAAATAACCATTTTTTATCTCACTATCCACTTGGCTCTGAATTTTTTTGCTTTAATTTTTGACATTATAGTCTTTTATCATCTGGTCAATTTATATTACTTCTTTTTTATTCATTGGTTGACTTACTAGCTACTCGTATCTTCTTGTTCTTTTTTATATGCAATACAGAACCTTTAAGGATATGGCTTTTCCTCTGAAGACGGCTTTGACTGCATCCAAAATGTTGCTGTCATATGGATTGCTACCTAAATAAGCTAAAATGTAAGGTTTTGCTATTTCCTTGATCTAAAGATTATTGAGGAGAATAGCTTTTGAAATTTCCCACTGCAACTACCTATCAACTAGAAAAGGGTTGTGCTTTGATAAATCCATACAGACACTGTATGGTCATAGGTGGAAATCAGAATCATGCATGTGGCATTGAAGAAGGATGTCCCTGGTATAGGCAAAGACAGGCCCAACTTCAGAGAAGGAGTGCCTTCTGGAGCTGGAGCCCAGGGCAATGTGGTGGTGTCCTCTGAAGAAGAGTGTTGGCTGTGATGCAGGGCAGAGAGCCCTCTGGAGGTGGCCAGGGGAGTGCACAGCTGTGAGAATGTACTTAGCTGTGTGCAGACCATCTTGCACTACATGGTGCACAATGCACAAACACACATTTGCTCCTTAAGGGTGAAGATCTGTCCTCTTGAGCATCACAAGGTGTCTAAGCTACCTGTGTTAGTTGCTTCCTGCATGACAGTGGCCAAACACCAACCAGAAGTGACTGAGGAAAGGTTTATGCTGACATTACTGTCCACATGGCTCTCAACACTGACTTCTTAGATGGTATCCTAGTAGAATTCAAAGCAGAGACCATACAGAAAATAGAGCTGGCTTATGAGATGCCAGCCCTACGTGATTTACAGACTCCAGTGAGGCTCTATGCCCTAAAGGTTCCAATGCTTCCTACAAAAGCACCATCTTTGGGGGATCAAGTATTCAAACTCTCGAGTGCATACGTAGGGGATGTTTCACAGCCAACTCATACAGGCATTGTAAGCAGAGACTCCAGCAGGTCAGTTAACTCCAGCTGGATTCATTGCCCCTGAAGGCACCCCAGGAGGTTGTCCTTTCTCCTCTTCCTCCTAACCTAGACTCAGGAGGTTTGGATGCACTTGAATATGCACACTCATAGGAGCTGCTTAGCATCCGGACCAGGGTGGGAGTGGGCGTGGGCGGTGGGGTTCAGGAGTGGTCTCAGCTAGTTCTGACGGTCTAAGTCCATCTGGCATTCTTTCTGTAAACTGTTGATTCAAAGTGGGAAAGTGGCATCAGCGGTCCAATCTGATCAGAGAAGAAAGATATCTATTCCCAGGGATGGGAACTTGAGGTTTTTATCTCAGTTGCTCTGGCTGTCAATAGTTGGGAGAAGATGGGGAATCGTATCCTGAAAGACAGACTAAAGCAAAGTGTCTTTTGAAATAGACCATCCCGTACCTACCTCTCCTGATCTCCTGGAAATGCACTCATATCCTAAGTCATGTTTTGTTTCATTTAAAAAAAAAAAAAGGTTAATTATATTTTTAATTGTGCATATGTGTGCCTGTATATGGGCGTGTGCACGTGAGTGCAGTGCCCACAGAGGACAGAAGAGGGCACTGCCTGACATGGATGCATGGACCCTGATCCTCTGTGAGGGCAGCAGTGCCCTTTCCCACTGAGCCAGATCTCCAGTCCCATTCTGAGTTATGTGGTTTTTCTTTGTTAGTTCCTGATTTCACCCCCACCAAGGGAGGCCTTTTGCTTGTTGTAGGCAAACACTTCCCTGTGAACCCAGTGGGAAGTTCCATGCAAAGGTTGTTCTATGGGCCAAGGGATAGGGTATCTCCTTTGGAGTGTTTGGATTCATCCTTCCTAAGTGAAGCTCTGACGTAGGAATGTCTTTCCGTATTCTGTGAATAAAGGACTGTTTTGGTCCATGACAGGCACACACAGTAGCAGTAGACAGGAAATCAGAGCATAGGTAGGAGAAGGAGGGCAGAGTCAGGAGAGACGTGATCCAACCACCCCAGGAAACAACATGTAAAGTAACACAGGTGAGCCATGGGCCGTGTGGCAGGACAGATTAGTGGAAATAGGTTGAATTAAGATGAAAGAGCTAGCTAGCAATAGGCCTGAGCCATAGGCCAAACAGGATGTAATTAATATAAGCATCTTAGTCATTTTTGGATAAAAATTGGCTGTAGGCGGGTCCAGACCATAGGTCCAGAAACCTCTTGTTATAGATGGCACCCTGCTTTTCTGGTCTGTGGAATATGAGGAACACTGAATGTTGGTGCTGCAATATTGGTTTGGCAGAGCGTCGCATTACAGCCTTTCTCCTAGGGCAAACAGTGGGAGGTGAAGATCCCACCCACCATTTCTTCTTGGTGGGTTGTGGGTCTGACCAAGGTTGAATGCTGCTCATTTCACCGATGTGTATTCGTCCCATCTCGCTCTCCCTGAGACCAACACTTGGTCTGCCCTCAGCCCTCCTTACCACCCTCTCATCCCCTCCCACTTCTTAATCCTCTGGGTCTTTGTGGCATGTCACTGGTTAAGTGCCAGCTTTGAGGACCCCCTGCCCCTATGAGGGAGGTGCATCTTGCCATCCCATGTGACCTTCTGTTCACCCTGTGTTTGCTGTGGGTGTTTTGGGTCTTGCTTTATTGAATTAATCTTTTCTTCCTCGCCCCCCTATTTTCCTGGACTTGGATATTTAAGTACTGTTTCCCTTCAAGGGCTACACCAATTTCTCTAATCTCTCTGGTTGTGTCTGTTACCACCAACACCGTTCAGTGGCCGACTTCTAGCCTGTTGCCCCTGCCCAGGCTAGCCCTCCAGTAGCTTCCTACAGAATAAAATGCTGCTTAGCTGTCCCTCATCCCTTGTCAGTCTCCTCTTTGAAACTGGTCCACTCGCCACTGTAGACCCCTCCCTTTGTTGTGCTCTCCACACCGGGCTCCATAAGAGGCTCTACACTTCTCTTCCTGGCTGGCTCAGGACAGGGGCTCGTGGCACTTTACTCCAGATTAAAAGAGACCTGGAGTTTCAGCTCTAAAACGGCAGTTTTGTCTTTGTTTATGCATTTGCCCACAGAATGAGCTGAGGAAAGTTGCATAGTCTCAAGACTGGTGTAGCTGGGGCTGGAGAGATGTCCTGGTACTAAGAACACTTACTGCTCTTGTAGAGGGCCAGAGTTCAGTTCCCAGAACCACACTGGGCAACTTATGACTGCCTGTAACTTCACCTCTAAAAGATCTAACGCCCTCTTCTGGGCCCCCGTGTGCGCACAAACCCACACTCAGACACAGACACATATGTACATAATTTTAAGTTTTTTCTGGAAATTTGATAACACTGTGAAACTCTGAGACTATGTTAATAAAATTAAGATTGGATTAAGGGGCAGGGTTAATGACTAGTGGACAACAATTAGCCATAGAGAGTACAGAGGAGCCAGGAATATGGATTGAGAGACACAGGAAGGAACAGGGCGGGACTTAGAGATTCAGGTCTTTTTGGTTTGGGACAGGTGGAGAAATGCTCTCTTGCTGGGTCTCCAGCCAAAAAGGAACGTCAGCTGATTGCTTCTCAGCTTCTCTGATCTGACAGTTTCCACCTCAATGTCTGACTCTGGTCTTGGTAAATAAAAAAACTTAGATAAAAACAACACAAAGCATTAAGGAGCAGAGTTAGACTTGAACTCAGATCGGCTAGTCTTCCTTCTGTGTTAGTTTTCTTGCTTCCATGGCAATGCCTCTGGCTGAAGCAGCTTGGAGGAGGAAGGATACGGTCCACCATGGCAGAGACACGTCAATCAACCCATTGATTTGCATCGATGGTCTGGAGCAGGGAGAGATAAATGCAGGAGCCCAGCTGGCTTTCTCCCATGGGATGGTGCTAACCACATTCAGGTAACTCCCCCCTCTTCAGTTAATGCATTCTGCGAGCTCACTGCAAGATACACCAAAGCTATTTCCATGGTAACTTTGTATCCCATAAAATTGACAATCCAGATGACCCATCAGACCTTAGTATCTCCTCTTCGGCCTCTCTCTCTCTCTCTCTCTCTCTCTCTCTCTCTCTCTCTCTCTCTCTCTCTCTCTCTCTCTCTCTCCTCATCACTACTCTCTATATATCAGCTCAGGGGACAGCTACTCAGAGTGAGACCCTCACTCTGTGACTGCAAACCACCAAGGTCACGATTCTCCTCAAGTGTCCCTAGCTCCCGCCTATCTGAATGCATCTGGTCCTCCCTCCCTGTCACCTCCACAGGTTTCATCGTAGGTGACAGGGGCACATTAGGTGAGTTCAGCTGCTGGCTAAGCACTCTGAACTTGGCTTCAATCAGAAGGTTCTCAGTCTTCCTAAAGCTGTGGGCCTTTAATGCACTTCCTCACATTGTGGTGGTCCCCAACCATAAAATAATTTCATTTCTGCTTCCTAACTGTACTTTTGTGGGTTATGAACTGCAGCGTAAATATATAGTATACACGATATCTGCTATGCAACCATCCAAAGGGATCATGACCCACACGTTGAGAACCACTTATCCAGACCAAAATCCACTTCCTCTAGGTAACCTGCTGTGAATCCTCAAAGGGCTCCTCCTCTATTCTCACCTTTCCAAGCTGTGAGATTTCAGTCTGAGGACTTTGGATGAACCATGGGAGCCCCTGAAGAGGAGAGGACACAGGCCATGACAGCACCTCTCAAATACTGCCCTTTTGTGGTCAGAGGAAGAAATTCCAGCCAGAAGACTCACTGCAAAACGGAGTCCTTCCTCCCTGGTCTGGTTTCCAGTTGTCCTTCCCAGTGCTACTCACAAAAGTCATTATATGATGTGTCACACTTAAATGCCCCCATTGCTTTTCACACCACCAGGGGAACTGCCCATTGCTCCATTACAAGCCAATACCGGCAATCTTCCAACAACCTCAGGTTTGGGACAGGTTTGAGACTGACTTGTTTTCAGGGAGACTGTTCTGGTTTGCTTTCTATTGCTGTGTAAAAAACCAACAACAAAAACAAAAAACAAAACAAAACAAAACAATCCACCATGAGCAAAAGCCACCTGGTGAGGAAAGGGTTTATTTTCTCTTACAGCTTTTACAGTCCGCCATGAAGGGAAGCCACAGCGGGAGCTGAAGCAGAAGCCAAGGAAAGGTAGCCACTGGCTTGCTCTTCGTGGCTCATTCAACAAGCTTTTCTTAAAAAATACCGCTTGGGATCACATGCCCTAGAGTGGCACTGCCCACGGTGGGCTGGACACTCCCATGTCAATCATGATTGACAGCACGTAACTGAGAAAACATTCCAGAAGACTTGTCCATGGGCCAATCTGATGGAGACATTTTCTCAGTTGGGGTTTTCTCTCCTCAGACGACCCTAACTTGAGTCAAGTTGACAAAAACCATCCAACACAGAGACCGAGCAACGAGGGAGCAATGGTTCCTCCAGGATGGCTCACATGTTTGTGGGAAATAGACCTAGGTCCACAAATCCCGGAAGACACCGAGCCTGTCGCCACTGTGTAAACCAGCCACTATGCACAACAAACCATGGCATCCCAAGAAGCCATCTGCACTCTCTCTTCAGACCATGGGAGATTGGGATCTTGTCCAGAATTCTCTGACAAGAGAGGCCAGATCCAGGGTTCACAGCTGAGGCTTAACATTTAAACTGATTCTTGTTCTGTTGCTTGTAATCAAACACACACTAATCGCCAGAGCGTGTTTCCTCTTGTGGGTAAAGTGGACAATAGGAATAGCCACCCAACGGCAGGGTCATTGTATTTAGTGAGTGCTGGCTAGACTCTAGACCCAGAGGCATCGGGGTGTGTGGTGCATGGAGCCAACCTTCCTGAGACACAGTGCAGCATGTTTGCACTAATGGATTCTTCCCTACTCAAATCTCACTTTCTCCCCATTGAGAGTGGATGCTGGGACAATGCCTAGCCAGTTTCCTGCCCAAAACCCAACCTTCTTCCTCTCCAAGAACAGACCCCAGGCTGCATCTGGGCAACGTATGGCTTATGATACACTCAAGCAAAGTGGAGAACTCATCTCCCCCCAACTTGACCTTAGGGTACAGCTCCTAGGGCGTGGCTTGGATCCAGCTTAATATCCTGTTCTTGGATGGTGAGGATCACCAAATCAAAGCATCAAGACATGGATTGAATCAGTTCCCAGCCCTCCTAGGACTCAGCCACTGAATTTATCTTTCCTGTATGTATGAGTTATTCCCTTGTATATCCCTTAATAAGCAATCCATTCAGGCTGGAGAGATGGCTCATTGATTAAGAGCACTGACTGCTCTTCTAGAGGACCCGAGTTCAGTTCCCAGTATCCACATGACAACTGTAACTCAGATCTGACACCTTCACACAGACGTACATGCAAGTAAAATAAAAATAAGTAATTTTAAAAAATCCATTCTTTATAGCATGTGGAGTTTCTGCTTCACTCAAGCCTACATGTACTTCTGAGTACCACCTTGCCAGCCTCCTTTGTGGCAAGAAATAGTCATATAATTCTCAGTGGAAGCCTGACTTTCTGGGGAAGATTCCTTTTTCTCTAATAAGGGAATCATGTGGTAAGCACTTTCTTTAATCTTCTTCATACCTTGAACTCTGATGTGATGTCTGGAGCAGTGACCACTATTTTAAAATCATGAGGCAACATGCGTAATACACTAAAGATGATGGAACAAAGTGATCCTGAGAACATGGTTAACACCTGGGCCCAGAGCCAACAGCCCTCCCACCCAAGGCCTGGCTGTGTGAAGAACCCAGGGTGAACGCAGTGTCTGCAAGCTATAGCTGAATGACTCCTTGAGGCTCTGCTGCATGTGGCCAGTAAGAAGCAGCTCAGGAGCATTCCCTAGAATGGCTCAGGCTTTCCAGGACACAGAAGCCAGATTAGAAGCCAGAAACGTGAATCTTCCAAGGCAGCAGGTGGACCCCTAATACATGGTCAAGAAGCCTCATCAGCCTGGACTCTATCTGCTTCTCCAGGCCTGCATTGCACCAAACTGAAGGAAGATTCTGGGACAATTAGGTAAACGGCTGCAAGCTTCATCTCCTGCCAAGGGGATTCATGATTCATGAGAATACAGCCAACCCCGAAACCCCAGAAGCAATCCCCAGGAAGCTGTGGCCTCCAAGACTCCCTTCATCCTACTACAGGGCCTCTGCCCAAGGTTTCTGAATGTTGTTATTAAGAATTGTGGTTGTTAGCCAAACATGTAGGTTGCAAAATTCTCAGAGCTGGCACTGTGGGATGAGGGAGAACGTGCTAAAATAATCGTTCTGCTGTCATGATAAGCAAGACTGACCTCTTCCAAAGAGCAGCAGAGGACCCTACATGCGTGATGACCAGGATGTCCTCTACACCCAAGCCACCAAAATCACTTTGCCCTCCATGTTCCATGTGGAATCTTTGGCTTGAAGGAAAATATTCCAGAGCAGCCCATCCCAATCTCAAACCTGCACTCTCTAGCCATTCACTCTGGTCCTGAATACTGACATCTACTCTGTGATGACAGAGACACCTACTACCTCATCCAGACACCAACTGAGGTGTCACTCTTTCTTACTATCCCCCAAACACCTGATGAACATAGGTGCAAAAATTCAAGTAAAAATTCCTAAAATATGCAAACACATAAATATTGAACAACACACTAACAGATAATGAATTGGGTCATTAAAAACTCAGAAAAGAAAATTGAAAATTTTTAGAATCAAAGCAAAATATAATTTATTGGGATTTGAAACACAAGGAATTGATGTGAAAATGTCTTTCTGTATGCTGTGAAATAAAGGGACTGTCCTGGCCAATGTTGGGCATCTTAGATAGAAGTAGGCGGGGAAATCAAAGCACAGATGGGGAAGGAGGGTGGAGTCAAAAGAGATGCTCAGCCACCCAAGAAGCCACATGTAAGGAAATAGGTGAGCCATGGGCCATGTGGCAGACAGATTAATAGAAATGGGTTGAGTTAAGATGTAAGAGCTAGCTAGCAATGTGCCTAAGCCATAGGTCAAACAGCATGAAGTTAATGTAAGTGTCTGAGTGTTTCTTGGGGACTTTGGGATTGCTGGTCCAGATAAGCAGTGGCGGGGCAGGTTCTAACTATGGGGCTAGTCAAGGCCAGAAACCTCGTTCTACAAGGAGTGTCACACAAAAAATTACAAGCCAAATTCAATGGCACAATTTTTAAAAACCATATATCAAAATCGAGTTACTTTCATTTAAGGATGGAGACATGATTGAATATATATCAATCAATCAAGACCACATAAGACATAGGGACAAAAGTCACATGATCATCTCAATAGATACAGAAAGCTGACAAAGTTCAACATCTCCTCAGGTAAAAATCCCTGAGGAAATTAGAAAGGAAGAAAGTCCTTCAATATGAAAAAGGCTAATATAGGAAACATATACCTAGCATTATACTTAATATGGGAAGCATTTTCTCTAAAGTCAGTAACAAATAAGGGTGTCTGCTCTCTTGCATTATTCAAAATAGTGCTTGAAGGCTTAGCCAAAGCAATAAGGAAAGATAAAAAAACACACAAGGAACATAAACAGGGGAAAAAAGAGCAAGTGAATCATCCTGAATTGCAGATGTCTTGATCTCCATTTAAAACACCCTAAAGATTGCACCAGAAAATTCTTACATCTGACACACACTTTCAGCAAAGTATCAGGGTAAAAAATGAAGATACAAAAATCAGTAACTTTTCTATGCACTACCAACAAACTCGCCAAGAATGAAACCAGATTTTTTTAGATATTATTTACAGTAGTCTAATACAAATAAATTACCTAATGAGTATAGGTAAAATACCTCAATGTGGTGGCATTCAGGTGTCAGCTGATAAGATCCGAGGATGCTTACCCAGGGTCCTGGGCCCCTGAAGGGGGCGTGGCCAACCCCATTGATAAGGGGCTGCTGGGACCCCGGAAAGCCTGTTTGCCTGGTTCCTGGCTGCTGGAGAGACTGGTTTGGAATCCATTGTCCATTGTTCCAGACTCCAGTCCCTGTTCAGGCTCCACTATAAGCTGTTACCTGTATCGTGAGTATTGGTTTATATTTTAATAAATATTGATCTTAGACTGGTGCCTTGTAAGTAAAACTCCATCTACACCTCAACAATAAAAACTCTGAGTCATTGAAGAAATTGAGGGAGACACTTCAAAATGATAAGATATTCCTTGTTCATGCATCAACAAAATTAATATCATGGAAATGGCTATATTACCAAAAACAAGGAACAGATGCAATGCAACCCTCACAAAAAATTACAATGTTATTATTCACAGAAATAGAAAAAAAAAGTCATAAAATTCACATGAAAGCATAAAACACTCAAATAATCAAAGGAATGCTAAGTAGAAAGAGTAAAACCCTGGTTACCTCAATGCCCAATTTCAACTTACACTACAGAGCCTTAGTAACAAAGAGTACAACCAGACAAAACATTGGCTTGAAGAAACAAACCCACTCAGATAGAACTGTCAGAACACACCCTGGAGAGATAGCAACCTGCATAATAAAAGGTTCTGGGAACCCTGAATATCTGCAAAGGGATTAAAAGAAACCTTAATGTGAGAGCCAAGACCCTGAAACTTGAGGAAATCACCTCAAAATGTAAGTGAGGCAAGGGCCATCCTTAAAAAATTCCAACAGCTCAGGAAGTAAAAGAAAACATTAACTAATGAGATTTAATTTAATTGCATCAAATAAAAAGATTTTGCATAGTAAGGGAAATAGTTATCACAATGAAAAGTCATTCTAGAAGGTAGCAGAACGTCTTTGCCAATTAAACATCTGACGGATAATTAGCATCCAGAATATACAAAGAACGCAAAACATTAAACACACCCAAAAGAAACCAAGTTACCTAACAAAAAAATGAGTCAATTGTAGTAGGAGGTTTCTGACCCGGACTTTTGGGCCTAACCTCAAGATTTTGGACCCACAGACCCGCAATCCCGCAGAGACACACAGATGCTTTCAATAGTTTTCAGCTGATCGGCCTAAGGCTCAGGCATATCACTTGTTAGCTCTCTATCCTTTATCTAACCCATGACTCTTCCTGTTCAGCCATGCGGCTTGGTACCTTTCCTTAGAGCAGCATAGTTGTCCTCTGCTTCTTTCGGCTTCTCGCTGGTGTTCTCTCTGGCATTCTGCTCTGTGCTTCCTGTTCTCAAGAGTTTTCTTAGTCTGGTAGCCCCGCCCATACTTCCTGCCTGCTTTTGGCCAATCAGTGCTTTTTATTAAACCAGTGGGTGGGACAATTATTTACCATGAAACAACACAATCCCCTACAGTCAATAAATTGAACATAACATATCTCCAAAAGAGAAAGAAGAAAGTACAGAGCCAATTGGAATAGTTGCATGCCTTTAATCCCAGCTTTCAGAAGGCAGATCATTGTGAGTTCAAGGCCAATCTGGTCTACAGCTTGAGTTCCAAGAGAGCCAGGGCTACATATCTCTATCCTGTCTCAAATACAAAGAAAGAGCAGAGCAGTGGTACTGTGTACCTTTAATTTCAGCACTTGGGAGGCAGAGGCAGGTGGATCTCTGTGAGTTCAAGGTCAACCTGGTATACAGAGTGAGTTCTAGTACAGCCAGGGATACACAGAATCCCTGTCTAAAAAACCAAAAAGAAATAAATAAAATAAAATTGAAAAATTGAAAAAAAAATAAAACAAAGAAAGGGAAAAAGTAGACAGTCAATCCCTAGCCATCAAGGGAATAGAAATCAAAACTATATTGAGACTTCATCTCTCTAGTCAGAATGGCTGTCATCAAGAAAATGGAAGAAATATCAGCGAAGAAGTAGAGAGTATGGAACCTGAACTGATTAGATTTAACTTTAGACCTAGAATCACCTTGAAAAGGAATCTCAAATGAGGAGCTATTTAGATCAGGCTGGACTGTTGACATGTCTATGGGGACTGTCCTGATTGTCAGTGTAGGAAGATCCAGCCCACTATGGGTGGCACTATTCTCTACTCAGGATACCCTGCAATATGTAAGAGTGGAGAAGACTTGCTGAGGCATAGCCAGCAAGAAAGGACCCACCTATTCATTTCTCTCTGCTCTGGGCTATGGCTGTGAAGGCTGTGTGTAGTTGCTTGAGTTGGCACCTTGACTTTCTCTCAGTGACAGACAGTTTTCTGGAATTTGAGCCAATAAACCCTTTCTATCCTAAGCTGTTTTTTGTAGAGGCATTTATCACAGAAACAAACAAACAAACAAAAATAATCAAACAAAAACCAACTAGGGACAGAGCCATTTTATACCATTGGTGGCTATATAAATGAATGAAGCTACTGTGAAAACCAGGTTAGAGGTTCATCAAAAACTAAATAGAACTGTCCTATAATCTCCTGTACTGTTTGATCATGTACCCAATGTCTGCCAGTCAACAGTCCACAGAGATGCCCCGACATCCATCTTTAATGTGGCTCTTGACATTTTAATCAAGGTACAAGGAGCCTAGATGCCCATCAACAAGGGAGTGGATAAAAGAAATGGAATGTGTACACAGGGAATACAATTCAGCCACCACGAAAAATGAAATTATGCAGGAAAAAAGAATGAAGCTGAAGGTCATCACATTGCATGGAATAAGGAAGACTCAGAAACACCAAGACACCATTTGCAGAATGTTCGCTGAAAGCCCAGAAGCAGAGGCTACCATTTGTTGGGAGGAAGGGGAACAGCAGGAAGGGGAAAGGTGGGGTGAATATGAACAAGAGGTGAATATGAGTAAAACAGGTGATGGATGTGCAAACATGGAAGCTGTCTGACCAGTTTCCGCTGTACCACTTTTCAAGGTTGCTTTGAAAAGGAACAAACAATAAGCAACCAGAAGCATCAGGCATGGTAGCAGTTAAGTCTTCAGGGTTTGGAGAGGACAGCAACTGGATGCTTCAGATGTGGTTGTGACCATCCCAGCATTAACCAAAAGGAAGCCTGGGTTCTAAAATCTCGGTGGCCTTAAGCCATCACTGGGACCACACTCATCACTGTAACCATTGCAGTGGACTATTAGGGATACCAGAGTCCCCTGCCACCCCAAACATAGGAACTTCAAGAAAAATCTGGGGTGCTTTAAGTAGGTAAACCAGATAGGTGTGAGTCGTAGGCTATGTCCAACAATGCTCCCTTCTCCAGGAGGGGAAGTACACAGGTCACTGGAATGCATTTAAATGATCAAAACATGGGGTGAGAAAGATGACTCAGCCAGTAAAGCCTTGCTGCTCAATCACAAGGACACAAGTTCACCCCCAGAACCTACCTAAAATGCCAAGCGTTAAGGTCGCACACTTGAAATCCCAGCTCTGGCAAAGCAGAGTGGAGAAGATCCCAGCTGAGCTTATCTGATAAGCTCTAGGTTCATCCAGAGATCCTGTCTCAAAGGAGGTAGATGACACCCAAGATTGTCCTCTATCCTCAACGCTACATACACATGTGTGAACACAGGCACACACACACACACACACACACACACACACACACACACACACACACATACAGACACACACACATACAAACACGCACGCACGTCATGCTATCTTGGAGTTCACCAGCTACCACAGTGCTTCTGTATATGACAGTTCTAAATTCCCAGCTCTGTCCAATGTTGCCATGTGCACCTATCTAAAACTTCCTTCATTTCCCACAAGAGACATTTCCTGCCCCTTGTAGACAGGCATCTAGGTTGATTGCCTTGCCTCTTGTGAATTATGTCACAACAATAGCAGACATCTCTGTGGCCTGCTGATTAGAGTCTTCTGGGAAAATAACTAGGAACAGCACAAGTAGTTCATGTAGTTATTCTATAGTTCATTTTTGAAAAAGGTTTATATAGATTTCCTTGCTGATAGCACCTGCTTTGGCCACTTGACCTTAGGCTTCTCTGTCGACACTGCCACTTATTCTGAGGAAATCCATGGAAAGAGCTGCCTTATACTGCCCCATGAAGCCAGCCCAACAGCTCCAGACCCCACAGAGGGCTTATTTCCCCAGACCACATAGAAGGGTGCTTCTGAGTGTGGTATGCAGGTGCATGTTTCCAAGAAGTGCAGTGCTCCCAAGAAGCACTGTGCTCAACCAGTTATGAGTAAGACCCACCAGGAAGAAGACAGGACAGGCTCTCACCCAAGCAGGTGGCCAAGGACATCCTAGCTGCCGCCAAGTGCTGGCTGTGAATTGCTCCGTCTGAACTCTCAATCGCTTGATTGATGAATTTTCATCAAGCAGCATTCAGATGAAAGGATTTTATTGGAATGAATCAAATGTTCGAGGGAGACGGTACGTACCCAGTGTCACTTGGAACAGAACCTGCCAGCCAGGCGGAAATAGCAGGAGGCAGGTGTTGATCTGTGTTCCCATGGGACCTCACATAGACCTCCCTCAGAGCAGCTGTTACCCTGTGAGGCCCTGAGTGAGTGACAAGTGCGTCTCCCACCAACCTGTGACCTCAGTAACTACCGCTATGTCCCCCTGCTCCGCAGTTCCACTGATACCCAATACAGAGCATAGGGGCAGAGGTGCTGGAGATGAGAGAGGGAGTGATGGGGGAAAGAGAAGAGGAATGGAGGAAGACCAGGGTGAAGAAGAGGATGAGCGGTTCACTTATAGACCTAGCAATGTAGCTATGCCCCTGCCTTTCGCAGGCAGCTCCAAGTGCTCCCATCCAGCCCTCCTGTGGGTGGCTGTATTTTCTTTCACCTTTCTGAGGACAAAATTGGCCCTTCATCACTCAGCAGCAGGATGGTGGAATGGCCAAGGTATCGGGGCCACACACTCTGACCTAGCCCTAGCTCCAGGTGACCTCATTCGTGTCCTTTGCAAATTGAGGGTGACACTGCTCCTTTCTTGTTTCTTCTGAGAATGGATGTACAATACCTGGGGACACCATGAGAAGGAAGAGCCCTGTGGTCGTCAAAGTCCTGGCATCCCTGACCAGGAGACACCAGAGCAGACACAATTCCACATCTTCCCTTGTGGGACTTGGTATCTTCTCTTTGTCCCAGAGAGAACATTAATGGAGGCCATCCGGGGTGGGCAGGGTCAGGTCAGCCTCAGAAGGCTGTGAAATGCTCCTTTTTAAAATCTTTTTGAGGTAGCTTGTCACTCACTACTCAAGATCCCAGCTCTGAAGAACCAGCTTCTGTGTCTTGTCACTGTCAGTTGCCTGTTTTCAAAGCAAACCACCCCCCCCTCTCTTAGGTGGGTCCTCCATCACTTCCCTCCTTGTGCACTGCTCAACAAAATACTTGTCAAAGCCAATGTAAGGAAAGAATGGATCATTCCGGATCAGGTTGAGGGGTGAGAGGAGGTGGGCATGATGGCAGGAAGGTGAGGCAGCTGGTCGCATGGCATTCACAGTCAGGAAGCGTGGAGATGAACGCTGGTGCTCAACTCACCTTCTTCACTTTATATGGTCCTGGATCATCTGCCTAGGGAATGGTTCTACCCACAGCTAAGATGGGCCTTTCCATATCAATGAACATAATCAAAATAATCCCCCAAAGGTACACCTACAATGGTCTGTCTACAGACCTCACAATGCAGTTATGTTCCTACCCTTGGGAAAGACTGTCTCCCAGGTGACTTGAGGTCCTATCTCATCCTATCTCTACTAGAATGACATCACAACCATCACAGATGCATGCATACACACACACACACACACACACACACATGCACGCACACATACATGCACACACACATGCACATACACATACATGCACACATACACATACACACACACATACACATGCATGCATGCACACCTGCAGTCACGTGAAGCAGGTTGTCTCCAGGATATGCATTGAGGAAAAGGCAGAGGTTCTGAAGATGAGGAGAGGTGTGGTCCTCAGAAATGATGCCACTAGAAGGAAGGATCAGTGGACTATGACATAGGAAATGTCCAACTTTTGCTCCAGAGGAACATCTTCAGATTCAGCTTTTAATGAATGGCAGAGAATCTGCCCCAGATTCCAGATTTTACAGACCAATTAGATCTCCTGAGGAACCTGTTGGAGCCTGTTATCCTGATTCTCTATCCTGTCACTTAGCATGTGACCCTTAAGTTCAGGTGCCCATTCTGCAAAGTGGACATCATATCAATAAAGCCTTCTCCAGGCTTTGGAGAGAATTAAGGAACGCTTATTACTAAGTATTTAGTATGCTGTGTGTCACCTAGATGTCTCACTGTATTAACCCTCTATGGCTTTCCTATAAGGTTCTTGGTAAGCCTATGACTAGATGTAGCCCTCACGGATGGTATATGCTTGTGTGCGTCTACTACATTTCCTGAGACATGCAAGCTCACCTATGAGGATGCTGGAAGTTTCTGTCATGTGTCTTTCTTGCTCTCTTTCTACCTTATTTCTTGAGATAGAGTCTCTCACTGAACCTAGAGCTCACCTATTGGCTTTAGCACAGAGGCCTAGGAATCTTCTTGTCTCCATCTCCCAGTGCTTGGATTAAAGATGTGCACTGACATGCCCCACTTTTCATATGCGTACTGGAGACCTGGATTCAGATTGTCATGCTTACGCAGCAAACATGTTACCAACTGAGCCTTCCCCCAGCCCCTAAGATGTACCTTGGCTCTCCCTGGCACTCATGTTTGTTGAGCATAAGGGAGGCATAGCTTGGTAAGGGGTGGGGAGGTGGGCCAACCTGCCCCTACCTGCTTTTATGCCAGTTTAACTGGCAAGGTGTTTTATTATTAATGATTAAGGAGAACTCAAAAGAAGACTGTTACTCTGGAGTTAGATCTGCAAACACAGAGGCAACATCACAATGTCCATTCCACCCTATCTGTGCTTCTATGACACAGCGGTAGAGGTGAGCTGTGACAGCTGTGCGATTTGGCATTTTTAATATTTGCCTTTTACAGAAAGTCTACTGGTCACCACTCAAGGAGGTAAAACCAATATCTCTGGAAGTCTTCTTTTTTCCTTTTTTAAATATACGTATGTGAGTGTGCATGTCCTGGAGGGGAGGGTCTGGTTGTCATGGAGATTGGCACATCAAAGAGAGGCCAAATCTACTTTGGAATAAAGGGAAGGGTACCCTTAGAGCCAGACCCTACTTGTGAAATGAGAAGGCCTAAGGAATGTTTTACTCCTAGAAAAGAATAGTGAACAGAAGTTTCCACAAACGCACACTGATTTTGTCGGTATCATCCATATGATTCTGACTTCGGAGTCATGAAGGCGACATTAGTTCAAGGGTAGTACAGTCTTTCTCTGCAGTTACTGGAAGGCCACCAAGGCCAAGTATGTGACAGGGGAGTCCCTGCACGGAGGCCCTGAGAGGCCATTGTGTGAAGCCTGAATTGCATGGAAGACCTCAAGATATCGGAGATGCTAGAGTCCTGAGACATCTGCCAAGGAGCGCTGCAGACAACATATGGAACCAGCCCAAGAGAGAGAGAAGTGTGCTACACACCCCAGAGCTGGAAGCGCAGGACTGTCTACACCTTTTACATCAGACATGGAGATAGAGGATGTGGAGTTTACTTTGGGGTTTCTTTTTTTAGTCTTGCTTTAATACAGTATTTCCTCACTTTGCCTCGTATGTATATTCTGTTATTGCATATTAGGAATATGTATCGATTTTGTAAGTTTACAGGGGATCACAGTTAAAAGTTTGTGCTGAGTCTTAGAAAACACGTTGGAATCGGAACTTTTAAACAATGTTGAGACTGAGAGATGACTGGGACTTTTGAAGTTGGATTAAAGTTATTTTGTAACATGTGGCCATAAGTCTATGGAGCCCAGGGTGTGGAATGTGGTGGTTTGTGGTTCAAGATGTGAATCTTCAGCTCTCAGCTTCCATTCCCAAATACCATGTCTGCTGCCTGCTAACCCAACATCTTAGACCCTGACCCTCTGGGATTTTAGCTCCAAATGAACTCTTATTTTATAAGTTGTTTTGGCCACAGCATTTTACTACAGCAATAGAAAAGTACCAACTATAAACATGGCTAAGTTAGACCCTATCTCAAAATAGAAGGGGAAGCTGAGGAAGCACCTCAGTAGTTGAATGCTTGCCTAACACTTCCAGGTCTCCATACTCCATCTTCAGTGCTGGGTTGACAACAAAAATCGTGTGAGGCGTTGTTCAGTCAGTAAAGGCAGAGAAAGAAGTCTTTGGTAACAAAGAGAAAAGTGTCAAAACCACAGCTGTCATTTCTCAGGATAGACCCATAACCACTTTAAATGTGAGTGGTTTAATCGCATTGACCAAAAACAAATTGCCAAGATGGATAAGAAATGGAAGCCAGTTATGCAATAAATTACATATTAGAAGTATATCTTAAATATAAAAAGACTCGAACAACCATATTAATTTCAGGCAAAGCCAACTTCATGAGAAGGAAAATTACTATCATAAAAAGCAGCATCCCATAATGTTAATATGGATCAATTTTCCAAGAAATGCAGCAGTCCTCCGTGTGCATGCAGCAGAGTATTGAGAAACACGTGCACGTATGACAAAGGCAGATGGAACTGGAAGGGGAGATGAACGACTCTACTGTTACACTCAGGGACTTCCACACCCTGTGTCACTAACTGGTAAATCAAGCAGGCAGGAAATCAATAAGGTCATGGCTGACTAGGACATCAGCAGACATTTGCAAATTCATCACATCATCATCACCATCATCATCAGCGGTGACAGCAGCACACTTCCCAGGCTCACACGGAACACACACCAGGATAGACCCTATAAGCACATCGCAAAAACTGAAAACAGGGCTTGAGGAGACAGATCAATCTGTAAAAAGCTTGCTGTGCACACAAGAACCCGAGTTTCATCCCCCAATACCCATGTACAAAGCAAGCAAAGTGGGACTTGAAATCTCAGTGCTGAGGAGACTTTCCAGCCAGCCTGGGATTAGACAGATTCAATAAAAGATCCTGCTTCAAAAATAAGGTGGAGAACAACAGAGAAAGAGACTGTGTCGACTTTTACACATCCTACCCACCCAAACTAAGAAAAAACTATGCAAAATAGTACTGGTATAATAAGTTCATTATTATATCATATATAATGATTATTATATCATTATGTGTTCATTCTCAATGGAGATCATTAACACAGGTATAATTAAAAGAATTTGTAACAAGAAAGCTTGAAATAATAATAAAGAAATTAAATACATATATTACTTTAGCATAAATATACTAACTCTAAGTACTTTGCCCATGAATATGTTCACATATCTTATTGATACTGTTTTTGGTTGTGAGCCTAGCTTCTAATGGCTGAGCCATGTTTCTAGTCCTCTTATTAATAGTTTTAAAATCTATATTGTTCCTAGAGACTTTAAGTAAAATAATAAAGACATGTAAAGATAAATGAAGAGACAGGTTGAGTGTTTTGAAGAAAGTGAGACCAAAAGAAACACGTGAGATATAGCAAAGGAAAGTTCAGAGAAAAGCTTCTGGAATTATGTGAGCATTGAGAAAGAAGGATCTTAGACAGACAGCCCAGACTTTGCTCTGCTGAAAGTTCTAGGGGAAAAAATGAGCAATTTAAGTCTGAAGCAAACAGGAAATGGAAAACAAAACCTAGAACAGAAATTAATGGAAATTAAAAAAAAGTTGAGTCTGGGCTGGAGAGATGGCTCCAGATGGTTAAAAGCACTAGCTGCTCTTACAGAGGACATAGGTTCGGTTCCCAGCACCCACATGGTGACTCAAAACCATTGATGGCTCCAGTTCCAGGGCCTCTGACCTCCATGAGCGTTGGAAACATGTAATACACACATATACATACATGCATGCAAATATACTCAAACACACAAAGTATAGCTGTCCACAAAATCCATAAAACTGAAAGATGGTTCTTCAAGGGGATTATTTTACATCAATAAACCTGGAGTCAGCCTAAAAACTATGAGGACACAGACTTCCAAATCGGAATGAAATGGGTCATCACTGCTAACTAGGGGGCAGGTGGGATCCATTCCGGGAGTGCAAGGCTGGTTCAGTGTTTAAAAATAAGTTGATGTAATACACCCCTTCCAGGAGCCAAAGGGGCATAATCATCTAATCACAGAATTAGCACAGAAAGCATTTGACAAATGAAACCCAGATTTCTGTTACAGCCTCACAGCAGACCAGGGACAGAGGAAATTTCTTCTCTTTATGGAAACCTACATTTAATAACCCAGTTAATATAAATAAACATATCATCCTGTCCAGGCTGAAAAGCATGATAAGGACAGTCCATTGCCATTCTTATATATCATCATACCAGATGTCTCAGTTTGTGCCAAAGGGAATAACATTGGACTGAATGGCAAAGAATAAATTGCATTTATTGAATTCCGGTATGGAAATGGTAATGATGGCTGCTAGAGGCTGAGAGGTGGGAACTATTAGCAATAAAATCTGATGGCTCATTTTCTCAGGTGCCTTGAGCCAGTTTCTGTCCAGCTACAAATGGATGGAAAACACGAGACCCTGCCAAGGCCTGTAAAATGGAGAGGTTACCCTATGCTGAAGCAGCTACTAGAGAGGCGAACCCATGCTGGGCCAATGGGCTTGGATTTCCCTGAGAAAAAGTCTTGAGAGATGGCTAAGCAATTAAGGACACTTGTTGCTCTTGCAAAGGACTAAGAGTTTTGCTTCCAGTACCCACATGGCAGCTCACAACCACCTGTCACTCTGGCTCCAGAGGACCTGATGTCCTCTCTGTGGACACAGCCACATGTGTGCACAGGCTCTCATGTGGTACAGACACACTGTCAGGTAAAGCAGTGAAAATAGAAAGGCGATGACTTAGGAGACTGGTAAGGTTGTATCCTCCTGGTTATTAAGGGTGGGAGGTCAGGGTTCATGAATTCTCTGGACTCAGTCAGTACACCTGCCATTCTAGGCTGGACTTAGTAAAGTCAAGGAACTAACTGCTTCTTTTCAGGTCTCTTATTGTTCAAGACTGTTATTGTGAAGTGAGGGTCAATCATTGTTTCTCACAGGGATGGGATGGAGCAATGTTGAGTGTGCAGAGCTACAGACAGATGTCAAGACTGCATTTTGAGATGTGTGTTGATTAGCAAGTGGTTACAATAACATGCCACACATATTTTCAAGTAACAAAATCAAAGTCAACTAACTCTCACTGTAAGACTGTCAGGTAAGTGAGATAGTGACATGTTATTTAATTTAATCATTTCAATTTGCATACATCTCAAAAGATCACATTGGAGCCCATGAATGTATACAAGTATTAAAAAAAAAAAAGAGCCCAAGAGTCTGGAATATCACCAAAAAGTGAAATATCAAGATACAGAATCAAATGAAATACACAGATATATATATATATATATATATATATATATATATATATATATATATATATATATATATAATAAGAAGTGTCAACCAACTAAGGGCAGAAATGGGCTGTGGCTCAGATGGAAACTTTCAGAAGTATTTCCAAATAGCTGGAAGGCCCACTGTAGGTGACACCATTCCCTGCCTGGGATCCTGGACTGTGCAAGTGGAGACAGGGAGAAGCAGCAGCTCCCGTTCATCACCCTCTGCTCTTGATGGCTCCTGCCGCCATGCCCTCCCTGTGTGACAGACTGGACCTTACACTGTAAGACAAAATAAACACTTTCGTCCATAAGTTGCTTTGGTCACAGTTTTATCAGAGAAAACAAAAACTAAAGCACCACTTTATTATTAAAGACAGACAGTACGTAAGCACATGAGAGAGGTCACCCATCCCAGGGTCACATCCCAGAGGACTGTAAATGAAGATAACCCTGAGGATAGTGTTATACACCAGTAGAAATGGCTATTTAAAAAAAAAAAAAAGATCTTTGTAATAGAAAGAAAACCTTGTCATCATTCTAATGAGCGTGTTGAGAAGTCTTTTGGGCATGCCCAATGGAAATACAAGGTCACTTAGAAAGACAAGTGAGCAACTTAGTGTGAAGTCAAATGCTGTCAATATGTCCCCCAAGAGACATGCTCCAAAATCCACACAAACACCTATGTATGCTCCAGACAGGGGGAGGAACCTCAATACTCTTTAATCCATGCAGTGAACAGGCTGTAAAACATCTATAAAGTGGGATACCATCTTCCAAAGAAAAGACGTGAACTGTGAAACCATGAAGTGACAAGGAGCATTCTCGGTGCATGTTATTCAATGGAAAAACAAAATAGTGTCTTTAAAGATTAAAAAATGGAGGTCTCATGCCCTGCAAGAGGCCAGGCCACCATTCTGAACCCAAGTAAGACTGCCCCTTCACCCTGCACATGCCTGCCCCTCCTCTTCCAGTCACCACATCCCAGTCAGCATACACTTCTGACAGAAGCCTCCTCCACCAGAGGACAGCTGAGCATCCCGAACCCCAGAGGACCCCCAGTCATATCAGAAGCCATGCCCAAAACCCCAGCCCCCAATTTGGGTTGCTATCTCATGCTGGACCAGAGGCCGTCCAGGCCATTAGAAGTCCAGCCCCTAACTTGACAGACAGCCTCTACTCAACCACAGGCCCGTCCATCCAGAAGCCCATAAAGAAAACAGAAACCAAGGAAGAAAATACCCATCCAACAAAGACAAGCCCAGAAATCAGCACCTGGACATTTAATCCTAAACATAAGTGTAAGAATACAATCAACGTGGCAGGGTAATGTCACCGCCAGAGCCAAGCCATGCCACTACAGGAAGCCTGAATATTCCAACACAGTTGAAGCACAAGAAAGGACCTTAAAACTACCTTTAGGAAGATGATAGAGTTCCTTAAAGTGAAAAATGAATAAATTCCTTCAATAAATCAAGGAAAAGACAATTTAAAAATTGGAGCAAATCAATAAATCCCTGAAAGAATGTCAAGAAAGCCAAGGAAAAAAAAAAGTTAAAGAATAAATCTGTTCAGGATCTAAAAATGGAACTAGAAGCAATAAAGCAAACAAAAAATGAGGAAATCCTGGAAATGGAAAATATAGGTAAGCAGACAGGAACTATAGACGCAAGCATTACCAACAGAATGCAAGAGGAGAATTTCAGGTATTGAAGATATAATAGAAGAAATGGATTCATTGCTTTAAAAAAAAAAGTTAAATCTAAGAAACTCCTAACACAAAATCTCCAGAAAATTGGGACACCATGAAAAGACCAAACCTAAGAATAATAGGAATAGAAGAATTTCAGGTGAAAGTTCCAGAAAATATTTTTAACAAAATCATAGAAGAGTTTCCTAATCTAAAGAAGGTCATGCCTATAAAGTTACAAAAAGCTTACAAAACAAAAAAATTAGATTGGACCAGAAAAGAAAGTTCCTTTACCCTCTAATAATCAGAACATTAAACACACAGACCAGAAAAAAAAAATACTAATGCTACAAAGGATAAAGGCCAAGTAGCATATAACGGCAGTCCTATCCACATTACACTTGAATTCTCAACAGACTAAAAGCTAGAAGGGCCTGGACAGATGTCTTGCAGACTCTAAGAGACCATAAATGCCGGGCCAGACTACTGTACCCAGCAAAACATTTAATTGCCATAGATGGAGGAAACAAGGTATTTCACGGAAAAGTCAACTTAAAACGGTATCTACCCACAAATTCACAAATCCAGCCCTACAGAAAGTACCAGAATGAAAACTCCAACCCAAAAGAGTTAACTCATCCATGAAAACACAGAGAATAAATAATCTCAGACAAGCAAAGTCAGAAGAAGAAAAGCACGTACACACACACACACACACACACACACACACACACACACACAACCACCAATACCAATTACAACAAAATAACAGGAATTAACACTCATTGGCGATGTCTCTTGATATCAATGGGCTCAGTTCACCAATAAATAGACAGACCAACAGGATGGATGTGAAAACGGGATCTATCCTTCTGCTGCAAACAAGAAAAACACCTTAACATCAAAGAAAGGCATTATTCCAGAGTAAAGGGTTGTTAAAAGAATTCCCAAGTAAATGGCCTCAAGAAACAAACTGGTATAGTTCCTCTAATCTCTAACAAAATAGACTTTCACCCAAAATTAATCAAAAGAGATGGGGAAGGACGTTTCATATCATTAGAGGGAAAAATCCATTGAGATGACATTTCAATTCTCAACTCTATGCCCAAAATGCAAGGGGCATATATATTTGTAAAAGAAACACTACCAGTGCTTAAATCACACATATAATATGCAAATGATATGATAGCATAAGTGACCCCCAAAATTCTATTATGGAACTTCTATAGCTATAAACACCTCTAATGAAGTGGCTGAATGTAAGATTAGCTGGGGGAAAAGTAGCCCTCCTATACACAAACCATATATGGGCTGAGAAAGAACACAGGGAAACAACACCCTTCACAATAGCCACAAATAATACAAAATATCTTGATGTAACTCACACCAAGCAAGTGAAAGACCTGTATAACAAAAACTTCAAGTCTTTGAAGAAATTGTAGATGATATCAGAAGATGAAAGATCTCCCGTGCTCATAGATCAGTAGGATTAACATAGAAAAAATGGCAATTTTACCAAAAGCAATCTACAGACTCAATGCAATACCCATTAAAACCCCAACTCAATTCTTTACAGACATTGAAAGAACAATGTTCAACTTAATCTGGAAAAAAAATAGGATATCTAAAACAATTCTATAATAAAGTAACTTCCAGAACTTCTACTACAGAGTTATAGTAATAAAAACAGCATGGTATTGACATAAAAACATACAGACGGATCAAGGAAATTGAATCAAAGACCCAGACATAAATCCATACACCTATGGACACTTGATTTTCAACAAAGAAGCCAAAATTATACAGTGAAAAAAAAGAAAATCATTTTTGACAAACTGGACAAACTGGATGTCTGCATGTAGCAAAATGCAAATAGATCCATATTTATCACCCTGCACAAAACTTAAGTCCAAGTGGATCAAAGTCCAACACACAAATCCAGTTACATTGAACCTGACAGAAGAAAAGTGGGAAGTATCTTTGAATGCATTGACATAGGAGACAACTTCTTGAACAGAACGCCAATAACACGGGCACTAAGATTGACAGCTAATAAATGAGAACTCATGAAACAGAAAAGCTTCTGTGAGACAAAGGGCACCATAATAGGATAAATGGTAGTCTACAGAATGGGAGAAGGTAGTAAGCGTCCCACACTGGGCACCATTTGTAGTAAGAAGCTTCTGACCTATTTGTTCTGACCTAGCCCCAAGATTTGGACCCACCTGTAGCCCCATTGCCACTTAACCCAAAATAATCACACAGATTTGTATTTATTACGTGCTGTTTGGCCTATGGCTCAGGCTTATTGTTATCTAGCTCTCACACTTAACTGATTTTTATTAATCTATGTCTTGTCATGTGGCTTGTGGCTTGCCTGAGTTCCTTTACATACTGCTTCTTGGGCAGCTGGATTGTGTCTCTCCTGACTCTGCCCTCCTTTCCCTGTATCTATGCGTGGATTTCCCACCTGACAATAAACTGGCTAGCCATAAGCCAAAACAGTTTCTTTATTATCCAATGATAATTCACAGCATACAGAAAGACATCCCACATCAAGAGAAGATCCTTACCAACCACGCATCTGACAAATCCAAAATATATAAAGAACTCAAGAAATTAGACATAAGAAAAAAATCAAATCAGCTATTTAAAAATGGGGTACAGATCTAAATAGAGAATTCTCAACAGAAGAATCTTAAATGGCTGAGTAACAAAGACGTGTTCAACATCCTTATCCATCAGGTACATGCAAATCAAAATAACTGAGATTCCGCCTTATGCCTGTCAGAAGGGCTAAGATCAGAAACATAGGCGACAAGTAATGCTGTTGAGGATGTGGAGCAAGGGGAACACTCTTCCTCTGCTGGTGGGAGTGCAAACAGGAACATTGGAAATCATGGAAGTTTTTAAAGAATTGGAAATCGGTCTACCTCAAGACCCTGCTATACCACTCTTGGATACTCAAAGGATGCTCTGTCATACCACAAGGACATTTGCTCAACTTTGTTCATAGCAGCTCTATTCATAATAGCCAGAAACTAGAAACAACCTAGATGTCCATCAATGGAAGAACAGATAAAGAAAAGAGGCACATTTACACAGTGGAGTATTATTTAGCTGTTAAAACCAACAACGTTGTGAAACTAGCAGGCAAACACAACTAGAAAAAAATCATCCTGAGTGAGATAACCCAGACCCAGAAAGACAAACATGGTATGTACCCTCTTACATGTAGATATTAGCTGTAAAGTAAAGGATGACTGTGGGAGATTGTGTTATTCCATTGTAAATAATTATCCCACTCACTGGTTTAATAAAAAGTACTGATTGGCCTAAGGCAGGCAGGAAGTATGGGTGGGGCTACCAGACTAAGAGAACTCTGAGAACAGGAAGCACAGAGGAGAATGCCAGAGAGAAGCCAGAAGAAGCAGAGGGCAACTATGCTGCTCTAAGAAAAGGTACCCAGCCACATGGCTGAACAAGAGACATGGGTTAGATGAAGGGTAGAGAGCTAGCAAGTTATATGCCTGGGCCTTAGGCTAATCAGCCTAAAACTATTGAAAGCATCTGCGTGTCTCTGCAGGTCTGTGGGTCTGTGGGACTGTGAGTCAGCGGGTCTGTGGGTCCTAAACCTCATACTACAAATGGCAGAAACCTCATACTACAAATGGCAGCCCAACATGGGTCATATACACGATATATACCCAAATAAAGCCATAGAAAGCTTAAAAAACAGTCTAGAGCACAGGAACTGAAGCCCAAGCAGCTTCCGAGTTGTGTCTCTGAAGTGGCCTGCGGTAAAGAGACTGCGTGGTATATGGGATTAAATTATAAAATGGTGTGTTTGCTACATGCAACTTAAGGTGAACAAGGCCAGTTCTTGAGTCTAGATGTAAGCAAAGAGCTCTGTATGGTGGATTTAAGGTTTCTATTAATAAGGACAAAAAGGGAGCAGAATCAAAAACGGTTTCTTAGTGTTGATGATTTCTTCGATCAGCTCTGTTTGCCAGAGGCAAAGTAAGGCTTGGCTTTTTGACGAAAAGCTTCCTGATTCAGCCTTAGAAGCAAAATACTTGTGAATCTTTTAAGAGGCCCTGATGCCTAATACTTAAATGGACTTAATGAGCAGCAGATGGCAAAGCTTTACTTGGTGATTATATGGACTCTAAAATTCCCCAGAGTATCTGGGTTAAAAAGATAAATTCTATGAAGCTAGACTAGGAGCTGGGTGGAGCCACCCACCCATCCTACCAACCTTTAATCCTTAGCCAAGGACCTTGGCAGATTAAAGGTGCGTTCAGAAACAGAAAGAAATAGAAGAATCTGGGTGGAGTCAATCACCCTAGCCAAGCAAAGGTGTGGTCAGAGACAGAAAAAGTTAAGAAATAAATATACAGTTAAGACAGTTTCTTGTAAAAAGTCTAAGTGGTTTAGAATGTGTTGAAAATATAGATACATAGGCTTAGAGAGAGAAAAGAAAAGGTAGAGAAAGCTCTTAAAAAAGAAATAGGGTAAAATAAATAAATAAATAAATAAATAAATAAATAAATAAATAAATAAATAAATAAGCAAGCCACATAAAGATGGAAAATACAAAGGGTGTCTGGATATTGTATATTATTGTCTTATCTTTAAGCTTCTTAACTGAAAATGACTTAGTAAAAGCTGCTAAAAAACAGTTGATTATAAATGTTGTTGGACTAATTCAATCTATATATTTTGTAAATGAGTTGACTTTAAAACTTAAATCCAAAGATATGCTACTTTGGAGAAGAGGTTTTCGTTTTATTTCCACAGAAAATGAGAGGCTGTGGATTTATTCCTGGATAAAGAACATAAAGTTTGATAGAGGAAGACCCTCTGAAAAATTTCCAATGGAAATGGATGGCCCAGATGATTGAGCATTTCAGAGCACCTCTGTGAAGTTTCCCAAGCTCTGTATCCAGAACAACTTCAAGGAGACTGGCTGAGATGACTCAGCCTTACAGACTACTCCACTAAAGACTTGTGCATAATCCTACATTTTTCTTTGGATTCCCATGACATTGTCAGCATCCCCATTCAGCAGGAAGTAGCCTAGAGAACGACGCCCACATTCCCAAAACATGGATCATGGATGTTTGTGTTTATTTACAGTGTTGCTTATAAGTTGTTATAGATAATGGGAGAAAAAAGAGTATTAGATTTGGAGTTCTTTTTGTTTTTAAAAAAAAAAAAAGAGAAAAGGGGATATGTGGGAGATTGTGTTATTCCATTGTAAATAATTGTCCCACCCACTGGTTTAATAAAAAGCGCTGATTGGCCTAACACAGACAGGAAGTATGGGCGGGGCTACCAGACTAAGAGAACTCTGGGAACTGGAAGAACCGAGGAGAATACCAGAGAGAAGCCAGACGAAGCAGAGGACAACCTTGCTGCTCTAAGAAAAGGTACCCAGACTCATGGCTGAACAAGAGTCATGGGTTAGATGAAGGGTAGAGAGCTAGCAAGTTATATGCCTGGGCCTTAGGCCAATCAGCCTAAAACTATTGAAAGCATCTGTGTGTCTCTGCAGGTCTGTGGGTCTGTGGGCCTAAACCTTGAGGCTAGGCCTGAGAGTCCAGGCCAGAAACCTCATACTACAGATGACCATGCTACAATCCACAGACCCAGAGAAGCTGCAGGGGGGGGGGGGGGGGAGTCTCCTTGGGAAGGGCAAATAGAATAGATTTTGTGGAATTACTGGGGATGGGTGAGGCTGGGAACATGAGAGATCAGGTTGGGGAGATAGGGAGAGGGTACTGAAGGAGACGCCAGGAGAGGAGACATTTCAGGGTGACACAGAAGCCTAATGCAAGGGAAACTCCCCAAAATCTTCAAGGATGACCCCAGCTAAGCCTCCTAGCATTTGTGGGTATGTACCCGGGACTGGTCACCTCCTGTAACCAGGCAGGACTTTCAGCAGAAGGATAGGAACACCTACTCAGCCACAAAAACTCTGACAAGTTGTCTTGCCTATGGGATGTGCTGGGGTAAGTATGGCACAGAAATTGCGAGTGGCCAGTCAATGATCGTTCCCGCCTGTGACTCATGCCACAAGAGGGAGCCCACCTCTGACAGTGCCTGGAATGGCCCAGAGACCTAGCAAATATGACTGAAAAAAAAAATGTCAATGTAATGATGCCTAATGCTATCCTGCTACTGGGGTCCAATTGTCATCAGAGAGGCTTCATCCAGTGACTGGTGGAAACATGCCATCAAACATTCAGCTGAGCTTGAGAAATCCTGCTAAAAAGAGGAAAGAAGGATTGTTGGAGCCAGAGGGGTCAAGGACATCCACAGAAATCAACTAACCTGGGCTCACCGGGGTTCACAGAGACTGAACCGACAACCAGGGAGCCTGCGTGGAACTGCATGTCTGTGACAGTTGTGTAGCTTGGTCTTCTTGTGGGACTCCTAACAGTGGGAGCAGGGGCTGTCTCTGATTCTGTTGCCTATTGGGGACCCTATTCCTCATACTGGGCTGCCTTGTCTAGCCTTAATGCAGAAGCAAGTGCTTAGTCTTATTAAAACTTGATATACCATGTTTGGTTGATAACCATGGGAGGCCTTCCCTTTTCTGAGTAGAAATGGGGGAGAAATGGATGTTGATGGAGGGGCAGAGGGGAAGTGGGGGGGACTAGGAACAGGAAGAAAGGGAAATTGCAGTCAAGATGTAAAATAATAATAATAATTTTAAAATCAATTTTAAAAATTTTAAAGATGGCCATAGGTGGTAGTTATACACTCTTGTTTTCCCAGGGGAGGTTGGGGCAGGAAGATGTTGTAATTTTGAAGCCAGCTTGGGTTATATAGCAAGCAAAAAGCCAGCCTGGGCTAAGAGTGAGACTCTGTCATACTTCTCACATGTATATATGCGCAAGGTTGCAGAGTATGAGATTCTAGGTGTTGACTCTGTTAAAGAGAAACCTTCAGAGACAATAAAGTGTCCAGTCATTCACTCATGTCGGGCTTGGGGTTGAGAAAAAAAACAAAACGGGAGAAGTGTGTGGGGTGGGAAAGGCATGATAAGTACATTTTACACATAGTAAAGAGGAGAATCACTGAGCATGTGTGCACTCCAGGGAACTTCCCGACCGAAGGAGTAAACCTTGGGGGCTGGAACTTTAAGAAAATACAACTCATTTAGGGGCTGAGGTTATAGCTCAGTGGGCAAAGGGCTTGCTGTGCTACCAGGAGGGCCTGTGTTTGAATCCTCAACACCCACAAATAATCCGGGAGTGGTGATGAACTTTAAGAATTACTCAGGGCAATCAGGGATCCCGGCACTTTTGAGTGAGCAGAGACAAGAGGACCCCAGAGGTGGAAATGTGGGCAGCACAGAGGTCCTTGTGCTCACAGATAAGCACCATGGGAACCTGGAATGTTAGACCCACAACATTTCAAAGGAAGGGGTACCTTACCAGCCACCTGCCCAGAAGGCTGAGAGCAGATGTGGCTAATAGCCTGGTGACCTTTGCACTATCTTTGTGGCTGGAGACCACACCAGACCCTTATCATAAGCTGGCTTTTCTCAGTAAATCTACAGACTCCTCTTCATTGAAGGCATCATATATACTTTTACATCATATATACTGTTTCAATACAGTCACATCCAATCTTTATCTAGGTTCTTATGTCTTGCTGTGCACACAAGAGTGAGCTGTGCTGTGTTTAAATATGCCTAAAATAAACTACTTGAGGTCAGACTCCCAAAGTTTAAACTAAGGCCACTTAGTCATGTTGAAGAAAATCTGCTGGCTGTGGCGATCACAGAGACGCCCCTCCCCACACACACACCCAGAGGTTCAATGCCTAGTCAGGCAAGCTGACCCAGTGTGCTCGAGGGTGAGTGGGAGACTCTGCCTCAAAAGATAAGGTGTAGAGTAATATAAGATTACTACACACACACACACACACACACACACACACACACACACACACTTTAGGAATTACTCACTGGGAGGGGAACCCGCCTGGATTAGACATCAAGATTCTCACCTCTGTACCTATGGAGATGTATGGAATCAGCAGCATGAGGCAACAGAGCTGCACCCAGGATCTGTGCTCCATGAAGCTCCCCATGCCTGGGAGTGTGCTAACCAACTGAACAGTCAAGAGAACTATGATGGGGACAGGATGAGGACTAGGTTTCACACTACTACAGTGGAGACAGCCCAGGCAGTCAACATGACCTTACTTTGACTTAGCCATGGACAGGGACATGCAGAAATATTTAGATGTAAGCATTGTTGGAGGCTTCATCTCCTCTCTATCAGATGAGAACATGTAGATGCAATAACAAAATGACAGGAAGCCTCCTAACTCCAGATCCTGCTCTCTCTCTCTCTCTCTCTCTCTCTCTCTCTCTCTCTCTCTCTCTCTCTCTCTCTCTCCCTCCCTCCCTCCCTCCCTCCCTCCCTCCCTCTCTCTCTCTCTCTCTCTCTCTCTCTCTCTCTCTCTCTCTCTCTCTCTCTCTCTCTCCCCCCTCTCTCCCTCCCTCCCTCCCTCCCTTTCTTCCAGTACTAAGTGCTAGTGCCTCACACATGCTAAGTAAGTATTTCACCACCAAGCTATAGTCCAAGCCCTCTTTTTACTTTTTTATTTAATGCAAAGTTTCACCAAGTTGCCCAGACGGGCCTTGAACTCGCTGGATACCCAGACAAGCCTTGACCTTGCCATTCTCCAGTGTCAGCCTCCTAGGTAGCTGCAATGGTAGACCTGCTCCTCCGGTCCTGGAATATCTTACAATTCCAATGTGTGAATGAAGGCAGGGGATTGGAGGAGAGAGTGAGAATAAATCCACCTGAAAGGACTGTCTGTTGTCAGTGCTGAAATAATTTGAGAAAGAAAATAAAGCTATTAAGGACTAAGTGTTGATGCTTCTTCAAAAATCCCTCTGCTGAACCCTGGCTGCCTAGGCAAGGCATTTGGAAATAGGCGTTGGGTAGGTGTGTCTGTAAGGGTGGGGCCCTGTTGATGGGATCAGTAGCCTTCCAAAAAGAGAAAGAAGAAAATATCTCACAGGTCGCTTTTCTCAAAGGTAACCTTTAGGCCCAGGTAGTGTAGTCACTAGAAAGCAGCCCTGCTGCCAGCCTGACCTTAGACTACACTCTTGATGGCTGATGGATGAGTGAGTCACTCATTGCTTTATTAACAGTCTGGGTATGTGTTGTGTGGCATCCTGACTAGGATTTGGAACAGGAAAGGGCACTGGGTAAAGTTATAAAAACTGGAATGTGGTGGGTTCGGGCATTATTGAGAGAGATCAATAGGCATAGCTTTGAGGTCTCAAGGACCCTGTATGGAGCATGGTCAGTACCCTTTGAAGACCCTGCCTGTCTTCCTGTTTGTTCCCGGGATCTCAGAGGGAGGATTGTGGCCACTGCTGTATGAGACATTTCAACCCTCCAAAAATTGCCCTAAGGTTCAATCTTGTATCAGTGAGTATTTCAAATAAACCCCTTAAAAATACTAATCATACTAATAATATATAATCAATTGACAGTGAATAATCTCTACAATATTGTAATAAACAATGTGTCATAGGAAATGACAAAGGACCGATGTTGGTTCATTAATTCTCTATGTGTACATGTGCACACATGGATACTCACATGTATGTGAATGTGCACATGGAGGCAGAGGTCATTACTAGATTCTTCCTAAATCATTTTCCATCTCAGTTTTTTTTTTTTTTTGAGGTCTCTCACTGACCTGAGGATCCCCAGTATGATTAGGTTGGTCAACAGCAAGCACCAGGCAGGGGTCATAGAGTCTCCCCCTCCCTAGCACTGGAATTTTAAATATATAATGCAGTATCGGGCTGTTTACATGGGTGCTAGGGATTTGAACTCGAGTCCTTACTCTTATGTGGCAAGAACATTACTACCAAGTCATCTTCCCATCCTGATTCCTTAATTTTAGTAAGTGTACTATGTAAATATATGTTGTTAATTCCAGAGAAAACTAAGTACAGGGGATAGTCTGCATGCACACACACACACACACACACACACACACACACACACACACACACACACCTTTCACTTCTGTGTCCTCTGGAAAGCTCTGGCACACTGGCCACTACAGGCCACTAGACCTTCAGAGCTTGGAGAGCAGCAACTTCTTGTTATTGAGCAGTTTCAGGGCCCTGATACCCCAGGGTGTAGTAGTGGGGTTTCTAGGTCCCAGGTGGCCAGAGGTCTGAGACCCACAGACCTGCCGCCCGAGACTGCTTAGCCACCCAGCCGCCCGCTCAGACCCCCAGAAATGACTCAGACACTTATATTAACTTCATGCTGTTTGGCCTATGGCTCAGGCACATTGCTAGCTTGCTCTTACATCTTAAATCAACCCATTTCTATTAATCTGTCTGCCACATGGCCCATGGCTCACCTGTGCTCCTACATGTTGCTCGTTGGGTGGCTTCAGCTCGGTCTGCCTCTGACTCTGCCCTGCTTCTCCTACCTATTCTGATTCCTCCTCCTACTTCTTCTATGGTGCCTGTCATGGCCCAAAACAGCTCCTTTATTTAAAGATTGAGATTCACAGCATACAGAAAGGCATTCCCACATCACCAGGGTCCATGTTTTATCTCACAATCTGCCCAGGACCCAGCTAGCAATGAACATCTTTGACACAAACTTCCTCCAGGTTATAAAGCTGTATATGAGGGGAGCTATGAGCGAGTCTTGGGTTCTCAGTGGTTTTCTTTTATGGCATCTGTTGCCTCTGTTTGTATATTTTCCATTTTCTCCCTCCAGGAACCACAGCCCATGATATATCTAACCCCATAACTGTGACACCTTCACAGTGCAGTGGATACCTAGAAGACAGGTGCATATCCAGAAGGTGTAATGCCCCAGGAGAAACTGACATGATCCAGGAGTGGGCTCCTACCTATCTAGCCATTGTCTGGTTCCAGTGGTGCACCTACCTTCACCAAGGCTCCCCTCACATTGCTAATCTTGGATGCAAGCCACCTGGCTCTGGCAGTTAATCTTGACTGCCAACTGGACAGGATTTGGAGTTGCCTGGGAGACACACCTCTGTGTATATCTAGGGGTGTGTTTCTAGAGAAGTTTAACTGAACAATGAAGACGCAGACTAACATAGGGTAGCACCATTCCAAAGCTGGAGTTGCTGGAGAAAGTGAGCTGAGCACCACATTTATCTCTCTCTGCTTCCCGACTCATGAATACCACGTGACTGACTGCCTCATGTTCCCTGCTCCTGTGCCTTTTCCAACCCTGATGGACTGGACCCTCAAACTGCGAGCCAAGATACATTCTTCCTGCCTTAAGCTGATTTCCACAACAATGAGAAAAGTAACCAAGACAGTGGCCAACAGAGGTGACTGACGATTTGAGCATGGAATCAAGTTTGAATTCAAATCCTGCACCCACTGTATACGAGCCATGTAAACTCAAGCAAGCCACAGCTAGCAGCTCGTGACACCAGCCACAGGGTAGGAGGTCAGACCTGGATACGGGAAAGTGATGGGTCATGATGCTGGTGATCAGCAGGCTCTGTTGAAGGACTTGCAGTGCCATTTCAGAGGCATGCTTAAAAGTTCGGGGAGTTGACTGGGTATCCTCTCTGGTTCAGTGACATGCTTGCCTTGGGTAGGGATGCTACGGTCTCAAGAAAATGGACTTTTTTGGCTCGTACTTTGATGGTGTCGTCTGTCGTGGTGGAGAAGGCATAGTAGCAGGAGTGTGAGGTGGCTGGCTGGTCATGTTGAATTTGCTAGTCAGGAATCAGTGAGATGAACAACAGAGCTCAACCCGATTTCTCCTTTTCATTCACATTAGGACACTATCCCGGGGAATGGTGGTGTTTACTTAGAAACCCTTCCACAGATGTCCCCAGAGGTTTGTTCCCTAGGTGATTCCAGATCTTGTCAAGTTGACAGTACTGTCATACTGCCCTACAATGAAATCAGTGGAGACGCAGAATTTGCTTTTCCCAGGTCCATGCAAGTGGCAGAGTCAGGATCCAGCTACACTCTTTTTTTTTTTTTTTAAACTCCATGAAAAATTTATACAACAGAGCCACAAGAGCAAAGGCTTTGGAGTTCAGGATACCAAAGTTCAAGTTCAGCTACAAATTGAGCATCTGGCTTTGCCTAATTGGACCTCACTCCCCCACCATAACACTGAGTAGCCATTTTGGATGGAAGAGTAATGTTTTTCAGCTTCAAATCTGAACTTCTCCAGGACTCTCACCAGAAGCCCCACTGCAGCAGAACGACATGCACCAACACCCTTCTGCAACTCCAATAGCTCCTGGTTTCACCTTATCAGGTTCTATTCCCATCCAGAGCAACTCCCAGAGACACCCTGTGTTGTTACTCATTGAAAAAGACAGAATTCCTTGGTCACCTTTTGAGACGTAACTTGGGAGCCTCCAAAGTGGTAGATATGTCTACTGTTAAGACATTTGAGTCTCTCTCAAGCACCCTGGGTTCACACTAAAGCAGGTTTCTTTCTTCCTCTGAGCATCTCTCTCTAAACACTTGAAGTCACTGTTATCAATGCCTTTTAATAAACCATCACTCAAAGCTGATACACCTACAACCTAACTCCTGTACCTAAGGAACAGGGACCATCACAGAAGAGGAGAGTAGTCAGATTGTAAGAGCTGGAGGAACAGGGAGTTTGCTCTAAGATCATGTCTCCTAGGAGTGTCTGAAAGACTACACCCATGAAATCTCACCAACATGGCTGCCTAACAAGACCAGAAAAAGGATGACATCAGTGGACATGTTAACATGGATGGTGGCAACCTCTGGGGGACCTCAACCCTAGACAAAGAACTACAGGCAACTAAGGAACAGGAAGTCTGGGAAGCCTCCTCAGGGAAGACCATACCAACTGGTTATCTAATACCACATGATAGTCAGCTCTGAAAGCATATGTACAACTAACCTCATACAGACTGAGCAGGTTTATGTAGAGGTGTGTGTGTGTGTGTGTGTGTGTGTGTGTGTGTGTGTGTGTGTGTGTGTGCAACTAACGAGGAGGAGTTGTAATAATAAGTTTCTGGCCAGGCCTCTAGGTCTGGACCCACTTGCAGCCCCATTGCCGTTTTACCCCAAATAATTATACAAAGCTTACATTAATTTCATGCTGATCAGCCTATGATTCAGTCATACAACTTGCTAACTTTTAACTTTTAAACTAACCCATTATTAGCCAAGTGGCTTAGTACCTTTTCTCAGGGCAGCATTTTATCTTTTTTCCTCTGCATCTCTGGTGGTGTCTCTCTCTCTTCCTGTTCCCAGAGTTTCTTGGTCTGGTAGCCCCGCCCACACATTTTCTCTGCCTTCTGTCCAATCAGCATTTTATTAAACCAGTGGGAGGGAAAAATATTTACAATGTATCAGAATATAATCACACCACAGAGGAGGCTACAAAGGAAGGAGAGTTAGAATTTAAGTACATGGGAGAAGTTGGGAAAGAGGAAAATTATGTCATTGTGTTATAATCTCAAAATGTTTTAATTTTAAAAATGATGATTGTATATAGTCAGAAGTTTCTCTGTCCCCCCTGGCTGGTCCCACAGAGCTACTTAGTCTCAAAGAAACACACAGGCTTATATTAATTACAAGCTGTTTGGCCTATGGCTCAGGCTATTATTTGATAACTCTTATGCTTTAATTAACCTACAATTCTTATCTATGTTTAATCACATGGCTTGGTACCATTTCTCAATGCCCCATTCTCGGCTCACTTCCTCTTCCTAGAATCCTCTTAGTATAGTAGCCCCGCCTCTACTTCCTGCCTAGTTTCTGGCCAATCAATATTTTATTAAACCAATACAAGTAACAAATTTTTACAGTGTACAAGAGCATCATCCCACATTAAATGGGCCCTCCTTCCTCCCTCCTCCCTCTCCCATGTTCACCCTCTCCTCCCAAACTTACAGACTCCTCTTCCTTAACCACTAATGTTACACATAAGAAAAGTGAATTAAATTTACAGACAAAATAAGTGAATGAGTAACTAAACCATGACTCTCACTTCAGAAGTCACCGAAACTCTCGAGACCCACCTGGTGGTTCCTATAGAGATTCCTGATATAACTAAAGCAGAAAGCAGACTCACCCTAAGGTAGAAGATTCTGGATGGAGGACAGAGTCAAGGCTGGACCTGAAAGGTCTTCCTGAGCCTAACCCTTAGGAATGAGTTCTGTCCTTGGCTTTCAGATTCCCATTTCTCTCCTCAGTGTTCTCGAGAGGCTTCCTAATGTCTTTCCACCTGTCTCTTGGCTTACAGGGCCCGCCGTGCTATGTTCTGGACCATCACAGTTTGCTTATTCTCACCTTCCCAGGATTTTCTTGGCATAATCTCCTGGGCTACTTTTGAATGGTGCTGGGCATCTTTCCCAGCTCTCAGCTGCAGCCTTGGCCACTGGAAATGCTTTGTCCATGTGGTGAGCAATCGTCACTCTGTCGGGCTAAAGGGAGCATGAGATACAGACCGGGGATATATGGGGACCATTATGGTGGAGGCTTCTGGAAAAGCCCCTTACCTGCACCCCCCATTCATTCTATAAGAACACTTTTCTGTCCATCCCATTCTTGGTGCCTAAAGCTTCCTTTGCCAGAGCATATCTGAGGGCTCATTCACCCATCTTCTTCTGCAACAACCAAAATACAAATGTGTCTTAGTTATCACATCCCATTGTTGATTCCAGAGTCTCAATGGGCCTGGTCCCTGTGGGTACCTAACAGATCCGTATTGAATGAGTAAATAATTTTATGGGGTTTCTGGCCTGCGGGTGGAGGTAGATAGAGAAAAAATAAGTAAAGCAAAAGGTTGAGAGAGAGTCCTGGCTTGCATTTGGGAATTTGTAAGTTATCTAAGGGAGATGTGCTGAGAAGTGACCAGGGATGAAGGCACACATGGAGGGTGTCTTAGTTAGGGTTTCTACTGCTGCAGTAAAACACACAACCTAAAAATCAAGTTGGTGAGGAAAGGGTTATTTTGCTTTCTCTGCCACATCACTATTCATAACTGAAGGAAGCCAGGACAGGAACTCAAACAGGGCAGGAACCTGGAGGCAGGAGCTGATGCAGAGGCCATGGACAGAAGCTGCTTACTGGCTTGCTCCCCATGGCTTGCCCTCCCACATCAATCACTAATTAAGAAAATGCCCTACAGGCTTGCCAACAGTCTGATCATAAGGCGGTGTTTCCCCAATTGAGGCTCCTCCTCCCGATGACTCCAGCTTGTGTCAAACAGAGAACTGGCCAGCACAGGTGGTGTCAAGGGGGTGGGGGCAGACAGAAACAGTATGGGAAGACGCAACTAGAAGGGCTTTATAGGCCCTGGGACAGGAGCTGAGGTTCTGTATTTGAACATTAAAAAGCCCAGGAAGCTGGGTATTGTGGTTCTAAATGTAAATGATGCCGTCTGGTGCATGGGCATCTGCAGGAGATGTGTGTACTAGTTTGGGGCAGACCTGATCCTTTCCTGTAGTGATCTCAGGCCTCTGAAAATCTCCAGATCAGAGACTCCCAACTCAAAAGTTTCAGGACAAAGTGGCCAGCAGAGCAGGTGTCTCTTCCATATTGATGCCTGAAAACAGCTCAGAAGATGAATCTTCTCGGTGTGTTTCCAAACCACTTTCTATGTCCCAACTCAGCCTGAGGGACCAGCAAGTTCACGGCTGGGCAGTAGCTAAGGGACACCTATGTGATCTGGTCCTTCTCACATGGAAATTCCATCAATGCAGGCCAATTCCCCACTTTTTCAACAAATGGCTGCCATGTGCTATGTGCCAAGCCCTAAAGATAGGGTGGAAGGCAGATGTCAGCAGGCATTAAACACATACACACACACACACACACACACACACACACACACACACACACACACACCATACACACACATACACATGCACACACACATAAACACACACAGAAACACACACACACATACACATGCACACACACACACATAAACACACACATAAACACACACACACACACACACACACACACACACACACACACACCCTAGGAGCTTCTGGCCCTTGTGTAACAACCTGAGCCTCTGATGCTGACAGTGCTGTGACCCCCAAGATTCTGAAGTTTGACTTTTTTGGGGTTTTTGTAGAACGCCATACCCATCATCTCAGCATGATGAAGGTCCTGCATCTTCCTCAGATGAGCCTGTGGTAAAGAGAAAGCCCTAGAACTGAACTGCCTTTTGCAGTCTGTGGAATCAAGTTTCCTTCAGACTCAACAATAAGTAGGCTCAATGAATTAAAGGAAAATATAGTGTTCATGATCAGAGACTCCAGAGCCCAGTGGAAGGCTCAGAACTGAGCTATTAGAAGGACTGAAGTTGGAATTCCCTAGGGTACTTAACATTGTGTTGAACATGGCAAAGGAGCTGGAAATTTGAAAGTCCTCAAGGTTACACAGCCTGAAGGACCAAGAGAAAGGAGAAGAAGAAACAGAGGAGGCTCCGATACACAGTCTGACATCTGTGACTCAGAATAGGAAAATGAAGAAGAGGAAGGAGACACGCATTTGATAAATGACTAGAAACTTCCTGGAGTTGATGTGAAACAGCACGCAGATTCTATCAACTTGGCCACCTCCAGACAAAGTGAACACAGCGCAGTGAAAATTTTTACCTGGACATAATAGTTACATTGTTTAAATACCCAAAAGCCAGCTGGGCTTGGTGGTGTGTGGCCTCAATCTCAGTGCTTAAGACGTGGAAGATGGAAGACTAACAGTCTGGAGATAGCCTGGGTGATGGCGCAGAGGAAGTTTGAAAGAACTCAGAGAAAAATAACTACTTTTTGTGTGAAGGAGCAAGGATTGGAAGGTTGTCTGGCCTCTCTTGGAAAGAAGGCTAAAACTCATCAGGACATATGCACAGTAAGACAGCAGCTCTCAAATCCATGGACTCAAAAGACCGACGTAAAGAATTCTTTCCACATCTATCCACTGTGCAAGGCTTTGCCCTGGGTTCAAACTCTCCAAGCTCCTGCCAAGGTCTGCACACCAGCACCTCCCAGGGCAAGAAAGGCTACATCATACACCTTGAATCTAGATGCTAAGAGGGGGTAGAAAGTCAATGCTTGCATGGAATCTTCAGCTTACATGGCTGAAGCAAGATACTCTAAGTCGGAATATCCGGGACATCAGCCTCCAATGTGTCAGGCTCTGAATAGGGTACTTGAAGGGAAGCGTTTCATCACATCCTCCTTAAGGTGACTCCTCAAGGTCAGCATGAACACTCCTGATTTACTGAGGTAGAAGCTACAGTGAGGATTTTGTGAGTTATAGGTTAGGATTGATAGCTGGTGTGCTGTGGGATGGTCTTTCTATATGCAGTGAATATATGTTACTCCCATTGGTTAATAAATAAAGTTGCCTTGACCAATAATAGCCAGGCAGAATAATGGTAGGCGGTGGTACATTCAAACTGAAGACAAAGAAAAGGGTGGAGTCAGGGCAGATGCTGCAAGCCACCCAAGAAGGAAGATGTGAAAGAACCGGTAAGCCACGGGCCATGTGGCTATACATAGATAAGTAGAAATGGGTTAATTTAAATGTCAGAGCTAGCTATTAGTGAGCCTGAGCTATCGGCCAAACATTTATAATTAATTAAGCCTCTGGATGGTTATTCAAAAACAAGCAGGAGGGAGAGATTCACCTATTTACACCTTTGAGTGCTGAAGATAGTTTGAACCCAGTCTGTGTGGCACTCAAACTTGGAGCCCCAGTCCCACAGTGCCCTAGGAACTTCATACGAACTCATTGTCACCCCAGAGGGATTCTCAGGCCTCTTTGTACACATCCAAAGTCAGCATTTTGACACACATTTAACTGCTTGGAGAGCCTGAGTGCACACACACACACACACACACACACACACACACACAGAGAGAGAGAGAGAGAGAGAGAGAGAGAGAGAGAGAGAGAGAACACATGCATACAGCAAAGAATACAGTCCATGGAAAATGTTCCAGTTTTGTTCTTGGTCCTGAAAATAATGAGGCTGAGCCCACCACAACCAGAAACTAGAAATGGGACCCACAGTCATCCCTCCCTCTTCCTTCCCCTTGCTGAGATTAGCTACCAAGGACTTTATTCATTTGCCCCAGTACCACCCATTTGCATAGGCCTTGCCTTTGTCTCGCCCACCCTGGAAGTCTGGCTACCTCTGCCCTCAACCCTCACACAAACTTTCCAGAAGTTTCCACCTCCATGGCCAGCACAGTTGGAGTGGAATTCATTTCAAACCCAGAGTTAGCCACAATGGCAGCTGGGTGGGTGCAAAGGGAAAACCCCTGATACCTCTCTTGTTTCACAAAGCCTGGCCTGAGGTGCAACTCCATTCTTCCCATGAGGTCTCCAAGAAAGGGGTCTCCACAGCATTTTTGTGAACAGGACAAATGGCCACCCCCAAATTCAAAACTTTTTTTTTCTAGTTTTTCATTAGCCAGGGTAAGAAGAGGTGGTGACATTTGGTAAGTTATAGTGCCATTGGCTTTATCATACACTCGTTCAAGCAGAATACTGAATGCCTTCACTCTGTACCAGGTATTGGCCAGCAAGAGGTATTTCTGTTTCTTGGTTCCAAGTTCTTGGCATATGACCAGCACTCAATGTGTTAGATAGATGAACGCATGTATTCACTGATAAGTGGGTGCATTGAGGAGAATAGGGGACTAATAGATGAGTGCACTGATGAACAGAGGATGGATGGATGGATGGATGGATGGATGGATGGATGGATGGATGGATGGGTGGATGCACAGAGTGATGGACTGATGAATGGTGAATCCATGGATAAATGATAAATGGAGAGACAGATGAAATGATTGATGAATTGATGGATGAATGGGTGGATGGATGGACTGATGAATTGGTAGTGAATACAGAGATAAATGATGGATGGCTAGGGAAGGATGAATTATATAAGTAGTGGATAGATAGCTGGCTATGTGTCTGATTGCAGGGATAAGTAGACAGATTCAGAGAATGCAGCTGATAAGTAAGAGAAAATTCGCCCCTCTAAAGAGCCCCTTCAATAACAGAATGCCTGCCACACTATTCTCTGGTTACACAAATTCCAGGAGGGAAAAAAGAAAACTAGAGAGGGAGATGGGCTACCCAGCTGGAAGGGCAATATTATCCCTAGATTTGTGAAAATAATTGTTCCATTTGAGAAGTGACCTCAGGACCCCTGAGCCCACATAAAAGGGAACTTTATGGGCTGCTTTGACCAAGGCACAACTAGCATGTGTGGCCTGCAGGGTGTGCCCCTCTGTGTATCTACTCAACACACTCTGGAGCACCCAACTCTGCACAGTCACCCATGTCAGCACATTCTACATGCTATAGGCATGTGCAGCCTTCACATGTGCCTTATTGAATATATAAATGCACCCATTTTCTATATGAGCTCCCTCCTTCCACCAACACACACTTTGATTGCAGACACACAGCATTTCAGGTGTGTGCAGCCCTTAAACCTGCTCAAAGCAAATTCTAGGCCACCAGAGAAATTTGATAAGGTCTCCAAAAAGGGCAGATTTAACTTACCACCGTGGAATATGTTCTCGTGGAGGCTATCACCAAAGCAAGGGGACGCCTTTGAATGTCCCTCTGTAACCTATCAGAAGGCTGGATATTGTTCCAATACACCATGGAGCCGGTGTACTGAGATTATGCTTAAGACCTGTTTGGATACTTGGTTTTCCACATGCCTTAGTCAGTGCTCTCTTGCTGTGAAGAGATGCCATGACCACAGCAGACCTTAAAAAGGAAAACATTTAATTGGGGTCAGCTTACAGTTCAGTGGTAATCCATGGTCGTCATGGCGGGAAGCATGGTAACACGCAGGCAGACATGGTGCTGAAGAGGTAGCGGAAAGTTCTACATCATCTTACACCTACTCCAACCAGGCCACACCTCCTAATAGTGGCACTCCCCGTGAGCCTATGGGGGTCACTTTCACCCAAGCTACCACATTCCATCCCTTCCCCCCCACAAGCTTGTAACAATATAATGTAAAACGGCATTCAGTCCAACTTCCAAAGATTGTCCATCACAGCCCCAACAATGTTTAAAAGTGCAAAGTTCCAAGTCTCTTCTGAGGTTCATGTGGTCTGTTAACTGTAATCTTTTACATAATCAAAATCAAAAAGCAGATCACATACTTCCAACATATAATGGCACAGGACATACGTTACAGTCTAAAGGGGTGGAAAGAGCATAGTAAGGAAATCCTGGACCAAAGCAAGACTGAAAACCATCTGGGCAAACTCCAAACCCTGCATCTCCATGTCTGATGTCAAAACTCTCTTCAGATCTCCAAATTCTTTCAGCTTTGTTGACTGAAACACACTTCTCTCTCTTGGGCTGGTTCCACTCCCTGTGAGAAGCTCTCTTCGGCAGGTATCCTGTGGTGATACATTGCATATTTAATAAAAATAGTCTGGAGTATCAGAGGACAGAGCCACCCACAGAGCCAAGCCATGAAGGTCAGAGAGTGGTGACCCACATCTTTAATCAGGAAGCAGAGATCCATCTGGACCTCTGTGAGTTCAAGGCCTAACAGAACCGGGCAGTGGTGGCACACACCTTTAATCCTAGCTCATGAAAACTTGAGCCAAGAAGTGAGATAGCTGGACAGGGGGTGATAAAGAAGGTGATGTGGAATGTCTTTGTGTACACTGTGAATACCATTGGAAAATAAAGGAATTGTTTTGCCCTATGGCAGAGCAGCTTAGAAGCAGGTGGGAAATGCAAGCATAGATACAGGGGAAGGAGGGCGGAGTCACAAGAGACACGATCCAGCCTCCCAAGAAGCAAGATGTAAAGAAACTCAGGTAAGTCACAGCAAGGAAGAATTCAGATTCCCCTGTCACCTCTCTTTTCGGCTGCCAGTTGAAAGGTTTAGAGTCAGAAGATTCAGAAATACAGGCCTAAAGAGTTGGTTGGGTAAGAATTGGCTGTGGTTTGTTCCCTGTCTCTCTGGTATTTCAGCTTTTCCCAAATATTTGGACCTGGGATTTTATTATAATAGCAAATATAATTAGTGCAATAATATTTCAAGGCTCTGGCATCTCCGGCATCTTGGCATCTTCAAGGCAATCCAGGCTTCACCTTCACAGCTTCATACAATGGCTCCTCTAGGCCTCCATGCAGGGACAATGATGATAACACATGCCTGGCCTCACAGGCTTTCCTTAGTCTCAAAGGGAATGTCCATAATCGCATTCTTCCATCCTTGACTCTAAAGCCACAACCACATGGCTAAAGCTGCCAAGTTCTGCTGGGGCTGGAACATGGCCTCCTCAATTACATCTTCATCAGTTTTCTGCTTTCAATGGCTTCCTTCACTGCCTAAGCTTGGCCATCCTGAAACTCCCTCTGTAGACCAGGCTGGCCTTGGGTTTAGAGATCTGCCAGCCTCTGCCTTCTCGGTGCTAAAATGAAAACCGCGTCCCACCACACTCAGCTTTTCCTTAATCCGTTGTCACAGGTTGGAAGCTTACCTGGGCAGGGTCTTGCTCTGAGATCACCACTCTCTTCATTCCTCTTAGCATCAGGATTTTTAAAAATCTGTTTACACAACCGAGGGTGGGGGGAGTAATGCCTTTAATCCCAGCACTCGGAATGCAGAGGCAAGTGAATCTCAGTGAGTTCGAGGCCAGCCTGGTCTACAGAGTAAGTTTCAGGACAGCCAAGACCATTACACAGAACCCCTGTCTCAAAGAAAAAAGGCTCTTTTCTTCTTGAACTGTACATTTTTTTTTCCTCTTGCTCATATTGTTTCCTTTCAGTATAGATCTGCATCTGCTAATAACCACAGAACACAGTGCACAATTGGCTGTTTTGAAATCTCTGCAAATGCAATTAATTCAAAACTTCAATTTAGCCTCATGCAGATATTTTGAAGAAGGACAGAAAGTGGTCACATTCTTCACCAGAATATCACTGAACGATCTCTAGGCCACATACTAAAATTCTTTTCCTTTGAAACCTCTTGAGCCAGTCTGCCAGCCCCCCCCCCCCCCCCCCCCCCCCGCCGCCCCGGGTTTCAAATCACCCTCAGCACCACTGTCTTCTCTGCATCATAATGGTTTGGCCCATTAAGGTCAATTTAAAATGTCCAATCACTCTTCCATCCAAGATCCCAGTGTTCCAAATTCTTCCAAACAAACATGGTCAAGCCTATAATAACAATCCCTTCATTCCTGGTACCAACTTCTGTCTTAATTAGGGTTTCTATTACTGTGAAGAGACACCATGGCCCTTGTGGTGATATATTCTATATTTAATAAAAAAAAATATGGAATTTCAGAGAACAAGCCACCCGCAGAGCCAAGCCTTGAAGGTCAGGGAAGGGTGAGCCAGACCTTTAATGCCATCACTCAGGAGGCAGAGATCCATCTGGATCTCTGTGAGCTCAAGGCCTAACAGCCAGGAAGTGGTAGCACATACCTTTAATCCTAGCTTGAGGAGACTTGAACCAGGAAGTAAAATATCTGGGCAGGGAAAGAAATATGACAAGAGAAGGAGTTCAGCCATTCTGTCTGAGCGGCCGGTCAGTGGGGGGATCCATGAAGATAGGACATACCCTGTTCAGCCTGAGGAGTTCACTGGGTGAGAAGTGGCTGTGGTTTGTCTCCCTGTCTCTCTGATATTCTAGCTTTTCCCTAACCTCTGGCTCTGGGTTTGTATTATAATACTAAATAGAATTCATGCAATAGGCCCTGGCAATCTTATAAAGGAAAACATTTAATTCAGGCTGGGTTACAGGTTTAGAGGCTTAGTCCATTACTGTCGTGGTGGGAAGCATGGTGGCATACAGGCAGACATGGAGCTGGAGAATGAGCTGAGAGCTCTATATCCTGATCCATGGAGAGCAGGAAGAGACAGTGAACCAGTAGGCTTGTCTTGAGCTTCTAAACCTCAAAGCCCATGTCCAGGAACATACTTCCTCCAACAGTGACATGCCTACCCCAACAAGGGCACACTTCCTATAGTGCTGCTCCCTATGAGCCTATGGGGCCATTTACATCCAAACGACCACTCCACATCATTGAGAGAAATAATCACAGATTCCATCCCAAAATGCCCCACCCACCAGCCTGTTTATCTCTCCTGAGCTCCAGCTGTAGAAAGGTCTGGGAGGTGTATAGGGTCATTTCCTGATGTACCTTATCAGAAACCTCCATTTGCTTCTTCTGCCTAGGAGGTGAGAGTTTCAGGTCACAGACAAGCCATCCAACATTCAGATCTCCCGTGCCTGTCCAGATTACAGCTTTGTCTTTTGAGTTCTTAATAAAGCTTTCAGCGGTCAAAAGTTCCTAAAGTTCTCTGCTGCAACCTTGGTGGATCACATGCAAACTTCTGGAAGGTTGCTATGGTAATATAAAGAATGGCTCCCATAGGCTCATATATTTGAATACTTAGCCATCAGTGGGTGGCACTACTTGAAAGGATTAGAAGAATTAAGCAGTGTGGCCTTGTTTTGGAGTAGGTGTGTCACCGGATGTCTTAGAGTTTCTATTGCTTTGATAAAGCACCATAACCAAAAATAAAATTTGGGAGGAACGGGTTTATTCAGCTTATATTTACATACCACAGACCATCATTAAAGAAAGGGCAGGAACTGAAGCAGGGCAGGAACCTGGAGGCAGGAGCTGATGCAGGGGCCATGGAGGAGGGCTGCTTACTGGCTTACTCCCCATGGCTTGCTCAGCCTGCCTTCTTATAGAACCCAGGACCACCAACCTAGGGATGGCACTGCCCACAATGGGGTGGGCTACATCAATCACTAGTTACAAGATGTCCTACTGGCTTGCCTACAGCCTGATCTTGTAGAAGCATTTTCTCAATTGAGGGTCCCTCCTCTCTGATGAGACCAGCTCGTGATAAGTTGGCATAAAACTAGCCAGGACCCTGAGGGTGGGTTTTGAGGTCTCAAAACCCTTGTCAGCAAGGCAGAGTCTCTCTCTCTCTGTGTCTCTGTCTCTCTCTGTGTGTCTCTCTGTCTCTCTGTGTCTTTCTCTCTGTGTGTCTCTCTGTCTCTTTCTCTCTGAGCGTCTCTCTGTCTCTCTCTGTGTGTCACTGTCTCTCTCTTTCTCTCTCGTGTCTCTCTGTCTCTGTGTCTCTCTGTCTCTCTCTCTGTGTCTCTCTTTCTCTCTCTCTCTCCCCTTACGTATAAGGGCATAGTTCTCATCTACTTCTCCAACACCTGTATGCCACCATGCTCCCCACCATGATGATAATGAACTAAACCTCTGAGAAAATAGTATGCAAGCCCCCAACTAAATGCTTTCTTTGCTCATGGTGTCTCTTCAGAGCAACGGAACAGTGACAAGAAGTTGCCATGAAACCCCAGCAGACAACAGGAGACAGCTACTCCCCTACCTGGGAACTGCCTAGCCTCCTCAGGGCTTCCTAGCTTCCCCCCCCCCCCCCCCCCGTCGGTCTTGTGCCATAGCTACAGAGGCCTGGCCTCCCCAAGTCCATGAGCATTTACCACGTGACCAGAGTCTACAATGTGGCTCCTGTCAGTCTCCCACCTGCCCTGCCTCCCCCAGGATGAATCCTTCCCTTTCTGTGTCCCCTCTGAGCCCAACAGACAGGACCTAATACTCTTTTTCTTTCTCTTTGCAGAATTACCTGAGCTTCTGGGATCTGTTCACCTGATATACTGAAGACTAAAGCTGGCATCATTCTGCTCAAGTGTCCCCAAAAGCTCATGTCCCCAAACTATTAGGTTATTCTGTGAGTGTGTGTGTGTGTGTGTGTCTATGTGTTCAAGGAGGCATTCCAATTCACACCTGTGTGTGCACCCATGTGTCTGTGTGCACCTGTATATAGGGTACAGGTGCTTAACTGCATACATGTGTGCATATGTGTGTGGAGGCCAGAAACGTATTGGTGTCTTCCTTAATTGCTCCCACCTATTTTTGAGATGTCTTAGTGAATCTAGAGGTCATCAATTCAGCTAGCCTTGATCTTCAGGAAGGCCCAGAGATCCTCCCCTACACTGAGATTTAGGCTCATGCCGTCCTACCTTTTAATATGGCTGCCAGGTATCAGTTCTGGACCTCATGCTTGTCTAGCAAGCACTTTATCCACTAAGTCGTCTCTCCATCCCTCTTTCTCCTCCTTCTCAAAAGCAAACTAAATCTCCTTGTAAGGTCCTATATTCAGGAAATCAGTCAGACCTTGGGATGGGTAAGGTGGGAGTAAGGAGGTATAAAGACCTAGGGCAGATTCAAGATGCATGTGATGACATCACAAGCTAGCTGCAAAGTAACTTCTCTGTGCTCTGACAGATAAAGTAATCATGGTCAGGCACACTCATGCATACTGGTGTCCAAGCTGGTGAGATAAGCTGTACCTGTGAGTAATTGGTGCTGTTAACGAGGAGGTTAAGAACTGTCTTCATGTTTCTGCTGTAGAATCTTAGGCACTGCTCACTTTTCACGGCATCCTTTCGAAAGGTCAACTTGACATCAGTTACCAAGAGTTACAGGCTCCCCTGACTGAAGGCCAGACCACAAACCATGGCTCCTAGATGAGTGATGACTCTGTAACAGTACTTATTCCAATTTGCAACATTTGGCTCTTACCACCCCACATCACGGTAGTGGACACCTATCCTGGGAGGCATGGAAGAGACCTTCAACAGGAACCCAGGTATCATGGGCCCTGAGAGAAGTCACAACCCTCCTGGCTGTCCTGCGCAGCAGATAAATGTGTAGCTCAGCAACAAAGGTGCCTTTAGATTTGATTTGGGCTTGTTATTAATATGCCAGCCCTGGACCAGCTCACGGGTTCCAGCTTCCACCCCTGGCCCTGAAAAGCTGTGCTCAGAATGTTTGAAAAGCCCCTCACCCTCAGGAACCCAGGGTTTCTCCCCTGAATTATATCCTTCTTCCCTGTAGCATCAATTTAATTCATCTTTATCAATAAAAAAAATCGGGAATCAGATATCAGGGAAAGAACCTGAAAGATCAGAGAAGCAAAGAGCAGACATCAGTTGCCTCCTGCCTCTACCACTCAAAAAAGGATAGAGAACCTTTCTCCACCCACCTTACCACTTCCTGTCTCCTCTCTAAGTCCTCCAAACCTCTATAGTTAATTTAGGTCAGCTAATGGCCAGCTCCACCCTCTGACTCCAAGCGAGCTTTATTTGTCAGAAACAATAAAAACATCACACATTTCCCCCTATGTCTAAATAAAAAGGGAAGGTTTTTAACTAACATAGAAAAACCATATATAATAAGTACAATAACTATATACAAATACATGCAGACAAGAATTACATTAACAATAGTCCAATTGCATTTTGACAAATTCAGAGAAAGTCTTCCATTGTCTGTCCCAGATTGCTGAGTCCAGGGTTTTTGTACCTAACTCACTTTCTACCAATCCAAAACTATCTTTTTATACCTCTCAACTTTATACACTTCACCTCTTTGTGCTTTTTCTTTCTAAATTTGGTAACAAGGAAAACTACAACCATCTAGTCTTCAACTCCATCAGATACCAGAGAGGATATATCATTACCTGAGTGAAGAGGAAGCTCCAGAGCAAACAACTTCCAAAACTAAGAAATGACAGAAACACCTGGCTGCCTGGACAGTCACACTCTGTAAGGTTGGGGCATCCATGTTCAGCCTACAGGCCTAGCATATCTGACAGACTCTCCTGAGAAGCAGGGAATTCCGAAGGACTCACCTACCTTGTCTTGGCAAAGTTCTGCAGTCACCTTTCTTGTGTGAGTCCAGTCTGGACAGTAACTGTCAGCAATTGAGGCAATGGCAGTTTCTTCTCCCACATGACTAGTTTTTGCCATAAAAGATGCAAACTCCACACATGGAGTAGCTACAATGTCCATCATCAGGACTCTGATGTAGATTGGTGCTGTCAGGAGCAGATGTCTCTCTGTCATGAAAAGCCTTAGGTTATTAAACATATTAAATGTATTATGTAGGTCTTTGAAGGCCATCTATCTATCTAAATATATCTGTGTATTACCTTGAAAACATTCCTAACATAACTGTAAGTTTGACTATTATAGATGACTATTCTCTGTATTTAATTATGCATATTTTTAAATGAGCTGCATAAACATAATACCTTAAACAAGAGTAGAAATATGCATGCAGTATAACAAAATCAACTTTAAATTTGCATCAATAAACCAAAACGCACACCAATATAAAATATTTAAGACTAATAGTTTATTTCTATATCCCCCTTTTTCTTTTTAGAATGAAATTCCTGAATCTAATCTTCTTTGTTCAGCTTTTACCTGACATTACCAATAACAACTTGTAACCAACTCCCCTTAAACAGTAATAAATATCCATAAGCCAATTTTGGGAAGAGGGCATAGTTTTTCTGTTGATTGGGGAACTGGTAATCTCTGAGGAAACCTTGAGAAAATCAGAAGTGTTAAGTCTTGGCTGTAGCATTCTGTGGAGCTGGATCATCTCAGTCAGTGGCCTGAAAGCTGTTCCGGAAACTGATTTACCTTGGCCATTCTTTTCATTGATGTCTGGTTCCCATGCTCTGAAAAGATACACTTTTAAAGGTAACATGCATATCCGTAGTAGTACAAGTATAGATGGTGCATTGAATACATGTCAGTTTAAAGATTATTGCTATGTGTTTGAGCAGGTAAAATATACATCACGTGTCTTCTTGTTCTTTTAGGCTTGGTTTGTTGTTTGTTTGTTTGTAGCCAGGGTTTTCAGTGAGTCTTCTTGGACCAAACCTGATTTTCTTTAGCCCAGAATGAATCCACAGCCTCTCATTTCCTGTGGAAACAAAGCATAACCTCTCTCCCAAAGAAGCATATTTTTTATTTCAATTTTGAAGTCAAGATGTTTCTAAAATATATAGGTTGGTTTATTCCAGCACTTTTCATAATCCAATGTCTCTTAGCAGCCAGAAAATTCAAATACAACACAATAACATACAGGATCCAGATTCTCTATTTTCCCTCTTTGTGTATCTTATTGTATTTTTTATTACTCTATTTCTTTAAAGATGTTATTGTTTTAAAACTATACTTTTGAACCTAAGACTGTATATATTCTTTCTCTCCCAAACTTATACGTATTTTTTCAACACACTGTGACCCATTTATAAGCTATTTTTTTCTGATTCTGTCCTTACTGTGCATCTGGGTCCCTGCTGCCTGTTGCTCATAAACACCATATAAGTGTTGGGTAGCAAGGCCTCTTAAAAAAGCCATGAGTTTTTGCAGAGAGCACCAAGCCAGGAAGCCTCTCTTAAAGGAGCCACACCCCTGCTCACTGCCACCAAACAGACCCAACCCAAGAAACCTTGGATACTAAAAATCTGTGCTTGACCCTGTTTTTTGGTGTCTAGAATACTTTTCTAAGCTTTTATCAGGTTTTACATGGAAATTCCAAGCACACATTGGAATGCCATATGCAGAGCTAATATAATTAATCTTTATCAATAAAAAATCAGGAGTCAGATATCAGAGTAAGAACCTAAAAGATCAGAGACACAGGGAGCAGCCACCAGCTATCTCGTAGCTCTGCCATTTCTTTGTCCGCAAGGGTCAAGACCTTTTCTCCTTATCACTTCCTTTCTTCTCTGTCCACAGTTCTTAAAACCTACTGTAAAGGCATAGATTTACTGCTACAAAACTTTATCTTGGGGAAAGACCATCTTGTGCCTGAGGGCAGGACCCAGGTCTGAGAGGAATCTAGGAGAAATCTCGGGAACGCACCTGACAGCCAATAGATTCAAAACTTGGCTTCCTGCTGAAAGTTCAGCCAATATTAAAAGCTTGGGTTCACACTGAAGGTTTAGCCAAGAGTTTCCAGGAATTACTGTAACCCATATCCCATTACCCAATCCTGAAATGCCAAGAGGTGTAACACTCTGCTTACATCAGTTTTCTTTAAAAACTCTCTCACCCCTGAGCTCAGGGTCAAACTTCTTCTGCTGTGTTGGAACAAAGAGAAACACTAGAACCTGTCCAAAAGAATAAACCGACCATCGTGTGTTTGTGTTGGAATCCATCTCCCTGATAGTCTTTGGGGATCACTCAACACAGGTACAACACTATGGTTAGTTTAGGTCAGCTGGTGGCTAACTGCGCTCTCTGACTCCAAGCAAGCTCATTAACACAATACCTCCCTCCCTCTCTTTCTTTTTTTTGTCTTTCTTTCTTTCTTTTTTTTTTTTTTTGAAACTCTAAGTATGTTTTAAAACAGAACTATTCAGTGTCACATTTATAAAACAAATATCATTATTTTTAAAAACGAAACAAAACAACAACAACAACAAAAAAAAAAACAGTTTTAAGTCCTGGAACTTTTTTAGTGGTTTCTCAAACTTCTTCAGGGACTTTGCAGTAGGAAGCAAGCCTCCCCTTCTGGCCTTCCTGAGCGCAGTCGTGGGCGGGCAGACATCCTAGCGGTCTGCTTGTTTTCCACCTTCCTCCTCCTCCTCCTCCTCCTCCTCCTCCTCCTCCTCCTCCTCCTCCTCCTCCTCCTCCTCCTCCTCATCGGCCCATGCTGACATTCAGGGTCTGACAGACTTTTGGCTTAGGGCTTTGAAGTTGGCTTCTAGGGGAGGCTTGCATGAGAAAGAGATGCCATCTTTCAGATGGATTTTGTCCCTTTGGAGAGTTCTATTTCCAGCCTCCGAATTCCTTTGTAACAAACCACAGGATCCCTCTCCTTCCTTTGCCTGAGAGAATCACCTTAATCCAGGCTCTTACTGCTGAATTTTCAATACTGACCTCTCCTTGGGAGACCCCAGAAGGGCTACCACTGTCTCTAAAACACCGAATGAGACCCTCAGACTGTTCTGTACATTTATACCTTGGGGACAAATCTCAACAACTTCTTGAGCTTTGCCATTTGCACCAGATAAGTGATGCATGAGTTAATCGATATAGGACAGGCTGAACGCCTGTCCTTGGACAGTAACTAGGAGGGGGATCAAAACACAGAACGGGCTGGGGAGACAGATCAGTAGCTGAACTGTTTATCACAAAAGTACGAAGGGCTTGAGTTTGAACCCCTATGCCCACATAAGAAGTCAGATGCTGTACACACCTGTAACCACAACACTGAGAAAACAGAGACAAACAGATCCCAGAAGCAGATCCCAGCCACCCAGGATGGCCAAATCTAGGCCATCTAGGTTCAGTGAGAGACCCTAACTCAAAAGTAATGTGGGCAGCCTGGATAAACAGTTAAAAGCACTTACTGATCTTACAGAGAATCTGGCTTGGTTCCCAGCACCTACTTTAGGTAGTTCAAAACCACCTGTAACTCCAGTTCCAGGGAATTATATATTTTTTTCTGACCTCCACAGGCTCCTGCATGTATGTGGTGTACACACACACACACACACACACACACACACACACACACACACACACACACACGAGAGCATGCATGCACACACCCCAGGCAGACCATTGCAGAGGCTGAAAAATGTCACAAAGAATCAGGACTTTGGGGCTGGGGATATAAACAAAAGTACTTGTGGAAGCCTGAGGTCTTGAGTTCAAACCCCCAGCATGCATGTAAGAGTTGTATTGCTACTCTAGGCTCAGTGAGAGACTCTGTCTCAAGTGGATAAGATGGAGAGTGATGGAAATGGACATCTGGCATCCTCCTCTTGCCTCCACATGTCAGGGGGTGGGCTTTCACAGATACACACACAGAGACACACCACACACATACATACACATACACAGAGACACCACACACACATACAGATACACACACAGACACACCACACACAACAACAACAATAAAAATTAAATAAAAACAATAATCAGGACTTTGATCGCTGTCACTTCCCTCTGGCATTCCTGGAGAGACAACTCACTGGAATGCACCATTAACACTTAGAGCAAGAGACATATCTCAGAAAAACCTCCTGTTTAACATGCAGTCTACTCCCCATCGGCGACACAGGGAGTTCTAGGAGCCCCGGTCTTAGCCCGGGTCTTAGCCCCGATTCATTCAGTGTTTGTTTGCCCAGGTACCCATCTCTTGAGTCCACCTCTGAGCAGCACTCAGGTGCATCTGTCCTGATTACACTGGTTTATGCCAATTTCACAGACCTACTCCCCACCCCACACCCTTCTGCAGCCACTTGCCAACGGGGCAAACTTTTCAGTGTCTGCAAAGAAAGTCTTGAGATGCTAATAGAGAAGAGACTTTTGATGTTGGAGTCCAAGATCCTCCGTTCTGCATCTGGACTTGTCTGGACTTCACTGGGTCATTAATCCAAAAGGAAAGATAGTGGGAAAGAATGGGGGAGCTTGGGATGGAGAGGAGGAGGGAGGGAGGGAGGGAGGGAGAGGGAGGGAGGGGAGAACAAAAGAAAGAAGGCTGGAGAAAGAGGGAGGGAGGGGGAGGGGAGGAGGGAGGGAGAGAGAAAAGAAGGAAGGAAGGGTAATTAGTTGTCATTGGCCACAACCAAATTTCCCTGAATATTTCAGACCATCTCCAAAGACTTCACAGACAAGTCCACATAATGAAATCAGAACTAGGAATCTGGGGAGTTTGGCAGCAGGATCAAGCATGCTGGCTTGGATCTGAGGGCTCCTCAGAGGGCGTGGTCATCGAGTAAGAAGAAGACTGAGGGGTGACTTCTCCACTGCAGTGACATCACACAGCTTTTGGGTGACAGAGGGGCGTGGCCATAACATAGCTCAGGAGATGTGCACCAAAAGCCATACAAAGTGTGATGCACACATCCATAATTTCGGCACTCAGGACAGCCAGCACCACATACAATACCTAAATACAGTCTCAAAAACAAACAAGCTAACAAGAGGCTGGGATGTATGTAGCTTGGTGGTGGAGGGCTTGCCTAGCATGCACACGGCTCTGGATTCACCACAAAATGAAAACAAAATCTCAGAAACTCATGAGTTCCTCTTGCACTGACTGAGAAGGGTCCCCATGGGGTCAGCATCAAAGGCCTCACCTTGGGGCTACAATGCAATTCCTTGGTTCCTTGGTTGAACCTTTGCCTGTTTTACAAGAAGTTCTAAACTTAAGCGTGGTTATCAGCCTTTTGACTAGAAACCAAGTGTAGAAGCCCCTCTCTGAATACCAGAAGCTGGTACAGGGACCTGAATCTATTCACATCAGGCTGGCAACCTGTTACCCAGTGGCAATGGCTTAACCCTCCTCTGAAATAAGTCTATTTTAAAAGGACATTTTGTTTTGTTTTGTTTTTTTAAAAAGTCTAAGTCAGTAATGCCCCCCTAGGGTGGGTAGGATGTGAATAACAGTCTTTCCAAAGGATCTAACAGTTACAAAAAAAGTCAGCTTGGTCCTTGTGCTTCCTGGTGTGGTATCTCAAAACTGAAATCACCTCTGTAGTGTGGGAAAATGCCCAGGAGATCATCAGCCTCAGAAGTAACTTCTCTGTGGAAATCGAAGGTAAATATGACCAAAACACACTATGTACATGCGTGAGATACTCAAAGAATACATAAAAATATCTCAGGTAAGTTTTAATACAACCGGGAAGGGGAGACAATTTCCTAAGACTGGGGAGACAGCTCAGCACACTTTCTGAGCAAGCTTGAAGAGCCAAGTTTGGATCCCAGTCCACCAAGTCCATGAAAGGGCAGTTATGACCACACATGCCAGATCTCTGGGACTTGCTGGCAGGCTCATCTAGTGAAACCCAATGAGCTTCCCACTCAGTAAGGGAATAGGGCAGACTCTGGAACAAGACTGTGACATTTTCATCTGGCCCCCACATGTAGACACACACGCGTGTGCACACTCACACACACGCTCACACTCACACTTTGATATAGTCTCTCACATACAGTGACTCCTTTGGGGGAGAAGGACTATATGTCTACTGTATCTTACTATTTAATTATTCTAGAACTTTTATCTGTCTACATGAGTGACGGGTTGTTTTTTTTATTTCCCATTCGCTGGTGTTTGTACCTAACATTCCACTGCATTTTGGGGTCTGTGGTCACACAGTGGAGGTTAAGCTCTCAATTTTGTTCCTGTTCACTGTTTGTAGCTCAGAAGGTTTCTGGGGGAGAGAGGGACATGGGGCCAAAGAGAAGGATTCTGGCTGCTTTTCCTCAGGGAATTTCAAAAACATTTAGTGTCCAAGTGTCAGCATACCCAGTCCCTCATAATATTTTGCATAGAACTCTGGGATCAAAATATAATTTCAAAATAATATATTTTCTGACATCCCCTAAGAAAAAAATAATTACTAGTTTCTTCTCTTTAAAAGGATTTAGATGGAGTAACACCTGTGTTGAGAAATCTGCAGATATGTTAAACTGACAGGCAGTCTCTGAGGCGCTCTGCTCATTAATGTTCTGTGCATAAAATTAAAACTTGAAATATATTTTTAAATCCATTTTGAATCATTTAAGCAATTCTCCCGCAAAGAATCTATTGTGCTGAAATAATATATTTGGAGTGAGGAAAATGAAAGGCATTAAAACGTCTTAAGATCCCCTGCCTTTCACAGGCAGAAGGACCTGGAGGGGGGTGCTCTCCTCCTAATGTGAAACACACTCTGTAGAGCATGCCCACCTCTGAAGAAAATGACTTTGAAGGAACACTTAGAGCTTGACTTGTACCCACAGAAGCCAGGGGGTTTGAAGTTGGATACTGGTGTTCCTGTCTCTTGCCCGCAGCTGAGTTGGGGATGAGGGGGTGAGGGCTCATCCAGGTCTTCCCAAAGAGGAAGACAGACATACAACAGAGCCTTGCTTTGCATTAACTCAGCGGGACTCCTGCGATGTTTGTGTAGTTGTTAAGATCCTTATCCTCAGGCTGGCTTTGTGTAGCCTTAAACTTTGAATTCTCCCTCTCTGCATGCAGAGTGCTAGAATTATAGGCATGCACCACCGTACCCAGTTTATGTAGTGCTGGGACTAGAGCCAGGGTTCTATGCATGCTAGGCAAACACTTTACTCACTGGGCCACAACCCAATCTTTAGATTTTTGTGGTTTTGTGCATGCTCAGGATAGGCATCATGGGTTGCTGGATCTTTGGAGCATGCTGGCACTTGCACATGGCAGAAAGTACAGCCTAACACTCCCAGCACCCTCTGTCCCTTATGGCCGCTTTAGAGCATTCATCAAATCTATATTACATGATGACGAAGAGCCATCTTGGCCAGGACTCTAACGAAGCCATGTTGGGTAAGACTGACTGTTCAAACTTCCCAGGGGACAGCACCATGAGAAAGAGTCACCAGAGCAGAGAGCCCTATTTCATTACAGTGTGGGAATGATGCTGTTACAAGGAAGAGCCCAAGGATGGTGCCAGGTTCTCCCTGGATATGGAGCAGCCATGAGGGTATGCCCAGAGTCCAGCAGTTCTCATAGCTTCCAACCAGGTGAGCTAGGGAATGAGCCTCCTCCATGAGTAATCCTTTGAATCTAACCAAACCTTGGTGTCAAGTGACAATACTCCAAGTATTCTGAAGGTGACATGGGCCAAGAGTCTAAGCGGTTGGAGCCATTGGGAATCAGGACTGGTCAAACTAATGACCAGTGGGTAAAATGGATCTTAAGGTGTCCAGTTACCCACAGGGCCTTCCACAGGCAGAGAAAAGGGCTCATTTGGGAAGTGGTCAGAGACTCCAGACACATACCATCTGCACAACAACCTGGGGATCAGGAGGCTGCAGACACCCCAAGACCCATCAAGTCACTCTCTTCCTCTCTGCCTCCTACTCTTCCTCAACACACAGCTTCAATTTTTTCCTAAAGCTTTAAGTGTGTGGCTTTTTCTGGGGAGGTATGGACAAGTGTGTCCTCACTCCAGATAGGGCACCAAGAATAAACCAAAGAAATGAAAGTCCAGTTTGACAATGAGTGTACCCCAGCTACTTACAGTAGTATCTGTTGTGTGAGTGTGATATTTTCATTGTGATCTGGAAAAAAAAAAAAAAAAAACTTCCTTGAAGTCAGAGGGTGGAGGTAGCCACTAGCTAACCATAGAGATTTGGAGGACTGAGGGGACAGAAAGTGGTAAGGCAGGGCTGAGTGTCTTGTGTCTCAACCCTTTTGGACAGAGAAACTGAAAGGTGGGAAGTAATTGGTGACTGCTCCCAGTTCTCTGATCCCTCAGGTTTTACCTCAATATTTGACCCCTGAATTTTTGCTGATGAAGACAGATCAGATGTATGCATCAAGTATGAGTGGCAGGTTACTTCTAGGAACAGGACAGGCTTGTGACCGCTCAGAGTGGCATGGCTGTAGACTAGTTACAGATCACAGCTAACTCAGAGGCAGATTCAGCACTGGAAAACCCACCCCAGCAAGAGCAACAACTCACAAAAGCTTCACCCCCACCCCGGAGCTCCCTATCAGAGTTACAGGCAGCTCACCAGGTGGGAGTATCCCCATTCCAATGGTCCTTACTGCTCATATAACCCCAGGGAGGGAGGAGCCTAGGGAGCATTGCACCTTTCAGTGATTGAGGGTTCTGAGATGCTTCCTTCCTGAGTTTGAAGGAGCCTCCCCAGGACAGAATGTTTTCTTTGGAGGGTCCTGCACATTGTGGCTTCTAGTTCATCTGCATTTTGAATGAAAACACACACCACACACACACAAAACCACACACACACACACACAAAATCCCGCAAGGCTCATGCATCCTCAGCTGATGGTGCTGTTTGGAAGGTTCTGGAACCTTTAGGAGGCAGAGCCTTGCTGGAAAAAGTATGTCACTGGAGGATTTGAGGCTTCAAAGCCCAGTTCCTCTTCCTTCCTAAGGATGCCATGTGACCAGCCAGCCTGTTCGTGCTGCACACCTCACTTTGGTCATTGGATGAGACTGGCCCCCATAGGCTCAGATAATCAAATGTTTAGTGCCTAATTGATGGGCTGTTTGGGGAAGGGTTAGGAAGTTGGCCTTATTGGAGGTGCTATGGGTGGGCTTTGAGGTTTCAAAAGCTCATGCCAGGCCCTCCCTCCCTCCCTTCCTCCCCCACTCTCTCCTCTCTGTGGATCAGGATACCAGGATGCTGCCATGATTCCCACAGTGAAGATAATGCTAACCCTCTGAAACTGTAAACAACTCTGCAGTGAAATGCTTGTTCATAGGAGCTCCGTGGTCACAGTGCCTCCTCACAGCAAGAGAACAGTAAGACACCTGCTATGATGAAATAATTTCCTGATCTATAAACCTAAAGAAACTCCTAAGTTGCTTTTGTCACAGCACAGGAAATCTAACTAACTTGGGGCCTGATAGAAGGTGGCTGGGCCACTGATGGGTGCCCCCCTCGGAGGAGACTAACACAGTTCTGAGGGCACACCGGTGAGTTCTGCCTTGAGACAGACAGTCCTCTCTACCCTCCAGTGTCACTGTTCTCTTAACAGCTTCAGGCATTTTGTTACAGCAATGAAAAATGGACAAGCTATCCAACCAGCCAAACCTAGATCTAGCAACATTTCTTTTTGTTATTTCTGGGGACAGCCTCCCTGACCAGCCAGTAAGAAGACATCAGAATACTCACATCACCATTTGAGTTTGTATAACTGGTTCAGTATAAAGCTCTTTGTGCTGTTTTCCTGGGCTGAAAGTTTCTAGAAAGTTGGAACAGGGTCGTTCTGGGTACTGTGAGGTGCCAGAGGTCTTGATGATATAGAGACTCAGTGACATTTGTTGAGAAAGCTATAAAGAATGGCCAGTGGAGGCCTCCCTGTGTCACTGAATACTTGACAAGAATGACACTGTGGAACAGAATGAAGGTGCCACATGATCCTGTTCCCCCTCAGACATGTCCATCCCTCTGTGGGCAGCACTTCTCCCTGCACTGTGTAGCCCACCCCTGTGACTAGTCCTGGGATAATAAGAAGTCATCCTTACAGGCCTCCCTAGGAGGGCTACTATCAACAAGGTGAGAATCTAGACTCACCCAGGAGATGAACTGCAGGACATGTCTGTGAGTGTATTTGGGGATTGGGTTAACTGAGGTGGGAAGACCCAGTCAGATGGGGGTGACACCATTCCATGGGCAGGGCTTCTGGGATGAAGAAGAGGAAATAACTGTCCAGGGAGATTAGAGCAGCCTGCCACCAAGGCTAGCAACATGAGTCTGGTCTCTGGGACTTACATGGTAAAAGAAACCCAACTCTTAAAAGCTTTCTTCTGTAGTATGTTTCTAGCCTGTGGTCTAGACCTACAGACCCACAGTCCCACAGAAACACACAGACACTTACATTAATTTTATGCTATATAAAGCCATATGCCTATGGCTCAGATATATTGCTAGCTAGCTCTTGCTCTTAATCTAATCCATGATTCTTATCTTGTTTTGCCATGTGGCTCAGTACCTTTTCTCAGAGCAGCATAGTTGTTACCTGCATCTTCTGGCTTCTCTGGCTTCTCTCTGGCATTTCTGCTCTGCTCTTCCTGTTACCAGAGTTTTCTTAGTCTGGTAGCCCTGCTCACACTTCCTGTCTACCTTCAGCAAATCAGTGTTTTATTAAACCAGTAGGCAGGACAATTATTTACAATGTAACATAATCCCACTACAGCCTTCTGTCTTATGCTGACACACACACACACACATATACATACATACACACACACACACATATGCACAAATGCACGCATGCTCACATGCACGCACCACAAATAAATGAATGTACAAAAGGAGGCAGGAGGAGATAAGGAGCTGAACACCAGTATTCACCCCTCTCTGCTTCCTGACTGTGGGCATGGGGCAGTCTGCTGCCTCCTATCCCTACCACCACATCTTCACATGGTGCACCGCACCATCCATGAGCCAAAACCCATCTTGTCTTTATTTGTGTTGCTCTTGTTGGGTGTTTTGTTAAAACAATGAGGAAAGTAAAGAATACACCAGCCAACTACTGGGCACGGGGCCCTTCGTAGCTTGGTCATTGCCCATCAGAGACTCCTCCAGGGTGGGGATGTGGCTGATGGAATGGCTGTCCCTCAGGAAGCAGAGGCAGCTAGCATTTGTCACCTGAGGTGGCCAAGGCTGTATTATTTATCCATAGTTTAGTGTCTCTCTCTGACTCAGTTCCCCTTACTCTTCCAGGGACTGGAGATTGTCCCACATCTGGGGAACTAAACAAGCAGGTTGGAGGGAAGGACCTAAGGGGAGGAAGTGACTGCTTCCCCTAAACCTACTGGAAGGGTGGGTGGGGCTAAGGGAGGCAGAGATGGATAGTGAGGCCACCTGGGAAGGACCTATGTAGGGATATTTTCAAACATATTTAAAAAACATTCAGAGATATCAGAGGGATCTACCCACAGTCAGTCTAGGAGGATCACACAGTGGTAACTCACACCTTTAATCCCAGCACAGGGAATATCCTGGGAGTGGTGACCTACCCCCTTAATCCCATCTGAATTCAGGGTCATCTTAGTTTACAGAAGGAGTTCCAGGCTCTCAGGCAGGCAGTGGTGGTGCCATGCCTTAACTGAGCAGAGAAAGTATTTAAGGCAGGCATAGAAAGACAAAGCAGGCAGAAGAAGTCAGGAGGAGTAAGGCTGAGGAAGCTGGAAGACAGCTGGGTGATATCTCTGCTTTTCCCAGAGATTTGGCCCTGAGTTTTATTTAGTCATACAACACTTGGCATCCAACTTTGGGGCACGAATTCCTCCCCTCCCTACACAAAAAAACATACTTGCCAGCCAGAACAACACATGGCCAGAGGAGTAATTACCAGTGGCAAGGCTTTATGTTCTGAGTTAGCCTCCAATCTTAGGCAGACCAGCCACACGTGTTTCCATTTCACTTTCATCTGGGTAAGTCTTTCAGACAGTGGCCTCTTTCTCCTAGTGGGTTCTTTTTTCTTTTTGAACCCTTCCTTGAGCTGCTATCACACATCACACTAGGTAGCTGCCCCACTTCACAATCAATTGAATCATCAACAGACAACAATTGGTAAGTAAATCAATTTTTTAAAAAAGAGGAAATTTGTTTAAAGCAATGGAGGGTGCTTGGTCCTTCTGCGATCTTTCGCCAGATGATTTGGTATTAAAACCAGTGAAGGAAAATATAAATAAGGTAGATGGGGCTATCATAATGACTATCATACTGTTTATTATTAATATTTTTATTTGATTTCTATTTTATCCCTTAAAAAGTTAATTAATATAAATGCAAAGTAAAAGGTCTTTAAAAAGCTTGTCAAGGGAGAACACAAAGATGCTCAAATTCTAACAGAGGAATATGAAGAACCAATTTCAGCAAGGTCATCTAAAATTAAACAAAAACAGGCAACATAATATACCCTTTAAGAAAAATGAAGAATGATAGAGATGATACAGAAGCTAGCTGGCTCCAGTACAAATGTTAGAATTACAGAGAGTAAAAGAAGCAATTGGAACATATGGGATGCATTCACTATTTGTAAAACAAATGTTGAACAGCTGGTCATGCTGTAACCAGTGCACCCCTAAAGACTGGTTAGATATGGTTACAGTTGTGTTAGAGGCAGAGCTGCTTATACAATGGAAATTATGGTGGAGGGAGGAGGCTAAAACAATAGAACAAAGAAGCAGGGCCAGAGGCATAGAAGTCTCCCAAGACCAACTTCTTGGGGAGGGAGATTATGCTGATATGTTCTTTATACAATGAACATACTCTGGATTTATGTCACATGGCAGCTTTAAATGCCTGGGACAGGATTGAAGAAATAGGAAAGAAAACTGAATCATTCACAAAAGTAATTCAAAGTCCCAAAGAAACTTTTTACCGCCTTTTTGCACAGATTAACTGCAGCAGTAAACAGAATGGTACCGGACTCAGAAGCAAGATGAATAATTGAATCACTGGCTTTTGAGAATGCTAATGCACACTGTAGAAAAATACTTAGATGTTGAAAAGCAAGGTCAGCACCTTTGGAGGATTGGATTCGTGAGACATTTAATGTCGAGTCTTATGACAGTGATGATAACTGGGTAGGGGAGCTTATTTCTAGAGATATAAGAAAAAGTAAAAATGTTAAATGTTACAACTGGGGAAGGCAAGGTCATATAAAAAGAGATTGTAAACAAGGCATTCCCAGAAACAGTGCTTTTGATAGGAATAATCCCAAGAGAACACCCCTCCCTTCTGGAATATGCAGAAGGTGTGGGAAAAGGAAGACATTGGACTAATGAGTGCAGATCAACAAGGGACAGACAAGATAACTTTCTGCCCTTGGGAAACACCCCAAGGGGGTTTTCAGAGCCCCCATATCAAATCCAATACAATCTTACCCTGCCATTATGGAGGAAACAGCTTCCCAGAACAATTAAAAAAATTAAAACCTATTTTTAAAAGACATACTACACGGAATGATAGAAAATCTACAGAAGAAGAAAAAAATCAGAAAAAATTATAAAGCAAATATTTTGGCAAGTTTCTATCAATGAACAAAGACCAGAATTAAAAGTACAAATAAATGATGTTATTATTGAAGACTTATTGGACACAGGTGCAGATGTATCAATAATTTCACTAGAGTTATCACATCCAAATTGATCCTTTCAGGAGGTAAATGTTCAGTTTTTGGGTACTGGGTCAATATCCCAGGTAAAACAGAGTGCAGGATGGCTTGAGTATATAGAACCAGAAGGACAGAGAGGAATACTGAAGCCATATGTGGCTGGCACTGCCATAAATTTATGGGGAAGAGATTTACTATAATAGTGGAACACACAGATTAATATTCCTCCAAATACAGAAACAAGCCATAAACTAGCACAGGGTTCCAGAAAAAAACATTAGAAGGTATTATATAAAACAGTCACAGCCCATTTAGGTTATAGAGAAACAAGGCAAAACAGCTGCTGATCTTTCAAAAACACCCACAGCACTACCTCTAAAATGGCTGACAGAGAAGCCTATATGGGTTCATCAATGGCCTCTAACAAAAGAGAAATTGCAGGCGTTAGAGAAGTTAGTACAGGAGCAGTTAAATGTTCAGCATATAGAAGAATTAACCAGCCCTTGGTAATTCTACTGTATTTGTTATTAAAAAGAAATCTGGAAAGTGGAGAATGGTAACAGACCTAAGGGCGATAAACAAGGTGATCCAGCCAATGGGCTCTCTACAGTCTGGGATTCCTTTTCCTTCTCTGTTACCAAAAGAATGACCTATTGTAGTTATTCATATAAAAGACTGGTTTTTTTTTTTTTTTTTTTTTTTTACAATACCTTTATAAGAACAAGACAAAGAAAAATTTGCCTTTACAGTTCCACTTATAATAATTCTCAGCCTCTAAAGAGATTCCAGTGGAGGGTCCTCCCTCAAGGAATGTTGAATAGTCCTACTCTGTGCCAGTATTTTGTACAAAAGCCAGTAGAACAAATACGTGACAAATTCCCACAATCTATAATTTATCATTATATGGGCGACATCTTGTTGGCCGATTCAAATATCAATACCTTAGAAAAAATTGTTGAAGAAGTGAAAAGAATTTTGCCTGCTTGGGGATTACAGATTTTCCCAGAAAAAAATACAAAGAGGGGATTCCATTAATTATTTAGGCTACAAAATAGGCCAACAAAAACATTTGACCTCAAAAGGTACAAATCAGGAGAGATAGATTGAAGACTCTTAATGATTTTCAAAGACTACAAGGAAACATTGCCAACTTATGGCCCACTATTGGAATTAAAAATGATGAGCTAGATAATTTGTTCAAAACCTTAAATGGTGACAAGGACTTAGATAGTCTGAGAGAATTGTCACCTGAAGCTGAGAAAGAATTGGAGCCCACATTCCCAAGAGGTGGGGTGGGTTGTTTTTGGTTGTTAATGGGCTATGTATAATTGTCATTGTTTAGGTTAATTAGTTAAAAATTGTTAATAGTTGTGATTAGAAAAAAAGTTTAACAAGAACAATTAGATTCAAGATTTGTGTTAAAAAACAGAAAGAAAAAGGGGATACAGATATATAGGATATAAGGATAGATTATTGGATCTTCTCAAGAGGTTTTACTATCTTTAAATATTTTATATTGGACTGGATTTTGTATATTGTATACAAATTGTGTATATTGAGATTAATTGTGTTACTGTTCAATAATCTCTATGCTTGTTCAAGGTGTTATACTTATTCAGTTCATCTAACAATGTAATACAAGTTGCTAGTCCATAAAAGTTTTTTTTACCAACTAATTAGAATATAAAGTAATGCAAGTTAATAGTTAGACATTACATTCAAACGTAGTCATATTAGATATGTTTTCAAGATCAAACAAATATATTTTAGATGAACAGGTCTTCTTCAAACACTTCAGAGATTCATAAAATATGGCATTAAAATATTTTAAGAACTTAGACTTTTCTGGACAGTGAGACAGGTCTGCTCCTGGCAGCACCAATCTACTTCAAGAGAAAAATGGGCATTGAAGAAACTCCATATGGAGTCTACTTTCTTTGTGGCAATGGTTAGCTATTGGACAAAAACTTGTTCTTGTATTGACTGCTTGACAGTATGCTGTATGAACTGGACATGCAGGTTCCCTCGGAAAGTGACCTCTGAACTTTGACAGAACAAGCTGAGATGGTCCTTCAGGTTCCTGCTTTTCAGAGAAAACTGTCAGACATTCTTCAGGACACAAGGAGAAGTGACTGAACTGTACAAGAATGGGCAGAGCAGATTTCCTGCTTCACTGAAAGGAAAAGAGACTCTGGGCCTGTAGGCTGAAGATGATGCCCCAACTTTATAAAGGAACTTTAGGTGACTGTCCAGGCAGATAGATGTCATCTCTGTCATTTCTAGATTTTAGAAGTTGCTTGCACTTCCAGTTTACTTGGGTAAATATTATTTCCTTCTTGTGTCTCTGAGGTAGTTGAAGACAAGATAGTTATAGTTTTCTAGTGACAATTTTAGAAAAGAAACTTTGAAGTTAAAGTGTATAAGTTTAAGAGACATCAAAATAATAGCTTTTAGTTAGTAATACAAGTTAGAAAGAAAGTGAATTAAGTATAATCCTTTGGACTCATCAAAATAGAATAATCAATGAAATATTTTCTTTGAATTGTCAATTGTTAATGGACTGGACATTACTCGTTTATTGTTTGTATATATTGTATATAATTATTGTACCTATTGTATATGGTTTTTCCTATGTTAGCTATAACCTTCTTTTTTTAAATTTGACACAAAAGGGGATATATGAGGATATTTTCAAACATATTAAAAACATTCAGAGATATCAGAGGGATCTACCCATAGTCAGTCTAGGAGGATCACACAGTGGTAACTCACACCTTTAATCCCAGCGAGTGATGACCTATGCCCTTAATCCCATCTGAGTTCAGGGTCATTTTAGTTTACAGAAGGAGTTCCAGGCTCCCAGGCAGGCAGTGGTGGTGCCACGCCTTAACTGAGCAGAGAAAGTATTTAAGGCAGGCATAGAAAGACAGAGCAGTCAGAAGAAGCCAGGAGGAGTGAGGCTGAGGAAGCTGGAAGACAGCTGGGTGAGATCTGACTGTGGTGTTTATTCTCTCTAATATCTCTGCTTTTCCAAGAGATCTGACCCTGAGTTTCCTTTATTCGTGCAACATACCTATGAGGGAGTTTCTAGGGAACCATGGGCCAGGTAGCCTTTCCTTCCTCTGTAAGGCCCTGGAACCATGTTCCCCATTGCTATGGGTGTGGGGAGTGGATGGTATGAACCCAGCCGTGACAAGTTCTCTGCTCCTTCAGCTGCAGCTCTCTCAAGCCAGCAAATGTCACTTTCACAAGCCCACAGGCCTTTTGTTGTGCAGGAAATAACCACCCATGTTGTAGGAAAGTCATCCTGGAAGACATAGTGTACTGTAGGCAGAGCCTGCTCCTTTACAAAGCACTCTTTGGTTAAAGAAAATAAAGAAAAAAAAATATTCCAAAAAAAGAGAGGCAGTTGGCTCCCAGTGTCAGAATGGAAGAAGCTTTTATAGAGCAAAATGAGAAAGAAATAAAAATTTAAAAAATGAACTGTCCCAGAGAACTGAGAAAAGGCCAAGAATATGTGTGCGTGGGAACGCGGGGAACGCGGGGAACGCGGGGAACGCGGGGAACGCGGGGAACGCGGGGAACGCGGGGAACGCGGGGAACGCGGGGAACGCGGGGAACGCGGGGAACGCGGGGAACGCGGGAACGCGGGGAACGCGGGGAACGTGGGGAACCTCAAAGCTGTGAGTATTTGCTGCGTTTCCCACGTGCGGTCAGCTGTCTCTGTCCCGTCTCCTGTCTCTCTCCCTTTGAAATCTGCTCAGATGAACAAGTTTGGGAAGGAAAAAGTAAAAAAAAACAAAAACAAAAAAAACCAAAACAAAAAAAACCCTTGTTAGATAAGGAAACTGACAGAGGCCCAAGAAGATTTTGTTTCAAATATCAGAGGGAAAAGGATGGGGGGGGGGGAGATGGGGAGGGTGTTAAGAAACAGAAAAAGGATACATCGGCTCAGGCACAATGGAACAGTATATGGGGATACTCATCCATCCACCAGGCATGCATCTGAAATTTCAGAAACATTTAAAACCAAAGATTTTCTTAGGCACCACAAACCGCAGGCAATGGGTGCTCCAGAAGACAGTTTGCCCCAGGACATTGTGTGTATGCTGTTTGGCTCACTCAGTCTTGCCACCCTGCTGGTGGGAGGGTACTCTAGGTTCCTAGGTTCTTTTCTGTTACTGAGACAAATACTTTGACCAAAGGCAACACGAGGAAGAAAAGGTTTATTTCAGCTTACAGTTGCAGGTCACAGTTCATCAGAGGAAGTCAGGGCAGGAACTCAAGACACACAGTATCAGCTTCTACCTAAGAGTTTACTTCACAGTCAAGGGAATACGCAGGGCATGCTAGCTGTCTTGCTCCAGCTTTCACTTCTCTATACCTGCTAAGGAATGGTGCTGCCCAAAGTGGGCAGGGCCCTCTGATATCAGTTAGCAATCAAGACAGTCCCCCACACACACATGTTCATGGGGTAATTTGATATAGGCTAGTGGTTCTCAGCCTTCCTAATGTTTCGACCTTTAATACAGTTCCTCATGTTGTGCTGACCTCCAGCCTAAATCATTTTCATTGCTACCTTATAACTGTAATTTTCCTACTGTTACAAATCAGAATGTAAATATCCATGTTCTCCAATGGTCTTAGGCAGCCCTGTGAAGGGGTCACTCCATCCCCCAAAGGGGTCCTGAACCACAGGTTGACAACCTCCGATCTAGGCAGTCCCTTAGATTCCGGGTGGCTTCTAACTTTAAGCCTAACCAAGATGAGAGGTGAATCGTAGGAAAAAGTTTTACTAATGGAGGCTGATAGATTTACCTGACCCTACAGCAAGTTCCCAGGGTGATTCTGTTCAGGGCAAACAAGTCTCTAGCCCTGAACTGAAAAAGTTCTTTCCCCAGTAAGCACTGAATGGTATCCATCTTTGTGGGCATCAGTGGAGATAGCCTGAGATGGGAAACCTAAATATGTAAGTGTCACCCCACGGGCAGAATAAGAAGAGGAAGAAAGCAGAGCACCAGCGTTCATCTCCACGCTTCCTGACTGTGGATGTCATGTGACCAGCTGCCCTGTGTCTTCCTGCCATGATGGTCAGTAAATCAAAATAAACCTTCATATGCTAGGTATCTGTCACGGGGGAAATTAACCCACAATCTTTCTTCCAGTCACTTGAGTCAGGGATTCCGGGTCAGAGCTGGGCCCACATATGAGCCCCAAGCCTGTCCGTGTGGACACAGTTCTCTGCCTGTTTCTGGAACAGTGACCTGGGAAAAGACCCCAGCCCATCTGAGGACCTACCTACGCAGGAGCAAGGACACTGAGGTGGCCTGTTCTCATCTCAGTATGAATGCAGCCCAAACCATTGACAGACTATAGTGGAGCCGGGGATGCAATACTACACAGGAGTAAAGCAGGCCCAGGCGAGGACTCTCATTGCCACGTGAACAGACCTCCCACAAACTTCAAGGGACTAGAGAAGCCTGAACCCCGTGGAAGCCTAGCCAAGTCCTGCAGGGAAGGAAGGGGAGGGCAGAGTGGTATCTGCAAAAGCTGTAGGTAGTTAACAGTGCTGGTTTGTGATGCCCAGAGTCCAGGCAGGAGGGTGTGTTCTCTTAGATAGGCCTCAGTACGCTCTATGCTCTCGGGATTCTGCACCTGGATGGATGCTTTAACCCCCACATTTGGGGTTTAAGTTTTGAAAGGGGCCAGGTACAAGGACTGGTGACACAATGCAGGCCATCCCCACTCCTCAGGGAGCTGAGGCAGCATCTCAAAGAAGGCAGGTTAAAAAAAAAAAGGCTGAGGGTGTAGGTCAGTGGTTGTGGGGTGATGTGTGTGTCTGTGTGTATGTGTGTGCATGTCTCTGTGTCTGTGTGTGGGTCTGTATGTGTATGTCTGTATGTGTCTGTATGTCTCTGTGTCTGTGTGTGGGTCTGTGTGTGTATGTCTGTATGTGTCTGTATGTCTCTGTGTCTGTGTGTGTGTCTGTATGTATATGTCTGTATGTGTCTGTATGTCTGTGTCTGTGTGTCTGTGTGTGTGTATATGTCTGCATGTCTGTGTATGTGTGTGTGTCTGTGTATGTGTGTGTGTCTGTGTATGTGCTGTGTGTGTGTGTATGTGTGTGTGTGAGCGTGTGTGTATCTGTCTCTGTGTGTATGTGTGTGTGTCTGTGTATGTGTGTGTCTGTGTGTCTGTGTGTCTGAGTGGCAGGGTGACCACCAGGCACTCAGAGGGCAGAGGCCAGCAGTAAGTTCCACAGACACTCCTCCCCCGCAGGTGTGCCTCCTCTGTCTAAACATCATATGTTACCTGGCAACCAGTCTCCCAGCGACGGAGGACGCGGAGTCTAGGGTTGGAGGGCACCTGACTGGGTTCAAAGACCCCAGGACCCATGGCGTCCGCACAGAAGCCGCTCAGCACCACGGCCGCAGAGCGCATGAACCTCGTGGCTCAGGACGAGATCTGGTAAGACCCGCTGGACTGGGCCCTTCTCACCTGCCACGTGACCTTAGCAGCCTCAGTTTCCCACCAAGACCAGAAGACAGATGGGAGTGTTCTTAGGATAATGAGGAACTTGGAGGAGAGAAGGCAATGTTAGGGACCCGTCTGTGTGGCCGCCCCTTCCTCCTGCCCACCGCGAAGACTGGTAGAATTTATTAAGAGGTTTAAAAAGAAGAAACAATTAAAATGCTAATATTTGACAACATCGAAGGTTGTACCTTTTTTGTTTCATTTTCCTAGATTATTTTAAACGAGAAAAAAATTTAATTTTTAATTTTGAAAGACCCCAGGCTGGGTGTGTTGTCACAAGCCTGGTGTCACCCAGTAGTGGAGCTGCAGAGACCAATAATTTCTGTGAATTCAAGGCCAACCTGGTCTACACTGTGAAACTTTGTCTCCCACAGGAACACAAATCTATTCTCTGTCCAGCAGTCTTTTGTGATGGATATTTTTGAGGGCCGTATGCTATTTCACCATTAGACATTTTAACCACTATACGAAGAGTTTGGTCTTAGATGCAGGGAACATCTTTTCTTGCCGCCCCTCTCTCTGCTTCTCGTCTCTCTCCTCTCTCCTTCAGCATCTAGAACCTCAAGAACACTGGCCAAGTGTTCCACCACTGCCACCTGAGTATCTGGGGTGACAGGCCCCTGGCTTCCTCATAAGCTCTCTAGTAACTATCTCTGTGACCTTTGTCACCTCTTTTGACACCCATGGGGACAGCTGGTGATGGAGACCGATGAACAACAGCCTGCTTCATATTGGAACTGCCTCATTAAGTTTCTTTTATAGGAAAGTGTATAATTTTTTCAAGTGGAAAATGGTGTCATTTCCCACAAATCACACAGTCTCAGGGTTCTTACAGTGCTGATTACCACCCACAAACACCCAGAAAGAAACATCCTTTTTACCCCCACTCCACTAGATAAATTCCTACATATCCTTCAAAACCCAGATCAAAAGGCCCCTCCCCTGTGAAATGGCCCTCTTGAGTCCCCAGACTCTGCTTCCTAGTATCTAACCTGATTCCCAAGCACTGGAAATGGACATGATCAAATGTGAAGTTAACTAGAATGGAAAATTAGCAAATTTTAAAATCCACCCCCAAAATATCATGAAAATTTATGAGAGTTGGCTATTTTTGTGTTCTTTTTGATGTGGCTATGGGAATTTTCTAGCCATGTTTGTGGCTTCTGTTTGAGGCTCATGTTGGTTACTCCTTTATAAGAAATAGATTCTAGGACTTGGAGAAGTAGTTCAGCAGGTGAGAGTGTTCACAGTGAAAGCCTGAGGACCCAAGTTCAGATCCCTAGAATGCTGTGCACTGTCTTCTGACTTCCACACATGCACACACTCAACACTAAATGTATACAATGTACACACACTGTACACTAAATGTACATACACATGCACACACTCAAACACTAAATGTACATAAGCATGCACACACTCAAACACTAAATGTACATAAGCATGCACACACTCAACACTAAATGTACACAGGCACACATGGAAATAGACAAACTCTGGGGCTAGGAGGAGACTCAGCCTGGAAAGTGTTTGCACACAAGGATAAAGACCAGAGTTTGAACTCCAAAGCCCATGTAAAACGCCAAGGCATGGGAGGAAGAGCAGGAAGGTCCCTGAAACTTTCTGGTCAACCAGTATAGCCTGAGCCCCAGGTACTACTCCTCCAAAACAAGGTGGAAGGTTCCAGAAGAATGGCAATTGTACTGGACAGTTTTATGCCATCTTCTCACAAGCTAGAGTCATTTGATAGGAGGGAGCCTCAAATGAGCAAAGACCTCAATAAGATCAAGCTACAGGCAAGCCTGAAGATCCTTTTCTTAGAGAATGGTGAGGGAGATCCCAGCCCATTGCAGGTCGTACCATCTCTGGGCTGGTGGTCCTGAGTTCTGTAAGAAAGCAGGCTGAGCAGGCCATGGGGAGCAAGCCAGTAAGAAGAGCCCCTCCATGGCCTCTGCATCAGCTCCTGCCTCCAGGTTCCTGCCCTGCTTGAGTTCCTGTCCTGACGTCCTTCAGTAATGAACAGTGATGTGAACAGTCATGTGGAATTTTAAGCTAAATAAAACCTTTCTTTGCCAACTTGAAACAGAAACTTTGACTAAGACAGCATTCAAGGATGACCTCTGACCTTTATACACATCTGTACACTGAACACATACATACACACACATACACGCGCGCGCGCGCGCACACACACACACACACAAAGAAACATAATAAGATATAGTCTTTGTCTTCCAAGCTTGGGGTCCAGGGTATATAGCTTGGCCATACCCCAAACCTCACAGAGATTGGGGGGGGAGGGGTTCAGATTCTAAATCCCAAATAGAAGGAACTTGAAGTATCAAGCCCCTAACATACCACCTCTCCAGCTGTCCCTCAGCTCAGCTCACATGTGGAATGAACAAGAGTAGGTCTGGACTGGGGAGGGTAGAGTGCCTAGAGACAACATTTAAGGGAGGTCTGGATGTCACGCTTGCTGAGTCTATACTGGCAGGAATCCAGGGCTAAGTGTCTAGTTAAACTCACTACCCCCTTCCGTGGGTATTTCTGCCTCTTGCTACACTCTTCCTCTACAGATAGGTAGGGTCTCCAGAATAAGAGGACTGCTACTCACATGCCCCTCCTGTACACAGCCTCAGTCCGACCTGATCCCCACACCACACCCCCGCACTATCTCTTCCCACCACCACCTCCTCTCCTGCCAGAGTCTCTCTGTGAGTTAAGAGGGCCTCAGTCAGGGCACTGAACTCTCTCCTGCTCCAGCCTCACTCGGTTCCCCTGCAGATGCACTAACCAGTCAGTGTGCAGGACACACAGCCAAGCAGTCCTCCACATGCTTAGAGGTTCACACAGGGCCTTTCCGAGAGCCTCCTCCCACTTAGTATTTCTTTTTCTCAGGAGATACCGTCTGAGAGCTGAATATGCAGCCCAGCAAAACTGGCCGACAAACTGGGGGTATTTAACAACCTCCATGGAGAAGGTAATTAAAAAGTTCATCAGGAGCCCCTTCCCCACCTTTCTCTAGGCTGTACCCAGTCATGTCAGGAAATAAATGGCTATCATCTGATAGTCAGCAAGAATGAATTGAAAGATGGGCTGGGAGGATGTGTTTGTGGGTAAGAGCCATGGCAATAGGGACACCTGTCTTTTTTTGGCATCCTCATGGGCAGGCACAGGTGCAGACACGCGCACTCACATATACAACACACACACAATTTAAATTAGCTTTCCTCTGCTCTCTGAATCCAGAGGTTCCTTCCAGAGCACTCTCGTGGTTCAAGGTAGGTGCCAGGCACTTCCTCTAAACAGCTCTGTGGTTTGCATGGCAGCCAGGTGCATGGGGCTGCTGCTGCATGCCCATTAAATAAAAAGACCAATAAGTTCAAAGGACAATGGCTGGGCATACAAGACTGTCAAAAGGGACACAACTGGCCTCAGCCTCACCTTGAGGACACCTGACAACCTCTCCTTTGTGGAGTGGGGTGGTAGCTCTCGCCTGACATAGAGTATAGGCTGGACAAAGGTGTGCAGACATCTCTGCAGGCCTGGAGACAAGAGGACCCGTAGGGAATGGCTGAGCCAGTGCCTTTCCTCCAAGGTGTTTCCCAAAGCATGGGTCAAACATTCAGACTTCTGCAGCGGTCTAGACAGATGGCAGAATGAGAGAGGACAGCATCACACACGAGGAGTTGTAGTGAAGTGGGCAGAGAGACAGTGCTGAGCACAGAGGCAGCCACCATGCTCAGGGAATCAATCGCAGCATTCCCATGAAACCTGCTTCTAGAGGGAGTGAGTCCTGTTCGTTTTTTAAAAGCACTATGTAGACACTCATAATGCCCGCGGGACTTCTGGAGGTGACCTATTTGTGATATAGCTACCTCTGGCCCAACCCCAGGCAGGCCTCTTCCTCTGCTGGGACACAGTGACCAGAACTGCATCGTTCAAAATACTCTTAACTCACAGTATCAGAAGCCCCACCCGCAGCCTACCCACTGCACAGCTTTAAAATTATGCCATTTGTAATGAGGTTTTTAAAATTCTTAGACAGTTATATGGTTTGAAATTCGATGCATAAAGTAGGGGCCTTAATAATGTACTGTTCGTGAGTGATTTGATATTAATATTCCTCATGTGTAATTAAATTGGGCTTCCAGGGAGTTTTAAATGGCTTTAAAATCTCTCAGAGTGTGGGGCATTTGTTTCGGGTTGGAAAGCTGGGTCTCAGAACTGGCACGGGCCTTTTTACTTTGAGTTTATGACCAGGGATGTCTTCTCTGGTCACATGATGGGGGCCTTATTTCCCAGGCTGTAGGAATAACAGAAGGGTCTCAGGAAGCATCACTCAGGACTTACTTAGCAGCTATGATTCCACTTTGACCATTTTTCTGCATGTACTAGGACCAGTAAAACCTGTGTTCAGAACCTCATAAGTACTATCAGTCATGTGTGGCCCTCTGGAGTGAATGAAGGACCCATGACCTGGGGCCTCGGAATGAACTTCCTGTCTCTGGGGTTCTGTTCCAGCTGCTTGAAGGTGAAGAAGAGCCACACACCCCAAAGCCCAAGATTGAGCTACCCAGCCACTTCCGTGTCCGGCCAGTAAGCCCCATGGACAAATACATCAAGGTTCGTCAGGCTGTTTTGTACTATTTTCTTAAAAAAAAAAAAAAAAAAAAAATGTGGTCTGTCCAGCCACAAGAGGTGAGGACATGACCATGCTGGGCAGCCAAAAGAGCCCCACAAGCAGGCTGGGAACCTCTCTGGTAAGAGTCACCCACACATACCATACGTGCAAACACACCTGCACATATAAACACACACAGACACACACACACACACACACACATGGATTTCTAAACATATGCATATCAACACAGAGACACATACAAATACACACATGTGCATATAAACACAAATATACACACATATATAAACATACACATATATACACAGATTCATACTGTGGAGCAGGAAAGCAAGTGAGACTGAAGATTTACAATGAGATCTGAGACTGAGTCCCAGTTTACTGTCTTGGACAAGTGGGCTGGAATCTGTGTCTCCATTTCCTCCCTGGTCACTGTATCCCAGGGTTACTGAAACACTGTGGGGAGTGGGGGATCTGTGGGATGGTGTGCTTGAAGAACTGGTGACAGGAAGCAGCATTTTTCAGAGTGTGGTGACTGTTAGACATTACTAGGTGAACAATGAGAGGCAAACAAGAAGGGGGTCCTTAACCAAAAAATCAGGAAATGCAGGGGGAGAACCAGGCTCCATAGGGTCACAGGGGGCGGGCCCCTCCATGGAGGGCTGCTCCTGTTCAAATCCATGGGACTCAATGAATAACTGATCTGTCTGAGCTACAGGTTCAGTGAAAGAAGATGGGGAGCCATTGAGAAAGTTAGTCAGGCTAGTTGTATAGCAACCTGACAGGAGCTAAAGTCACTTGAGAAAAGTCACTACTCCTAAGATCTGTGAGAGGGAAAGTCTGCAGTGTATTTTCTGAATCGCTGATTGATGTGTGAGGGTGGGTGGTGGTGCTACCGTGGTCCTGGGTTCTATAGGAAAGCAGGCTATGCAAGCCATGAGCAACAAGCCAGTAAGCAGCATCCTCCACGGCCTCTGTTTCAGCTCCTCCAGGTTCCTTCCCTGTTCTGCCCTGACTTGCCTGGATGATGGACCACACGCTGCAAGATGAAACAAACCCTTTTACTGCCCCCTCCGAGCTAGTCTTTGATTGTGATGTTTTATCGCCCACAGGAATAGAAACCCTAAGTGTCTTAGTTAGCTCTGTCACCTGCACAGGCTACAGTCTTCAGAAAGGAAAGCCTAGATCGGATTAGCCCGGGGACATATTTATGGGGGGGGGGGTGTTCTTGATTGTAAACTAATGTTAAAGACCTCAGCCCACTGTTGGCAGCACCATCCCTAGGCAAGTGGACCTGTGGGTTAAAACCAAGCCCTATAAACATGACCCTGTGAATGAGCTAGGGAATGAGCCAACAAGCCACATTCCTCTGCATTTTCTACTCAGCATGCAGTGAACACATTTGTTGATGAGCTGGGGATTAGAAGCATAAATCAAACAAACCACTTATTCCCTAGGTTCCTTTTGGTCGGAGAGTTACCAAAGACATGGAAAGAAAACTTAACGAGCACCCAAAAGCCAAACTCTAGCCTTCACACACACACACATATATACACACACATACACACACACATATACAAACATGCACACACATACACAAACACATATACACATGCACACACACACACACACACACACACACACACACACACACACACACACACACACACACACACTGCTTAAAGCTGGCTTTCTGTCTTCTCCACCCTGGGCCCCATGTGGCATCACAGGCTCCCTGAAGACACTCCTGTGGCACTGTGAGCAGGAGGTAGTCTTCCCTGTGACTAATCCCTGCATTTCTACTTCAGATTCTTCCATCACCTCCAGTCCCAAAGACTACCCAGGGTTTCATTGGATGGCGATCCGGGGTGCCAGGCCTCAACAAGTGCTTGGAGCATGACAAAGAAATCCGCAGCTGCAAAGGGGCTTATGCCCGAGAGCTGCATTGGCCTAAGCAAGGAGTGCACTGAATGTTGCCAGCCTCTGCTTCGGGTGGGATGTGCCCTGTGCCCTGGGAGCCTCCCCAAGGACAGTCCCCACATCTCATTGTCGTTTATTGGTACTTTCAAGATTCTTGGTTAATGTAAGGTAAAATAGATACTCTGAGTTGTTTATTTGTTTGCTTTCTTACATGTTTGTCGATACTGTGGGAATTTCTAACTATGGCTTTGGAAAATAGTGATTTAACTCTTAAATATACCTGTTTATGTCTGGGAATGGAGCTAAGTTGGTAGATGGCTTATGTATGTACATGAAGCTATAACGCCTCAGAAACTGGGTATGGTACCAATCACAACACTTGAGAGAGAGGCAGAAGAAACAAGTCCAAAGGCATCCTTGGAATACCAAGTTTGAAGCTAGCCTGAGCTATCTGGGATCTTATCTCAAAAAAGGAAATACTTTAATACACTTGTCCAGCTTCAGGCACAATGGTGCAGGCCTGTCATCACACACAGATTCAAAGATTACCTGAGGAACCGAGTGAACTGGGTAGCCTGGGAAACCCAGCAAGACCCGTTCTGGACATAGAAAGTAAAAGAAAAGCTAGAGGTGTGTCTGTGATTCAGTGCTTTCCTGGCTTTGTTCAGGCTCCAGGAATGTCCTGTGAAAACCTTCATCAGCTTCCATGGCCTCTTCAGCTCTTCTCTTCATCGTGAGAGTGCTTGCTGGCTCAGGGCTTCTGTGCCCAGACAACTAACAATAAGCCTTAGCCGTAGGCCAAACTGTGTAAATAATATAAGCTTTTGCATGATTATTTAAGGCAAAGCAGCAGCAGAGCTGCTGGTCCAAACCTCAGGGCTAGGCTGAACCAAAAATTTCTTGCGGCACCTCTTCAGAAGGAATGAGATAGTGTGAGACTCCTTGCTGAGGTATCTTCAGGAAGCCCACAGCTTCAAGGGCAGAAACCAGGCCAAGACTCCCAAGTGAATCTCCAGAAATCCCTTCCTGAGTTTTCTGAGCACATCTGATCCAATCAATGGTCTGGCCTCCCAACCCAGATTCCTGTCCAGTCTCACCTTGTGGACATTTGTACCACAGCTAACGGTTTCTTTCTGCCTTCCCAATGCTCAGTTCTGCAGCTCTCCACCTGGTCCTCTAGCAGCAGGTGGGAGAGCAGTTCCCAGGTGACCAGAGAAGAAGTGACAAGGCATCATGAACTGTACCTCAAAAACAGACAGGCAGAGCTTAGGGACAGCGTAGGAGCTGTTCCTGGTTTCCACTGACCCCAAGATAGGATTTTGCATTGTCTAGGCTGCCATGGAACCAGGACATGGATGAGAATGAGCTTGAACTTCAGATCCTCTTGCCTCTACCTCCCAGTGCTGGGATTATAGATGTAAACTACCAAAGCAGGTTTCTCCAGTGCTGGGGATAAAGGCGAGCATCTCCCAGATGCTGGGCAAGCCCTCAGCCACAGCTCCTGGTGTTCAATCTGTGGCTTCTTCAGATCTGGTCTGAGACAGTGGGGTAGCCAAATGTGGTCAGTCATCCCTCCACAATGAGATGTGTCTTCCTCCTGTATAAACTGTGGGCAGGAAGGAGTCTTGACTGGCTGTCGCACGAATAAATAAAACTCAGGGATAGATCTCTGAGAAAGTCGGAGATATTAGAGAGAATAAACACTACAGTCAGATCTTACCCAGCTGTCTTCCAGCTTCCTCAGCCTGGCTTCTCTTGGCTTCCTCTCCTTCTGTCTTTCTATGCCTGCCTTAAATACTCTCTTGGTAAATTAAGGCGTGACCCCACCACTGCCTGCCTGGGAGCCTGGAATTCCTTCTGTAAACTAAAATGACCTCAAACTCAGTTGGGATTAAGGGCGTAGGTCACTACTCCCAGGATACTGCCTATGCTGGGATTAAAGGTGTGAATCTCCACTCTCCGATTCTCCTAGACTGATTGTGGTTAGATCCCTCTGATATCTCTGAAACTTTTGGAGCTTTTATTAAATCCCCACAACTGGCTGATGGGCTGACAGAGCCTTCATTTGGTGGGGCCATTGCTGAAGCCAAAGTCCCTCATTTTAGGGAAATTGAAGGATCGTTCCCCAGCCCTGAGCATGGGCCTTCACCCCTTCACCCTCTACCACTCCTCAAAAGGGATTTCATTGCTGATAGGCACCAAACGTCAAGGACCAGAATTCCCTATGGAGGCATTCCCGTATGATCAGGGCTGCACCCCCTCCCCCCCCCCCCCCGACACACACACACACACACACACACACACACACACACACACACACGAGTACTCTCCTCTCTCTGACCACCTCCTGGTGGAGATTTGGGCTGACTTATATATGACCTCCCTGTGCTGACTCCTCAGAGCCAACCTCCCTGGCCTCCTAACAGAAACCCCATTCCAGTTCCTGGTAGGATGATTGCTCTGTCTTTCAACATCCTTCTTCTGGCCCCAAGGTATGGTGTTTTATGAGTTTCCCAGCCTGAAAGGGAGGCTTCTCAAAAGCACAGTCCTTAGGGGTGGTGGTCCACCTCTGAGTACGGTGCCCATGGTCATCACTCACCACGTGTGTCATCAGAACCACAGCTGGGAAAGTCATGACACTTGGGATTGAACTGTGATCCACCTCCAAAAAAGATTTGTCAAAGCCCCAACCTCCTGTTCCTTCAAACGCACACTTAACTAGAAATGAGGTCACTGCAAGTGTAGTTAGTTAAGCTAGGATGACCTCATCCTGGGCTTTGGAGCCTCCCAAAGAGAAGAGAACACACACACACACACACACACACACACACTGCATTGCAGCCAGGTGACTTCAGAAACTGGAGAATATCTGTAAAACAAGCCAGAACTTGTCAGCAACCCACCCGAGGTGGTTAGGAGAAAAGGCTGATACCTCCTCAGCCTCAGAAGGAATATGCCACTTCAGCCTTGACTGAAGATCTGTCCCCTCCTCAGTGACACAACTCCCAAAGTCAGGTGCTATCCTATGCTGCTGTGGTGTAGGCCCCTGGGACAGGAAGGCCAGGAAGGCAGCTGGCACAGCTTCCCTCCTCTGCCCTCCTGGTCCTGACCCAGCTGTCTCTAGAGGAAGCAGTCACATGGTCCGTTTGGCTCTGGAGATGTTCCCAGATGCCCAGACATTCAGCCTGATGTGGACCGAACAATCAGATACTTGGACCATCTTGCCTCTATCTGGTCCCAATGTTTAGGCACCTCAGTCAGTTCTGCAGGCAAGACACCTCCTTGAAGAACCGCGTGTCTCTTCTTGTCATCAGATGTCTCCACAGTGAAGAAGAGTATCCAGAAGAGCACTGTTATGTCCCATCTCCTCTCCAGTAGGTTGAGGATTGTTTCCATGGGCTTCCACATAGGAGGCAGTGCACATCTTGGTTGGGGGAGCATTTGAACTGGCTTATATCTGACCCTCCATATGCTCCATGACCTCCCAGGACAGGTGACATTTGTTCTCATTTTTAATCAAAAGACGCATCTAGGAGTGGCCTTCTTGCTGTCTGTGTGCCTACAGCAATTAAACAACCAAAAATCTAGCAAAACTAGATGGAATTTCAGCTGGGGCTCGGGCCCATTGGCAGAGCACTTGCCCAGCATACACAAAGTCCCCGATTCCATATGGTGCCTCATACCTGCAGTCTCAGCACTCGGGAGGGAGGTGGAATAGTATTTCAAGGTCATCCTTGGCTATATAGTGAGTTTGAGGTCAGCCTGAGCTACTTAAAATCTCCTCTTAATGGGGGAGGGTTCTTGTATCTGTGTCAACTTCCAGCAAACAGAGACTACAGCATCCATTGCAGACTCTTGAAGACGGCACTCACTAGACTACAGCTTGGTCAGCAGGTGGCAGTAGTAAAGATCAATGGGTCGCAGCATGGTGAGACTTTTAGGATCACTCAGGGGCTCCATGGTGATCATCACTGGGCTCACCCAGGAGGAGGAGATGGCCGTGATGCTCCTCACTCACCCACGTTCTTGTGAGGAGAAAGTTTCAAGAAACTCAGGCCACAGCCAAGCCTTAAGCTCAGGCTTAATCAACCCAGCTACTCAGGAGGCTGAAGCAGGAGAGTCACCGTTCAAACCAGACTAGACACTCGAGGAGACTTTCTCAAAATAAGAAATAGATAGCTCCATGGTGAATCACTCGTCTAGCATGTTTGAGGTCTTCACTCTGTCCCCGGGACTTGAAGGACATGGCACTATCTTCTGCCCCATTTGCTCCTGTCAACATCTAGATGGCTTCATGGTTTTTCGTTGTGTGGAGTATGTGTGTTGTATTTGTCTGTGCACACATGTGTGTGTGCATGTGGAGACCAGAGCTGGACATCGGGTTATTTCTTTCATTGCTATTCACATTAACTTTTTTGAGATAAGGTATCTTGTCAAATCTAGAGCTCACAAATTTGGCTAGGCAAGGTGTCTAGAAGGCAGTAGGAGCCCTCTTGTCTTTGTTAATGCCAATTGCCTCTCCGTTCTGGGTTTATGGATATGCACCACAGTGCCCAGAATTTACATGCTGTGACATTTGAACTCAGGTCCTCATGTCTTCCCAGTCTCTGCTCAGATCTAACATCTGGGAAATCCTTGAAGCGGTAGGAGCTGTCTGCCTTAGGGTTTCTGTTGCTGAGTTAAACACCATGACCAAAAGCAGCATGGAGAGGAAAGGGTTTATTTGTTTACATCTCCTGGGTCACAGTCCATTGAGGGAAGCAGAAGAAGGAACTCACACAGGCAGGAACCTAGAGGCAGGAGCTGAAGCAGAGGCCATGGAGGAGTGCTGCTTACTGGCATGCTCCTCACGGCTTGCTCAGCCTCTTCTAGCACCTAGGACCACCAGCCCAAGGGTGGTATCACCCACAGTGGGCTGGGCCCTCAGGCATCAGTCAATAAGAAAACACCTAAAGGCTTTCCTACATCAGGATTTTATGGAGGTTTTCTCCTCAATTTGGATCAAGATGACAGAAAACTGCCCGCATCCTGTCTGTCCACAGTAACTTAGTCCTCAACAAGCCATATATGCACTTTGACTTGAAGTAATGACCATGAAATGTCTCCCTGGGTGTCTGGTTCCTCTTCTCCACTCCTGGGCTCCAGGCTAACCTACGGCCTGTGTTCACTAGCACCTAATGAGACCAAACTCCATGGCTCAGTTGAAAACTGAAGTAAAGAGCACTTCAGGTTTCAATTACCCACCATTGCAAACTTGACATTTAATCTATGGAAATCCACCTCTTTGTGGGTGTCCAAAAAGGCCCATAAATGTCACCACACCCTGTAAAATACTGTAGCATTTCCAAGGTCAATTCGCAGCTGGCGAACCCATGTGCATGATATTGACATCATCTCAATAATTAACTAACAACTGGACTCAGTCCAAAGGAACAGGCTCAGAAATGCTGCCAAACATGACTGGATCAGGGGCCCAAAACAGGCCCATTGAAAGCATGTTTGAGTCTAACAAAAATTAGAAACACCTGTGTTAACAAAAAAGTATAATTGAATGCAATATGAAAGTCAGGGGACCAACTCATAAGCATTGTAACGAGGATGAATGTTCCCCAGAAACTCAGCGTTTCAGGCTCCCAAAACCCCAGAGTAGATTGCTTGAGAGATTATAGTGATCATATTTCAGAGATTACACAAAATTAATTTGCATTATATAATCCCACTGGCAAAGTCTGGGTATCCCCACAAAATTAAATTCATTAATTTTTTTAAAACTTTTTCTTTAATGCGTGTGTTTTTTGGGGTGTTTTCACTGTGTGTGAGTCTGTCTACCACATGCATGCAGTGCCCCCAGAGGCAAGAAAAGAACACCAGGTCTCTTGAAACTGGAGTTTCAGGTGGTTGTAACCAGCCATGGGGTGCTGGGAATTGAACCCAGGTCCAGCAGAAGAACAGAACATGCTCTCACTGCTGAGCCATCTCTCGACCCACCCCCACTGCTTTTGTTAAAAGTTAAATATAAACACACCAACTCAAATAAAAGCTGTAAGGGGTCAAATGTCAGTTTGGTGGAGTTTTGTCCCCAAATGATCGCTACTGAATTAGTATCAAACTAAATGAGTGTTCCTGAGGCAGCCTCCCCTGAGGAGATCGTGTTGATGCCCTAGCAAAGAGGGCCACATACTCTCTGCTAACCTGTGGCCATAGAAAGGAAGTTGCTTCCTGTCTGGGGGTCTCAATGGCTGGGGTAGCTCTTGCCCCTGTTACGGACTCAACCACTCACTACATTATCGCCTTTGAGCCAACAGCCTCATCCCATGCAGCATTGAGCCTATGAGTAGAGCAGAAGAAAGCGAGCACTAGGAATCAGCATGATACTCACCATGGCGTCGCTCTCAGAAAAGCTCTCATTCCTCACGGTCACAGGAGGGCTGACCACTCTATCTTTTTCTTATTCTCTGTGCCCAAAGTCTATTTCCCAGGATTCCCAACTATTGGCTCACTGTGTCTCGTTCACTCCAATTTGGTAGCATATCCATTGCTGAGCGAGTCAGTGTGGCCCCAAAATGTCCACCAATGTTAGGTCTCACTTGTCTCTACCCTTAACACAATCGATCCCTTCACCCCCCTTCTCCCACCCCTCTTCTCTCACGCTCATCCTCTCTAAGAAACCATTTGTCATCATGTGTGAATGCTCAAGGACCTCTCCACAGAACAGGAATGAAAGGAAACCACCATCTAATAGCCAAGGAGGAACTGTGACCTTGGTCCAGCTGCCTATTGGGAACTGAGTGCATCCGACAGCCGGGTAAAGGAACCAGGCCACAGAGCCTCTCACTGTATCAGTGCATATCCAAACACAATTTTGAGTGCGTACTCCCACCCCTATGAGAAAAAAAAAACCGTGCTTTGTATTTCTGGGGTGACAAAAACAAATGGCGTAATGTGAGCCTCCTACCTGCTGGAGTTCCCTCCCTCACAGCCCTCTTCTACATTCTGGAGAAACTGCATGTGATGGATATTGTTGCCAAAACCAGGCAGTGTTTATGCCACATAGTGGGTCAAGATTGCCATCAGATGGAATTCTGACCCTCACAGCACCTGGGAGCTGCCTTCACACCCACCCCTCCCCAGAAGCCAGAACCCAGCTAACAGCCCATCTTCTGTCCCCATGACTGCGATCTCCTGAGTCGCTGGCTTAGTTCACTTTCCAATAAGTTGGGAAGGAAACTGTTTGGCTTAAATTCCCACCACACAGACCATCACCAAGGGAAGCCAGGAGGGAACCATGAAGGATAACTGCTCTCTAGTCTGATCTCTCACCTCAGGATCACCTGCACCAGCTGGTGGGCGAGGGTTCAGCTCTCCCACGTTAATCACTGATCAAGAAATGTCCACGGGACACTGTCATGGTGGCAATTTCTCAAATGAGATTTTCTCTTCTCAGATGACCCCAGTTTGTATAAAGTTGACACAAAACCAAACCAAACCAAACCAGAACCAAAAAGTTCATGAACACATTTGTTTGGCTTACATTTCCAGTTCACAGTCCAGTGTTGGGGAAACGGGAACCCAAGGCAGGAACTTGAATAGGAGACCATAGAGAAATGCTGTTTGCTGGCTTGCTCCCTGGCTAGCTCACAGGCTCATAACTAACTAGCTTTCTTATCCAGCTTGGAGAATCTCTCCATAGAAAGCTGCTGCACACAGTGGACTTGGCCCTGCTGTATCTATTAACAGTATATTACAGTCCCCTGTAAACATGTCCGTACACCAATCTGACCTAGACAGCCCTCGACTGAGATGTTTTCTCAGATGACACTAGGTTGTGTCAAGTTGAACATCCCACCCCTTGTCAACTTGACACACAAATACAACTATTAAACCGGCATCTCATGTTAATATCCCACTGTAAAACAGTACAAAGTCCCACGGTCTTCAACAAATTCCAACATTTTAAAAATTCAGTGTCTCTTTACAAGTCCAATGTCTCTATTGTGCTTCCCTATAAAATAAAATATAAGTTACAAATTTTCTTATTTCAGAAGGAAAGAACCAGAGCACAGGACCAATCCAGAGAAAGTAAAGCCAAGCTCTAGTAGTAGAAATCTAGGTCCTGTCACTGTTGGGGGGTGGGGCAAAGTTTCTCTGTGTCTCTGCAATTGCTCCCAAATAACCATGCAGAGACGTATTAATTATAAATGCTCGGCCAGTAGCTTACACTTATCTCCAGCCAGCTCAACTTAAATTACCCATTTCTACTCATCTAAGCACTTCCTCAAGGCTCATGGCTTTACCTCTCCTTTGTGTCCTGCTTCCTCTCTGTCTGCCTTTTGACTCCCCTGATTCTGCCTTTCTTCTTCCCAGCATTCTCTTTGCCTGGAAAATCCTGCTTGGGCATCAACCAGTTTTTTATTAACAAAGAAAGCAACACATTTTCACAATGTACAGAAGGATTATGTGGCATCTTGGACTCACTCATGACCTGTCATCAAGGGCTTGGACATCTTCACCTCCCAAGTTCCACCAACACAGGACACACAGATCATTCTGGTTCTATTTCATACCTGCTTGAGATGTAGCCTTGGCCCCTAGACCACAGTTTCTGTGTGCCGACCCTCAGAGAAACACTTTCCAGAAGATTTCCCTCCGTGGGGCTGCTCTCTTGTTAATCACAGCTGATTCTTCAGCCCAAGCATGACCAAGCATGCACAGATCATTAGTAAAACTATCACATGAATGGCCCTGTCCCTGTTATTAAGTCCTTGCATAACCTCCCATGTCTCTCCCCGTTATTGTCCCCCAAGCTTCCACAATAACAGCCCACTAAGCTCTCATGACTTTTCCATCCCAAGGTTCCAGAATCTTTGAATAAAAGGTTCCAAAGGCATAGGGAGCTGTATGCTTGACTCGGTGCCAGCAACGCTCCACTCTCTGGCACCAAGTTCTGTCTCTTGGTTACTTTTCTGTTGCTATGACAAAGTACCCTGACCAAAGCAACTTAGGGCAGAAAGAGGCTTACCTGACTTTTACTTCCAGGCCATACACTCCATCACTGAGTGTAGTCTAAAGTTTCTGTCCTGCCAGAAACTCCCAAATACCCTGCAGCCACTTCCCAAATAATTGACTCAGAGGCTTAATATTATAATTACTGCTGGCCCAGTAGCTCAAGCATATTACTAACTAGCTCTTATTCTTAAATTAACCCATAATTCTTATCCATGTTTAGCCATATGGTTTGGTACTTTTACTCAGTAAGGCATTCTCATCTTGCTTCCTCTGCATCTGGCTGGTGTCAGCTCTTTGCCTTTGTCTTCCCAAAATTCTCTTAGTCCGGAAGCCCCACCCAAACTTCCTCCTGCCCAGTAGTCAATCAGCATTTTATTAAACCAACATAAATAACAAAGCTTTACAGTGTACAGGAGCACCATCCCACAAATGAGGGAGGTCAGGGCAGGAACTTCAGGTGGGACCAGAAGAGACTACAGAGAAACACTGTTTGCCAGTTTTACCTTAACAAACTTAGACAGCTCAGGACACAGACCTTCCACCTTTTGCTTCCCAACGGTGGACTAAATAAACCTCTTTTGTCTATAACATACCCCACCTGAGTAGTTGTATCTCGGCAACAGAAAATGGACTGAGCTATATTAAACCAAGAGACAACCAAACGGGACCAGACCTTGTGGTACACACGTATTCCTAGCCATTTGGGAAGTTGAGGTAGGAAGGTTGCAAGTTCAGTGCCTGCCTAGTTCTAAAGTAAATTCAAGGCCAGATACTCCGACCTCACCCCAAAGGAAGATGAACAACTTCATTTTGAAAAAAAAATTACTCAGTTGCTAAATATTTTTACATTTTTGAATGTTTCAATTATTATTAAGTGTGATACAAATTAAAATACACCAGGAACAGCAGCTTTTGCTTTCTCAAATAAACATTTCCAAGTGCTTTCCTGATATCTCTACATCTGGGTATCTAAAGGCATCTCAAACTAAACGCATCTAAAATACTCTTTATTCTAGCAGCCACCTCTCTTCACTAACAGTGTCCCTTTGTCCTTTCCCAGTGACCCCACAGCCAAGACAGATGTCACCCACTAGTCCTCCCTCAAAGCAGTCCACAGAGACCATCACTGTCTTCTCTGGGTATTGTGATTTGGAAATGGTGTCAGCACACCCACCCCCAAGAGTTCTTGTGTTGGAAGCTTGGTCACCAGGGTAGCAACCTTAAAAGTGTTGGAGCTGGGAGATACAGGACCTAAGGGAAGGGAGGGGACTGTTGGAGGTACAGTCCTGAGAAATGATTCATTTATTTCTCATGGAATCCTGATCGTTCCCTCCAGCACAGCTTGTCAGGAAGAGTGAGTCTGGCCGATGGATGCCTCTGGTTTGTATCCTATCTTGCCTGCCCTTCCTCTCAGGTACCCTGGCAGCATCGTGCCATCACTGTTAATCCAATCAAGGGTGCCCCCACCAAAGGCTGCACAGACAAGGCCATCAGCCATAAACATTCCTCTCTGAAAGAGAGTTAAATGATTTTTCTTGATCAAGTGCCCCTTCTGATGATGACATCACCAAGATGACAACAGCAGGCATCTAAACCACCTGACAGGTCTGTGAGGACTGCAGGGGTGACAGACACTCTCCTGACCATGCTTTTCTCTGAGGGTGATGCACACCGCTCAGCTCTCAAGTCACCTGGAAGTGCAGAACCTCCCATTGTCAAACAAGTCCCAATTCAAAAGCAAATACCACGAAAGATTAATTCTGAGATTGTTTCCCCCTTGGGAAGGGAGTGGGGTGGCTTTGGAAGAAAACAGAGGAAGAGAGAGCTCTTCTCCACCATCGGCACTGTTCATGTCTTTACTTCAAAAACTGCCTTGAAGACCAGAATCCAAAAGAGGAAGTGTAGCACCTGCGTTCAGACTGGCCAGTGCCTCTGACAAGAAGCACAATGGCTTCCTGCCCTATGGCCTCAGGAGTAGGAGAAGCTCAGACTGAGTGACTTCACAGGAACAGAAGACAACTAGGGAGGAGCATGGGGGCCATGGAGACTTCTGTCAGGTCTGACTGGAGTCTCCTTTCAGGGTAACAAACCAGTTTGAGACTGATGTGGTGAGGGCTGTATTGTAAACACCTAACGACAAGTCCCACCCTGTCAAATGACCACTTTGTGTAGTACAAACTTCTCCTAAAAATGGCTGGAGTTTGTAAATTGTAGCTTTGCATTATGCACATGCATTTTTCCCCTTCTATATTCTCCCAGTTTCTAAGATAAGTGTCATATTATGTGTCAATTAAACATGATGGAGGCTACGGTGGTCCCTAAAACCCCTCCTCAACCCTCCAAGGCTATGTGTCTAAGTGTGTGTGTCTCCTTTGCTTATTCCTGTGTTCATATGTGTACACTTGTGTGTGTCGGTGCATGTGTCCCTCTGTGTTTGTAAGAATGGAGACCAGAAAACGTATCTTGGGTGCCATGCATCTGGGGTTTTTGTCACAAGGTGACAGTGGCCTAGAACTTAGCAAGTAAGTTAAGCAGCCAACTTCAGGGATCCACCTGTCTCCTCCAAACACTGGAGTTAGAAGGTCACCTTTTTCTATGGGTACTGGGCCCCAAACTCAGATCCTCACATTTGCATGGCAAGCATTTTATTATATGGCTCAGCTGCCTCCCCAGCACCAGAGCACCAGCCTCCCATCCCTTGATTGTCCCTTGAGGCCAGCTGGTTATTCATTCCCTCTGTCCGCCATTAGCACCCAAAGGCTCTGCTTGTGGGAACCTTCCTAGCCTTAGGAAACCTGCTTTGGTGGGACTAAAGATAAAAATAAACCCACAGAACATGGGGCCAAAGACGCCAGACACTGAAAAGAACGCGCTGTCTGCTTCCATTTATATCAAGTGCGGAGACAGCATCGATCTGAGAGTCAGGCTGGGGTCTCTGCGGGGTGGCAGCCGGGAGGGGTTCAGGGAGAGGGCACTTCAGGTCACATTCTATTCTTAATCAAGACCCTGGGGACCCAGCTGTGTAGAGCTTGTGAAAATTCGCCAGGCTGCACATTTGGGACAGTGCACTATGCTGTTTTCTCGGGTTTAGGAGTTTTCAGAGAAATAATAAATGTGTGCGTCTGTTGGCTGTTTGATTTCCTGCCGGACTTTTGAACTGGGAGCTCAGGTCCAGTCTCGGGTTGTAAGATGCCAGCAAGGTGAGTCTGGGATCCAAACCTCCACTGTACAGGATGTTTCTCCAGCACACGGTCTGGAGCAAACTTGGCTCAAGCTCCTTCAGAGGACTAAGTGCCTCGAAAGAACTGTCACTTCAGACGACCCAGAAGCACACCTTCCCCTCCTGGGTGTATTGATTTGATTTCTGTTGCTGTGACTTTGAGGTTATTTGGTGTACAGGTGACAGTCCATCCAGGAAATCAAGAGAGGAACTTGGGACAGGAACCAGGGGAGGGGGGACCGAAGTAGAGGCCATGGAGGAGCCATGCTTACTGCCTTGCGCCTCATGCCTTCTTCAGCCTGCTTCCTCATACAACTGAGGATTACCAACCCAGGAACGACACCTCCCACAGGGAGCCGGACCCTTCCACATCAACTATTAACCCATTCAGAAAACACCCACAGGCTTGCCTACAGGCAAATCTCATGGAGGTATTTCTCAATTGAGGTTCCTCCATTTCAGGTAACCCTAGATTATGTCACCTCAACAAAACTAGCCAGCATGTTGGGCACATTGCCTTCATGGCAATATGGGTACAGGCAGCCCAGTCAAGATTGTTTACCCACTTAAACAGCGATGGAAAGAATTTCCAGCCGCCCCTGATGTGTTCCTGGGTTCTTGGAGAAGCTGTTGTCCCCATCTGTCTATCCTCTTTTCCTCTGCCATGGCCCTTCTGGGGACCTACTTTTCTTCCTGAGCTTAACCAGTCCTACACGCCCCCCCCCAAAACCCTCAACCCCAGCTCTGGGGTAGGGGTGTCAGCTGCAAGCAGCACAGCCCCACCTTTACCTTCTAGGGTAGGAAGGGAAGACGGGGGATGGGGGTGGGGCAAGAGGAGGAGAAACAGGAAAGGATGGAGATGCTAATAAATAAAATAAAATAAAATAAAAAAGTAAAATAAACCACAAGTGCTGGATAGAGATGGGGGAGGAAGCAGGGGGAAGGGGAGTGGGCCTCTAATGAGGAGAGTGAGAATAGGGAAGTCTGAGCATGGCAGCCATTCTGTGCACAGGGGGATGGGCTAGGAAGCCAGACTCTGTGGGGTCTTGTGCACCACACCCTCCGGCAAAGATAACGGCACCTGCTCCTTATGACCCTGCTCCTTACATCAACAGACCCTGTTTTCAGCATCCATCCAAGGCAAAAGTGGCCCAGTTGTCCTGGGCAATGGGATAGTAGAGAATGACAGTCACCAGTCAGGAGCTGGCTGGGGTTCGTGTATCCCCTCCACCATTTACTCAAAGGAGGCTGGGCTAGGGCACCAGGACCTGGCACTAGGCTCTGCACATAGAGACCCCAAGCTGGTGCTCCTGGAGAGTCAGTTTTCCTAGAAGGGCATCTGAATGTCACATGGAGAGTCCCTGTCCAGATCTCTGATTAACCATAAAGGTTGCAGCCTCAGCTAGTGGCCCTGGACTTCAGTTTCTTTAAAAACGAGGCTCTAAAACTCACTGTAGAAGATTCTATAATTAACTCCTGAGGTGACTGGCAGGGTGGGCTTTCATCAGGTGACAAATGTTTCCATGATATCCTTGGACACCAGAGTACCAGTCCGGTAAGCCGCAAGATGGAATGCAGCCTAGGTCTCACCACAGATCTCCACAGATCTCGGATATGCCCTCCCTCAAGCACCCAGAAGTCTGGCCCCCTCCTCACAGCTGGGGAGACAGAACTTGGCTCCTCCCCAGAGTCTCAGGGTTTCTACAAAGGCCCAGCTTCCAGGGAGACCCAAATCTACAGTAGCCCTGGTCGGTCACTATTGAATACAGACAGCAAGGTTCAGTGCTGACTACACACTGCCGTGTATCAGCTACTGGTCAAGGCACTCTGAGTTTAGTCTCACTTCAGATGTCAAGTTGAAACTCTGCAGCCTGAGTTTACACATCATGATAGCAGGGCACAGTGAAATAGAAGGGGTCTGTGACAAGCCCAGGTATAGCAAAGCTCTGGCCTCCAGGCTTACATCTGTGGGTTCAAAGGGCAGCCTTGGAGAAGCTAAGGGGTAATGTAGATGGGTCTTCAGAGCAGTGGAGCAGTAGACCCTCAGATGATCCTGCCACTGAACAAAAGGTTATTGTGCTTCAGAGAGAAGGGAAAGGGCTGTCATTGGATCCACCTAACCCTGGGGACCTACCCCAAGTTGGTGTCTTTTCCTCTTACTGTCTCAGCCATAGCTTTTCACAAAAAAAAATGTGCTTCTTGGGAGAAAATAGTTAAAATTTTATTTTCTACTCTCTCTATGCCACAAAAACCTGATGAAAAAGTCCAGGGAAGGGGGAAGGCAGCATGCATATACAGGCCCACACATACACATGCACAAGTATACACATTTCATGTACATGTGTACACATTCACACATGTATATGTACAGGCATACTTGTATATACATATACACATAGTTACAGGCACACTGGTACATACATACACATTTACAGGTACACAACACACACACACACAATAAGTAGCTGATTATCATCTAAACAAATAAGTAGACACACAAGCATTTTCCAAGGATATTTCCTCAGGAACCTGTCAGATCTCAGCTTGCAGCCTGTGGGATGCACTTTCCACATCCAGAGACAGCAGGGGCCTGACATTTCCACACAGAGGCGGCAACTCCATCTGATGTCTCTGAACTGCATCTTGACAAATAGCAGTCACTTCTGAATCCACTCCTACAAAAGGTCAGCCGCCAGACACCCATAGAAAAACCAGCCATCATTGTCACCTGCCCGGCGCTCCCCACACTGTGCCACTCCACATCATTCCCTCCCTCACTCTGTCTTTCTTCTAGAACCTCACAAAGAGAAAAAGGTGCCAGCCAGCTAGGAACCCTACCTACCAGGGCTTGTCACCTGCCTGACTCCCGACATCCTTCCTCCTACTCACCAAGTGAAAGGGAGTCCCGTGACACACGCAGAGCCTGGGTCACACATATAGGCTTGCCTCAAAGCTGTGAGACCCAGGTCTGCCCAGAACCTGTAACTGAAGCCCTCCAGCCACAAAGTGGGCCATGCCCTACAGAGGAAAGTCCTTGGAGAAAACCCAGCCAACCCATTCCCTCCCATGCCCTCTCTATCCCTAAGGTCCCTCACCCACCCTCAGCCTGCAGCATAGCTCTCAGAGCCGTGCCCCCTGAGCTCACCTGACCTCTTGACCTGGGTAATCAATCTTCAAAGCTCTGGCCTCCGCTGTGATGTAGAACAACATCTGGGGCCTGGACCTAGGCTGGGCCTTCTCTACCTGCTTATGAAAGAGGGAAAGTAGACCTCCAACCCACTGGGAAAGAAAAGGACCTTGACACAGATAGGACAGGCAGCTCAAAGATCCCAGCCTATCTCCGTGTGCTATATGAGAGGCAGGGCTCCAGCCGTGAATTCAAGCATCACCCTTCAGCCAATGGAAAGCCCAGTCCACCAGCTAAGAGCTCAGGCCATCCCAGCTCCAGGAGGGACACCTGTGTAAGTGGGGCTGAAGACCAGGCCTGTGCCCACTTATCTGTTCGTCCCTCCAGGTGCTCTCTCTACTCTCTCAAAACAAGATGAAGACTGGCCTTAGAGCTGATGCTCCTTTGGAGTCAGTACACTAACCGTCACAGACACCGAGAGGTCCACAAGTTGTACTACGCTGCTCTGGGACCCGGCTGAGGTCACTGTTGAGCTAAGAGTGTGACAAGCAGAAAGACTTTTGAAAGGTTGGAGGGTAGAGAATTCCTCAGTAAAAGAAAAGAAGGGCCCCACAGCATGTCAGCACCTCAAAGCCTGTGTCACTCACACCTATCCATGTGGACCATGGACAGGGACCAACACCGCACTATCTGTATGACAGAGACAGGAGGCTTAGCCTAGCTCAGCCTCATTTTTCCTATCTCACTTCTGAGAGGCAAATGAAGAAGCCTGGATCTCATCCCTCATCCCTGGAAGGACACTGTGCTCTGTGACCTCAAAGGGTCAGGCTTGGCAGCAGTAAAGACAAGCTGGGGACAGCACCAATGAACCCTGAGGGACAGCCTCCTGAAGGCTCTGGGACAAGTTCGGAGTCTAGAGTCCTTCGTGCTGTGTGACCTCAGACTGTTTGTCTATGGACCTCAGTTTTCCTATCTGATACAACACAAGAGCAGAGACTTCTTCCCCCATGGGCTGACTGTGAGGATCAAATGTGTTAAAGTAAGCAGGATTCTGGCTGTGGTCACAGCAACAAAAGTGTTAGGTGGGAACAGGGGCCAACAGGAGATGTCAAGCTCAGTCACCTGCAGGTAATCATCACAAAAACTTCCTGTAGCCTCCTGCTGAGGACTCATTGGGTTTTTTTTGGGGGGGGGTTCATTTGCATCTGAATGGATTTTTGTCTGAACATCTTACCTTTTATGATTTGCCTTTTAAATCATCAAAGAATGTGCTCTTGCCTGCTGCAGAAAATGAGTAAAACCATGAACAGTGTAAAGGAAATAAGGTCCTTCCCTAGAGTCTGGATGCACTGTGGCTCCCTAAACACCCCTGTCACCCGTGCCATGAGCAGTCCATCTTAAGAAACGGGAGGAATTATTCAGCCCTCTGTCCCTCTAACACTCAGCCAGCCTTTCAATCTCTCACCTTCACAAAACACACTGCACCCTCTGGCCTGGGCTCACAGCCCAGCAGCCCTGAGTCCTCACTGGCTTGCAATCAGACAGGGCTCTGGAAAAGTGAACCCTGCAGAGTCCCTCCACAGCTCCTGACACATAGTTCACATCCTGCAAGCACTGTGGCAGCTGCGTACCCTGCATCCATGTCCTTTGTGAGGTAAAAATGTCATTCAGTAGGGAAGTGTATTAGCAAGAAAGGCCAGGAGGCTTAGAGTGGTCCAGACCACGGGACTGTGCTCTAGCTCCATCATGACCCCACAAGAGGCAGCAGGCATCCTGGGCTTGCTATGTTGTTGAGGAAGACTATGTTGAGGGCTTTGTGGGGATATAGTGTTCCTGCCCCAGGCCTTCCAGGCCTGTCATTCCTGACCCCCACAGCCATAAGAAAGGCAGCTCTGAGAGTCAGAACACAGTACTAATGCAGGGCCTAGCAGAAACCAGCCCACCCCAGCCTCTATTCACAAGAATCAGTCAGAGTGGCTGTGAAGAGTCTGGAGTGGCCTTAACATTCAGTCTGACTAAGTGTTCATCCTTTTTGTTTGCAATTCAAATGTAGTAAAATCACACGGTTCAGCAGGATCAAAACTCGGGGTTCTGGCCCCCCACACCGGGAGCAGGGGTTTTCAGCAGCTTTCTGCTGCCCTCTCTTGTCTTGGGACCTTTGCAGGAAAGGAAAGCCCCTGGCCCAGGCTGGACTTGAGGTGCCATACTGCCCCCTGATGGACCCTTGCGGCACCGCAAGAGTCCGAGTCGGGAGGTGAGGGGGGCGGATCCTGGCTGTTCAGTGGTAGAGAACACTAGTTGGAGGCTCTGATCTCCAGGAAGCCAGCACCGCACCTCTCGGTCCCCCAGTCTGTCGTCTACCACCAAGCACGGGGTAAAATGAGTGGAAAAATAGAGCAGATGTAATTTTAAAAATCAGCATTCAGATAAATAACATTTTTTTAAAAACCCAGAATCAATGCAAACATCTCCACGTTCTATAAAACATTAAAGTTCTAAGTAAAGAGAGGATTCTACCACTGATTTTTTTTTTCTGGTGCCTCCAGCTCCAGCATAACTGAGCACAACACTGAAACTCATCTGTCTTTTTTAAAAGCCAAGATATTTAGTTTGCATGGATTTTTGGCCTTAATTTTGATTTTTTAAAAATTGCATTAAAATGTCCTTTATCTCGACTACAGGTGTGATTTTCTGCATGGGTTGTTGGTTGTCCTCTTTCATTTCAACATTTCCTTATATTTTGAGCCCAAGGCATGGCATTGCCTTCTTTGTGCCTGGCTCTGCCCTGGTCCTCCTCACTTCCCCCTCTTCTCCCGGCTACCCCGTGGACTCCCCGGACTGCTCCAGACATCTTTACCTCATACTCCTGATCAGGAGGTAGATCCTTCTTCCCACCCTCGGTGGCCTCTAGAAAATGAAACAGACAGGGAATCGGTAGTTGTTAAAATTCCTTCCCAAGGGGAGACATGAGCAATCCTCCTTCCTAAGGTACCAGTGATGGACTGGGACACCAGTCCACCAAATTTCACTCTGGGAAACCAGTGAGTTTACTGGACTTTCTTATAGAGCATGGATAAGACATTACTTACAGGGATGTGGGTGATACCCTCCCCCCCACACACACACTCAAGAATAGGGTTTGCATTGGAAAATCTTTACTTATCAGGGATGACAGCTTCCCCATAGTGACACATACAAGCCCCTCTCCAATTCTTCTTGGCCTATATACTCTGGGCTCTCTCCAAGGTTGGGCTGATTTGCATATAATAGGTGGTATGGAGCAAGTAGCTGCATGCTCTACAGGTCTTACCATCCTCTCCTTCCCTCTGAGAAGACAGTCATCCAACAAGCCAGCTGAGATGGTCGTTTGAAAGCAAACAAGCTGGACTCACCAACATAGCAGTTGGTTGGCTTGGAGCACAGTCATATGTGACAGGGCTTTTCCCCTGGAGCCTCCAAAAAAGAACACAGGCTTTCCACGACCCAGTTCTAGAGGAGTTCCCCGATGGCATCCTCCACAGCTATGAGATCATGTATCTTGTTGAAGACATTGAGTTGGTAGCACAGTTACAGCATCACAGAAGCCCAAAAGAGGGCTTCCAATGTCCCCAAGGAATATTGGAACTCCCCAAGGTGGTTCCAAGCATCTGCCTCATCCATTGCTGGGGTGGATTTTCCATAGCTGTGTTACAAACATTAAAATTAGAGGCCTAGGACAGCAGAACTGGGCTCTCATAGTGTGGGAGCAGAGGCCTGGAGCCCAGGTATCAGCAGGACTCTGTCCTTCCCACAGCTCTGCCACATTCAACTTCTGGAAGTGCCAGGCATACCGTGCTTGCCTCCTGACTTCATTGTCCCTGTCACCTAGGGTTGTGCCACTTCTTCCTTCTGTCTATGTGAGATCTTGGTCTCCTTCTTTCAAGGATTCTTGTAATGGCATGAGAGTCCGCCCAGGATGCTCACCTAGTCTCTGGATCCTTGACTTACCCGTGACCAACTTTTTACTAAGTAATGGAATTGGGACCTAAGATCTTTAGGGTCATTTCCTTGTCTTCCACAGTAGCTGCTGTCCAGGATGGCCAAGGGACAGCCACTTAACCCAGGGTTGAGGTCCAAGCAGAACTGAGACCAACCCAGTTTTGCGCCTGCCCTTACCTCTGCCAAGCCCTTATAGCTGGGTGCCAGTGATTCTGAGCCTGTTTCCTATCCTGGGAACAGTGTTCATGTCCACAAGGTCCTTAGAGCAAGAGCTTACAGAGTCCTGTCTTCCCTTGCATCATCCTCGGTGACATCACTACTTGAGGTCAGGAGCTAGGCAGCCCATGATCAGGTTTGAACTGCTCAACTTCCTGTCCTGTGCCCTTGACAGACTCTTTAAAAGGTCAAAGCAATGAGATTGCTGTTCAAAGCTTAGCATTGGACCTGTCCTTGAAGTTCACCTGGAGGTTCAACCCCAACCTTTTTCTCCTGAAAGTTCATCTCCCCAGTACCCTGAAGCCCCAGATGCCACCACATTGTACCTTATTTCACACGATCAGCTGTCAGGCGATTTCTGACGTCGGGAGCCAACCCCACAGGACAGCCACCACTCTCGGTGGTTTATCATCCCCACAGATAGAATTATAGCTTTGGCACGGGTAATTGGGCACATATTATCCCATATTTTATTTGTATTTATCATTACAGCTAATTATATGGGCCAAGCCTTGTCACCAGAGAAGCATATAAATTACAACTAAATCATTTGCACAAAGCTGATTTCCAAAGGAAAGAGTCAACAGACCCATCTGGCTCCAGGATGAGGGGTTATAGTCATGTGAAATACACAGAGAAATACATCTAGCTCACCTATTAATTATACATGGGCCCATACATGGGAACCTTATGTACATAGATGCATATATGTGTACACTGGGTCTCTCTGGATCTTGGTGTACATTTTCAAAGGAAATCAGTTGTGGTGATATGTTCAATATTTAATAAAAACTAGTCTGAAATATCAGAGAAGGGATCCACCCACAGTCAATACAGGAGAGTCAGAGAGTGATAACTCACACCTTTAATCCCAGCACAGGGAAAGACCAGGAATGGTGACCTATCCTCTTAATCCCAGGAGATTTGAGTTTGAGGTCATCTTGGTTTACAGAGTAAGTTCCAGGCTCCCAGGCAGACAGTGGTGGTGCTATGCCTTTAATCTCATAACTCTAGAGACAGAGATCTTTCTGCATTTCTGTGAGTTCAAGGCCTAACTACCAAATAGTAGTAGCCCACACCTTTAATCTTAACCTGGATGTGAAACAACTGGGTGAAGAGGGTATTTAAGGCAGGTGTAGAAAGACAGATGAGGCAGTAGAAGCCACGAGGAGGAGAGAGGTTGAGGAAGCTGGAAGACAGCTGGGTGAGATCTGACTGTGGTGTTTACTCTCTCTGATGTTTCTGCCTTTCCCAGAGATCTGGCTCAGAGTTTCCTTTAACACACCCAGAATTTGTCCAACAGGCAGTGAAGGGCTCCCTAAATATCAAATTGGCACCACTGTGATAATCATTAGTCAATCAAACAATAATTCAGAAGTGACATGTTGAGCTGTGATTTGAGCCCACCATCAGACGACCTTGTGGAGACCTTACATGCATCATGGAGCTCCCTAAAGAAATAGAACCCACATCTACGGGCATCACCACAGCTATAGCAAGAAGCCAGCTTGTGCTCAGGGTCTGCTCCATGGGTCTCTTACCTGTTCAGACAGGCAGGTCTATCCAGCTAAATCCCTTGAGACAGACTTCTTCCTGCCTTGTTTACCTGGTTAAACTTGACCCTCAGCAAACCAGGCAGGGCACTAGTGAGCCCAGAGCTGGCACACACCTGTTTAGTGACCTGTTGAGTCCTTGGAGCCAAAATGCCTTTCGAGGTCCAAAATAATCACAAATGTACCTCAAAGGTCAAAGCTTGAGGAAAGGTCCTGCTGGATCCTTTTGGTGAGGAAACTGAGGCTCAGAAAGGGTGCTGCAAGAGAGGTAGGTATGCTGGGCCTACCATAGCCCCCACCCCTTTAAAGTCCTGGCAAAGGCTCCAAGGTGCACTGCATTTATCAGAGCAGACTGGAAAGGAGTGCAGACGCTGCCCTGCCACGTAGCTGGGCTCCTGGTAAAAGTCCCATGATGCAGTGGGTCAGGTGGTTGGGTCCAAGCACTTGTGGGGTGGGGCGGGGGGGGGGGGGGGGCAAATCAAGCAGCTGGCCTGTGGGGTGAGACTACACGGTAGGTGTCTGAGAGACTGAGAGATCTCTGCATTTCCATACACTGTAGTGACCTCAGGCAGAGGCAAGGCGGATATGGGAAGGTACCAACTCAGAATGTTTCAGTTCTTCACAAAGATGAGAATCTATTGAACTGACATTTTTAAAGAATATTGATTTGAGTGATTTATGCAAAGTTGACACTCAATTAGTGAAAAACTGTAGGAAAAACCTGAGGCAGCTAGAACACACACAAAGGAGGGCTGGCAGTTTGGCAGGCTGCAAAGCCCACTTGAGATACCCCATTAGCCTCTGGTAATGGGGACAAATGGTGGCATAGCACAGTAGAGAGGGCTGTCCCACACACCCTTCCCAGGGCACTTCCCAGTGACCTAAGGATCCCTTCCAACGCCTGGTCTCTTGTTACATTCTTGCCCTCCTCCCCTCTCTCTCTTCTCTCCCCACTCCTCCTTCCTCTCTCTAAGAAGGGAGAGAAGGGAGGGAGGGAGGAAGAGAGGGAGGGAAGGAGAGATGGAGGGAGGGAAGGAGAGACGGAGGGAGGGGTGGAGGGAGGAAGAGAGGGGGGACCAAGGGAGGGAGGGAAGGGAAGGAGAGACGGAGGGAGGGATGGAGGGAGGGGAGAGGGAGGGAGGGAAGGAGGGACGGAGAAAGAGAGGGAGGGAGGGAGGAAGAGAGGGAGGGAGGGAGGAAGAGAGGGAGGGAACAAGGGAGGGAGGGAAGGGAAGGAGAGACAGAGGAAGAGAGGGAGGGAGGGAGGAAGAGAGGGAGAGAGGGAGGAAGAGAGGGAGGGAGGGAGGAAGAGAGGGAGAGACGGAGGAAGAGAGGGAGGGAGGGAGAGAGGGAGGGAGGGAGAGAGGGAGGGAGGGAGAGACGGAGGGAGGGAGAATAGACTCTTTCCCTCTTTCTCCTTCCTGTCCTTTTCCTCTGCTAGGTGGAAGCAAGCTGTCAGGATAATGAACTCTCTCTCTCTCTCTCTCTCTCTCTCTCTCTCTCTCTCTCTCTCTCTCTCTCTCTCTCACACACACACACACACACACACACACACACACACACACACACACACAGTCCCTGGCATTCAGATAAGGACACCGCCCTTCTGACCCTGACCCAGCTTCTGAAGCGAAGCCAGCCCCAATGAGCTGTGTCCGCACATCTGATCTAAGAAGTGGCAGTTGACAGATGGGTGTGGTTTTAACCCACTAACTGATATAACGAGCCTATTAAAATCTCTTTAAAATGCCATAAGGAATTCCCAGTGACAATCACCAGCTCATACCTAAGGACAAAGGGGAACAAACCTCACAGGAGCAAACAGCCCACAAGGGGGGAGGAGCTGGGGTGGCAAGGCTCTGCCTCCCACTCTGATAGCACAGGCACCCAAGCTGCCTTACCTTAGCACAGACCCCTGAGGAGCTGGAGGCAGAGGGATGCTGCTGGTTGGGGAGGGTCAAAGGTTTGCCAGCTCAGCCCTCATGGTGGATACCAAGAGTTTTTAGACGCGCATATGCATGGCATGATTAGGTAGATCACAGCCTTTGGCTGTTACAGCTACATCTCTTTGTTTTTAGATCTTTTAGGTCAACAATAAAGTCTTCTGTCTAGGATCCTGCACACATGGTGTTAGTTGTTAGTGACTTGGAGTGGACCCCATTACCTAGACTTGAGGTACAGAGTACTCAGTCATCCCAAGACTCACCTGTTAAATTAATTCCAAACACGTCTGAGTGTTTCCAGGATGACAGGGACATCAAGGTAGTTCTGGGACATCACTGGAGGCTGAACAGTGGGTCAAGAAAGACATGTCCACTGAAAAGTAGCCAGGGCCCCTCACACTTGCCTGTCGTGTGAATTCACCCCTCTCCCCAAGGTGCATGCCCTTTTAGGGTAAACCGACTCAGTGTTTCCAGTATGGTAATGGGAAAAGTAGTCGCCAGAAAACCACTACTGGCTCAGCCCAGGCTTCAAAGGAGTTTTGTCACATACTGCGCTGGTGCTACACAGGATTGTGTCCCTAAGTTTTTCTTCCTAATGGCTAAAAAGCCTATTTGGGGTGATGTTCAGAGTTAATACTGTGCATTCGGTGTGTGGGCCGCTAAAAGCTAAAATGGCATGCTAGGAAATTACTGTCCAGTTCTACTTTTTTTTTTTTTCCTTTATTTTATCTAGCTTTAAGGCCCTAATATCACAAAACCTGTGCAGGTTCTCAAAGTTGTGTGAGAGCTACCAGTTTGATTTCTGAAGTAGGTCAAGGTAAGAAACATAATACTGTGGTTTGTAGTTAGAAAATAATATAATGAGTGGGGATATGCATTCTCTGCTCCTTCCCTCTAGGGCTCCTAGTTTCTAGTCAGGTATCAGTCAGGATGCTCCACACCCCCCCCCCATCCAGTGCATATACAGAGGTGGACCATTAGCCAACAACCAATCAGAGTATCCCATCTTGCTGGGGTACAAGCATTGCTTTTTGTTTTGAGTCTGGGTCCCCTTAGGTCCTAGCTAAACTGGACATCACAGTTGTTCAGCCTCACCCTCCCTAGTGCTGGCTGGAGTTGAGTCTCTTGGATGCAATGTGTACGTGACCCAGGCAGCTCAATGGGGACATCTCTGAGATGTGATGGAAAGAGTTACTCACTTTGGGTCTTGAGCTCTGAGGACCCCATGCTGGAGCTTTCTGCATCAAAGGTTCATAGATATGGGCAAGGGTTCATCTGCTGGAAAAGAGCATGGTTAAGCAAAGGAAGCTTCCTGGGCCCAGGAGGAAAGAGATGGAGACACCTAGTAGTATCAGTCACTCCTTGGAGCCCTGAACGCCCAGGGTACCCCTGAGGCTGTCAAAGTTTCCAGAGTCAATAGTACCCTCTTGGAACTTCAGAAAGATTACAATCATTTTTGTGCCAATTATACCTGAAAATGTCCCAAGTGACACTGGGGAGTTCTGTCTTCACCCATGCATGTGTGTATACATTCACTCACTTAGGGGAGAAAGCTAGTCCTGGGCCCACAGAGAGCTGAGCCGAGGAAATACAACAGCTATTAAATAGACAAACTAAGGCACGGTCATGGGCAATTCATTCCCCATGAGGACAGATTTAGGAGCACACAGAGACTCCCCCAGACAGTGTACAGTACCTGGCCCGAGATGCTCCCATCCCATCCAGGTCCTGGAGATTTGCTTTGTCTCTCACACTCCTAGGTAAGTAACTGGCCCGTCATTCTTCTCTCCAGAGATCAGACAGAAGGGCATAGACTGCCTAGCCTCCATCCAAAAATGGCCCCTCTGCATCTGGCTCACTCGGCCCACTCCCTTGCTCAGCATCTCCCAGAGAAGAGTGAAGAAAGAGGCTGTGTGCGGAGACTTCTCATTTTACCTGGTGTGGGTACCAGCCTCACAAGGGCCCACACTAGCTGTAGTCACATGTGAAAAGCCCACAGAGAGAAATCAGTCTGGGAGCATCAAGGCCTGCAGCTATGGCAGGCTGGAAAAGTTCCTGGGTCCTGCCTGCCACAGCAACTAGTTTGAGCCTTCGTGGGGTCATGAGAACAGAGCCCTGCCACTCAACACCAGGCCCAGACCAGCATCTTCCAGCCTCGCTAGAAGGAGGAGGAAGAGGGTGGAGGAAGAGGAGGAAGGGAAAGAGAAGAACGTGCAAACAGCACCCTCCATTTGAGCTGTTCACACCCTCTGCAGACCCTCTGCTACAGCCCCATCACCTTGGCCCATGGCAGACCCTAAGGACACCAGCAGAGGGCAGTCGCCGACAACATATTTACTGTCCCAGAAGCATGTATGTGGCAGACTGGAGGCCCTAGAAATGTCTGAGGCAGAAAAGGCCTATGGGTTTTTCTTGGGCCCCAGGAGGACTGGTAAACAGAGCAGGACTTGGTGGCATCTAGGCTGTGAGTCTGGCCCCACTTGTGCCCACTGGCTGGTCACAGAAAGTGGCACAAATGTTATTAGCAACATACTCATCCAATGGAGGACCTAGAGAAACTTTGTCGTAGGAGTGTGAACTCTACCCCACACAGTATGTCCTGGCAAAGGCCCCAGGGAAGATCTGCATCCAGGAAAACTATACACAATACTAGCCTGATGACAGACCTTGGCATTTCTATCTTCTCCCACCAGGCCTTGACACTAGTTTTAGCATAGTGGAGATGAGGACAGAGTAAGGACCATGGCTGCCCAGGCTAGCATCTCCTGAAACTCTGGTGTGGACTCAACAAACTGTATGTGACATCATCTCTATGCTGCTAGAGATTGTGAGACCCTCCCTGGGTGTTCTAAGAATGGGAGTCAGGAAGGGGAGAAGAATGCCCTCTCTGTGCCTGACTACTGTCCCAGGCCACATCTGCCCTGGAGAGGAGTGGCCGGGGTCCCAGCCAGGATCTCGGACTTCAGACTCAGCACCTACCACTGTGAGGTGGCTGGCAGCTATGAGAAGCTGAAAACATGGTGTCTCTGTCCCAGAGTAGCTGCATGAGCCTGTGAAGACCCTGTCCCTCTGGCCACACACATGAAGATATGTCTGGGAAGAGGGAGAACTGTATGTCCTACTGGTCACATGCCGGACATTTTCCTGAATCACCACCATCACTTGAATGGCAAGGCTCTGGCAACCCTGAATAGCTGCCTCCTCCAGCCTGAGGAGGCTCATTTCCAGCTGCTCATGGTGTTCTCTGCCCGCAGTTCCTTAACAGTAAGCATACCTGGGTTCAGGCCAGGCTGTCTTTCTCCCTCCCCTGGCTAACACAGACCCTGCTACCAGGCTCCTCCTGTCTCTTCTTGTCTAATTAGTCCCAACTTACCCTTCCCATCTGCAAACTTTTGTCTTCCCAGCTGATTCCCCATCATGCTTTGAGCTCGGCTAAGATGCCTAGAGGATTCTATCAGCTGTAGCTGGGTCTGAAGGGACCTGCTCCTTTGTCTCTTTTCCCTCCTGGGTAGTAGTGTGTCCTTCTCACAGAAATGACAATAACACTTGGAAAACCTGGAGAGGGAATGAGGCTTCTGGAGTCCAGGCTCAAGACAGATGTGATATGGAAAGGGTTTTGAAAGATAGATTATTAAATCTACTTTAATTCAAAAAATGGCTGTTAATCTCAAAATATTTTACATTGATATGGATTTTGGTTTATTGATATAAATTTAAGGTCAATTTTGTTACAGTGTATGTGTATTTCTACTCTTGTTTAAGATATTATATTTATGAAATTACTTTAAAATTGTCATGTATAATTAAGAAATGCAGATTAACAGTCATCTGTGATAACCAAACTTATAGTTATGTTAGTCAGGTTTTTTTAGGTATGCAAAGATATATGTCAATTAGGTAATCTTCAAACACTTCAAAGACCTACAAAATATGACATTTAAAATATTTTAAGAACTTAGACTTTTATGGACATTGAGACAGATCTGCTCCTGGCAGCACCAATCTAATTTAAGAGAATAATGGGCATCAAAGAAACTCCATGTGGAATTTACTTTCTTTGTGGCAAAGGTTAGCCCTTGGACAAGAAACTGCTCTTGCTTCAAACTGCCTGACAGTATGCTGTATAAACTAAACATGCAGGATCCATAGGAAAGTGACCTCTTAACTTTGGCAGAACAAGCCGAGATGGTCCCTCAGGTTCCTGCATCACAGAAAAAAACTGCCAACATTCTGCAGGACACGGGGAGAAGTAACTGATGAATTGTGCCAAAATGGATAAAACAGTCCTCAAAATTTCCTGCTTCAAAAAAGTCTGCCAAAGACTGTAGGCCTGTAGGCTGAAGATAGATGCCCCACTGTTACAAAGGAACTTTGGGTGACTGTCCATGCAGCCAGATGCCATCTCTGTCATTTCTATATTTTGGAAGTTGCTAGCACTTTCTGTTTACTCAGGTAATATTATATCCTTCTGTGGTTTTTGATGGAGATGAATATTAGATAGTTATAATTATAGTTTTCCTTAGTTATAATAAAAGGTATATTAGATATGAGACTTCAGACTCACAAGGATAAGGTAGATGATAGAATATTTTCTTTAAATTTTGCTAAGTACAAATAGACTAGAAATTGTAACTGTAATTCTTGCTTGATAGCTGTTTTGTTATGTGTGATTTTGCTATGTTAAAACTGAAACCTTCCTTTTTGATTAGACAGAAAAGGGGAAATGATGTGGGATGTCTTTGTATATACTGTAAATCCCATTGGTTTTGGCCTATGGCGGAGCAGCTTAGAAGCAGGTGGGAAATCCAAGCATAGATACAAGGGAAGGAGGGCAGAGTCATGAGAGTCACAATCCAGCTGCCCAAGAAGCAAGATACAATGGAGTAGAGGTAAGCTATGGGCCATGTCACAAGACAGATTAATGGAAATGGGTTGAGTTAAGATGCATGAGCTAGCTAGCACATGCCTGAGCCATAGGTCAAGCGGCATGTAATTAATATAAACCTTTATGTGATTATTTGGGACCAAGCAGAGATGCAGGTCAGAACCTTGGGCTAGGCTAGACCACGGGCAGGAGAAATTCATTTGGACTGTGGGGCTAGGCTGTGCCAGACATTTCTTACAACACAGATGTGTTACCTTTTTTGCAGAGAGTTGGAGCCATAGCATGATGCATGGCCATACCCTAAGCCCAGAGGCTGGAAAATAGGCACTACCTTCAGGAGAGCCTGCAAAGTCAAGGGTAAAACATGAATTTGGGGTACAGAAGGACTAGACACCAGACACCTTCTCATTTTGTTGAGCTCTGACCCTAGCTCAGGCTTCTCTCAGGAGCCTTGATGAGATGGAGAATGTCCACAATAAATAGGGAGTACATAACTGTACAGCGCGGTTGAACCCTCAAATGTATATACATAGATTTTTGCATAGAAGGAAAATCTGCAAAGAACGACTAGGTCCATTAGGATTTGGTTAAAAATACTGAAGTGACGTTAGACAAGGATGGGAAAGACTGCTACTGCTGGTTCACAGAGAGAGAGAGTGCTGATGTCTGCAAATTCCTTTATCTTAAAGATGTCAAGACAGCTGCTTTGTCTGCATCCATCCCATCCGAACTGAGTGTGATAGGAAGCAAGATGAGAACGAAGAAGCCAGAGAACCCGAGGTAGTCAGAGCTGCACTGGGACGTCCAATATAGGAAGAACTAGAGAAGAGAGCAGAGGTCACTGGGGGACAGAGAGATGTAAAGCTTCAGCGTTACATCTAGACGGGCAGCGTGAGTCATGGAAGGCTCATGGCATAAGAGAAACGTGGTCTCACATTTTTATAATCATTCTAATGGTGAAAGATGCTAACATCAGGGTCCCCCAAAGGTTTCCTTCCTGAGAGATGTGGGCAGGAGAAGTGGGGTGGCTTAACCCAGTCCTAGGAAGCAACTTAGACACAGGAGGCAGAGAAAGCTCAAGAAGGGGTTTTGAAGTGGGGCGGGTAAGAGGTTGGGTAGCCTCAGGTACCAGGGCTGGACTCTGGCAGGTCACTGGGCCATTTGATCCAGGGCCAAAGTGGACCATTCTCCCAGAGCAGCTAGCTTCGTACTTCATAAGCCGGCACTCCCACGGTGATTGTGGCTGAGAACAGAGATTCCTGCCACAACATGCCCCTCTCCAACACACTCTACCAGAGTGCGGTTTTCATCCCAACCAATGCCTCCCACTTAAATGTTTTCGGGAACTTGTGTGCCCTGGGCTTCCTTTAATTCCCAACTGATTTATCTGACTAATAGACCAGACCTCAGTTCACACAGCCCTGAAATACAGAGAGGAGTTGGCTGACTTATGCAGCAGAGATACCTAAGTGATTTGAGAACTCAGTGTTGCCTGTAAGGTCCCCCAAAATTTATGGGTTCACCTCGCTGCAAAGCCTCTCTCTAGAGAACCCAGGGCCCCTAATCCTGCTCCCACTGGCCATGGGCTAGCCTTGAGGTCTGAGAACTTAGCAGGGAGGAAGACCCTGCAAATCTCCTAAGTTTGCACGTCCATCTGGGCGCCAGCTCTGGGAAGAAGAAAGACACATTGGTGCTGGCCTGAGAGCATGTCTCAAGACATCATGGTCACTGGCTAAATTTGATCTTAGCTGTGTTCTGGACCTGTAAAAACAGGATACTGGGATTCTTGTTCCCAGGAAATTATTTGCTAAAGATATACATAGATCTATAATATATACAACAAATGATGCCAGGCAAGATATTTTTCTCCTAAAAGGGATGGTCACAGGGTCTGAAGGGACCCCAGGAGGTCAAGGACTTCCCCCTGGAGACGACTCTGGCAGCTGTTCAGCAGTCATCTGGAGTCATCCCTAGTTCTAATTCTACTCTTCCTGAAGGAAGGAGGGCGCCCGCGCCCCCGCCCAGGGCATCATCCAGAGCCTTTCTCAAAATAAATCATCCCCACTCTGACAGCAGGGGGTTAGAAAGATGTTAAATTATCTGGTGTCTCTGTGTTCCTCACTTCCTCCCCTCACGGACTTGGAAATGTCTGGAAGAGAGGGCTCGAAGCTTTTGCACTTAACACCTCTTCATTATGAAATGCCTTCAGAGTGGAGTCCACTGAAGTGGGGGTGGCCTGGAGGGACACCTGAAGCACCAGTGCCTGTGCTCAGGACCAAACTCAGGGTCTGAAGGGAAACTCAGACAGTGGAGTAGTCTTGGGACCTCAAGGTCACACACGTCCGTGGGCCATGCAAGAGCCAGGTGTACCGAGGACTCTGCCTCCCAGTGGCAGAGCACTTAAGACTGGAAGGTGCCCAGTTGTCCCAGCCCTGTGCACAAGTCCACTCGAGTCTGGGTTTTCTTTGTTGTCTTCGTCCCCTCTCTGCTTTGTGTCCACTTAAGGCAAGTCAGCATGGATGCTACCAGCCCCGTTGAAAAAGGCTGCTGGGATCTTAAGTGGCCTGTTTGGTTCCTGCTTTCTTGGAGACTGGATCAGCAACCCATCGCGGGACAATCCTAAGTTCAAGAATTGTACTAAGGTTTAATTTGTATCCGTGAGTGTTAAAATACCCTCTAATAAATATTAATCCTGTATATAGTATATTGCAAGTGAGAATTACTGCAATCATGTTAGACAACATGAACCACTGGCCAACAAACACACACACACAACCTGTCTATGAGCACACAGGAATACACATAAATTAAATAGAACTCTGGCTCCTTTGACAAGATTCATATGCCAAACAGCTGTGCATTTAAAGTGCACAATTTAAACCATTCACTTCCATCCAAAGCCCTGGCATCCGCACCCTGCCCATAGACTACTTGAACTCACTTCCCATCCTGTCTTCTCTGGCAGCCCCTCCCCACTTGTCACCAGTATAAAAGTCCTGTGGCTGTGGGTTTATCTGTACCTGATACCTGGATTTGATCCATTCATCTGGGTTTGGCTAAAATTTTTACTTTTTTGCAGGTAAACAATGTTCCTCTTCATGAGCACCTCAAATTGAGTAGCTAAATTGTTCTAGTTATATAAATAAAGCCACTACAAACATTTCTGTACGTTCTTTTGTGTGTGTGGGATTATAGCTCAAGTTTTCTTTGATAGGAATCATGGAGTAGACTTGCAGAGCCTCACGTTAACTCCGTGTGTGACATCCAGGGATCTTCCAGGTTATTTCCCAGTTTCTCACTGCTCCTTCTAGCAGAGCCTGGCCAGACTTCCCTCTCTCTCCCATGTGCTACCCTCTGCCCTATGACCCGAGCCCTCCTCCACACCATGCTTTGGTGCCTTGACTTGGCTTGTCTCTCCTCCAACTCACACCCATCTTCTCTGAGCCTACTGGGGTGGAACTGTAAGGTGATGGATTCCTGTCTGTGCTGTGTGAACATGAGACCATGAGTTGGGATCTGCAGTACACATGTAAGCCACATGTGATCACACATGCCTGTAAACCCAGCTGTAGGGAGGTGGGGACAGGATTCTCTTGCTCATCAGCCAGTGGAGCTGAGCCAGCAAACTTAGGGTTCAGTGAGAGATTCTTCTATGTAAATTTTTGTGTTACATTGTGTGTGTGTGTGTGTGAGAGAGAGAGAGAGAGAGAGAGAGAGAGAGAGAGAGAGAGAGAGAAAGAGAGAGAGAGAGAGAGAGAGAGAGAGAGGGAGGGAGGGAGGGAGGGAGGGAGGGAGGGAGGGAGGGAGGGAGAGCCCTCCCACCAGGTCCAGTGTGAGAAAAAAATAACAGATGTCCAGCCTGGGCCTTCACACACACCTGTGTGTATGAACACTCACTCAGACATAAGAACACAGAAAGCACAGCGCAGGCAGGCCACGGCCAAGGCAGAGAAGGCTGTGTGGGAGGTTGATCAGGGATCTGATAGGACCAAAGACAATCCAAAGAAGCCCTTCGGCTAGCTTTGTCCATGGAAGAAATGGCTGTGGAAGGCGATCAAACCCCAGACAGACCCCAGCATGGCAGGTCTGAGGTCATAACACATCTCTTGTCTGTTGGAGAGCAAGCCGTAAGTCAGACGACTTCTTACCCCAAGTCCAGGCACATGCCTACCTATCTGGTGGCTGACCCCTTCTCCAGATGGGATACATTTCTTTTCAAAGTAGGGTTCTATCTACAGGTCAGAACACACTCTATGGGCCCATTTTAGAATCCAGCTGGATATTATTCCTTAATCTTTACACAATGGTAAAAAAAACTGGTTCTGTCTGGCGCATAGCTTAAGTCCCAGCCCTTTCCTGCACACAGTCTACGCTCTGCAGTGTCTTTCTTAAAATGATCACTATATTTGAAAAGTCTTAAACATCCGTTAGGGAGGCCAGATTCTGGATTGACAAGCCCAGCATGGTGGTGCACACCTTTAATCCCAGCACTTGGGAAGCAGAAGCAGGCAAATTTTGTGAGTTCAAGGCTTGCCTCATCTATATCTTGAATTTCAAGATAGCCAGAGCTACGTAATACTGAGACCCTTAAAGCTAGCTCTTACTCTTACCCGTGAGACCATGGTTCCTAAGGCCCTGGAAGGCCGTTGAGCTGGAAGACAACTCTCTCCAAAAATAATTTCAAAATACAAAGTTACATGATTTTAAAACTATTTCTCAACTATGCAAAGATGAAAACAGTAGGTAAGAATCAGGCGAGAAAACCTGGGCACAAGGGTCCAATTTAGGGAGAAAGGGGTTTAGCTGTTATCCATTTGTGGTCTCCAGGCGACACCTGGTGGTAGCTCTGTTATAGGCCTGCAGTAGCTGTCCCCAACAGTGCCACCTGGCAGAATCCCATTCCAAGCTGTTCTGGAAGTTTCCTTTCAGAATCCAGGAATTAGAGCTTTAAAACGTTCCAGAACCTTTGTGAGCTGGTACCTATCACTGTAACTGTCTTTGGTACCCAAAGGGAGTCTTCAGAGTCTGTCCATCTGTCCATCCATCCATCAGTCTGCATTGCACGACAGTGCTCAGCCCCACAGGCATGTTCAGGGTACCCTGGTTAACCAGTGCTCCCTAAATGCTTTTGGATCCTATATTCCCACCCCCCCTCTTCAATGCTTTGAGAACATTCACACAATTGTGCACTCAGAATACCTTGGAAGGGATCAGTGAACTACTGTCAAAATTCTCCAGCTTTGGAGAACTAAGGTGGGAGAGAGAGGCCTTGTTCCTTTCTTCGTGTGTGTGTGTGTGTGTGTGTGTGTGTGTGTGTGTGTGTGTGTGTGTGTGTGTGTGTGTGTGTGTGATTCATACATGTACACACATGAACATGCACTGTGTGTGATTTGTGTGTGTGTCACACATGCATTCATACATGTACACACATGAACATGCACTGTGTGTGATTTGTGTGTGTGAGTGTATGCCTGTGTGTGCTCATGTGTATGTACCTCTGTGTGCACATGTGTCACACACACGTGTGAAGGGGAAATGTCCGTAGCAGTGTTTCAGATGCCATCCACATTGTTTTATGAAACAGGATCCTCTCAATGGCCTGGGACTCACACAAGTAGTCTGGACTGGCTGGTGAACAGACCCTGGGAGTCAGATCTCCCTGCCCCAGCACTGGGACCCCACAAGCTGTAACATCTGGCATTTTACTTGACTTTTGGAAATCAAACCTGATCTTCGAAGCAATACTGATGGACCCAACTCTCCAGCCCTCTTTGAGATCTTTCTTTGTGCTAAAATCAACTTGGACTTGCAGGTGTATGGTGTCTCTTTAAAAAATGCAACTTGGGGATCATGTGGATATTTTCAACCCATAGGACCACATCCCGGTCAGCCATTAGCCTATACTTACATCATACAAGATTGTCTCTAAAAAAAAAAAAAAGAAAATCCACAATGAACAAAATCAAAACAAACAAAAATAAGGTCTCATGTAGCCCAAGATAGCCCGGAGTTCACCACAACTCAGGATGTCTTTGAACTTCAAATTCTCCTACCTCCACTTTCCAAGTGCTGAAATTACATGTGTGAATATTCCCACTCAGTTTTTAGAGGGCCTGGGATTGAACCTATGGCATCATGCATGCTTGGCAATAGCATCGACTGAGCTACATCTCAGTCCCTCAAATAATTTTTTAATAGAAGGTGAATGAGTGAGTGTGTGTGTTTATGTGAACTGTCTGTACAAGTCTATGCAATATATATATGTGCAGTGACTTCAGCGTCCAGGAGAGGGCAGCAGATCCTCTAGATCTGGAGTTACAGGTGGTTTTGAGCTAGGAAAATGATTTCTGGCTTTTTGTAAGGGCGGCACGCACTCTGAATCACATCCCTCCAACCCATGATCAAAAACTGCAAAATATGCCCCCAACATCCCTCCTGCTGGCATTCGGAACATTTCCAAGGTCTTGACATCCTATTTAACATGTGTAAACATGTCTTGTACCGGGACTTCTACAAAAGTGGGATGGTTGGGTCCAGATCCGGCATTTGGACAGGAATTGGCTAATTATAACCTTGCAGAGATATGGAATCCTCTAAATGTCCGTGACATTTCTCTCACTGTGTCTCTCTGTCTCTGTCTCTCTGGATAGTATGGTATTTATATTTTTCCATTTTAAATTAAAAATATACAGCTTCAAAGAGGTCCGGGGTGGTACTATAGGGTTATAGTGCCGTGTTTTCCTGGGGCAGCTGCGACACTGGGCCTTCTTGTTCCATGGCCAGGTCATCCCTGGAGTGGTGGAGGGGACGGACCCCTTTTAGGGCTTCATAAAGGCTGTACACGGGTCCTACAGAACTAATCTGCAGACAGTTTCAGAGCTCAGGCAGAAACGCCGCACTGGAGCCCCCCAAGAAGAGCCCCACTCTTGAATTTTCGAGTGACGCAGATAGCAGCATCCCTGACATTTCTGTAGAACACACGCCCCGGTGTTTTGCTAAATGTTATTGGTGTTGTCTGCCCTCTGCTGGCTGCCTCGATTATAGGTGCGCATTGCGTAGGTTGAGCCTGGAGACTGGAATTTTCCTCTGCCTGAAAGCCTGCTGTTCCTCTGCAGCAGCTCTGGCCTGGGGGCGCTCTAAGAGTTGCTAAGAAAGCCTTCCATTTAATGTCCAGAACAGCAAGTTTACAGGAAATTATTAATCTCCCACTTTGGGAATTATTAGTTCTGGATGGAGACTCTTATTGTATAAGGTTTGCTGAGAATTTATGAGCCTCTCTGGAATCCAGGAGGGGATCGATTCTCAGCAAGTAAACATTTTAAGCAAATTAAGTGTTGGTGGTATAATAATACAAATAATGTCTGCCGTTTTTCAAATGTCTGCTTCATGCCAGGAGTTTCATCTCTCCAGTGGCTGCAGGGGCAGATTTTATTACCCCAAACACTCTACATGAGGCAAGTAAGGCCCCAAGAACTGCCTCTGGTAGGCCTAATGCCTCACATATAAGGGCAGAGGAAGTCTGTAAAACATATTTAACCGACCACAAAGCCTCTTGCTCATCAAGAGGTCAGTATAGCAGGCAATTCCCACGGAAAATTTCTGCTATCATGACTGGTCTTGTAGGAGGACAAGACCTATGCATGAAGGAAGCTGAGGGTGTCAGGAAGTGGCCATTTCTCCTGCACTCACACAGTTGATGGGGAAGGCTGGGGAAATGGCTCCATTGGGGATGTTTACGGTGCAAGCATAAGGACCTGGGTTTGAGCCCCAGTCTCACATGAAGAAATCCAGCATGGGACCTGGAAACATAGCTCAGTGGTTAAGTACATTGGCTGTTTTTGCAGAGGACTCAAGTTCATTTCCCAGAATCCATATGGTGGCTCACAACCAACTGGAACTCCAGCTCCAGGAGATCCAACACCCTCATCTAGCCTCTGTAGGCACCAGGCACACACGTGGCACACAGACATTATGTGAAGGCAAAACACTATGTAATTTTTTAAAATTAAAAATAAATCCATCATGATGGTAAGCAAAGCCCTTGCAATACCATTGCTGAGGAGGCAGAGCCAAGCAGATCCTGAGGACTTGCAGCCAGCCTGGCCCTATTTGGTGAGTTCCAAGCCAGTTAGAGACTTTATCTCAAAAAATAAATATAAGTAGATTTTTTTTTTTTTTTTTTTTTTTTTTTTTTTTTTTTTTTTTTTTTTTTTTTTTTACAAATTGAAAGGTGTATGATACTTAAGGAACCACACATAGAGGCTGTGCTCTGAGTATGGCCCCAAACATCCACACCTGCATGTACACACACACACACACACTCTGTCGGGGATCCACAACTCTAGCCCATGGCATATAGAAGGCAGGCAATGTTATAGCTGGTGGAATCCAGTTACCTGTGAAAATCTGCTCTGCGTAGGTCTCAAGTGGAGCCCAGACAAGCTTGGAGGGTTCCATGTAGGCTAACACAGAGTAGGTCTCTGCACTGCAAAACTCGGAGAAGCTGGAATGGGGTCAACCTAATATAACTACTTTCTATGACAGAGGCTGCAAAACTTCTGAGGGGTCAATCAGAAGGGTAGTCTGGAGACTCAGGGAGGAAGATAGGAGAAGGCACATTGGTCACTGGACATTGACTTTGAGAACCTTTGTGGCCAAGGCAAATAGTGATCAATGCAACCATCACCCTGGGTAATCATGTGGGATTAGTTTTCCAGAACTATTTCCCAGGCTGCTGCGAGGTTCACTGGTGAGCAAAATGAGATGATTGTTTGATGATGTCTCAAATGTCATCAAGGACACACTGTGGCACTTCTCTGGGACACTAAGGTCCAAAAGGGCTACTTGATCATTAGAGTTCAGTGGCCGGAATTGAAGAGATCCCAGAAGACACTAAGTGGGAAGCAGGCGTTCCTCCATTTCTCTTTCCTCTGTGGTCCAACTGTGGTTCCTAGTGCTTCAGGCAAGATCTCAAACACCTTGTTTGTTATTAATGGTTTGCTCATCAATGGTTTCAGAAACCTTAGGGACCGGGTGCAGGAATAGCCCTTCATCCTCTACAGGAAACCCGTGGCTCAGAGAAGACCCACTCAACACAAACCCAGAGAACTGTACTGTCCCCTACTCTGTGCCTCCAACTCCACACAGTCCCTGGTGACTGGAAGGCCAGTCCTATGTGAGGACACAGATGTAGAGAAACTGATGTCTTCACACAGAAAGTGTCCCCAGGACATGGAAGACCATGGTTCCCTCAGTATTCTAGACCTGATTCAGGACATGGGCCAGTGTGGCTTTTTAGCTCCTATAGGAATACTGAAAATGAACCTTCCCTTGAATTCCTGATCATGAACAGCAGCTCTTCAAAGTAAGCATGGAAAGAAATAGTTCCAAATGTAATGTCCTATTGGCCAATGGCAGATCAGTAGGCATAGCTGTTGACATACCCCATACAGCCTATAATGTGGGGTCGCTTCTATGTGATGTGGTATGTGTGTATCCGTGGGGGGGGGGGGTGTTCACTCACAGTGTTGAGAATTGAATCCAGGTTCTTGTGCTTGCTAGGCAAGCCATCGACAATTAAGCTGTACCCCAACATCCAATGCAAAGTATTGAGATTGTCTCTAATGAAGTGTCCTCAGAACCTAAGAGAGTGTCCAAGTGGTCCTGCACCAGTCTGAAGAAAATGTCACCACAGAGCACTTGATGCTACTGGATGTCTAGCCAAGTGTCTAATTGAATTGGGAGAAATGGAGTGCTTGTCCCCAAAAGTGTGGGTCTTCATGCCAAGTCGTTGGCCCTTCCAATAAGAAAGACTGCTTAGCAAGCTCCTGGCAGATACAGTACTTGGAGGGACTCTACTCGTTAAGTTAAAAGGGTACCCATAAGTCACCCCCCGCCATATACCTCATTAGCTAAGTGACCCAACCCAATGGGTGGGGGTTGTTTAATATCTGCCTATTGACTTTGGAGCATGCCTGACAAAATTAAGATCTCAGCCTGACAGCCTTGATGCTGAGATGTGCTTTTCTGAGTCTTATTTGTCAAACAGATGGCGGAGCCCGGGACAGCCATGTCAGCTGGTCTAAGACCATTGAGAACAACGGTCTTATTTGCCGTTACACTGGGAAATAGAGGCCATTAATTTTAAAGTAAGGCCTAGTTGTTGGGCCATTGCAAAGGAGGCAACCAGGATGCAATGCTGCTCCCCACCTGCTCCTAACCCCAGCAACTTGGGGAGTGGCCAAGAGACCTCTAACACATACATGGATTCCAGAACTTGTGTTGTGGATCAGGGCTTCAGGGAAATATATGGCCCTCTAGGAGTAACAAGATGGGCATTATATGTCTCAAGGCCTGTGGCTGTCCCTAGACTGCAGTTGTAGAACTGGGGATTATCCTGATGGGATTCAGAACAGTTGAGCAGCAAGCAACTGCTCCTCTGGCATGCTTCCATACATTCCTACTTCAGAATTTCAGGGCAATATTTTACCAGGAGTTAAATAGGTTTTAGCTCTGGGACACTCTAGAACTAGATACTATCTAGCAACTTCTGCCTTACCTTTCTACTGGATCTGGGTCCTCATGTCCTTTTTCAGGCATGGGGCCTTCTTTGCTTATAGTCTGCATGAACTTGGTTCACTCACCACGCCACCCCCCCCCCCACTGCAGAGTCTAAGGTATAGACTAAGGCAGGGTATTCCTGGAGTCAGTGGCAGGCACTTTGAGCTAGTCTGCTCCCAGGGAAAGGAGGTGCTTGGGAAAGTGAGGAGGAGCATGGGGGCTTGTGGGGGCCCCTGGATCGGGACCACAGGAAGAGGCTGCCAGCCTCATGCTCTTACTGCCTATGTTGTTTTCTCTACCTCTAAGGCCACATGTGTCCTGGCCACAAGAATAAGGAATCAGCCCCTTGGCAGACTGTTTTGAGGTCCACAGGTCCCACTTTCTGATTCTCTTCTGCCCCATCTTCAAGCAGCAGACCCCTCAGAGCTGGCTCAGCTGCAATTGTATCATTTCTGGCCACAAAAATGGTTAGCCGCATAGGTTTGACAAACAAATTCATAGCCTACGCTGCTCACGACCTCCTGACGTAGGCCGGTGTTCACTCTGCGTGATGACAGGTGCTATTATTCTTGCTATTACTTCTATTATGCTGGTGCATTAGATGGCCTCAAAAGGGAGAGATAATTGGCTACCATCACCCCAACCGGCGTGATTGGGTGCTACATACAAAGAGCTTAAAATTAAAGGCTGGCATTGTCGGCCTGGTGGGGACAGAATGGATCATAAAGAAACTAGCTCACCTGCTCCATTACACCCTCCCAGAGACATTGGGACAACCAATTTGGAATCTGATTTAGATTTGTCCCTTCTTTTGTGGCCTAATGAGTGCCATGGGGGTCACTGTGGGAGATGCAAAGTTGCCCCGGAGCAGGGTGATGGGCAAACCTGCTCAGGGGAGCTATATTGAGACCCTTGACACACTCTCAGAACTGGATTTCTCCAGAGTCCCCCTCACTACCAAGTCAGCAGTGTCCTTGTTCCCAGACTTGATCATCCAGTAGAGGAGGAACATCTTGTGCTCGAAATGTTCACGCTTCAGGCGCCGTGCAATGGTGACAGGTGTTTCCCCCTTCAAGTCTCTGTCATGGATGGAGGCGCCATGTTCCAGTAAGGGCCTGATGCAGTCTATTCTACCCATGGCTGCAACCACATGCAGGGGCGTCCTGCCCAGGGGTGATTGGCCCAGGCAGTTCGCTCCTGTGAGATAAAAAGACATGTTGAAGTGGGCTCCTCTCCCAGGCAGGGGTCCCATATCTGACCCTGAGGTATAGTAAGAAGGGAGCCAGGGCTAGGATGGGAATCAAAGGTGAGTTGACGCTGCTCCTGAGGACAGAGGGACCTCCCTTAGCTCATGACCCCTCCCATCCAGCCTGGTCCCATGGGGTACCCATTCCAGTCTCCAGTTTCAAGCCTGTCACCTTGTGCTGCCTGTGGTACACTCTTTGATGTCTCTGCCTTCCCATCTCACTACACTGCTTAGTTATTCCAATGGGACCCCCATCCCTCCCTCATGCTTCCTGATGAGTCCCTCTGCTTCCAAAGCTCCAACTCCATGTGTGCTCTGTCTTTACTCTTAAATAGAGGCAGGTCCTTTGCACATACTATTCCTGTTACAGACTACACTTTGGCATTTTTTTCCTTCATAAGCTTGCAGTAACTTCCTTAGTTCTTCCCCTTTACAACCCCTACCCCACCCCCATACACACTCTGCAGGTACTGTGTTTAATGCATCCCATATGTGGCTGGCTATGGAATGAAGCATTTATAATTGTTGGCTGGCTTTCCTACCTAAGATCCCTGAGGACAGAAACGCACAAGCTTAGAGACCTGTTTTATCCCCGGCACACAGCTAACAGTACTGGGGAGGTGGGAGAGGATGGCAGCCTTAGCATGGACAGATCTGGATTCTCACTATCCTCTTGCAGACAGACTAACAACAATGGTCGGCCCAGGACTTGCAGGGTGGAATCAAATTTGGGGAAACTATGAGAAAAACCGTGACACAGGAAAGAAGGCAATTCAGTTCAACCCAGCTGGCACCATGGCTGCTGCCAGTCTCATCAAGCTATGGCTGGCTGGTGAGAAGAAGCTTAAGTAGGCTTCCTGAATGCAGGCACGACCCTGCACCTCCCCCTACGGTGGCGGCAGAGGATTGAAAACTTTGCAGAGCCAGCCGTCATTTTTTAGCGGGTGCCTTCAAATACATCACAGCTCCATCAGAGCGAAGATGACTTTTTATGAGCTTAAAGGACTACTGGGCTGTGAAAGCCCATCTTTCATTGTATAAGTGCAGAAAGGCGGTGTGGGATGGCAGAGAACATGGTGTTATCACCTAGCCATTCCCAAGCTCTGTATCAGAGACGTGACATGCCAGCATCCTGCCCTGGAAAGCTGAGATATCTCCTACCCTGCCTGGTAGAGGGATAGCCAGGGCTGAGCAAGACTGCAGATGGAAAGGGAAGGTCCTACATGGAGGCAGCAGCTTACAAAGCCAGGGGCACTTACGATGCCTTCGCTTTCCCCAGGAAGTCGTGGCTTTGGGCTGTCTAAACCTGTGGTACCTTTTTTTTTTAGTGGTTTGTCTCTCAATCAGGGATAGCATTCCCCCAACCAGGGACAATGAAAGATCCCGATACCTGTCCAGACACAATGCTGATTACAGCTTTGGACAGAGACAGTCGAACAGATGGTCACCTTCAAGTGGAGACATGATAAAAAGGGAGGAAGGTGAGCATCTTTCTGAGGATCTCTTTGAGAGGACCTCCAGCTAGCCTGCTGGTCACTCCTTGTGATACCCAGGTGGGGTAAGGATGGAGACCAACCATGGGTTGTGTGAAAAGGAAAAGCTAGACACCTGTCTCTTGCTGTCCTGTAATGGTGATCCTTCCTACCACAATGGAATGTTCTAGAAACCTGGTCCAGAGGTGTGCAAGCCTCTGGTGGTTGTGTCCTAAGGAGCCTATGACCAAGGAACCCAGTGGGGAGACATGTTTGGTGAGTGAGAAAACTGGGGTCCAGGGAGCCACTGAGGAAGATACAGGTAAGCCAGGCTACTCTGTCCTCCCAAGCAGACCAAGCCATGCTTTGTGCAGAATTACCAAGTTCTAGAAGATACTTCACAGCATCTGAATGACCTCTGTGAGCAGTGATGTACAAAGCCACAAATGCCCTCTGGGAAGTCCACTGCCTCCATTGCTCCCCCTTAAAGTGCTGTGAATTCGCTGTTCGATAGAAGGTGTCTTCGCTGATTCCGAGACATGAAAGCTAGGTGAAAGAAACAGGTCAAAGGTCATCTCTAGTGTGACCCGCACCCCCAGAACTAAGAGGCTTACTTGATCCAAACCAAGGTGCACAGTGCTGCTGTGGGACTCTGCTCTTGTACACTGTAAATATTTGTCACTCCTATTGGTTTAGTAAAACCTGATTGGTCAAGTAGCTAGACAGGAAGTAGAGGAGGGCAAGTAGACTAGGAGGATTCTGGGAAATGGTAGAACAGAGAGAGAGATGACAGAGAGATGCAGAGGACATGGGATGAGAATGCTGCCCTGAGAAAAAAAGGTAGCAAGCATAGACAGAAATAATGGGCTAACTTACAGTATAAGAGTTAGGAAGTAATATGCCTGATTCAGAGTGTACTTAGCAAGCTTGTAATTAATGTAAGCCTTTGTGTAATTATTTGGGACTGCTGGTCCAGACCTTGGGGCTAAGCCAGACCTGAATCTTCTGACTACACAGCAACAATGTCAGCTGACAGGAGATATTGTTCGGTGATCTGCACATACTCAGGGAGTGCAGCCTTTCCTGGTTAGGCAGGGCACACAGGAAGACCTTCCTATCAATGTTTAGAAAAGAGAAAATAACTTTGCTAGGGTCAAGGGTCAAGAGGAAAATGTTTGTGGCCCTTTGGAAAAACAGCAGAACCTGGTACTCCAGAAGGAGCTCGTGGAGCCGTGGTAGATCCTGTTTCCAATTTTTCGTGCCCATTGTTGCTGTCAAATTTTGGGACTTTCTCAACTATGCTAGAAGGTAGATAGCCCATGATAGAACCATCCTGAGGAGATACAAGTCTTCAGAGATGGGAGAAGGGCCATGGGATATCACAGGGAGAGCTGTGCTCCAAATGTCCAGGGTCAGGTAGTGAGTGGCATTGGGAAGGACAGTGGGACCTTGCACAGGGAAGATAGGGCAACAGTTACCTCCTCAGGCAAAGAGAGAGAAGCCAAGGCACTGACTAAACTGTCAGGAAAGAGGGGCAATTGAGAAAGTAGAAATGGGGGATGTGGAGAAGCAGCTAGAAGACATGCTTCACTTGGGGCTAGATAGACCTCATTCTTATGCCTCAGGCCTGGCACATAGATGATATAGAGATCACCACCACCTCCCTTCCCCCAATACATCCCAACACTTCTCCCTCCACTCAACTTTCCCTTGAACCCTGTCCCACCACGAAACTGCCTCTTCTTCCACAGATCTCAGAGCTCTACCCTTGAAGTCTTCTGTAGACAGAACACACACTTGCCCCAGTGCCAACTATTCATCCTCACGGATGGGTAAGCATTTCTGTTCTCATCTTCCTGTCCTCCCCAGAGCCAGTGAGTAGCCCGGAGGGGGTCTGTGAACAGGGTGCTGTCCAAGGATCTCCCCAAAATTCAGACAGAACCTCCCGAGCATTTCCTCTCAGGTGAACATGGCACACAAGTCCCTGAGCACAGGGCTACAGCCCCATTTTTCAAATTAAATTGGATTTTCAACTTGACCAACATGTAGATAGAAAATGTACCACCCAAGTTTCACACTGCTTGTGGAGTAAAGTAGGGCTATAAACTGTAAATAAGTAAATCCAGAAAACTCACAAGGCCAGAGTGGCTGGAAACATTCCATCCAGGAATCTTATCTTTTTTCTCTACTCTTGGCCTCTCTATTCAAATGCTCACACTAAAGACTAGAGTCACTCAACCACTAACACTGAAAGAAGCATGAAACCACCTTACTGGGGTCCCCTTCCACAGCTGCCAAAACCAGTTCCGTCCAACCATCATAATGCCAGACACATAACGAAATGACTGCTCCAGGAATGACATCGTAGAACTTCAGGGTGGCATCATCCATCAAAATTCCTACAGGGAACAAGTTTTCCTTTTAGCAAAATTAGGACTTGAAGAGAAATCACTGTATTCAGTTGGGAAAGTGTCTGACCTTGAATCACACAAAAATACTTTTAAAATCTTAAGCAAAGGGGAGGGGAAAATCTCACTTGATGGTTGTCCAGGAGCCTGTTTGCTACTGCTAATGCTTTTTAGAAAATTAATTTGGCTCAGCTCAGATCGAAAGCTGGACCCAAAAAGAAAAAAAAAATCCACATACACAATGGCAATGATTTATAAAATTTTGTAATTACAGCTTGTCCTGTTGGAGAAAAAAATACATGAGTCAGTGAAATCGTTTTATGAGGCAAAACTCTACAAATAAAGCCTACTTAAATTTGAGCTATACATCACAGGCTCGACAGTGTACTTAGCAAGTTATACACCTTCAACCGAATCCCCACTCCAGGCAATGCTGCCATTAGCTGGCCAGAGGGACAGAGAAACAGGAAAGATCTTGCAGGTGACAGACAGCCCACATCAGGGATTTTCCACGTAGGTGCATAACTGACATTCTCAACTAGGTAGCTTAACTACTCAACCAACCCTCCCTACCCCTCACACCACAGCCTCTATGGCCTCCACCATGGCTCGTCAGCTGCACTAACAACTGTCCTTTACAGTCAAGAATGTCTCCCAGACACTGCCCCTGGTGGGGAGCACATTGCCCCCGTATAAGCCTATGCTAACATCAGAAGCAAGTATCAGCACCCACTGTGTTTGGACCTGCGTGTCAGAGCTCTTGCCTGACCCACATGAATGTGTCAAGAACTGTGGTCTAGTCCAGCCAGGCTTAGTGGCACACACCTATCATCCCACAATTTGGGAGCTGGAGGCAGAAAGATCAAGAGTTCAAGACTCCCCTGAGATATATGAAATCCTGTCTAAATAAATACAGAAATAAATAAAACAATAAATTAGCTAAGGCTCCAGAAGACAGTTGAAGGGGCATTATGTAGGGAGTGTTTTTTGAAATGTATGGTATTTTCTCTTTTTAAACACATACACACGTTTCTTGGTCACTTACCATCTTTAGGAACCACAGAGGACTTGAATTGCTCATAAGCAATAATGATCTTTCCAAGCTACCCCAGTACTCTTTCCATGTGCGCAAAATCCATAAATTTTCTGATTTCTTGATCATTATGATGGGCCTCTATGCCTAAACTGAGGGTAAGCCTCAGGATGACCTTCCATGGCTCTTCCTCTCCGGGAAGGAAACTGAGGCTAGGCCCAGCTAGGATGTGACAAAGCAGCTTCCTTCCAGGCTTGTGGGTACCATTTGATGAACAGAATCTCAAGAGGATGGGGACAGAGAATGTTGCTCAGCACATCTGTAAATTTGGGTCTTATTTTTGGCTTGAATGTGAAAGCCAGCCTGTCACTAGTCTAAAACAAATTGACTTCCTAACTGCTTTGCAAATGTCTAGGAGAGATGGCTTCTTCGCTCACAACCGTTCCTATGCAATCCCTAGCATATCCCCTTTGCAGACAGGCAGCCACTACCTTCGGCTCAGAAAACTGCTACTAATTATCAACAGATAAATAAATGATTGGCAGGGGCACCACTTGCCCATGAATTTGCTTGACTCCTTTAGACATGGCCGTCGAGACACTTTCCCGCCAATGATCTCACTTGCCCTTGCCCTCGGCAACTTTGGAGGTGGGCAGACATGTCAGGCAATTCTTTACAGGCATGGGTCCAAATTTCTCCTAGCGACAAATCAGCACCATCTCTACTGGGCCAGCCAGTCAGCACAGCATAGCACAGGGGTCAAGCCTCCAACAGTTGCTAAGTGACTGCTCAGGCTTAGCACTGTGACATCAGTGTGAAGTCACTCTACCTCCCATGGCCTCTTCAGCTTGCTTAAATTTATTGCTCCTCGGTAAAAACAAATGAACCAAGGGGATCCAGAGTTGGAAGGATATATAATTTTTAAATTTCTTGTTGGGAGACAGTTATTAAGTCCCCCCACTATGCCTCACCTCATTCATATCTCCTTAGCTATAGACTGAGGCCCAAAAAAACAGCTTCATGCTACAGAAAGCCTTGAGAACATCAGAAAGTATCTTTCAACGACTGTAAGAAAATACATGTGCCATGGAAAACACTTAACCTATTTTTAAAAGTAGCAAGTTAAAGTGTTTTGGCCTTGCCCACATACCGCCGGTTTGCAGAGTCATTCCTGTCCATTGGGGAACAGCACAGAGAATTCTAGAGCTAATGGGGCTCTGCTTTCCAGATTAGGAAACTGAGCCCAGGAAGGGCAGCGTGAGAACACTGAGTGTAGGGACAGCTGTTTTCAGAGCTATCTCCATCCACTCAGGTCCTGCAGTACTCTGCAGTGTCTCCGGGATACCGGCTGCTCACATTCCCTCAGCAGCCCAGAGACTTTTTTTTTTTTTTCTCCTTATTTTAAATCTTTATTTTCTTGAAGAGTTTTGCCTTGATTTCCATCAGGTGGGGAGATGATGGAGCCCAAGGGGCTCTGATCCTGTTCTCATATCCTGAACATTGTAGGGAATGGGGACAGAGAGACCCATGTCTTCAGGTTGAGGGAAGGGTAGGCTGCTGAGCCTCTGACCTCCACTGGGTGCCTCCCCATGGATTTGTCTCTATCTGGATTCGTGGGGGTCCAGATTCCAGTGAGTGCCACCTATTAGGTTCTAATTCTGCTGGGCTCCCTTTGAGCCCCCAGTGTGCAGTGTGGGAAAGGACATAGCTAGGACCTAGGGGCTTAGACACTGACTAGGCTAGTGTCAGGATTAGGGTCTAATCATGGGCAAGGTTTGCTTTGAGTTCTGCTGAGGTTTGAATTTACTCTGGATTTGGGGTTCCCATGACAGTAAAGTTTGCTGGCTGATTAGGGGTCCTAGTTTAAGAGGAATCTACAGCAGGATTTGGAGTCCTTGCATGGACTGGTGGTTTAGGCATCTCTGGCTGGTAAGCAACTGAGAATTAGGACTCAAACAGCTCTCTCCCTGAGATTTGGGGGCCTGCTAGTAACTGAATTTGCTCTAAATTTGATGTTCTGATATGAGTAGGTTTGGCTAAAGGATCTATATTGAATTTTGAGGTCCTCAAAAATCAGGGTTGCTTTCAACCTTCACTTCCTCACTGAGACACATTGTGTCAGATTTGAAATGCATAAACACATGGTGTTGGTGAGAGTGACAGATCAGAGAGGCAGGCTTGGCTTCACTTTTGGTGGGGGAGGGTCATTCTGTAGGCAGGATTCATTTAATCCTTGTAACCCTTGTGAGACACTTGGTTTGGACTGGGGTCCTGCTGTGGTCATGGAGGGTTTGAGGGATGCCTTTCAGAGGTGGACAGAGTTGGCTTTGGATTTGGGGGTCCAGATGTGAGGAAAGCCCATCTTAGGATCCAGCATCCTAATGTAGACAGGGATTTGGCTGCAAGGATGGATAGTGGAAGCTGGGGGGAAGGGTGTCTCAGAATTGGGTACATAGGCTTAGTGTTGATACTCATGATGTGGGTGGAGTCTGCTGTGAGATTTAAGGTGTTGGAGTGGCCAGAGGCAGCTAGAGGATTCAATCTTCAAATATGTGGACAGACTTTGGGACCCTGCGGTGGGCAGGATTTGTCTCAGCCTTCGGTAGCCTTGTGTGGACACAGCCATGGAGGATTCCAGGTCCTGATTGTCATATGGTTAGCCTGGGGTCTTTGGGCTCACATTTGGTCAGACTTGTTTTGATTTTGGGATTCTAAGGTGGGTGGGGTCGTTTTGAGTTTTGGTGTCCTTATGTAAATGCAGCTGCTGGAAGATTTGGGGTTCTGAAGTAATTATTGCTAGTCTGGAGATCTGAGGTTCAGTCTTGGGTGGGTATATTCCGGATTTGGGGGTACTGGAGTGGGAAGGAAACATTTGGCTTAATTTTGACATCCTTATATGAATAAGTTGTTGGAGTACTTGGGATTCTAAGAGAGTGATGGTTAGCCTAGATACTTGAGATTTAAACTTGGGGTACAGATTTGTTCTAGGTCCCAGGATAGGCAAGGTTTAGCATCTCTGTATACACATAGTAAGAATTTGGGGACTACAGTAGTGATTAGCCTGAGAGAGTTGGAGATTTAGTTTTGGGTAGGTGTGTTCCAGGTTTGGTGTTATAGGATGGGCAGATTTTATTTTTTATTTTAGCACTCTTGAATGAATATATAGTTGGTAAGGGTTGGGGGAGGGGTGTCTGTGTTCATGGTTAATGTATATGTGGGGAGATTTGTACATTCAACTTTTGTTCTGGGTTTGTGTGTGTGTGTGGGGGGGGTGTGTTCCAGGGTGGAATGGTTTGTTCTGAGTTTTAGCATCTCTGTGTAGACAGTTGATGGAAGCCTGGGGAGCATCTAACATAATCATGGTTAGCCTGAAGATATGGCCATGTTTGCTCTGGATTTGGGAGTCCCTGAGGTGGGTAGGATTTAATGTTTAGTTTCCTTGAATGGCCATTGTGGTGGAGGATTTGGGTTTCTAAATCAGGGATAATTAACTCAGAGACCTGAGGGTCAGCCTTGGCCAGCTTTGCTCTGGGTATTGAGGGTCCTGGGGTTGGCTGGCTTCTTTTGAGTTTGTATAGCACTGTGTGGACACAATTGATGAGTTCAGGGATTTGACCTAGTTATTGTTGGCTTGGAGATTCTGGGTTCAGTCTTGGGCAAATGTTCTCTGAGATGGGGGTTCTAAGACCAGCAAGATTTGTCTCAGCTTCTGAAATGCTTGCATAGACAGGTGCCAACAGAACTTGGGGTTCACTACTTAGGGTTGGTTTTGGACCCAGTTTCTCACGGAGAAAGGCCTGTCCTTGATTTGGGGGATGGGTCTATCGAGGCCTTCTATGTTTCTAGTTTCACAGTCTTAGGTGAACACAGTTGTGTTAGGGGCCTGGGTTCTTTATGAAGATGGGAGGATCTTGTGGTGGTTTGAAATTTGAGGTTCTGTGTAGCCTGGACTTGCTCAAGGTTGGCAGACTGCAGCCAGCAGACAATGTTTATGAGCCAGGTCCACATTTATGTTTGGAGTCTAATGAGATACCCATGTGTTTGGAGTTGGGAGCCTTTGGGTGGCCAGCGTTCTAAGGCGTTCTAGATGGGGTTTAAGGTGGTTGGGGTTGACTTCTTGGTCACCTTAGGTCCTCTGGTAGTTAGGTGTGTCTTGGGGACCCAGGGCAGGAGTGGGCCGCGGGAAGAAGCTCGTGGGGAGTGGGAAGGGGTTGGGCAGGGGCCACCTTGGTCCAGGAAGTGCAGCCGTTGTAGGTTGAAGGGGATGCCGACCATCAGGTCCAGCTCCTCTTTGAGCTCCTGAACCGTCATGTCATTGCGGCAGTTGGCCACGCGGAACAGCTCCCCGGTCTCCTCCAGTTTCACCCGCAGGAAAAAGACGTCAGGGACCAAATCTGGCGACGCGATGGAGGCGTACGGGTCCCCTGATTGTGCTCTAATTCGTGCGCGGGCCCGGCTGGAGGGCTGAGCGGTGCGCGCGCCCGCCTTGGGGTCTTGCGGAGGGGCGCCCCCCTGCGGCCTCTGCGGCCGCGCGCCCGCCCCCGCCACGTCCGCCGACCTCCGCATGGCAGGCAGCCCGCGTCATCCGCACGTCATCGCCGCCCCCGCTCGGGCCCCCGAGGGGCGCCCGCGCTTCCGGAGACTGCTCCCTCCCCGTCCCTAGCCTGCCTCCTAGCACTGTGGGGGAACCGACCTGTCTATTCAAGGCAATATGCGTGACCAGGGAGAACCAACCGGAACCGCTGGACCCACCGTTTTTAAGGTGGTTTTAGGCTTGCCTCTATGTGCTTTTAGAACACAGCAACCCAAGCAGACCTGGGCCACAGCCGAAGTGGCACAGGACTGAGTGGAATATCAAACCCATGGGCCCTGACACTATGGCATCCTCGAGGGAGAAAGTATGGAACACACTGGATGGGACAGGCTAGGCTAGAAGCTTTTCAGGGAGAGCGGGGATGGGGGTGTGGGCCTTAAAGGCTAGACCCCAAGCAAGGTCTACAGGGGTTGAAAGTGGCACCACGGCAGGGGCAGGGAGCCACAACACCCTTTGAAAACTGTTAGCAAGAATAAAATGAAGCTTCAGAAATACATTTGGTATAGCAGTTAGTTACAGAAATTTGGGCTGAGGCATGGTGGTCCGGGCTATCCACACTCCTGGGCAGTCAAGTGTTCCTTGACTATATAGTGAGCCAGTGACACGGGGGGGGGGGGGGGGGGTTAATCCTTTTATGTCGAAGAGAGGCTCATTCTACACAACAGATAACTAGTTTATACAGTGCACAGGTTGGACCTTTTACCAGTTTTACAATCTTTTTTTTTTTTTTTTTTTTTTTCCCTGCGTGACTGGGTATTGATCCCAAGCCTCCACGCATGCAAAGTTCTCTCCGTATTACTGAGACACACTGTACGTAAGAGGTTGGTATTGTCATCTGAAGTAGGTGTTCAAATTGGATCCCAATGTCCAGATTCCACCGCGGTACACTGAACCTTTGGGCTTTTTTGTTTTTAATTTAGTGTTTCTGTTTTGGTTTTTGAGACAGGGTTTCTATGTAGCCCTGACTATCTTGGAACTAGTTCTGTAGACCAGGCTGAGCTCAAACTTACAGAGGTTTGCCTTCCTCTGCTTTCAGAGTGCTGGGATTAAAGGCATGTGCTACCTCCCCTGCCCCCAGCTTTTTGTTTGTCTTTCTTTATAGAAAATTATGCTCTGTAGAGAACCCAAGATTCCAGCTGAATAATTTTCCTTACTTTTAGAATAGACTTTAATGCAATAATCTCTACTGTATAAGCAATAAAAACTTATTTGTTGCAGAGGTCCCGCTATACGTTCTATTTACCATAGGCACACAGTAAACACAAGGAAGATTCTTTTTATTGTTATTTTTAAATCTTTTGCCTCTAACTTAATAAGTTAGCTCTGTGTCAAAGCAGCCCAAACGTTGCCTGTGCTTGCTATTTGAGGTTCCCCCCATTCTCTTTGGCTCAGTGTAGATCTTCTCTCTCTCTCTCTCTCTCTCTCTCTCTCTCTCTCTCTCTCTCTCTCTCTCTCTCTCTCTCTCTCTCTCTCTCTGTCTCCAAATTTCCATTCTCTTTGGCACAGTGTAGTTCTCTCTCTCTCCCCCCAAATTTCCATTCTCTTTGGCACAGTGTAGATCCTTCCCCCCCTTTCTCTCTCTTTCTCTCTTTCTTTCTCTCTTCCTTCCTTCCTTCCTTTCTTTCTTTCTTTTTAATAACAAGATCAATGGTATTGGTATTTGGGGACCCACAGGGATATCCTATATACCAGAATATTCAACATATGACTTTACATCTTTTTTTAAAGCTCCTGGGCCCCATTAGTTGCTCCCCCACCTTTGCCATAAAAGATCAGGGACAGAAAACTGGGATAGACACAGTTATATGTGCTCTAATACAATTGGATCTCCTTCAAATTACAGAACCATAGACAAATGCCTACAGAATACAAAATTATTAGTGGATGAAAAATCTGCTTAAACTATACAGCATCTTTCTGTTCATTTGAAATTCAAAAGCAGGAATTCTTAGTTATGTGTACTTCAACCAGTGTAAAGACTAGGGTAACAACTCTCCAAACCAATGGTGTCTGTGGGAAGTTATGATCAAAATATGGCTTTTCTTCCCTTTTTTTTTTGAGTTTAAAAAGTCAATATCCATACATCTCAGCAAATTCCCCCATACACACCTGAGTCCTTATTAAAAAACAACCTATGATTCGCTGCTCTCAAAAACCAACACACATTTTCACAGTCTCTGAAAGAAGGAAAAGGTGAAGGCTGGCAGAAACATTATTGAGGATAGCAGTTTATAACAAAAGTACCCAAGAGGAGCCCCTAGCAGGGGCCTAACCATTCTTTACTAGGACACAGTTTAAAGGTCATCAGAATAGCTATAAGTGCTGCAGTTTCAGAGCAGGACGCTTCACATGACAGGGATACTCACTGGGAGGCTAGGGCTACATCCATATATTTTCTTGTCAAGTTATTTACATATGTACAATATTTCAGTTGGGAATAAAATACAATGCCATAAACTTCATTTTCTCAGAAAAGATTAGGGCAGCAAGCCCAGAGAAGACATACAAGCTTCTCTTAAATTACTTTATTGGTGAGGGGAGCTATATTATATTATGTATACTTATATACATTATATATAGTATGTATATATTATGTTTGGTTTCCTTGGACAGGATTTTGTTATGTAGCTCAGGGAGGCCTGGAATTCTATAAATTGACCTTGAACTCTTGATCTCCGTGTCCCAGCATCCCAGGTGCTGAGGTTACAGATGTGAACAATTATACCAGGCTCTCAGGGGAGATTGTAAGTAACACAGTCTTTCTTCAAAAACAAACTGCTGCCCACAGCTGATGGTATGGAAGCCAGAGTCATCAGGACATAGATCCACAACCTTTCTAAACTGCCAAAGATCAGGTCTGCAGGGGTGGGAAGCATAGGTTGCCCAGTCACCTGAAATAAGCCTCCTCTAGAAGCTCTGATACTGGATCCCCTTCAAATTACAAGGCATGTGTATACTGAAGACTTTCCTGTATATTGTCATATGGTCAGTTCTAGTTTTCCAGTGTAGTATGTCTATAGCATTCTGCATCTTTGGTTCGAGGGAAGCAAAAAATGAAATATCTTGGTCCAGGCCAGACAAAGAGCCAAAAGAGTCTCTTCAACAACTTCAAGATGATGGTTCCCAGCATTTCTAAAATATACTAAAGGGAGAAAAGTTGGAGTTCTAAGTGCCATGAAGTGTGTTCTAGAACATATTCTAGTTTTGTGTCTCCTAAGCCACATGTCAGGACACTAGATGCATTTTCTATGAATATCCACTTATCTAAGTCCTTTCAAGTGATAAAATGCCTTATTCCAAAATCATCTCTGAGATTTTAATGGTGGACTACCAGCAATGACACCTGCCTTAAAAGTTATGAGTAACGAAAGCTTTCCACGAGTCTTCCATGCATGTTCCGCAGCACGTGAGAAGTGGCATGTGATCTGCATGAGGGAGAAGGCTAGAAACAAACAGGCCCACACTATGGCCGAGAAGAAAGCAAGCAAGTCATGCAGCTTGCATTCGCTATCACTCAAGTTTAAACAACTCAGTGGTGTCACACTGTAGTAGCATTGAGACAGACTTTGGCTTCGTTTGGAACATAAATGTGCACCCCACCTCCCCAAGCTGTGTGATGGTTTGTATCTGGTGCGTCCTTGTTTAACAAATGGAATTATGTTCATCTCTTCAGCTATCTTGTGTCTCCAGTGTGTTGCTATTCAGCTTGCTCTAACTCCTCATCTACGGTTAACTGAGAAACCAGCAAGGCCCACACACCCTTCTCCAGCAGTGTCTGCACAGGGCCTTGGCCAGCAGAATCCTCAAATTTGGAACAGGATCCAATGGCAGGCTCAGGAGGCTGGGAAGCCAGTCCTCCACAAACTGGTCCACGGGTACAGACTCTTCACTCATCACAGCCTGGAGAAATGAGAGAAAACACAAGATTTTAAAGCACACATACTTCTCTAATTCTAAAGATGTCACTTCTGTACGTTTGAAAAGCACATGCATGCACATGTGAACTTTTATATTTCAAGAACTGAACTGAATTATGAGCAGTTATTTTATAACTCTCTTCCAAGGAATTACTGACAAGGAGTGTGCAGGGTCTAGAGGGACGTGGGTTTCAGAGCCAGGCAGCTGTAGGTTCAAAACTCATCTGTGGCCTCAGATGAGTTGTTCAGCTTTGCTGAACCTGGGCTTCCTCAACTGCATAGTGGCTGACCCTTTGTACCAATGACCTCGCACAGAGCCAACATACTATACATTCCTGGCCAGTAAGGATTTGTTCGGAAGCTCACTTCTGAGAGACACTGGCTGCCACGAAAACTCAGATGCTGGCCCAGGATTTGGCCTCTATGAGAGCTGGTCCTAAGTATGCGAACACTGCAGCAGTGTGCACAACACACCCTTCCTTTCTCCTCACGACTGGCTCTGGAGACCAAAACTAGCCTTGTCTTGTGAGAGAGTTCTGTTCCAATGTGATGGCAGTACTGGAAGTCTTAGGGCAAAGAAGAGGGGACTTCAGCCAGGTGTATGGATTCTGGGTCCTATGGGTGTTCATGGTAGGCAGGCACCCTGGCAACGTCTCAGGAACATCAAGTAGCTCTGGGGGTCAAGCTTGTTCTAGGCAGTTGGACTGTATTGGGCCAGACAAATGGAACCAGCATAGGGGGAAATACTTTACTGCACAGACCTGTTTGCCCAGGCTACTGGCAGGGAGCTCAGAGACAGGCTCTAGGCCAGCTAGTCCTCATTCCAGATCCGCCTTGTCACCCTACTACCTTCTTCCTAGTGCTGTGTTCAGATCAAAATTAACAAGTCTCTGAGGTGCACTATGTCCTGAGCATCCTTACCTTGTTTTGTGTTTTTCTGGATTTTCTACATCTTTAATAATGTTTCTTTTTCTTAAAAAAATCTTGTTGGTTTTTCTTGAACAAAATGGATTGGTATCATTTCTTGCTTCCCACATTTTTCTACATTCCAGATAAATAATTTAAAAAATAAAATGAAAAACATTTCATATCTACTTTTGCTACACAGTGATGCGAATACTCCTGTTATTCTTCACAGATGGCTGCTGTGAAAAAATACTGGCTGTGCAGACCAACAGGGGACACTGGTGAGTCCTCTCACCCCACTTGTTTTGAGACAGAAGAAAGTGACTGCAGGTTGGGATCAGATGGGGCTCCATCACAGCTGGTTTTGAGCACAGCAGGGCTCCAGTTCCTGGAGATGGTGCACTATCCCCTTTGCCTTAGTGGTGCCACCAGACAGCACAATGAACCATCAAAATGATTAAAATAATATTTGACAAAACAAAATCCTCAAAACCAAAAGACATCACTTTCTACTTGTAAGTGAGATCTTGCTTAGATAACCTGACTTCCCTGGGGTTAATACTTCACCTAAAACAATTATCCTTAAAGGTGAACAAATGTGCCATTATGTTCTGCCATGCTCTATAACCAGGAACATCAGCTGTGTCTAGATGACTGACATTCAAGATGCATAGCACCACACCCCATCACACACATCCCCACTTCAAAGGTGATACTTAGAGGGGGTGTTGAGGAGACAAGGTGACATAAATTTTAAGCCTAGGGCATGAAAGGGGTTTTTGTCCCCTAACCCTGGATGAAGTATGAGGAGTGGGCTAGGTCTAATAGGAGAGCAGACATCTCTTCACTGATTTCATCTCCAGAATACCTAGCACACAGTAGGTACTGACCATGCCCAGGGTGACTCTGGACACGACACTGTACCTCTTAGCTGCTCAGTCTCCTATTAAGTGAGGAGGCTCAGTGAAGTGATCCCAGCTTCAGCCAGGAAAAGGAACTCTGGGCTGTGCTAATGTGACAGATGCAAGTGAAAGACTGCCTTCCCACACACTGAGGGCAGTACTGGAACTTCCAGATGAGCTCCTGGATGACACTGAGCCCCAGAGTACAGGCGCCATGGAAGCAGTACTTCCACAGCATCTCCACCACCTGCAATATGAGAGAGCCAGCTGTGAGTCAATTATAAGCAGTACTCTGCATGGCACAGGGGCATTTTCATGTTCTTGCCCATCCTCCCAATCAATTTACAAGCAAAAGAAAGTAATTTTCAGTGCTTACTAGCACACACAAAGGAGATGTTTTAATAGATCATAAGACATGCACACAAAACTCTTCAAGGAGAATGTAAATAAAAGGGGTTTAACAAATACATTAAAGGGACCCAGTTTTTAAAATACAGCATCTTGTTTAACACGTAAGCTGTTACCTTTGAGGATAGGGCATTTTTTATAAAACTTTAATACTTTCAAGGAATTTTTTTTAAAGCACCATTTTCAGGTAAGACTGTCTTCCTCTGTGGGGGTGGGAGACATTTATTTAAAAGAAAAGGATTATCTTTTCTGTTTAAGGCCCTGCTAATTAACAATTGTTCTATCAAGCTGTGGACAATTAAACAACAACAACCACAACCACACATACACACATACACAAAAACCCCTTGGCTATTATTTAAAGCGTTTCAAATACAAAGTGATTTCTGCAGTTACCATCATGGAAGCATAAAATTAACAAAAGGGTATCCTGAAAATTAATAAAACAATACAGTTTATAATTGCAAAAATTAAAAGCTGGGCTTATAGAGAAAATGACAAATAGAGCTCAGAAAAAAACTAGTATTAAATGTGAAACAGAAAGAGTGTGCTATTTACAAGAATGGGCTATGGGAAGGCCAGTTCCTTACTAACTTGAAGGAAATCCAGCACATTTGAGAAACTGTCCTCACACAACTTCAGGGCAACGTGCCTCAGGTAACCGTGAATGTCGCTGGTGCCATAGAAATCCAAGATCATGATCAGCTGCCTGCAATGACAAGCAGGGGGACCCCTACCACATAAGTTACTAGGCGATTCCTGCTCCATCCCTCCGGCGGCCACGCGCGGGCGCAGCGGCTGCGCGAGCGAGCAGCTGGCTTGCCGAAGCCGCCAGCACTGAGCGCTTTGTAAAATAGGGGTTCCCGCGTTCAGAGTGCAGGTTTTGAGGTTTCAGTGTCCGGTTATGATTGAAAGACACGCAAAACTCTACCCCAGAACATCAGACAATGTAAAAGCAGCCCGGGCCTGCACTTCCCAGGCCACACGAGCAGGAAACTAGGAGCCGAGCGGCGGGTGGCGGCGCCCTCGCTCTTTTCCCGGCTTTCTTTCGTCTCCATTATTTTTTGCTTGCTCTTTTCTTTGCTTTCAACAGCGTTCTTTCCCCCTTTCGTCCTTCTCATTCGCTTTCCCCTAAATCGTTTTTGCCTGCTCTTTTCAATCCGTTTGCCTTCCCCCTTGCTTTCTGGCCCGCTTTCCCCCTAGACTTAGGGCTCGCCCTTTCACTCTCGCTTTCCTGATCATCGGCCTTTCTCATTTGCTCTTTCTCCCTAGGTCTTTCCTCCCCTCGCACTTTGTCGCTCAGTCCCCCACCCCCTTCCCTTGCTCCTTCTTGCTAGGTTTGTTTTCCCTCGGTCTTTCTCGCTTGGTATTTTTTTCCCCTCGTTTTTTCTTGCTTGGTCCTTTTTCCCCTAGCTCTCTCGTTAGCATTTTTTTTTTTTCCTTTGCTCTTTTCTTGCTGGGTACTTTTCTGGCGCTCTGTACTCCCTCGCTAGGTATTTTCCCCTCGCTCTGTCTCACTCGGTATTTTTTTTTCCCTCGCTCTTTCTCGCTGGACATTTTCCCCTTGCCCTGTCTCGCTGGACATTTTCCCCTTGCCCTGTCTCGCTGGACATTTTCCCCTTGCCCTGTCTCGCTGGACATTTTCCCCTTGCCCTGTCTCGCTGGGCATTTTCCCCTTGCCCTGTCTCGCTGGGCATTTTCCCCTTGCCCTGTCTCGCTGGGCATTTTCCCCTTGCCCTGTCTCGCTGGGCATTTTCCCCTTGCCCTGTCTCGCTGGGCATTTTCACCTCGGTCTATCTCGCTGGACATTTTTCCCTCGCTCTGTCTCGCTGGGCATTTTTCCCTCGCTCTGTCTCGCTGGGCATTTTCACCTCGCTCTGTCTCGCTGGGCATTTTTCCCTTGCTCTGTCTTGCTGGGCATTTTCACCTCGGTCTGTCTCGCTGGGCATTTTTCCCTCGCTCTATCTTGCTGGGCATTTTTCCCTCGCTCTGTCTCGCTGGACATTTTTCCCTCGCTCTGTCTCGCTGGGCATTTTTCCCTCGCTCTGTCTCGCTGGACATTTTCCCCTCGCTCTCGTCTCCCTCGGTCTTTCCCCGCGGCTTCTAGCTAGGTTTTTTTTCCCTCGCTCTTTTCTCGCTAAGTTTTTTCTCTCGCTCTTTCTTGCTAGGGTTTTTTCCTTCGCTCTTTTCCCCTCATTTTTTTCGATAGGTCATTTTCTCTTGCTCTTTCTGTCTCGCTCGCGGCCCCACTCGGCTCGGGCAGGAGAGTGGTGTGATTTGCACGGGGACAGAGGAAATGAAAAAAGGGCGGGGAGGAAGCGGTCGGCAGCGGCTTCATATCGCTGCCGCCGTCCGCGGGAGGTGGCGGGGGACAGGCCAATACCTCTCCCCGTGCCGTGCCGTCCTTATCGCCGCAGCGGCCGACCCGGCCGCAATAAGCACAGCGATGGGAGATAGGGCCGGGCCGGCCGGGGCCCAAGGCGGGTCCCGCCGGCAGGGGGAGCGCAGCAGTCGCCCCGGTCCTAGGCTTGTTTTTCTCAATTCTTTTTGCCTAAGTGTGCTGAGAACATGACATAATGACTAAACCTCAGTCTCTCAAATTAAGCATAATGATTAAAGCTCACAGCAAAGAGAAAATCTTTTAGCTTGTCCCTGGCACTGGCCAAATCACATCCTCAATAGCTGCAAAAGCCTGATGGATTTCTTCAGGAAGACATTTTGAGAGATGACTAGTTGTGGATAATAAAAATGAAAACTAAAGATATAGAAATGAACCTCAACAAAAGCCCAGACAAGCACTCCCCAAACAAATCTCCCACATTACTAAGGTTCATTCTCCACCTAGAGAAGGGGGCACTGAACTACACTCTCTAGTTTATTACCGGTAAAGCCTAGAACATTCCTTGTGCTGACAGCTGATAGGAACTGCAGAGTGCTTCACACAGGCATGGTACATGCAAGCAAGCCTCGTGGGCAGGTATTTTTATTTAATAGCTGTCTCATCCAAAGGGGACCTTTTCAGACCTCAGTGCTGCCCGCCCAATATTCTTCTGCTATTCAAATCCATGTGTCCTACAGAGAAGGCATCACACAGAATGTTCAAGAAGGCTTTGCAAAACCACTCCAATTCAGAGGAAAACATTGAAGAGTGGGTGATTCATCTTCTATTTGATTCAAATAAATTGCCTTATAGAACAGCAGAACACTCCCAATTCCAGGGTGACTCTAGCCCTGTCTTCATGTGAAAATGGATGTCTCCCCAGAGACAGAAGACATATATAACTCAGAGCTTTGGAATTCCGTTTATACCTTAACAAAAACATACTCTCTTTATTTATTCAAAAGAGCATTGTACTGCTGCTTCTGATGCCAGTTACAAGGAAACAACTTTCCAACTGGCCTCACAGGGCCCCAGATTTTTTCTCACTCTGATAGTTCATATGGAAAGCTCCAGCTCCTGCTATTGTAAGCACCACAAACTCCTGCAGCTGGTGGAGGTGCTCTCTTCTCTTGTCCTCATGGAGCAACTGTTGAGAACATAGCTTCATAAATGATATGCCAACCTCAAGGTGACTCCAGCACTTCCTTAACTTCTCTGCAGGCTATAAGTCTGTCACCTGCCAAAAAAGCCTATGTGTCTCCTTCATACCTAGGACTCCACATAGCTGTACCTTAACATGGCTGCTGGCTGATAGCAAATGAAACACACTCTGGACAGCTCCTGTCTCTCCTCTGGAGGGTGGGTACACTATCCACCCTTCCCCACACACACTGAAACCCTTGTGCTCTCCAGCAAAGGTGTGTGTCTTTGTGTTCAGTGGATAATGCTTCTGGGACCTGGGGGCTAAAACCCCTCATTAGCAATAAAAGGCAGGTTCTGAATGGGGCAGTGCCCACGGAAGTCCCCAGGGGCAGCCCTCAACCACAACACTTCTCTAAGGAACTTCTAATGTCTTATTTTATATTCATCACTTCTTTAAGGGCAAGAGAAAGGCAGAAATAGAAGGGTCTACAGCATCTTGCAGGAAAAGTCTTCCTGTGTGCAGAGCTAGGGTTTCTTCTCTTTCCACAGGCGACTTCCGGGTAAGCAAGACCACCTTTGGGGGCCTTAGACTTTGCCATCCACCACCCTTCATAAGAAGCATAGCCCTATAGGATCTGAGCAGCAGCATATAGGATAGTGTTACTGTCCATTTTTAGATTCTGGCTGCACATCGGAAGAGTATGGCTGTCTCACACGGCTACCGAGCCGATTCAGGCTCGGCACTGATGTGAGAAATCACCAAGCCTCCCTGATTTTGCTTCTCTTACCTTTAGGAAGTCATACAGGTATTTAAGGACTCCTACAGGGACTTCATCCAGATCCTTTAAAAACTCCCTGAAGATGGGCACCAGGTCAGCTGCTGTCAACTGATCCCCAAGAAGCACTGCCAGCTCACACTTCCACTGGGGGCAACAGCAGACACACGAATTACCACAGGCACGTGTAATTCAATGTTCCTAGCATTTCCCCAGTTAAGAGTAAACAAGCTGGCTCACCGACAGACCGCACTGCAGCCCCCAGGGCCTCCTATCCCGAGGCTGCCCTCTTTCTGCCCGGGGCCTCTGAACCTACCGTTTCCCTGCCCATCAGAAGCCAGGGTTTCATGTGTCCTTCAAGCAGTGCCAATTCTGCCAGCAGAGGGTCAAGGACACCCCAGGGAGTCTGTAGGCACGGTGTTTGGTGAAGTCAGTGTCCAAGGTCTGGGCTCGAGCTGGGTCAGACGTAGACACAAACTGGTCAAGCAGAGGCTGAGGGATTATTATCCTGGGAAACAAGAGGAAGAAAATCTCACACAGCAGGGAGAGGGTCAGTGACAGGCAAGGGCAGGCTTTCACAGCCTGGGCTGACAACATCCAAGCGGAAGCCAGTTAAGAGTAACAAGAGGGGGAATCAGTGGCTATAGTCAGCTGGGCACCCAGGCACCAGAGCAGAGCCTGGTGGGCAGAGTGAAGGCGCAGCTGCCCAATTTGGAAACCATCTTCTACAAACAGCCCAAAAAGCTGGGCCCAAGGCTACCTCTGGGATCCCTATTTCATATTTCAAACTGAAGAGAGGCCTCCTTTGGTATAAACATCACCTGTTTATGCCTGCCTCTGGAAGAGCCATGTGTGCCATGACTTAACATATTTAAGGGGCTTCGGATGGTACAAGGGGCCAGTTCATAAGACAGGCACATGTAAGTACAGCCCAACAAAACTTGGGCTTACAAAGTTTTTGTACCAAACAAACAAACAAAAATCCAAAAGTAACTGTCCTTAAACACCAGTGTGAGGCTGTTTTCCTCTTGTTGAACCTTATTAATAGACTTGGAGGAATACTTCATAATTATTTTATAGAGAACTATAATTCTATATTAATAATATAGAGTTTCCAATATAACTAACTAGACAAACAGTTAATACGGATGAGGAAAACACTTGCTATGGCCACTGCTTCAGAACTGAACTTTAAGGAACATAAAAGGTTGAGATGTTTTGGTTTTTTGTTCTTTTCTTTCCTTTGCTTCAAGGAATAAACTTTAGATTTCTTCTCCTCAGGTGCAATGGTTTCTGCCCATGTTCTGTCTCCAGATGCCCACTGGCTCTATTTTGAGGCTGAGTTTGATCCTTTAGAGTTGATGGGACATGTTACCAACTGACACCAAAGGAGGAGCATGTTTTTATCCACCCCCATCCAAGGAACCTTCCTTTATGTCAGAAGTGCATTTCCTGAGGTGCACAGCATCTCTCCTGACATTAGAACACACTTTTGCATAGGTGCATGGTCTGCACGTGGCCCAGTCGCTACCAGTGCTCTGTTAGAAGGGGCCTCATACCAACTCCAAGACGGCCGTACAGAACACCATGCTTACTGTTAAAGCTGCTGAGGCCCAACGTCATGGCCTGGGTCTCCTTTGTGTGGCCAACCATCAGCCTTCAATACAGCTACAGAAGGAGGGGTAACGGTGGGTTTTCAGAAAGGACAAAGCAGACACTCCCAGCCTTTGCTTAGATCAGGCTGCAGTGTAGGTGGCAGGCATGGCAATGAGGGAGCAGTACCCAGGGAGAGAAAAGACTTGGCCAGCAGGGGACTATTTACTCAGTAAACTGTTCTGAGTTCCTACATGTGCAAACACTCCTAATGTTTGCTGATGAACCTTTACATTAGGTTAACAATTAAAATGAGCAAGAACGTTCAATGGTGACATATCAGTCTCTGATCACTGACTAACATTAACTGAGATGGACCTGACCTTCTCCTTCAACCATAACATGGATTTCCAACTTGCACTTGAAATGTCATACTGTCTATTGTGTTAATGGATTCTGACAAATCAGCTCAATATATGATCCAGAAGTCAATTAATACCCCAATAGATGCTGTGTTTGCTCTGAGATGTGGGAATGTCTTTCTGTATGCTGTGAATATCAATCTTTAAATAAAGGAGCTGTTTTGGCCCATGACAGGCACCGTAGAAGAAGTAGAATAGTTAGGAGACAGAGGGCGGAGTCAGATCAGATTGATTCAGCTGCCAAAGAAACAAGTAAGGAACACAGGTGAGCCATGGGCCACGTGGCAGACAGATTAATGGAAATGAGTTAAGAGAAAGAACTAGCTAACAATGTGCCTGAGCCATAGGCCAAACAGCATGAAATTAATATAAGCGTTTGAATCATTTTTGGGGGTCCTGAGCAGTGGCGAGCAACTAAGCAGTCTGGGACCACAGGTCTGTGGGTCTGGCCCTCTGCCAGACCGGGCCGGGAAACCTTATTGTAACAACCAGGACCTAGTGCCCAATGTTTACAGGAAACATTATATCTATCTGAACAGGAAGTATGATGACAATAACACTTTGGTAGGGTGCTCCAGGTCTCTCTTGGGCACAGTGCCTCCAATTCTCCACATGAATCAACAGGCACAAACTAACATGACATGGCTGGAATCAAATTTAACACTTTAGGAAGGAATCCTGCCCAAGCCTTGAGGGAAGTCACTGAACAGCACTGACTTCAGGAGCTATCCATTCCAACTCAACACCACAAACACTCTGTGCTCATTTCTCACAAACAGGCCCCAAGTAGGGTGGCATGCTGGATGGTGTGAGGCATAACTCACTGATGAGAGCCTGTCTAGGGAACCCTAGCTCCTCAGGAGCCAGGTTTCCAACCACTGTGACATTTGCACCCCACCTCCAGCTGTGGTCAAGGAGAGGCATGGGAAGAGCAAGGAGGGGTGCTTCTGGGATAGGGTTTCTTTGCGTGGGCCATCCTTCTGTTGAGTCCCCATGCTGACAGGGAGCAGGCAGCACAAAAGTATAGGCCACTGTGCCTCTCTTGACTACTGTGGGACAGGGATGCTCTTCTCTTCACATGGTCTTAGTCTCTTTCTTTTTGTCTGATTTGCAATTTGGCTAACCCTGGTTGATCCCATCTGAGCCCTGGTCAAGCTGAGACCCACCACTTAGGTTTTCATAAACACCTCAGAAACCCTGGCTGGAGTGGCTTGCTACTTTTCTCCCAATTCTGCCTATCATAAAGGAGCCCTAGTACTGCTACACCCCACAAGGGACAACGGAGTAGATCTTTCTCCTCTACATTCAGGCTTTCTACAGGCAGGGAACAAAGGCATCCATCCCATCATGTCTCACTAAGCTAACAGCATCATAACAACTTTGAAACAGTTTAGATTCAGACTGTACCAGATGCTTCATCTCAACAGACTTAGGGTGGGGTGATAAATTAACTACTACATCAGAAATTAGCCATGTCAACAGAAGAGTGTGCACTTGGGTCCTAAAGATCATTGCAGAGACTGTTCATGCTGGTTCATAGTAGTGATAAGGTACCAACTTACCCAAGACCTTGGCGATAAGAGACCCCAACTTAAATTGGTCCAAGTGCAAACTGAGGAGGAACTGGAAGGCACATGGAGGGCCAATATCAAGAGGGTTAGGAAGCTTCTAGAGAGTCAGGCAAGGAGGAAGTCCAGGCCCTTTTAGATTTACTTGGGGCCCTGGTCTCAAAAGAAAGAGACTCCAGACTGTAGAACGGAAAGTAGGTAATACTGGCTTTCCCAAGTCTACCCTCTAGGAAGGGCCATCACCAAGTAGCTGAGTATTAAATTGGCTATGAAGCAAGGGGCCAGCCACACTGATCACTCTCTGTGGCCTTTGCCAAGTTTGAATTCACCCTCTTCTGTTATTAAAGATGTAAGTGACTGCCAGCAATGACCCAGGACATTTACACCGTTAATCCCCAAGAGCACACAGCCTGTCATCTGCCCCCCCCATCCTCGGTGCGGGGGTGGGGGTTGTTTCTGGTGCCCACCCTGTTCCCAAGGAAGGGATTCAGGGTGATCAATCACCTGATTGATTGGTTGTCTAGTTATCCAAAACATGACCTTAAGAATGAAATGAAATTTGCCATTTATCTTCTCTGCAGGGATGTATTAATAAAAGCAAGTGCGACTTTGTGATTTCTGTCACATCCTCGGTGGCTGAGGGACAGGGCAAGTGCTTACTGTGCTCTGTAATATCCTGACCATGGAGAGCTCATTCAGAGATGATGAAGCAGACAGGAGAATGTTATTGTCGGAGACAGGGCTAGGATCTGAAGCAGACTCTTGGTTTAGACCTTGTGTTTGCTTGCTCTGGGGTTCACTACTGGAGTCAGCTGTGTTGCTCTCAGGGTGGCAGATAATACCTGAATCAAGCTACAGGAAGAAAAATACCAGAATTTTAATGACTGTATAGGGCTGGGTATGTGGTTCAGGAGGTAGAGTGTTTGCCCAGCATCCACAAAGCCCTGTTTTCCATGCCCTACACCCCACAAGCTGAGTGTGACAGTGATTCAGAATCTCAGAACATGGGAGATGGCAGTAAAAAGGTCAAAGTCACCTCTATTACAAGGTAAGGACCAAACTAGCTTGAGCTATGCAGGACCTTGCCTCGAAAAATTTTATAAAAATATTTTAGGAACTTAATGTAGATCCTATGTCCACTTCAGAGGGGTATGCACCAAGCTTTGGCCTGAGAATGGGACTCTTCCCAGAGGCGTGTGCACCTCCTCCAGAAGTGGAAACTGCCGAGTACTAGACTCTGGAGACTCAACACGATCTCTTGGCCAGGTGTGATGGTGGCTACATCAGTTGGCCACACAGAACAGCACATCTGGATTCAAACCACATCAACCAGGAAGAATCAGTTTGACTCTACTGTCTCTTACAAAAGGACAAAATGAAGTTACAGGGCAGAGAAGTTTGGGAGGCCATGCTCGTTCACAAGGGGTTGTCCCACTACCCAGGCATAAAGCAGGGTAGCTGCCTCCCTCCCACTCACACATGCATGCACATATATGTAAGTCTATTTCCACACTAGTGTGGCTGCTCGAATCTACTTCACATATTTTCTACACAAACTAAAACTGTACATTCCCATTTCCAGTATATAAGACATATGTATAAAACTACCCCCCCCCCCCCCCCCCCCCCCCCCCCCCCCCCCCGCCAATGCTTTTCCAATGGGAAGATTCACTCCATTGTTCAGAGCTTGTAGCTGGCTCCCCACTGTGCTGGGATGTTTACATCCCAAGTACAGCAGCATACTAGGCCCTCTGCAACAGCCAGAATGTGAACTGTGCCATTTGTTTCTGAATCTCTGGATGTTATTGACCCCTCTGAGATCTGAGCAAAGCTAAGAGTCCTTTCTTACTGAGAAATTAACCATGTACATATGTGTAGAATACTGCAAACAATGACTTCCCAGGAGCAAGAAGAAAATCTCTTGCAGCCCATCCTTCGACCTCTAGGGTAGGGATCCCCTACATTTTCTCTGCCCCCAGGAATGGCCAACTTCCTGCCCCATGCTTCTAGATACCTCTGTGTCAGTCCTCACCACACCCTAGGCAGAGCAGCTACACAACCTCCACTACTAGACTCCAAGTGTCACCGCTGGCCAACTCCCCCATCTCGTTACTGGAAATGAGGAGAGCTGCAGAGTGCTTTTCCATATGCCAGTCCTTTGCCTGCCCCAGTCAGGAGGGGAATGCGTGCTTGTTCCTTTCCTCACAGACCCAAGGACAAAAACTAATCATGGGGAAAACTGAACCTTCACATGTCCTTTCCCCAAAGCACCACAAGTCTTTGCCCAGCAACAGAAGCAGATGCTGCTTCTCCAGTCTCGGACCCAGGACAAACCCAAGGCTAGAGGCTAGCACTGTTGCTTGGATGAGGAGTAAATGGAGTATGCAGCGGGTATGGATTAAGAGACTGGCTTCCAGACCAACACCTGGTGGGAGCATTAGTCCTGACATGAAAAATACCTCAAAAAATTGTACTTTCCTTGGCTGTTAAGACAGAAACTGTAGGATGTAGTGAAGGCCTGAGTTAATCAGTTCCAAAAGGAGGACCACCCTGAACTCTTGTGGCCAAAGAGGGCACATAATGTGGGAAATGATGTCACTACCTGGAGCTAATAAACCTTCCATCACCACAGATGTGCTCAAGCACTGAGCCCTATTCTGTCAGGGCTCCTTCCAGGATGTACACATGCTGTCTGGAAACCCTCCTCACACAGGTCCTGTTTGGAAATACCAGACTGGACGAGACAGGACACTGAGAGCAGACAGTGGTTACCCTGTCATACATTGCAGCACAGGGTCCGGGGGTAAGAAAACAGTCGTATGTCATTCACAACACAGACATCCTTCCTTCACCTTCAGTTTCTGGGTCCTGCAGCAGATGCCCCTGCAGACTGCCCGGACTTTCTGGATTTTTGCTCCTGGCCACACAGCTGTCACACGCAGCCCCAGGTCCACTGTGGCTCTCTTCCAGTAACCCAGCCCCACTCAGAAGTATCTCCACATCTTCACTTATATCAGGCAGAGGAGTCAGCCAAAACAGGAAAGGACTGAACATGTCCTTGGAAGTCCCTGGACCTGCTTCAGGGCAACAGCTGCTGAGGCAATCCCTGACACCTGGGAGCTCTGGAAAGGGACTGTTTCCTGAGAAAGGGCTCCCTGGCTGCCATGTAGAGGCTGGACTCTGCTGAGGTCTCTTCTGGAGGTAGATCTGGCTCCAAGTGTACAGGTGTTTTAGAACTACAGTAAAGGGAGGCAAGCTCTCACCAGGGAGTGGGCGGGAAGAAAATGGAAGCAGAAGTCCACACCCTCTTTTCTAAACCTTACTCTGTGGTACTTTTCTGACTGCACACCTGCCACACTGCGTTAGAAGACTGCAACCACACAGCTCCACTCAGTTTTGCCCCGAGAATGATGTGCACTGAAAATGTCCCCAGGAAGTTCAGCCAGTCTCCATCACACACTTATCAGCACTCCAGCAGGGGGCAGGCTTTGGAACAAAAGGCAGAAACCAGGAAGAGCTGACTATGTGTCAGCCTCTTGCAAAGTCTTGGTAAGGAAGGCCTGGCCCCAGGGATGCAGAAGAATAGTGAGTGCTGATGGAGTGTGGAGTGTGAGGAGAGTCTGTATCAAGTATGGAGGTGTCAGGAGGGTCTGTATTAAGAGGTCAACTGTCCACACAGTCCTACCTCACACTCCTACATAGCACTCATGGCAGAGGGATGCTTGAAAACTATCTCAAATTGGTCAGTACATAGCCACTGTCCTCAGGGGGCATGACAAGCCCAAGATCAACCACCACACTAGAAAGACATTGAGGGTCAACACAGCACGCAGGGATGGGGCCTTTGTATACACAGAATGTCATGTGTCACAAACGTACATCTGGGAGACTTCACCTTTTTCTCTGTGTAAATTCTCCAAAGAACTTCATTAATCAAGGAGAAAGAGACAATTTTCTTTACAGGTTATTTAATCACCACCCTCAATGAATATTTTATCTAAACTGAGGAGACATGGTAGCTTCATTATTTATAACCCGGCAGTCATGTTTCGAAATCGTTATTGCAATTACTTTTTGCTTCTTTACATAATTAAAGCTCTAATATTCCATCTTGCCCAGAAGGTCACTATTACTAAAACTGGAGATGAGATAATTGCTAGAATTCTAGGTGGATGCTTGAGGTGAAAGGGGGGTGGGCTGTGCCAAGCATCCTGGCAGGAGCTTACCCGGCTGAGGAGGTAGTACTGCAACAGCTGGGCCTGGGTGATCCAGAGGCAAAGCTGGACTCCACCTTTTGGCTCAGTGGCCTGATGCTCAGGGTGTCATCCTCCTAAGTGTACAAGGCAGGCCGGGATGGGTTTGCAAATGTGGACATAAAGGGATGAGTGACTAAAGGAACCAGAGCACACTGTGTTGACCTGCACCAGGGACCAGATCTGATATCAGGAAGGGACAGAGATGGCTGATCTCATATTTGCTACTTTCCAACCATCCCCTAAAAGCCAAGTAAATGATTATCAATAGCAAACAGGTGCATCTGACCCCACGGTGTAGTCCTCATGTGTCTGTCTGTGAAGGCTGTGAGGTATCGTCGGCAGTGTCCCCCTTGCCTATGTCTGTGAGGGCTGTGAGGTATCGTCGGCAGTGTCCCCCTTGCCTATGGTGGTATAGAGAAGAAGGGAAGCTTGTTTTTCCCTTCTCAATTCTGGCTTCCTCACTGTGCACCTTCCCCCAGTGCTAAACGGTTTGCCTCTTTCTTGGTATTTACCTGGAAGGCTTTGAGGCTTTAGAAACCCTAATTGTGATCTCACAGCATCTAGCTCTCGCTACACCCATCAGCAATTGAAGGGAGAAAAAAATATATACACAGGATCCAGAAACCAAGATGGAAGGTAGAGACAGCTAGGGAGATGGACAACACAGAGACCAGTGTAGGCTGCAGTTATGTGAGCACTCACCCATCGACAAGGATCACTGATGAGTTTGATGAAGAGAGGCGAGAGCTGGGCCCTAGGGACCTCAGGGGAGGTGTTGTAGGACACAGCTGTGAAACATTCAGCACATGCTTTCTGAATTCCCCACACGTTATCAGAGCAGAGCTCAAAAACATTGGGATCTACCAAGACAAACAAGAATGGAGCTACTCCAATCTCAGTGACCTGTGGATGGTCAGCACCCATTCCAATAGCCTATAAGGGCAGACCCACAGGAGCATAACAAAATAATAATAATAATAATAATAATAATAATAATAATAATAATAATAATAAATAGCAAAACACATTCTCTAAAGGTATCATATAAAAGAAATACTAAGTAGAAAAGAAAGCATAGCTCTCTCAGTATCTAACTTTAACAAGTGATTTGGTTAAATTCAAGAAGATGATGAAGATCACAAAGAGAAGGGTCAAGACTCCCTCCTCAGTGAAACTGGAAACAGCTCAAAAGTCAGAGACTCAGGGCAGTGCAGGCTCACCCAGCCACGAGCACTGCCTTTGATAGTCTGTGGTGGCTGAGAGTAGACATGGCTCCCAGTTGTAATCTCAGCACTGAGGCTAGTCTGGGCTACACAGAATGTTAGAATGTCCAGAGGAAGGCATGTGATCGATGTAGATTCCTCTGTAAGTCACTTGGGCTCTGTGCTCAGACTGTGGATGTATGCTGTAAGGCTCTCCACTGAGCTCAGCTGTTATATTTTTCTGGTTTCCTTTATTAGCAAATGAGTTAAATTTAATTTTTTACATATGTTCATTTGTGTCTTCATGAAGGTGGCCATTATATCTTTAAATTTTATCTTTTAAAGGGCTTTGACTTTAATATCATAATGTAAAACACTTAGCTTAAAACGTTTCATAAATGGGAGCACGATCTGACAGAGGAAGTGCCACATACAGGAAGATGCCTGTGCTGCCCACTGCTACCCTCACCAGAGACATCAACGAGACACTAATGTTCCTGGTGTCTTCAAAGAAGAAGCCTAGCATAAACTGTCTTGGGTTACAATGATGTCGATGTGGCTTACTTTAAATAAAACAAAATGTGCTTCTGGATGAAATTTAAAAATCAATTTATAGATGATTGTCATTGAGGTTAGCTTCCAACCCCACAGCTACAGCATTAAATGCAGAGACAGGTGTAGTCTGGGTACCCAGCAGCTGCCAGGCACAGACACAGTGGATGCCCTGCCCTCAAGGTACCCACCTGTGAAACGCCCGAGGTCTTCTAAAAGAACAGCTACAGGGGAGTGGCAAAAAAAAAAAGCAATATTCTACAGTATGTGGGCAGGTGAGTCTGGGCAAGGAAAGAAGGCCAGAGTATGCTCCAGCCAAGCTGGCAGCATGTGAGGGTCTTGATGCACAGGTAGCATGGTTGCGGGAGGGACCACTGTCTCACTAGAATAGTGACATTGCGCACAAGTGTGTGTGTGTGTGTGTGGGGGGTGTCTGTAGGCCATATCAGTCACAGGATCTTTGGAAGAATACATTCTGAGATGTATGGCCAGAGCTGAAGCCAGCCAGGCCCGCACAGCAGGGCAGATGTGGGTGACTGTGGGAGTGACAGAGCAATGCTTGTGAAGGGGCCTGAAAGGTGACTAGTGCATGCAGGCTCCAGAAGGGGTGGTGGGAGGCAGCTAGGGAATGCAGTGCAGGAGAGTGTGACCAGGACTGGGAAGAGCATGGGGAAGAGCATGGCACAGAGTCTGGGCTCCCTGTCCCACCCACTCACCAGCCACACTTGCAAAGTACACCAGGAAGTGCAGTAGCAATACAATTGGCAAAACTTCACATTCCAAAGATTTCTCAGTGGCTTCTTGTCCAACAGCATGACAAATATCTCCAAAGTGTGTGGCACAAACCTGTGAAAGGCGAAGGCATAGCCATCGTTTCTTTGTCTTTCATTTTGTCTTAACAAATTGTAAAAGCTAACAAGCAGGAACCCTGAGAGCAATTATCCCTCTAGTCAGACAGCTAACAAGCCTGCACCAGGCCCATCGCCCACACAGCACCATGCTAGGTGCCTGCTGCATTGAAAACAGGGATTTACAGGAGGGCGCCCACTTCTTTGGCTTTCTGGCTCCTAATTGATCTTGATGCATAATGCATTTGGTAGTGATAAAGCAGAGCCTGTTCCCTTCTCTGCACAGTGAATGAGACCCCCAGTCCCAACCACACATATGAGGCCTGAAGAACAAGATGGAGGCTTGGGGCATCACTGTCACTAAGTGGGACTTTGACAGCCAAACTTGAGCAACTCAAAAGGAACCCAGGAATAGAGTGGAAGGTCTGTTGAAGATAGGAGAGTTCTCAAACAAATAATCTCAAGGAATAAAAGACCCTGTGAATCTGTATATCGCCACCTAACCAGCAATGGGATCCCTTACCAGAGTGTTTACTAAATAAGCACAAAGAAATAATAGAGAGATAGACTTGGAGTTTTTAACTTAAACAGATATTCTGGTCTCTTATGCTGCCACCTTCTGAACTTGGAAGAGTTTCCCATCACCAACCACACAGTCCACAGAACGGAGGCAGCAGCAAGCACATGACTGTACTCTTGGTCAGCATGGATGCCATTCTGCAGATTATCTATATGCAACAAGAAAAGCAGGACAGCCTTACACACCAAACATCTCTATCACCCATGACAAAAAGACATGCACTCCAAATAGTTCTCAAATATCCAGAAGGAAAACACAGGACACCATTTGAATTCTGTCAAGTCAGATGGCAAGAGAGGCCAAATATGTCCCTGACATTACCCAGATTTGAGCTCTCCTGCAGCCCTATTAGCAACTTCCCAGCCCATAGCTCTGCCCACTGCTCATGTGCAGTGCCTTGTTTTACCTCCTTCAGATAAGGTATATCCAGCACAGAAACGTGTCAAATGGTGTAAATACAAATGAGCTGCCTTGATGTAAGACACAAGTACAGGCAACACTGCTCCACACAGCTGTGGGTGGGCATGCGCTGTACTCCCCACTGCTGAGCCCAAGCAAACACTTCCCAAGCACTTAGGAGAGAGTTTAGGAAGAAGGCAAAGAACGGAGAGCCCACTGTCAGGATGCTATCCTGCTTGTTTCCCGGGCAGCCCCTGACCTGGCTACATGGAGAGATGGTGAGGTTCACACGACTACTCCCTGGAAAGCAGGATCTAAAACACTTCTCACGGCCAAGGCAACATTCTTCAGAGCAAAGTAAGACTCACTTTTCTATTTTATCAACAAGATACAACACAAAACAAAAACACACTTACACAGGCATGAACCCAGCACCATTAAAAACAAAATAAGCGGACTAGAACATGTGATCCACAGGCGAAGAAAACCAAAACCAGGTCTCCAGCACATTGACAAATGGTTCACACGCATGTACGTGCGTGTGAGTGTGTGTGTGTGTGTACAGACACACTATATACACAGATGCTTTACACAATATAGACACACATTATTTACACACATATGCACCAGTGTGTGTAAACAGAAAAGGAAGGATGACATAAATAAAAGTGACAGCCTACCAGAGAAGCAGGAACACAGCACACAGGAGCTCGTGTTTATATTGTTCTACCTTTTCTGCAAGCTTGAAACTAAACCAGCATAAAAAACTACCTCCTTTAGAAAGAATATTCCCAAATAAGTAAACAGGAGAAACAGCAGAAGGGAGGAAAGGAGGGAGGGAGGAAGGGAGGGAGGGAGGGAGGAAGGGAGGGAGGGAGGGAGGAAGGACACTGTCTCCATGCTGTCTCTCAGGGACACAGCACTGCCATAGTACAGTGGAGAATTCTGGGCAGATAATATAGCATCATTCTGTTGAACATTTGTGCACAGACAAGAGAAGGGGGGAGAAGAAACACAAAGACACCTAGTTGGGGTGAGAGAAGGGGAATCCAAGCCCAGAACCCAAGTCAGGAAAGGCCTGTGTCTTCAGACTCTGAGGACACCTGCTTCTGATGTAATGCTCAGCAGAGTGTACAGTGACAACCGCAATAAACGAGGATGTGAGACCTCTGTATCCAGGGCAACGGGCAAGTAAAGAGCTTCCTGTATCTCTTTCCACTTCTCCCCGTCCACCACACCCACATGACCTTATTACTACACCATATAAGACAAATCCAGAATCATTAAAAGGCAGCACCCAGTGACAAGAAATGACATTCCAGCAGCCCTGGGAAGCACTTGTGTGGAATGACCATCTTCACTGAGTTGCTTGGAGCCAACTATTCTTTACAGCCCACCACAGCGTTCTTCTTAAGTAAATGCACAAATAAAAATGAGCTCAAAATAGGGATGACGACAGAAAAAGAGGAAGCCTTACTGTGAAAACGTGTGGAGAGAAAAACAGGCTGCTGACAATTAGTTATCATCGCAGAATGCTAATGGCCTCCCTGCAAGCAAGAGGAATTATAATTGGTCTCCAGTGGCCTGTTTATCCTGTCGAGATATAATTACAAGATACAGCGCTCACAGTTTTTACCAATCCATTCATCCGACAACTAACATTTACTCTACACTGACTCTGAGCTTGGCCTTGTGTTGGGTGCTGCTGGTGTGAGCCACAGTGACCCCAGGTCCGAGCTCACCATTTCAAGGGACAGGTAAACGAGACTTCATAACTCAGCTGCTAAGTGAAAGGAGATGGACGTGCAGCAGCCTGTGATCACAGAGAGGAGTGTCACTAATAATGACCAAGGTGTCTGGAAAGATGTCAACAAGGAATGTGTGTACACATGTGATAAACCAAGAGCTGAGCTTTGTCCTCACAGAAGGCTGCACTGTCTAACTGGTGCAGTAGGCTACCTAACTGTCCCAATCATGCAGCCACCTAAGCTATGAGAACTGACTGTGGCTCCCAACGAGAACAGAAGCTGAGGAAGAGATAGATGTGCATGTTAGCTAGCCATGTGACAGGCCACGTCCTGCAGAGTTGGTGTGTGCTTATGTGTATACAGATGTCACAACATTCACACACCAGGGCCACAAACAGAGTCCACTTCCACCATCACCCCGCAAGCCAATGGCTTCCTAAATATTTTCTCAATAAACACACGCTAGTACTGCAAAGTTTGGGGTACTCCCCACTAAACCAAACATTTTCCTTGGGGAGCTCCACAACACACATGTGGCCTTTTCTTTCCCAAATAAAAGCACCTATGTGACACATACACTGTTATTTTTCCAGCTGAAGAAAAGCTAGCCACACAGCTTTCGGCTTCCAGGATCCCCTAACATCCAGGACCAGAGCACAGCTGGGCCAAAAAAGAGCATATTCTGCTCCTGTGGGATCATAGAAAGACAAAGCAAGCTCTCCAAACATACACAAGAGGACAGAACTGGTTGCTTGGTATGGGTGTGCGCAAATCATAAGCCAGAAGACAATTTGGTTGCAAATGGCCTGTGGAGATTGTTTATGGAAGGGTTGTTACATTATCTAAATAGTTCTACCAAAAAGAAAAAAGGGGGGGGGGGGTGGACATCAATGACAAGAATGGAGTGTCCAGGCTAAAACAAAAGCAAAACCCTGTGAAAATGCCTTTGGCATTAATCTCTGTGGTATTATCAGTCTTTAGGGATAAGATACTTGGCTGCCAGCTATAACCTTGGAAACTCACTGGACCAACTTCCAAATGAAGAAGACCTACTTGGCAAAGTTCACTGCTCAGCTGCCAAACACCCTGGCTAAACGCTATTATCCGGGTTCATTTTGCAAAGTAAATTAAATTTCTTGTAGAGAAACTTGAAATTTATAAAAGAACCCTGGAGAATTTGAATTTTAATAGTCAATTATTCCTCAGAATGATTCATCTTATAAACATATGGAATATGCAAAAAATTAAATTAGTTTAAAAATCCAGACCTTTAACGCATAGTTGAAAAAAACTTTTACATAAATGAAGAGTAATTGCCAAATGTTCTGACGCTGCAATATAATTTTTTAGCTACACAGCGTATAATGCTTTTGCACTTTGGGAAAAAAATAATTTCTTCCTCTAACGTCATTCCTTTCTGAACATGAAAACAACTATCCGCTCGCTAGCATTCATCATCCAGGCTTCAGGTTTTAAAACCTTTATGCAAAATATTTCCTAAAAGGCTGGACCAATCCTGCAGCTCTGAACTGTAATTCACAGAAAAGGTCAAGCACACAGCCTCATCTGCACAGGTCATCAGAGGGACAGCAGCCAAAGGAAATGAGATGGCCCTTGATTGTCCCTGAACACAGAGAAGGAGCAAGGGCAGGCTGTGGCACTGGGCAAGCACAGCAGAACCCAGCACTGTTGACCATCAAATAAGGAGGAAGGGGAAAGCCATGGCTAACACAATCCCTTAATAACAGTTCACACAGCCCGATACCACAGGGTGCTGCACAGAAGGAAACCGGCCTGGCAGGTCAGATGCTAAGTCTATCCCCCTTCTTCTTCAAGTGTCCTACCACACTCCCCTTCAGGATGGCCATTTATAAAAGACATTAGGTGTATTGAAGGTGTTCTGACTGTCTAAGTACTGGCTAACATACCCTCACACATTATTCCCGGCTCCTGACTTTGAGAAACAAGGCCCCACCACAGCAGGGTGAGGAGCTTCACTGTGAGAATGGGTACCCTGCCCGGCAGTGGTTTTGTTAGTGGTTGGAGACATTCATCTGGCTGGGACTTCTCCAGCTCTGGTACTCTAAGAATGAGCACATCTGAAAACAGGCTCAAAGCTACCCATGAGACTTCCTTAAATGAGCTCTGGCCAGCTTACTCAGGGAACAGTGTTAGCCAAAGTCTAACTCTTGTGAAAATTCAAGTCCTACATTAGCCACCAGGTGTGCCAGCCACTCCCAGGAACATTTGTCATTGTAGTCAGGGCCAGAGCACTCCAGCGGCATGGGACACACTTCACCTTCAATGTCATCCTGGGAAATTCGATCCTGCTCCAGAAGAGCCAGCACCACTTCCTGGCTAGGCTTTCTGACCTGGAAGGAAATGGTAGAAGGTGAAATAGAAGATGGCCTCCCCAGCTGGCCCTCCATCCCCACTGGGTCTACCCTGTGCTCCATTTCCCGAGGGAGCCCCAGGCTCCTGGCGTAACCATCTCTCCCATATGTACATTTTTTTGTGTATGATTAAAAATTGTCATATGTCTTCTGGAGGGTGAAATTGGAGGGCGGTGCCATGTCTGAACTGCCTGTTGTTCACAGCACACCCTTATAGCACAAGCAGCAGGTGACACACAATACCTCACGTGTTAGGACTGGTTGAATGGAAGCCAACACCTACTACTCCTCATCCTACACAACCCTGGCCCAGCACACAAAGGAGTCTGGAAGAACCCCACCATGGTGGGGATGCTACAGAAATAAGATGCTTCTCATCTTTGGCCACTGTGTAGTGAGCCAACACCAGAGTATAAAGGAACCAAAAGAAGCTAAGGAAGCATTTGGGGGGGAATGAAAGTCCCTGACATTCCCACTAATAAAGAGAGCCATGAAATACGCAGACACTGTCAGGAGAGGAAGACAACAGACACTGTCTGTCACCGATGATCAGTCCATAGCAGGGTACAACAGGGCAAGCCCCAAGGCTGCAGCCACCAAGGCTACATGATACCAGGGTTTCTGACCTCAATGAGGAAAACAGTGCTTCAAAATGATCACTCTGATAGTGGTACTCCAGTGAATTGTGGGCAATGAGAGACAAGCGCAGGAGGCCAGCAAGGCATTGAAGGCAGAGCCCAGCTGGGAGGGATGAGTTGGCTGTGTCATGAAAGGTGATGCCCTAGCAATATTACCCGGCATGGTGACAAGACTGTGTTCTGCTACGACGATTCAGGTGTCAAACTGACTGAGGAGCAGGCGTGAGCCAGGAGCTAAGGATATGAGAAGGCCATGAGACAAAGAAACAATTCTGTGGTGGCCTGGACAGATACTACTCACTTGAGGATGGCACCACATACACACGGAGTATACCAGGAGGGAGTCAGAACACTCACAAGTGACCACTAAGGATACACAGAGCACAGTGGGGACAAAGCCAGAATAAGCGGCCACCAGGGACACAGAGAGGGCAGCAGGAAATGACAGTCACAATGGAAACAGGTATATCGCCAAAGACAAGAACTGCCAAATGCAATGGTTAGCTGGTGCGCTCCAGAGACATTTCTCTATCAATCTCTGGGACATGCAGCAATGACTGTTAGAGTTCGGGTCTTGTCTGTGAGCTAAAAGGTTCAGTCCTTGGCCTGTGACGATGCCTTGGGCTGAGAAGACCTTTGGGTCAGGGGTGAAAGCCTAGCAGAAGAAAACAGGTCACTGTCTTTTCTGGGCTCTCTCTGCTTCCTGTCCATCATGAGCTGAGGCGCTTTCCTCTATACACGCTTCCTGGGACAATGTTGCACTCCACATAGGTCCAAAAGCAACAGAGCCAACTGGCCACAGCCCGGAACTCCTGAACCCGGGACACAAATATGCGCTTTCGCTTTGTTGTTGTTGTTTGTTTTTAAAGCCAGGGTTTCTCTGTGCATCCCTGTCTGTCCTGGAGCTCACACTGCAGACCCTGCTGGCCTCGAACCCACATACATCCACCTGCCTCTGCCTCCTGAGTGCTGGGATTAAGGGAGTACGCCACTGCCCTGCTTAACTTTTCCTCTTGGAAACCGGGCTATTTGGTGTTGTGACAGTGATGAACAATGAATGGCCACCAAAGCTTCTTCAGAAGGGATCTCTGAAGGTGTGTCTAAGGGCCCTGATGTCAATCAGAATTAGCCCAGGGGTCATAAAATCATCACAAGTGTGCACGGTGGCGAGAGGAAGATGAGACTGGGAAATGGGAGGGAACACTTGGAGGTGGAGGCAGGGGACAGTTCTTCTCAGAGCTGTGGCCCAACCTTGGCAACACTTAGCTCCCATACCATGAGAGTTAGCCACTAAGTTCCAGGCACTTTATTACAGTTGCCCCAGGAAACCAATATAGAAGCAAAGGAGAGGGGACTTGAGGTTCACGAACAGCATGCTCAAAAGGATGGGGAAATAAGTCCAGAGCTGTGACAGGTTCCAGGTGACAGAATCAGGGGAAACCTGCATGAAACAGGACCTGAGACTGAGGTAAGGTAAGCCCAGGAAAGGCTGTCACTGTGCCACTAGATCTCTGGGGACCAATGCAACTACCAATGAGTGCCACCAAGGGCTTAAGGGCACAGAGATGACAAGATCCTTCTTTGGTATGAGTGTTAGTGACAGAGTGAGCTGTGGTGGGTCCAAAGGGCTCCTTACCCTACAGACAGAAAAGGGAGGGGAGGCGGGGAAAATGGCTCGGGAAAGCCATTACCTAGGAATGTCACAGACAAGAAGGAGCAGGGGGTAGAGTGAGCAGGATCAGTTGTAGGAGTGTGGTCTCTCTGGTCTACGAAGTTACCTGGCTGTCCAGGAAACCAGAGTTGGTACACAGCTTCACATCCAGTATCTCAGCTCCTGGGATGCTAGAGCAACTGGATCACTGGGAGTTCCAGGGCAGCTCAGGCTACAATTGATACCCTATCTCAACTCAAGCAAAAAAAAAAAAAAACCACCAATGCACTTACTACATTTAACCTACTAGCTACCTGGCCACGTGCTAAGTGACTATATTAGTAATAGCTGGACAAGATCGCCGACAGTGACCCAATCTAATAGGAAAGTGCTGCATAACTCAGGTAATTGGTTGAATACAATAATAAGAATAAAAGCCAAAATCATCATCTACGTACACTGTGGCACCACCATAAAGAATCAGACCTTTAAGCCATCAGAGGGGACTAACATAAGTGTGAAAGGCCTCTCAGGATGCAAACAGCGGAGAACAGTAGTCAGGACACATGGTGCCCAAGTGGATGCTGGCCGTGTCGCTGTTCCCAAAGTCACAATGGCCAGAGTACAGGAAGGTATATGTACAGAATCACATCCCAGGGATGCATCTAGGGAAGCAGCAAGCAGTAAATGACTGACAGGCACCCAGTGCCAATCTCAAAACTCAAAGTAGCAATAGTGACAAATGGATCATGGACCAAGCTAAGACCTGAAGGAGGCTGCCAACAGGTGAACTGGATCAGGGTTGGGGCTGCCGGGTACAAATGCTAAGGTGAGCACACTTGAAGGGAACAGCTGAGCACAGCACAGACTAGTTCAATAGCCTTCATCATGGAAGAACAAGAGACCATGGCCCAGAAACAGCCACACAGCTTATGTGATGTGCTAACACTCCGCTCAGAGCTGCTCTCACAGCGGGCTGACTGTGACAACCTGCATGCAAAAGATGGCGGAACTTTGGAGCAGGAGGGGGACACAGCACTTGGAACCACTACTGTAACCTCAAAAGCAAAAGCAAAGAGCTGTCAAGCAAAACCACAAACACTTGTTACATAAAGCGGGTGGGATGAGACGGGTGTTTATTTTATGGTCCTTCTCTCAAGTGATTAAATTTGTCAAGATAATTTCAAAATTGAAAGTGTTTTTAAAATGAGAGCACTGAATTTTCCAAATGAGCTGATTAGCTGAGTTCAAGGCCAAACAGCTCCATGTCTACCAGCTACCAGGAGCAGAGGCTCAGGCAGAGGGAACCGAATCCCCAAACTGACTGGGAGTGGGTGAAGGCTGCAGCAGGCCTTCCAATAAGGAGATCAGCTGTAGGAAATGGGGCCAAAGCCAGGAAGCAAAGAGGAGGGAAACTGAGGCATGAAACAGCACAAGCTGAGAGCAGACGGTCAGCTGAGACAGGAGGCATGGGTGAGCTGTGGAGGACAGTTTCCCAGCTTCCTAGCTCCACAGAACTTCAGAGGACTGGGACCAGGTACCAGACCCTGAGCTACGTCACAAAGGTTCCTACAGTGGAGGCCTCAGATTTGGTGATGGGCAAGAAGCTCACAGATAAAATGTCCAGAAGAACCTGGACAATCCCCACACAGACAAGGGAGGCTCGGAAACCAGTCTGGTATCCAGCCATAGCCTCCTTCCCAAACCTCAGCCTCCTCCCATCCAACACAAGGATGAAGGAATGAATGTCATGTACCATGCTCCCCAGGCTGGTGGGACAGTCCAGGAGAGACCCACAGCTGTACCTATTTTCTAGTGCAGCGCCTCTGTGACTGGGTGAAAAGTTCCTGCCATGGAGCAGGCTCATCAATAAGGCAGAAGAAGGCACCCACTGCAGGCTGAGGCAAAAGTACCCATTTCTTTGCTAGAACCCTGACCAATTAGGACTTCTGGACACTTCCAGCAGCCTACTGCACATTTCCACAGAGTCAGCATCTGATTAGGACAGGCAGATGTTGAAAGGAGAGAAGGGCATTGGGAGGAGCAGGCTGGCTCCACTGAGCAGGCCCTCAGGAGGTTAATGGTGGTGTGCAGAGAGGGGAGCATCTTCCAGACTCTACCCAGCAGTAAACTTTCTCAGAGTTCTGGTTTGTAAGATGGAAGGGCAGGAGGAGAGGAGGCGTCTTTGGGGTCATGCATTTATGATGGAAACAATGGAGATGTGGCATGGGTGTGACAGGATAGAGGTGAGGTGGAAGGGTTTCCAGAGTTCCAGGGCCACAGCTCAGGGGAATATCTCAGACAGTGGCCCTGTTCACTGTGATGGGGGTGAAGATTGAAGGCCTCTGTTTCCTTCATGATGTAAAAGGCAAGGTCACTTGCTTGTCGAAAGGCAGGGCAAGGTGAGGGGCCTGACGAGAATGGCAAGGGTCAAAGGGAACTGGGAAGAATAACGGAAGAGGCAGCTGATGAGGGGCAGGGAAAGGACTGCCAGGCAGTACTGCACATCCGGCCGCAATTGGAACACGTAAATTTCCAATGGCACCAATGAATGCATGAGGGGACATCCTCCCAAAACTGAGCTCAGGAGCCAAGAGTGGAAGGAGTTGGGATAGTCCTTGGCTAGGCAGAGCCAAGGTGGCAGAATCTCCACCAAAGGGCAGGAATGGACCCAGCAGAAATCATTGTACCTTTAACCAATGAAGAAATTGATCAATTATGGGTAGAAAGTGAACCTTGGCAAAGAGCCTGTAGAGATTTTTTTGGGGAGATATTAACAACAAATATCCTCAAAGCAAAAGGATTGAATTTTTAAAGAAAACTAATTGGATTCTTCCTAGTGTCTGTGTGCATGTGTATGTGTGCATGTGTATGAGATAAACCAATTTCTGGCACCCCATGTTGGGCATATCACCACTCCTGATCTTTCCCGTGCTGGGATTAAAGGCATGAGTTACCACTCAGTGACCCTCCTAGATTGACTGTGGGTGAATCTCTCTGATATTCCAGGCTGATTTTATTAAATATATAACATATCACTACACAAGAATGTGGAGATGGATCTGAGAGGGTGGAGAGGGAGGGTACAGCTGCAGAACCAAGATCTATGCAGTCAGACATGATAGAGCTGTGGACCCAAAGGCAAAGACAGGTGACAAGTCAGGAAAAAGCCAAACCCTTGGACAGTCTCATTTTCAAGAATGCATCAAAAGACAAAGAAAAATCAACAGAACAAAAGTGGATGCTCACACCATGGGTGTTCACACTGTGGATGCTCACATAGCTCACAGGACACTCTGACAACACACCAAGCTGAAGATGGGGCACAGGACAAAATTAAGACCAATGGAGATGATGAGCAAACAGAAGAATATCTGTGGCCCTCAGATAAGATTGCTGAGGGCAGAAATCTGTCCTGTTCATCTCTTCATCCCCAGGCACAACACACCAGCGTTGGCTCACAATGGGCTCTCAGAAACTGTCAGAACAAATGAAGGAATGGAGAAGCTGCCGCACATTATGAGCAGACTTGTGTGGGAGAAAATGTGAAAGTGATCAAAATATCCCCGCAGGAGAGTGGAAATAGGTGCCTTTTCCTTATCTGAAAATGCCAGTGAGTCCTGTCACACTGTGTAATAGTTAAAAATGACTCTCTGTCCTTTGTAGGAATATCAGATCAAGAACAAACACAAACTAAATGTTTAGAATTTCTTGGAAATGGTGGTAATCTAAACATGGTATGTCATTAAAAATTAAAACACTTTCACCCTCTGATATGCAGATACCAATACAAAGAACAGAAGCTTCCTTCACAGTGTGTGTGTCTGTCTGTGTGTATGTGTGTCTGTCTGTGTGTATGTGTGTCTGTCTGTGTGTATGTGTGTGTGCATGTGTATGTGTGCATGTGTGTGTGCATGTGTATGTGCATGTGTGTGAATGTGTGTGTGCATGTGTGTATGCATGTGTATGTGTGTGTATGCATGTGTATGTGTGTCTATCTGTGTGCATGTGTATGTGTGCATGTGCATGCATGTGTGTGCATGTGTATGTGTGTCTATCTGTGTGCATGTGTATGTGTGCATGTGTATGCATGTGTGTGCATGTGTGTGCATGTGTGTGTGCATGTGTATGTGTGCGTATGTATGTGTATGTGTGTGTCTGTGTGTATGTGTGTGTCTGTGTGTATGTGTGTGTGTATGTGTGTGTGTGAATGTGTATGTGTGCATGTGTACGTATGTGTGTGTATGTCCCTGCATGTATGTGTGTGTATATGTGTGTGTGTCTGTGTGTACATGGGTGCATACATTCCATACCATGTGTGTGAAAGTCAGAACTTTCAGGAGTAAGTTCTCTTTTCTTTTCCAATCCTGTTTTTGAGGCAACTTCTCATGCTTCTGGCACTGGGCTTCACACTCCAAGCTATCTAGCCCTTGAGCTTCTGGGTAATTCTCCTGTCTGCTCCCATTATGCAGCAAGAACGCTGAAATTACACATGTACTTCACTGCATCAAACCTTTTTACCTGGGTTTCAGAGACTGAACTTGGGTCATCAGGTTTGTGTGATAAGCACATTATATGCTGGCCCCTGAACAATCTCCTTGACCCCCTTCAACAATGTCCTAAGTAGAAAAGACCAGGAATCTCCCAAGTGTCCAATAGCAGATGTGCTATCTCTAACTTCAGAGGCTGACACTGTAGGAAATTGGAGTAAAACCCACATTGAGTCACTGCCCCAAGCACAGGGCACATGACATGAGGAAAGCAAGGAGCACAGCCATCTGACAAAGGCCAGGGCACAGGACGCAGGGCAGTGTCTGGAAGACTCTTGAGGAAGCAGCCCCAGAAGAGAGGGAGCCAGAAGCAAAGGAAGGAAGCCACATCAGACTTCTCCAAATACACTAAGGTTTAGCTTGGGAGTTGGGGGACATTTTCAATGAGTTAGATTCAAAATGCAAGAGTCACTGATACTCTGGAAGATAAACGTGTCCAGTCACAGTAGAGCACAGCTGCTTGGAATTCTGAGGCAGAAGGATCACTGGAGCCTGACTAGGAGGTCAAAGACAGTCTGCACAACATGGTAAGACCTTGTCTCAAAAAGCAGAAGGATATGGATTCCGCAGATATCTGGGAATGTGTGTGTCTACAAAGCGCACATGTGGGTTCAGCAGGTATCTGGGAATGTGTGTGTCTACAAAGCGCACATGCAATAAACAACAATTGAGGGAATGAGACCATGCATTTGAAGGAGAGTGGGGAAAGGTAAATGGGGAAGGCTTGGAGGGAAGAAAGGGAAGGGAGAAATGATGTACTTAAAACACAATCTCAGAAATAAACAAACAATAACACAGTAGATCAAAGCCAGGCTGGTCGGGTATGAGGTGGAGACAAGAAGACCCGATGTTCAGTGCCAGGCTGGGCACCTCAGACCCCAGGAGAACAAGAACGAAGATGCGCTCATCCACTGCTGACTGCATGCAGAGCAAGCAGGAGGCCCTGGCTCCCTCCCATACAAGTGATGTCATGTCAGCTACCACATGAGAGGCACACCATGCAAGGTGAAAAAAGGGCAGAGGAGGAAAGCAAAAGCCCCGTCGGCCTTGGTACGAGCTGAATACACCAATAAAACAATGAAGGGTTGATTCTTAAAACTGTTGTCACTACAAACAATGACTGAGTACACCGCCAGAAGTACCCTGGCACCCATGTTCTAGCTTCTCATCATGTCTACAGTGAAGCAGTAGTCATTTCTAGCTGGAGGTAAACTATCAAAGTCCAGTAGATGTGTCAAGAAGATTCTAGAATAATAGCTCCCACAAGCCAGAGTAGAAAACAAATCTATTACCAAAAACAGCAATGGCCACAATGACTGGAACACAGGCATCCCATTCGAGCCTAGCTGGTCTCTCACCAATGAAGGAGCCTCAGTGTTCATCTGTAGATGACAAAGGATGCCAACTAATTATCCTGAAATAAGAAAATAAAGGATGAAAATAAAGACTGATATCACCTTCCTATGCAGTCAGTAGGAAAGCTCTTCACTCAAGGCATTACACCACAGAGCAATAAATGACAAAATTCAAGTGTCAAATCATACACGGAAACAGTGTTCTTCATGAGGACTACCCACGGCTGCTCCAAGTGATGGGCATCCTCACAGAAAAGTTCAGATGCTATCCCACCAGGAGCCAGGGTCAGCATCAGACACAGAAGATCCCAGAGCTCCTATGCTTCCTGACTTGACAAGAAGGGAGGTCCCAGATTACAACTGCCCTTGTGGAAACAGAAAACCCACTAGAACCTCCAGCCTCAATCCCCAGTTTATGGAAAACACCTGGAATTAAGGGAATTTTAATGCCACCCAGGATAGGAGAGTCAATGGGACAAGTGTCCTAAGCTCTTCACTTAATACACAGCAAGGAGAGAGGGGGAGAGGCACAGCTCTCACAAGCTTCAGAGATTTAAGTAAGTCCATGTGCCAACTTTGTTTGTATCCACACCCAATTGGATCATCTAGAAAAGTCAAATTTCTTGCTAGGTGTGGTCCTAATTCAGCATAATTCAGGTCCATAATTCAGCAGTCAGGGTGCAGAGACAGGACCCAGAGCTCAAGGTCAGCATGGACTGCATAATAAGTGGAAGGCCATCTTGCCTCAAAAACTTAAGACCCAAACAAAACACAAACCGATGACAAACTGGGACAATCTAACCAGCAGAGCAGATGGAGTCAAGTAAGTAATGATAAATTTTAAAATAATAGTGTATCTTTTTCTATACATATTTTTGCCAGGCTAACAACTACATGTAGGACATTGTGTGCATTAGGCAAGTGTCTGCCACTGAGATACAGTTTCAGTTCTTTAAGCCATGCTAACGTATTGATGGTTGAAGTGATGTGGTGTTGGGAACTGTTTTCCTTTGTGATACAGTCTACCTTAGTAAGATAAATGGGAAATGGCTGGTCAAGTGTTAATGATGGCTGAAGCAGTGGAAGGTTCATGAACCCAAGTTTTATATTCTGTCCATCAGTGTGTTTGAGCACATCCATAATGAAAAATTAGAGAGAAGAACCCTCTCCAGTAAGACGGATACAGCCTGTCTCTCCCATGAGAGGACTTATGATATGCAGTTAACTCTACCAAGGTTTTTCCTGAGCTATACACCAGACAGAATCTGCTAATGAGACCTTAAGGTGGGCATGTTCACACCTGTTTGTTGGGATCTGAGAGGAAACGCACTACCACAGGCATAAAGTCCTCGCAGACCACCACAGGAAAATCCAATCTGCTTTCTTGTAAGTAAGCGACGACAGGAGGGATTGGCCCCATCAGCTCAGTCCGCACTGTGGGCGCTGCAACAATGAAACAGAGAGTTATATAAGAAGAAGCCAAGCATCTGACATGGTATATACTAATGGTTTCTAGCTTTTCTTACTAAAATACTTCATCAAGAAAATTAGACAAACGCAGTTTAAAAATCATTTCCCATTTAGAGTATTTATGCTACAGACAGGCTTAGAAAGCTAGTAAGCCACAGAGCAATATAAAAACATAAAAGGGAGAGAACGACAACTCCATTATAACAAGCCATATACAAATGGAGAAAGGACCAAGAAGTCTGCATGCTGGGCCAGCGTCCAAAAGCCATTACAGCTAATGGCTTCTCTGTCAGACCTATGGGTTGTGCTTATTTAAATTCCAACCGGGATGTATACATTATAAATAATTCTTTCACAAATGCACTCCCCCACAATCCACGCATCCCAATTATTTCTAAGGCAAAGCATTAAACAAAAGAGCGCTCGAGCTCCAGTACACCACATTAAATTTAACACAAATATATAATTGCCACAGCACTGTAAATGGTGATTCATTTACAAAGAGAATCCACTCTAAGCCTCAGAACATCCACTTGGGCCTTTTAAAAGCTTCGTGTCACATCCATAGGAACATGTTAAAGTGATGTGAGAGCTGTATGGAAGACTCCTTTTTCTCTCTTCAGCTAACATGATCAAATTCTAAGGCCTCGGATTTCTGGAACTTTCTGAAGCATCTCGCCATTCATTATGAGTGCAGAGAAGGGGGGCTGCAGGGCGGCTGTCAGGACTGGCAAGCCCACCATGCAGTCATCTTCCTCATCTTTACTGTGGCGGGCGGGGGTGGGGAGACAACAGCTAACGCCAAAATGTCTGCAGTGCTGCAGTGTGCTTTCTTCCAGAATAGCAATCACAGGGAGGCAGAAAAAAATGGGAAAAATCAAGATCATCTACAGAGATCACAGGTGAGAGACATTAATGACTGGACTGTTCTAACCCAAAGGACTGCATCTGATTGGGTATTTCTTAGCAACCAGCACTTTGGCAAAACTCAAAAATACAAAAGGCCTAACTGCCAGGGCAAATGGCCTTCATCACATTAGTCACTCCAATGTTCCAAAAATAAGGACAATTTGAGTCATTCTCAAGTAAGACGTCTGTTCTTCATGACAAAATCCATCCACGGTCAGACACTGCCCAAAGTTCACTGATTAATATGAAGGCCTTTAAATTTTAGCCAGTACTTGTAGTATATAATTTTTAAGAAATGTACAAGTAAAAAAAGTTACAGAACTGAACAAACCTGCATCGCTGACAGTTGGTCTGAAAATGTGTCCTGGACTGCGGCTGATGTCTCAAAAGATGTTCAGTCCTCACAACAGTCTGACTATAGAGACAGGACCCACACAGTAGTTAGCCAGCAGGTGCTAACTAAAGGATGCTACATTGTAGGTACTGTGCTTAGAGCAATGGAAACCAGTGTCCATCCAGGGGGACAGAGACCACCAAGAGCTATCAGAGATGGCTGCTCTAATGCCAAAGCCCTCTAGGAATTGGGACTTTATCTCATAGGCTGGGAGTCAGAATAAACTTGACAGAATAAAGCCCTTGACCTCCTCTGCTTCTTGGTTTTTGAGGTCCCACACAGATTTGAAGAAAAGCCTTGAATCAAAGGGGGCAGTGTGTGTGGGGGGGGGGGACGGACCAGTAAACACAAGTATGAGACCCAGAGGGCACCTCCCAGTTCTGAAAGGTCTGGAAAATGAGGAACTACATACAGACAGAAGCCTAGAGGGAATTGCTTTATCTAAGTCACTTCCCTGACTGCCAGTTTATTCTCCACTCTGAAATAGGATGGACCCACAGTACCTTTTGGGAGGGAGCACAGGCTCTAAGTAGGTTTGGCCAAGACAACAAAAGATGAAGGGTAGGGTCAGTAGAAGCAACTGTGTGAGCAAAGAAAGGCTGTCACCAGTCTCAGGACACAGGAGAGCCAAAGAATAACAGGATGACAGTGACTAGGGAAGCCTTCCACAGGGAACAGGCAGCACTAAAGCCACAAACACAAGAGGCTCCCAGTGAGAGGCTACAGGCATGGGACTGCAACTGCAGCCTGGAAGATACATCCTGGAGGCATCTCAGCCACCAGAGAGAAACAAGATGGTCATTGGCGGTAACCCAAGAGCAGGGTATGGGCCTTCCAAGGAGCAGGCCTACAAACCCAGGAAGCCAATGTGAACTACTCAAGTTCATTAAAAAAAAAAAAAAAAAAAAAAAAAAAAAAAAAAAAAAAAAAAAACTTGAATTTTAAGAATTGATGAAAGAAATCCTCCAAGCAGGAAGAAAAAGACATTAGATAGAAAGTTCAAATTTACATAAATGAATAAAAAGTACCAGTAATGATGACCACATATATTATCTCATTATTTTAATCTCCTTAAGAAACAATTGTTGCAAAAGTGATAATGAATTGTGGATTTATGGCACATACATATATGTGAAATGGAAGACAAAATAGCACAGAGACTAAGAAACAAAAACGAGAGCAGACTAATGGAATTTTATTACGTGTTGAAGTAGAAAAATATCACTAATTAGCTAAACAAACCCTGAGACAGCACTAAAATAGCAAAACAACAAATCATACCTAATAAAGTAATAAGACAAACTGAAAAAAATTCCACTAAACCAAGAAGAAGCGTATAAAGACCCAGGGAGTAAAGAGTCCTGGTGGATAAACTTACACAGGAGGACACCATCAGCACCAGTGAGTACAAACATAACGCTCCAAACAGTCTAGCTAAGACCTTGCTAGAGTAAACAAGACCCAACTATATACTGCTAACAAGAAACACACCCTAATATACATATGCAAATGCATTGAAAGTGAAAAACTAGCAACAGTTAGAGAGCTAGGGCAGCTACCTCACTATCAAACAATTTAATTTCAGACGGAGAACATCACCAGAGGTCAAGTCATTTCACAGTGACAAAGAGGTAAACTTATAAAGAAGAAATAATAATCCTAAATGTCTATGTACTAAATAACACAGCTTCAAGCTACAGAGTAAAAATCAATAAAATGACAAGAAGAAATAGATAAAAGTCACAGTAGGAGTCTAGAAACAGGACCACACATACATCACCAATGAATCTTTACAAAGGTCAACAGGAGAAAAACAGCCTTTTAAAAGTGATGCTGGAATGAACAGACACAGGAAAAACATAGACCCAACTCTCACCATATACCATGTACAGGGATTAATACAAAATGCATTAGAAGGCTAATGTTGGAGCTTTACCATAAAAAGTCCTTAAAAGAAAGAGAATCGGGGGGGGGAGGGGGTGTCAGCTTTGGTTAGAAATATCTTTGAAGCCTTAAAATATAAAAACCATAAAAGAAAATAATTAACTTTAAGATGTCACTACAACTGTTTCCCCAAATCTGACACAGGACACACAGACCTAGCCGGGAAGCTGTGCTCATCAAACTGCAGCAGCGCTGCTGAGACAGAAGAAGAAAGTCGGCAACAGCCCGGACATTATCAGTTGCCAAGCAGGTCAGCAGAATGAAGAGCTGATGTATCTACAACACGGATGAACCTTGGAAACAAGCTGAGTGAAGAAACCACAAAAGCCCACAAAGCACATGATTAAATCTCTACATACGATGGAGAGAGAAGACAGGTTTGGCTGCTTAGGGTAGAGAACGGAGGTCGCTTGAACAGAAACTGTTCATGGCAGCAGAGTTTCTTTCAGGAGTGGTAAGAAAATCTGAAAATTCCTTGCAAAATGTGAATATGTTAAAATCTATCAATATGAAATTTGAAAGTTGTATAAACTGTACGGTATGTGACTTTACTGTATATGTTATGATGATATACTGGTGAACTGTATGATGTGATGTAGTGAACGTTATGCTGAACTGTATGGTATACTGTCTTGATCAGTGCTCTATAGCTGTGAAGAGACACCATGACCAAGAGAACTTCTAAGAGAAAGCATTTAACTGGGTTAGTCCATTATCATCATGGTGGAAAGCAGGGCAGCGAGCAGGCACGAGAGAGGTAGCTGAGAGCTGATCCACAGGTCAAGAGAGAGACTAAACCTTCTCACCTGTAACCCTCTCAAACAGTTCCATTCCCTGATGACCAAGCATTCAAGTATGTGGGAGATTGTTGTTACATGGTAAATAATTGTCCCACCCACTGGTTTAATAAAAAGTGCTGATTGGCCAAAGACAGGCAGGAAGTGAGGGCGGGGCTACCAGACTAAGAAAACTCTTGAAAACAGGAAGCACAGAGCAGAACGCCAGAGAGAAGCCGGAAGAAGCAGGGAACACGGAAGAAGCAGGGAACAACTATGCTGCTCTAAAGAAAGGTACCGAACCGCATGGCTGAACAGGAAGAATCATGAGTTATATGAAGGGTACAGAGTTAGCAAGTGATATGCCTGGGCCTGAGGCCGATCAGCTGAAAACTTGTAAGCATCTGTGTGTCTCTGCAGGTCTGTGGGGTCTGCAGGCCTAAACCTAGAGGCAAAGCCCAAAAGTCGGGGGCCAGAAACCTCGTACTACACAAGTATATGAGCCTGTGGGGGCCATTCTCATTGAAACCACCAAAGATACGTAATGGGCACCATACCAGTAAATGGTCATATGCAGCTGAGCTCACTGAGAAGCTATCTCTGGAAGCAGGATTGTGCATGCATGCGCACACACACACTTCAGACCAATCATGTTTGTTTCTATGTGTCCTCCAACACCAGGAATGGGGTGCACCCCACCCCTAACTATGGCAGAGAGGAGAGAACACCAGAAGAGCCCAAGAGTAAAACAGTGCCCCTGAGAAGGTCTGCAACAGGAAAAGAGACACCCCAAGTTCCACCGTGGACTGGGAGAAGGAAGAGCCTCCTAGGACTCTCAGACTGTAAATCCCACTGACAGCCTCGCCTTCCCCAGCTGCTTTCCGCTGGACCTGTGAGCCCGTGAGTAACGGTGTCACCTCTATGTGCTGCTACCAGATGCGGGAGCCCCGTCTGATGATGCTCTGTCAGTTGGGCTGCTCCAGCTGTCCACGTGGATGCTGTAGCTCTTGATCAGTGGTGCTTGTCTCTGCTGTCCCTTTCAATCTGCCTCTTGCTATCTGTTCCTGTGCTTCTCTTTGTCACAGGTTCAACAAACTCACTCACTGAAACAAAATCTGGCTATTGTACATCATTTTCTTAGCCACATAGATATGCAAACTAAATCTGGAAAGACTTTTAAAACTCTAAGTCTATAACATAATATGTATTGATTTATTTGATTCAATCATCAGGAAAGCCTCCACTTCACAAGTTGTCAGGAAGGTCCTAACAGACACCACCTACACAGCATGGACAAGCAAGTGCACAGACACAAGAGGTCTTCCTACAGTGCAAGAAGAAGGGCGCGACTCTGGATTATACTCTCCAAAATCCTATGACCCCAATTAACTATGAAAAAGTGTCAGACAAAGTCATTTGGGGAGATATTCTATGAATACCTCATCACTATTCTTCAAGAACCATGAAGGTCATGTAAGACAAGGCTAGACCAAGAAATTATCAAAGACTTGAGGAGACTAGAAAGGCACAACCAGTAAGTGACATGGTGCCCTGGACCGAAACCTGGCACAAGGAAGAGATCACTATGGGAAGCCACCCTGGCCCACGGCCGCAGCTGCAGTCAGTGGCTCAGCTTTTTTTCATGGCTACACACAGGCACACAAGTTCATGCCTGACATAAGCATCAGAACTGGGTTCTTGCCTTCAGCACAAGTCCATTTGGGAGCTGACAATTCTCTGCTATGGGACTGTCCTGTGCATTCTACCCACTAGAAGTCAGTAGCGTCCCCTGCTACCCCACAAGATCTGACACCCAGACTATCTTTGAGGCATCTTGAAGGTTCCCTGGGAGCAGACTTTGTTCTGGTTGAGAGCCAGACACTAGAAGGAACCAGAAAAAAAGTTACAAGAGAACTCTTTATATACATTAGTTACTATCCCTATTGCAGTAATCAGACATGACAGCAGCAACCAGAGAAAGCAGAGTTTATTTTGGTCCACAGTTTGAAGAAAGAGGCAATATGGCCAGAAAGTCTTGTCTACAGGTGCATGAGGCAGCTGGTCACATAGCAACCACAGTCAGCAAGCAGAGGGGTGAACACTGGTGCTCAGCTCACTTCTCCTTTTTATTTAGTCTGGGACCCCAGCCCATGGAAAGGTGGTGCATACATTTAGAGTGGGTCTTCCCACCTCAGCTAGTCAACCCAATCTAGGGGGTCCTTCACAAATACCTGGACAGGTATTTGTCTCCTATGGGACTCTAGATTCTGTCAAGTTGACCATCAAAATTAACTCTTACACTGTAATACATCTGCAGGTCAAAATACAATGAAGACAACACTGTGACATCAGCACTAGACCTGAGGACTTGGGCATGAGGAGCTGCACACTGTCGGTGTCTCAGAAAGGCAGGCAGATGCTCACCTTCATGCTCACTTATGAGAATGCTTCTACACAGAGGCTGCAAAACACACACAAGTACCATTCATGAAAAAAATCGGATCCATTTGCTGATGAACATATTTGCCAAACACAGAATGTCCAGAGGTGTCAAGATGACTGACACAAAGTGATTCCTAATCTAGCTCCCTAGTGCTAGGAAATAAAATGAGAAAACACAGGGGAGCAGACCAGAGGCTGTGGGGACCCAGGGGATGGAAGAGGGGAGGCCTGACCATGAGGGGCAAACACAGGAATCTGTTGGGTGACAGAGGTGATCAGGCTTCTGTAACGATGGCTGCATAACAAGACACACTGAATGTTCAAGGTGATCAACTTGCATGATGGGTACAAATCGTCAGTGGCGACCAGACAACATGGTCAGGGGAAGCAACAGATGCCCTATGCTGAGGGCCTCACTGCGCACAGGAGAACTGACCAAAGTGGTCTCGCCTACTCCCATGTTCAAGACGAGAACACTACAGATTGAGGATTCAGGTGAAGTCCTCTGGCCCAGCACAAGACAGAAGAAATGTGTCAACACAAGCTTGCTGAAGAGACAGATGCCACCCCAGGGATAAAGAGTTGAGATCTGGCATCCAGGAAGCCTGGGAAAGTCGAAACAGACACTATGGAGAATAAACTTATTACCTTTTCTTGGACCTCATTCACACCAGCCTCCCCGGGGAAATCAAGAAACTAAGATCCCCAATCTGCTGCTCCAGCCAGAGAATGGATGAACACATCTGCATCTAGCCTCAAGTGGGCATGAGGGACCTGCCCTTCCAAAGACAGGGAAGAAAGGGATAAGACAGACCCCAGGACAGGACAGTATATTGTGAATACAGATGGAAAACTTGCTGCTTTCCATGGTTATGCCCTGGGAGAACACTGGAGAGGAACCAAGCCAAGAGCACAGGCCACAGGACCTTCTCAGGTAACAGGGCTAACAAGGTGAGGAAGGACAGAACCTTCTGGAAAGACTGCCAGTGACCAAGCCAAACACTCAGTGAGATGGAGCAGCAGGTGCTCAGCACCAACGAAAACAGGAACAGTTAGAATAAGCAGAAAGCAAACAAATCGATTTGACAAGCCACACTGACAGCAGCATCAGTACCGGCCATCTATGAACATGGTAGGCTGCATTCAAAGCTATTCGGGGACACATAGGGCCCGAGGACCACTGTTGAACTCTCAGGATCAAATTAAGAAGTAGAGATGAATGAACTAAACCAAAAAGCGAGATGTGCCATAGACCTTCCATAGTAAATATGGTTGGAATTTTGAAAGTTATACATTCAAGAATATACAAATAAATTCAGCACAAAATCAAAAGAAAGCTGGACTGCATGCATTACTTTCAGACAATGTGAGCTTCAGAAAAAGGGATAAAGATACTATGCAACAGATAAAGGAGCCAGACTAATAAAGACAAGAACATGCTAGCAGGATACACTTTCCATCACAGCTCCCAAAGGATGAAAACCTCATAGCTAAGAGTGTGAATACTGTTCCTCAGTAACTACCCACAGAGGTTTATAGAAAGTAAGGGCAGTGGATACCTCAGAGGTGAGGAGGCTCAGGTAAGGGCCAAGAATGGCTCAGATGTGGAAGGGGCTGCAGACAGTGCAGCAGTGAAGGTGCTTGTCACCAGAGTACTAGTAGACAGAGCCCACTCCTACAAGTTGTCCTCTGATTTCAGTAAGATCTGCGGTATCAGCACTCACTTACATATGTGCACCAACAGGTCAGTTTATCACTGTAAGAATAAATAACACACAAGACCTGGAAAATGCCTCCAACCAACTGAAAAAAAAATGCTTATGTTCCAAGAATTCTGGTTGTAATAAAGGAAACTCAGAGCCAGATCTCTGGGAAAGGCTGAGATATCAAAGAGAGGAAACACCACAGTCAGAGCTCACCCAGCTGTCTTCCAGCTTCCTCAGCCTCGCTCCTCGTAGCTTTTTCTGCCTCCTCTGTCTTTCTATGCCTGCCTTAAATGCCCTCTTTGCTCAGTTGTTTCACATCCAGGTTAAGATTAAAGGTGTGACACCACCACTGCCTGCCTGGGAGCCTGGACCTCCCTCTGTAAACTAAGATGGCCTCAAACTCAGATCTGCTGTGATTAAGGGCGTAGGTCACCACTCCTGGTCTTTCCCTGTGCTGGGATTAAAGGTGTGAGTTACCACTCTGTGATCCTCCTGGATTGACTGTGGGTGGATCTCTTCTCTTATATTCCAGACTGGTTTTATTAAACATATAACATATCACCACATGTTTAAGATACTCTCCCCTAAAATGCTGGCATACAACATTCTTTCAAGATAAAACATACTTTGAAACATAAATAAGTCAGCAAACTTAAAAAAAAAAAAAAGATATTCTCTGGCCACAAATAAATCAAAGTATCTGAAAATGGCCAAGTGCATTTGTGTCACTGGTCAATGGGAACTCATCATAGGCATTAGGGGCCCTAGTGATGGTGGGCAGGTGCAGTTCACCTTGGGCAGAAGGTGACTTCAAGACTATCCTAAGATACATGACATCACATCTCAAAATAGAACAGAAGGAGACTGCAAATATGCCTGACGTTATTGTGAGTAAACCACACAAGTTCTACCAAAACAGCAGGCACAACTGAAGAGATAGGTACACACTAGTGGGAAGCACCAGGGTCTGAGTGTCTGCTGTGTAGTCAGCAGGCTGGGTGTTCTTAGGAGAGGAGCCGTTAGGGAAGAGGTCTAGTGGAAGGATGGTACGTCTTGGAGATGCAGCCTGGGATGAGTTGGAGGGATGCCAGTTTCCTTCCTTTCCTGCCCAACACCAGGAGGAATGCAGCTTTGTCTCGACAAACACATTCTCCGCCGTGTTCTGTCTTACATCAGACCCCAAAGCGGTAGAGCCGACTGACCCAGGAAACTGCTAAAGCCACAGATACATCAATCTTTGCATTGATTCTTCTCAGGGTTTTTGTCACACTGAGCAAAGCTGACTATCTAAAAACAACCTGTACAATATAAAAATGTAGATGTTACCAAAGGGAGGGAGAAAATAGAGGCCCAGGATAGCTTTCTCTTTCTCAAACAGGTTTTTATTGGGACATAAAAGAAAACCTACATAAATAAAAAGGCAGGCCACGTTTATAGATTGGATTCTCAATATTATAGTGAGGGCAATGTCCTTCAAATTGACCAACTGGTGCTATTTAGGATCTGATGTGCTGGGTTTCAAATCTATAAAGGAGTCTACAGGACAGAAATGACCAGTGGTGTCAAAGCAGACCAGACAATAGGACACATCAGCAGGCTGGGGTCCAGTGGATGGAAACCAGACACCACCAATTTCAGGTGAAGTGCCCTTCACACACCCCCCCCCCCCCCCCCCCCCCCCCCCCCCCCCCCCCCCCCCCCCCCCCCCCCCCCCCTTCACACACAGTAGCCCACAGAAAAACTGTTCCCCAACAGCCCAACACCTGAAACGTCTCTACTTGTCAACAGGCAAAGGCTAGTGTACTCCAAGAAGAGTTTCAAAAGGGGTACACTCACACTGAGCACCAAGCCCCAAAGCCAACATTTCTTATATAATTTCACATATTTTAAACTTAGAAAAACATTAAAATTTTTAAGGGAGATACTTGGAGCTAAAAGTTGGCAGAAATCATGAATATCGAGATTGGTGATAAGTGCTTGGTGAGGTGGAAACAATGGAGGGGATGGGAAGGGCTCCAGGATGCCCGCCACATGTGACTGCTTGACCTGCAGATATGACTGTAGGGGACTGGTCTCATAAAAACGCGTTAGACTACAGATGCAGGTTTCATCCTAGCTGCTACGTATCATACTTCACAGTGCAAGAAAGCTGTTGTGTCTGCATGAATGTCTGTGCACCATGTGTGTGCCTGGTGCCTGCAGAGGCCAGAAGAGGCATCAGATCTCCTAGAGCAGAAAGTGCTCCTTCGCTGCTGAATCATGTATCCAGTCCCACAATGCAGGTAGTTTTAAAGAAGGTTTTTAAAGAGAATTTTTGTTGAAAAATAAAACAAAAGCCAAACCAAACCAAACTAAATAAAAAAACATTGGCAATTTAAAAAAAAAAAAAAAACCCTAAACAAACAAAGAAATCAAAGAAGCATGTTATAGAATTCAGACCTCACTATGATTTCACAGCCTGTCAACCAAGACCATTTTACAAAACAAATGTTAAAACCAGCAGCCATGGCAACTTTGAATCTGTGAGGCTGAGGCAGATGTTGGGAGGTTTCAAGAGAAGAAAAGAGAAAGTTCTCTTCATGAGAGATAAGGAAAGGGTGAGGCACTTGGAGATGAACGGACTCTAGAGCAGTCCAGAGCTTAAGCAGAGCTGTGCTGAGCTAGATCCTGGGAAGGAAAAGCAGTACCAAAGCATTATGGGGCAGCTAGTGCCATCTGATTAAAGTCTGTCTATTAGATGACAGTGTTAGCTGGGTATAGTGGCACCCTCTAATCTCAGCACCTGGGAGCTAGAATCTGATGGCTCTCTAAGCATTAGAGGCCAGCCTACTCTACACAGTAACTTCAAGGCTTACCAGGTCTACACAGTGAAACCCTATCTCAACAAAAGCAAAACTAAAATGAATAGATAACTAGCAATATTGTACAAGCTGCATTTCCCACTGTTATGATCCCACTGCGATACAGGAATGACAGAGGAGGCTCTGGTTCTTACGAAATTGCAACTGTGCATCCAAGGGCAAAACTGCATGAGGTCTTCAAGCTACTTGTAGGGTCAGAGAGAAACATTCAGGCTTGATGAGACAGAGACCCTGAGGGGAACAGGGTAGAGTATGGATGGTGAGGGAGGGGAGTGAAGGGCACGTGGGAATTCTTACTGCCATTCTTGAAACATGCACTTGCCTCTTCCCCCACTCCTCGTGTGTCCCCTCTTCCCCCACTCCGTGTGTGTCCCCTCTTCTCCCACTCCATGTGTTTAATTTAAAAACATCTTTTAATGAACTATAAACACTTAGGAAACAGGAAATAAAACCACATTTTCAAAACATCAGTGCAATACCTAGGAAACCAAGAGACTCCACAGAAAGGCAGTGACTGTCAACAAAGGAGGCCAGGCCTAATGTTCCTTTCACCTCACACACCACAGCAGCTAGAAAGCCTAAGGAATGGAGCTGGCATGAGGTGCACAGCCATGATGGGACCCCTGGGAGAGAATCAGGAAAACCAGAGTTCAAAGCCTTGGGGCTACACAGTGAGTTTGTCTCAAAAGTCAATAAAGAACAAGACCCAAACACCTAGAGCTAAACCTGTCAAGAGTCAGGGACTCTGAAACAGGAAAACATGCTCTACGGCTTCATAGCTGTAGTAGTGCATGTGCACACATACATGTGTGTTGTATGTGTCACACACTCATGTGAGCACATGTACATGGAAAGTAAAGAAAACTTAGAATACAAACAGAAGGTCTGGAAGAACCGTCCTCTTCAGGGGCTGACTGGTGGAAGGTGCCACCAACAGGAGTTCCACAGGACAGTCGGCCTTCTTGCTTCTGGGGATCTCTAAGCCCTGCAAAGTATCTGGAATCAGACAGTGAGAAAAGCAAAAGGCGGCCGTGGTGAGTCTCAGTGTGTAATGGCATGTCTGACAATATGGTTATGGTACTGCAGTCCAGGAGGACATGAGATTGAAGGAAGTGGCAACACAGGACCCAGAGAAGACAGCGCCTCACCTCACACACTGTCCAGACAACAGCCATGACTCCAGGTGGCCTGGAAACCCAAAGAGAAACATAAAACTTGGGGAAATACCAGCAGAAGATAGCTATGGCCCCACAACAGACAAACACTTCCTTTCGTTGCTTCTTGAGACAAGCTCTTAGAAGTAGCCCTAATGATCCTTAGACTTCACCCTGTCCTGCCTCAGCCCCAAGTACTGAGCCACCACATCCAATGCAAACAGTGTTCACGTGACGTGAAAGCACCCACTAGGAAAGATGAAGCAAGCAAGCTGTGAATCACGTGTGAATGAGGAACGAGGACCACATTCTCTGCTCATAAAATGGGAGGACACTGGGCTCTCTTGAGAATGGTGTAGTCAGGGAAGGTAGGGACCAGTACGCCAGATGAAGATTTGGTGACAAAGGCAACCCTGAACAGGTAGGGACAGAGGATGGAAGGTGACAAGGCCAAGGGCAGAGCCAATGGGACAGGGATGAAGGAATGCAGGTTCAGGGGGTTTGGACAGCCTTACTTCCGGCTTTCTTCAAGAAAGAAAATCAAGTAATCATCGAAAGCAACACGGCCTGGACCGACCATCAGTGTTGCTACAGAGCGACAGTGGAGAAAGGCAAACAGGGTAACAAGGAACTTGGAAGCACGCAGCCCAGACATGGCTGTGCTACACCCTGCTGTATACATGGGGCAGAATGCCCTCCACACCATTTTCTCCCATGTTTGGCTGGAAGTTAGTAACAAAAGCAATGAGCAAGGCTGGAGCTGCAGCTCAGTGAGGGGTCTGTGCAGCATTCACATGCCTCTATATTTGACTGCAGCCCCACCAAAACAACAGTAACCACCAAGTGGGAAGGCCTGGTAAGATGGGATTCTGCAGAAACAGAATAGATGTGTCCTGAAGACAGCTGACACCACCTTACCCACGAATCCCCTGGAGCCTGTCACAGCAGCAGAAGGCAGTGTGAGGTTGCTGCTTACTAGCTGAAGACATTCTCGCTGAACGTGCTTTTCCAAGCAAGTGAGCAGATGCGGGTTGTTGCAAGCAGGGATGTCCAAGAAAGCTGTGACCCTCCCATTGTCACAGTATGGATCACAATCTTCAAATCCATATAGACAGGAAAAGAGAACACTCTAAAATCTATCTGTGGGTGCAACCAACAGTGATGGGTCAATCACACTGAGGCAGGCATGCCCTGTGGCTGAGATTGTCAGTACAAGCTCCCAGAAGCCATCTACAATGAAGCCAACAGCTACAGAATTACAAACCAAGGGTGGCAGAAACTGGGTCCCATCAAGAACTACAACAGCCACTCATCCCTGCAGGGAATATGTACCCTTTCTCCAACATGCTGAAGATGGCCAGCTAAGAGACACATTTCACCCCGCAGACAAACATCTAACAGCAAGTTCACCTCACATCTTGTCTGTCCTTAAGTAGTTCCACTAATCCACACCCTGGCCTAGCAATCAGAAGGCCCCTCTCTACAGATCCCTTAATCTATCCAAACTAAGAAATGCCCTGAGGTAGCTGAGTTAGGGGCCCTGGAGCCAATGCATCTGGAATAGAAGTAATCCCACAACTCCCTTTGATGAGCTGTTTGACCAGAGGGTATCACCAAGCCTCTCTGAACTTCTCATCCTGAAGTAAACGTACCTTGTGCCATAAGGATGGTAGCACATATATGTTCTTTCACATAGAGATCTATATCTGTCCCCCAGCCCTGTGACCTGGCCAACCCTGACCATTGGTCCCCATCCTTATCTGTGATGACCATGGCTGGCTCACTCATCTCCAAGACCTTCGGTAGATACTGTCCCTCATCCCCTTTGTCCTGAGCTTTTAGGCCACGGCTAGCTTGCAGCATCGCTAGGTCTCCCCTGCCCACCATTCTATGTGAAAGGATCCAATGGTACCAGTCTGGCTGACCTGCTACAATACAGCTTTCTCTCTGAACAATGCAGTGAGGCCTTCAGCAATAAACACTCTCCTAGACAGGCCTCTATGCACTCACTACTGAATTCTCCATGCCCGCACAGTGCCTGGGGTGCAGTAGATGGTCCTTAGCCACATGATGAGAAAATTCACTCTATAGCTATGCATCTCTCTAAGGAAAGTTTAAACCACCAGATTAACATAATCTTTGCATAAAATCTTTCTATAAAACACACACTAACAACTTATCACTAGGAGACTACTCTTGAATGGTGATAATAAGAAGAGCTCTTGGGTAGTCATAAAAATTAATTTAATTTAGGGTTTGGGGAGATGGCTTAGTCAGCTGCCCCAACATGAGGACCTGAGTTCCATCCCCGAGACCCATAGAAGGCCAGGCACGATGGAGTATGTTGGTAAGGAGACAAAGACTCCTTGCTAGGGCTCAATGATTAACCAGTGTTATGGAATATTACTTTAGATATGGAAAGATATATTATCCTTGTTTAACTAGGCAAAGAGGTGCTATATTATGTTTAACTATGATGTTGCTTTGCCTACCTAAGGCACCTGATTCGTCTAATAGAAAAAGGAATGGCCAATAGTTGGCAGTGAAGGGATAGATGGGGTTGGCAGACAGAGAGAATAAGCAGAAGGATGAATCTGTGCTTAAGAGAAGACAGGGGAGAGCTTGGGAGAAAAGGGGGCAGCCAGGCAGCCACCATCCAACCAGACATGGAAGAAACAGGAAAAGTAGAACACACAGATTCAAGAAAGATAAAAAGCCCAAGGCAAACTGTAGACAAAGAAAAACAGGTTAGATTAAGTTATAAGACCTATTGGGACAAGCATAAGATAAGGCCGAGCATTCATAATTAATAATAAGTCTCTGTCATTATTCAGGAGCTGGTAGGTGGCACAAACAAAAGCCTGCCAGAAACAAGTCTGCTATTTATCGAGTACTAGGCCAGTGAGGGACCATGTCTCAAAATACAAGGCGACAGCTGATGTGGGAATGTCTTTCTGTATGTTGTGAATATCAATATTTAAATAAAGGAGCTGTTTTGGCCCATGACACGCACCATAGAAAAAGTAGGAGGAGAAATCAGAGCATAGGTAAGAGAAGCAAGGTGGAGTCAGAGAGACCGAGCCAGAAGCCCAAAGGAGCAACATGGAAGGAATACAGGTGAGCCATGGGCCACATGGCAGACAGATTAATGGAAATGGGTTGAGTTAAGATGTAAGAGCTAGCTAGCAATGTGCCTGAGCCATAGGCCAAATAGCATAAAGTTAATATAAGCATCTGAGTCATTTCTGGGGGCCTGAGCAGCAGTGGTAGACGGCTAAGGGGTCTGGGGCTTCAGGTCTGTGTGTCTGGGCCTCCGGCCACCCGGGACCAAGAAACCCTATTACAATAGACAGCCACTGAGGAAAGACACCCAAGAACTCAACTGGAAAGGTGAGTGAGGCCACCTGCACCTATGACCACATCAGACTATGATGCCAGCCTACAGCACACATTTTATGTATAATAAAGTGCTGATTGTTAAAACTCAGCTATTAGGCTGAAGAGGTGGCTCAGCAGTTAAAAGCAAGTGCTGCTTTTGCTGAAGACAAGAGCTTGATCTGCAGCATCCACATCAGATGACTTAAAACCACCTGTGCTCCAAAGTGATCAAACATCTCTGGCCCCTGCAGGCATCTTCACTCACATGTATATCCCCCTGCCTCACACACACACACACACACACACACACACACACACACACACACACACACGCCATTTTTAAAAATAAAACTACTCCTGTTATACAGCCATCCTGTTTCACTCCTGCTGGAGAAGAGGGACTCCACTAAAAGAGTAAGGCAGGAGGGAAGGACCTGGATCCGAAACCCAATTACCAAGAGGACTCTCACTGTTTCAAAGACAGCCTAGTAGGCTTATGTACAACAAAGAGAAAAAGACACAGCAAAGCCCTCCTGCCCCCGAGCCCCTACAGGATGAAGATGAAGAGGCAAGCAGCAGAGGCTCTCCTGGAGGCTGGTGTTGGTAAGAGATCCGCCTCCTTGGCTAGCTCTGGGAAGATCAATGGCACCTGCTACAGAGGCGCCGATGTCCCCTGCTGTACTCTGTGCCAGTTACACTACAGGTGTGAAGAGACAGAAGAGTCGCGCCTGCCAGTCAGGAAGACATGGCCAAGTTAGGAGTAATGGATAAGAATTTAAAATAGAGGTGGCCAGCTGTTGCCTAGGTGCTCATGATTCTCTGAAATACTGGCCATAATTTTCTCAACTCTTTTAGTTATAAATGAAAACTTATTAAAAATTCAAACTGCCCATCAGATCTTAATAAAGTCTATTGTGTGCATGTGTGCATGCTGATGTCTCCCCAACTGCCCTCCACCCCATTTTTTAGGCGGGTCTCTTGTTTAACCTGGAGTTCACTGATTCAGCTGGAACAGTTAGGAGTGAGGTCCAGGGATCCTGTTTCTGCCTACATGGCTCTGGGATGACAGGCATACCCAGGTTTATGTCGGTGAGGGGGATCAGATTCAAGTCCTCATTCTCGCTGGACAAGTTTGGTCCATCTCCAAGGCAAAAGTAGTAGTGTACATTGGCCTAAGTATAAGAGTGTGTGTGTGTGTGTGTGTGTGTGTGTGAGAGAGAGAGAGAGAGAGAGAGAGAGAGAGAGAGAGAGAGAGAGAGAGAGAGAGAGAGAGAGAGAGAGAATATTAACATCCCATTTCTCTGTAGTATCACTGACTACCTGAATAGCTAGCTCCACAGGGGTCCCAACCAAGACTTTGACCACAGTACTTGACAAGCATACCCAAGACCTTCCCAGGGCCCAGAAACTGCAGCCCTTAGTCCATGACCTACTGTGGATTCTGGCAGCATACAAGCTAAGCACTGGGATTTGCTGACAGCTTTGGAATGCACCAAGACTGACCTGCAGAGACAAGGAGAACCTCCCAGGCAAGAGCAAGGGCTTCTAGGTCCTTGGGACCCACCCTACGCTTCATGGGCAGAGAACTTGCTGTTTTAATGTTCTGCAAGAAATGCTTTCACCAGAGGACTAAAGACCTTGGCAATGAGTCCACAGAAGAAGAGCTGTTGCTGCGGAATACCAATGACCTTCCTACAGAGACATACAGAACAAGGGAATAAAAGCTACAGGTCATACGATATTGAATAACTAACTCTTACTGGTTACCTCCAACAATCCAGCTAATGACCTTCCTACAGAGACATACAGAACAAGGGAATAAAAGCTACAGGTCATACGATATTGAATAACTAACTCTTACTGGTTATCTCCAACAATCCAGCTAATGACCTTCCTACAGAGACATACAGAACAAGGGAATAAAAGCTACAGGTCATACGATATTGAATAACTAACTCTTACTGGTTATCTCCAACAATCCAGCTAATGACCTTCCTACAGAGACATATAGAACAAGGGAATAAAAGCTACAGGTCATACGATATTGAATAACTAACTCTTACTGGTTACCTCCAACAATCCAGCTAATGACCTTCCTACAGAGACATATAGAACAAGGGAATAAAAGCTACAGGTCATACGATATTGAATAACTAACTCTTACTGGTTACCTCCAACAATCCAGCAACTAACCACACAAACTTTTGAGATACATAGTTTAAAATATTTTGATGTTTATGTTAACTTTTTGAAAATCTTAGACAACGTACTTTGATGATAATTGTCCCCTATCCCCACTATGATCCACCTCATGCTTCCTCTGTCTGTCTGTCTTTTAAACTCAGAGTCCAGTTTGTATGGGCTGACTACTCCTGGAAATGGGGTTGGTTATATTTCCTCTCCAAGAAGCAATCCCATGTCAATTGCTCCTCTCCAAGAAGCAATCCCATGTCAATTGCTCCTCAGCTAGAGGTGTGGCATTATACCCCCCCCCATCCTCCATGCTGTATTCTGTCTGGCATGAGCTTGTGCTTATCTGGTTGAGTTCATATGTGCCGTTGCCCTGCTATGTCTGCAGCCATCCTCTATCTCTCCCAATTCCATGTAGATCCAGAACCCTGAGAGGAGTCATGAGATACAGCTGCATATTCTAAAGTCTCTTATTCTCTGCACCTAGACCATCTGTGAGTCTCTGTATTAATTACTGAAAGAAGCAGCTTCTCTGATGAGGGTTGAGTGAGGCACTGATCTAGATGTACAGCAATATTTCATTAACAGTCATTTCACTGAAATGTTCCTTTAGCAAAATGATTGAAGTAGGTTCTTCTGGGGCCCATGACATTTCTAGTCTTGGGTTCTTGGCCCTACTGACAGTGTGAAGTACAAGTTCTATCTCTTTGAACAGGCCTAAATTCCAGTGAAAACATGGATTAGTCCTGAACTCTTTGCATCAGCGTGCATATCTGGCCAGGTAAGACATTATTGTATCTCCCAGGGCTCACAGCGGGCTGAAACACATGGGTACTTTTCTCATTCCGTTCTGTGTACAGTGCTTTCCAGTACAATGAACATTAACAAATAGAAAATAAGTGTCTGGGTGAGCACCAGCTCAGTTCCTCCATGTTCTTTGACTCAAAAATGTGCTGTCAAGTCTGGAGGACGTAACCAAAAGCATTGGCAATAGCTATAACATTTGGGGAGGGGTTCATGGAACCCCATTAACCAACCAACTCAAAAATAGGTAAGGCATTCCTGGTACTAAAGGGAATGGTAAATAAAAATTTAGTAGTGCATGGTGTCTAGCTGAGGTACTGTTCCTTGCTCCCCCGTTGTCTTAGGGTTTCTATTGCTGTGAAGAGAAACCATAACCATGGCAACCATGTTAAAAGAAAACATTTAATTGGGGGCCTTACATTTTCAGAGGTTTAGTCTGTTATCATCATGGTGGGACAAGGTGGTGTACAGGCAGACATGGTGCTGGAGAAGGAGCTCAGAGTCCTACATCTTGACTCAAAGGCAATGAGAAGTGGTCTGAGACACTGGGCATGTTTTGAGCATATTTGAGACTTCAAAGCCAACCCCACAGTGACACACTTCCTCCAACAAAGCCACACATACTTCAGCAAAGCCACACCTCCTAATAGTGTCAATGAATTTACGGGGCCAATTACATTCACACTACCACATTCCACTCCCTGGCCCAAATAACTTATAACTAAATGCAAAATGCATTTAGTCAAATTTCAAGTCCCCATAGTCTATCACAGTCTCAACAATGTTTAAAACTCCAAAGTTTGGAGTCTCTTCTGAGATTCATGCAGTCTGTTAACTGTAACCCTCTACAAAATCAAAATCAAAAAGCAGATCGCATGCTTCCAACATAAAATGAATGGCACAGGATATATGTTACTGTTCCAAAATGTAGGGAAAGAGCACTGTGAAGAAATCCTGGGCCAAAATAAGACCGAAAACCATCTGGGCAAACTCCAAACCCTGCATCTCCATGTCTGATGCCAAAACTCTCTTCAGATCTCCAGCTCCTTTCAGTTCTGTTGACTTCAACACACTTCTCTCTCTTGGGCTGGTTCCACTCCCTGTGAGCAGCTCTCCTCAGAAGGTATCCCATGGCTCTGGCATCTCCAACATCTTGGGGTCTCTGGGGCAATCCAATCTTCACCTTCAGAGCTTCACTCAATGGCCCCTCTAGGCCTCTTTGCAGGGACAATCATGACAGGTACCTGGCCTCAGGGGCTTTCACGGTTGTTCTAATCTAACTCTAAAGCCAGAACCAAAGGGCCAAAGCTGCCAAATTCTGCTGGGGCTGGAACATGGTCAGTCTTCACCATCTCCATGATTTTGATGGTTTCCTTCACTACCTAATCTTAGCTGTTCTGGAACTTGCTCTGTAGAGCAGGTTGGCCTCACACACAGCCTCTGCCTTTGGAGTGCTGAGACTAAAGATGTGTACTGCCCCACCTGGCTCAAAACTTTTCTTTAATTCCTTTTCATTCAATTCTAATTCCTAAATTGGAAACTTAGTAGGGTGGGATCTTGCCCTGAGGTCACCACTCCCTTTATTCCACCTTTTCATCTGTTTATCTCCTTTTGATCACAAGATTTAGCTTCAATCCACTTTCTTGTGCTCCTTTTCCCAAATTATGTTCTATATTTTTTCTTTCTCAGCTTGCTCCTTCCCATTGTCAATCTTCATTAGAGCTAACACTAATAATAATCACATGACAGTCTATATTGGAGATTTCCTCTGCTAACTGAATTAACCCAAAGCTCAGGCAGACTCTTTGGACAAGGGCAAAAAGCAGCCACATTCTTTACCAAAATAGCCCAAGAACAATCTCTAGGCCATATACTAAAATTCTCTTCTGCAACTTCTTGAGCCAACCCTACAGTTCATCAGATCACACTCAACACCACTGTCTTCCACTCTCCTACTAGTACAGCCCGTTAATCAGCACTTAAAGTGTTCAACTGTTTTTCTAATACACATTCTCAAGGTCCATATTCTTTCAAACAAAAGCATGGTCAGGCCTCTTCCAGCAATACCCCGTCCCTGACCAACTTCCGTTTTAGTTAGAGTTTTCAATGTTGCAAAGAGAAATCATGACCATAGCAACTCTTATAAAGGAAAAACATTTAATTGGGGTGTGTATATATATTAGGAATCTTCTACAGTTGTAGTTTTCTAGATGGCTTTTTCAAAAGACCTTTAGACCATACAAATTTCTTAAGGTCCAGATTGCAAAAGAATATTACCAAACTTGAAAAAGGCCAAGCTGTTAATAACCAGGAAAAATGAATACACATAAGTTGCCCAGGGCCAATGGGATTAATAGAAAATTCTCTTTAAGCATCAGTTAAAAGAATGAATAAAATATATTCCAGGAAAAAAAGAGGCAGAAATCCAAGTAAGATCCAGGTGCGTACCCAAGTGAGGAAAACACAGAAAACAAGCCAAAAGGAAGTGGGATAAGTTAACAGGTCAGAGAGCTGGGAAAATGGATGACACAAAGGATGCAGCAAGAGGGGCCACACTAACTGCTCTTCCAGAGGACCAGAGGCCTACTCCCAGTGCTCTATGACAGCTTACAGCTGCCCCAACTCCAGTTCCAAGGAATCCAACACCCTCTTCTTTCCTCTTTGAATACCAGACACATGGTGCACAGACACATATACTGGCAAAATATCCACACATATAAAATAATACAATGTAATAACACAGGAAACTGTCTAAAATAAAGCAAAGAAGCCAAATGGCAAGAAATAAGATGCATGGTAACACAGTTCACGTGCAGGAGCAGATGAGATGAGGGTCTGCAGAAAGAGTAGAAACACCCCCCTCTGTGCAGAATAGCACCGAGGTATGTGACAGCAGGGCGTGCCACATTCAACCGCTAAAACCCAAAGACCAAAGGTACCCTTCATAAAAGTTTCTTTTAAAAAAAAGGACAAATAATAACTGCCTACATGGAAAAATCTTGAATGTGCTTGAGGGTGTGTGGGGGGGGCACTAAAATGCAGAAACAGAGAAAAGTGGACTCTCACTAAAAACTATTTAATAAAAGAAAGAAAATGGAAAGACACTGTTACAGAACTGAGACAAAGTCTGTGCCTAGAAACATGGCTTTCAAAACATAAGCCAGTATAAACATCCCAAGAGTTTTAACTGTTTTTAAAAATCCGCGAGTGGGCACTGAAGTGGCAGGTGGTTGTGAGCAACACGACGTGATGACACTAGGAGGCAAGCTCTGGCCTTCTGGAAGACAGCGCATGCTCCTAGCTACTGAGGCATGCCTCCTGCAGCAAGCTGCATACCTTTCAAACAAACAACAGAAAGCCATCCACGGCAACAGACTATACTTAAGAAGTGGAGGGCTTTCTTCATAAGGTCCTGACCCTGATGGAGCTCAGATACCACTTCTCCCAAGCGAGAAGAACCAAACAGGAAAACAGAGGAAGGGGCTTGTTTTTTCTTATTCTACAAACTTTCTCTAAAATCCATGTAACTGTAGAGCCTGTGAGAGACCGCAAAGGGCAAAATTATTGGCTACACAAGCCTGACAACTTGAATGTGATCCCTGGAACCCATGATGGAAGAAGAGGATGGGCCCCCAGACTGTCCTCTGACCTACATGTACCATAGCACAGCCACACTCACACTAACACGCACAATTAAGCGTCTCCCACGCAGTAGTAACAAGGTCAACAAAACATAACTAACTTCTAAAGCTAAATTACCGATGACGACACATTAGGCTTATGCACATCGTTTGTACTACATGACACCAAGACCAGAAAAAAAGACGGAAGATAGGCTGCCCAAGAAAAAGGAAAACTGCCCCATTTCACAAACAATTGCCGAAGACCTCAAGGAAATCAGAGCAGCAACTGAAGCAGGTACGTGCTTCAACGGTACAGGACACAACTCGATACTCAAAGAGCAGTTATGGACTGTGGAGATGACTTAGGCCAGAAAGAGCACACAAGCCACAGGACCCAAAGTTTACAAGTACCGCTTGGGGCAATATCAACACTGGAAAACTCCCAGGGACCAAGTGTAGGTTCACAGCAGTAGAGGAAGGTGCTAAAGAGTATAGAGGTCACCTACTCCAGAGACTGGAAGCCCCCACATTGTTACAGCATCATCCTTTCCAAATTTAACAATAAACCTAGTGCTATCACAATCAAAACCCAGAAATTCACTGTACAGAAACCGATACATCGCTTCTAACTTTACACAGAAATTCAGAGTCTAAAACAGCTACAGCAATTTTAAAGAGAAGACCCTTCCTATTGGGGTACTATGAGAAAGGCTTAAGATTAATCATGTCCCTTACTGGACAGTAAGAAGAGACACAGTTGACTACAAACCTTGAAGCCAGTTCAGTTTTTACAAAGGTTCCAAGGTGGCAAAGGACAAACTTTCCAGCAAACAAAACAAAACAAGTAAAGAAATATGGAGAAGATGAACCTTCGTCTTTATGTACTACCAAGGTAACTAACTTACAATCTGCCAGACAAACTCAAAGCAAGAAACATTACAAATTACAGAGTACAGGAGAAAGAACATGTGCCATGACAAAATGACAAACTCAGCCCCGTCACAATGACTAGCATGCTCCCAGAAGAAGGAAGCGGCCAGATGGGGTGCCCCATGTCTGTATTTCAGCACTCAGGAGGCTGTGGTAAGGGGATTGCTGTGAGTCTGAGGATAACCTGGGCTACAAATTCCAGGTTAGCCTGGGGCTAAACAATGGGCCCCTTATTTTCCCCCTCATCACCACCTGACCCAGGAATAATTAAGATGAAAGCATGACACCATGTCACAGACCTCAAAATAAAATTGCAAACAAATATTTAATGAAAGATTTGCATAAAGATTATACATAAAAAGCAAGAATAAAAACTGACAGCTCAGTACAGAAAATGTTGGATAACATAACTTTGTTTCCTTGAGACAAAGACTTGCTATATATAACTTGAATCCCATTCGGTGCCTAGGCCATCCTTGAACTTGAGATCCCCTGCCTCCTCCCAAGGGCTAGGATTATCAAGATGTGTGCCACAAAGTCCAACTGAAACAACTCAGCACATGAGACATCCTGTACTCTGATTCTGTATTTATGAAGTGATTTTGGGACTCCAGTCACCTCCTTCTAAATCCAGCTGGGATCCAAAGAAAGCACAGTGGTTAGGAAACCACAGGGAGGTTGTTGGCCTTCTGGGAGCCTATCATTCCATTGTGAAGATATTCAAGAATTCAGATACAGGCTGTCAAGCCTTTTATGTTGTTGGCAAATAAGTCCTATTTGCCCTAGTGGTGCTGGAAAAACCAGTGAGTTTATGCCATACAGTCTATCAAGTGGGAAACTACCATGAATATCCCTGGGCCTGATCTCTCCATCAGTAAGTCATATTCGTCTATTCCCCCAGAGCTTTGGACCACAAGGTTCAACCTGGTTACTAAGATTTCTTATGTCTGAGCTGAAGAAAATGGAACCCCCCCCCCCTCCACTCACATCATAGCAATTCCAATAAAATATCCTAAGTCACACAGGAGCAGGGGCATGGGAGGAAGAAGGGCCTCTCCCAAGGCCAGGAAAGAGGCTAAAAACCAACATGAGCACAGTCAACAAGACTGATATCAAAACCACCATTTAAGACCTGGACACCCAGAGGCATAGTGGTTCACACCTGTAATCCCAGAACTTGAGAAGCTGAGATAGGAGGATCGCAAACCTGGGCTATACGGTGAGTTCCAGGCTGGCTATGGAGTGAGACTTTGTCAGAGATGGATGGAGACACAGAGATAAAGAAACATCTGTACAGCATACAGAGATAAGGCATATGGTCAGTAACTAGAAAATCAAGACACCAAAAGGAGATAGCTGTGGGACAGGGAGGAGGTGTCAGTCCATAGATGGAGGTCAAAGCATATCCATAGACAGTCTGTGAGAGCAGGAACCACAGGCTGGGCTGAGCCACTAGAGGATGGCTGTCCTGCTTCATCAAAATCCCAGGCACTCCAGCAAAAGCAAAGAATTATGCCAAAGAAACACTTTTAACTCAATGTAGAAACATTCCAAACTACCCCAAAGAGAACCAGGTAATGCAGCTCTCAAAGTACAAAGGACCACAAACCACTGCCAGGAAGAACCAGGACACAGACAAATGAACATCCACAATTCAGCACCCAGTATCACAAGACCCAAGGAAATGACTGTGGAGTCTGCTCAGAACAAGCAACATAGACACCATGATGAAGGAAGAAAGGAAGAAACAGGCAGGGGGCAGGCACTGGAAAAGGACCTTAGGCATGACAAATGGGGACTGTGATTAAAACTTCATAAGCAGCGTAAGTGGGAGTTTAGACACAGCTCAAGAGAGAGTTAGTGAGCTGGAAGACTAATCTGACAAATTACCCACAACACTGCACGGAGAACTGAAGATGGCAATGGAGGACAATTATGACACCAGAGAAGGGAAGCAGAGGCCTAAGGGAAGTCCAATAGGATTCTAGAAGAGATTAGAGAAAAATGAAGAAGATACCAACCGGCTGGAGAAAAGATAAACAGTCAATCTGAGGAAGTACAACTGCATAATTAATAACAAGCATACTTGTCATTATGGAATACCACAAGCAAAGAAGGAACAATAACAATCCAGATGTAAACCAATCAATGAGAGGGATGCAGACTCTGACAGCCTCATTAGGGGTGACCTTGGCATTGGGCTTCCCTTTCGTCTGCATGAAAAGCTGACCAGTGTCCACTCCCATGACTACTGTGGTGAGGACCAAATGACAAAGACAGCTATGTAGTAGTGGGTTTCTTGGTCCCGGGCGGCCAGACCCCTTCGCTGCCCACCACTGCTGCTCAGGCTCTCAGAAATGACTCAGAGGCTTATATTAACTTTATGCTGTTTGGCCTATGGCTCAGGCACATTGCTAGCTTGCTCTTACATCTTAAATCAACCCATTCTCATTAATCTGTCTGCCACTGGCCCGTGGCTCACCTGTGTTCCTTACATGTTGCTCCTTTTTGCTTCAGGCTCGGTCTGTCTGACTCCACCCTGCTCCTCTTACCTATGCTCTGATTTCCCCTCCTACTTTTTCTATGGTGCCTGTCATGGGCCAAAACAGCTCTTTTATTTAAAGATTGCTATTCACAACATATTCACAGCATAGAAAGACATTCCCACACAGATAAGCACTAATGTGGAGATGAAAATGACAAGTGGATGCAGAAATGCCTATACTGTAGTAGAGCCCAACCAACTGGGTACCTGGCCTGCAGTATCAATTAGAACCTGCCTTTCTTCTATACATATAGTATAACGTATCTTACAGCACACAAGACAGATAACACTAAAGGTCATATGCTTATATGCAGGACAACCCAGTTCACAAAGTGCAGTGGCTTCAGGACCTACTTCCTGACAAAAACAGTACTTCACTCACTGTCTATAGGAAAGCTACTTCTTTTAAAAACATCCAAAACACTGGTAACATAAAGGAACAACTCAGGTTTGTTTAGAATCTGTAACAACAAAGTTGGAGTGTTTACATTTAGATTGGAATCAATGCTTTACAGATCAGAATCTTTAAAAGGGCGACCACATCTGCTTCACTTGCCTCCTGCAGAGCCCTGGAAGTTGTGCTCTAGAAGTGCAGATCTATTTCCAAGTTCTGAGCAGTTTCCCCCACCAGACACGAGAATGGAGTTTGCAAACACAAGTTCAATGGGTTTTGGATGGCATCTTATTCCAGAGTGCTGCAGTATCGGGCCAGTGATTATGTGGTTTCTACACACACACACACACACACACACACACACACACACACACACACACACACACACAGGATGCATTCTCATGAGGGACTGTGGTAGTTGGTTGTTTCTGGGGTTAAGCTTTATCAGGGTGGAATTTCCTGTAGTCTTCTTTCTACAGCCACAGGACAGACCTCCTGTTCCATCTATTTCCCTTCTCCTTTGGCTGAACCTCACTCTTGATGACCTGAAGACCCTCATCCCAAATGGCCCATCTCAGGAAAAGACAAATGGTAGTTAATTACCGGACAAGATCATGAGAAAACTACTCATCTATCCAGATAAGACCGAGAAAATTCCTCTGACTGTAGGAAAGAGCCCTTTTCCTCAAGAGGAATCTCTCTCACTCAGCATCCATTAAGTAGAAATGGTAGCTACTGTGTTTACTAAACCCTTCCCTGTCTGGTCTGTAAATACTGTCACTCCTGGGCCTTTAATTTGTTGTTCCTAACACAACAATTTCCTTCAAAAATTTAGCTGCTGTTATAAATATTAAATCACTGATGGCAATATATTGCTAGTGTTGTTCATGCTTCTCTGGCCAGGGTTCAAGGCCAACCACAGCATGAGAAGTGTGGGGAAGGAGAGGGGACGATTTCCAGAAGGAGAAATTCAGAGAGGAGCCTTAGCAATATGTTTTTCCAGTGCCTGGGCTTGGTGGCTGAGTCATGGATCCATGTGGAACCCCAAGCAGCACAGGAAGGCTGGAGACAGAGTGGAAAGTCGAGAAGATGGTCTTACATCTTGGCCCTGTTGATTTACATGTCTGTTCCGTAAGACAAACAGATACAACACTCTGGAGTCCAGAAGTTCTACAACGCAGGGCATCCTCAATGTATAGAGAAAATAGGAAAACACAAGCAAAACCTTAAACAGACTGACTAAGAGGACCCAAAGGTTGGAATTACAAAGGATTTTAAGGAAACACTTAAACTTACAACATGAAGATATCAATAATTTATGAAAAGGAAAGGAATCTGAACAAAGAAATGTTCTTTGGGGGGGAAATGGTTCAGAGGGTAAAACTGGTAACACCACAAGTGTCACCACAAAGCTCTGTAGCTGGTATTAATGGCTGTCTATGATCCCTTCACTCTTGTGGCAACACAGAAAAGTCGCCCAGAAGTGTGCAGGACACTTAGCCTAGAGTACACAGTGCAGTGGCAAACAAGGGACCCTGATTTGGACAAAGGTGAAGGTGAGGGTGGCCTCTGATCCTCACATGTGCCACAGCATACACGCACCTTCAAATACAAACACATGTTCAAATACACACACACAGCACACACATACATATACAAGAATAATTCCTTCAATTTAAAAGGCACAAAAATACTAATTCTAGAATTGAAATCAGAATCTGAAATTCTAAAATTGACCTAAGATGACAAAAGTCTCCAAATACCATCAGAGCTGCAAGAGCCTTAAGTGCTAAGTGAGCCCCAAGAGGACAAACAAAAATTTCACCCAACACATCATCACCCTGGTCACCAAAACCAAAGTGGTCATTTTGGAAGCAGCATGAGTGAGGCTTGGCTGCTGTCTCCTCACAGGACAGTGGGGGAGAATGGCTGTGTCATCAAGGATTGAAAGAGAAAGCTGTCAATCCAGAGCTTAGTGGCCAGTGGGACCACCTTCAGGAACGAGATGAAATAAAAACACTGTCAGATTTTTTTTTTTTTTTAAAGTGAAAAGGTGTTTCTAACACATCATTTTTTAACACACAGACAACAATAAATGCTGAGAGAAACAGCAGGCTGGATCAAGTGACACCATTTAGAAACCTTTGTCTTCAAAAGGAACAAAGCCCATTGGAAATGCCAAAGACAAACGGCTTTCCTCTTTGTTGCCAACATCACTTTAAAATGCACATGAAGGTTTGAAGTGGAAATGAGCACCTGTGCTGTGGAATCTGTACCCCACGGATGTGGGCAGTGGTGACTCAAAACCACACAGGGCCTCAAAGGAGCTTCTCTACTTCGGACTCAGCACCTCACGGCACACACAGCAGCAACCCTGCCAAGGCCTGCTCAGCTTCCACAGCTAGGCCTTTAAACACTTGGCCTATCATATAGTGCCTGGAACACTTCAACTCGTTTCTATAGAAATCAGTCCCCTGAGCCTTTGATTAGCAGCATTCAGACAGCCGGGCAGCCTCCAAGAAGGCGAGAATCTCACCTTCAGAAAACCAACCTGAGGTACAGCATGCAGCCTGCACCACCTGGAGCTAGGCTGGGAAAAGCAGGTATACAGCAAGCACAGACTCTAATTAACATGCTTCTGTTTGCCAAACAGAGACAGAAAACAGGTCAAAACTACCACACTGCTGCTAAGTGAAGAGACCAACATTCAATACAATGTGGATTAATTTGTCAGGAGTCTGTCACTCTAACAATGGGCACAGTAGAATGAAATTTTCATGACTCATATTAGATATGTAAAGAAGGAAAGGCAGAAGTTTTACAAGTTAAGAAAATGCCAGAAATGGCAACAAATCTAAATTATAGGGAGTTTTGTCTATGTTCAGAAAAGAATTTACAATCTTAGTCCTATACACAGCAAGAGTCAGGCTTACAACCATATCTCTGGGACAGCCCTGCTGCCAAATTCACTGCTGCTGGTCAAATGGAGCCAAAGAGCAGCAGCATCTGGTGTGCCACAAGTAGATTCAGCACTCCAGTGCAGTGCAGATCATCAGCCCCATTGCCAAAGCAGCCTGTTAGTGTCTTAGAGCACATACAGCTTAAGACAGCACATACACACACACATACACACACACACACACACACACACACACACACACACCATTCATGAGTGGAAAACATATGAAATGTAAATCACATGAAGGGAAAGTTATTTCCTTCTTAATTCTGTGACAAAATTTTAAAAAGTAACTTTTTGGTGCAAATGTGTCTCAAATATTCCCAGAAGACTCACTATATAGCCAAGGTTGGCCTTGAATTCCTGATACTCCTGAGTTCTGAGAATAGAGGCAAGCAAGTGTCACCACTCCTGGAATGATAAATCTTCCTGTTAATACAAAGTAAGTTTCTGTCAAGAAGTTCTTGGAGGCGCGGTGGGTGTAGTGGTTCTTAGCAGCACTTTGGGAGGCAAAGGAAAAAAAGATCTGTTATGAGTTCAAAGGCAACCTGACCTTCACAGTATCCGGCAGAACAGTCAGGGCTAGAGAGTGTGATCCTGCCTCAAAAATAAGCAAATAAATAAATAAATAAATAAATAGATAGATGGATGGATGGATGGATGGATGGATGGATGGATGGATGGATGGATAGATAGATAGATAGATAGATAGATAAATAGATAAATAAATAAATAAATCTTTCAGGCAATGTCTATCTAAAATTTAATGGTATTATTTTATTTACATCATATACTTGTTAAATTTCACTTATAGCCACCAATACAAGTTCCTCAAAATGGTTTCAAATGTATTTAATATAAAAAAACTACACATGATAAAGTAAAAATAAAAAAAAAATGGCACACAAGCAACTGATTCCTGAATTGATGCAATCCAACGAAACTAATTTATTAATATCACATTCATACCTAAAAGAATAGCACCTCTTATTTCAAGTATTGAAAATCCATTTTCTTTTACAGAAGTGCTTTGCCTCGTGTGATTCTTGGGCTCTGAGAATAGGAAGACCCTCCCGGAGCTGAGTTAACATTGTCCTCAGGGCAGCTGCTGCTCTTTCCTTGCGAATGGTGCATCGAATCATTTTCATAAAAGTGATTCTAAAGCAAATAGATTGAGACGGCCCTTGGTCGTCGGGGGAAAATCCACTGGCTTCGGGTGGATGGCCAGGGTGTGCTGACCAGATACAGCAGATGAGTAATCTCCCTGGTGACAGCATACTGCTTCTTCTCACTGTGTCTTCAAAGACAACCAGAATCAACAAGTGATGAGCTCAGTAATAACACAGCAGGCTGTCTCCTCTTGGACTCTGCTGTGGTACTGCTTTAGCAGTACCTCCTGCCTCACACCCCCGCATGCCAGGAACATCCCTTCCCTTCTAAGGTGAAGGATGCACAAGATAGATCCTCTGTGGCTGAACCACACTTAAGGAGATAGGTCTCCGCATGACTACCTGAGAGGCTTCTGAGCAGTGGGAAAGCCTTCACCTCCATTCATGGCTTCTGTCACCACTAGAGTTGTCCCCACCACGCTCCCATCACTGTCTTTGGCTCTGGATGTTACCACTGCCTAGAATACTTTCCCCTGGATGTCCTCTCAGATAACTTTCTTTAAAAGAGGGATAAAAACCATCTTCATTCCATTGGCCCCTCTCCTTTTCTATTTTTCCTGCAAACTCCTCACCTTCAGAAGGGAAAAGCATGTTTGCTGTTCATCAGCTGTGTCCCCTCCCCCTCCCTCACCCCAGAGTAAGAAGCTCTGATGAGCTCATTGATATGCCTGGCACACACACACACTCAATAGAAGGTGCGGAATGAATGAGCCGATGGTAAAAGCCTGCCGAGCTGGCTGCCTGTGTCCTCTGGCGATGGAAGCAAAGAAAGGAAGCAGCTCATGAAGCAGGGTCTCTAAAAGGATTTTCTAGGATTTACATTTCCGGCCTCTGCTAAGATGGCATGCTGTTTGTGCTGTTTGGCAACTGTTGACAGGGACAATGGGTGAGGTACATGATGGAATCAGGGGTAGTCAACTATTCTATAAGCCAACAAGCCCAGGCTAAACATAAATACCAAGAATCTTAAGTATTCAAGTCAGGCATGAAATATGAAGCCGTATATGAATAATTCCTTGTTCAATTGTTTTCACTGTATGTTTTGCATTTGGGGAATAAAAGTTACCAGCTCCATTCATGAAAGCTTAATACAATGCAGAAAAGCAAGGCTTCTTGGAGGAAACAGTCTCTACTAGTAACTTCACATCAACTGGTCCAAACAAGATCGCGAATAAACCAATACTGATCATGTTTTAGTTCATTTGCCATCGAGGTTAGAATGAACTGTCAATGCCAGGTTCACACAGGACACTGCTAACTCTGCAACAAAGGAGAAATAATTAAGGCCATCAAAGAGCAGTTGTGGGAAGGGCTTAGAAGCACTAGTGTGAACTGCAAGTATGTTTTTCTTCCCAGATCTCACATGCTCAGCACCCAGTCTCTGTCTGATGCATGGTGCTAGGCCCATGTACATACCACACACACACACACACACACACACACACACACAGAGCCTATTCTACTGAATTGTGCCCAAAGTCCCTGCTGTCAGCAGCTACTGCTGTTACTTGTCTTACAGGGACGAGTTCTAAGTTCAGGCCTCCACTCCAGTAGCTCAGACAGAGCTCATTCCTAACATCCAGCCGAGCCAACGTGGCTCGGAGTTTGCACAATCCAAACCAAGATGTTTTCAGTGAGGTTGTACACATTTTGCGAAGAACAATAAGATTTATTTTCCTTTGATACTAAAGTCAGACAATTACAAGATAAAACAAAAAAATCATTTGATGATTAAAAAGTTTTAAAAATCAAGAACCTACAACTCAGAAAAGGGAAATTATCTTTCATGATGCTAAACTAGTTACTCAATGGTTGTCAAAAAAAAAAAAAAAAAAAAAAGACTACTGTCTTCACCATCTTTACCATCCAACAGGTGGAATGAAGGGCAATTGGGACTGGTGGCTTCAATGACCACACACATCCCTGGGTACCTGTATGATAGTCACTGCTCTCATGAGACATCAGCTTCTTATAGCAGGCTATATAGGAGTGAATACTTAAGCCTGTTGTTAGATAAGTGTACTTCACAGTAGATATAATCTAACAGAGAGAAAAGAAAGAATCAAAAGATCAGTATGAAAGCAGGTCTATAAACAGCAAATCCACTGTGAGCACATTTCTATCCAGTCAACCAGAACCCAGCAAAGCCCTGGAGTTCCCAGATGCAGAGGCTCCTAGTGACTAAGACCATCACTTAAGAACCAGCATTTAATCTAGGAGGGGAAGAACCATGGGAAATGGCACTCACAAATAAGAGATAAGCTCATTAGGCAAGAGCAGAAAGGGCTTCCTGAAGCAAAATGATCCATGAGCTGGGCCCTGGAGAGCAAGTGAGAATCTGTCAATGGGAAGAAAGTAAAAATCACAGAAAGAGCAAAGAACATTCCAGACACAGCAGAAGCACAGCAGAGGCAGGACAGTCTGTCATCTTTGGTCCAGGGACTCAGGAGGTCTCACAGGAAGCCACCAGGCCCTGACTGAGTAGCCACAGTATAATTGGTTTTAAGTAGAAGGTGAGGAAAAATAAACACAGTAAAACACAGCCAATGAGATACCTTTATTGGTTCAGACATGAGCAGAGCTGAAGCTGCAGGCAGAATGTTCCAGCACGTTCATCCCAGCAAGCATTTTCATTAAGAATCCGTTCTCCGGGCAGTCCCGATATTTACGACTCTCCATTCAACATGTCATCCTGTCACTATAACTCTGTGTGAGATATGACACCGAGGGCCAGACCAATTATCCACACAATCCAATATTCTGTCTCTGACATAGCACTAGGGGACATTGGATGGAGAACATGATGGACATGGTCTACTATGTCTAGGTCTGGCTCAAAATATTAGATTAGTTGACTGAGGCCAAGGTGGTTAACCTTATTCTCAAATTTTATACTTAAAAAGAGAGAGAGAAAAAAGGGGGTGCTATTTAGAACTCAGGGAAACAATGATTAAATGTAAGGAGGTTTCACTAGCCTCTCTGAGATATCTGGAGAGACTTGAGTAGACATTCCCCATCCTGCTAATCAGAGTCTCTTTCTCCCTAACAGGTTCCAAGGATGAAGACAAGACCTTAAATGATGACTACTTCTACAATCTAGATTAGATCCACTGAATCTCAAAGAATGTTTCTGATTGGTTACTAACTCTCCACAGTAGGTCCCTGTTGACTTAACTGAATTTCAAAGGAAAACTATGTTAAAAAAAAAAAAAAAGTGTCTGCATCAATGTCATCCTCTAACAAGATCTCATAGATTTATGAGCTCAGAGAGCAGACCCATCGACACAATGCTTCAATGGCAGATCTCTGATGGTTATATCTATCTGAGCACTGGGCTGGCTGGAAAGCCCAGCTTAATGCATGAGCAGCCATCCTTTCACACCACGCATACATGGAGATTCTTCTTTGATTTGTGGCTTTAATCACAGCTTCTAAAACTTGTCATGATTTATGACTGTGACTTTTACACTGATGGTCAATAAGAAACATTTACTCAGGTCACCTGACTGCCAAGACTGCTGCATCTAAGCAATGCCTAAGCCTCCCTTTGCTGGGACACGTTTCAACTTGTCTGCAGACCCACTGGCTGGGGGCAGGTCTGGAGAAGGCGATTCTTCACTGACACAGTACTAATAAATAGAACACAATTATGTAATAACGCAATGAATTCATAGTCAGACTTGTGACACATTCGAAAAGATGGAAAGGACCTAGAGGGAAGCTCCCACCTCTGCTTCTGTCTTCCTCTTATTAAAACTATTTCAAAGGACCACAGAGCTTTGACTCAATAGAGTTGCTTCTCTTTGGCCAATCTGCTAGGATCACACTTCTCCCAGACAGGAACTGACTCTTCCATAGACAAACTGGAGCCTCCATGGCTCATGAGGCTTGTGGTGACTTGAGTAAGGATGGCCCCAAAGGCTCATAGATTTGAATGCTTAGTCCACACCTGGTAGCACTGTTTGGGAAGGATTAGAAGATGTGGCCTTGTTGGAAAAGGTGTGTCATTGGTCACGCACTTGGAGATTTCAAAAGCCAAAGACATTCCCAATTTACTCTGTTTTGAGCTTATGGATCAAGATTGAGTTCTACTGCTTAGACGCCATGCCTGTCTGCAGCCATGCTCCCCCATGATGATCATGGACTCCAAGTCTCTGCAACTGTAAGCCTTTGATAAATCCTTTAGTCTGAAAGTTGCCTTGATCACAACGTCTTGTCACAGCAGTAGAGAATTAACTAAGGCAAAGCCCAGCACCTCCTGCTTTCTCCTCTTTCCCACCCAACTCCTGACCTGAAGGCCACACCTGGGCTCTCCTCTTTGGCCTGTGCTTTGGTTTTCTGAGACAGGGTCTCACTATGTATCTCTGGCTTGCCCTAAACATACAGCAATCTGTCAGCCTCTCCTTCCTGGGTGCTGGGTTTAAAGGCATGTATTACCATGCCAAGCTGCACTGATTTTTAAATCACTCTTTTTTTAAAAAAAATTGAAAGTAACACACAGACAGAACAGCGCTCAGATGCAAGTACACCAAAGGGTTTCCCACATAGAACGTGCCTGTCCAGTGAGCACTCCACAAAGAGACTTTGCCAGTAACTCCAAATGTCCCTCGCTGCCTCACTCCTCCTGCCTCTACACACCAGGACAGCTGCGCCAGCGTGTACAGTACTCTGTTAGCCCTTACAGCCTGGCTTCTTTTACAGTCCGGACACTCACCCACGTTGGTGGGAAGGGCTCTCTAGACTGTTTGTAAAGCCAACGCTTCCCACTGCGACTACACCCCAGTCTGTAGCTATTCTTCCCTTGGAGGCTATTCTATCCAAGAAGGCTCAAGTCTAACTCTGCTGAGGAGCTGCTGTGCAGACACATCCCCCCACACACACACCCTGAAAGTGCTCTCCACCTGGAACACAAGTAAGAGTGGGATGTTATGTCATTCAATCTTTGGGGAGGGAGTTATGGTTTTGTCTTTTCATGAAACTTTCAGAGTAAATACAAATGTACCAACGTGTTCTAGAATCTTCCATTCACAAAGAAAAGCCCTCTCACCAGCTTCTCCTTGAATTGGTGTGTTTTCTCCTACTAGGCTATGAGTCTTGAAAGCAGTAATTCCAACATGTCCAATGTCCAGCCACTGCCTGGCAAGTGCTCAATGGGTGGCCACTGAGCAACTGGCCTTGGCTGCCCTGCTTAACTTCATACACCTTCCAAACCCACTCCATCTGCTTCTGAGGCGGGCTGACCTTGGAATCATTGAGTCTCTCAACTGCCAAATACCCTAGTGTTTCCAGTTTCATTTTAGCTAAACCCCTCTGAACAAGTGGTGTCCAGTGCCCAAATCATTCTCCAAGTTGCCTAGTGCCACCTGCTATGCTAGAGCCTGGCAACCCAAGGCCAACACAACTCATTCTTATGAGCAAGGGAGCTACCTGGCACTCCCAGGTGGCACAGACTTCTGGAACAAGAATGGACATGTAGCCCCATATGTGTAGAGCAAACAAGCTTCCCACAAGATGGATCTCTGAGGTCACTCTTCCCTGACCACTGGAAATGGCTATTAACCTGACACTCCCACCCCCACCCCGTGTTACACCCAAGTCCTTTCCTGGGAGCCTAAGAGCATAAGGTACCCATCCCTTCTCTGGTTCGCAGCTCTACTTGCACACCCTTTCCTGAAAGCACAGCCCAGCCCTGGTCCAAGCTCAACAGTGACTAAGTAAAAAGCTAACACTTCACCTTGCAGTGAGGCTGAAGGGCCACACGAATGTGCTTATACCCACATTTCTGATCTCTTACATTTATCACTCACGGTATGCTAGACATACAGACACTCTGCTGGTCCTTGACTTAAAGGGGCCATCTGTGAACTATTTCTTGGTCTCTTCACATGAAAATCTCCACCTCGATTCTAATCTCAGCTCAAGAGTCCCTCACAAACCTCCAGATAAGAATTCTCTGGCCACTTGACAACAATCAGCCCCTGCAAGCCCTCCAGCACTGTGCTGACACATCCTTTTTAGCTGCCCTTCCTGAGATTGAGAGTCTCACTCTGAAGTCCCAGCTGGACTGAAACTTGGAATTCTCCTGTCTCAGCCTCATATGTGCTTGGAGTACACACACACACACACACACACACACACACACACACACACACACACACACACACCACTGCACCTGGCTGTGCTGGCATTGGGACCACATGCATGGCTATCTGTCCTCACAGCATCTACACAACCTGAAACTATGACCCCAGTTTATATTAACCAGCTGAACATTGGGCTCTGTCACTGGACTCCCTCACTTCTGGGTCTACAATGCCTACAAGTACCTGAGACTTAATGGGCCTTTAGTAAAGGTCCAAGGAATGGATGGATGGACGATGTTTCCAAAGGTTGGTAGCTAGGACAAATTCTGATTCCCTGGTATCATTCACAAGATTGTGTGTATTATTTGGACAACTTATTTAACCTTTCTTCACCCCTTATCAGCCTTCCTCAGCAACAACATTAGGTTAAAACTGATTACCTCTTACGGTGCTCTCACAGAGTTTTATATAATGAAATTTCTGACAGCCCTAGAGGAGTTATATCTTGCCTATTTACTATGAGTTTATGAGGGCATGCATATGTACCATGGTGCACATGTGGAAGTCAGAGGATAACTTGTAGGAGAGAGTCTCTCCTTCTATGTGGAAATTACGGGAACCAAACTGAGTTCAGCAGGCTTGGCAGCATGCACCTTTATCCAAGTCTTCTTACCAGCCCTGCAATTAATTAAAATGCTATTAATACTCAGAACAGAGCTTCACTGCATTAGTCCTAAAGAAATGGTAGCTTGGGGCTATAGAGAAGACTCAGCGGTTAAAAGCACATGCTGCTCTTGCAGAGAAATGGAGTTCAGTTCCTAGCACTTACTCTGGGAAGATCACAGCTACCTAGAACTCCAGCTGGAAGGAATCTGATACCTCTGGCCGCCATGGGCACTATACTCACATGCACAAACCTACACACAAATACAAACAAACGATTAAAAATAAACAAACAAATATATAAAAATGGTGGTTTTGTACCACTGCCCTGGTAAGTGATTCTCCTGCCTCAGCCTCCCATAATAGAAGTTAAAACAAAGTGTTCAGCCTTCTACAGGCTTCTCCTTAGACCTAAATATGACTGTTCTAGATGTAGATTCTTCTCTGGCAGACTCTGGCCCTATTTCCTAGTGTCACCCTACCCTTCCCCTCCATACACTTCCCAAGTCTTCCACATTATCATCAGATCAAAGACAAAGCAGGCCATCTGGAAACTCAACCTTTATACACACTTTCCAGAATGCCTACTGCCTTCCTCAGCTCTCCTCAATTTCAGTGTCACCCCCCCCTTCTCTGTGACAGACTGGATTACTCTGTGTTCAGGATGCCTAGCCCTTAGCTTGTTCTCTTGTCTGTGCTGAGACATACTATTTTATACTGTCTTCACTGTCTGCTACCCACTAGGATGTGAGCATCTTGGTAGCAAGAATCTCAGATGCTTCCCTCCCTAGAGTTTCCCAGACCTAGACGGGGCACACTAGAGGAGCTATGAAACACCTGCTACATGGAAGAATGACTATCCAGACGAGGAGCTCGACATCTGCAGACCACCTTTTTGATTTTCCTCATCAGGGTTAGGAGCAACTGGCATCTTGAAGGGTGAAAGCAGTTTTGTTAGCCAACCCTTGTGGTACAGGCCAATAACCACAGCTATTCCAAAGGTCAAGGCAGGGAGATCACAAGTTTAAGGCTCAGCTATGCTACAGAGCACATCTAAGACTTTCTTGGGTAACTCAGGACGTAAACCAGGCAGTGGAGGTATGACTCAATAGCAGAGCATAGGCCTTGCATGCACAAGGCCTTTGCCCTCAGCACCAGAGAGGAAGCAAGTGTTTTTATTACTAGTAATACTTTTTTATATCTGACCTATTATTCTATGTGTATGTGATTATTTTACCTGTGTACATTCATCCATCACACTTGGACCTGGTGCCTGAGGAATGAATGAAAAGAGGGTATTGGATTCCCAGGAGCTGTAACTACAGGCTGTTGTGGGCCACTGCGCACATGCTCAGACTTGAACTAGGGTCCTCTGCAAGAGCAAGTACTCTTAACTGCTGAGCCAACCCTCCAGCCCTAAAAGGCTTTCTTTTTAGTTAGGTTTTGTTGCAAAATTGTTTAAAAACTTTATTAAAGTTTCTTTGTAATGACCTTCCAGGACACGCTGACATCCATCTGTTTGCCACATAGGAACCCAGGTGGAGTGATAATGCACCAGGCTGTGAGGGGAGTCAGGCTGGATCCCTTGCCTTGCTCATCCACCCAACAGAGAAGACTGGATGTCTTCGTCCCTAGCAACCACAGGAGACTAGACATCAAGTGTGAGTAACTTGTCCAAGGTTATTCAACCAAGCAGTGATCCTCAAACAATATTCTTCTCACTAAACCCAACAAGAAAGACACCCCAAAAGGTGGGTCCAGCTCATCCACAGATCACAGAACTCACTGGTCCAATGTGACAATTTCATTTTATGGGGGTGATCAACAAACCATTTGCCCTGAGCCAAGTTCAGCCCTCTCTTGTGTCAATAAAGCTGCAATAACACATATCCAGGCTCAAATACATGCACATATGCACATTTGTGGCTTACAATGTGCGGTTGGTGGTGTGTGTGGTTTATGGGTGTTTTCATATATGTGTATGTATGAGCGTGTGAAGTTTATGAGTGTATTTTGTGTGTGTAGTTTATGATATATGTGTGTGTATATACATGTGTGAGGTTTATGAATGTGCTTGTGTGGCTTACTTGTGTATGTATGTTCATGTGGTTTACAATATATGGTTTTGGGTTTACAGTTCCTTCTCGGGTGTATGTTGGGAGGGGAGTATAATTGCTTTCAGGATGTGTATGTGTTTGAATCTTTGTAATTTATAGGTGTGGGATATGGGTGGTGTGTGTGTATGATTTATGGTTGTTTCCAAGGTGTGTGTATCTGTGTGTCTGTGCATGCCTGTATGTGTCTGTATGGTTTATGGTTGCTTCCAAGGTGTGTGTGTGGGGGGGGGGGAGTTATGGTTGCCCTAGTATGCAACTTCAGAGCTTACAGGTGTATCAGATACCTTCGGGTCTGAAAAGCCCCAAATTATTACTATCTCATCCTTAATGGGAATAAATATATATTGGTCAACTTCTAATCTAAGGACTGGCCTCCTGCCTGAGTTTTGCTCTATTCATTCTTTAAGTATTAGAATATTTAACTAGCTCCTGATTTTGTTTGTATCATTTCACTTGACAGGGAGATTTTGATAAAATTGACTGCCAAAGTCTGATTCCTATTCGTATTGTACAAAGAAAAAATCCAATAGTAATCTATGGTTCAAGGTAGCACACTGTCTGCAATAGGTGCAATGTGGGTATACAGTAGCTGCAGTTGTTGGAAAGAGAATTGTCACGAACACAGAACAAAGTGTAGAGGTGCAATGCAATGTGTTTTGCTCTGGAAGAAGTCTTTCATTCAAGGTTGAACAGGCACCGCTCCCTCCAGCATTCAGATTTGAAGAGTCTATCTATATTCTACCAGCTGCGCTAAGCCTATTTTCACCAAAGATCCAGACATCATTTATTGGCACCTTGCTTTTCTCATAAATAGAAGCATGCCCTCTCCCAAGTTCCTTCACTGATACCTCTTGAAAACTAAGCATCTGAGAAGAAATGTGGTCTCCTGAACATTACACAAGGGTCTTTTGAAGTTAAATGTATCTTACAATAACTTACAGCATATTCAGAATTGAAATCCAACTCTCTGTAAATGTCTGATCGTTTGTGACACTTACATCTCATTTTTAAAAACCTTTTACTATGGAAATTTTCAAATATGCAAAAATGAAAGAACAGTCCCCAGCCAGCAGCCTCTATAAGCATCAGCATCCTGCTATTTTCCCGTGGACCCTCTTCCCAGTGTTTTGTTTGCTATTTGTTAGAGCATCTGAAAGCTGATTTCACACACCAAGTCATTTCACTCATGAATGCTTATTTCTGTTAAGGTTCTTCCTTTGAAGAAAAATACGATACCATTATCACCGCCAAAATAATAAAAATTCTTAATGTTATCTAATATTCAATCTCACTTTAATGTCTTTTCTTTTCATAATGGTTCTGTTCAAGCAAGGATCCAAATATGAGCACATACTGTGTGTTCTTGATGAGTCCCTTAGGTCTCTTTATATGTGCCACGGAATCCTCTCACTTCTCATTCTCTCATCCCTGGTATAGATTTAAATGCTAACTGGATTAGCAGATCTCATCGACAGTGACACCTCCTCAGCCTCTGCACGCTGTAAGCAAACCCTGACATCCACAGGTCTCTGAATCCCTTAGGCACACTCTTAAGTGTCCTACCTGCCACCTGCAACCCCACCTGAAAACCAGATTGAAGACGACCTCCCTCGCTCATGCCCCCAGGAGAATTCAGACTGCTTCACAAACCAGTCCTAGAAAATTACATCGTTTCTGTACTGCTCTGGCCTGGAGACTCTCAATGATTTAAAAGCAAGGCACCCACTCATCATGCCTTCTTTTTGAGATTAGCCAAACTTAATCAAGGATCACAACGTAAATCAGACCTGCCTCAGAATCCATTACTGTTATCAGTAACAATATGAATTTGCACCTAGCCCATACAGGGCATGAGATTATAAAAAGGAGGACTAGAGTGCCTACCCACAGGAACCTGAGCAAAACCAAGAAGCAGCAAATCATTTTCAGTGGTTCTCAACCTGTGGGTCAATTTGGGGTTGCATAGCAGACATCCTGCATGTCAGATATTTACATTGTGATTCATAACAGTAGTAAAATTACAGTTATGAAGTAGCAACCAAACTAATTTTATGATTGGGAGTCGCCAAAGCATGAAGGGGTCACAGCATTAGGAAGGTTGAGAACCACTGGTTTAGATAAACCACTCAAGGAGACAGGAGTTAAGGGAGCACCCAAAGTGACAGCCCTGCCCCAACTCATGGCGGAGAGTATTGGAAGGTCAGTCCCCACAGTGCAACACAAAGAACCCTATTAGAAGGAAAGACCCGTCTTCTTTACCGTCTATGCCACACTCTGAGTCCCAGTCTTTTTTGTAAGACAGGCTAATCCACTTACTTCCCAGAGTAGCAGCCAATACTTCCTGAGTGTTTACTGTGCACATGACTCATGTCACCTTCGTTGGTGGCTTAATCTTCACAAAATCCCTCATTATGCAGCCTTGGTTGAGTTGGAACTCACTATGTAGAGCAGACTGGCCTTGAATCCATATAAGATTTACAAGGTGGGCTGCTGTTGTTGTCATTTTGCAGATGAAATGACCAATGAGGCTCTAAGTAGTACAGTGACCTGTCCCAGACACACTACAATTAAAGTGACCCAGGACTTCACCTGAGGACTATCTGACTCAAGAGCTAGGCCTCCTCACCAATGACTACACTTTCTTCAAGTGTCCTGCTACATTAATGAAGCTGACTCCCCCTGGGGTAGAGTTAAAGTGTGCTCAACGCTGCACGGTCTCCCCAAAACTTTCAGTCAAAGAAGAAGATAAGTAACTAGGAAGCCCCAGTTGACTTTGGCTACTTTGGGAATTTGTGCTGGTCTCATATATCAGCAAGTCTCCTGGGTTTGGCATCTGTCCGATATATCTCTGTGAGGGAGACCCGGCGACTAGTGGCTGTTTCTAGTTCGTCTTTGTTAATTCAGAAACCCATCAAATTGCCTGGACAGAAAAGGGTAGGCACTGGGGGGGGGGGGGGGGGGGGGGGGGGAAATGTGTTGGCTAGAAAAGCCAAAGCCTCATTCATTCATAACCACAAATTCGAAGTTGCACTTCGAAGGTGGTCTCTCTCTCTCTCAGCTACTGATCCTTAAAATAATTCCAGAGATAAAGGACAAGCTAGAGGGTCAAGTGGAAGAGATTCACTCAAAACAGGGAAGCAGAAGGGATGGATCTGAGCCAACAAGAACAGCGGTGCTCGCACTCCCTAACTACTGAGGGGTCCGTCCCAGACTGGGACAAGCTTTACTTCTCACAGCTCCCAGAGCTGCTAGAGGAGAAGCTGACAGTAAGTCAAAGTTTCCAACAGACCGAAGTCCTGGCGCAAGAAGGAGGACCCCCTGAGGAAACAGGCTCGAGGTGGAAGGCTCAACCCGAGTGAGGCTCCCGACCCGTCTAAGTGCACCCCAACTGTTACTTACAGCCGTCTAAGTCATCCTGCAAGTCCACAAAGTACAGGGGGGGATCTCTGAAAAAAATCAAAAGACACGCAAGGAGTTACGCGGGGCTGCTTGGGCGGCGAGTCCCGGGCTCGCCGGGGTAAGGTGAGGCTCCCGGGTAGGGGCAAGGGAGCAACTAGGAAGCCCGGGAGTCCAGACCCACTCACCCGCCATCTTGGGATGGGCTGGAGGGCGGGGCTGGAGGCGGAGCGAGAGCAACGACCACGCCCACCTGCCGCGCTCCGCCCACCCGCCTAGACCCGTTCACCCGCCATCTTGGGACCGGTAGGAGGTGGAGCTAGGGGCGTGGTAATGCCAAGATTATACCCCACCCCGTTCCGCCCACTCTTCAGCGGAGATGGGGCCGAGCTAGAGGGTGGGGCGACGCTGAAGCTCCGCCCTTCGGTGCTCCGCCTACCCGCCCGCCAGCCGCGAGCCGGCCGCCCCGCCCTCGCGGCGAAGGTGGCTGCCGAAGTGGGCGGGGAGGTCAGGTGACCCTGCCGGCGTCCCAAGATGGCGGCGGCGGTGGCGCCGGGGAGGCCGAGGCGGCGTCCGGGTTGTTGAGGTGACTCCGTGGGACAAGCGACGGCTCGGCCGGACCGGAGGACAGCGGCGGACGCACGGCTGCCTCGCGTGTGCCGCCGAGGCTGGGAGGGGCGGTAGCGGCTCCGGGGGATGCTGGTGCTGGGCCGGGCCTCTCCCTACTCAACTTAGGGCGGCGGCGAGCCCGCACCCCTGGTTCCGTCCCGGGCCATGGCGCTGAGAGAACTCAAAGTGTGCCTGCTGGGGGTGAGTGTCGGCAGGCCGGGCCCCGAGGGTGGCGGAGGCCAGGTGGGCGGACCCTGGCGTCCCAGGGCCCCTTGCACCCCCTTCCCGCTCTGTGCGGGACACGGACCCCCGCAGACCCTTGGGCGTCCGGGCCACCAGGTTGAGCCCCACCCAAGGCCCCGAGGGCTCGGGGTGGTCCCCGGAACCCCTGAGAGGTGTTCTCTGTCCACCCCACAGTGAAGCACCGGGCAAGTAGTTTGCTTCCAACTTCGCGGGGGACACCTTTGAAGTTGGCTATGTCTTTCAAAGTTAACCCCCTAGTCGGCCTTTAGGTTTTTATGAGCGCCCTTGGCCTCATTTTCTGCAATGTGGGATAGTTTTGAACTTTTGGAACGACTCTGACACTTCTGCAAAAGTTAGCTTGCAAAGTTTACTCTTCTAGTAGTAGACAGGGGAGGAGGAGCTCATACCAGGAAGCCCCCAGGACTTCGAAGCTTCAGCTTCCGGTCCCTCCTCTCTTGGTACTTTGGCCCTTTCAAAGCCTTCTTATTGTCTCCTTCCTAAGTTTCTGTTTTAATGACTGACTGAAGAGAATTCCAGTAACTAGACCTTTTTTGCTCATCCACTAGGGTGGGGCTAGGATTCATCCTGGATTACTCAGGCCTACCTGGGAAGTACATAGTTTACTGGTATTTGTTAAAAGGCCAGTGAGTTCATCACTTTTTACATGAAACAGAAACCTGGGGTCATTTTCTTTATGCAGGGAGGAGGGGGTCCTGTTGATTGAACCTAAAACTTTTGTACATCCCAGGCGAGCATTGTACCACTGAGCCATGTGTGTTCCCAACTTGCTTGCTTTTCTATCTTGTAGCAGGATCTCAAGAACCTGTAGAGGCTGTCCTTGAAGTCTCTGCATAGACTCAGCAGGCCTTGGACTTGGAACCCTCCTGCCTCTACCTCCTAAATTTGTTGGGATTGCAGGCCTGTACCACTGGGCAGGCCTGCTTGAGTCTCTCAATCTTAAAAACTGCAAAATCCTTCCCTAGTACTTTTTAAGTATTTTTAAGACAGTTTCTCACTGTGTGGCCATGACTGCAATGGAATTGGCTTTGTAGTCTAAGAGATCTGCCTGCCTCTGCCTCCAAAGTGCTGAAATTAAAAGTGTACACTATTGGGCCTGACCCTAATAATACATTTTGAAATAAAATTACTTCACTGGCTTAGTACAAAAGCATGCCTTGTATCCCTCAATTTATAAAATTGTTGACAGATGAGGGTGCTTTTTCTAAAATTCCCTGCTTTCTGCCGCAAAGTAGTTTTGAGAGTCTGCAAATAGCTTAATTTTTCCTCAGTCACCCATCTTACTCTCTTATAGGATACGGGTGTGGGTAAATCGAGCATTGTATGGCGGTTCGTGGAAGACAGTTTTGATCCGAATATCAATCCAACCATAGGGTAAGAGGACAAGTTTATTTACTATACATCTCAAGAGTATGTGGAAAGTCTTTGAAGCAAAATTGTGTTACTGGTGTGACTCTCTTGTATCCAGTGAAATTTTGAGTTGCCGATTCTCCACATTTCCAAAATTACTTGAGTGAATATAGTAAGGTTTGCTGTATCCTTAAAGAATTATCTTCAGACTTTGGGAGTAAGAACTTCAAAATAGAAAAAGGAATCACAGTAGGCACAGGAGTTCTCAGACCCTGTTAGAACTTGAAAGAGTGTGAAGGAGGACACATCCTGATACAGTTTCTGCGGTGTGTCAGTTAAACCTAGATGGTGTTGGTCCAAACTCTCCAGACACTTCAACATGGTGACTGCAGAGCTGACCTCAAAATATTAGGGTGGTGGTGTTGTCGGGTTTTTTTTCCAGTCTCTGCTTTTTTTTTTTTTTTTTTTTTGGTCCTTGAAGTTGACTGTCTAAAGAGATTTTGAAGGTGTTACTGTTTTCATTAGCTATGTGTGGATGTACGTATGTGAACATGAGTGCAGTGCCCACTTTGAAGGCCAGAGGAATCAGATCCCCCTGGAAGTGGTTGTGAACTGCCTGCTGTGGGTACTGAGAACAGACTCAGGTCTTCTGGGAGAGCACTGCTGCTTCTTACTACTGAGCCATCTCCCCAGCCTCATATAGATTTAACAAAATTCTTTTATATTTAAATGTCATGGGAGTGATTGTGGGATTAACACTAATTTTTCTATGTGAGAACTTGAGCTGAGTAGACCCTACTGCTACATTAAGCTTATACAATTAAATAATGATTATTCACTTTTATTCTGAAACTCCTGCCAGTCAACTGATTTCCTATCTTTAAAGAAGAGTTATGTGTGGTAGGTACATCATCAGAGCGTGATAGGGTTTGTGCTCCTGTAAAGATAATCCTCTGCCTTATAGGGAAATATTTTACCACTGTGAGGGAAACTTCCATAAGACTGTCGCTCAAGAATTTGTAAAATCTCTGGGTTTCTTACACATTTGAGAATATGCAGATGAAATCCATCTTGGTGTCTGAAGTTGAGATAGTATCCTTCCAGACAATTGGGTGTGCCCACATGTTTAAAGTGTCACCTCCTGCTCCTCAGGGCCTGTTGGTACCTGCATTGAAGAGGTGGTGACAGGAAGTGTTACTTAAGGGGGGGGGGGGGAAGATACGCTTCGTTCTCACTGAGTCAGCTGAAAACCCAAACCCACAAATATTACCTCTCAGAGGAGTAGAGAGAAGAAAGAAGTGTCAGGCCTTCGCTCAGTCGGCTCCACTAATTTTACAGCAGTGTCTACAGCCCTCTCCTCCCTTATCCTTATTACCTTGTTCCTAACTTCGTCATGGAGTTCTGGGTCCCCAGCTTTTCATCCATTCCTCCCTATCCTGCATTCTGCTGCCCATCTACCCTTCTGTCTTCCAGCACCATCCCCCACCCCCATAGTCTTGCTACTTTAAGCTTTGTCAGCTGTTACTCTATATCCCACTGTCAACATAATTCCACCCCCATGTCACTAAAGCCACCCCTGGGTGCTAGTCACTGGGAGCCACCACACAACCAGTGGGTTATTTTTCAAAAAGTTTTATTTATTGGGTGCCAATCATCAGGTGTTGAGGTGTATCAGGTGTTCTGGGGTTCTGGTGATTTAAATCTGGCGTCAGCAAACTGTAGCCTTCTGTTGGTGTTGTCTAGTTCATATCTTTGTGGGGTTTGATGAGAATTCACTAAAAAAATCACTGATTTAGTATAGAAAGTATTCAGTAGACGTTGGTACTAGCCAGTGAGACTTCCATCCCTCAGGGAGCACATGTGGAGGAGGATGAGGACCCCATTGGAATCATACTGTGATGAGCTATAGTGATATTTGGGAACTCATTGTGTCCCTTGGATGTGCTGGAATAGAGATTACAGTCACACCAAATTCTCTCCTAAGAGCCAGCCTGGGAGGTGGTTCACAGCTACCTGGGTTATCCATGCTTGTGACTATACTTATAAGTAGCCACCGAGAGGCGTAGACCTCTCTTTCTCTTCCTGGGGTAGGGAGCAGGACTAGCATGTCCTCAGATACTGAAGTCAAGCCGCCTCCTCCCAGCCAGCAGCCAGTCACCATTCTCATCAAACCTCTAAATTGTCACCCGACATAGAGGCCTTCAAAGGAGAATACAGACACTAGAGTACCCCTGGTCTGTGGCTATGCCACATACTAGCCAGTTAGCCATGGCAATTAAATCCAAAATCTGTTTCTTCAACAAACTTAGGGTTGATGGGACTGTCTCTGTCAAGATAATGCAGGTAAAGTGTTTAGCAAAGGGCTGGAGACATTGGAGCACAATAAATGATGGCTATTGCCATATCTTGGCATTTTAATTCTTTATATTTGTCTGAGTGGAACTGCGGGTTAAACATTCTATGAGTTGTATCCCGGGATGCCTGCTCTAGGAAAGTAAAGGCAGGAGGGTGGGAAGTTGCAGGCCAGCCTGGACTACGTAACAAGATCCCCTGGAATGGGGAGTGAGGGGAGAAGAACAGTTTTACAGAGAAGAATGGTGTCATGGGGCTTTTAAGTTAATCTAACAGCCCTGTCCACTCTGACCCATTTCTTAAAGGCAACCACTGTTGCCATGGTGTGCAGCTCTTTACTCATCTTCTTTCCCTCCCATTCTCCTCATAGGTGCACATACACTGCACCCCCTCCCACCACCACCAATTTGAGGCATTATCTATTGATTTTCTCTTTAAAGTGTGGAACCTAGCTGTCCTCCCACCTCCTGTACATCTGTCTCACTTCCATTTTGCTATTACAGTTCTGTCTTAAAACCACAACATGGTGAATGTTTAAATACACATGCTCATACTAGGCCAACTGTGTATTTCCCCGCTCTCATTGTACTAAATTGTGGGTTTGGTTAAATTGTTTAAGCTCTTTGTGCCTGTATTTGCATATTAGGAGTTCTCTGTGATGCCTTTTGGAGGTGGTTGTGAAAACTGGGTTAAAGTATATAAACATGGTATAGAATGGCATGTAGTGTACAGCAAACATTTTAACAGGTGTTATTTTATAATAAGCTGGTAAGGCTTAGTTAGACTTAAGGTGAGTGGAAGTAGACTCTCCCTACAGCTTTTGAATATTGTGAGAATAGTCTAACAGTGTGTACGTTTGAGTTCCTGTTGGATGAGAGAGCACTCTTAAGGTCTGTTTTGGATACCATGTTCATACTGAGGACTGTTACTTAGAATTCTGCAGGGAACATTCTTTAACATGCCTGTGTACCCTTGTGAATGTTCAGGGGCACATGCACAAGCACATAGAACCTTCGCCATAACATGACTTTGTTAGAAGGCTATGTATCTTCAGTGTTAGTATATATCTGGAAGCACTGTAACACTCCATCCTCGTCCATCAGCAGCTCTTGGGTGCTTGGTGTCCCTGTCCCTGCACAGCATATGTGATACAGCTCTTTCTAGTCACCTAGTCACTCTTCTCTGACAGATAGAGATGTCTTATTCTAGTTTCTCTTTCTCCAGTTTCTCGGCATTTGAAAGGGTTGTGTTCAAACTCTGGTTTATTTGCTGGTCATCTGGTCATCTGTGTACTAGACATTCTTTGGCTGTGTGTCTTACAGCTATGTGTCCCATTGGGTGACAAGCCTTTGCAGTCTCTCAATGGTCTTTTAGTAAACAGAATTTTCATTTTGATTCTGTCTACCCCTCATTGTTTGACCTCTGCAGCTCCACCTTTGCTCTTACCCCAAGCCACTACTGAGAACCGTCCTCTAGTCCTCTCAATCTTCAGAGAAATTCAACTGCTGGTTATGTATTTCTAATAATGTTTTGTCTTGAAAGTTTGGGGATTTACCTATTATTACTGAATGTATTACTAGTATGTGCTTTCATATTACTAAGTGGTATTCATTGAGTGGATATACCGAAATGTATTCATTGGCTAACTGATAAACATTAGAGTTTATAATTTTTTGCTGTTATTACTAAAACATATCTATTTAGACATAATTTTTCTTTCAGATGTAGATGTAGAGTTTTATATTATCCAGAAGTGCTATTTCTGAGTTATGAACTAAATATTTAATTTTCATTAAGAAACTGACTTTCCAAAATATTCATATCAGCTAGGTATGGTGATAAACACCTTTAATCCTAGCACTCAGGGAGTAAAGGTGGTAGAATCAGTGAATTTGAGGCCAGCCTGTTCTGTATAGCAAGTTCAAGGCCAGCCAAGCCTACAAAGTGAGATCCTGCCTCAAAACAACACAAAACAGTTCTAACTTTATGGTCGACCCAGGACAATGTGTAAGTTGGGATGATTCCACATCTTTCCAAATTTGTCAGTCCTCTTTGAAACGCCAGACACCCTGTGTGTGATGTGCCACCAGGTTCTGATTTGCATCTCCCTACTACCCAAGGGTGTGTCCACCTTTCCTGCACTTTTATTTGTCTACTTCCAAGGGTGTTGTTTCATTTCTACCAATCAGTAGCTTTTTATATTCTCAGCAGTGTCTTTTGAAGAACATTTTGTGTTCTGTTCATGGCACCGGCTTGTTGTGTCCCATATCCAAGATCAGAAGAATTTTCTCCTATGTTCTAGATTTCAGTTTTTGTTTTTAGTTTTGTTTCTGTGTTTTAAGACAGTCTCAGTAGGTATCCCAGGCTGGCCTAGAACTCACAGAGATCCCCTGCCTCTGCCTCCCAAGTACTGTGATTAAAATGTGTACCCCAGGCCCAGCCCTTGATCTGAGATTGGCCCTCAGTCTGTGTCCTAGTGTTCTTGCTGAGTGCTCACTCTGGGCATTGTTCTTTGCCTTTGCACTGTTGTCAGGAATGGCTGAGAGGGGAGTTTAGTTCTGACTGAAAATCCAGCAGCCATCCTATTACTTGTCTGGGATGGCTGAGAAGGGGCAAGTTTAGTTCTGACTGGAAATCCAGCAGTCATCCTATTACTTTCAAACATGTTTTGTTCTGATAGACTCTTTGGATCTGTGTATAAATATTTTGGGACACAATGCCCAGTTCTTTGACCATCTACTAAAAATCTGCCTGAGAGCCTTCTGACTAATTTGAGGGAATTGATAACCAAGTGGTGTTTGCTCTGCTCTGGCCGTGGACATGATAGACTCCTCTGCTCTTTAGGTCTCAGACCTTCAACATTTTTTGTACGAGCCTTGTGTGGATTTTATTAAATTTATTTCAAACTACTTCATGGTTTGTGTTTGCTCTGCTTTGGGATTCTTTGTTGGTTTGGAGCTTTCCTTTATGGAGCAGGCTGTTTGGGAGCAGGGACTTGATGTGTGGGCTAAGCTGTCATAGACCTCATAACCCCCAGCTTCGGTGTGCTACTGTAGATGGTCTTTTGTAGTTTTAATTGCATGCTAATAGCATATAGACACAAATTGCCATGACTTTGCTAAATTGAGTTAACCAAGGCAACTTTTCTGAGAACTCCTTGGGCTTTTTTTGGGTACACAGTCATTCACTGTGGTCAGGCACTTCTGCCCTCTGGTTTACACATATTTGATGTCTTCTACTTCCTTATTACTCCAAGGAGATAGGTATAATAAGGTTAGGGTCCATTGTTGAGGTGCAGACAGCCAGCACCTTTGTCTTCCTTACCTTCTGGAAAATGGGACTCATCTAGACATTTTTATAATTAAACTAAATGGTTGCTCCCACTGCAGGCTAAGCATGCCCTCTCTACCCAGATTTAATAAGAAATTGGTTTGATTTTAGTATGATATACATTTGCATATCCTTTTTTAATCTAGAGCATGTTCCATCCTTGAGATGGTTGGATATTTACTACTATGTGAGGTATTAGATGGATGAATGTTAGCAAAGATTTGTTTATTAATAGAGGTATTTGTGTGGCCTTTTCTTCTATTGCCTGCACAGAAAGAGATATTTGAACTCTTATGCTAATCTTTATTTTTGCTTAGAATGTTGTGAAGTCTTTGTTACTGAGTGTTTGTATGTACCGTGTTTTCTTGCTATCCCCCCCCACCCCTACCCCCCAGTAAGAGTGCTTGTTCTGGATCTGCTCTGGTATAATTTAGGTTCCCTGCATTCTGTTTCCATCTTTTAAACTTAACCTGTTGATAGGTATGTATTTCAAGCAAGCTTTTGCTTTTGTATGCACTCTGCCAACTTGAACTTTACTTCATCTAGCCCATGAATTTGGGCTTCATGGATTGCCCCCTTTGGAGTGTTTTTAGGACTATGCTACCTTTGAAGTTGCTATTATCCACATGTAAAATTAGGATCTTTAGTCATGCCGTGCCGGCTACATTCAGTCCTTACTAGGAATGCTCTGGCACTAGTTTTGACCCTCTCTGTGTGTGGGAGCTGTCGACGTGGTTTGGTTTAAATTTGCCATCTTACTGCCTTTTCCTATGTCCATGATTCCATTTTATTTCCACTGCCATCTTGTCTACCTCCTGTGTGATGATGAAATGAAGGTGAAAATGGTTTTTGCCTAGGATTACAGTCTCTGAGTCATAGTTTGTGTTCAGACAATAGCATGGCTTCCTGTGCTTTATAGATGCCTATAAGCACCTTCTATAGCTTTTGCGCTGTGTTTTCAAGGGAGCTGCAGTGAGCTTGTTGTGCGGTAGTGAGTGGTCTTTTATAGGTGCCGTTAGTCTTTTCTGTTGCCAAGAATGTAATCCCTCATTTTTTTTTAAATTTTTGTAATAAATTTGCAAGGTCCAGTGTGGTGATACATTGTATATTTAATAAAAAATAGTCTGGAATATCCGAGGACAGAGCCACCCACAGAGCCCAGCCATGAAGGTCAGGGAGTGGTGACCCACGTTTTTAATCCCAGCACTCAGGAGGCAGAGATCCACTTGGATCTCTGAGTTCAAGGCCTAACAGAGCCTGGGTGTGGTAGCTCACACCTTTAATCCTAGCTCTAGGAAAGCTGAATCAGGACTTGAGAGAGCTGGTGGAGGGGGAAGGGGTTCCTTCTTCAACTGAGGACAGGTTAATCAGAAGATTCCAGAAGGCAGGCCTGAGGAGTTGGCTGGTAAGAATTGACTGTGGCTTGTTCCCCATCTCTCTGATATTTCAGCTTTTCCTCAATGTCTGGCTCTGTTTTTTTATTCTAATACCAGATAGAATTTGTGCAGTAATCTGGTGATGGTTGAATGTTCTGTCATTCAAGAATGTCTTGGCTGCTTTGGGTCTGTTACATTTCCATATAAATGTTAGCAATCATATTGTCTGTTTTCACACACACCAACATGCTGACCCTTACTGTGGTTTTGACTGGCCTTCCATTGAATTTACAGATCCATTTAGAGAAAAATGACATGCTAATACTAAATGCTCTCGTTTATGAATATGGATTATCCTTCCATTCCCTGGACTTCTGTATTCTCTCTGTTTTCACTGTAGTGGATGTGTACATCTGCTATTAGGTTATTTTGGGGCCGGTGATGTTTTTAATGCACTATATTGCTGTGAAAATGGTAACTGGTTCAAAGTTTATGGCTTGTTGTCATCTTATTTGGTGTGATGAGGTTATGTAACCTTGAACTTGGAAAAGTCTTGCCTTCAAGGTACGGTGAGGAAGGCATGTGCCATCACACATAGCTGCATCTTGGGTTTGAGCTTCTCTCCAGTGACCTTGATTCACTTAGGAATTCACTTCCATATGAACAATTTTTGTGTTTTCTGTGCATGCTTTTCTGTCCTCTGAGGACGGAGCTTTGTTATAGTAACTCCTAAGCCTGTAACTTTTCATTCTGTTTTTGTTGGTTCCAGTGGATGAGAATGAGCAATAACTGCTGTAACCATGCTAGGAGAGCTTTCACTGTGGCGCCATGAAATACGTTCACTAGAGAATTTTTCTGTGCACATTCCTTGCCACATTATTCAAAGATGTTCCTTGGTTTTCTATTAATTTGATAGTATTGACTTTGTGAACATGTTTTTCTATTTATGCCTTGTTATCTTCGTTGGATTTTTTTTGTTTGTTTTTTGAGACAGGGTTTCTCTTTGTAACAGGCTGGCCTCGAACTCAGAGATTCATCACTGCCAGGCTCTTTGTTGTATTTTATAGGACACTGATGTTTTAGTTGTGAGCCTTGCTTTAACACTGTGGCTCTCAACCTGTGGATCGCTACTCCTTTGACAGCTGTCTAATCTCCAAAAATATTTATGTTACAATTCATAACAGCACTAACAACAAAATTAGTTTTATGGCTGGGGTTACCATGGCATGGTAAACTGTATTAGAGGATCTCTGCATCAGGAAGCTGAGACCCTAATAACAGAATACCTGGCTAGTAAGCTGAGAGAGTCTATGATGATGGAAAAGTCGTGGCAGCAGCGAAGAGAATAGCGGGCCACATGGCATCTGCAGTCAGGAGGAAGAGAGTTGGTAGCCTGCTCTCCTTCTCTTTTCCCCTTTTCTTCAGACTGGCACCCACCTGGTCTTTCATCCTCACTCCTCGTAACCACACACAGGCTTGTCTCCTGGGTGACTCTAGATCCTGTCAAGATGACAGTATTAACATCACAGGCCCACCCCTTGACAGCTTGATAACCAAGCATATTAATTTTAAGCTATAACATTCTACCCCCTGTAGTACGACGTTTCTGCCCCTGACTTTCGGGCCTAACCTCAAGGTCTAGGCCCACAGACCTGCAGTCCCACAGTCCCACAGAGACACATAGAGGCTTACTATAGTTTTTGGCTGATCAGCCTCAGGCCCAGGGATATCACTTGCTAACTCTGTACCCTTCATCTAACCCATGGTTCTTCCTGCTCAGCCATGCGGCTCGGTACCTTTCTTTAGAGCAGCATAGTTGTCCTCTCCTTCTTCCGGCTTCTCTCTGGCATTCTGCTCTGTGCTTCCTGTTCTCAGAGTTTTTAGCCTGATAGCCCACACTTCCTGCCTGCCTTTGGCCCATCAGTGCGTTTTATTAAACCAGTGGGTGGGACAATTATTTACCATGAAACAACACAATACCCCTACAACCCCCTTTTCCATGGATTCATGGCCACCTCACATGCAAAATATATCCAGTCCAGTTTCTGAAGTTCTCATAGCCAGCAGTCCAAATACTTAAAAGTCCAAGTTTCTTAAATTCAAGACAATCTCTTAATTGTGAGCTCCTAAAAAATAAAACCAAGTTACATAGTTGTAATATCCAGTGGCATAAAATAAGTAGTTATAATTCCAAAAGCAGGTAATGGGAGCATAGTAAGGAAGGACTAGGTCAAAGTAAGACCAGACCCAGCATTACAAACACCAAATCCTGCAGCTCAGTGCCTGGCTTCAGACATAGTGGAATAATCTCAACGTCAAAGGACTTGGTTAGCAGCACTCCTGCCAGCCTGCTGCCTATAGTGTACATAGCCTCTCTATCCAGCCAGCTCCACACTGTGGCCCATACCCTTCCTCTGTGGAGTCCATGGTCATTAATTAATATCTTGGTGTCCATTGCAACTTAAAGGCGTCACCTTCACACCTGGCCCTAGCACACATCTGGTCTCTGTGGTTTTCTGGAACCTTGGTACAGGGCTCCATGATCCCCCTTACTCTTTTATGCCTGTAAAACATGGACACCAGGTAGTCTTGCTTCCTTGAGCTACACTTGCTTTAGTCTCCTGTGTACGACCCTGGGGGAATACTTGCTTGTTTTCTGTTGGAAAACCCCTTCAGACTTTCTTTCTTTGAGGTGTGTGTGCCTGCCTGTCTGTCTGTCTATGTGTCTCTTTGTGTGGTCAAGGCTAGCCTCATCCTCAGCTGGCTCAGTACCTCCTTTTCAGCAACTTTAAAAGTTGCCCACACTCCTTTCCTTGATGTACTTTGTGTTTTTCATGTCTCTGTTCGATGCCCCCCCCCAACATAGCTAAATAAGAGCATCAGAAGTCATGCCATATCCTGAATGTTTTCTTGTCTTGAAGTTAGTCCATTCAGCCTCAATCAGGTTCTCAGGACCCAATTAGAATATATCCAGGATATAACTTTAGTGACCTCTAGCCCACTTCCCAATTTCCCTCTGAAACTTAATTAGCTGGCCCTTCACTGTTTCCATGTCCCCCTGTATTTCCATCTTGTAGACACCCCATAGGCTCTGCTTACAGCTTCTGTATTGCACACCTGCAGACCCCCACTTTCCTCCTGCAGATAGGCTCTAGAGCCTACAAGACATGTGGTCAGATTTATTACAACAAACCCATTGCTCAGTACCATTTTTTTTTTATTGCCTTCTTTGTTGAAGTCACAGAATCCCTGACAAGAAACAACATAAGTGAGCAGGAGTTTACTTCAGCTTGTATTTTGAGAAGCTGCGGTCCATGATGCCAAAGTTGCAGGAGACAGAGCCACCACAGAGCCCTGCTAGGGCAGTTCTCCTCTGTGTTTGTCCAGCACCACCCACCGCATTTCACCTTGTCTGGAAACTCCTTCCAGATCTCTCAAGCTGATGGTATTAATCAGCACAGTTGGCTATGATTGCTTTTCATTTGCTAGGATTTGTGTGTATACAAGTGAGACTGTGATGTCATCTCCATTTTGAACACATGTCAGATTTGTATCAAAGTTGTGATTACTCGGTAATCTTGCTTGTATGAAGCACTCCTTTTTATTCCTTAAATTATTAGTAAAATTTGTCAGTTTTTCTATCTGGGTTGCAAGGACTCCTTGTGTAATAGAATTAATTAAGGGGTGAATTCTCTTCGTAGTTGGAAGATTGTTCATATGCAAATTACCTGTTACTTCTGGCTCTGGTTTTGACAGATTGCATTCTTTAATGGCTTTAACTCTTTCATGGGCCATTTCTATCTTGTTAGTTTGTCAGCATAAGGTTGCCAGGCTTCCTGTTGACTCCCACTTTACTTTGTTTGGATGGGTCTTACCTTTGGTCTCTGTGTTGACCAATATATAGAAGCTTCTACTCTTGGTATCAGTGTTTTTGTTCCTGACATTCAGTCTTGTTGCACACTGTGCTGGCTAATTATATATCAACCTGACACAGGCTAGAGTCATCTGAGAGGGGAGAACTCCAGTTGAGAAAAGGCCTCCATGATATTGGGCCGTAGGCAGGCCTGTAGTGCATTTTCTTAATTCATAATTAATAGAGGAGGGCCAGCCAGTTGTGGGTGGTGCCATTTCTGAGCTGGTGGTCCTGGATTCTGTAAGAAAGCAGCTGAGAAAGCCATGGGAAACAAGCTGGTAAGACTCACCCTCCATGGCCTCTGCGTTAGTTTCTGCCTCCCAATTCCTACCTTGTTTAGATTTTCTGTCCCAGCTCTTTAGTTATGAACTAAGATGTGGAAGTAGAAGCCAAGTAAACCCTTTCCTCTCCAACTTGCTTTTGGTCAAGTGTTTCATCACAACAATACCAAACCTAAGACACGCAAGTTATAAGTTAAACCTTAACTAGCAAGTTTGGTTATTTGTTACTGTGTATGTGTGGGTATGTATTGTATGATTGCAGATTCTGCAGAAGCCAGAAGTATCAGAGCCCTAGAGCTAGAGTTAAGGTGGCTGTGAGCTACTTGCTGTGGGTGCTGGGAACTGAACTCATATCCTCTGCAAGAGCACTATGTCATCTCTCCAACTCAGCAAATTATGTAATTCTCAATCTCAGACTTGGGAATAACTTAATATCTCTCTCTCTCTCTCTCTCTCTCTCTCTCTCTCTCTCTCTCTCTCTCTCTCTCTCTCTCTCTCTCTCTCTCTCTTACTGACAAAACTATTGAAAAACAGGAGAACGTATTTTCTGTAATTCATCCTTTGGACCCAGGGTGATCTGTTGTCTTCCAACATAGGATTCATCTCAGCAAGCATCCAGGGTTTATTTGCAAAGCTTCTGCACTCTTAGCTGCTGACCTGTGGCCTGTGGTTAGTTTGCTTGCTTTTTCTTTCACTCTCATCTTCTCTGTTACTCTTCTTGGCATCTTAACCAAGAGCGATGGTTAAAGCCTTCTGTTACTGTGAATCTGTCAATCTTTTCTCATTCTGTGAGTTTTTATCATTTCCCTTTGAATAACACTTGAGTTGGTGTTGTTCATTTGAGTCCTTCGTCCCTGAGCATGTGCCTCTCCCCACCTACCTTATGCATTTTCTCTGCACTGTTTTATAGCCTGTATTAGGGGTTTTTTTAGAGTTATTTTTAAGAGTGTGTGTGTGTGTGTGTGTGTGTGTGTGTGTGTGTGTGTGTGTGTGTGTGTGTGTGTGTGTGCTGTACAACACACCTACCTGGTAAAAATGAGTATATTACCCACTGAGGCTAAGAGGCCATAGAACTAGAGTTACAGGAAGTTTTAAGCTGCCTGATATGGGTGCTGAGAACTGAACTTGGGTCTTCTGCAAGAGCATTATGAACACTTCACCACTGAGACATACATCTCCAGCCCTGTTTTATAATTTTTGATGTGAGAAATGTTGAAAATCTCTTTATCATATTCTAAATATTTGATGGATCTTTTAGCTGTTATAAGCGAAAATGGTGGGTTTTTTTTTTTTTTTTTTACTTTTATGTAGAATGTTGTTGGGTTTTCTGTATTGGCCTTGTCTGCATGTGAACCATTAATTGATTAAAAAAAAAAAAATGAGGAGTCAGATATTGGGGTAAGACCCTGAAAGATCAGAGAACATAACGCAACCGCAGTTGCTTCCTACCTCTACCACTCCGTCCAAACAGGCCCAGATCTTTCTTCAGCCCCACCTTAACACTTCCTATCTCCTCTCTCTCTATAGTCCTCCAAACTGCAGTGGTTAATTTAGGTCAGTGAGTGGTTGACCTCACCCTCTGACTCTAAGCAGAACACAATCAAAATCTCACACAACATTTTTCCCTTTTTGTCTAAATAAAAAGGGAAGATTTTTAACTAGCATAGTAAAACTATGTAAAATAAGTACAATAACTATATATAATATATATAAGCAAGAAATACATTAACAATGCCTAGTCCATTTTGGATTTGACAAATTCAGAGAAAATACTTCATTTTCTATTCTATCTTGGTGAATCCAAAGTGTTGTACCAAATTCACTTTCTATCCTAACTTGTAATACCAACCAAAAACTATATTTTTATACCTCTCAACCTTATACACTTTATACCTCTTTTGTGAGTTTCTTTTCTAAATTTGGTAACAAGGAAAACTATAACTATTAACTATCTAGTCTTTAATTTCATTAGAGACCTGAGAAGTAAATAATACTATCTGAGTAGACAAGTGCAGAGTAAACAACTTCCAAAAAAAATGTGAGAAATGACAGAAACAGCTGGACACTTAAGAAAGTCACACAAGGTTCCTTTCTAACATTGGAGCATCTATCTTCAGCCAGCAGGCATAGAATATCTAGCAGACTTCTCTATGAAGCAAGAATTTTGAAGGACTGCTCACCTTGTCTTAGCAAAGTTTAGCAGTCATTTTCTTTGGGGTCTTACTTGTCCAAATTGGACAGCAGCTGTCAGCAGTCGAGGCAAGAGCAGTTTCTTTACCTTTATGGCTAGCTTCTGCCACAAAGAAAATAAACTCCCCATGGAGTTTCTTTGATGCCCATCTTCTCAGAAGTGAATTGGTGCTGCCAGGCGTATACATGTTTCATTGTCAAAGTGAACTGTTTGAAGACCATCTATCTATCTTAAATATAGCTCTTATTTGACCTTGAAACAAACCATACCTAATATGACTAGAATTTGATTGTAATAGGTAACTAACTACTAACCTGCATTTTTTATTACACTTTATAATAACTTTCAAGGACTAGAAATCTATATTACATTGTTAAATGAGCTGTATAGATGCAATACCTTGAACAAGAGTAGAAATGTATATACAGTATGTTCTAACAAATGTAGCCTTAAATTTGTATCAATATACAAAAATATCTTAAGAGTAGAAACATAATGTACAGCATAAAAATAACCTTAAATTTGTATCATTATACAAAAATCTTAGACAAGAGTAGACACATAAACAGTATAACAAAAATGGCTTCCAAATTGTATCAGTATATAAAAATCCATATTAATGTGAAGTATTTAAGACTAGTAGTTGTTTTTTGGTTTAAAAGTGGATCTAGTAATTTAACCTATTATTCTATCATTTCTATGCGCCCCTCTTTTTCTTTTCAGAACAAGATCCCTAAATCTAATCTCTTCTGTTTAGGTTTAATTTTGTCAAATACAAATAAACTAGATATTATAACTGTAATTTTTACTTAATTGTTTTTGTTATATATAGTTGTACTGTGTTAAAGTTAAAACCTTCCTCTTTAGTTAGACAAAAAAGGAGAAATGCTGTGGAATAATCAATTCTCCTGTACACTGTGAATATGTATTACTCTCATTAGTTAATTAAAAAAAAAAAAAAAGCTGATTGGCCTATAGCAAGGCAACATAAAGTTAGGACAATCAAACTTAGGATACTTACTGGAATGAATAAGGACAGAATGAGAGGAGTTACCAGCCAGCTATTGAGCAAGCAAGATGTGGAGAAAATGAGGTAACGAGCCATAAGCCACGTGGCAAAGCACAAATAAAAATATAGGTTAATTTAAATATAAGTTAGCTAGTAACAAGCCAAAGTTATTGGCCAAGCATTATAAATAATATAAGCCTCTCTGTGTTTATTTGAAACCAGGCAATCAGGACAGGTAGTCTGGGTAGACCCATTTAGTCTCAAAGGTATGCTGTGGGCTCTTTGGGATCCCCGGAGCACATGGTCAGGACACAAAGTGGGGATTGTTTTGCTCTTTGGTTGGTTTTGGTGGTAGTTTAGTTTGATGATTTGGTGATGTTTTCAATTGTTGCTTCCCCGTGTCTTGTTCCCCAGGACTTTTAGCTTGAAACAGTGATAAGAGCCAACATCTTTGTTTTTTTCTCAACCTTGACACTGTACTGTTGAATGTTTTCTATAGCATGTAGCATGATTTTGACCACTGAAGTTGCTAGTTATGTAAAGAAGGAAGTATCTTTGTATTTCTTTTTTTAATGTCATTTTTATCAATATGTCCCCTGCTCCCCTTCCTTTCCCTCCTCCCAATCCCTCCCAGTCAGCCTTCAACCTTGCCCTTCCCCATCCACCCATCCCCTCTCCTCATAATGCTTATGCCAGTCAACATTTGCCTACCCTTGAAGGACCTAGCTCCTTTTCCCGATGGATCTCCAGTGGCTCTTCTTGATTCAGTGAAGTCTCCAGAGCTCTAGCCAGCCATCAGTGTGGGAATTTTCCTCATAATCCCTACCTCCTTGTTCATACATACTCTCCTCCCCTGCTCTCAGCTGGACTAGGAGTTAAGCCCAGTTGCTCAGCCATGGATCTTTGCCTCTACCTCCATTCCCTGTTGGATATAGGTTCTGTGATGACACTTGTGGTATTTACTCATTTGATTATAGGGGATGTCGTTTAGGCACCCCCTCCACTATGGGTTAGAGACTTGGCCAGGGACATCCTGTGAGTTCTTGGACATTTCCCTAGCACCCAATCTCTTTCCAACCCCACATTGGCTTCCTCTATCGAGAAATCATCTCTTTCTATTTCCCTCTTTGCTCCTCTCACACAACCATCTCCTTCTTTCAAGATTTGTTCCCAACTCTTCTTGGTTGCAACCTGTTATGATCCCAATTTGCTAAGGTGATCTTCTCTATTTTCTCTTCCTAGGGGAATCTCTGAGTGCTTCTCTTAAGTTCCTTCTGATCCCAAGCTGTTCAGGGGTTGTGGTTTGCAGCTTGGGTATTCTTTGCATTTTGTCTAAAATCCATTTATGAGTGAGTACATCTCATGCCTCTCTTTCTGGGCCTGTGATACCTCACTCAGGAGGATATTCTCCAAGTCCTTTCATTTTCCTGCAAATCTTAAGATGTCATTTCTTTTTTTTTCTTTTTTTCTTTCTTTTTTTTAAACTGCTGAGTAGCACTCCATTATGTAGATGTACCACAGTTTCTTAATCCATTCTTCAATTGAGAGGCATCTAGGTTGTTTCCAGGTTCTTGGCCATTACAAATAATGCTGCTATAAACATAGTTGAGCTAATGCCTTTCATGTACAAATATGCATTCTTTGGGTATATGCCCAATAGTGGTATTGCTGGATCCCAGTTTTCTGAGGAACCGCCATACTGAATTCCAGAGTGGATGTACAAGTTTACACTCCCACCAACAATGGAGGAGTGTTCCCTTGGTTCCGCATCCTCTCCAGCATAGGCTGTCATCTGTGTTTTTGGTCTTAGCCATTCTGAGAGATGTAAGGTGGTATCTCAGAGATGTTTTGATTTGCATTTCTTTGATGGCTAAAGATGTTGAACAGTTTTTTAAGTGCCTTTCAACCATTTGTGATTCTTCTGTTGAGAATTTTATTTTTACCTCTGAACCCTATTTTTAAATTGGATTATTTAAGTTTTTGAGCTCGTTTTTCAAGTTCTCTATATATTTTCGAGATCAGTCCTCTGTTAGATGTAGGGTTGGTGAAGATCTTTTCCCATCTGTAGCCTGTCATTTTGTCTTATTGATTGTGTCCTTTGCCTTACAGAAGCTTCTCAGTTTCAGGAGGTCCCACTTATTGATTGTTGTTCTTAGTGTCTGTGCTACTGCTGTTATATTTAGGAAGTGGTCACCTGTGCCAATGCATTGGAGAGTATTTCCCATTTTCTTTTCTATCAAGTTCAGTGTAGCTGGGTTTATGTTGAGGTCTTTGATCCACTTGGATTTGAGTTTTGTGCAGGGTGACAGGTTTGGATCTATTTGCATTCTTCTACATACTACCATTCAGTTATGCCAACACCATTTGTCGAAGATACTATCTTTTTTCCATTGAATATTTTTGGCCTCCTTGTCAAAAAGCAGGTGTTCATAGGTGTATGCATTAATGGCAGGGTCTTTGACTTGATTCCATTGATTCACAAGTCTGTTTTTTGTTTGTTTGTTTGTTTGTTTGTTTTTTGTTTTGTTTTGTTTTTGCCAGTACCAGGCTGTTTTTATTACTATAGCTCTATAGTATAGCTTGAAGTCAGGAATAGTGATTCCTCCTGAAGTTGCAGGATTGTTTTGGCAATCCTGGGTCTCCTGTTATTCCATATGGAATTGATTATTATTCTTTCAAGATCTTAAAAGATTGTGTTGGGATTTTGATGGGGATTGCATTGAATCTGTAGATCGCTTTTGATAAAATTGCCAATTTTACTGTGTTGGTCCTGCCTATCCAGGAGCATGGGAGATCTTTCCATTTTCTGATGTCCTCTTCAATCTCTCTCTTCAGTGACTTAAACAGGTCTGCCGCTTCTTTGGTTAGACTTACGCCAAGATATTTAATGCTATTTGTAGCTACTATAAAGGATAATGTTTCCCTTGTTTCTTTTTCAGCCCTTTATCCTTAGTGCATAGGAGGGCTCATATTTTTTAATTAATCTTGTATTCTGCTACCTTGCTGAAGGTATTTATCAGCTGTAGGAGTTCCCTGGTAGAGTTTTTGGGGTCACTTATGTATACGATCATATCACCTGCAAATAAAGATAGTTTGACTTCTTTCCAATTTGTATCCCCTCAATCTCCTTTTGTTCTCTTATTGCTTTAGGTAAAACTTTGAGAACTATATTGGATAGATGAGAGAGAGGGCAGCCTTGTCTTGTTCCTGACTTTAGTGGGATTGCTTTGAGTGTTTCTCCATTTAGTTTGATGTTGGCTGTCAGTTTGCTGTATATCGGCTTTATAATATTTAGATATTTTCCCTGTATTCCTGATCTCTCCAGGGCTTTTATCATGAAAGTGTTGGATTTTGTCAAAGTTTTTTCAGCATATAAGGAAATGATTATGTGGGGTTTTTCTTTCAGTTTGTTTATATGATGGGTGACATTCACAGTTTTTCATATGTTGGATCATCCCTGCGTCTCTGGAATGAAGCCTACTTGATAGTCTGGTTGTTTTTTGATATGTTGTTGGATTCGGTTTGCCAGAATTTTATTGAGTATTTTTGCATCAACGTTTACAAGGGAGATTGGTCTGTAATTCTCTTTCTTTGTTGCATCTTTGAGCTTGGGAATCAGGGTGACGATGGTCCCTCAGTTTCTACTTTATGAAACAGTTTGAGGAATATTGGTATCAGTTCTTCTTTGAATGTCTGATATAATTCTGCACTGAATCCATCTTGTCCCGGCCTTTTTTTACTTGGGAAACCTTTATTAACAGCTTCATTTTCTTTTGGGGTTATAGGTCTGTTTAGGTCTTTAATGTGATCTTGATTTAATTTTGGTAAGTGGTACCTGTCCAGAAAGCTGTCCATTTCTTTTAGGTTTTCCATTTTAGTTGAGTCTAGATTTTCAAAGTATGACCTGATAATTCTCTGGATTTTCTGGGTGTCTGTTGTTATGTCCCCCTTTTCATTTCTGATTCTGTTAATTTGCATTCATTCTCTCTCTCTCTCTCTCTCTCTCTCTCTCTCTCTCTCTCTCTCTCTCTCTCTCTCTCTCTTTCTCTCTCTCTCTCTATCTGCCTTTTGGTTAGTTTGGATAAGTATTTATGTATCTTGTTGACTTTCTCAAAGAACCAACTCTTTAGTTCATTGATTCTTTGTATTGTTCTCTTTGTTTCTATTGTATTGATTTCAGCCCTAAGTTTGATTATTTCTTGCCATCTACTCCTAGGTGAGTTTGCTTCTAATTGTTCTAAAGCGTTCAGCTGTGCTGTTAGGTCTCTCGTATGAGATTTCTCTAGGTTTTTCATATAGACATCTAGTGCTGTGAGTTTTCCTCTTAGCACTTTCATTGTGTCCCATAAGGTAGGGTATGTTGTGGATTCATTTTCATTAAATTCTAGGAAGTCTTTGATTTGTTAATTTCTTCCTTGATCTGGCAGTGGTTCAATAGAGAGATGTTCAGTTCCCATGAATTTGTAAGCTTTATATGGTTTTTGTTGTTGTTGAACTCTAGCTTTAGACCGTGGTGGTCTGATATGATACAGTGATTTATTCTCATTTTTTGGTATATATTGATATTTGCTTTATGACCGAATATGTGGTTTTAGAGAAAGTTACCTGGGGTGCTGAGAAATATCTATATTCCTTTGTGTTTGGGTGGAAGGCTCTGTATATATCTGTTAAGTCCATTTGGGTCATAACATCTGTTAGATCCCTTATTTCTCTGTTGACTTATTTCAGTCTGGTTGACCGATCCAAGGATGAATGTGGGGTATTGAAGTCTCCCACTATTAATGTGTGGGGTTTGATGTGAGGTTTAAGCTTTAGTAGTATTTCTTTTATATATGTAGGTGCCCTTGTGTTTGGGGCATAAATATTCAGAATTGAAACTTCATCTTGGTGGATTTTTCCTGAGATGAATATGTAATGCCCATCCTGGTCTCTTTTGAGTGATTTTAGTTTGTAATCTATTTTTTTAGATACTAGGATGGCTACACCAGCTTGTTTCTTAGGACCATTTGATTGGAAAGTCTTTTCCCAATTCTTTACTCTGTCTTTGAAGATGAGGTGTGTTTCTTGTATGCAGCAGAAGGATGGCTTCTGTTTTTTTATGCATCATATTAGAGTGTGTCTTTTTATAGGTGCATTGAGTCCATTTATATTAAGGGATATTAATGACCAATGATTGTTATTTCCTGTTACTTTTGGTGGCAGCTTGTGTGTTTCCCTTCTTTGGGTTTTTCTTCTGTGAGATTATCAATTGTTTGTGGATTCAGCAGTGTATCTGGTTTCCTTAGGTTGTAGTTTTCTCTCTAGAGCTTTCTGTAGGGCCGGATTTGTGGATAGGTATTGTTTAAATCTGTTTTTGTCATGAAATATCTTGTTTACTCTACTGACAGTTTTGCTGGGTATAGTAGTCTGGGTTGGCAGCCATGGTCTTTTTAGTGTCTGTATAACATCTGACCAGGACTTTCTTGCTTTCATTGTTTCAAGTGAGTATTCAGGTGTTTTTCTGATGGGTCTGCCTTTATAGGGAATTTGGCCTTTTCCCTTTGCAGCTTTTAGTATTTGTTGTTGTTGTTCTGTAGGTTTAGTGGCTTGATTATGTGTGCTGAGCATATTTGGGGGTGGGGGTCTAGTCTATTTGGTGTTCTGTAAGCTTCTTGTATCTTGGTAGACATTTCCTTTTTTAGGTTGGGAAAGTTTTCTTCTATGATTTTGCTAAATATATTTTCTGTGCCTTTGAACTGGCATTCTTCTCCTTTTTCGATTCCAATTATTCTCAGGTTTGGTCTTTTTATGGTATCCCAGATTTCCTGAAAATTTTGTGTTAGGACTTTTTTGTATTTTCTTTGACTGACGTATCTATTTCCATTATTGACTCTTCCACTCCAGAGATTCTCTCTTCTGTCTCTGCCATTCTATTGATTATGCTGCATTTGTAGTTCCGATTCATTTCTTTGGGTTTTTTAATTTCCAGCTTTGCCTCGGTTTGTGCCTTTTTATTGCTTCTATTTCAATTTTTAATTCCTTGAATGTTTCTTTCACCTGTTTGTTTTCTTTTTCTTGGTTTTCTTTACTTTCTTTCAAGGATTTGCTAATCTCTTTCAATTTTTTGTTTGTATTTTCTTCTATTTCTCTAAGGTAATTTTTTATATCTTCCTTTAAAGCTCCTATTACCTTCATAAAGTTGCTTTTAATGTTTCTGTTTCTTCATTGTTATGCTTGGATCTTGATGTTGTAGAGCCATCAGCTTCTCCTGGGGTGTCTTGTTGATCTTATATTCTTATATGTGCTGTCTGCCCATTGCTTCCTTGGTTGGTTGACTCTTTGTCAGCTCTTAGTCAGTTGTGAATCTGGGGGCTGTAAGTCAGCTCTTAACCAGCTCTTAGTCATCTGTTAGTTAACTCTTAGTTAGCTGTGGACCAGGAGGTATCCAATTGTCAGTGGGTGACGATGTATGGTTTGGCCTGTGAGATGTCCCTAGAGCTGTGTTTTGCTGGGGATTGGGCTGGGGGGGGGGGGGGGCTTTCACACATTTCTTTGTTTTAGGGCGGAGTTGGGTGTGGATGGGGTGCCAGAGGCAGTGTCCCCAGGCCAGGGTTCAGAGATCACAGTCTCTTCTTGGCCTAAGAGTCAGGGTGCCACTCACCTCTTAGTTAGCACTGGATCAGGAGGGAGGCTTCTGTTCTTCTCTTTGTATTTCTAGTTGAGCAAACATTTTTGTCAAGAATGGCTCCTGGGTTTTATCTTGATATTTTATGTTCTTAGATGATAATACTTTTTTTCTTTCTATGGCACATTACTGTATTTATATGTTGTATGTAACAGTTTTCCCAATACTTAGCAGCCCCAAACAGCAACTTTTTGATATATCATATTTTCTGTGGATTAGGAATCAAGTAGCCTAGCTACTGTGGCTAGGCTCGGAGTCTGTTCTCATGCAGTAACACATTAGCAAGAGAATAAAGGATGCTCAATGACATGGCTATGGCTGTAGGCCTCTGTGCATCTGCCAGGTGAGCCTATCCTTGGAGCTCTTAGAGTGCCCTCACAACCTGGAGGGAGGAGGGGCACAGGGTGGGATCTGAAGTGTCTTCTCCAGCCTCCTGAGAGTCATCTGCAGTGATTTCTGTTGAGGACAGAGTTCCACATACTTTAAAACCATCTCACATAGTGCAGACAAGAGGTGTGCATGTCTTAGGTGCTTCATCAATTAAATTTCTTATAGTAGATCTCCTGTTATCTTTGTTACAAACTTCACAATCAGACAAAACCAGGATTGAGAAACATTGACATGACAGCTGGTTGATAATGGAAGAGACACTGGAAAGTTGGCTGGGCTGAGGAGAGGAGTCGGACAACACACTAGAGTGTGTGGTTTGAACAGACAGCATCAGGACCACTGTCAGAACTCTAATGGGGTCTGAAGGCTGGCTGCAGAGTGGAGCCTCTCACTCTGCTTCTCTGAGAAGGCCCTCATCTATAGGAGCTGCACTAGCCTTTCAGATACGTGCAACTTGTTCAACTGGAAAATAAATTGTTTTTAATTGTACTTAACATTCATTCCTGTAGGTCCAATTTTTTTTGTTCTGTTGTTATAAAATGGCTGTTTCACTGTAAAGTGACCTACACCCTGTCCCAGTGTTATTAAAGACAACTAACTTCTTGGTATGGAAAATGAGAACAGTGGTGTAGTGCCATGTGGGGTGACCTTGGGAAGGTGGGGGGGGGAGGGTAGTGGGAGAGAGGGCTTGCTGCATAGTGAGAGACTCTGACCCATGGTTGTTGGGTTGTTGCCCTGTTGTCACATGCCCAACACAGACCCCCCCCCCCCTCCATCTGCAGGAAGTCATCAGCTCATTGATACTTGCTCTGACACTGAGGCTCTACTTATCTGCTTTGTGAGTAGTTAGTTACCTACTTAAGCTACCTCATTCAGATCAGGAAGAAAAGAAATAACTTTCATATTCTTTCTTGTATAGTTTGAGTTTTCCTTTGATCATTGATTGACCTTTATTCTATAGACCAGCTAGCCTTTGATGTAGGTCTATTGTGCACAGGTTTCCTCACTGATCATCTGCTATAGTCTGCATTGCGTCCTCACTGCCTTCAGCCCTTCCCCAGGGCATATTTCATTTACCTTTTAGGAAATGAAGACTAGGAATGGAATGCAAAGCCCCCCCCCCCCCCACCATTCTAAGTAAGTATTATACGCTAGACTATATCTCCTATCCCCAGAATCTTGTATTTTTTATTTTGAGACAGTTTCATAAGTTGCTCAGACTGGCTTTTAACTTGTGATTCTCCCAAGTAACTCCCAAGAGTTATATGCAGTCCTGTGCTAGTGGGCTGTCTGACTCACTGTTCCATTGCCGTGAAGAGACGCCATGACCAGGGCAACACTATAAAAAGAAGGCATTTAACTGGGGCCTTGCTTATAGTTTCATGGGGTTAGCCCCTGATCATCATGGTGGGAAGAAAACAGGCATGGTACTGGAACAGTATCTAGGCATGGTATGGGCTTTTGAAACCTCCTAACCCTTCCCAAACAATTCTACTAACCATGGACAAAGCATTCAAACATAGGAAGTATGGGGCTCATTCAAACTACTACCCAGGCCTAGGTTTTTTTGTTTGTTTTGTTTTGTTCTGTAAGTTGGTTTCTCATACGGTAGCCAAGGCTAGTCTAGAACTATGTATGCAGCCCATACATACATTCATAATAAGCCTCTGTCTAGCTTCATCCTCAAGTACTGGGACTGCAGGCATGAGCCAACACTCCTGTATTTACATATAAGGCTCCCTTTAGGGCTGAGCTTACAGCTCTGTAGCAACAACATACTTTCCTAGAACACCTAAGGCCTGTGTCTGTGCGCACAGACACACACCCTCTCTGTGAGTCACATATCCAGACATCTGTTCCCTTTTTTGTTGACTTTGATTAAATTTAAATACATAGTTTATTAACCAGTCTTGTGTAAGACACAAGAATATTCTTTAACCAAAATTTATCACCCTTCTCCAATGTTTTATAAATACAGCTGTCAAACAATCCTGAACATGTTTGGTTTTGCTTTTAAAACAGGATCTGCCATTGACATTAGGAGCTCACTAATTATAGACTAGGCAGGCTCCCATGTACCAAAGAGATCTCCCAGCCCTGTGATTGTAAACACATATCACCACAGCAGCCTTTTTATATGAGTGTGGGGTTTGGTAGGGCCAGCAGCTTTCATACTTGGATGACAAAAACCTTAGTTACTGATAGCCATATTACTAGGCTTAATGCTGACCCAGGTTGCTGTTGTCAAGGGATAAGAAAGTCAGACAACAGCTGTGTGGAACTGGCTCTTTCCTTCCACCTTTTCCACCTTTACTGCACCCTGGGGATTGAACTTGGATTGCAAGCTCACATGGCAATCACCTTTACTCACTGAGCCATCTTGCTCCCCCAGTCCTGAGAATTTTTGACATTTATAATCCAAAAACATGCTGCTTTCAAAGTTTACACTATGAAGATACTCCCTGGATCTGTTAGAGCTGCAGCTTCACTGAGCAAAATGGAGAAGGCAAGCCATTTGTGTTTTCCTTCTGGAGGGTCTGACTTCAGAATCCCCATCCCCTCTGCCCTGTGATTGTCTTGCCTTCTTTTACCTCCTCAGAAGCCTAAATCTGTTCTAGTGTGGGATGTTTGCATGTTGTTTGAGTTAGTTAGTTAGTTAGTTAGTTAGTTAGTTAGTTAGTTAGTTAGTTAGTTAGTTTGTTAGTTTGTTTGTTTGTTTGTTTTGACAATGAGCCAGCCCTGCCAAGTAGTGCACTGATCTTAAACTGTTTATGTAACCCAGGCTAGCTTTAAAGTCATATTCTCCTGCCTCAGCCTTGAGTGCTGTGGTTGCTTCTGCACTTGTGTTTAAATGACAGGGCCTTAACAAGAAAAAGATTGTAATGCATAAGGATATTAAGGAGATTTTCAATATGCTCCTGGCCAGGTCATATTGCCAGTTAGAGTTGTTTCATTTAATTGCATCGTGTTATTTAATCAGGACATTAATATGAGTAGGAGAGTATTAATTTAAGACAAGTTTGAGATCCACTAAAATTAATTGTAGGTTTGTCCTTGAAGTCCCATGTTTTATTTGGGCCCATTAGTTCCTCGAGCACAGTGTCTAATCCTGTGTGAGTTTTGACCACACTGCCAACTCCACTGCCCTAGAGTTAGTTATTCTCCCCATCCGGTGGAGGTTGGTGACAGTCCCCAGAGTGCACATTCTGGTCTCAGGCTCTGCATTCCCTTCAGAGTTTGCCTTTATGCTGTGACCTCACTGCCTGCGGTGGCTCCCCTCCTCATTGTGGGCCAGTGTCTGCTCCAGATGTGTACTCTGGCTTCATCTAGCACTTTAGAATACCCTGTTGAGCTGGACCCTGTGATCTGTGCCTCTGTTGAACAGCCCACCCCACTACCCTACTATGGCTTCTATATATGCATCTCTGCCTGCTTTGGGACCCACTGTTTAGCTCTTCTCTGGCCAGTTTATCGTGCTATGCAAAGTGTATAATATCCCCTGGATTCACCAAGTTTCTTGGACATGAAATTTGGGACATTTGCAACAATGATTTAAGTTTCAGAGGCTTTGTTTTGTTTTCTTTTGTTTTCCTGCCCCATTTTCTTGCTTTATGTATAGTGTGGAAGTTCTGTGTGTGCTGAAGTGCTTGTTGGGCTATGGAGGCCCTAGACTTGTTCCCTACTTTGCACTTTGTCCTTTAGTCTGCTCTCTCTGTCTTAGGGTTTTATTGCTGTAAAGAGACACCAAAGCAACTCTTATAAAGGAAAACATTAAGTGGGTGTGGCTTGCAGTTCAGAGGTTTATTTAGTCCACTTCCATCATGGCAGACATGATGCTGAAGAGGTAGCTGAGAATTAGACATCTGGAGCCACAGGCAGCAGGAAGTGAACTGGCTTGAGCTTCTGAGACCTCAGAGCCCACCCCCTAGTGACACACTTCCTCCAACAAAGCCACACCTACTCCCAACAAGGCAACACCTCCTAATAGTGCCACTCCCTGTGGACCAAACATTCAAACACATCAGCCTATGGGAACTGTTCCTATTCAGACCACCACACTTAACTTTTTGTGTAAAGAGTGCCTATGACACAGCACGTAGGTAGAGGGCAGATTTGGAGTTTCATAAGGGAAGTCTTTAATACAGATGTGAGCACAGAACTTAACTGGATGGTAGATGTGTAAAAGAGCAGTGACGCACACTCCGGAAAAGCTGCTGCTCTCTACAGAGCCACATGTCCATGTCTCAGCTCCTCTTTGTATGAACTTGGTAGCTCTTGAAGTTTCTTTCACTTACATTATCCAGAGATCTTTTTTAAAAAATGGGTAGAAACATTTACTTATTCCTGTTCTTGGCTATAAGACTTACTTGGTTACAAAGTGCATGGTACAGGTTCACAGGCCGTGAGATAAAAACAAAGGTCAGAGGAAGTCTTGTTAAACTTAGGTCACAAGCCAAAACATATTTTGACTGTAAACATGGCTCATAACCTTACTGAAAAATCCTCAGCAACAGAGATGAGAAGCTCCCTGTTCTCCCATGTCCCTTAACTTCTCCCTTTCTCCCCAGCCTCAGTTTCTCCTTTTGGGACTTACATGATCTCTTTGAAGGTCTGTTTTTCTTAGTATTTGAGACAGAGTCTCACTCTGCAGCCAGGTTGGCTGGCAACTCATTGTATGGCCCAGGCCGACCTCAAACTTCCAGTGATCCTCCTGCCTTAGATTCCCAGGAACTGGGTTTAGAGTTATGAGCCACCACACCCACTTTCCAATCCCTTAATCTTACCTTAAGGGGTTGATGTTGGCTGAAGTTGCATTTCCTGAAGCTTCTTCCTGTCGGAGACCCTATTCTTCAGATGTGAAAATTCAACTTGGCTGATGAAATGGGGATGAAAAGTGTCCAAGCTTGAAGACTGGAGGATCGTCATCTGATTGGCATCTAAAAGAAGGGCTATCACACCACACTATAAGCATTATTAGGCCTGATCATAAGAGTAGCAACAGAAACAGGCATGTGGAATCCAGAGGTTAACACAGAAAGGCTTCTTCAATTTTTTCCTACCTTATCTTTTGAAAGAAAATCTCTTAGAACCTGAAGTCCGCCAATTCGGTTAGACTGGCTGGTCAGTGAGCTCTAGGGATTTCCCTAACTCTCTCTTCTTAGTGCTGGAGTTATAGGCACACTCTACCACATGCAACTTTTTACATGGGTGCTATGCATTCCAATTCAGTTTCTCATTCTTGTTTGGCAAGCACTTTACCACTGAGCCTTTCCCTGTTACCAACAGTACTTTTTTTATGCCATGAAATGCCTACAATTGGGATTCAGTCAGTCACTAGGACTGTCTGCTTTCTAGTCTTTGTAGTATGAGGTTTCTGGCCCGGACTTTCCTGCCTAACCTCAAGGTCTAGACCCACAGACCCACAGTCCTGCAGTCCCACAGAGACACACAGACGCTTTCATTAGTTTTTGGCTGATCAGCCTCAGGCCCAGGCATATAGCTTGCTAGCTCTGTATCCTTCACCTAACCCATGTCTCTTGTTCTGTTCAGCCATGTGGCTCGGTACCTTTTCTTAGGGCAGCATAGTTGTCCTCTGCTTCTTCTGGGCCTCTCTCTCGAATTCCGTCTGGTGTTCTGATCTGGCATTCTGTTCTCAGAGTTTTTAGTCTGGTAGCCCCGCCTACACTTCCTGCCTGCCTTTGGCCAATCAGCTCTTTTTATTAAACCAGTGGTTGGGACAATTATTTAAAATGAAACAACACAACCTCCCACATAAGTCTTTCCATCTTTCTGAGTAAATAAATGCCACATATGTAGGAGTGTCTGTGGAGGCCAGGAAAAATTACAGGTAGCTATGAGCCACTTGTTAGGGGTGTTGGGAACTGAACAGGGATGCTCTGGAAGAACAAAAAATGTTCTTAACAGCTGAGCATTTCTCTAGACCCGTATTGCAGTAATGCTCACTTGCAATATACCATTCAAAGGATTAATATTTATTAAAGGGTATATTAACTCTCAAGATACAAATTGGACCTTAAGACAATTCTTGGAGATGGGAAGGGGCTGCTGCACTCTCAGAGCACAGGAACACAGGGCAGTTCAGGGTCCTGGCAACTTCTTCATTGGGGCTGGCCACGCCCCATTCAAGCTCCCACAACTCCAGATTCACGCCTCCAAGCCTTGTCACTGACACCTGAATTCCACGGCAGACCCTTGCTGGTTTTCTTATGGGCCCTCCTACATCAGTGTTGGTCAAGATGGCTCTCACAAACTTACCCTCTAAGATGACTCTGGGCTCGCTCAAGTTTACCAGCAAGGCTAGCCAGAACAGTACCTCCCTCAGTAAATTACAATTTTGTGAAGCCCCTTATGTTACTCATCTCTCTATCACTATAGCAAAATAGCTAGGTAAGTATAAAGACGAAGAGCCCCTGTTTGGCTTACAGTTTGGAGGCTGCACTGGAAAGGCAGTTGCTCCTAGATGGGACAGCAAGCTAGGGGAGTACCATTGAGAAGCAAAGCAACAGGAGTCAGGGATTCTCAGTCTCTTGGGAGCATACCCTCAGACCTAGTGACCTAGTTAGACCAGGACCGCATCTCAGTACTATGCTGAATACCAAAGCCTGAAGTAAATGGTCCTTGGGGAAACACCTATGAACTCATTTCTCATTTTCACATGAGATAGGTGACTGTAAGGAAAGGTAAGTTGACTCATCTTGTAGCACAACTATCAAAACTGATCAACCAGCTGGAAGACTCTCGAAGTTCTCCTTCTCCCCAGTGTTGTCTCCCTCTGCCTTGCTCAGCAACTCCACTTCTAGGACCCTGTCCTACAGAGAGCACCTGTAACACTGTCGTTGGGTCTGTTCTGATGATGTAAAGTACAGTGAAGCAACTTGAAAATGCATATTCACAGTCTATTCTGTGAGGTAAGTGCAGTGTAGAAAGAAAAAATTGGCGTGGAGTATTACCCTCAGTATAAAAGGAGGGTTTGAGAGAGACTATCTACTTGTGCTCATGTTAACCTGTAGGACTTCTGAAGAAACTGATCAAATTGAGTTTCCAGAAGACAATGCAGTTGGCTGGAGGAGCAATGGGAAGATGTCAGTACATCCCTATGTGTGTATGTGAGGTGCTGAAGCATATCAGTATTTTATTGTCTGTTCAGAAACCTGAGGACCACAATTACAATTTGGAAATGGCTAGAATAGTTTATTTCACATGTGCCTAAGCATCTGAAAACCTGCCTCAGACTTGCTGAGACTGCTCCTTCCTCATCACAGTCAGAGCCCTGTGGCTTTTGGTTATTAGTCTCCAACTTCCCTTCATTCTCCCTCTTCCCATCAAGCCTGCCCATCTTTGTGCAGGATTTCTTTCCCTTGTTCCTCTTCTGTCCTATATGTGTTCTCTAAAAATCAATAAACAGTGTGCCTATGTTTGTGCTTACCTGAGTTTAGGTGTATCATGTGTGCAAGCCTAGTGGAGCTCAGAAGATCCCCTAGAACTAGACTTAGAGGTGGTTGAGAGCTGCCATGCTAGTGCTGGGAGCTGAACCCAGCTTCTCTGGAAGAGCAGCCAGTGCCCCTGCCCAGCTGTGTCTCCAGTGCTCAGTGCTCCCCAGTGTCTGCTCACTTGTGTCTCCACCCTTCGGGGTACTCATGTCCACTAAGAACTTTAGCTGGCCTGGCTTAGTCGCTGTCTGTGTGGCCGATCCTAGCTTTTATTTCTGAAGCAATGCATGTGGTTGAGTTCAGGTGGTACAGATAAGCAACAAATAAATTAGTCCTTGAAACCTACAAGTAGTTGATGTTGCCAACATCATGCTTAGATTGGCTTGGTTTCCAAAGAGGGAGTGGTTTGTTGGTGTGTTTATTCAGCGGCAGTACAGGGAGAATGACAAGGGAAGAAAAATTCCTCTGTGGAGAGGTGCCGGCTCACAGAATGCCCCCATCTCCAGCAGTCTCCTCCCTGCCCAAAGCCATCTCTGTGGCCTCCTAACCACTGTACCTACTTCAGCCTGTCTAACCCAGCTCAGGCAGGGCTGCTGCCATTGTGTTCCTGGTACTCTGCTTTGGCTCCATCTAGTCCTTTATGCCATCTGCACCATCCCCTTCTAATGGCTCTTCAGAAAGTCTGTCATGTTTTCATCTCCTCCAGCTGCTGTGACTGGTCACTGCAGTACCTTGAAGAACACAGGTGTTCTCACTTTAGTCCTGAAAATCACAAGTCCGAAATCAGAAGGTCGGCCAGCTGCTTCTTCCTAGGGTTTCTGAGGAGAAGAGCCTATTGCAGCTCCTAGTGACTGCCTTGGCTTGTGTCCTCTGCTACCGTCTTCAAGGCCCATCACTATATTCTCTCCTTCCATCTTCAAGTCACCTCTGGCCCTGGCTCCTTGGGTTTGCTTCTGTGAACATCTCCAGAACAGCCAACTTGTACACTCCTGTCCCCCATGACCAGCCCTCCCACTTGAGTTTCTCAGAGGCAGTGATAGGGTCTTACTCATCTTGCCTACCAGTCGGAAGCTCAGGTGTTGGAAGGATTCCGACAAGACAGCTGGGATCCTGTTTGGCTGGCCTTGGATCACAGTGGTCCATTCCTAATTCATAGCTCTGTCCTGTGAGCAGTGATGATGAAGGCCCGTAGTCCAGAAGCTCACAGTCGAGCTACATGGGTTCCCACATAAGCAAACAGGAAGAGAGCATGGCACTAGCCAACACTAGCCAAAGCAGCTACTTTTGTTTTTATTGTTGATTTTACTGTTCTATTGTGTGAAGGATTATAAGTTATTCCTAAATAATTATAGGAATAGAGAAGTGAAACCCTTTAGATATTTTTCAGTATGAAATAAATATTTCAAAATTAAAAAATATTTCCCTAGATTTTTTGATATTTTCCAAAAATCTTTTGAATATATGGCCAAGGTAGAGAAAGATTTTCTATGGGCCAAACATGACCCTGGAGAACAACCTTTCGTGTGCCTATTGATGTGAGTGGGTGTCAGCTACAGTGTGGCTGGTTAGTCTCCATGCATGGCTAGACTCCGATGATGAGTGTAGGGAAATGGTGAGCAATTTGTCTCTGTAAAATATATGTCCATCATGGAATTTGTGGGTACTCCTAAGACTTAAGCTAGAACTGAAGGTCTTCCTACCCGAGTCTCCCAAATGCTGAGATTCTAAGCTTGTACCCCCACCATTTACGGGCAACGACATTTAGGCTTTAAAGATTCCACGCTAGATTGATGTTCTCTCTGTTTACCAAACTCTCCCTGAGCCCCAGATGCTTTTTGCACTGCTCTACACCTTGCAAAATCCTTTGGTGTCTGCTAGAGGAAATGTAAGGGTCGTTTGTGTTTGTCCCTTTATGTCCATTTTGGTGTGTGTGTGTGTGTGGCAATGTGTTGTCAGCATGTGTAACCTTGAGATCCAGTGTGTGTAAGTCAAGGCCTTTAGAAGATGTGCTGAGTTGTTCATCTTCAGAATGTACAGTGGGATAACTGCACTTAATGAGCCCAGAAAGGGTTCAAAGTAGGGAGTCCACAGTGATGCCGTTGCACATCAGTATTCCAGGAGCACTAAACAAGTTACTGAAGTTAAATAAAAGAAATTTTTAAAACACCTTGTAGCAAGTATTTTCATTGGGAACACGTTCTCTGACCAAAGATCGTGACTGCTTGATGTGCATGAAAGTCATATTTTTAGAATGTCATGAAAAATGGAGAAGCATATGAAAGGCGTTCTAGCTTTAGGAAATAATGCTAGTAGGGATTTTAGATTAAAGAGGTAATAAGATCTGCCTAGGCAGGCTGAAGAGAGACAGTTTAGTAGTGAAAAATAAGGTTCTCAGACAAGTAAATGGCAGGCTGGGAAATAGAAATGTATCCTTTGAATGGTAGGGAGCCAATGCCTGTTTTTTAAAACGCAAGACACTGAAGTTATCATACCCTCTGTGTCATTTAACTTGAACGTTAGAGGAGTGATCTAGAGTTGAGGCAATGATGGCAGGAAATTGGAGTAAAGCCACCAAAGATTAGGGTCCAATTTATGAATTTATTTCAGGGGCCAAAGTTTAGGTGTAGATTAAATATAAAATGAAGAGCCAGACAACTCCTACAAAATTGGATGCAATAAAAGACAGGTGTAGTCACATGGTATTAAAGGCAGGCTTGGTGTCTGACTGATGACTTAGAAGTTGGGACCACGTGGGGCTAGACACTGTTATGTGATAAAGTGTCTCCGTTGTCTAGTTAGTTCAGTTTTGGAAAGTGCTGCCCTCAGTAGACAGCACTATAGCTTTGGCAACAATCATGGTTGAGTCTGGCAGGCAGCCTCTGTCCTGCTGCCCAGAGTCCAGCAGGGCTCCTGAGAAGCAGCAGCCGTATCACTATCTAGACTGGATTCCTGCTACTAAGAAAGAAACCAGATCTGCACGTAAAAGGATGATGTGATTTGGAGAGTCTGGATTCCATTGTTACAATGGGCAGGAGTGCCTGGTGCTGTAAAGTAAAGAGACATACTAGGGCTCCAAGAAGGAGAGGTGAGAGAGTGGCAGTATGGGACCCCATACGGTCCTTGTGACTTCTTCCATTGCACACTGCGGAGGTCCTGTGCTGGGGGAGCAGAGCAGAGCCAGTGGCCACTACAGGGGTTGAGGCTGACGACTGAGCACAAGGCAGCCCTGTCCTACTGCGCCACCTCCTTCTGCGACATTCTGGCCAAGCTAGAGCAGATACTTTGTTCTTTATGCTGTGGCGGGTGTGTGTGTATGTGTGATGGTCTGCCAAGTAGCCTGTGGGCAACCACAGTAATTGTTGACTAAGTTCCAGGGCAGCAAAGAGAAACTGCAAACAGTGCCCTGCTACTGAGGAAGAGCTGTGTGGTGCTGGGGCCCATCCTCCTCCCACATTGCAGACCTCAAGGCTGTGTTTGTGTCTGACTCAGGAAGTCAGATTTCACTAAAGGAACTGGTTGAAGGCAGATTGGACTTGCCCTGAGTTCTGAGCTTAAGGAAACAACTCTTGATCCCTGCGCTTTCCTTCCAACTTTTGTCCAGCAGGAATGCAGCCTGGCCTGTCCGTCCTCCATCACCTTATGTTCCCAGTGTTCAGTTGCTGTAATGCTCATGTGGCACCACAGTGCAGCTGATCAGAGCTGAGTGCCAATCTTTGAAGACTTGTTGGAGTTTTGACTGAACATTTCCTGAGCTGCCTTCAAACAGTGACACCTGTGGAGACGTTTTCTCTCTTGATCTTTTCCAAGGCTGTGGCCTCTGACTGCCAGATCTTTGCCAAGTGAGGAATCCTGATGCACACCCTGATTTACTCAGAGTGACTCACCAAAAGTTTCTAATCCTTGACTTTATGGAGAACCTTTACCACAAAGCTTCCCCTTGGGCTCTATGGGACGAGCAGACAGCACCTACAGTTGCCAGGTCCTGCTTCTCTTCTCACTTTCCATCCTTAACAGTGGTTTGGGATGATGCCTGCTGGGCCATGAATTTTACATAAGTGTTTCTAAGAATTCTGATACTTAAGGAGCTCAGTATTCTTCTAGAAGTCCTTCTAATTCACTCTCTAACATTACCTCTAATTAAGGCTCTCCACATCTGAGAATGTCTAACCACTGAGTTCATTGTCTAGATTGCATCTAGTATGACTCAAGCCTGGCGTGCTGACTCATACCTAAACCTCAGTACTCAGAAGCCAAAACAGGATCATGAATTCAAGGCTAGCCTGGCCTACAAAGGGAAACACATCTTTAAAAAAATATATAACTTAGCTGTTTACCCCAAAGGACCATTTCTAGGTTCTCTGAACCAGAGTGGAAACTAAAAAACCTTTGCAGAGGACATGAAGCAGCATGGAAGCCAGGCCTACCTACGCCCCAGGACTTGAAAGTAGTAGTCTTGGGGCTCCTCAGAAATGCATAGGCACTTGATAGTTTCGCAGTCCTGCAACATGCCTAGGGCCTCCAGATAACAGAAACGTGAGTGTGACCATGGGCTGGGAAGTGCCCGTGGCTGACGTTGAGGCTCAGCTAAGAAGCATGTTGTGTTCCTGAAGCAGGGATCATCTAATACAGAGGTCATTGTCACCTTTGTTCAGCGTTTCCAGAAACCATCCTTGTCCTCTTCTGTTTGGCATCATAATTCTATGATCCTCAGTGTTGTCTTGGTTCTTGCTTGTCTGTTCATGTAGCACATGGTTTGAGAAGAGAAGAGAAACCCAATATAGTCTAAGGTGTTGTGACTAGCCCACAGGTCCATGAGCTTGTCAGCTTTCTCCTGGGGCCAGTGAAAGGGTTCAGCACATAAAAGTACTTGCCTTGTAAATGTATGGGTGCATGCACACATGCACATACATGCCAAACAGCTTCATGTTTGAATGACAGCGTCTTGAGTTTTACAAGGGAGGCTTACTGCTTCTTAGTTCTGTGGTGTGGAACTCGGGCTTCCTCCTCTGTCAGGCAGATGTGCTTAATGCTTTATTTTGACAGAGGCTGCAGCCAGCATCTGGCCATCCCTAAATACTCCAGAGGGACATGTTGAGAATGTAGTGGGGAGCTGGGAGCCTGAGTGCAAATCTAAGTGATGATTCCAACTGGGGCTGGACAAGGGTATTAAATCACTGTGTTCTGATCATTTAGGTCTCTCTTTATAGGGCATCTTTTATGACCAAGACTGTCCAGTACCAAAATGAGCTACATAAATTCCTAATCTGGGATACAGCTGGACAAGAACGAGTAAGTCACTCTTTAATTTACTATGTTTTTCTGAGGCCCAAACCAAATTACAGCTTCAACTAAACTGTCAGCGTCCCTGTCGTCTGCCGTTCCTCACATCCTTGCACCAGAGACACATTTGCTTCCATTTGCGTAGGCCAGCCTTTTTCTTTTCAATTAGAGCCACAAAGTCCACTGATGGAGAAAGTGATAATGGGCACTGGGGGCGTTTTTATACTTTTTAGTGTCTTAAAGTAAATGCTGACTAACAGGCCTGATAAAGTTCCTTGAGCAGAGTGTGTGATTTGGGGCTCTGTCCTCTAGTAAAGATGGAAAAGAATTAGTTGTAGAAAGGGAGAATTAAGCACAGCTCATTTGTAGCTGCCTTTTAAAAGCCACAGAGGGAACTTGACAGCATATAAACTTTAGGTTTAAGTGGACAGATTAGCTAATGCAGTGCCTTTAGACGGGCTCTTAAATGCCTGACAGGGAGCCTGTCTGCAGCACAGTAGGGTGGGAACTCAAGAAGAGGGGAAACAGGAATAGATAACGATGGGGGGGGCGGGAACAGAAGCATACCATCAGCCTCATTTCATTCTGGGCACTGAGTTCAATTTCCCTGATGAGGTGCCTGCAGTAGTCACCCCATTATTCAGCTGCAGTTTAATTTTGTTTTCAAATGATTGTATCTAAACAGAGCACCTGACAGATGTGTGATACTGCCCTAAGCTCTTCAAAGTATAGCAGAAGTCATCAGGAGAAATAGTCTGTCATCACGCCCTTATCTAAAACAACATAGTTGCCGTGTGCAGCATAGAATCTGACGTGAATCCTCCCAGTCACATGGAAGAGCACTGCACTGGGGTCCCAGATGGAGCAGAGGTCATGCCTCAGCTTTGCTCAGAGCTGCCACCTGCCTGTGGTGGTGGCCTGTGTGCATCTAGAATGGGGAGTTAGACAGGGGTACCATTGGTAGACATCACTTTTCCATCCTGCAGAAGCACTACTTCCCCAAGTCCTAGATGTATCTGAACACTGCCCCAGGACTGTGCCCTTAGCTCTAAGAGTAGCAGGTGTCCCTTCTATTGGATTCCAGGTACCAGTTAACCTCTCAGATAGTTTGATGCTCACATGCTGCAACACAGGCTCTAATAGTATGACTTCTTATACCATGTAAGGGAATCAATGCATAGGCATGAACCTCCCCTCTACTCAGGTGATCCCAGGAGCCTAAGGACTGTGACTGCCTTCTTTGTCTGCTTCTTACTTGCCTACTTCTGATTGGTTCTTTAAGGGATAGTGCTGCTCTGTGGTGCAAACTGGCCTCCCTTGCCTGAGATACCATCTTGCAGTTCAGAGCTGGGCAGGAGATGCTGAAAGGCCAAGCCGGGGGGGGGGGGGGGGGGGGGGGGGGTGTTGACCAGGAGACCCAGCAGCAGGAAGAGAGTCAGGAGAGGAGTACTAGATGTGGCCAGTTGTCATTGTGCAAAAGAACATGCCCAAGGCTCCAGATTTCAAGGTTCATTCAAGAATTTACCCGTTCATCCAGAGCTAGATTTTCTAGGCCCTATATGGCAGCCATAGCTGGGCCCCAGTCCACCTCTTCCTGCCTGTCTGCTCTGGTTCTCCAGTGTACCACACAGATCTATTCTTGTCTGTCTTCCTGTCTTTGGCCCAGTAGCTGCAGTCTACGTCTGCTACCCAAGAACTGTCTTCACTACCTGTTGCCATAAAGCTGTGCTTCTTACTCTCAGATCTGAGGTTGTCTTGGCGTTCTTCTGACGGCTCTGTTGGCCATTCAGTTCTTCAGCCCTCCACCTTGCTGCCCTCACTGCCCTTCAGGTGTTCTGTGGCCTTCTGTCTGTTCTCCTTGTTTTCTCCACCCAGTCATGACCTATGTCTTTACTCAGAGAACCCAGACAATGTAGGGAGGGAGCATTAGTCAGACTCTGCTATCTTCTTGCTGACCTTTACTCTCTTCTGTCTGTGTTCTAATTGACACATGCAGCCTGGGAGTCCTGCTCTACCCCTCTCCCTGTGTGCTGGCCTCCATGCAGGTCCCTGGGCATGCAGGCCCTGCCATCAGGCCTTCACATATACTGCTTCTCCTCACTGGCTCCTCCTCCATCACTCAGAGGCTTCCTACCAGTTTTTGGCCTCAGGCTAGGTGTCATTCCTTGGGGTTTTCCCTTCCTCCCTATACCTGACTGAGCAAGGCCTCAGGTTCATTCTCTGTCACTGTCAGTATTCATTTTCAAGGCATCTTAGAAGTCATAACGTCTGCTCCTCTGTCTCCCTTTAGTGACAGCTTCTCCCACCAAGATGGAAATGTCAGGAGCTGGGCCTGCCTGCAGTGTCTGTCTTGTTACTGCTGCAGTTCCAATGCTGACAAACTAATACTCAGCGTTAGGTGGGTGGCCCTGGAGGGTCTTTGCCTGCCTCAGCTATGGGATTGTCACCCCGTCTCTTACTTTTCTGTCTTTATTTAGACTATGACTCTTTGGGAGGCAGGGACTGCTTCATGTGGGCTCCAGCTCTTGGCACGTATGTTGGCTGGTTGGTAGCCCGCCTTCCGACAGATAGGGCAGGTCCTCTCTGCCTGCTGGGGGTAGTGCAGGACTCCAGTGACCAGTGTCTGGAGTTAACCTGTTTATTGCTTAGCTCTCTGCAGGGTTGAGATTCATGGTGAGGACCCAAAACCATTGCAGGATGAAAAGGCTTTTTGATGAAGCGAACAGACGTCCCACTTGACCCTCATATAGTTCTGACGAGTTTCCAGTGTTCACAGAGTGGTCTCACTAAGTCGATGAAAGCAAGTAGGAGTTGGATGGTCTATGAGCCCTTCATGGGGAGCTTGTTATAGTACAAGGGAAGAAGGGCTGAGAAGCCAATGGTTGTGTATCGGAGGGTTAAGAAGAGCCCTCAGGTGTTTTCTCAAAGCCACCGTTTCTGTGAGGACCATGAGAGGCCACTGTGAGATGAAAGGTCCCATGTTGTGCTCTCATGCATTCTAGCAGAAGTAGCTCGCCAGGCTGTCTCCTCACTGACTCAGACTTCTCCGAAAATCAGCTCCTGGCTGTAAAAATAAGCCTGAGGTTTCTCAAATGCCAGATTAAATGAAGCTTGTTTTCGTGATTAAATTTATTTTCTCAAACTGAGCATTTGCAAGTCCTTTGTCCACTGTTTGCAGTTTGAGCTCATTTTGTCAGAATATGTCCCACTGACTCTTCACTAAAGCACCTGGGCTTTGTCAGGACAGCCCCACACACACAGATGGCTACCATGACTGCATATCATAAATACATCCTAAGTACAGGGCAGCATCCCATGTGACAGGCTAGCAGGCTTCTCAGCCCCACTTCTAGCAGCCATATTTCTGGCCCTGTATTCTTCCTTACTTATTCTGGCTTACTGTTCCATGGAGGTCAGAATACTGACAGCACATCAGTTCTCTCAGTATTCACATGAGCAGTTGTTGGTGGTAATTAAATTGGGACAAGAATAGCTTAGGAGCATCCAGAGCTGAGATTGACAGACAATGAGCCATGTTGAACCAGGCACCCACCCTTGTAAATAAAGTTTTATTGGAACACAGACAGACTTACCTGCTCATCTTGTCTGTGCTTTTACTCCACAGTCATCCTGGTCCACGAATAGTACTGTGGTACAAATCGGAGGACCACAGAGCTCTTTCTTGTCTGTCCTCAACAGGAAGATTTTGCTGGCCTCTAATCCAGAGCCAGATTTGAGGTACAGACATGATAGTATCTTTGGACTCTCCTTATCGATGTCCATCTTCTTTCTTCACCAGAACAATGTAGGAGACTTTCCAAGTCAGCAATAGGAGTGTACCCAGAATGGCTAGCCTGGCTTGTAGAGCTGGTACCCAGAAGGAAGAGGAGATGGAGTGTAGGGTACAGGCGGTATTTCTGTAATTGATGGCCAAACTCTTCCAGTGCTTAGTGAGACATCAACTCTCAAATTTCAGGGCTTCAGCAAACCTTGAAGTACAACAAGGACCCTCGTCAAACTGCCAAAGAAGTAAAGATAAAGAGGAGACCCTCAGATAACCAGAGAACAGTATGAGTGGGGGTTGACTCCTCACAGAAGCGGTGAGACAGGTCAGTAGGCAGAATCTCTAGCATGATGTGGGCATGCAAACTAGTCAGTCTGCTGCCAAGATAGTCTTCTAGATACCAAATCAAATTTGTCTTAGAAAGAGTGAGAGCAGAGTGTTCAGCAGGAGCAGTCACAGAGTGGCCGCTTCGATCCTATGGAAAGAAATAATGAGCCAGGCAGTGGTGACACATGCCTTTAATCCTAGCACTCTGGAGGCCAGCAGAGGCAGGCAGATCTCTGTGAGTTTGAGGCCAGCCTGGTCTACAGAGCGAGTTTCAGGACCGGCTTCAAAGTGACACAGAGGGACCCTGTCTCAAAATTAATATTAATATTAATAATATAATAATAATAATAATAAAGATAACAGTAATAATAGTGAACACTGCAGGTGATGAGGATGAAGAGCATGCTTTTTTTTTCTTTTTAACTTTTGGACAACTAGTTTTGTTATTCAGCAGTTAGTGTATATCTGAAGCATTTAGCAAAAGCAGGCAAAGAATGATGAAGTAAGTAGACGAGGTTAGATTCATGTAAGGTTCTGACGTTTTGTGCATGCGTACATTTAAATGAGAAGTGGATTAAGAAAACTCCATTGTAGTTGTAAGAATAGCCACCTAATAAGTAATGCAGGAAAGTATAGCTAAAAAGCTAAGAGAAGGGGCTTGGGGCTGGGCACACTAAGCCTAGAGTTTGATCCCCAACGTCATATAAGCCAGGAGTGATGATAGCTCATGCCTATAATCCCTTCACTCAGGAGATTGAGGCAGGGGTATCAGTAGTTCAGGATCCTTAACTATATCACGAATTCAAGACCAGCCAGGGATACTAAAACATAGTCATTGTAGAGAGAAGAAAAAGGAGGAACAGGCATTTAAAATTTTGAACAGACAGTATATGTTCTTAGATGTGAACGGACCAGGTGCCCACTGAACAGGCCGAGGCGACAGAACTACCATGTGACAGACCTCAGTTGTGCTGCTTAGAGAGATGGGAGGGTGAAAAGGGACATTCTGTTTAAAATATAAGCGAAAAGAAGAAACAACAGCATGGTGGATGTTCCATCTGCAGATGGACTTGAGGGCAAGTGTTATCCAGGTTCGAGATCTTGGGGATTTTATCTGTGTTACCAGAAATGTTCTGTCTTTGTGATGAGTATTTACATGGGGATTTACATTTGTCCATTTACATTGAAGACTTGCAATCTACTTTTCTTGGTGTCAATTTCCTTTTATAAAACTGTAGAGAAAGAAATGACCCTCTAAAGGGTCTTGCCATCACAAGTCCATCCATAGTAGAGGCAGCTTGGGCCATGGTCCTAGTCTGCCCGCATGCTGCTGTCTCATTCTCTGACACTGTGCAGGTCAATCCAACATTTTAAATGTTTGTTATGGGCACCCTATAGTGCATGAGGTCCATAGCAGACTTGGTAGTCATGTTTTCCCTCATGGGAGTTACAGTTCTGATGCCACTGTTTTATCAGGATGACCATGAACTCATTGATATTCAAGAACCACAGGCATGATGTTTATGTTTTGCATGTATACTCTCTGAGGATAGTGCGAGCCAACCAACCACAAAGGAAGCAGGGTACAGTACACAGATGTTATATCACTCTTGGGGACCAGACATCAAAGTCAGGGTACAAGATGAAGGCATGACACTTGGTGGAGGAAACCACACTGGAAGAAGCAGAATATGGGGGGAGTCTCACATTTTCTACCCACACTCCTCCAAGGAAATGGCTTGCTGAATTACCCTCACTTTGAAAATAGTCCTTTCCCTAAGACCCTCTCTAGTGTAGGAGGAGGCAGAAACTGGACTTGCGATGTGACTTTGTGGAAGTGATATGAGACCTATGCGTGCAGATGTCAGAAAAAGCCAGTTGCAAATGCATTCAAGAAGTGAATATAAATGTGCATTCATGTCTAGAACTGTTTACAGCAGTGGTGGGTTTTTTGTTTGTTTGTTTGTTTGTTTGTTTAATTCATCTATTTATTTTACATCCCAGCTGCAGCCTCCCCCAACCCTCCCCTTCATCTTCCTCCCCTTCTAGGCTCCTCCTAGTCCCTTCTCCACCCTGCTCTCACCCCCAATCCCCTCCTCTTCCATCTGAATCCAGGAAAGGGTAGGTGAGCATCAATATAACATGGCATATCAAGTTGCAGTAAGACTAAGCACCTCCCCCTGTATTAAGGCTGGACAAGGCTACCCAGTATGAGGAATAGGGTCACAAAAGCCAGAAAGAGCTGGAGACAGCCCCTGTTAATTTAACTTCTGTTAGGAGCCACATAAGAGGACTACGCTACACAACTGTAAATAGATGTAGAGGGCCTAGGTCAGTCCCTTGCAGGTTCTCTGGTTGTTAGTTCAGTCTCTATGACCCCTGTGAGCCCAGGTTAGTTGATTGTGTGAGCTTTCCCATGTGTCCCTGACCCCTCAGCAGTGCTTTATTTCCTTAGTTTGGGAGGCCAAAGTCTAAGGGACTATTGAATAAGTGAATCTTGGAATTACAGCATTGAGTTCAATCTGAAAAGCTTTCTTAAGCTTTCTTAATAGCCCCATATTAAATTCCTATAAAGCTGTTTTCTAGGCTGTCTTCTGGGACATTCCAACCCTACCGACAGTCTTGGCCTTTAGTAATTACGGGTTCATTGACCATGAAGCATTATGTCATCTTCTGTGGCTTCAGAGACAGAGTACCTTCTTTGAGGGGTAATGGACTTGAGAGCCTGCTGAGAGGACATCCTTAAGTGGCCTCCCGGTTTCATGCTTCTTCTCCCCTCCGCAGTTCCGTGCGTTGGCACCGATGTACTATCGAGGATCGGCAGCAGCCATCATCGTTTACGATATCACCAAAGAAGTAAGAGCTTATTCCTTCCTTCTTAGACACTGTCATCCGTTGCTCCGGCCTCTAGCTACTCTCCTTTCCTGTTGCAGGAAACGTTTTCTACATTGAAGAACTGGGTGAGAGAGCTCCGCCAGCACGGCCCCCCTAGCATTGTTGTTGCCATCGCAGGGAACAAATGCGATCTTACTGACGTCAGGTGAGTTCATAGTCAAGAGATTCCCAGGCCGATTACATGCTCTTTTTCTGGTGAGCCACATCCTGCTAAGAGTCTAGCTTTCATTTTATCTCTGACATTGAAAAATTTCTTGTGTTATGTGGTTGGCCCTGAATTTCAAGCTAAAATGAAGACTAAAGGCTTTTGGAGTTAATTATATTACATGTAGACAAGCGTGTAATTTACTCAAACATCGGTGGTGTCACACATGACATTATCTGAGATCATTGCTCTCAGGCTGCTATGACACAGAATAATTGAATACAAAAGGTGTGTTGTATTGACAGTTTCAGTGTGCCGTATCTGGTGCCCAGAGCAAGGACCTTGTTTTGTTTTGTTTTGCTTGGAGGGGTTTGTTTGTTTAATATAGGGGTTGGAGGAAATCTTGTCATGGGGATTGTGTAACTGAAAAGACTGGGTTCATGCCACAGCTGATCCAGATACCCCTCTGTATAGAGTGGGGTGAGGGGGAGGTCTTAAGGGGCAGACCTCTGATTAGCAATTGTTCCCTTTCAGAGAAGTCATGGAGAGAGATGCTAAGGACTACGCCGATTCCATTCATGCCATCTTTGTAGAGACCAGCGCAAAAAACGCAATAAACGTAAATGAGCTCTTTATAGAGATCAGTAAGTATCCCTGCGCCCTTGGGGTCTCGTCCCTCGGACGTTGTCTGTGGAAGGACATTTGAGCAGATGCACACGGTCTGTGTCTCCGTCCGGCTGGGGATTTTGGAGAGGTGTTGCTTGATAGTGAGCACCTTTCCAGAAAGAATGCCTCTCGGTGTCAAAGCTACCTTCTGCTCTTCTCAGTTACTTATCCAGGGCCATCAGAATGAACAGAACTGTCTGAAAAGACAGCTTAGTGGGAAAGAGCAGCATCTATTGCTCTGGCAGAGAACCTCAGTTTTTTTTTTAGCATCTGCATTGTGCTCACTGCATCAGGGGATCTCACACTCCTGGCCTCTGAATGAAGCTGTACACTCAAGGGAAATGAAATGTGGGCATGGTCTGTCTGTAGGAACCCCCCCAAACTTAGTCTTTCCCCCTTGTCTTCCTTCCGAGTATTAGCATGTTGCCAGTAGGTGAGAGAAGCTGCTTCATGCCCTTGGGATACTTAGCAGATTGTTCTTTTGTTTGTTCATTTCATTCAAATTCATCAAAAATATTTATTAGAAACTATTCCAGACTCAAGGGAACCAACCAGCCTAAAGAGGATAGTTACAGCCCTCTCTCCTGGAATGCGTGTTCTGTTGAGCAAGTCAGGCAGTGACCTCCAAATAAATAGGATCATTTCACATAATAACAAGAGATATAAAGAAAGCAATGAGATGGATATAGTAAGCATGTGTGCAAAGCATCCAAGAAGCCCCTCTGGAGAAGACAGGTGGAAGCTGAGGCCTGATAAAGGTCTCTGAGGCAGTGGGATGGAGGCTGAGGCCTCACAGTACAGGCCTCAGAAAGCTGGATGACTTGCTTTCACAGAGCTTAACCAGCTCCCAAATAGAGAGAGGAGCCATCCAAGCATAGTACATTTACCCATTAGCTGCCCTTAGGTTGAAATCCAAAGTTGCTGGATGCTATTAAGAGCTCTTGGCCTTGGTGAAATTGAAAGTCATGAATTGCAGTGCCCACCAGGGCCATACAGGGACTGCCCCAAAGGAGCAGAAGTGCAGTCCCCTGGGGACTGGACTGATGGCAGCAGCTGGGGACATTATGGGTTCTAAATATTAGGCATCCTTTGCTTTGTTTTCCTTTTTGAGACAGGCTCAGAGTTTAACTCTGTAGCTCAGGCTTGAACTCTTAACAGTCCCCCTGCCTCAGCCTCCAAAGTGCTACAGTTTACAGGTATGGGTCCACAGATCCACACATCTTGTCCTGTGATGGTTTAGATGACTCAGAAATCTGGATTTTTATGTATGTGTTTCATTGTTTGAATTTGACCACTAATTTAAACCTTTTCAAAGTCCTTGGCTGACGTCACAGCCAGTTTTTTGCCACTGGTACACTCAGGCATTTCTCTTCATGTGAGGAGTGAGACATGACACTCATAACTTAACAGGTAACTCAGATTCATTCTTGAAAGGCAACATAAGGTCTATCCAGTCTGTTGGAGTCTTAACAGTCTTCTGCACGTCTGTATATGGTATGTCATGTGCTGAAACTCTTTTTGTTCTTGTTTCTTTTTTATATACTATAGCAGTTTTAAAAATAAACAGGTAGTGACTTTCCTGCCATGCTCAAGGCCTCGGGTTCAGTTGCCAGCACTGTAAAGAGCCAGAGACCTAGTACACACTTGTAAACTGATAAGAATTGAACATGGCCAACAGAGATGGAAACAAAGATAGAAATCATCTTTATTTTTTTCTCAGTGAATATTGTCAGATAACTTGTGCCTGACACATGAGCTTTGGTTTGAAGCATAATTAACATACATACAGGAAAGAGTAATTTTAGAAGCACAAAGGTAATGGGTTGTCTCAGAAAACCTGTGCTTGATTCTCGGGGGAGGCACAGCTGCTCCCACTCCAGGAGTAGGTAGTCAGAAATTTTGTCTGACCAGCAACTCTCAAATACCCAACAGCCATTTCCCCAATAATGGGAGGCTTAATATTACCTATAAATGCTCAGCCAGTAGCTCAGGCTTGTTGCTAACTAACTCTTACACTTAAATTAACCCGTATTTTTGTATATTGTATATACTTTCCACATAGCTCATGGCTTGTTACCTCATTTTTGCACATCCTGCTTGCTCTGTGACTGGCTGGGGTCTCTTGACTCCACCCTTTTCCTTGCCATCATTTTCGGTTTGGCTTTCCTGCCTGACTTCCTGCTCAGTTCCCAGCCTGTTGGCTTTTTTTTTTTTTTAAACTAATGAGAGTTATACTTGTTCACAGTGTAGGAAAGGATTGCTCCACAGCTAGGGTAACCCATCCTGATAGCCTACTCCAGTTGATTTTGTTTCCTTGTTTTATTTTAGTTTTTGTTTGTTTTATTTTTCATTACGTAGCCCAGGCTGTCCTGGAACCCTTATTTATAGACCAGGCTAGCCTTGAACTCAAAGAGATCTGCATGCTTCTGTCTCCCATGTGTTGGGTTAAATACTGTGCCAGCATTTTATTGCTATATTCCGTCCATTGTTCTCCACTGTCTCCATCTTCTACAGCTTGGCCTGGCCTCACACTGGCTGTGACTGAGGATGAGGAAGACTTTGACAGCCTCCTTTCTCTCCCTCCTGACCCTAGAGTACACCAGCACTACCATGCCTGTCTGGTGCTGGGAACTGAACCCAGTACTTCACATGTGCTAGGCCAGGCACTCTTCCAGCTGAGCTACATTACCAGCCCTATTTACCCTTCTCTGTCTGGCTTCTGTTCTATATTACATGTTTAAATTGTCTGTACATCCCATGAAGCTGAAAAGATGCATTCATGTGGCTAATGTATGTTAGTTAGTGTTAGCACTCAAAGTTGGGAAAGGAAGGAATGGGGACTATTTACAGTGTAATTGTCCCTTCTGTTGTTGACAGACCTTGGGCAGTTGTTTCTATCTCAGGGCAATTGTAAGCTGCTCTGTTGAATGAACATCCTGTGTCCTCTGGGGGAACATCTGGATTGCCCTGTATCTCTGTGCCCAAGAGAAAAATTGCTGGACCATTAGGTTTGCATGTGTTCACTATGACTTTCCTGTCAAACAGTTTGCAAAGTGGTAGTTGTGCCAGCTGCTTCCCACAGCGGTGATGTACAAGATTTCTTCCCTGTCAGTCTGTGGAGAGGCAGGACCTGTATCTCCATGTCTGCTTTGAAGTTGTGTGCCTGTCCACATAACAGATTTCTACCTGGACGGTAGCTGGCGTTCCCTTCTTCAGGATCTTACTCTCTTGCCTGCTTCCCCTTCTGTATGACTTGTACTTTACTCTGGATATCAGTCCCTGCTTGATCATGTGTTGGAAATACCTTCCCCTTTGGTTTGACTTGGATTTCTGGATTGTGAGCTTCTTAACCTCATCCGAGTTCACTTTGTCCTTACTTCCTTTTCTGTCAGCATAGTCCCTGCTTAAACCATTAGCCATGCCCACACCATCATGCTGTCCCTTGCTTTTTTCTAAAACACTTTTGTCACATTTCACAGTTGCCTCTGTGGTGCCAGCTGTATCCCAGTTTCCATTTATTGAGAAAACCATAATGACAAGAACCTTCGAAGGTCTTAACTATGTTTGTGATTTATTCACAGCAGTGTCGCAACACATTTGGAAAGTTGTAGAATACTTTCTGTCCATGTAGAAGTCATACTGTGTACTGTCTACACAGGTTTCCGCCCACAGTGGGGATCCTTCAAGACTTTGCAGTCACACCCAGAGGGTTGACAGGGATTTTTCTCTCAGCCTTGCTGATGTCACATGTTCCTGTCTGTTAATTCCCTCTTTAAACAGACAGAAAGTCTTTCTCTGCCTGGTGCTGTGCCACAGAGATCTGGAAGTGCCACAGTTGCAAACAGGCAAGACTGGCGGTCCCAGTTGAGTATGAGGATGCCATTCACACAGAAAAGAAGTCCAGCATGTTTCTGGTGTCCTGGTGCTCCATGGTGTAAGGGTTAAATAGTGCAGGAGGAGGCCAGGAAAGCCATTGTACAAGAAGCAGCCTTGAGCCATATCAACCAGGTAGGTGGACAGTGATTGACATTAGCCTCACGGAGCAGTAGAGTGAAGCCTGTCCCTGTCCTTCATTATTGTCGGAGATAAAATGCCACAGGCTCTTCAGAGAGCAACTTGGCAGCATCTGTCAAAAGTTAAATTGCAGTTGGAAGTCACTGGGAATTTGGTGCATGTGTCAGATAAATGCCCAGGAGTAGAACAGTGACCTGGCTTTTCTCTTTAATCTCCCCCCCACCCCCCCCACCCCCCCACACACACACAGTTACTCAGAGCCCTGAAGTACTGAGGATTGATGGCCATAGATAGAGGGAAGGTTAATCTAGGAGACAATGCACATGCTGAGCCGAGCCATTCAGAGCAGCAGCCACCCACTGTGTACTGTGACTGGACCATCCTAGGGGGGCAAAGGAGCTGGGTACATGTGGGAGGATCCACATGCCTGTGATGGACTCTGCCACAAGACATGGAACCAAGCATGTGGGTTGTTGGTTGGTTGGTTGGTTGGTTGGTTGGTTGGTTGGTTGGTTGGTTGGTTGGTTTGCCCTAAATGTATGTTTACTGGCTCAAGAGAAAATGTTTTTTGTCTGATTTTTTTTATTTAAAAAGTTTACTAAATGTTATTTGATATTCTTATTTGGATCCTGGAATAGAAGTATGTTAGTTTAATATTAGCGATGTCTAGTGCCATGGCAATGTTGTCTTCACTGTGGCACATGTCCTATGGGTCAGGTGAAGAGGCATTCTGTCCCAGTCATCTTCCTTGTCTCACCTCAGTGAAGCAGTCATGTTGCATTGCCATATCCGGGTCCAAGAAGGAACAGATTAGGAAATCAAAGCTTATGCCTCTTCTTTTCTCCCTTTGGTGCAGGCCGAAGAATTCCATCCACAGATGCCAATCTGCCATCTGGCGGCAAGGGCTTCAAACTCCGAAGACAACCGTCAGAGCCAAAGCGAAGCTGCTGCTGACAACCCAGGGCCCCACACTGATGAGGATGCAGGTGGTCCTGGATGTTGCAGGAGGCCCAGTCCCTGCCATTGACCTCATGCCCTGGAGTCTTCTTCATGCAAAAAAGACTAAGAGGAACTGGCTGCTCGATTCTTTTAGAAGACTGCAGTAGGTGTTTACATCTGCAGACTTCTGGCGTGCAAAGGGACCACATCCTTGGCTGTTGACCTAGCTGAAAGGAGCATCTAATATATGGATGGTAGGACTGAAGTGCTAGTGATCAGGATGTCATGTGTCCTTTGTAAAGGGAAATGAGCACTTTCATGGATCATAAGGGAAAAGGCTGTGGAGATGACCATCTCCTTGGTTCTTGTTTCTAGTGTCAGAGTCCCATCATTTAAGATGTGGAAAGTGGTTACTAGGGGAGGGATGGTTGTTCCCGGGACAGTTTCCACCATCTCTAAAGCACTTTCTTACATAGTGAGTTAACACCACAGCAGCAACAGCCTGGTTTACCATGGGTTTACTCCTGACCCTGTATGTGTCACCACACATTAGTTCTAAATAAGTTCTCATGGTCCATGTGATGGTGTGGAGATGCTGCCTGGGGCCAGTTGAGTTACCTGCGGCTAAACTGATGAGCAGTGGTTTAAATGGAAAAGGGAAAGAACAAAGGAAAGGAGTTTCCAGTTTGGGGCCCAGGTATTGTGGTATGGTGGGAAAAAAACAAAACAAATGTGTGCTGCCTGGCATATGTACATTTGTAGTCTATATTTATGAGACCATTGCTTAAAAATGATAAATTATGTAAATACATTAATAACTTCTGAAGCCGTTCAGTCCTCCATTTAGTTCTTTGCTCTGTCTCACGTGTCGCCCACCCTTTTTAGCCGGTCCAAGCACATTCACCTTGTACAGAAGCATGGAGCACTAGCTTGCAGCTTCCTCTCTCTTCCCCTTGCTCTCTGTCCCATCTGGAAATGGTAATAGAGACATGTCTCCCTGACAGGCCTGACCAGTTCTCCTTGGCCTGGGGTGAGTGAGAGCCCAGCACCTGGCCTTGGCAGAAGCAAGCTCAGACCAACTGTTAAGAGTGCTTTGCTTGTTAACAGCCGCCTCACCTCGCCCTCCTTCATTTTCTCTTGCCTCTGTTAGTGCATTGCGCTCTTTTCCCCCAGGAGCCTAATGAGGTTCTTAATATAATCTAAAAATAAAGCCCCCAAGTGAAACTGCTGGAAATTTGTTCCTGGCCTACTTTGGCGCCCTTCCAGCCAGAGTATTGTAAGGGAAGGAAATTTACAAGATTAAATAGGAAATGAAACAGCTTGAATTTCAAACCAAATTGTGTTTTCAAAGCTGTCCTTAACTGAACAGTCAAAACTTTTCAAAACAATTGTTACTACTTTGTGCCCCTCCCCCACGTGCTTAAAATGGAGAGGTTTTAAAGGAAGGGCAACCCAGATGGCACAGACCCAAGTGAGGCCTTGTGAGCATCTTGTTTGCTTGTCCTGAGGTCAAGTTCCAGCACCTTATGTAGACTGCATTCCCTCATCTCTGAGCCTCCTGCCCAGTGGTAAAGTCACACGCAAGTAGAGAAGACCCTGTGATTTTTTTTTCCCCCCAAACCTGAGCTCCTACTTGCAATGGCTTTCTGCAGGAAGACTGGGGTCCTATCCTGCCTGGCATGTGTCCAACATTCCCATGCCAGACCTTCATCTCCAGGACAAAACATAAGCAAAGCTGCTTGGCTGCCCATGTGAGAACCCTTCTGTCTCATTTCACCGAAGATGGTATAAATTCTTGACCTGAACAGCCCAGTAAATTCTGGAGGTCATGCCGCACCCAGTGGCTCTTCTCTGTGGAACATGGTGGCTTCTAGCTAATTCCCTCTCATGCCCCATGTAGGGAGTGACTCTACCAATAAGGATGAGCAGCATAAACCCTCTGTCACCAGTCTGTCCAGGAAATGAAGGGCCCTGCTCTGCTCATGGGATCAGTATCTGCTTAATGCCATCAGACTCCAGCCAAGCCCACCCTTCCTGCTTGGTGAACACAGGGAGATTTCCATGTACTTTTTCTTCTTGTAAAATACATACTAAAATATAGTCAGATGTAGTACTCTATTTTGACCACATTTTATATTAAACAGGAATCTAATGCACATTTCTTATTTTCCTGGTTATTTCTCAAGAGAAATAACCAGACTCCAAAGGCATTAAGACATAACCCCTCCATAAAAATCTTTGGTTCCCTATGATGCAGGGCTGTTTCTAAAAATTTTGAGGACTGAACAGAAAGAGAAAGGTCTTTAGTTAACCGCCAGTGTATGGGATTCTTTCAGAGAAACTGAAATAAGCCTCCTTGCAGGTGACCAATCCTAGGAACCATCGGTCTCTGTCTCCTCTTTTACATAAGTGTTTTTCTGATTCTGTGATAACTAATTAACTATCAGTTGATGATTAAAAGAACATAAAGTGAGAGTCTGATTAAGTGTCCTTCAGCATAAACTCTATGAGAAGTGATTGGAGAGAAATACCTACTGCAAGTCTTTCTGGTTCCCAGTGAAACGCCATCACTGGCTTGTCAGCTATAGCCAAGACAAGCGTTGTCCCCAGGCAGCCCAGAGATTGATTCCTTTTAAAATAGCCTGGGTCCTTACTCCCCATATGATGATGTTTGAAATGTCTGCTTCCTCTCAATGTGCTCCTGTTCCGTGGATGCCCACTCAGGTCAAAGAATTGAGATTTTCTTCTAAGAAGCATAGCTCTTGAAGAGGCCAGTGTCTTTGTTGAGATTAGCTGTTCTCTGGATTTTTAAATACGTGAGACAGGGTGGCAATGACCCACATTTAATTTCAAAATTTGTAAGTCCTACATCTGTTCCTTGTCTCCAGGAGAAAAGTGGGTTTGGAGGCTTTGTTAAGCTCTTAAGAGACACAGCTGAAAGTGTCCTGTAGGTGTCTGACACCTGGCACCGAGGAGCTGCTAAACCCAGAAGGTCTGCTGTTATATTTCAAGGTTGGCATGTTTGAATAGGTGAGTTCAGTTTGGGGTATACTGCATGCCAGCACATAGGGAACATGTCAGCCTCCATATCCCAAAAGGTAATGGTTCACTGCCTTCTGTCTTTCCTATTGCAAAAGAGGTTGATAGGGTTCAGCTTGTCAATCTCACACGTTCTTTCAGAGCCCACAGAGACTGACAAGTGGGCCCTCCCACTGTATGATCTATGTAACTGACCTTTAAACACCCTTGTGTCTACAAGACCCTACAGAAAGCAGGAGAGAATCCTCCTGGGGAAAGGTAGCTGGGAGCCCTTAGCTCTGCCCTAACCTCCAATCCTGCTTCACAGCATGGCAGCCAGACAGGAGGCTTATATCACAAAACTTATCAGGCTCTTCAACCTGATTCTGGTGAGTGCAGAGTGACAGTGGGGATCTAGGACATGGAAGTTCTTTCTTACATTTGTTTTGAAGGCAAGCAACACAATTGATTTCATGGAATGTACCTTCAAGATTCAAGCTGTTAACTTTGCCTTCCTTGTGGGGGAGGGATTCAGTGATAAAAGATAATGGTTTAAGATAGCCTATGAATTATAATTTTTTTAATGGAGTTGGTAAAGGCGCTTGATGCCAAGGCTCATGGACACAGTTCAATCCTTGGATCCCACGTGGTGGTAGGAGAAGAATCCCACAAGTTGTCATCTGATTACCACATATCCCCCTACTGCACACACACACACACACACACACACACACACACACACACACACACGCCAACAAATGTCATAATTTTAAAAAATATTCTGAGCAGCAAATTATCTAGAAGACAAACAGAACACTGCAGTTTTTTAAAAAGAGGGTCAGGTAGAATTTAGCCTGAGACTTAGAAGAATAACCTCAGTGAATTTCCTCTGACAGCAGAGAGGCTTGTCTCGACTTCCAGTAATAGAAAACCAGGCAATTTGATTATCTGATTTGCGAGAAATGTTAATGGAATTCCAGGGCATTTGTCCTGTTTTATGTGCAAATGAAACTCTAAAAAATATTAGAAGGGTATTGCCCTTCTCAGGAGCCTTCCTTCTGCATCTCAGAAGGTGATGAGTGAGGGACCCACACTGATGAAGTTCATTGGACGTGCTGAGAAGGGCAAATGAATAGCTTAGAATCGCTATTTCTCAGCTCGTCCTTCAGGATGCTCTGAGCATGTAGGAGTGATTTACTGTCTGCAGCTAGGACTTCCACCAGCATAGATCAAGTTTAATTTGATGGTCTGTACCATCAGAAATAACTAATATCTGTGTTCTTTCCTCTCAGAGGGTAATCAATTAGAGATGTGCTAGAATATTTTTGACTTCAAAACAAAAGGATTCAGAAGTTTAATAAAAAAAAAAAAAAAAACTGAATCCTTCCATCGATTCCTTTCATTATGTTCAACATTTTAGATAGCAAGATTAGAATGTATAAATAGTAGTAGACGGTACGATTAAAACCATAATGTCTAAAAAACTTGCATTAAAAAAATGTTTTAATTTGCTGAGAGTTCATTTTACAGTGCCCAGTGCCTCATCAAAATGCTATATAATTACAACAAGCAGAAAACCCGGGTAGCTCTCTACAGGCAAGACTTAAGTGCCCAGCTCTGTCTGCCAATTAATGGGGAGTCCTAAGACAGTAATGATTTTTAAAAAGAGCCTCTTTAATTGACAGTTTTCAAGCGTGGGCTTTAATGTTCTCCTTAGTCGCACAGTAGAAAACAGCCTGCCGGTTTCCTTATGCCACTTCTTGATTTGGGGACTTTCCAGTGTTTGGAGGCAGGTTGTGCACAACAGTCCATTGGAGGGAATCATCTGTAGAGCTAACATTATCAAAGAGGCCCCAGAGCATCTAAACCAAGTCATATGCTTCATCCACCACTCCACAGAGCAGCCCTATCTTTAGTCAACTTGCTCAGCCAGGCTGGAGTCCACCCCATGCTCTCTCGCTCCAGACCCTGCCCACAATACTGTTTGCTTTACAGACTAATAGCATTTATACTTAAATTATCCACTTCATCCCTTGGAAAAGCTTGGAAACAAGGCTGAGACTTTTTCCCCCTCCCATCCCTGTTTGAAGTTACCACGAGGTACATGAAACTTTCTCAACTTGGGTCATGCCCATGATGTCGGAGGAACCAGACAGATTGGTTGGGGGGATGAGTGGCACCTGGGTAGTCAAGGTGGCAGATTGTGGCTCCATTTTTAAGCCATTTGTTGTGTTCTGTAGACAGAGCTTTATTGCCCTGGGAAGGATCTTTTTTTCTTTTTTTTAAATCTTGCTCAGTCTTTCCATCATTTTACATCACAAGTCAGTCACACCATCGTCAATCACTGCTCTGACCTTCAGGAATTATGGCCTGCTTTCTATGTGACCGACACTGAATTCTTGCCTTACTCTTATCTTCTGTGTGCTCTCCCTCAGACAGCCTACCTTAGCTACATCAGCACATATGACATGCCCTTCCCTGTGGGGTAGAGCACCTGCAGGACTTCCAGAAGGGCAGCGGGCAGCATGAGCCCAGGAGGTAAACATCTAAGTGACAGAATGCCATCTGTCCCATGAGGTAGGACAGTCGGCTGAATTATCAACTCCACGAAGTTTAGAGGCCAGCACTTGTTGGTGAGTTTTCATCTAGGCAGGAAAGAAAGCCTAAGCCCTTGTACCAGCAGTCGGTCCTTTTTGCTTCTAAGAGTGCCATCTCTTGTCAAGACCTCGTGCAAGGAGTAAGCGCCCTGTGCCTTTTTAAATAGCATCTTTATGAAAATTGAGTTGTTCCTGGTTTCCAAAGCCTGATAGCACTCCAAAAAGCCTGAAAGCCATGGCTTTACCCATGATGTACTGCCTGGTTACCTGGAACTCAATACTGAAATGAGAGTTTCCCAAGCTTGTATGGATGTTTGATGACCATTTTTGCAGTCTGACCTTGGGCTGGACCTAAGTCTATATGTAAACTGTATCATGTCTGTTTTGTTTGTAAAATGCTGGGGGGAAACACGGAAACTCCACCTTTTGCTTTTCATTGTAAGGTTTTTCCCTTGTGTACTTCCGTTTGAAGATGGTAAATCTGGCATACTTTGGACCAGTGTTTCTTCAACTTGACTTCTATCGTATGCTTTTATAGAGTATGGCATGCTCCATCACTGTAAAATCTGTGTCAAGAGAGGTGTAAACGTTTTGTTAATAAATGCTGTTTACAGATGTATGGTTCAGACTCCAGTGCTTTCTTTCTTCAGCAATATTCATTACACTTCTTTTATTTTGGTTGAGATGTATTCTTCAAGTTTAACCCAAACATCATGAATTCAGCTCTGCCAAGTACTGCGATTTCTGCTTATGTATACCACACCAGTCACTCTTCACATTATTCTAGTCACATATTTCAAAGACATTTCAAACATGTTGGGAGTATAGAGTTTCAAAAGATTAGAGTAACGAGGGCATGTTTAGTGAAAGGTTGGTGTATCTGTGTGGTATCTGCTCAACACTGGTATATCTGTAGTATCGGTGTATCTGGTATCTGGTGGAAGGTTGGTATAGCTGTGTAGTCTGGCAGAAGATTAGTGTGTCTGTGTGGTATCTGGTGGAAGCCTGGAGTATCTGTGGTGTCAAGTGGAAGGTTAGTGTATCTGTAGTTTAGGTGGAAAGTTGATGTATCTGTGGTGTCTAGTAATATGTTGATGTAACTGTGCTGAAAGTCTGGTAGAAGGTAGGGTGGTGTATCTGTGGTGTCTGGAAAGGACTGTGCCATCTGTGTGTTGTCAGATTGCAATATATTGGTATATCTGGTTCTGTCTGGTAGAAGGAAGGGTGGTGTATCCGTGGTTTCTATCTAGAAGCTTGCTGTTTTTCAGTGATGTCTGCTGGAAAGGTTGGTGTATCTTTGCTATCTTATGGAAGGTTGATGTATCTGTGGTTTCTAGTGGAATGTTGGTGATCTGTGTGGTGTCTGGTGAAACACTGGTGTATTTGTTGTGTCTGGTGGAAGGTTTGTGTATATGTCTGTGGTGTGTTGTGGAAGATCTGATGTGTGGTACCTGGTACTATGTTGGTGTATCTATGTCATATCTGTGGGAAGGTTAATATATCTGTGGTTTCTAGTGGTAGGTTGGTGTATCTTTTTTGGTGTCTTGTGTGCTGTCTGGTGTATCATAGTATGTTGGTGTATCTCTGTTAGTGTCTAGTTGAAGAATGGTGTATCAGAGTAGCATCTGTTAGTATGATGCCTTATCTATGTGGTTTATCTATATCTCATAGAATGTTGGTGTAACAATGGTGATATCTGTTGGAAGGTTGGTGTATCTGTGGTGTTGGTTGTAGGTTGTTATATCTGTGGTTTCTGATGATGGAAGGTTGGTGTTTCTGTGGTGGTGTTTGGTAGAAGGTTGGTGTATATATGTGGTGTCTGGTGAAACATAAAGTTAGCTGTGGTGTTTGGTAGAAGATTTGTGTATCTGTATTGTCTGGTAGTATACTGGTGTATCTTGTGTCTGTTGCTGTATCTGTTGTATGTTGTGGAAGATTGGTACATTTTGGTGTCTGCTAGTGTGTTGGTTTAATTGTGTGATGTTGAGTACAAGATTGGTGCATCTGTGGTATCTGGTGAAAGGCTGGTTTGTCTGTAATGTGTTAAGCAAGATCATTGTATCTGTGATGTCTGGTAGTGTGTTGGTATATCTGTTTGGTGTCCAGCAGAAAGTTTGTGAATCTGTGTAGTTTCAAATGAAAAGATGATGTATCTGTAATATCTGGTGGAAGGTATATCTATGGTGTCTGGTAGTATGTTGGTGTATCTATGGTGGTATCTGGTAGTATGACAGTGTTTCTCTGGTTTCTGGTGGAAAGTTGGTGAGTAGGTTTTGGTCTAATGAAAAGTTGGTTTATCTATGCTTTCTTGTGGAAGTTTCTTGTATCTGTTTTGTCTGTTGGAAAGTTGGTATATTTGTGTGGTGCTTAGTGGTATGCTGGTGTATTTGTGTTGTGTCTGGTAGAAGTTTAGTATGTCTGTGTGGTGTCTTTTAGAATGTTGGCATTTCTGTGGTTTCTAATGGAAAGTTGGTATTACTATTGTCTGGTACTATGAGTGGTCTCTGGTGTAAGATTGGAGTATCTGGTGTCTGGTTAAAGGATAGTGTGTTTGTGGTGTTTGGTAGTATGTTGGTGGATCTGTGGTGTATGGTAGTATATTGATGTGTCTGGTGGCATCTGGTAGAATGTAGTAAGAAGTTTCTGGCCCAGCCTAGTCCCAAAATCTAGACCTGCCTGCAGCTGCTTAGCTCAATAATCACACAAATGCTTATATTAATTACAAACTGTTTAACTTGTGGCTCAGGCTCCTCATTTGCTAGCTCTTGTATCTTACCTCAACCAATTTCTATTATTCTATGTCTTGCCACGTGGTTCGTGGCTTACCTGTACTTTTATATCCTATTTTCTCAGCAGCAGCTCCCATTGTCTCCATTACTTCACCCTTTTTCTCCTTTATGCTTGGAATGCCCACCTGCCTATAAGATGCTTTGCCATAGGCTAAAATAGTCCCTTTATTATCCAGTGGTAATTCACAGCATATAGAAAGACATCCCACATCAAATAGAAGGGTGATATAGCTGTGTATTTTCTGCTGGAAAGTTGTATATGTAGTTTCTAGTTGAAGGCCAATGTATCTGTGTGGTGTCTGGTAGAATGCTGGTGTACCTTTAGTGTATGATAGAAAGTGGGTTTATCTGATTTCTGGTGGGAGATCAGTGTATCTGTTCTATATGGTAGTATGTTGGTTTATCTCTGGTGGTGTCTGGTAGAAGGTTGAAATGACTGTGGTGTCTGGTTGAACGTTGGTGTATCTGTGTGGTTTCTGGTAATCTGGAGTATCTTTGATTACTGATGGAATGTTGGTCTACCTGTGATTTTCTGGTGGAAAGATGGTGTATCTGTGGTACCTTATGGAAGTTTAGTGTAACTGTAGTGTTGTCTGGTGAAAGGTTGGTGTACCTGAGTGGTGTTGGTTGAAGTTAAGTTTATCTGGTGTCTGGTGGAAGGTTGGTTGGTGTATGAATGGTGTCTAGTAGTATGGTGGTGTATCTGTGGTGTTTGGTAAAAGGTTGCTATCTATGTGGTGTCTGGTGGAAAGCTGATTTATCTGTGTTTTTTAATGGAAGGTTAGTGCATCCACTATGTCTCATAGAAGATTGTATCTGCTGCTGTATCTGGTGGAAGATTAGAGTATCTATATGGTGTTTGGTGGAAGGTGGATGTATCTGGTATCTGATAGCATGTTGGAGTATTTGAGATGTATGGTTGTAAATTAGTGTATTTCTGGTGGTGTCTAGTAGATGGTTGATATTTCTCTGATTTCTCTGTGGTACCCTGTGGAATGGTTGGTGTATATGGTGTTTCTGGTTGAAGGTTAGTGTATCCAGTGGTGTTGGTAGTAAGATGGTGTGCCTGGTTTCTGGTGGAAGATTGGTGTATCTGTAGTATCTCATAGAAGGTTGTGTAAATGCTTGTATCTAGTAGAAAGTTAGTGTATCTATGTCTGATAGTATGTTAGTGTATCTGGATGTTTTTGGTAGTATGTTGGTGTGGTGTCTTATGGAATGTTGGTATTTCTATGGTTTGTAATGTAAGGTTGGTGTATCTGTGGTTTCTGATGGAAGGTTTGTGTATCTGTTCTGTCTATTGGAAAGGATGGTGTATTTGTGTGTTGTATGGTATAGTATGGTGTACCTCTGTGATGTCTGGTAGAAAGGTGATGTATCTGTGTTGTACCTGATGGAAGGTTGGTGTATCTGTGGTATCTGGTAGTATGTTCTATTGGTGCCTGGTAGAAGGTTGTTAATAACTGGTGAAAAGGTTAGAATATCTGTGATGTCCTGTGGAAGGTTGAGTATATGGTGATGTATATTTAATATTAGTCTGGAATACCAGGAGAGTCAACCCCTGAGCCATGAAGGTCAAGGAATGGTGGCCCACACCTTTAATACCAGCTTTAGGAATGTTGAAAGAGGAAGACAGCTGGGTGGAGGAAGAGAAGAGAGCTCTTTCAGCTTTCCCGGATACTTGCTTGGTGGTCTGAGGAGAGAAGTTGGAGTTGGAGATTTCATGGAGACCAGCCTGAGGAGTTGGCAGGGCAGAAGTGGCTGTGGTTTGTTTCTCTATCTGTGATATTCCTGCATTTCCCCAATATCTGGCTCCAGGTTTACATTATATAAAAATAGAATTCTTGTAATTTTTGGCACCCAACATGGGATACAAATTTGAGGAAAAAGAAAAAAGCTACATACCAGCCAGAGCTACATGTGGCTGGGGTCACTACCCAGCTGGCTAGGTTTTCTTTTTGTAGTTAGCCTCTAGCCTTAGGACCCTCTCCTTGAGCTGCTACTACAGTAAGTAGTTACCCCACTTCACAGTCATTAAAATCACCACTGACAGCAAGTTTGGTGAGTAAACTGAGATTTTTTTAGATAGAATTTGTTTAAGGCAGAGAGAATTTTTTCCCACATTAAAAATCTTTAATATTTTGATAGAAGGTGTTTGATCTTGATACTATTCTAGACAGTTTGAAAGGAGCCTGTAAAGGAGAAGATAAGTAATGTAGATGGGATTATTATAAGATCCATTACAAATATTATTTGATATTTAAATGTCAGTAAATATAAGTACAAAGATAAAGGTCTTAGAAAAGCTTGTTAAAAGAGAACACAGAGATATTCAGATCCAAACAGTGGAATTTAAAAAGACTATCTCAACAATTGCCTGATAAGATTACAGAGAAACAGCCAAAGCTTTCAAAGAGCCAACTTTAGTATATTCAGTAACCTTATAGGAATTGTCAAATGATAGAAACTGCAAAAGCTGGATTGACTCTGGTATAAATGTTAGATTTAAGGAGATGCAATGAAGCAATAGTCATTCATGGTATGCACTCACCGTTTATAAAACAAATGTTAAATTCTTGGACCACCTATAATTGAATTATTCCTAAAGGCTGGGAAGATATGGTTATGACTATCTTGGTGGCTGGGCTGCAGTTACAGTGGAAGACATGGTGGAAGGAGGAGGCTAAAACAATAGAGCAAAGAAGCAGAGATAAAGGATGTGAAAAATCTCAAGACCAACTATTTGGGGAGGGATATTATGCTAATGTAGAAAGACAATCTATATAATAACCACACCCTGGATTTATGCCAAATAGCAGCCTTGAATGCTTGGGATAGAATTGAAGAAATAGGAAAGAAAATGGAATCCATTACAAAAGTGATTCAAAAACCAAAAGAAACTTTTACAGGCTTTTTACAAAGATTGACTGCAGCAGTAAACAGAATGGTACCAGATTCAGAAGCTAGATGAATAAAAGTTGAATCTCTGACTTTTGAAAATGCTAACTTGCAATGCAAAAGGATAATTAGGCCATTAAAGGTAAGGTCAACACCTTTGAAGGATTGGATTCGTGATACTATTAATATGGATTCTTATAACTATGGTGATAATTGGGTAGGAGAGGTTATTTCCAGAGGTTTAAAGAAAATCTAAAATGTTACAACTGTGGAAGGCAAGGTCATGTAAAAAGAGACTATAAACAAGGTGTTCCCAAAAGCAATGCCTTTGCTAAGAATAACCTTAACAGAACACCCCTCCCTTCTGCAGTATGCAGAAGGTGTGGCAAGGGCAGGCATTGGACCAAAGAGTGTAGGTTAAAAGTAGACAAGGTAACTTTTTGTTTTTGGGAAATGTCCTGAGGGGGCTTTCATAGGCCCCTGTATAAAATTCAGTTCAGTCTTGTCCTGTCCTTGTGGAAGGAATACCTTCCCAGAGCAATTAAAAAACCTAAAGCCTATTCTAAAAAAAACCACACTGCTCTGGACAATAGACCAGCCATAGAAAAGAGAACAAAATCTTTAGGGAAAACCATAAATAAAATATTTTGGTGAACTACTATAAATGAACAAAGGCCAAAATTAAAAATGCGAATAAATGATGTTGGCATTGCAGGTTTGGTGAACAAAGGGGCAGATTTTGGTATCCAAATTGGCCCCTTCAGGAGGTAAATGTTCAGTTTGGGGGAATTGAGACATTTGTCCCAGGTAAAACAAGAGTGCAAGATGGCTTGCATGTATAGGGTCAGAAGGACAGAGAGGAAAATTAAACCATATGTGTCTAACATTCCTATAAATTTATGAGGATGAGACTTATTATAACAGTGGAACACAGATTAACATTCCTCCCATCTCAGAAATGAACCATAAACTTAACATGTTCCTGGGAAGAATGCTAGAAAGTATTGTGAGAAGTAGTCACCAACCATTCAGGTTGTACAAAATCAAGGCAGAACAGCTGCTGATTTTTCACTACCTTTAAAATGGTTAAAAAATAAGCCTATATGGATTCAACAATGTTCTTTAAAAGAGAAATTGAAGACTTTAGAACAGCTGATACAGGTGCAGTTAAATGCTCAGAATATTAAAGAATCAATAAGCCCATGGAATTCTCCTGTATTTATTATCAAAAAGAAAGCTGAAAAATAAAAGAATGGTAACAGATCTAAGAGCAGTAAACACATAGTTCAGCCTATATGCTCTCTACAATCTAGAATTCCTTTGCCTTCTCTGTTACCTAAAGAATGGCCTATTATAATTATTGACTTAAAAGACTGTTTCTTTACTCTACAAGAACAAGACAAGGAAAAATTTGCCTTTACAGTGCCCACTTAAAATTCTCAGCCTGTAAAGTGATTCTCCCTCAGGGAATGCTGAATAGTCCCACTCTGTGCCAATGTTTTGTACAACAGCCATTAGACACGGTGTGTATGCAATCCCACAAGCATCATTCACCAATACATGGATGATATCATATTGGCTGACTTAAATACAGATACATTAGAATTTTGAAGAATTGAATAAAAAAAATGCCTGCTTGAGGATTACAAATTGCTCCTAAAAGATACAAAAGGATCCCATTAATTATTTAGGATACAAAAATGGGCCAACCAAAAAATAGACCCCAAAAAGTACAAAACAGGAGAGATAGATTGCAGACTCAATGATTTCCAAAGATTGTTAGGAGACATTTCCAATTTATAAGCCATTATTAAGATAAAAAAAAAATGATTAACTAGGTAATTTGTTAAAAATCTTAAATGGTGACAAGGACTTAAATAGTTCAAGAGAATTGTCACCTTAAGCTGAGAGAAAACTGGCTTTGGTGGAAAAGAAGTTACAGGATGCACATGTGGATAGTGTGGATCCAGACCTTAATTGCATTCTGGTTATTTTACCCTCTAAGCATTCTCCTACAGGAATTTAATGCAAAGGGAAAATGTTATATTGGAGTGGATATTTCTTCCACATAAACAAAGTAAGAAATTAAAGACATATGTGGAAAAGATTTATAAACTTATTTTTAAAGGAAAATTAAGACTTCATCAGTTGACAGGAATGGACCCAACAGAAATTGTTGTACCTTTAACTAATGAAGAAATTGACCAGTTATGAGCAGAAAGTGAACCATGGCAAAAAGTCTGCATTAATTTTTTGGGAGAGATTAACAACAGATATCCTCAAAGCAAAAGAATTGAATTTCTAAGGAAAACTAACTGGATTCTTCCTTCTGTTGTATGGAGAACACCAATTTCTGGAGTCTCTACATTTTGTACTGATGCAAAAAATAAATAAATAAATAAATAAATAAATAAATAAATAAATAAATAAATAAATAAATAAATAAATAAATAAATAAAGTGGCTCAAAGCCTTGCTTTACACATTGAAGCTGCTGACTTTATTCCTGATGAGTCAGAACTAACTTCATTATTTATTCTGTTACAAGAAATAATTAGGACTAGAAATCATCCCTTCTATATTACACACATCCTATCCCATACAGGTATTCCAGGCCCTCTACCATGAGGTAGTAATGAAACTGATAAATTATCAATAGAAACTGCTAGAGGACTCAGAGTTTCATTAAAAATTTTTTAAAATCACATCAATAGCAAAGGTTTTAAAAAAGTTTTCTCGATCATGCCAAAGAAATTGTAAAAAGGTGTCCCACCTGTTTCTTCTATAACCAAACTCCATTACCAGCAGGAAGTAATCCTAAAAGTATACACAGAAATTAAACCTGGCAGATGGATGTGTTTCACTTTACAGCATTTTGAAAATTAAAATATGTGCATCATCCAATAGATACGTTTTCAGGATTTCAATGGGCAACTGCTTTGAGTTCAGAAAAGGCTGATTCTGTAATCACATATTTGCTAGAAGTTATGGCCATCATGGGAATACCTGTACAAATTAAGACTGACAATGCTCTGGCATATGACTCTGGTAAAAAGAAACAGATTTTTGCTTATTATAATATAAAGCATATTACAGGAATACCACACAATCCTACAGAGTAAGCAGTCATAGAGAGATCAAATCAAACTCTAAAGGATATGCTAAATAAACAGAAAGGAATAACAAAGACCCCAGAGATAGACTACATAATGCTTTATTAACTTTGAATTTTCTCAATGCTAATGAGAAAGGAACAACAGCTGCTGAAAGGCACTGGACCATAGAAAAAACAGCTGAACTAAATCAGCCTGTTTACTTCAAAGATGTACTAACCTCTGAATGGAAGCCAAAATATGTGCTACATAGGGGAAAGGGTTTCACTCTTGTTTCCACAGGTAAAGAAAAGCTATGGATACCATCAAAATTAATAAAGATTCAATTAGAACAAGAGAAACTTCTTGATAAGGAGAAATGATGCCTCAACTACCCATGTGACAATTCTTTAACTTGTAAGGAAAATTCATAGAAGAAGGGTCAGGGCAGGGTTTTGGTTTTGTCTTTAGAAAAAAACTAGAAATACCTATTTTCAAGAAGACCTTGAACATCTAGACATCTAAAGCAGAAGGGACACTATCCAGAAAAGAATTTACAAGCAAAAGAATATTGGACCTATTGGTACCACTATCCTCTACAGGATACAATCTCACTGTCTAACATCTATATCTCTTTATTCTAAGAAAAGTTGAAGCCCCACTTTATTTATAAGTTAAAACTGTCTTTGGAGTTAGAGTGTGGCTCTCTCCTTCTCTAAATCCAAGCGTGCTTGTTAAAGGAAAATACAAAATCTCTGTATCATGTAAGAATGGCCGCCTGATATGGGACAGAAGAACAACTAAATTTAAGGGACTGTTCTATTGCTATTAATCTTGTTATATATAAATTTTTATCAAATTAGAATACCATATATTTTAAACATTTTGTTGTGATATTAATGATCATGTAGAACACTAATTAATGGTAGGGGGGGGGAGCCTTTATCTAGTTTCCTGTACATTGTTTGGGGTTTGAGTCTCTTATCAGTTTTCTTCTGTGAACCATGATGATGCCTAACTGTGACCTTTGAAGTCTCCAAAAGGAAGATCTGTTCCCACAGCAATTTCATATGGACTATGACAACACCACTAGGCTGACAAACACCAATCAGAGATTGGCGTGGACTACAAACTATTCAGGACAAATTCAAGGTGGCTAGCTGAGGTGAACCAACCTCACAGACTACTTACTCCAGCCAGGACTTGAGACAAGCCTGATACTTTTCCATTATGCAGAGACTGGACAACAAATGATACTACAACTTATTTCAGGACTTGGCAATTAACAAATTTTTTCCTTTCACTCCTAGACAGCAGGAAATAAATTTAAGAACAAAACACCCACATTCCCAAGAGGTAGGGTGGATGGGTGGTTTTTAGTTTTTCAATGGGTTATGGATGATTGTCATTATTTAAGGTCATTGCTTACAAATTGTTATTGGTTATGGTAAGAAAAATAGCTGAACAATAGAGATTAGATCCATGGCTCTTAATTGAAAAAGAAAAAAGGAATAAAGATATAATAGGATAAAAGAGTAGATTATTGAATCTACTCTGAGAAAAAGGGAATATAGATATGATAGGATATAAGGGTAGATTATTGAATCTCCTTTTAAAAAGCAATTCCTAGTTTTAAATAGTTTACATTAGATTGAATTTTTTATATTGTATACAAATTGTGTATACTGATAAAACGTTGAGATTATTACTGTACATATATTTCTACTCTTGTTCAAGGTATTATACCTATACAGTTCATCTATTAATGTATTGCTAGTCCTTAAAAGTTATTATTAGCTTATTAACAACTAATTGGCATGTAAAGAAATGCAAGTTAGTAGTTAGACATTACAATAAAACTTATATTAGATATATTTTTAAGGTCAAACATATATTTTAGATAGACAGGTCATCTTCAAACACCCCAGAGATCTACAAAATATGGCTTTTAAGATATTTTAGTAACATAGGTTCTTTTTATTTTTATGACAATGAGACATGTCTGCTTCTGGCAGCACCAATATACGTCAGAGAAAATGATGGGCATTGAAGAAACTCCATATAGAGTTGGCCTTCTTTGTGGCAGAAGTTAACCACTGCACAAGAAAGTGTTCTTGCCTCAACTGCTAATAGTACAATGTCCAAAATAGACAAGGTGGCCACACAAGAAAGAACTTCAGAACCGTGACAAAACAAGGTAGGGTTTTTAAGACTATCCTGCTTCACAGAGAAATCTGTCAAATATGCTAGGCCTTTACGCCGAAGATGGCTGCCACAGAATACTACAGAGGAATCTTGGGTAACTGTCCACACAGCCAACTGTTTAATTTTTCACATTTTTTGAAAGTTGCTTGCTTGCAGGTCCTGTTTATTCAGTTCATATTATTTCCTTCTTGGATCTCTGAGGGTGTCAGAATATGAGATAATTATAGTTTTTGATTGACAGTTTCATAAAAGAAACTCAGTAAGAGATCGAAGTATATAAGTTTGAGAGACATCAACAGACAGTTTTCAGTTAGAAGTTAAATAGAAATTGAATTAGGTATCATTCTTTGGACTCACCAAAATAGGATAAATAATGGGATATTTTCTTTGAATTTGTTAATTGTTCCTAAACTGAACATTATCGATATAATTATTGCTTGTGTATATTGTATAAAGTTATTGTATTTATTGTATATAGTTTTTCTCATATTAATTATAACCTTTTATTTTTCACACAAAAGGGGATATGTGATACATATTTAATAAAATTAGTGTGGACTATTAGGAGAGTCAACTGCAGAGCCAGACCAAGGCTCTAAAGGTCAAGGAGCACTGACCACACCTTTAATCCTAGCTTTGGGAATGCTGAAGTAGGAAGTTAAGACAGCTGGGTGGAGGGAGAGAAGAGAGGTCTTTCAGCTTCCCTGAACACTTGCTTGGTGGGCTGAGGAGAGAAGTTGGAGTTGGAGATTTCTTGGAGGCAGCCTGAGGAGTTGGCGGGTGAGAAGTGGCTGTGGTTTGTCTCTGTATTTCCCTGTATTTCCAGTTCCCCCCCTCCACCCACCCAATATCTGGCTCCAGGTTTTCACTATATACCAAACAGAATTTGTGCAATAGTTGATGTACCTGCATGTTGTCTGGTGGATTGTTGGTGTTTATGTGGTGGTGTTTGGTGAAAGGTTGGCATATTTGTGTAATATCTGGTAGAAAACTGATGAATCTGTGGTATTGATGGAATCTTTGTGCATCTGTGGTTTCTGATTTACTTGTATCTGTTTTGTCTAGGAGTATGTTATATCTGCATTGGTGTCTTGTACAAATTTGTTGAATCTGTTGTGTTTCCTACTGTATTGGTGTTTCTGTGGTGTCTAGCAGTATGTTGGTGTATCTCTTTGCTGTCTGTATATCTTTGGTGTCTGGTAGAGTGTTGTTGTGTCTGATGTAAGGCTGTTGTATTTGTGTGGTATCTCATTGAAAGTTGATGTATCTGTGAGGTGTCTGGTACAGGATGGTGAATCTCTGTGATTCTAGTACAAGGTTGTTGTATCTGTGGTGTTCAGATATATGTTGTTGTATCTGTTGTTTATGGTAGTATGTTAGTGTATCTGTGTGGTGTCTGGTGGAAGGTTGGTGTACCTGTGTTGTGTCTGGTGAAAGTTTCTTGTGTCTATGTGGTGTATGATAATATGTTGTTGTATCTGTGTGGTGTCTGGTGGAAGGTTGGTGTTTCTGTGTAGTATGATGTCTGCTGTAAGGCTGGTGTTTCTGTGTAGTATGATGTCTGCTGTAAGGCTGGTGTTTCTGTGTAGTATGATGTCTGCTGTAAGGCTGGTGTTTCTGTGTAGTATACGGTCTGGTGTAAGGCTGGTGTTTCTGTGGTATCTTAGGGTTTGTCTTAGTGTTTCTATTGCTATGATGGGACACCATGACCATGGCAATCCTTATAAGGAAAAAATTTAATAGATGGGTGGCTCAATTATATTTTCAGAGGTTCAATCCATTATCATCATGGCAGAGAGCTAATTAGTGGCATGACTTGGTGCTAGGGCTGAGAGTCCTTATGTCTTGATAGGCCAGCATCGGGAAGCCAACTGAAAGTCACACCAAGGGAAGCTTGAAGACATGAGGTCTCAAAGCCTGCCGCAAAATGAGGCACTTCCTCCTAATGGTTCTACTTGGAGAGTCATTTTCTTTTAAACCACCACATTCTACTCCTTGGTCCTAAAGGCTTATAGACATATTATAATGCAAAAAAAAAAAAAATGCATCCAGTCCAACTTCAAAAGTCCCCATAGTCTTTAACAGTCTTAAACTTGTTCCAAAGTCCAAAGTCTCTTCTAAAATGCATGGCAATCTCTTAACTGTAATCACCTGTAAAAATCAAAATCAAAAAGCAGATCACATACTCCCAATATATAATGGCATAGGACATACATAACCATTCCAAAGCACACGGATGAGAGCAAAGCAAGGAAATACTAGAAAAAAGCAAGACCAAGACGCTTTAGCTCCAAGTCTGATGTAAACACACTCTTCAGATCCCCCAACTCTGTTCAGCTTTGTTGACTGCAGCACACTTCTTTTCTCTTGGGCTGTTTCCATTCCCTATTAGATGCTTTCCCTCGGCAGGTATTTCATGACTCTAGCATCTGTAACATTTTGTGTTCTCCAAGGCAATCCATGCTTCAACTTCACAGCTTTACTCAATGGCCTTTCTATTAGGCTTCCATTCAGGGACAACCATGACACATGTTTGGCCTTAGTGAATTTCTTTAGATGAGGTGTAGCAAGTCTTTTTCTGCCTACCAGCCAGCTCCCAAATAATGACAGAGACTTATTAATTATGAAAGCTCTGCTTTAGCTTAGGCTTTTTCCTAACTAGCTCTTATAACTTAAACTAAACCGTTTGTATTAATCTATGTTCTATCACATGGCATTACCTCTCTTCTATCTTGTTTCCTTCCTGTGTCTCCTGGCACCTCCCACACACCTAAAACCCTCCCTCCTCTTCCTCTCTCTCCCTGGAAATCCAACATATACCTCCTACCTAGCTACTTGGCATTCAGCTTTTGATTACTCCAATCACAACAATGCATTTTCACACAGTGTACAAATATCCCACAACATTTTCCCCTTATGTCTAAATAAAAAAGGAAAGGTTTAACTCTGATATAATAAAATTATATACGATAAGAACAATTATCAAGTTACATTCACAATATCGAGTCTATCTGTATTTGGTAAATTCAGAGAAAATATTCCATTATTCTATCTTGGTGACTATCTAATCTTCAACCCCATCAGAGACCCAAGAAAGTTATAATGTTACCTGAGTAAATAGGAAGTGTAGCTTCAAAAACTATAGAAATCACAGAAACAGCTGGCTTCCTGGATAGTTACCCAAGGTTCCTCTGCAATACTAGAGCATTTATCTTTAAAATATCTGACAATTTTTGTGTGTGTGTGTGAAACAGGAAATGTTTGAAGGACTGTCCTACCTTGTCTTAACATGGAGGTAAAGTCCATAAACTGTTTTCTTCTGTCCTTATCTCTGAAGTCAGAACTATGTGGCCTAAGCTGCCAAGTTCTGATGCTCACTGGGCCTGGAACATGGTCCCCTTATTCAGTTACATCTTCACAAGCTTTCTATCTTTCACTGCCTAAAACTTGCTTGGCTGTCCTAAAAACTGCTCTGTAGACTCAGAGATCTGCCTGCCTCTGCCTCCTGAGTGCTGGGATGAAAGGTGTGCCTCACTACACCAGGCTCTAAATTTTTCATTTATTTCCACAAATTAAAAATGTAGGTGGTGGAATTTTGCCCTGAGGTCACCACTCCCTTATTCTATTTCTTAATCTGTTGGCTCCATTTTACTTCCTGGCTCTCTTTTTCTCCTCAGAATTTACATTTTGTAATTTACCCCTCTATGCTTGCTCCTTTTTAGTATAAGTCTTCTTTAGAGTATATAATAGGTTATTTTGAGATTTCTTCTGCCATCAGAATTAATCCAAAACTCTTTGCTTAGTCTCAAGCAGTCTCTTTGGACAGGGGCAAAAGGCAGCCATTTTCTACAACAAAATATCACAAGAAATCTCTAGACAACATATTAAAATTTTTCTCCTCTGAAACCTCTTGAGTGAGCCCCAGGCCCCCAGCTCAAATAACTCTTAATATCACTGTCTTAAGTGCTTCTACTAGCATGTCCCACTAAACAGTGCAAAGAACATTCCACAACTTTTCAAACCCAAACTCCAAATTCCTCCAAGAAAACACATGGTCAGGCCTATCAAAGGAATACCTCAGTCCCTGATACCAAATTCTGCCTTGGGGTTTTATTGCTGTGAAGAGACACTATGTCAACAGAAACTACTATTAAGAAAACATTTGATTATGGGGGCTTGCTTACAGTTTCAGGGGTTTCAGTACATTATCACGGAGTGGAGAATGTTGGTGCACATGCATACATGGTGCTGGAGCTGAGAGTCCTTACATCTCCTTTTACACTGAACACCAATTGATGCAAGTTGCTGGCTAGTAAATCACAAAGATGCTGTTTCCCCTCCCCAGCATTGAAATTACAGGCCTATTCTGCCACCCCTGTCCTTTTCATGGGCGCCAGAGATCAAACTTACACCCTTACACCCGCAGAGTAAGCACATCACTAGCTAAGCATGTCACCAGCCCTTTGTTTCTGGTCACGGAGTTGTTTTGTCTGTTTTTACATGTTTGATCTGGACTACCTGCAGCCATGTGGGTGTACTGTTGGATCTGGCCTTGAGTCAGAATAGCGTGAAACATTTTCATTAACTCCTGCCTACATCCCTGTAGAGTACTCTACCTGCAAACAGATCTCTGTTGTGTATCCGTTCTGTAACCATAGGCATTGCATTGCTCACAGATTTTTGCTATTAGAAATATACCTTGACAAACATTTCTGGTTGGTTGGTTGGCACATGTTTTGTTTTTGATTTAAAACAGACTGTCACTCTAGTCCTGGGTATCCTAGAACTCACTCTAGTTCTGGCTGCTCTGAAGCTTACAGAGAGCCATCTCTGATGAACATTCTGTGTACACATAATATTTCTCTTGGGCACATCCTGGGAATAGCATTCTTGTCTCTCAGGAGGCATGTGGTATTTATACACAGTTTTCTTTCTTTATTAGGTGCACTTTTCCAAGGTGGCCCCTACATAGAATGCTCTAGCAGCACATGAGATTGTCCACTCCTCAGTCTCCATGGTTACAGTCTAAAAGTCCATACCCAGCTGCCAGCAATAGGTTGGCACCTGCTACTTTGTAGATAATTCTGAGTTTAAGTGCCTACTGTATGCATGACCTTATTTCCAAACAAAACCAGTGGAAGGAGAGAACCCATTCCTAAAAGCTGATCTCCAATGTCTCCAGATGTGCCCACATTCACATCTTACACATGTAACAGTAAATTTTTAGGAATTCAGGGCTGTCAATCATGCCACTGCCATGCCCTCTGCTCTCTGTGTGGGGGCACAGTAAACAAACTTGTCTGCTCTGGTTTAAGGGCTTTCGTGGGCTGGCGGAATCCTCACCACACTTCCCAGCTTTGAAGAGCTTCCACAGCCTCTAAAAACACAAAGAAGACAAAATTTAAAAAGCTCTTGTACCTCTCTCCTGCCTTCAGAACTTTAATGAAAACCAATAGATACACAGAAAATATGGTTGTCTGATTTCCCATAGCATGCGTGAAGCCCCTGTCTTCCACTCACAGCATGATGGAAACTTGACACGGTGCCACACACCTGAAATCTTATCACTCTGGCATTGGAATCAGGAAGATGGGGAGTTCAGGGTCATCCACAGCTATGTAACTGGTAGCATACACCTCTAATCCCAGCACCTGGAAGACAGAAGCAGTCATATCTCTTGAGTTTGGGCCAGCCTGGTCTACATTGAGAATTGCAGGCCAATCAGGGATATATAAAAAGACCCTGTCTCAAAATATAAACAGACAGAACCATAGAGCTGGGAAGACAGCTCAGTTAAATACAAAGACCTGAATTTAATACTCAGAACCCACTTTAAAAGGGTTGCTGTGGTGTTTTATGCTTGTAATACCAGAGACAGGCAGATCCTTGCTAGTAGCCTACAGTCTAGGCCAGTGAAAAAGCCTGTCCAAAATACAAAACAAAACAAAAAACCAAACCACACATACTCAAGGTCATCCTTGGACCTCCATGCATCCATGACCACACATGCAGCTGCATGAACACGTTGAAAATGTCTTGTTGATTACTCTACAGTATAGGACTGTCTTTGGAACAAGTGTGTAAAACTTCAGAGCACATTTGTTTTCATTCTGTATTTGCCATAGATCTTCCCAAGCTACCTTAAATCCTCATGAAAGGAAGTGGGTAGGGAAGTATGAATACATACTAAGAGAGTAAATTAGTCTCTGGCTCATCAAAACTGCACTAAGAGCCAGCTAAGAGAAATAGGAGGATCCCAAACCAAGCAGGAAGGAACAGATTACCAGCACTCCAAATTAGCCGGATGTCTTAAATGCACAAAAGAATGGCTTGGTGTCTTCACTGGCAGTTGGGTTACCTGACCAGGTTTCTTAGCAGCCACAGAGCTGCTCCTGGAGAGATCTTTCCCTACATTGGAACTTTAGTGTATTTCCCTGGAGATGAAAAACTACAAAACATACATCTTTTATGTTGGGGAGGGGGACTGCTCTTTTAATAATAATGGTTAATGTCATCATGATTCCCCACTGAAAATAACTACAGTCATCCTCAGGCTTCTAGAATTTACTCACCAGGAGGATTAAGTTTTCTTTACAGCCTGGAAGAAGTGGGGAGGTTAAGGATGGAGGCTTTACAGCCAACACCTTGTCGAGATGAATCACTTGGTTAATTATGATTTTAATCAGACCTCCAGTCACTTTAGATTTATTTTCAGCGTCTCCTAGGAAACAAGGTAGGAACTCAGAGACCACCTTTTGAGAAGTGTGTGCGGAGGTGCAGCAATCCCTAATACCAGTGCTAATGGGGTAGGAAGCGGAGCAGGGGGTCACTTTTCTCTTTATTAATATTTAGTGTAGAACAGAGAGAGCTTCAGGCCTCTGTGAAATAAAATATATGGAAAAATAATGGAAATGCTACCAGGCCTCCGCTCCATTTAAAAGGGGCGATTTTTGAAGGAGGAAATTGAGGAGTGTTGAGAATGCTAATTTGAGGTTAATTCACCTGACTGGGACAGTGTGGCCCTGTGGTATGCTATCATCCACATTGGAGACCCTACCCCGCCCAGATGAGGGAGCCAGGCCACAGCTTGTCTGCATATAAATGAGAACACAATCTTAATTTGAAATTGTTTTGTTTTTTTTTTTTATTGGTTTTTAAGTAGCCTGGTGGTAGGAATAACCAGAATGTTATCAACAGTGGGTTGCTCTTGGAACCAGCCCTCAAAAGCCAGAGTGCCCAGTCATGATATAGGCTACCCAGATTGTTTCACCTGAATTGATTTTCATACTTATTTCCACTCTAATGAACTCCAAGTAAAGGGAATCAGGATCCAAATGGACTTTCTTTCCTGTTCTTGAATCCTCTTGAAAGTAACAGGTAATGGAGAGATGGGTGGCTAAAATCTACAGTTCATAAATGGCCCAGAAGTAAACTGGTAGCTAAATATCCTATGAGGGCATGAAGTACATCTGCTTCTGCCTCAAAATACAGCTGCTGGAGGCAAGGAAGAACTATCCAGAACCAACAAAGGGATTCTCCTGAGAGCTAGGCAGGTATGGGGTGTATGCCTCAGCATTGGGAGGCTGAGGCAGGAGGATTACCTTAAAGGCCAGCAATCTAAGCTCCAGAGTGAATTCCAGGCCAGCCTGAACACCATAATGAAATCCTGTCTCAAAAACTAAGTACACCCGTGAACTCAACACAGTACCAAGCAATATCCTTCAGCGAGCAGCTGCAAAGTCCCTGTGGGAAAAAGATCCAAGTCAGTGATCTCAGAGACCACCCCCAAATACAAGTGACCTTTCCCATTGGCTTCCAGGCTGGGAATCACCTAAAACATGTACATCATTTTAGAGCTGTTAATACAGACAGGCCTGTCTTCTGTTTGTGAGGCTTGGTTCACAGTGGCCTCCAAACCCTGCCCCATCAGCTCCTGCTCTCTGAGTGTTGGAACTGGGCTGTTCCACCACACCCAAGCTCTGTCTTCCTCTTTTGTGACTTGGTGTGTGGGTTTTGTTTGTTTCCTGTTTGGATTTTTAGGACAGGACTACACACTATAGCTCAAGCTATTCACTGTGTCACCCAGGCCAGTTTTGAACTCATGGCAATCCTCCTGCCTCAGCCTCCAAAGTGCTAGGGTTTACACGTATGAGCCAACTCATCTAATTTGGGTGGATGGTTTTATTTGCTAAATGAGAAGGATGCAAACTTTATTACAAGAAGCCAAGATTCTGTCAATCAGCACCATTTCCTGCACTAACACAAACACACACACACACACACACACACACACACACACACAGAGTTCTGTTCTCAGCCCTAGAATGCAATTGCTTGTATCTGAGTTGTATACCGTGGGCACCTGCCTCTTCCACTGTGAGTCCATTGGGGGACTTTTTTTATTGGTTCTATATGAGCCTAAACAATATGAAAGCATGGCCTCATTTTTCATAATGCTGTCTTTTTTTTTTTTTTGAAAGATACACCCACATAGGCCTGTGTATACACACAAACACAAAATGAAGAAAAGATAAATGTTTAAATTGCAGAGAAAAATGACAAAAAAGACAAAAGACTTTTTTGTAGGAGAGTAACCGGATCAGGGGAAGGGTGTCATCAGGGGACCTGGGGCTCAGATTCGGGACAGAACAGCTGAAGAGGCGGGGAGCCCTGTGAACAGTGCAGATGGCAGAGCAGCTGACTGCTGCTGAGAGCGAAGGTCGCCTCCCTCCCTTCCCTGGTATCATCTCTCCTGTGCTGATCCATCATCGTTTATTATTTGGTTTGTCAAACGTTAGAACGTCCCTGCCACTGCAAAGTCCTACATCTCGGGCTCAGAGGAATAAATAAATGAGAAATCAGGACAGGGCTTCACGAGTCCAGACAGACACCATGCATTATCAGAGCACAAACAAATCAGGGCTCCCCTAGGGAATTAAGCTTCTGAGAAATAAAGAAAAGGGAGACAGCTCTTTTGTGGGCCCTTTCCCCTAGAAGAAAATAACAAGATATTTACTACTTTGTGGTTCCTGCTGCTACCAGTTAAGAATCATCTGCTTCTGTTTAACTGCTTTTAAAGGTTGAGGAGGGAGGAATGTCTTCAAGGCAATGTAGAAGCCTTGATGCTTTGACGCCTGGATACTGACAGTATTTTTGGGACCCAGGAACATTCCCACCAGAACTGGTAAACTCATGTCCTTCATATAGTGAGAAATAGTTGACACACTCACCAAGCAACAGCTTCAGTCCTGGGGAGTACCACAGGCACCAGGCTTACAACTTGAAGCTCCGCCTCCCCCGCACTCTAACCCCATCCCCCTCACTCCATGATGACAGGAGATGTGAAATCCCTGTGGTGAGACCCCTGCATGTCCTGTCCTTGTGATATCAGCCAACACCATGGCCTCTGTTCATTGAGTGGCCTTGCCTCTCACACACAAGAAGTCCTGTGTTCCCCTCCACACAAGTGGTAACCCCAGTTGCCAATGGTGTGCTTGATCCACAGAACATACACAGAAAACACATCACAGAAGGACACTCTGCTTGACAGATGGTCAAGATAAACACAAGACCCCTCAATGATCACACCTGAGCCCAGAAAAAGCATGGTGTAAACACCAACACAACCACACAGCTCAACAGAGTAATGTTTGTTTCTTAGACAAGGTTTCACTGTGTACCCCTGGCTGGCCTTGAAATCAGCATGTAGACCAGGCTGGCCTCCAACTCACAGAGATCCACCATTCTCTATCTCCAAGTGGCTGGGAGTCAAAGTTTGCACCAGCTCACTCTTACCTGCCCTCAGCAGTCCACGCTGCATGTTGGCCCACACCCTCACAGGGTCTACACCTGAACACTGTTCTACAACCCTAGTTTTTCAGGTTACCTCTGATGACTGCACTCGATTTCCAATGTTCTTTCAATACCATCTACCCAAGGGATGGCCAGAGTTACATACTGGCCCACACACCAACAGGTGTCAGTAGGCTCCCTGCTGCAAAGCAGCCTGTCTAGGGGTAACTGGTATTAGTCCCAGAGACAGATGGGGCCTAAGGCAGCTAGCACCCACTCTTGCTCTTTCGGAACATATGTGACAGGGCCTCCTGCTTCTGAGGCCTGGCACTGGTATTAATTATGTCATCTCTGGGCTCCTGGATTTCCCCTAGATAGAAAGTGTTAACAGCCGCTGTGCAGCGATCTAAGAATCCTAGGAGCAGAAAGACTGGCAGGGGGAAAGCAAACTTTAAAGTTCTGTACCTCAGCATATCATATGACCTGAGTCTGTCATGGTCACTCTCCTTCCTGCCTCTGTGTGCTTTTCTGGGGCTCCAAGACTCCAGCTACCCTTTGAAGGCTGAGAGACAGGCCACTACAGCTGTTGTCAGAGGTCATGGGGGGGCGGTCCATACAGTCACGACAGAGATGAGGGCTGCAAAAACAATCTGTAAATAGGACATGAGTGACAGTTTTGAGTGGGATCAATGACTCATTCTCTTTGAGCAAGTTCCTGGACCTCGGTTCCCTGGTCTGCGTGTCAAGGAGGCTTTCCCTGGGGTTCATTCTCTCACTAATTATGCAATCTTATTTCAAGCCTTTATGTATTATTGTCATGCCTTCAGTGTGGCACAGAGAGGGGCACACAGACAATGAGGATAAGTCTAGGTGCTCCCAGCCACTGGGAGGGACGGCTCAGGTGTCTCTCTATCCTGTGAGAGCACATGCCCTCTCAAGTACCAACACAATGCATAAGGTCACCAGAGTTTGCCATGAACAGATGAATGCGTGGGCGCATCCCTTACTTCCCAACACAATAGCAATCTCTAAGGTCCTGAGACCCCTCTCCACAATGATGCCCACGCTTGCTCGCTTGCTCACTCAGAGCATTATTCAAGCAGCTCTGGAGTACTGCTGGGGGTGGAGGTGGAAACCACAGAGGTAAACAGACCACCCTCAACCCTAAGGAGAGAGAATCTAATTATCATCTGGAGAGTCTTTGGGGATCTGCTTAATAAATCAATAGGAATGATTTGTAATTAGAATATCAATTATTTGTATGCAAATGTGGCCTTCTGGGTGCTTGGGACAAATTCTAAGGATTGAAAGACTCACTCTCCCCACCCCACCCCCGCCCTCTCTGATTCTTAATTACATTATTTCGCTCATTCATCAAACATTTATTGAACGCTTTTTACATTCAAGGCATGGAGGTGGGACCCAGAAATCTGACTCTGCTTTCTCTCCATCCATAAAGGTCCAAGAAAGCTGGTCCTAGGGAAAGACAGAGACAGAGAGCCCAAACTTCTGAGCAGCTACCTAGGCCACCAAGACCCTCCTCTGATGAGAAGCCTTTTTAGGCCTTCCAGCCCAGGTCTGAAGGGACCTCCTCTCCTGTAGCAAGAGTAGTTCATGTGGCTGAGCTCTCTTTTTGAAAATCAGTGAAGCATTTGACTGTGATTACCCCAAAGCTCATCTAGGCCTTTTCTGCATTGCTAAGGCCTTGAGGTTCTGACACATACTGTGCACAAGTTTGTCCTGACAGACACTTCAACTCTGGGGCCCAGAATCTTTCTTAAATTTGATTTATTATTGTTTTGTTGTGTTTGAGGAGGGAAGGGCACAGACACTGTTGATCTTTATCTCTGTTAAATTCCTTCAGTGTGTGTGTGTGTGTGTGTGTGTGTGTGTGTGCTCACACGTGTCAGAGCATGACATCAAGTATCCTGCCTGCACTCTGTCACTGGTGGGCTCTTCCTCACTCCCTTGAGATAGGGCCTCTCCCCGAACCCGGAGCTAAGTCAATAGCCAGCAGGCCCCAATGAGATTTTACAGCTGAGCTCTGTGGGCCACGGTTACCCTTCCATGTGGGCGCCAAGACCTGAACTCAAGACCTCTTGCTTGTGTCCCAAGTCCTCTTACTGGCTAGGCTATTTTCTACCCCATTCCGTCATATCTTCCCCTCCCCTCCATCCACCGAGTGTCTCTTGGGGTAAATCCTCTCTCTATGCTACAGACAGGGGGTAAAATAAAGGACAAAAAAGCCAGGCATGGAGATAGACACCTGTAATCCCAGTGTTCAGGTGATCAAGGAGGTGAAGTCCAATCTTATCTACGTAGTGAGTGCAACAGGCCAGCCTGGGCTGTATACATGAGATTATGCTTCATAAACCTAAAAACAAAACAAAACAAAAGGTCCCTCAGGAGCCCGTTTCCTGGCAAACACACAGATAATAAATACATCAGTACATGCCCTGCTTCCGAGAATGTACCCTCTTACTCCACAGCCCAACACAGCCAGTCTTCAGCCTCTGCTTTCACATTCTTACTCCCCTAAGCAAAGCTGCAGAACTTCCTGTGCCTCAGTTTCCTGATCTGTGCAGCAAAGAAAAATATCATCCTGCTCTGCTGAGAAGTATGTACAATGGACAGAAGCTCTCGGGCAGCCACAGCCACAGTCGGATCTGGTGGGTGGCTGTGGGCTGTGGTTGTTATGACGACCTTATCCAGCAGTCAGCTCCCAGGGCATCTTCCCAAGAGAGACATTTGCAAGTTTGTGTGCCTGGATCCTGTCACTAAACAGCAAGGTTAGTGGGCAAACCGCTGGCATTCCAAGTCTGGAGTGTGGCTGACAAAACCAGGCCAGTAGTAGCTTCTCAGTGTGTGGAAATGCAAGAGGATGACGTGATACAAGTGCATGGGGAAACACTCGGGGGAAGGGATTCCCAGACACTTGGCTCTCCTCTCAATTTTTTCTGTAGATGTAAAAATACTACAGAATGAAAAGCTTATTCAAAATGATGGACATGAAGGGGAAGGGGGAGGGATACCAACATGGTTTGGGGCCTCTCAACATGGAGGTGACTCAAAGAAGAATGACACTGTAGACGTCAAAGAATGGGTAGTGATCATAAAGGACTATTCCACACATGCTCCCAGGGTGCATCACTTACTTGTCTTTTGCTATAAGAAGATCATCCCATCATGGAAGGGCTTTTTTTTTGGCTCAGTTTGTAGGTGCCATCCATCATGGCAGAGCAATCACGGTCAAGTTGCAGCCATAGTCAGGAAACAGGAAGAGACATGTTTCTCATGCTCAGCTCACTTTCTTCTTTCTACTCAGTGCGGAACCCCAGCCCAGTGAAGAGTGCTGTCCACATTCAAGACGGGTCTCTCCTTCTCAACTAACCATGCAGGCTTGTCCACAGGTTGTCCCTTAGCTGACACTTTAACTATCACACGGAGTCAAGAATGGAAGCTTCTGCCATATTGCCCAGCCTCTAGAGTCTGCATGATAGTAAACTATCAAGTTAAAAACTATATTCTTGCCAAGAAAACCCACATGTCCTTTAACACACGGAACATGCCAGGAACACAGAGGGCCTTCTGAACCCATTATACAAAGCTGATCAGAAAGAGAAGTGAGCTAAAGAGAGAGAAAGGTGGCTGGGGTCAAGTGAAGTTCCAACCCTTTGCCCAGAGAAGCAGATTGAGAAACAGGAAGAAGGGGGCCTGTACTGCACATTCAGGGCAACTGTATAAGAGAATGGAGAACCCAGTGATGACTTTGTGGACTCAGGTACCCACTCTCAACTGACCTTGGAAGCTAAGCAGAGTTGGGACAGGTTATTACTTGGAAACCATATCTGTGTGTAGATATAGGTAGGTATGTGTGCGCATGGTACATGTGGGTGTGGGGGCCAGAGAACAACTTCGAGTATCATTCTTTAGGGGCCACCTACCTTAATTTTTAGTCAAGGCATCTTATTGGCATGTGGGGCTCACCTATGACACTAGCCTGTCTGGCCAAGGATCGACCTGTCTTTATCTCCAAGCTCTGAGATTATAAGTACACATCATCACACCAGGCTACTTTACATGGGTTCTGGGGAATAAACTCAGGTCCTTTTGTTTGTATAAAAAGCACTTTATTGACTGAGCCACCCTCCCAGTTATCTGCCTGTTGCTTATCAGCACCAAAACACTGAATAGGACTGGATGTAGCTCAATGATGGAGTGCATGTTTAGCATTCAAGAAGCAGTTGGATGGATCATCTGCATTATCACACATCAAAAGAGAGAAAGGTCAAATCTGTAAGATTACAATGAACTTCACCCTGTAGTATAACAGGAGCCTTTAGGCCCAGCCATAGTGGGCAGACCTTCTCAGCATTTGGGCCTCTTCATTGGCTATCCTGCAAGGGTGCCTGTGGAATAATGCTCTTGTACACTGTAAAGATTTGTCACTCATATTGGTTTAATAAAACACTGACTGGTCAATAGCCAGACAAGAAGTATAGGCAGGGTGCCAGACTAGAAGAATTCTGGGAAGAGGAAAGGCAGAGAGCAGATGCCAGACCTAGAGGAAGCAATATGAGAATGCTGGACCGAGCAAAGGTACCAAACAACATGGCTAAGCATAAGTAAAAATTATGAGATAACTTAAGTATGAGAGCTAGATTGATATGCTTGAGCTACTGGCCCAGCAGTTACTATAATGTTAAGCCTCTGAGTCAATTATTTGGGAAGCAGCTGCTGGGTATTTGAGTTTCTGGTGGGACAGAAAGTTTGGATTCCAGTACAATGGCAATGTAAAGCCCTTTGTGTGCCAACTGACCCAAAAGGACACAACATCCAAGTCAATCTCTGTTGGAGAGTTAGGGTTTCTATTGCTGTGAAGAGACACCACGACCATGGCAACTCTTATAAAGGAAAACATTTAATTGGGGCAGGTTCAGAGGTTTAGTCTGTTGTCATCGTGGTGGGAAATGATGGCGTGCAAGCAGACACGCCTGGAGAAGGAGATAAGAAGTCTACATCTTCATCCAAAGGCAATAAGAAGTGGACTGAGACATTGAGAGTGTCTTCAGCATAACAGACCTCAAAGTCTGCTCCCATAGTGACATACTTCCACCAAGAAGGCTAAACCTACCCTACCAAAGCTACACCTCCTAATAGTGCCACTCCCTATGAGACTATGGAGCCAATTACATTTACACTACCGTATTCCACTCCCTGACCCCATAAACCTGTAACTATATAATGTAAAATGCATTTAGTCCACCTTTAAAAGTCCCCATAGTCATAATAGTGCCAATGATGTTTAAAAGTTCAAAATCTCATCTAATATTCATACAATCTCCTATTTGTAATCTCCTATAAAAAAACATAACAGATCATACACTTCCAACATACAATAGCACAGGATATACATTACTGTTCCAAAAGGTAGGAAAAGGGGCATAGTGAGGAAAAACTGAACCAAAACAAGTCTGAAAACCTGCTGGACAAACTCTAAACTCTGCATCTCCATATCTGATATCAACGTGCTCTTCAGAGCGTCAACTCTTTTCAGCTATATTGACTGCAACACACTTCTTCCTCTCGAGCTGGTTCCACTCTTGGGTAGTAGTCTTCCTCAGCAGGTATCCCATGGCTCTGGCACCTCTAACATCTTGGGTTCTCCAAGGCAATCCTGGCTTCACCTTCACAGCTTCAATCAACGACCTTCATAGGCCTCCATTCAGGGACACCCCTGATACATGCCTGACCTGTGGCTTTCCTTAGTCATTGCAAAAGGTTCCATGATGCTTTTCTTCTACAGTTGACTCTAAAGCCAGAACTAAGGTTGAAGCTGCCCAGTTCTGCTGGAGCTAGAACATGGTCCCTTGTTCAGTCTTCACCATCTCCATGATTTTGATGGTTTTCTTCACTGCCTAAGCTTGGCTGTTCAGGAACTTGCTCTGTACAGCAGGCTGGCCTCACACTCAGAAATCTGCCTGCGTCTGCCTCCTGGGTGCTGGGATTAAAAATGTGCCCCACCACATTCGGCTCTAAGCTTTTCTTTAATTCCTTTTCACAAATTGGAAATTTAGCTGCTGGGGTCTTGCCCTGAAGTCACCACTCTTTCTATTATTAGTTTGTTCATCTCCTCGAACACAGGACTTAGCTCCAGATAACTTCCCACTGCCCCCTTTCTCCTCAAATTGTACATTTTGTATTCTTCCTTGCTCATCTTGCTCCTTTTCATTAGCATCAATGCTAAAATCCACACAACAGAGTCTATATTAGGCTGTTTTGAGATTTCCCCTGCTAATGGAATTAACCCCAAACTCTTCACTTTAGCCTCAGGCAGACTAGACAAGAGCAAAAATCAGCTTATCAAAATACCATGGGAATAATCTCTGGGCCACATACTGATATTCTTCTCCTGTGAAACCTCTTGAGTCAGCTCACACTCACCCAACACGAGTCTTCTATGCTCATACTAGTTTGGCCCAGTTAGCAGCACATAAAGAGTTCACTTGCTTTTCTAATCCACAGGACAATATTATTTCAAACAAAAGTACGGTCAGGTCTATCACATGAATATCCCAGTCCCTAGGCCAATTTCTGTCTTAGGGTTTCTGTTGTGAAGAGAGACCATGACCATGGCAACTCTTATAAAGGAAAACCTTTAGTTGGGTGGCTTACAGTTCAGAGGTTTAGTCCATTATCATCATGGTGGGATATGGTGGTGTGTGGGCAGGCATGGTACCAGAGATGCCTACATCTTGATCCAAAGGTATCAGGAAGTGGATTGAAACACTGGTCATATCTTTCGTATAGGAGACCTCAAAGCCTGCCCCAACAGTGACACACTTCTTCCAAGAAGGCCACACTGACTCCAACAAAGCTATACCTCCTAATAGTGCTGCTCCCCATGAGTTTATGGGAGCAATTGCATCCAAGATACTACACTCCACTTCCTCCAACCCCAGTTTTTGGGTTGTGAACCAAGGAGGTGGTGACAAATGTATCCTAGAGGCTCAGACAAGCTTCAGCCTGTCAGCACCTTGGTTTCAGCCTCATCAAACACAGTCTTGGACTTCAGGACTCCATGGTGGCAAGAGGAACACTGATCTCAAGCCATGTGGATGCTATAGTGTATCATACTAATGCTAGTTAATATAACGCTTGACATGTAACAGGGCTAAGTAAATGTGATGGCCATCATTGCCCATTGCTTTTCTTCAAGTACGTCCCCGGAAGCTCCTGAACCTCAGGGCCTTTGCATCGGTCATGTCCCTGCTTGGAGGACCCTTCCTTGTCTTTTCTGTCTAGCAACACATTTCTTGTAATTTTTTTTTTTCTGAGATAGGCTTTAACTGTAAAGACCTGACTAGCCTAGACTTCTCTGTATAGGCCAGCTTGTCCATGAACTCACAGATTTTCCTGGCTCTGCTCCCAAGTGCTGAGTTTGAAGGCCTGTGACACCATGGCTGTCTTATGTTGTAATATTTTTGAAATTCATTTATTTACTCCATAATATAAAAATACTTCAGCAGAAAGGCTGAACTTAGAAATTCAGCCATGGGGTACACTCCCACAGAAAGAGAATTCTGCTCTTCCCAGACTCAGTTCAAAACTCAGCTGTTGCCTCAGCAGACTTCCCCACTGCTTTCTGTTGGATGCTGTGAGCCCTGATTTAATGATGTCACCTCTGTGTGCTGCTATTTATTCTTTCACTTGAAAACCTGTCTGTAGCATTAAGTTTCTGGCCTGACCTTTCCGGCCTAGCCCTGAGGTTCTGACCTGCTGACCCAAAGAAACACACAGATACTTGTATTAATTTTATGTTGATTAGCCTATGGCTCTGGCATATTGCTAGCTGGCTCTTGCTCTTAAACCCATGATTCTTATCTTGTTCAGTCATGGTGTTCGGTACCTTTTCTCAGCAGCATTTCAACTTCTTTCCTCTGCATCTGCTGGTGTCTCATTGTGGTGTCTCTCTGGCGTTTCTGCTCTGTTCTTCCTGTTCCCAGAGTTTTCTTAGTCTGGTAGGCCCACCCACACTTCCTGTCTGCCTTCAGCCAATCAGTGTTTTCATTAAACCAGCAGGCAAGACAATTATTTACAATGTAACATAATCCCACTACACTTGTCTGGACTCTCAACTGGAAGTACCAATCAGGAGCCTCAGCATGCTTCCTCGGCAGTTTCTGTGGGATGCAAGCCCCATCTGATGATACATTTTTTTTTTTTGCTCTGTCAGTCGGGCTGCTCCAGCTGTCCACATGGATGCTGTAACTCCTGACTCAGTGGTGATTGTCTCTCTGCTGTCCCCTTCGATCTGCTCCTTGCTATATACTTAATAAACTCACCTTCTCAAAACTAAAAGCACAGGTATCAGAGATCATTCTCTTTGCCATACAGTGTGTGTGTGTGTGTGTGTGTGTGTGTGTGTGTGTGTGTGTGTGTGTGTGTGTGTGTGTGCATGCTTAAGACCTTATCTGATAAACCATCATTCCAGTCTTGTCTTGAAATGTTTAAGCCTTTAAAAAAAAAATCTCCTGAGTATGGTTGGAACTGGAAAATATTGTTTTCCTAGACTCCAAGGTGAATTGTATTTTTCTTTTTAGTTTTATTTTCATCTGCTTTGTCATTCATCACAGATTGTAATCATGTTGGTGTTTTTCTTCACAGGAACTCTCCCTGGTAGCCAAGCCTAAACACATCTACTGTTGCTGGGGTGTAAGCTCACTAGAAGAGCATTTGTCTACAGGTACAAGACCTTAGATTCAATTCCCAGTGCTGCAAAAATAGAATAAAATAAACACAATAAATGTATGCACTGCAGGATGTTCAAACAGTAGATTCTGAAGCAATGCAAACAATAAATAACAAGCCAGATAAATAAACATGACATAGCAGCAGCAGTGAAAACATTCTCTCTTAGGGCTCTGTGGGTAAAATGCTTGCTGTGCATGCCTGATGATTTCAATACGAGTGCCCCAGACCTATGCACAGAGAGGTGCAACATTGTACAATGTATTGCCACTGGGGGATCAAAGGCAGAGATGGGGTAATTGCTGGAAGCTCATGACCAGACATCCTGTCAGAAGGAGTAGTGAACAAGACTGGGTCCCAAACAGAACAGAGAGCAATGAATAAGGGCCAGGGTTGCTCTCTCTGTCTCTTTCTTTCTCTGTCTCTCTTTCTCTCTCACTCTCTCTCACACACACACCAAATACACCCCACACATCCAATTCTGTTTAAAACCTTACTTAAAACTTAGATGAAGGCAAGCAAGTACAATGGAATGCTCCTGCAATTCCAGAAAGGGTAGGAGGATTGCCCTGACTATGAGGCCAGCCTGGTTTACATAGCATCCATCAGGCCAGCTTAGATGACAGAGTGAGACCCTGTCTCAAAACAGGCAAACAAATAAAAATCTTAGCCAAGCAAATGAGTGAGTATGTGTATGGCTGAGGCCATGAGTGATGGGATTGTCTTTTCCAAAGGAAGAACTGGGTTGTAAACAATGATACCAACTCAGTAGTCACTTGTCTCCTTGACGTGGTTCAACCCTGGTTGCTCTGGGGCATCAGAGAGAGGGTCCAGTTGACACAGGGCAATGGCCACAAATTGGCCTGCAGATAATACCTTGTAGGAGAATAGAAATGTAATTGAAAATATTTTGAGGGGTCTGGGGAGACAGCTAAGTCAGTGAAGGACTTGCTACCCAAGCATGAAGACATATGCTGGGTCTCCAGCAAGCAGCTTAAAGAGCTCAGGTGACCAAGGAAATAAAAAGTTAAAACTACTTTGAGGTTTTGTCTCACCTCAGCCAGAATTGTTTCAAGAAAACAATGGCCACACATGCTGGTGAAGATGTAGGAAAGAAAGGCAACCCTTATTTGCTGTTGGTAGGCATGTAAACTGGTACAGCCACTGTGGAAACCAATGTGGAGCCTTCTCAGAAAATAAGCAGAACTGCTATACGGCCCAGCTTTGCCTCTCCTGGACATTTACCTAAAGGACTCATATCCCTTGAATATCCATGTCCATTGATGCTCTAGTCATGATAGCTGGGAATTTTAATCAGCCTACATGTCTATCAACTCATGAGTGATAATGAGAATGTGGTACATACACAAAGATTTTTACTCAGCTCTGAGGGGGATAAAGAAATGCACAGGAAAATGGATGGAACTGGATAATATTGTACTGAGTTAGCTCTCCCAGGCCGTAAAAGACAGACCCTGCATGTTCTCTTTTGTATGAGGAATCCAGCTTTGAAGTTTTAGATGTGTTTAACTTGGAGTTCCTGCAGAGGCAAAACAGCAGGGAAGGTGACCCTGGTAAGGGCCACCAGGGAAGTCAATGGTCTTAAATTCCTGTGAGCCCTGTGAACTACAGTCCCAACCCACCGGTGCAATAGTGGTGTGACTGTCACTTTCTGATCTAATTTGAGGCCTGCTCGGAAGGAGTAATGGATGCCTGGTACTGTAAACCCCATCAAAAACCCAGAACTGAAAAGGTCATAAACCTTAACGGGATCTTACCACTGCTACTTTGCTAAATGGGCGTGATGTCAAAAGCCTTCTAAATATTTGTGTTTGTCCCCATAGATTACTGCTATTCATGGTCAACGTAGAGACTCATAGCTGGGCAAATGCTGAGAAGAAGTGATGACTGAGAGCCCATCCATAAATGGAATATCTCCATCACTCCCTACATGGTTCAGGGAGTACTGGGGGAAGGGGGAGAGAGACTGTAAGAGCTGGCATTAGGAGACATGTTGTGCAGTGCTAGTTTCTGGACGCAACTAACATAACTGTTGTACCCTATGAACTCACATCCACAAGGGCTACTTGCATAAGACTAAGCACTTCAACACTCCATCAGTCGATGGGGGAGGGGCTCATAGAGCTCATCTTCTCCCCGAGGAGCTGTTAATGGGTGCTGTGAGAGAGGAGTTGTTTCTTAGTGTTACAGTCACTGGTAAGTTTCCCTTGCTTAAAAGTAAATAACCCCATGCTACTATGCTCATGGAAGCACAGAGCACAGGAAAGCCTGAAAGGAAGGTTAGTTAGTTCAGTGAGAAGGGAGTAAGAGTCTCACAGGCGAAATAAGATCAGAGTATGATGTGTGTGTGTGTGTGTGTGTGATATGTCACACATATGTGAATTGTATAAAAAAAAAAAAAAAAAAAAAAAAAAAAGCTTTTTTAAGCGAAATCTATTGGCGCATGTTTGGAATCCCAGCCCTGAGTAGCAGTGAGAAGCAGATCCCTCACCAACTACAGCCTAGCAGACTTTGAGCCAATGAGAAGGTGGACAGCGCTTGAAGAATGACACCTGAAATTGCTCTCTGGCCTCCAGGTGCACATATAGACAAATTAGCAAAAGCAAACTGGGGCCAGATGTGGCGGTGCCGGTTTGTAGTCCCCTCTCCTCAGGGCCTGCCGGAGGAGCATTGCAGGCTTATAGCCAGTCTAGCTTCACAATGAGACTTTGTCTCAAAAGCTTTTGTTTTCTCCTCAGGGTTGGGGAGCTCAGCAGTCCCGACTTGTCCTGGCTCTGCAAAGCGAGAGAATCGATGAGATCTGTATAATTTGAGTGAGTTTGGTGTCACAGAAAAGCTACAGGTAACAGAGTGTCTGTTACCCAACACCCCATTTCCCCTATTGTTGGAGCTTACGTTTGTGAGGATCGTTTATCACAATTAATGAGCCATTATTAACACGAGTAATATGTTATTGTTCTTTGAGCTCCAGATTTTACACCCATTTCCTCTGCTGTCCCCGGATCATACACTCATCAGTTATGTCTCCGTCTGCTCTCTGTCAGCTACTCAGGCTTCTCTTTGGTGACCTTGCCAGTCTCAGGAGGCCTGCCCAGGTGCCATTAGGGTGTTCCCCCCCCCATTTTTTTTTTAAAGACAGGGTCTCATTATGTAGTTCTGGCTGTCCTGAAACTTATGTGAACCAGGCTGTTCTTGAACTTGCAGAGATTTTTCTTACAATTTATTTTTTTTTAATATTTTCTCTTGAGACAGAGGCCCCATTGCCGAGCTAGCCTTGAATTCCCAGAGTGAAGGGATGGTCCTGAGCTAGGAATTCACGTGCATGACTCCTCTTGGGATGCTGTCAGAGCAGTAACTTCAGGAGCAAGATGTCTTTTTGTCCACATCCTGTTATCAAAGGCACTGTTCACCAACAGGGCTTGTGAGGTTTGACCTTGATCTTGATGCAGGCTTCTCCACTGTGAGGCTACTTTGTTGCTAGTTTCAACTCTTGCAAAAACCACACGAAGCTTCCACTTCTTCTGGGGAGGAGCCCCTGACTTGATACATTTGGAATTCTTCCATGCAGGTTGCCTGAAGTGTTCCTTCACGATTCTTGTTACCTAGGAAATGTTATGGGAGCCTCGGTGGACAGGTAATGTGAGACAGTGTGCCAACCAAACATTCACTGAAAGTAAACTATGAGGAGATGTATTTAAAAACCTCTTCGAAACACATAATTCTTTTTTGCCACTTATTAAAGATGCAAGTGAACTTAGATTCTGAGGTAACTATGTTCTTTTAGTTTTACATTAAGAATTAAATTGTGGAGCTGGAGAGCTGGCTCGGTGTGTGTGGGTGCTTGCCTGTAAGCCCGATGACCTGTTCCTGTCCCAGAACCTATGTTATAGTAGAGAACTCCTAGACTCCATACATGAGCTGTCTCTCCCCACCCCCTCACTCACACACACACACACACACACACACACACACACACACACACACACACACACACACACTAATTATTTTTTAAGAATGAAAGACTAGACGAATATTTGTTACAGCAATATTCTTTTCTCGGGGTTAATTGATACTTTGAATTTATTATTGTCAAAGCTCAGAGTACAGCTGTCCATAAATAGAGTATCAATGGCGGAAGTGTGTCTGTGACCATTTCAGAAGCAGTTGGAAACTCCGTCCCAATCTCAGAATTCAGTTACTGTGTTTGTTGCACTGTTTGGAGATAAGATCTCGCTCTGGAGCACAAGACTGGTCAGCAGACCTCTCTTAAACTTATGGCAAACTCTCTACCTCCACATCCTTCATTCTGCTTGTACAATGAACATAAGCCACCATATACCATACATACACCATACACTTAATATTTTTTTTCCAAGACAAAGTGTTACTATAGACATCTGTCTCTCCTGGAACTCCATTTGTCGACCAGGCTGGCCTCAAACTCACAGAGATTTACCGCGTCTGCCTCCCAAGTACTGGGATTAAAGGTGCCACTCTGTTGTATGAGGTTTCTGGCCAGGACTTTCAGGCCTAACCTCAAGGTTTGGATTCACAGACCCGCAGACCCACAGACCCACAATCGCACAGTGACACACAGATGCTTACATTAGTTGACCTGATTGATCTGGAGCCCAGGCATATAACTTGCTAGCTCTTACTCTTAATATAACCCATGATTCTTATCCCGTTCAGCCATGCAGCCCTCTCAGAGCAGCATAGGTATCCTCTGTATCTGCTTCTCTGGTGTCTGTGGCATCTCTGCTCTGTTCTTCCTGTTGCCAGAGTTTTCTTAGTCTAGTAGCCCTGCCCATACTTCCTGTTTGCCTTTGGCCAATCTACATTTTTATTAAGCCAGTAGGCGGGATAATTATTTACAATGTAAAAGCATAATTCTACACACCACTCCCTCACCCTTGTATGATAGCCATTCTTAAATTGAACACTCTAGTAGTACAATACAATCCAAACATATGCTAATTCGACACTTACAGGCTGAAGAGAGACGTTAGGAAATATTAAATACTGTTTTTCCTAATTAAACCATTCTGTTTCTACAAGAACAGACAATTTTGTGCATACAGTAAAAACATTGAAAGCCATAACATTTTACAGTTTTGAATCTGAGGCACTGTATTGAGACAACATGGGAAGGACAAAGCAAGCTGTGGGTGTCTTGTGCTCAGATCCAAGGCTCTAGTGAAGCCTCATGATGCAATACAAGTTAGCATTCCAAAGCACCTCAGATTCATTTTTGCACTTGATTTTAAATTCCAAAATCCTTTACTGTTGCCAAAATTTCCATAACTCCGATCTTCAACTACATGGCCCTACGTGAGATCCCGACTGAGAGCATAAGACGCCAGACTCTGTCCAGTCTTTATTTATGTAGTTACAGGTGCAAATATACTTATTTTCTTTTTTGCTTTTTGTTTTGTTTTTGAAACGCTTATGTATTTATTTAGTGTTGGGACTGGCAGGGCTGGGGGCTAAAGTAACTTGTCTCTGTCTGTTGTATGAGTCCTGGGTCAGTTTGGCTCATCAGGCACTAAGACAGGGTCTGCTGTGTAGTCCAGGCTAGCCTCAAGTTCACAAAAGGTTGCTTGTTTTACATTTCCTGGTGAGCTCCTATGCTATGTCACGTGATTATGTTCTTCTGGTCCTCTAAGCTTTGGCCATTGGATCCTTCCAGCTAGTCCTTGCTCCCACTGTTTTCACTTTTGAAAGCCTCCGTGTTCCCTGGTTCTGTCTGTTATTTCACGTTGGACTCCTGTATTCCTTCCCTTGGACCGTGAGTCGCTGATTGTTTTCCCAAGAGTCTCAGCTGTCTTGGTGATGGAATGGTGTAAGGGACATAGAATGGAAGCCTAAGAGCAACTTAGTTACTTTTCTGTTGCTGTGGTAAAGGCCATGGCCAGGCCAACTTATAAAGGGATTATTATGAAGAGAGGATTTAATTTG